>OZ026514.1:53247230-55647230 GCA_964019695.1 Loripinus fragilis
GACATCTCATTTGTGCGATCGATTTCATCTGGAGTCAGTCACAGCTAGGACATCCCAAGGAACTCATAATCCAAATAACCAGGGCTCAAACTGAGAAATCGTTTCTAGAGATTTGTTTAAGACCCCCACCTCCCATCGTTTGACGGAACTTTACTTTGGTGCAGTATTAACGTCAAATTAAGGAACCCGTGGTAGTACCAACGTCTTAATGAATTGAGAAACTGGCAAAGAGCATTTTCTAGCACCATTTTGCTCTATTTGTTCTAATTATTGCATGTTTTTTTAATGAAATACATTACTGGTACAGTTTGCACTTTTCATACATAGCGGCATTTCTTTTTTGGCCGAGTATATTTTATAGATTTAACTCATCAAAAAGAGAAGTTATTGAAAATTTTGCAGAAAAGTGCGCAAAACAGGGTGGGTTGTACAAATCAAACTTGCTAGAGATTGAGAAAATATTTTTTTCATTTTGAAGTCTGTGTAAATAAAGTATAATGATTACTTTATTTGGCTGTGCACAGTTTTCAAGTTTGTTTCTTTTTAATTATATCCAATGGAGGTTTAAAGGCTTATGTGCGCAATGTTAGGCGCTTTCACCGTAAGTAAGTAAAGCCTTTATTTTTGAGGGTAACAACATTTAGCACACACAAAATAAGTACATGTAATAGCTTATCTTCCTCAATTTTCTACAAGATGGGATTGGCCATAGCTGTTTGGAGAGCTGGAGCCTGGTGTTCCCGCAGAATTAAGGCACATTAACATGACAAGTTATTACTGACTTTGCCAGTCTAAACCTAATTTCAAACTTATTTGAATTTAGTCTTATGATTGCTTCAATTTGTACAATATCTATAGTGATATTTATTGTGATTGCTTAAGCCTCTTGCACTCAGAATGTTTTTTGTGTGGGGATTCTGTTGGTATGCATTTCTTTTTGTCCTTTAGAGTTTTGCAATCATCTTGACGAGGAAGACAGAGCTGGTTTATTTGCTTTAATTGTCTTTCTTATGTCTTGTTACTGTTAATGTTCTGTATACAAAATTGATCATTCATGGCTCTGAACAAACTTGTCATCTAAACAGGCTGAAATATGCTGTCTGGTCTTTGCTGTCATGATTGCCGCCTTCAATTGAGTTTTTAGGAAAATCTTTCACTAGAATATAGAGGCAGCTGGTAGTTTTATGAAAACAATGGGTAAATCGGTGAGGAATTTTACGTCTACTGATTTCTTGATAGGTCTCAAATCAAGCGGAAGGGACAGTCTGATTGGTATGAAAAGATTATTGATAACAACAAAAGTGCATAACTGAGTGAACGGTGACATGTGATTGCCAACAGTGTGGCATTTTGACACGAATAGACTCCAACGAGTCTGTGCAGCCTCCTGTTAATCTTGAAACTCCAAATGCTGTTTGATCAGAAGCTTAACAGTGAATATTCAAGCAATTATCAAAGGCTCAGATCAGACTGAGCGTATCTGAGGCTTTGCTGGTCGCACATACCAGTACCACATTGTTGAAAATCTCATGTCGTGGCTCAAATTTGTTACCCTTGTAAACCCTTGTCCTGCTCAACCCCGATATATCCTCTTTAGAAGACAGTGTAGATCCAGATAAGCTGGCTTCTGATGAAACCATGATCAAGATCCCCACTGTTTTCCACTTGTATTGAAAATACATACTAACAAATTGACTGCTGTAGGTTAACAGAATAAAAATAGGGGAGGAGTGTAGTGCATAAAAATATTATGCTGTATTAATATACAGTAAAACCTGTGTAAAACAGCCACTCAAAAATAGACAAAACAAAGGTCTTTAAATGACAACTGGTAGCTTAATGAAGGTAGAAAGTATTGCAGAATGCTCCGTTTGGAGCATTCTGCAATACTTTAGACCTGCATTAAGCAATAATCCTTCTTGGAAACCCATTTTTTGGTCTTTTTGAGAGTGGCCGTTTTACACAGGTTTTACTGTATCTGTATCAACAACTAATACTATAAATAGTAATGAGGATAAAGCTACCTGCTTAACACGGCCTCCAATCTCTGCCTCCTTCTCCAAAAAGAGCAGAACGTAAAGGGAGGCGAAGGCCCTTCCGGGAAGCAGGCAGTGGGCATAAACAATGGAACACGGTAAGTTGTGTTGACACATTTTCAATCATAAGTAAATTTTCAGCGCAAAACTCGAAAATCTAAGAATGCTATGCTTCGGGCAATTGTTCAAGCTATCCGTAGAGCATGCTGTTTGCACATTTGAACTTAGTTTGTAAGCGTGAGAGCTTTTCTCCCGTTGCACAGTTGTCCAAGAAACGGTGGTTCCCGCATGGTTTTGCCTTCTAACCAAACGTATAGTAGCGTTTGGACCCTTATTCATACTACCGAGGCCCCTCCACACCCATGTTGTCCCAAATGCAATATTTCGAGATATTTCAATGATAATTGAGTGATTTAGAGCCAAATTTCTTTAGGAGCAGGAGGCGAAGGGCAGGAGAAGGAGGCTGGGAGAGGAGAAGCAGGCGGCGATGATATCAAAATTTGCATTGATTTTGCTTATTTTTAATAATATACTTATCCAATCTATATCAAACTTGCATGTATGATACGAATGATTAAACCCTATTGTTAACTGAATTATTCTGATCACAAACATTGCTATATATACCTCTCTTATAATATACATGTACATGTATATACCTCTAGCAAGCTCATGACGTTAACAACACAATGGGAGAATAAGCGAAACGCTTTTGTTTCCTTTATAATGCGTGTACGGACATTATCAGATTTGCAATAATTAAGTTAACATCTTTTGAGACTGCTCTTATACACGAGTTGTTATATCAGTTATATGATGGTTAGGTTTGGTTTGAATTCCTCTTTTTTCTGCGTCTAAGTCTTTCGCACCATCAGTAATTGTTGCTCTTAATCAAAGCTTGAGAGGGGGTGGGTATAAAACAGAGGTTCGACCCAGTCTGAGGTTTTTGATAATCCTTTTCCCAAGAACTTAGGGAGAAATACACAAGTATCACTAATCTGTGAGCATTACATGATTCCAATGAGAAAAAAAGTGAACCACACATTACGTTGGTGGTGGCATTTAAAGCGAAGTAATTTCGATTTATTTAAATGGTTTGAAATATTCATACATGCAAGTTTGATATAGATTGGATAAGTATATTATTAAAAATAAGCAAAATCAATGCAAATTTTGATATCATCGCCGCCTGCTTCTCCTCTCCCAGCCTCCTTCTCCTGCCCTTCGCCTCCTGCTCCTAAAGAAATTTGGCTCTAAATCACTCAATTATCATTGAAATATCTCGAAATATTGCATTTGGGACAACATGGGTGTGGAGGGGCCTCGGTAGTATGAATAAGGGTCCAAACGCTACTATACGTTTGGTTAGAAGGCAAAACCATGCGGGAACCACCGTTTCTTGGACAACTGTGCAACGGGAGAAAAGCTCTCACGCTTACAAACTAAGTTCAAATGTGCAAACAGCATGCTCTACGGATAGCTTGAACAATTGCCCGAAGCATAGCATTCTTAGATTTTCGAGTTTTGCGCTGAAAATTTACTTATGATTGAAAATGTGTCAACACAACTTACCGTGTTCCATTGTTTATGCCCACTGCCTGCTTCCCGGAAGGGCCTTCGCCTCCCTTTACGTTCTGCTCTTTTTGGAGAAGGAGGCAGAGATTGGAGGCCGTGCTTAAGGATGCAACATAATCACAGCCACCAATCCATCTCTTTCATTGCATATACCAGTTGGATTAAACTTTTTAGAGCAAAAATTTAGAAATCAGGCAATGCTATTCGATGAGACACTCGTTACATTTTTCAAAACTGATATCAGTTTTAAGAAGATTTTCTGCTTTCAGAATAAACTGTTTTGTTATGAATAAATATTACATTTTTTCAACTTCAACACATATTCGTGCCAGGGGACACTATTTGAGGTATTTCGAAGGTAAACTCCAAGGCCATCGAATAGCAATTTCGGATTTCTAAAATTTTGTATTGTTTAGAGAAATAGCTGTTTTGCCGAATTTATGGTCCATCTCATTCATAGGAAACTAGACCCTCTTCTTCATAACACAGTATTGATTTTAAGCGATGAAGGAGATGGATTGGTGGCAGTGATAATGTCTCCCATGAGGATTGACCCATGGACCTCTTGATCTCAAGCACTTTACCACATTGCTCCCCTGACATACTAAAATATATTGAAGTGTGTAGTTGTTTGCCTTTTCTTGTTTGACCATGCTCACACCAGGTAGGTGGCAATTGAAAACGCTCTAAGCAATCGACTACAGTGATTTTATTTGGTCATTTTTAGCGCCTTATATGGGAGTCATTCCCAATCCAAAAATGGCCTTTATTTTCCATATTTCAAGTATTTTAGTGCTTATTTTCCCAATTTTCATTATATATTTTCCCAAATGTGTTCCCCAAAATCCCAAATAAAATCACTGGACTAACAAGGATCAAAAATAGCTAGAAACAGTGTTTTCAATTGCCATTTGTCGCCAATTAGGCGACAAATGGCAATGGAAAACTCTGTTTTTAATTATTTTTATCTACATTCGTCAATAGTATTAACATTTTCGATTGCCGCCTACCGGGTATGATTTTGGTTTTTGACATAGGGTATTGATATGTTTTAAAGTTGAAAAAAATTTAAACAGAAGGAATTATTTTGGCGTAAGTAGAGATATTTTATAGCTGAAGGGTCCATTTCTATTAAAGGTTTTTTTTACAGAGTTTGATTGTATGATCTGGCATTTTGATACCACTGTTGTTGTCTTTGGTGTCAGTTAAGTATCCCTGGACAGCAGGACGGGTTTCATGTTCTTGTTTTTCTTGTGTTCAATTGTTCACACTTTTGTTTGTTTGTGTTGGGGTATGTTTGCCCAGTAAATAATATTAGTCTCTATTATGAACCCTCACATTATCTTGAGACACTGGAATAATATATCCAAAATGTGATATTTTTAAAATTTTACTTTTAAATATAGAATACACTTTTTTGTTACATTGAATGATAATGGCTTAATGGTAAATGGGAAAAGATAGCTTATTATAGAATGCAGCGATAATTAAGTGGTAAGTGGAATAATTTACTATGTATAAATATTCCATCTATGGTATGTCATTCAGAAAAGTTATCATTCCTACAGTCTATTCGTTTGAAAAGATAAATGCAAGTCAAAATTATCCATCTTTTCTCATAAATCAAATAACAGCCAAAGAGTCAACATCTACAACAGCTCATGTAGCTTATATCTTAATTTGATTGGCTGTTGGAATTTACCTGTAAAATGATTGACAGCTATTATATCAGCTCAATGAGATCAGGTAAGTGGTCTGATCTATACTAATAGTAGCCTGCCAAGCTCCCCCCTTATATAGATAGCCACTCCCCTGCCAGAGGTCCAGGAATCCTGTCTTTAAGAAGTGGTGCCTTCTCCATATACAGACACACACAGACAAGATCTTGGAATGAGTGATATTTGAACCCATGACCCATTTGCTAAACAAAGCTGCTGATTAAGTAGACCATCCCAATATTATTAAATAAAGATATTTGAGCCAGCCATGAGATATTGGTATTTATCGTAGATGCATAAAGTGAAGCTGTAAAATATGCATGCTGGATAGATGGACAGCTTTGTCTGCGTCTTCCTATGTGGGAACAGTGAAGACTCTGATAAGATTGCACACCTATGCTGGCTCATCTAGTCTTTGTAACTCACCTTTGGAATAAGTAACAAAACTCATGAGCTGGATCTTTGATTTTGAAAACTCTTCCTGTTCTGCTAAAATAAATACCAAAATGAATTGCTGGAATTAGTGTCCCACCAGGGTCTAGGTTCACCAGCCAAGGGGGCGTAATAAAACGTGCATTTGTTTACAAAAGTCGGCTCAGTAGATGCAAAAATATGTATGAATGCTATCACACAAGATTCCAAAGACATGTGCTTGATTCAGTTATTATGTATCAGTATAAAACAAAGGGGCTAAACTCTTTTATATTTGCTTGCAGTATGGTAAATGTTCTAAATTTTCGAGCCTAAAAGGCCTAGACAAACAGAGCAGACCCAGGTCAGACTGCTTCTTAAGATCAGGCAGGACCTTCCTTGTTTGTTAATTATTCTGAAAAGCATTTTGTGAATTCCAGATTTTCTGGGGGACAACTCTTTGAGTCAGTGGTTAGAGCATTGGACATGTTCCGCTACAATCTGGATGTCGTTTGCTGCCACACTGTGGAAATATCTTCAGCTATGCTTTATACTTGTTACAGCTTTCATGTTGCCAAAATATGGAGAGTTATATCTATAATTTATAGCTATGGTTCATTCAATATAAAGAAATAAAATTATGTACCAGAACAAAGAGGAATAACTCTAGTATCTTTTATATTTGAATTACATAAAAAAGAAATATAGAGCAATGCTTGTGATTTATGCCTCAGTAACAAAGGGGCTTAACTCTCCATACATTTGATAGATATTAATGAAACATAGATTACAATAATTATAAATTCAGTCCCAGTAACAAAGGGGCTTAACTCTCCATATATTTGATAGAGATATTAATGAAACATAGATAACAATAATTATAAAATCATTCCCAGTAACAATGGGGCTTAACTCTGGTACATATGATTTATATTAAAGACCTATAAAGGGTGATATATCTTTATTATATTTTTAGATCCTTAGTATTGAAGATTGGGTACTGTTTTGGGCATTTTTGGTATGTGTGTGCATGCATTTTTGGTATGTGTATGCATGCCACAAACTATCTCCTCATCAAATTTGCATTATTTCATATGACAACATTCATTGAAAAAATTTGATTTGACAAAATAAAAAAATTAACAAAAAAAAACTCCCCTTAGAACACTTATGACCCACAAAGGTTGATGCATTGTTAAGCACTAAAAAATCAAACAATATACTGCAACAATTATTCAAAGGACCCGAAGTTATTATTCATCGCAGAATGAAATTCTTAAGGTACATTTTCTCTGTCTATTTTGTAATTATTTCTGTAAAGTATTGCCCACTTTAAGGCACTTACAAAAGTACCCCATTATTATAACTGAGATTCCAATGGCATGAGGATGTCATGATAATTTCATTATTTCACAGAAAAAAAATAGACAAGAAGAAGCCAACCCTTCAGATAAGTGTGCATAATTAAAAATTATTTTCTTATTTTCAACCAAAACATATGTTGTGTGTACTCAAAAGAACCATCTCAGTGAGACGGTTCTTCTGAGCACCCACAACACATGTTTGAACTAATGGATAAGGAAATAATGACATTTTACCCGCACAAAATTTTCTTATCTCACCTTTGAGAAGAAACTATATAATATAACCTGTCAGCCAGTTATCCTTGGGTATAATTGCTTTGATTATTGGAGCCAATTCTGGAGAAAGCTGTCAGTACCATAAGCACACCGGGTAGACGGTATTCCTGAAGTCAGAGCTGCTTTTTTGATTGCCAAAAATAATGTTTTTGATTGCCAAAATACTGATTTTGGCTACTGATAATGTTAGATTTGCATTTGATGTTTGTCTTTTTGCAGTCTTATGTTTGTTTGTGATATCTGCCTACCCTGTGTGATGCCTAAGCGTCCCAGCATAATATGGCTATCTATATTATATGGGCATTGTTGTAGGAAAATCAAGGTAAAGCTAAACCCCACCTACACAGTGATACTAGATGTCTAGTGGTTCGTCTGATCCTCACCTGTAGTCTTTGATCTGATCCTTCACCTGTAGTCTTTGGTCTGATCATTCACCTATAGTCTTTGGTCTGATCCTTTACCTGTAGTCTTTGGTCTGATCATTCACCTATAGTCTTTGGTCTGATCCTTTACCTGTAGTCTTTGGTCTGATCATTCACCTGTAGTCTTTCGTCTTTCATCTGATCCTTCATCAGTAGTCTCTGATCTGATCCTTCATCTATAGTCCTTAGTCAGATTCTTCATGTATAGTCTTTGATCTGATCCTTCATCTATAGTCTCTGGTCTGATCCTTCATCTGTAGGTTTTGGTCTGATCCTTCATCTTAGTCTTTAGTCTGATCCTTATCTATAGTCTTTGGCCTGATCTTTTATCTATAGTCTTTGGTCTGATCCTTCATCTTCATTCTTCAGTCTGATCCTTCATCTATAGTCTTTGGTCTGATCCTTCATCTATAGTCTTTGGTCTGATCCTAAATCATCTATAGTCATTGGTCTGATTTTTCATCTAGACTCTCTGGTCTGATGCTTCATCTTCATTCTTCAGTCTGATCCTTCATCTATAGTCTTTGGCCTGATCCTTCATCTAGAGTCTTTGGTCTGATCCTTCATTTATAGTCTTTGGCCTGATCCTTCGTCTATAGTCATTGGTCTGATCTTTCATCTAGACTCTCTGGTCTGATCCTTCATCTATAGTCCTTAATCTGATTCTTCATGTATAGTCTTTGGTCTGATCCTTCACCTGTAGTCTTTGGTCTGATCCTTTATCGATAGTTTTTGGTCTGATCCTTCATCGATAGTCTTTGGTCTGATCCTTCATCTATAGTCCTTAGTCTGATTCTTAATGTATAGTCTTTGGTCTGATCCTTCACCTGAAGTCGTTGGTCTGATCCTTCACATGTAGTCCTAGATCTGATCCTTCATCTTTAATCTTTGGTCTGACCCTTCACCTGTAGTCTTTGATCTGATCCTTCACATATAGTCATTATTCTGATTCTTCACCTATAGTCACTAGTTTGATCCTTCAACTGTAGTCTTTGGTCTGATCCTTCAACTGTAGTCTTTGGTCTGATCCTTGATCTATAGTCTATGATCCTTCACCTGTAGTCTTTGATCTGATCCTTCACCTGTAGTCTTTGGTCTGATCCTTCATCTGTAGCCTTCAGTCTGATCCTTCCTCCATGGTCTTTTGTTTGATTCTTCACCTGTAGTCTTTGGTCTGATCCTTTACCTATAGTTGTTGGTCTGATTCTTCATCTATAGTCTCTGGTCTGATCCTTCACCTGTAGTCTTTGGTCTGATCCTTGATCTGTAGTCTTCAATCTGATCCTTTCCTCGTATTCTCTGGTCTGATCCTTCACCTGTAGTCGTTGGTCTGATTCTTCATCTTTAGTCTCTGGTCTGATCCTTTACCTGTAGTCTCTGGTCTGATCCTTTACCTGTAGTCTCTGGTCTGATCCTTCACCTGTAGTAGTTGGTCTGATTCTTCATCTATAGTCTCTGGTCTGATCCTTTACCTGTAGTCTCTGGTCTGATCCTCTACCTATAGTCTCTGGTCTGATCCTTCACCTGTAGTCTTTGGTCTGATCCTTCACCTGTAGTTGTTGGTCTGATTCTTCATCTATAGTCGCTGGTCTGATACTTTACCTGTAGTCTCTGGTCTGATCCTTTACCTGTAGTCTTTGCTCTGATCCTTCACCTGTAGTCTATGGTCTGATCCTTCATCTCTAGTCTTTAGTCTGATCCTAAACCTATAGTCTTTGGTATGATCCTTCATTTGTAGTTTGATCTGATCTTTCATCTTTAGTATTTAGTCTGATCCTTTGTCTGTAGTCTTTGGTCTGATCCTTCACCTTTAGTCTTTGGTGGGATCCATTAGCTTTTTGTCCGATCCTTCATCAATAGCATCTGATCCTTCATCTGTAATCTTTGATCTGATCCTTCATCTGAAACCTTTGGCTTGATCCTTCATCTATAGTATTTAGTCTGATGCTCTATCATTAGTCTTTGGTCTGATCCTTCATCTTTAGTCTTTGGTCTACCCTTCATCTTAAGTCTCCAGTCTGATCCTTTATCAATAGTCTTTGGTCAGATCCTTTAGCTTTAATCTTTTGTCTGATCCTTTATCTATAGTCTTTGGTCTCATGTATAGTCTTTGACCTGCTCCTTCATCTATAGTTTTTGGTCTGCTCTTTCAATTATAGTCTTTGGTCTGATTCTTCATCTATAATCTTTGGTCTGCTCTTTCATCTATAATCTTTGGTCTGATTCTTCATCTATAGTCTCTTCTATAGTCTTTGGTCTGCTCCTTCATCTATAGTCTTTGGTCTGATCCTTCATCTATAATCTTTGGTCTGCTCTTTCATCTATAACCAGACTACACAGAGGGACAGACGTACCAGCCATCTGTAGTAGACAGAAGACTATGAACTATGTCCCAAAGTGTTATTTTTTCAATTTAGTAAAATAAAGTTGACTTTATTTGCCTTAGAGCATGTCACAATTTTTCTCATCTTTCTGCCTCATATCATATTTTTTTAAGATATATATGATTGATAGCTACCATAGCAATTCTAAATCCTGAGTTATATTGTCATGGATATATACCTATTACGTGTGTGTGTGTGTCTGAATTGTAGTTTTCACTATTTCTCCAAGAAAACATTTGTTGTGGGGCTCTTTGAAAGCGACGCTTTCAAAGAGCCCCACAACAAATGCTTTCAAAGAGAAATACAAAATATAACCTTAATTTTTTTGTTAAAGCTAATCCTCATTTTTTGCTTACCTGTATGTAGGTACAGGGTTACTGTAAGGAAAAATGTGCTCATTAACTTTAGTTGCAGCATATGACATATTTGTCATGTCATAATTAACCTAAATATTTTTGCACAATCATTCATTACCACCATAATTATCCTATAAGTTTGGATACATAAAGAGTAAATATTGAAAAGTTTTTCTATTGCAAAATTATAACTTGTTGCCCTATCCTTCCCCTTTGGTCAACACATAAATTTGATACAGTAAATTTATATTGATAAGACCTACGCCAAATTTGGCTATGCTGTCAAGCTTATAAGATGGGAGGATGGTACTCTTGTTTGATGACTCTCTGTACGGCCAAGGAACATGCAACATGAATTCCAACTCTCAAACGTTCAAAAACATCGCAAAATGGGATCTTGGGTAGTTCAGGTACACCGGGCTTGAACATATTTTGATTGAACAGTTTTATGTTCCCGAGAACTTTTCAAAGCCTTGACTAATCTGTTTAAACGGTTCTTTAGGAATATTCGAAATGGAAAGAAAGAAAATGGAAGAAATTCTGCCAAACATAGCTCTTGAATTATTCTTGAGCATGAAACAGGTTTTCTGCTTTTGATTCTCATATGAGCCTCAACGCGAGAAAACCTGTCTTCGGGGTTTCCGACAAAGCGAGACACAAACCAGTCTCCTCAGCTACAGAGACTAGCTTGAAAATTGAAATTTCACATGTAGCAAGTTTATCTACGATACTTTCCAAAGAGCAAATAACAAAAGCACTGATCAGTCTGTGCTTATGCGTAGGCTGGTCGTCGCCTTTGTTGTTCGCAAACATCCGACGCCAGGTTTTCTCGCTTCGAGGCCCATATTATCCTGTCTCTATGGTGGGGTTTGATAAGGACATTAATGAGCTGTGACACGTGATTTCCAACAATGTGGCATTTTGACAAGTGTAGACTCAGATGGGCCTGTGCGGCCTCCTTTTAAGCTTAGATACTCCAAAAGGTATTCAGCCAGTAGCTTAACAATCATAGAATACTCAAGCGACTAGCAAAGGCTCTGATCAGACTGCGGGTATGCGCAGGCTGATCTGAGGCTTTGCTGGTCGCACATGCCACATTGTTGGAAATCTCATGCACTGGCTCAATTTAATATTCAGGAGATGATTGCAAAAATGCTTGTTTTCAAATCCTGTTGATCTTTTCTCTGTATATCATGTTATTGTATACATGTAATTGGATTGAAGTTTACGCTACTATTCACAAGAAAAGCTTTGTCTAGTTCCTACACATGAATTCCATCATGTGTCCTTGACTGTTTGCTGGATGTCTGGTTTCATTTGTACTTTAGAAGACTATCAATGGCATTGCTGGAGTCTATCATTTCTTTCTTTAACCCTTAACTACAACAGACAAAAAAATTTGCAGAACCTAAACTCTTACTTTTTTGGCTAAAATAAGGCTTGGTAGTTCATGCTAATTGTCTGCCAGCAGACGATTAGCATGAAATATCAAGCCTTATTTGATTTTTTTAAACCAGCGACAGAATTGAAGCATGTTGTCAGAATAGTAGCTTAGTAGTAGCGCTTTCATGGTTAATGTTTTTATCATTTCCTTGGTGGATTTGTGCTGTCAAATGATATTGGAATTTCGATTGGCTGCAACAGAATTGACAATAGATGCTGATTTAACAGTTTCATTCATGCAAGTAACTTAGTCTCAGAGCTTTACTTTTTGTCTGCTAGTGTCATCTACTGATAGCTATTGCAAACAGTTTAACACTCTGATGGTATTCCCAAAATTAATTTTTGAAAAAGGTATTGAACCCCCTCTGGAAACACCGTAGACTCTCATTCCAATAGGATGTTAAAGGCAGGATTCCTGTAAAGAAAAACTCCTTCAGCAGGGGAGTGGCTACAATATAAGGCAGTCAGTGGGTGAAGCTTACCTGGTGTCAGATGCAATTGGACCACTGACCTGATCTAGCTGATTAGCAACATGGTTACTGAGCTGATAAGAGCTGTCAATTATTCTCCAGAGAGCGAATCAAATTAGAGATAAGAGATAATTAAAGCCTCAGAAGGTCCTGTATATGTTTACAACTTGATGGCAATTGGGAAAGTGATAAACAGAAACCTATTTTGCCTTTTATAGTCCACTCCTACTGTCCTGCCAGCCAAGAGTGACAGTGACGTCATGTTTTATTTACTATATTATCAGGGAATTATAATCGATAAATTACTTGCGTTACATGTGATTTATTGATTCGTGCTAGTTTAAGAGGAGAGTACAAGTTAATGTTTTACTTAACAATTGCAAAACAAAATATTACGTCACTTTCACTTTTGGTTGGCATGACAGTACCTTTATAACCATTTTTTATGATCAAGCAAAATATATCTTTGTTGCATAATTTATTGGTTGCAAATATTGTTTCTTGTATTACAGTGGTAGGATTCGATAAATTAAACAAAATTATGCTTTTGAAACCAGCATCATAAAACGCAAAAAAGTACAAAAAATGTGTAGAATTGTTTATCAAGCATATTTTTCCCAGGGTTATATCCAAATGTACAAGCAATTATAAAACCATCATCTCAATGGAAAATTATTTATGTAATCTGATGTATTAATACTTTCACCATGGGAAATATTGATAGCTGCAGTCTAAGCCATTGCAATTATTCCATTATTGTTATTACAAGATTCCAAGGTGTCAGTAAAAAGGGTGCAGAGTTTTCATAATAAATCCCAAATGTGGCACTTTAGCCTTTTATAAACAATGGTCATTTATGGCCAAAACTGGCCATTTTTGTGTTGCCTGCGACTAAGGGCATACGCATTATCATTTTTTTGGTTTCTGGTCAGCATGAATCTGTTTCATTCAAAGTTTACATAAAGGGTAAAGCATTATAAAATACAGGTCGTTCGAATAGGAGATCATCTGAAATTTTTTACTGAGTTGTGACCCCTTTTTGACTTTGGCTTTGTTGATTTTGTTTAATTGGTTAATGATAACTTTATAAGGTAGGCATTGCTTTCATTCAAATTTTGCAGTGGTGTGAATTTTAATATTGGTTATCATCAGCAAAATTTTGAGAGTTATGGCCCTTTTATCACCTTGGAAGAGATTGATTGGGAGTAGTGGACCCTTCAAAGCCTTTAATCTCTTAGTCTATAGGTCAAACTTGATGCATACTTGGTATATGTGACTCTTGAATATATACAACAGTGGGTTGATCTTTTAATTTCGCCATCATAAATGTGTTAATATCTGAGTTACTGCCCTTGTCTTATTCAGAATAGACAATTACATTGCAAAGGCTATAGTGCCATTTTGTTTTAATACCTTCAAATTTGACCTCCGGGGTGGGGTTGGAATGTCAAACAATGAAACTTTGGTTCGATTGAAGTTAACAGATATCAGATTGTTGGCACTTTAAGTAGGGGACACATCCGTTTCTCGGAATTATAGATGAAGGCAATTGGTAAATATTTGCCATGGTACGCCACAGTGTGCAAACCGATTATTTTAATAACAGCGTAAAGTAACATCCCAAAATCAAACTGGGTCGTTGTAACCTGTCATCTTACAATGTCACATGTCACGCAGGTTTCCCCAGTGGGCAGAGGGAGGATTACATTTACCTCTGATCACTTTTAAATTACCTTAATTTATTTAATATGCCATAAAACTGTGGGAGATTACTTAACCCTTAATGTGGCAATCGCAACAAAAGTCGTCTGCTTTTCTCGTCTGCTGAAATGTTTAAGAAGCCTCTATGGCAAATAGTGTGGATCCACGCTGTTTGCTGCTGTACTTAATTCGTCAGTAATACTCCGCAATTATTTGCAGCAGACGATTTCAGCAGAAGACATTTTCAGATGCATTTTTTTCTTGGCACTTTAAGGGTTAAACTTTTCATACCTTTGCCTTCTAGTGTTGTTTGCTGATAACCTTTACAAACAGTTTGGACCCAGATCAGGCCCTAAGTTTTGTCTGAACCAAACATTTTGACACTCTGATAGTATTCCTGAAAGAATTATTTGAAAGCGTTAATTTTTGGAAAAACTCAGCGGATGGCAAAAAAACATACAAAATTTCCCAGCATGCAAAGCACTATTTACTATTAGTTCACCATCAAGTGCAATAATTCACTGTTATACTGTCCTGTCAGCCAAGAGTGACAGTGATGTCATGTTTTCTTTACAAAGTTATCAAGGAATTAGAATCGATATATCACTTGTGTATTAATCCTATCCGCAGGATAGGATTAATACACAAGTGATCAGCAAAAGTAAAGTGTACAAGTTAATGCTTTACTTAACAATTGTAAACAAACTATTACATCACTGGGGAGCGCAGTGGGACAGTGGTAGAGTGCTTGACTCGAGACCGAGAGGCCACACCAGCGTCATTGCGTTGTGGTCCTTGAGCAAGACACTTTTATCCTTGCTTAGTACTGGTTCAACCCAGGAAGGCCCGTCCCTGTTTAACTGAAAGATTGTTGATGGGACTTAAAGAATCAAATCAAACAAACAAAATTACATCACTGTCACTCATGGTTGGCACGACAGTAGCATCCGAATAGCCAGTTTCATAGGCCTTCCATACTTTTTCGAATTTCTTTCATGACTCAAATCACATGCATTTATATCGCATGACTATATAACTCAGCCAATGGAAAAAACGTCTCGTTACCAAGAGAACGAGCAGCCATGTGCTCGAGGCCAGCATCAAAATACCAAAAGAAATTTTGTTTTGTAAGCATACAGTCATACAAAGTGATGATTAGTTGTAAGGGGCCATTTAGCGCCATTTTGTATGTTTTTTGTTACCTCGAAACACCAATTTTATGTATTCCAAGCAGCACCCATGGTTGTTTGCATTCTGAGGTCAGTATTGGTAACGTCACTGACCAATTTGAAGAATGAATGAAAGTCTCATAAAAAACCTCAATCAGGGTGGGTAGTCACGTGGTTTTTGCTTGGATACACTGTACGGATGTTCGAATACACTGTACGGACATTCTGATCGAATGTAGGTAGATTTCTCTATATTTTCTCATCTATACCCAGAAAGTTATATACCATTTTCCAGCCCACATTTTCCCCTATCAAACGCTACCAGGATAGCATCTTTAAGCTTCTTACTTTGAGTACTAACTCTGTCACAAATGTTGTCCGTACAGCTTATTTCCAAATTCAGGCCCGATCTTCACCGCTAAAAAATTTGTGACAGAGTCTGTACTCAAAGTAAGAAGCTTTACAAGGATATACTGGCATCGTTAGATCAGGAAAAATGGGGGCTGGAAAATGGTGTATAACTTGCTGTGTAAAGATGAAAAAACACGCAGAAATATCTACTTACTTTTGCTTAAAACATCGGTGTGGAAAGAAGTCCACCATTTTTCCGTACAGTGTATCCTAACAGAAACCACGTGACTACCCACCCTGTCAATGGCAGTTTGGCATCAATCTAGCGATAGATATTCCTAATATAACCGAAAAATACATAAACTGGTACTTTTACACTTGTCATCATGGGGTATCTGCAATGCTTATTTGAATATAGGCCACATTGCCTGGATGTTTTTTGATTGGCCAGATTGTCTTTATTCTGGAGGGCTTGGAGCTAATCAGAAAACTGGGTATGAAATTGGCTATTAAACTCGATTTTTTATGTTTTTCACATTGATTTTCGGCGATAACTTTTTTACTATTAATTTTAACCAACTGTATTTGCAATGAAAGTTGTAGAGAAAAAATAGCGCCGATTTCTCCAAGAGGTCCGAAGTTTCTGGCACAAACAGATTTTTGTGTACATAGATGAAGATTTTGCAAAAAATTGAATTCAGCCCAATTTTCTAAGTCTTTTATTGACAGGTAAACTTCGTAGAGGCGTGACAGAAAGGGTTCGTCTCAAAAGAATATTCACAAGCGGTGTATATACAGTTATTCAACGGATGTTTATAGCATAATCCTGCCGTATGTAGACTAAGAATGTACCGTGCATATTCAGAATCTACTATGAGCATGATTATTTGTAAGTGCAGAAGCTGTGATACCGCGTGACGCGCCATTTTTCTCTTATGCACGTGCTCCTAAACGGACAGTTTCGAGATGACCCAACTAGCTCAACGCACGGGCGAATCAGGCGCGATTACCAATATATTTGAACAAGCCATCCATTGCCTTTCTTATTGAATCGGGGCGGTGCAATATAACTTTTTGACTGACATATTTGACTTAATTTATTTGCGCTTTGCTTAAAATTCTCAAAGACTGCATCTATGCGCAGAGTTAATTGCAGCATCTACGATGTTAGAACCGCTTGGAGAAGTTGGCGCTAATTTTTCTCTACAACTTTCATAGCGAACACAGTTTACTAAAATCAATAATAAAAAAGTTATCGCCAAAAATCAATGTGAAAAACATAAAAAATCGAGTTTAGTTACTGTAAAACTTGATTGTTGATTCTGTCCAGGTGTCAGTATCTAACTGTTAATCAGTTTATTTCTGATTATTTAACTCTTTCCTTGCTTTAATTATAGCCCCGACTTCTTTCGCGACTTCTTTAGTCTGATGATATCCTTTTGCAAACAGTTTGGATGACAAAAGTCACCGCTAGCTTATGATTGCAGTTAGGATCTCATGCATTCATGGTCAGTATTCCGGTCATTCCGGGTCAGGATTTTGTTCAGTACAGTAAAGCCTGTGTAAAACGGGCACTCTCATAAAGACAGAAAATTGGTTTTTAAGACCGATTGTTACTTAATGCTGAACAAAAGTATTGCAGAATGCTCCAAGGGGAGCATTCTGCAATACTTTCGACCTTCATTAAGCTAGCATTTGTTATAAAGTCTTTGGTTTTGTCTTATATATTTTCGAGGGACCGTTTCACACAGGTTTAACTGCAAGGGAGGAAGGAGTTAGATCCAATAGTAGTCATCTACGTAGCTTATTAATCAGACCACCAAGTTTTGTGAAAAATGTCCTGTCTCGTGACATTTGGCCTCTGACATTGTAAATGGATGTATAAACATATAACATTAAGTAACTTTATATGTAACTTGTCAGGGGATATTGGACCACATTACATTAGCCTCATATTTCACTGGTATCCCGGTATTAAGTACCTTAAAAGTGGGCCGCTATTGGCTCGCCAGCAAAACGCCATTGAATGGCGTTTCACTGGCAGGCCGATAGTGGCCAGAGATTGTATGCTGGCTTGGTAGAATATTCCATCTAGTTTGAAACAATTATGTTTGGATGGCCCATTGTATATTTTAGTGGTTACACAGTAATATTGTAATCCAAGTTATTCATGTTAATCCTGATCTGTCCAGATTCTAGTGAGTATTGATCCTGATCCAAGTAATTACTGGTCCCATAGGTCAGGAGTGCAGTCATTTCCGACCAGAGTAACTCCTGGTCCAGACCCCAGTCTGGCTTTGATCATTTCAGATACATTCCTAGTTATGATGTCATTCATTCCTCAACAGTATTATAGTCAAAATCCCTTCTATTGTTAGTCTTGATCTCTGTCTTAACCAGATATGATTGCAGTTAGGATCCCACCCATTCATTGTCAGTATCCCAGTCATTCCTGGTCATGATCAGGATTTTGTTCATTATCAGTCATTCTGGTTGACTTCCAAGATATTCCTGGTCACTGGTCAGTATCCCAGACATTCCTTTTCAGTATGCCATTCATTCCTAGACAGTATCTCAGATATTCATGGTTTAGTATCCCAGACATTCCTTTTCATTATTTAGCTCAGTCCTTAAGTCAGTACCCCAGACATATCTGGTCAAATCACAGCCATTCCTACTTTGGTTCTGAGGCATTCCTGCTAAATATTCCAATCATTTAAGGTCAGTATCCCAGTCGTTGCTACCTATGTTTCTAGTTTACCTCTGATTGGGATGAAAGTCATTCCTGGTAAGTAATTCCTGACCTGTCAGTATCTCAGCTATTGCTGATCAGACAGTATCCTAGTCATTCCTGATCAGTCAGTATCTCAGTCATTCTTGAGTTGTCAGTATCTCAGTCATTCCTGATTGGTCAGTATCCCAGTCATTCCTGGTCAGTCAGTATCCCAGTCATTTTTGGTCAGTCAGTATCCCAGCTATTCCTGGTCAGTCAGTATCCAGTTGTTGGTCTGTCAGTATCTCAGTCATTCCTGGTCAGTCGGTATCCTAACCTTTCCTAGTCAGCCAGTGTCCCTGTCATTCCTGATCAATCAGTATCTCAGTCATTCCTGATTGGCCAGTATCCCAGCCCTTCCTAGTCAGTCAGTATCAAGTCATTAGTCTGTCAGTATCCCAGTCATTCCTGGTCAGTCAGTATCCCAACTTTTCCTAGTCAGCCAAAGTCCCAGTCATTCCTGGTCAGCCAGTCTCTCTGTCATTCCTGATCAGGCAGAATCTCAGTCATTCCTGAGCAGTCAATATCTCAGTCATTCCTGATTGGTAAGTATCCCATTCATTCCAGTCATTCCTGGTCAGTCAGTATCCCAGCCATTCCTGGTCAGTCAGTATCCAGTCATTGGGCTGTCAGTATCCAGTCATTGGGCTGTCAGTATCCTAGTCATTTCTGGTCAGTCAGTATCCCAACCATCCTAGTAAGCCAGTGTCCCAATCATTCCTGGTCAGTCAGTGTCTCAGTCACTACTGGTCTGATAGTGTCCCAGCCATTCCTGGTCAGCCAGTATCCAGCCATTCCTGGTCAGGCAGTACCCCAGTCATTCCTGGTCAGCCTGAGTACCCCAGTCATTCCTGATCAGCCAGTGTCCAAGTCATTTCTGACCAGTCAGTATCCAATACAGTCATTCCTGGTCAGCCTGCGTATCCCAGTCATTTCTGGTCAGTGGGTATCCCATGCAGTCATTCCCTGTCAGCCAGTATCCCAGTCATTCCTGGTCAGCCTGAGTATCCCAGTCAGTCATGGTCAGTCAGTATCCAGTCATTCCTGGTCAGCCTGAGTATCCCTGTCATTCCTGGTCAGCCTGCATATCCAAGTCATTTTGCCAGTATCCAGTCATACCTGGTTAGCAAGTTTTCAATTCCTTCCTGGTCAGCATATCCCATATAGTCATTCCTGTTAAGTCAGTATCCCAGTCATTCCTGGCCAGCCAGTATCCCATGTAATCATTCCTGGTCAGCCAGCAACCAGTCATTCCTGGTCCATCAGTATCCCTGTCGTTACTGGTCAGCCTGAGTATCCATGTCATTCCTGGTCAGTATAAGTCATTCCTGATCAGCCAGTATCCCATGTAGTCATTCCTTGCAGCCTGATTGTTTGTTTGTTTGTTGCTTTTACGTCCCAAGTCAACAGCTATTGTCATTGCGGGACGGTCAGTTGACCTAACCACACTTTTTCCTCGGCAAGCTTGAACAAGCAGTTAACCAGTACTTCGTGCACATACTTTCGCTTGTAACTGACAACAACCCTTCTTGAATGATTCAGCGGAAGGGAGGAGAATGACAGTAGAAATTTCAATCTCCACGAAAGTATGGGACCGGGCCGGGATCGAACTCGCGATCCCTGGATCTGCAGTCAGACTTGCATCTGTTGCCAGACAAGTTACCGACTGCGCTACGCAGCCAAGTCTTGCAGCCTGATGCTGGTAAGCCTGGTAACCAGTCATTCCTGATCATTCAGTATTCCAGTCGTTCCTGGTCAGCCTGAGTAACCCAGTCATTCCTGGTCAACCAGTATTCCAGTCATTCTTTGTCAGCCTGAGGACCCCAGTCATTCCTGGTCAGCCAGTATCAAGTAATTCCTGGTCAGCCAGTATCCAGTCATTCCTGGTCAACCAGTTTCCAAGTCCTTCCTGGGCAGCCAGTATCCCATATAGCTGTTCCTGGTCAGTCAGTATCCCAGTCATTCCTGGTCAGCCAGCATCACATGCAGTCATTCCTGGTCAGCCAGCAACCAGTCATTCCTGGTCAGTCAGTATCCTGGTCAGCTTGAGTATCCCTGTCATTCAGTCAGTATCCCAGTCATTCCTGATCAGCCAGTATCCCATGCAGTCATTTCTTGCCAGCTTGATCCTTGATAAGCCAGTACCCTAGTCATTCCCGGTCAGCCAGGAGCCCATGCAGTCTTTCCTGGTCGGCCAGTATCCAGAAATTCCTAGTCAGCCAGTATCCCAGTCATTCCTGATCAACGAGTGCCCAGCCATACCTGGTGTAGCCAGTATCCCAGTCATTCCTGATCAGCCAATATCCCATGTAGCAATTCCTGGCCAGCCAGTATCCCATTTGTTCCTACTCAGTCATTCCATGTCAGCCAGTATCCCATGCATTCATTCCTGGTCAGACTGATCCTGGTCATTCAGTATCCATTCATTCCTGGTCAGCCAATATCCAGTCATTCCTGGTTAGCCAGTTTCCAATGCAGCCATTCCTGGTCAGCCAGTATCCCAGTCATTTCAGGTGTGAAAAGGTTTCTTTTTTGGTGAAGTTGTTTTGAAATTGTAATTTACCTGTATATTTTGTAATAAAAGCCAGCATTATTGTAAAGGATGAGAAGAGAAAAAAATCTTGACAGTCATTATGTTGTATCAGACAGGGATTACAAACTTGTAAATTACAGTATCTCTTTATTTTACTATGTATACTGAACAAAATAAGAAATGCTGCAGAAGTTATAAAATAATGGTATCTCTTTATTTCACTATGTATACTGACCAAAATAAGAAATGCTGCTGCTGCACTGTAAGTTGTAAAATTAGGGTATTTCTTATTTCACTATCATAATAATGTATACTTAACAAAATAAGAAATGCTGCAGAAGTTGTAAAATTATAGTATCTTTTTACTATGTATACTGAACAAAATAAGAAATGCTGCACTATAAGTTGTAAAATTACGGTATCTCTCTATTTTTACTATGTGTACTGAACAAAATAAGAAATGTTGCTGGAACTGATCCTCTAAATATTGAAACACTATTTTGGATAGCTCAGGAGATATGCATACTTATGCCAAGCAGGGTTTGCACAGGCTTGAAAAGTACTTGAATTTAGAGGGCTTTCTTGAAAAGTCCTTGAAAATTAAATCTGCTTAGAAAAGTACTGGAAACTCACTCAAAAGCCTTGAAAAGTCCTTGAATTCTACTATTTTCTGTAGGACTTAGCACTGTTGATAGAGACCTAAATTAGTTTAAAATTGTTGTGCATATGCTGCACCAAATATAGGCACAGCAATTTTATACTAATTTTCCAGTACTAATTTCTCCCATTATCTCAGTCTAGCATTTCTGATATAGAATTTTAACACTTTGATCAGTATTTTCCATTTACTTTAAGTCCTTGAAAACTGTTGGAGAGGCTTTAAGAAGTCCTTGAAAAGTCCTTGAATTTTACTAATACTTGCCTGTACGGACCCTGCCAAGACTCAGAGAAGCCTGCCTGGCGAGCAGCCAAGACTCAGACAAGCATTTGCTTTGCCCCAGTCTTGCCAGAGCCTTTGCTGCATGTACATACAAAGTATGGATGTTAAGGAAGTCTCAGGACAAAATTTAGACTTCTAGCCCAACTTTGTTGATATAGCTGAAAGCTCATTAAAACCCCATCAACAAAAACTTTATTCTTTTAGCTAGCATCAGTTCCTTTCCACATGACAGTGACAATCCTGGGAAATTAAATAAAAAAAAACTTTTAAAGTCTCTAACTGCTTTTCAAATTAAGCATATTAAGTAAAGATGAGTCTACTAATGCCATTCATCAACAGCAGGATGTCTAATAAAACTGTCTAGTATCTTGTTATATGTACTGTTAGGGACAAATTATCTCATTAAACTTTTAAAATCCGCATAATATGCAGGAAAATCTGCTTCTCTGGCATTTGAGGTTGTTTAGATGCATTAAAATCTGTCAAGTCCTGTTTTTACCATATGTCCAGTTAAGCAAAAAAAGATTAGTGTAAAATTATTATTTTCTTACCCATCAATATAAACATTTGTTTTGGGTGCTCAAAGGAACTGTCTCATTGAGAGGGTTTTTTTGAGTCCCCACAACATATGTTTTGGTTCACAAATAAGAAAAACAATTTTCAATTATTCACTCTTATCTGGAGGCCTGTTCACTTTGAGTTATTAGTAGCTTGAATTAAAAAGAGTTGGTCTGTAAATATTATGTATAACTGTTATTAGAGTAATAATATTTGCTGATTTATATTATTTCCTTTTATATCTGAGATAGTTTGTTAGCATTTAAAGACAGAAGTAGACTAAGAAAAGAAAAAATAGCCACCTATTCTCATAAATCCAATTACCACCGCAGAATAAACATCTACAGGAGTTCTAATAACTTACCTTAAATATGATTGGTTGTTGAATTTACCTTTGAAATGATTGACAGCTTAAATCTGCTCATTGACCATGCTGTTTATCAGCTAGATCTCATTAGTGGTGAAATCTAATCTGCAAATTAGCTGGCTCAACCCACTGTCATCCTAATACAGACATTTATTTTTCTGCCGGGGGAGAGGGGGGGTGGGGGGGGGGGGTGACTGGCTATTCCTATATTGCCAACAATATGGACTCAAATCCGACAGCTCTCTTCTGATCAGGATTCATATTGTTTGCTTCCATGAAAAAAATCTGGCCTGAAGTGCACTTGAATATATACAGCAGATGTAAAAAGCAGGCAACAATTTCAGGACAAAAAATAAAGGTGCATAAAGGTCAATTGTCCAGCTCTTGTGGAGTATTCAATGCTGAACTCATGGGTTAACTTTAAAATTTCAAAAATCCTTAATTTTCGAAAATCAAATCTTATAACTTGCTGTATGCCTAAAAAGTGTTGACAATTTCAAGTTTAACTGGTCAATTGCCCCAAAACTCAAGAGAAGTTATTAAAACCTGCCTAATTCAGCATTTTGAGGCTGACTTTCTGTGGAAAGTCAGCCTCAAAATCCTGAACTCAGGAATAAATTACCATTTGATGCCATTTACTTGGCAGTCTCAAGCTTAGAAGATGCTCAGATTCTGCAGCAGGACTTTGATCACCTCCATCTATGGGAGCTGTACTGGGATATGGAGTTCAATCCAAGTAAATGTGTTGTAATACATATTCACGGGTGGTAAACCTAGGAACTACCACGAAATTGTGTTAACGTAATTATGTTCTCAAGCCACATCCGGGACACGTCGTGGTAGTTTCCAGGCCGAAAATTGGATAAAGAAAGGTTGGTGTCACTTTCATTTTTGTTTTATTTTACAACTTAAAGAACGAACAATGGTAAAATCCGACAATGTGGTTCCGTGTAAATATGTCTCAGCGTCCCCTCTAGCCCAAAATTTTGTTTGAAAAGTTATTTTCATTCTTTAGGTTCGTGTTTCCCCACTGAGCATCGGATCAAGTTTTCCCAAAGTTCGAAGGATTTTAGCCCATATCTGTCAAATTAAATGGAATTTGATATCATTTGACGATGGAAATGATAAAAAGACCCTGAATTAACATTCCGACACAGAAAAAAAATCTGAGCATTTACTCGTAAACGATTCATGCACCGCTCGTCCTGTGTGGTAGTTTCCAGCACATCTTGGTAGTTAAAACGTCATCGTGGTAGTTTCCAAGACTATGTAGGTATTTAGTAGTAGTTCGCATCAGCAGATGATCACTATTCACTGTTCAGGGGCTACTTCATTTTTGTAAAGACAGGATGTGCGAGCCGAACCTTGACCTTGAATACCCCTCTTATTCATACGAAGACCTTTTTAAACAACCTTTTGCCAAATAACAAATGTCGACTGCCTGAAGTTTAATTTTAGTGGATTATTGAAATGATGAGAAGAATGAATAGAAGGGATATTCACATATTTTGTTTTTGAATAAACATGCTTTTTAATTATCAAATAACATGCCCGTTCATCGTCGCACTCACATGTATATAAAAGGTGTCCCAACCTGAGGATATTTCCCTTTTTTCTGAAGCGCAAGTACTAACGATACTTTGAGCAAGTAGTCTTAGCCTGCCATTTTATCTTAAAGTTGACTGAAGATGGAACAACGTAGCGAGTGACGCAATTTTTCATATCATTTTTTTTGTCTGTTGCTTGGTCCACCACGGCTCAAATGATTACCTTCTTTTGCTTTAGATTTCCAGAGGTGTTGTTTGGCAGTCCATGGAATGATCTCCACCTGTCAAGCATCACATTGAATCTCTTGTCCTCAGCTTAGCTTCTTCATGGTGTTGAAAAGTTGATTTATTTGTTAACTGTGGTAATTAATTGACGAGTTCAAGGGTTATCATGCGAAACAAACAACCACTATAATGTTTTGTAACACTTCAGAAACGTATCCTACAAAGTCTTGGAAACTACCACGATAGCATTTTAACTACCACGATGAGCTGGAAACTACCACACAGGACGAACGGTGCATGAATCGTTTACGAGTAAATGCTCAGATTTTTTTTCTGTGTCGGAATGTTAATTCAGGGTCTGTTTATCATTTCCATCGTCAAATGATATCAAATTCCATTTAATTTGACAGATATGGGCTAAAATCCTTCGAACTTTGGGGAAAGTTGGTCCGATGCTCAGTGGGGAAACACGAACCTAAAGAAAGAAAATAACTTTTCAAGCAAAATTTTGGGCTAGAGGGGACGCTGAGACATATTTACACGGAACCACATTGTCGGATTTTACCATAGTTCGTTCTTAGTTGTAAAATAAAACAAAAATGAAAGTGACACCAACCTTTCTTTATCCAATTTTCGGCCTGGAAACTACCATGACGTGTCCCGGATGTGGCTTGGGAACAAAATTACGTTAACACAATTTCGTGGTAGTTCCTAGGTTTACCACCCGTGATATTACAAGATCTAGAACTCCAGTCCCAAGCCAGTACCTGCTGCATGGCCAAGTACTGGAATCGGTTGCAGGCTCCAAGTACCTGGGCGTGGAAATCAGCAGCAACCTATCCTTCAATGGCCACATTCAGAATATAACTACCTGGGCAAGTCGGTCCCTTGGCTTCCTCAAGAGAAACATAAGGTCCAAAAATCCAGAATTAAGGGAAATGGCATACAAAACTCTTGTTCGTCCATTAGTGGAGTATTCATCATCAGTCTGGAGCCCCTACACCAAAAGTAATATTGCCAGGCTTGAAATGGTTCAACGTAGAGCGGCCCGCTGGACTCTTAGTGAATACTCCCCATATGTGGTCTCGTAGCCATTGACATGCTCCATATGTTGTACACCCATTGAGAACTCCCAGGAATTCACACACCCTTGGCTTCCGTCAAATTCAATCCACTGTAGATTACTACATATACTCATTCTATCCCCTCTCAATCGTGCAATGGAACCAGCTGCCAGCACACATAGCACTTCTGCCCACCTTTGATTCATTTAAGAGGGCAGTGTGCACAGTCAGTAATTCAATGCCATAAATGTCAGTGTACTGTTTTTAAACTTTTTAGCCTATCACTGTCAGCCTGTTTCTGACTTTTAACATTTTAACCCTATCATCTTTTATTCCACTCCAACTAACAAATCTTATGGGAACTTTTTATTTTTAAAAGCATTTCTTCCACTAACACCGCACTGACGCGCACCTGCACGTAATCTCCGAGAGGGGGTGATGCAGTAGAGATAGATAGATAGATAATCCTGAAAATTTTCACCCTGATGAGGGAACGGGTCAACTCATAGGCAGTGAGAGTAATTTAAAACTTTATAAAGTTTCAATAGTTTTTCTGCCTGGTTGAAATTTATGGATTTTCAATTTAAACCTAAGTAACTGATAATGTGTTCTGTGGTTTCTCAAATAACCATTACGCTTGCCTCCCAAAACACTCTTTTTTTGTTTTTGATTTTAATTCAGGTGTCATGCAGCTTCGCAACTTGTCCAGCAGCTAGAGTAGCTATGGTATGGTTAAAATTTTGAGAGGTGTAACCATGTTTGACTGTTACCATTAGCTCTCCTGAGTCAAAGGCTCAAGTGAAAATTTTAACCCTTTTTATATTCTGATTGATTTTCCTATACATTTTGATACAATTAAGTATGAGATTGTCCATTTTGTATTTTAAGGGGCCACAGGTAGAAGCTTCTAAATTGTGATGTATTTCTGTTGCTGAACGTTGTTTTAAACTTAGCAAACAGTGCAGACCCTGATGAAATGCAGCATTATGCTGCATTTCATCTGGGTCTTCACTATTTTCTAAAGTACCCTTTTAAATTAGAGGTTTCCAGTATACAAAGGTTTGAGTATGGCAATTGTCTGGTGTCCGTATCACTTTCCAATCACCTTTTCAAAGAAATGTATACCTAAAATCAGTCTATCAATTTTGATCAAATTTCATGTTAAAGCATCATCAGGTAGGGGGAAAGGTTGCATAAGTTTTTTGGTCTGATTGGATTGGAACTCTGGTTGCCATGGAAACATAAAGCTCGATGACCCATAGACTTTAAATATAATTGGAAAAATAACTTTACAAATTTTTCTTCTCTGAAGTCATGAGGCCCACAACTTATATATTTAGTATATATCAATGTTCAGTGGTCCCCTACATAAATCCTGCAAATCAAGTCTGGTCTATATGCTTGTTTCTGACAACCAGGCCAAAATTTCCTAGCCCTTGTTAGTAACCATAACTCTGTGTCTGGTATGCATGCCTAAGAAACTTTTTGATTGAGCTGCGACATGAGATTTCCAACAATGTAGTGTGTGTGACCAGCAAAGCCTCAGATCAGCCTGCGCATACGCGCAACCTGATCAGAGCCTTTGCTAGTCACTTGAATATACTATGACTGTTAAGCTACTGACTGAACATCATTTGAAGTTTCTAAGCTTAAAAGGAGGCTGAAAAGGCTCGTCTGAGTCTATTCATGTCAAAATGCCACATTGTTGGAAATCACATTGGCTCTGAAGGCTTCAATATAAGAATTATGAAATGTATCAATTATTGCCAGATTTTCTCCATCTTAGTTGCTATTGTGTACAGGTATCAAAGAAACTATTAAAAATATTGTTTATGTAATAAAATAGCAATATAGAACTGTAGGTGAAAATGGATTTTCTTGTCTGGAAATAGTAACTGGAGAGAGCCATGTCATAAGAGAACCTCCTGTTCATGCCAAATGTTAGCAACAAAGATACATCCACACAAACTGATCAACACATTTGTTCTTCATGTGCGGATCCAGAGGGGGGGACCAGGGGTCCAGACCCCCCCCCCCCCCCCTGAAAAATCACAAAAATATAGGGTTTCTTAGCAATACTGGTCTAGATCCCCTGAAAAATTACGAAGCTACCCACCTAGCATTCAATGTTGGACAATCATCAGGTGCCAGTGAAACGCCATTTAAATGGCGTTTCGCTGGCAGGCCCATGATGGCCCGCATATTGTGCTATTTGGATCCACCCATCCCTCATCAACTAAAAAAAATAAATAAATTTAAAAAAAAATACGACCCCCTCTGACAAAATTTTCTGGATCCGTGCATGGTTCTTTGCTGTCAAGAAAGTATAACAGCTGTTTTTACTAGCTCCAGAAATCCAAGATTCCAGCTAGTCTATGTAGCTGAGTAGGCTGGTTTGAATCTTACCGGGTGGCAAACCTGAAAATGGGTTTTCTTTTGAGGTTACTTGGTTTTTAGGATGCATAACTCATCAATTGGCACTCAGTTATGATGCTAACATCAAGAACAAGTGAATTTTGCAGGTGTGAAAAAGTCAGAGGTTTACCCCTACTATCTGCAATTAACCCTTGTGTACTCAGAATGGCCAAAAACTTAGGTTGTGGGAATTCAGAGTGTGTTAAGGTTTAAAAACTACACTACCAGGTATTTAATTGAATCAGTTACCCTAATCTTGATGCCACCTTGGCTTGGAGACACACTTTGTCTTATAATGATGTTGAAACCAGGTATTTGATGCAATTACCCTAATCTTGATGCTGTCTTGGCTTAGAGACACTGCCTTATAATGATGCTGATACCAAGTATTTGATGCAGTTACCCTAATCTTGATACTATATTGGCTTGGAGACACACATTGCCTTATAATGATGCTGATAACAGGTATTTGATGCGGTTACCCTAATTTTGATTGCCATCTTGGCTTTGGAGATTCACTTTTCCTAATAATGATGCTGATACCAGGTATTTGATGCAGTTATCCTAATCTTGATTGCCATCTTGGCTTAGACACACATTTCCTTATAATGTTGCCGATACCAGATATTTGATGCAGTTACCCTAATCTTGATTGCCATCTTGGCTTGAAGACACACTTTTCCTTATGATGATGCTGATACCAGGTATTTGATGCAGTTTCCCAAATCTACATGGCCATTTTAGCTTAGAAACACTTTGCTTTATAATGATGCTGATACCAGGCTTTTGAGGCAGCTACTCTAATCTTGATTATCATCTTGGCTTGGAGACACACCTTTCCTTATAATGATGCTGATACCAGGTAATTGATGCAGTTTCCCTAATCTCAATGCCATCTTGGCTTAGAGACACACTTTGCCTTATAATGAGTCTGATACCAGGTATTTGACGCAGCTACCTAATCTTGACTGTCATCTTGGCTTAGAGACACACCTTTCCTTATAATGATGCTGATACCAGGTATTTAATGCAGTTACCCTAATCTTGATTGCCATCTTGTATTAGACACACTGCCTTATAATGATGCTCATACCAGATATTTGATGCAGTTAGCCTAATCTTGATTGCCATCTTGGATTAGACACACTGCCTTATGATGATGCTCATACCAGGTATTTGATGCAGTTAGCCATCTTGGCTTAGAGATACACTTTGCCTTTTAATGATGCTGATACCAGGTATTTGATGCAGTTACCCTAATCCTGATGCAATCTTGGCTTGGAGACACACTTTGTCTTATAATGATGCTGATACCAGATATTTGATGCAGTTACCCTAATCTTGATTGCCATCTTGGCTTAGAGACACACAATGCCTTATAATGATGCTGATACCAGGTATTTGATGCAGTTGCCCTAATCTTGATACTATATTGGCTTGGAGACACACATTGCCTTATATGATAATGATGCTGATAACAGGTATTTGATGCAGTTACCCTACTTGGATTAGACACACTTTGCCTTATAGTGATGCTGATACCAGGTATTTGATGCAGTTACCCTACTTGGATTTGACACACTTTGCCTTAAAATGATGCTGATACCAGGTATTTGATGCAGCTACTCTAACCTAGATTGCCATCTTGGCTTAGAGACACAATGATCATTCCTTCATACAATGATACAGTTGACAGGTATTTGATAATACAGTTGACATGCATTTGATGCAGTTATAGTTATCTTGATTGAATTGACTTCAAGACTCAATTTGCAGTACAATAATGTAAAAAGCAGGTATTTGATGCAATTACTCTTATCTTAACTTACAGCTTGGCTAAGATACACTAATTTCTAAACAATAATGCTGGTTAAATGGTAATTGAAGCAGATACTTTAATCTGGGTTGCCAGCTTTCCTAAGAGACACCATTTGTCAAAAAATGATTTTGCTTACAGATATTTGATGCAATTACTCTAATCTTGATTTACAGCTTAGAAACACCAGTTTTCATACAATGCTACTATAATGCAGATATTTGATGCAGTTGCTCTAATCTTGATTGACAAATTTGACTTTAACAGACACAATTTGCCTTACTATGATGCTGATGACAGGTATTTGATGTAGTTTCTCTAATCTTGATTGTCAGCTAATTTCCTAAGAGACACCATTTGTCAAGCAATGATTTTTATTACAGGTATTAGATGCAGTTGCTCTGATCTTTATTGACAACTTGACTTTTACAGGCACAAATTGCTATACAATGATGCTGATGACAGGTATTTGATTTAGGTAATAAGCCTAAATCTTAATTAGCAGCTAGTCTTAGAGATGCAGTTTGCCAAATAGCAATACAGTTGTCAATTATTTGATGCCAGAATCATAATCTTGACAGCTGGCCTTAGAGACACAATGATTCAGTCAATGTATATGATGTATTTATACCCCCGGTACGAAGTATATAGGGGGTATATAGTTTTTGCCTTTTCTGTAATTATGTTTGTTGGTTTGTCTGTTGGTTTGTCTGTTGGTTTGTCTGTCTGTAAACTTTTTTTTCCGTCAAAGATTTCTCAGCAACTACTTGGGTTAGGAATCTGAAATTTTGTACAAAGCTTGATAGTGATGAGTTGTATTGTGTAACAAAAGAACAGCCACATATTGCTTATCAGTCCCTTTATTTGTTCATTTTTCTTTCTCTCCAATGGAAATTTCTGTCACAGATTTCTCAGCTCCTATTGGAGCCAGTGTTTTCAAATTTTGTGTACACCTTCAGGGTGGCAAAGTGTACTGTGTAAATGAAAATTAAGATGCTAATCCTCAGTTTGCCTTCTTTTTTCAAATTTTCATTTTTTCCTTCTTTCTCTCTTATATAATACATATAGACATTTTTTTTTCTGTCAAAGATTTCTCAGGAACCAATTGAGTTAGGACTCTGAAATTTGGCGCAAAGCTTGATAGTGATGTGTTGTATTGTGTAACAAAAGAACAGCCACATATTGCTTATCAGTCCCTTTATTTGTTCATTTTTCTTTCTCTCCAATGGAAATTTCTGTCACAGATTTCTCAGCTCCTATTAGAGCCAGTGTTTTCAAATTTTGTGTACACCTTCAGGAAGGCAAAGTGTACTGTGTAAATGGAAATTAAGATGCTAATCCTCATTTTGCCTTCTTTTTTCAATTTTTCATTTTTTCCTTCTTTCACTCTTATATAATACATATAGACATTTTTTTCTGTCAAAGATTTCTCAGCAACTACTTGAGTTAGGATTCTGAAATTTGGTACAAAGCTTGATAGTGATGAGTTGTATTGTGTAACAAAAGAACAGCCACACATTGCTCATCAGTCCCTTTATTTATTCATTTTTCTTTCTCTCCAATGAAAATTTCTGTCGATGATCTCTCCGCTCCTATTGGAGCCAGTGTTTTTAAATTTAGTGAACATCTTCAGGTAGGCTAAGTGTATTGTGTAAATGAAAATAAAGTTGCTAAAGCTCATTTTGCCTTCTTTTTCAATTTTTCCTTCTGTCACTCATATATATATAACACATATGGACGTTTTTTGTCAGAGTTTTCTCAGCAACAACTTGATTTAGGATTATGAAATTTTGTGTACACTTTCAGATAGGCAAAGTGTATTGTGTAAATGAAAAGTAAGGTGCTAATCCTCATTTTGCCTTCTTTTTTCAAATTTTTAATTTTTCCTTCTATCACTCTTATACAACACATATGGACATTTTTCATCAAAGTTTTCTCAGAAACTACTTGATCTAGGATTATGAAATCTTTGACAATTTTGTCTTTTCTCTGGAAGTGTTACAATCTCTGATGGCTACCGCCGGGGGTATGTGAGCTTTGCTCACTTCTTGCTATATTTACATTTATCTTGATTGACAGCTTGCCTTGAGACTTCCTTTCAAAGATTGAAATTTGATCTGTGACTTGAGAAAACATGTCTTCGGGACGGGGTGGGGGGGGAGGTTGACAAGGTAAGGTTCAAAGCAGCCTGCTCAGCTACAGAGACTAGATAGAATATTGAAACTGTGCATGTAGCAATTAGTTTGACTGCTATTCTTTTGAGATATGTAATAATAAAGGGAGTAATCAGACTGCACAGATGCCGAGGCTGGTCTGAGCCTATGGTGTTAATATGCAACAGTCAGATTGTCTTGTATTAAGGCGCATATGATAGACATGAAATTTCAAGTATTTAGTTTGTCAAAGATGCAACAACAAAATTTATAACATGCTTTTTCATACGATAATGTGTCTGGGAGTGATATAATACCTTGTATTAAAATCAATAAACCACTGGTGAAATACATGTTTTGGTAACATTATGAAATGATGACCATAACAATGCCTTCTAAAAATTAAACTCATTGCAGCCAAAAAAGCAAATAAAATGCTAGGCAAAGCCTCACATTTTAACTCTTTTCCTCAACTCCTTTAATAAATTCAATAATATTATACATGAGCACTTGTGTTAGATCCTCTATGTCTACTGCAAATATTTAGTTGGCATTTTAAGAATTAACAACATTAAAGTGTTTCTTTGGCTTCCAGACAAATTCATCACTACTGATTTTCCTGACAATTGGGTAATGATACAATAACAGCAAGAACTTTTTTCTCTGTGCATTAATACAGCAGAAATTAGGCTCTTGTTTGTTTTCTTATTGCTAATTGCATAAACACAGGGTCATGTAATGAAGACCTAATAAATGTTTCTCCATACCAGAGCTGCATTTTATTGTGCTAGGAAGAATCAGAGAAACTAACAGCAACCCAGCCAGCATCACATCAAGGGCCACTATCGGCGGCCAGCTAAACGCCATCCTGATGGCGTTTTGCTGGCGGGCCGATAGTTGTCCGATTTTATGTGCTTACTGGGAAGGGAAATAAAAATACTCTGAGAAAATTTAGGACAGTGCATCATTATTGTCATCACACATTCTTTAAAATCATCTCCGATTCTTAACTCATTGGTGACTGGAAAATGCACCATCTCGAAATCCCCATACTGATAGCCTTTGAACACTCTGTAGGACCTGTGGGGGCTCAATGGTAGTGTACTTGACTCGAGGTTGAGGAGTTGCAGGTTTGAGTCTCACTGGAGGCACTGTGTTGCAAGACACTTAATCCTCTGCTTAGTACTGGATTCAACCAAGAAACAGTCCCAACATGACTGTAAAATTGTTGCCTCGGCTGTAAATCATCAAGACAAACAAACAAAACTGCCATGAGGGACCCTGGGTGGGAGGCCAAACATGAATCTGCTCTTGTACTCTACACTTGCCTAAGCAAGCCACTCTGCAAATCTTGTTGGATTTGGTCCGTAACATAATGGTCTAAAACAGAAGCGATCACAATATCCCCTTAACTTTTTAGCTGACATTTTTTTATCTGTCTTTGACAGATTTTTTTTTTTTTTTTTTTTTTTTTTTTTACCGGGCCACGTACCGCAGTCGGTAACGTGTCTGGCTACAGATGCGTGTCTGACTGCAAATCCAGGGGTCGCGAGTTCGATCCCGGCCCGGTACCATACTTTCGTGGAGATTGATCATGAAATAATTTCTTCGGTCATTCTCCTCCCTTCCGCTGATTTATTCAAGAAGGGTTTTTTGTCAGTGACAAGCGAAAGTATGTGCACAAATTACTGGTTAACCGCTTGCTCAAGCCTGCCCAGGAAAAAGTGTGGTTAAGTGAACTGACCGTCCCGCAATGACCATAGCTGTTGACATGGGACGTAAAGCAACAAAAACAATCAATCAATTGACTGATTTTTGCGTTAAGGTGTAACTTACTTTTACCCAAATGGCAGTAATTTGAGAAAGCTATGCAATTCCAGCTTTATAACGGTTTTTTTAATGTAGTTAACAGGGCAAGCTGCAGGTTGTCTTTTAGTTGCATTCCTGATTGACATCATGTTACAAGAATGATGAGATTTAGCTGCCTTGTTGTTTATGTGCAGGAAGCTGCTATTGTAATTGGCCGACTTAACTCTCACAATAGACATATGCCAATTTAATTTTACTTCCTATAGTGTAAAACGGCCACTCTCAAAAAGACCGAAAATTGGTGGGTCAGGTGTGGTACTTGATTATATTGATTCCTGTTCTTTGCACCCTTACTTACTTTGCAAGACTAATTATCGCTTAATGCAGGTCAAAAGTATTGCAGAATGCTCCAAAGGGAGCATTCTGCAATACTTTTGACCTTCATTAAGCTACCATTTGTCATTAAGATCTTTGTTTTGTCTATTTTTGAGTGGCTGTTTTACACAGGTTTTACTGTACAGTCAGTATCCTAAGTCCCCTTCTCCATGCAGCCTTACAGAAGTAAAATATATTTTATGAATAATACAAAATAATATAGCAATGAGACTGGTAGAAGACTACCCTCACAGCACTAATCAGCAATGCAACAGGCTGTAACTTTTGTGATCACCTTTAACCCTTTATGTATTAATGTATTCTTCCTTCTGGTTTGATACATTCGACTTGGGATAGCCACTTGTATTGAGGGGTCGCAAGATACATATCTGAATAAAATTTTCTTTCCTTCTCTGAAGATTGTTTTTGTCTAGGCAAACAGTGTAGACCTTAATAAAATATCTTAATACAATGTATCTTTTCATACTAAATCCTGACGTGTATCATTGTTCCTGATTAAAGGTGTATCTTGTCATGCTGAATCCTGATATATCATTGCTACTGACTAAAGGTGTATCTTGTCATGCTGAATCCTGATGTTTCATTGCTGCTGACTAAAGGTGTATCTTGTCATGCTGAATCCTGATGTACCATTGCTGATAACTAAAGGTGTATCTTGTCATGCTGAATCCTGATGTATCATTGCTGCTAAATCTAGGTGTATATTGTCATGTTGAAACCTGATGTATCATTGCTGCTGACTAAAGGTGTATCTTGTCATGCTCAATCCTGATGTATCATTGCTGCTGACTAAAGGTGTATCTGGTCATGCTCAATCCTGATGTACCATTGCTGCTGACTAAAGGTGTATCTTGTCATGCTCAATCCTGATGTATTATTGCTGCTGACTAAAAGTGTATCTTATCATGCTGAATCCAGATGTCTTATTGCTGCTGACTAAAGGTGTATCTGGTCATGCTGAATCCTGATGTATCATTGCTGCTGACTAAAGGTATATCTTGTCATGCTGAATCCTGATGTAGCCTTGCTGTTGACTAAAAGTGTATCTTGTCATGCTGTAGCCTGATGTATCATTACTGCTGACTAAAGGTATCTTGTCATGCTGAATCCTGTTGTATCTTTGGGACTGACTAAAGGAGTATCTTTCAATACTGAATCCTGATTTGGCATTGCTGCTGACTATAGGTGTATCTGGTCATGCTGAAACCTGATGTATCATTGCTGCTGACTCTAGGTGTATATTATCATGCTGAAACCTGATGTGTCATTGCTGCAGACTAAATGAGTATCTTATCATGCTGAATCCTGATGTATTATTGCTGCTGACTAAAGGTGTATATTATTATGCTGAAACCTGATGTATCATTGCTGCTGACTAAATGAGTATCTTATCATGCTGAATCCTGATGTATTATTGCTGCTGACTAAAGGTGTATCTTGTAATGCTGAAACCTGATGTATCATTGCTGCTGACTAAATGAGTATCTTATCATGCTTAATCCTGATGTATTATTGCTGCTCACTTAAGGTGTATCTTGACATGTTGAAACCTGATGTATCATTGCTGCTGACTAAATGAGTATCTAGTCAGGCTGAAACCTGATGTATTCTTGCTGCTTACTAAAGGTGTATCTTGTGATGCTAAATCTTTGAGTATCATTGCTGCTGGCTAAAGGTGTATCTTGTCATGCTGAAACCTGATGTATTATAGGTGTTGATTAAAGGTGTATCTTGTCATGCTGATTCATGATGTTTCATTGCTGCTGACTAAAGGTTATATATTTGTCATGCTGAATCCTGGTGTATCATTGCTAGGATTCAGCATGACAAGATACACCCTTACTCAGCAGCAATGGTACATCAGGATTGAGCATGATAAGATACTCATTTAGTCAGCAGCAATGGTACATCAGGATTCAGCATGATAGGATACACCTCAGCGGAAACCATTTTCTGTAAAAAAAAGCTGTATAAGGGCAAATATTTTATGTCGAAGGTGAACGTTAAGCCGTGGCTATCAAATAGCATCTGAGACAGATACCATTTGCCCTGTTTAGGCTATATTCTCTAAATATTCAGGTAGACTGGTCAAGGCTAGGTATATAAACCCAGATCAGGCTGCTCCTTCACAAGATCAAATGTTTCATTCCACAGGTGGCACTATTTCACCATTAAATAAGGGGTTCATATTTTAGATCCCTTTGACTCCCAATTTTTGTCGGTTTTATGGTAGTGAGGTGGCAAGAAAGACAACCAAGACTGATATTTAGAGACACATCAGTTCAAGAGTTGGTTTCCTTTGCTGCATGTGAGGGAAGTTACTCTTGGTATTAGTATAAATCTGTTTAAGATAGATTACCTTTCTTGCAATCCCATATTGTTAACTTGTCATCACCAGATCAGGCGCGACAAAGGTCGGGCCTGGCCTCGAGGTTATAAAACTTGACTACAGTCTCAAACTCAAAATAATGCGCAATGATTGGCTGCTTGCGGACATGTGTCTGCAACCAGCCAATCATTGCGCTTTATTTTGAGTCTGAGAATGAACTTAAGTTTTATAACCTCGAGGCCTGATTTGCAGATGGTATTCCTGATTTTTTCGAAAAAGCTGACGACAAAAAGGCATGAAAAATTTCCCAGGTCCTGCACATTTGTCTTGATAAAGCCATAGGTAGTCTCTGTAGCTTAGCAAGCTGGTTTGGTTCCTACATTGTAGCTGGATGCAGCTCTCTTAGATCCCTTTCTTTTCATGAAACACTGGCAGGGGTATATTAGTTTTTGTCATTCCATTCATTTTTAATCGGCTCCATATCTCCTGAACCCTTTGAACGAATTAAACTTCTCTCAGTGAGACGGTGTGCAGAGCTCATGACCCAGCTACCTGGACTCCAGGTCACAGGTCAGGGGATTTACCCTTGAATTTCGTGTCCTCTTCAGATCTCCAGAAACTTTAGGGCGGATTTCATTAAACTTAACCCAAATGTTCCTCTCAGTGAGACGATGTGCAGAACACATGGCCCAGCTGCCGAGACTCTGAAGGTCATGGGTCAAGATCATGGGATTTACCCTTGAATTCCATGTACCCTTCATATCTCCGGATCCCTTAGGCCGATTTTCATACCCAAATCGTCCTCTCAGTGAGACGATGTGCAATACACATGACCCAGCTACCTAGACTCAAGGTCTTGGGTCAAGGTCAAGGGATTTACCCTTGAATTTCGTGTCCCCTCCATATCTCCAGAACCCTTGGGGCGATTTTCATTAAATTTTACCCAAATGTTCCTCTCAGTGAGACGATGTGCAGAGCATATGACCCAGCCACCTAGACTCAAGGTCATGTGAGTCACACCTCAATTCGTGTCCGCTCCATATCTCCTATTTCTTTTGAACGATTTTCATTAAACTTCACTCAAGTGTTCCTCTCAGTGAGAAGGTGTATAATGGCCCAGCTACCTAGACTCAAGGTCAAGGGATTTACCCTTGAAATTCGTGTTCCCTCAATATCTCCTAAACCCTTTGGACAATTTTCATTAAAGTCTGGGTGAGATGATGTGCAGAACCTGTGACTCGGCTACACAGACTCAAGATCAAGGTCACACTTCAAAGTCATGGGATTTACCCTTCAATTTGTGTCTGCTCCATATCTCCTGAACCCTTTGAACAATTATCATTAAACTTCTCTTGAATGTTCCTCTCAGTGAGGTGGTGTGCAGAACCAATGATTCACCTATGCAGACTCAAGGTCAAGGTCACACTTCAAGGTCATGGGATTTACCCTTGAATTTCATGTACTACAAATCTCCTCAACCATTTGTGGTCATTTGTTTGATTTTTATTAACGATCACTCAAATGTTAATTCCTCTCGGTACTTGAGTTGGTGTGCAGAACCCATGACTCGGCTATGCAAACTCAAAGTCAAGGTCACACCTCAGTGGCGGGGGTTATAGCTGTCCTTCAGACCGTCTTATCATTATTGGATTTTATAACATTATGAAAGTCAGATTGTCTGCTGATAAACTTTGCAAACAGACCCAGATCAGGCCTGTTGATAATTGAAAAATCGTTTTAAAAAGTTAAAATTTAAAAAATTATTTGCAGATGCAAAAAGCTGCCATTTTGGGGTTTGCTTGTTTTCAGTATAATGCAGAGTTATTGAGAGTTATTCCACAATGTAATGTATTCCTGGGTTTATTTTTACATAGAGCATGAGTCCTTCTTTTGCTGTTGTTTTTCATAATTAACTTTTTCAAAAAAAAATTCAGGAATACTATCAGAGTGTAAAACAGTTGCAATCCAGACCACTGGCCCAACATTTTGTTGGGTCTGATCAGGCTTCAAGCTGTGTGCTAAGTTTCCAACAGACGGCACTAGCTATACCATGTCCTGTGAGAGGTGATGCCTAGACTGGCATCAGTCCACTAAATTCATATAGCTCTGAAAAAATTATCTTATAAAAAATTCAGTTGTCTCTGGTAGTCAAATTTCTCAATCTAATGTAGCATTATGCATCCTTGTCCTTATGTCCAGTATGTACATCGAAGAATGGTTTTGTGCGATATCTTTTGAGGGAGACTCATTCTCTTATACTATGGCCCTGGGCGGGGGCATCTGTGTCACATTGACATGTTTCTAGTTATATAAGGCAAGAAAGGTCTGTGTAGCACCTGTTTGGTAGTGACCCCCCTTCTATGGACTGCAATAGTGGGGTCATGTATTCAAACCCCTTTCTGACGAAGTAATGTTCTCTCCCTACCTAGGATTTCAAGTAGAGCAGTTGTCAGTTACTGACAAAAGTATGAATATACTTAGTAGTAAGTACTGGTTAACCGCTGAGCCTGTCCAGGAACAGAGTGATATGTTATATGGCTGAAAAATGGTTGAAAGTGACTTAATTGTTTGCATGCTGGGAAAATTTTCATAATTTTTTATCACCTGATTATTTTCAAAATAACTTTTTCAAAAAATTATTTCAGGAATACAATATACCATCAGAGTGGCAAACAGTTTGGATCCATATCAGGCCTGACAAAATGTCGGGCCTGATATGGATCCAATCTGTTTGCAAAGGTTATGAGCAGACATCACTAGTGTGTAAAGAGTTGATGATTATATTCCTTATTAGGAAAGCACTTGACTTTTTTGGCTCCGAGTCTGAACGTAAGCACTTGGCTTAATAACCTCTCAAGGTTTTCTTGTGTTATGTCGTTAATTATCTAACCCCTTCTTTGTTTTCACAATTAGCTTTATTATCGTCACTTACATTGTCAAAGGACCGGTTTCCAGTTTCAGTGAGACTCATTGAGAACCTCTTGTACACTTCCTGAACACGAACTGGGTCAAGAAAAGCATCAAAATGAATCTAGATTATAAACTAAGCTGGAGATGTACTTCTGCAATCTCTTGGGTTTTGCCAAAGTTATTATTTGCATGGGTATGACCTTGCTTGACTCTTTACATACTGTGTAATTTTTCATGCTTTTTAGGGCCCTGTTGGCGAGGCTCTATTGCTGCAGGTTGTCTGTCTGTCTGTCCGTCCTCTTATTTGGACACTCTTTGTCATCTTCCAAATTTTTATATGGATTACTTTCATCTACCACTCACCCAAGTTCCAATTTCAGTTTTGTCCGACAAACCATAATCAAGATGGCCACCCCTGTCGTTTTGCACTTGTGGACACTCTAACTTAGTCATTTATCATCAGAAGATTTGGCGCCAGTAAAATGCACCCCAGTGGCTTCGGCTGCTATCTGTTCTAAGGCGGTGGTTCTGCTGTTGTTGATTCATTGATTCTCTCATTGTTCGTGTTTTGTCCTTGTCTTAGTGTCCTTTCTAGTTTTGCAATCATCTCACTCAGAGGAAGAGAGAGCTGATTGTTTTACTTTAATTGTCTTCTTGCTGTCATGTGGCTGTTAGTGTTTTGTGTTCTTAGAGATGTGCAGTGGGTTGGTCTGCAGTGTGGGATTGTGGCATTTGCTGGTCATACTCACTACCTTTTTGTCTGATGAATGGTATTCAATATGGCTGCCACCTGTCAGCTAATGCACTTGTGAACACCTTTAAACTTCCTCATTTATTACCAAATTTCCTCCCAATTTCATTTATGGATTACTTTCATCAAACTCTCACCCAAGCTCATACAGGGGTTTTGCCCGGGATGGTCACAAAAATGTCTGCCACCTATCAGTTTGCACTTGCGGACAGAGCTAAGCCATCTTCTAAAACATATATACATTGTATCTGATGAAATTCCTGAAAGAATCTTTTAAAGTGTTAATTTTAGAAAAAAATCAGCAAGCAACAATTACGCAGCATACAAAGCGTTCAGTTTGATTGGTGATCATTTCAAAATTGGTTTTGTATTAAAATTGGCTTTATCATTATTATGTCCAACAATCCTCCATTCTTTATAACTAAATAGGGTGTTAGGCAAAGTAAAAAGATTTATTCTAAATCCCTTTAATATTCTTTATAGTTTGATGAAAATTAATATTAAGTTGATCTTTTAATACTTATCCTCTTAATAAGTCTGTGGACAAGGTGCTAAAGTGTTCAACTTTGGCCCCACTTGTCTTTGAATGAATTTTGGTATACAAAGAATATATTTCATGTGTTTTTGTTTTGTTTGATTTGATTCTTTACATCCCATCAACAATCTTTCAGTTATAAAGGGACGGGTCTTCCTGGGTTGAGCCAGTATTAAGCTAGGATTAATGTTTTTGCTAAAGGACACAACGCAGTGACGCCAGTGAGGCACGAACCCGCGGCCCTTTGGTCACCAGTCAAGCACTCTACCACTGAGCCACTGCGCTCCCTATTTCATGTGTTGAATAGTTTTCATGTCTTGTTTTGTTTTGTTTGTTTGTTTGATTTGATTCTTTACGTCCCATCAACAATCTTTCAGTTATAAAGGGAAAGGTCTTCTTGGGTTGAACCTGTACTTAGCTAGGATTAATGTTCTTGCTCAAGGACACAATGCAGTGACGCCGGTGAGGTTCGGACCCGCGGCCCTTCAGTCTTGAGTCAAGCACTCTACCACTGAGCCACTGGGCTCCCTTTCATGTCTGTAATAGTACAATGTGACTGAGACATTGTGGACAAGCATATGGCTGGAGATGACATTGATTAGAAACTGACAGAGATGTTTGTATTATCTTGTATACATGTAAATCATCTTTGTATTTTATTCTTGTATTATTTTTTGGTGGTAGTTCATAGAGGGCCTCATGGAAGATTAGTTTTTTTGTTTGCTAAATGTGTTACCCTCTGAAAATAAAGACTATTATTATTATTATTATTATTATTAGAAGACTGCTGTGAATGGAAGCTCACAACAATAAGGTGATCAGGTGTGAGCTAGATCTGCTATGCATGCAGCTAGCCAGTTACCTGGAAGAGGCCCACTGATGTGAATGTCATTATGCCACTGCACCTGCATGTTAAACAAAAATCTAGATTTAATGTGAAAAAATAAAACAAAACAAAAACGCACAACAACTTCAGATCAACTTTATACTTCTGTTTTGCTCTATAGTATGTAATGTTTGTATCTTCAATGAAATTTGGCTTTTTCAACTCACCTGAGCCATTGGCTCATGGTGAGCAATTGTGATCGTTGGATGTTCGTCGTCCGTCGTCAACAATTGCTTCAAACAACTTCTCCTCCTAAACTACAGGCTGGATTTTGACCAAACTTGGTAGGAATGATCTTTATATGACCCTCTTTTAAAATTGTTCAAATGGTTCCGGTCCATTGCATATCTAGGTCACACAGGCTAAAAATAGATTTTCAAGATGAAAACTTTAAAAATCTTCTTCTCTGAATCCACAAGGCCTAGAGCTTTGATATTTGGTATGTAGCATCACCTAGTAGACCTCTACCAAGTTTGTTCAAATAATAGCCCTGGGGCCAAAAAAAGCCTCGCCTCAAGGGTCACATGTTTTACATAGGCTTATATAGGGAGCAACATGAAAAAATCTTCTTGTCTGAAACCACAAGGCCTAGAGCCCTGATATTTGGTATGTAGTATCATCTAGTAGACCTCTACCAAGTTTGTTCAAATTATAGCCCTGGTGCCAAAAATGGCCCCAACCCGGGGGGACACATGTTTTACATAGGCTTAAATAGAGAACAACATGCAAAAATCTTCTTGTCTGAAACCACAAGGCCTAGAGCCTTGATATTTGGTATGTAGTATCATCTAGTGAACCTGTACCAAGTTTGTTCAAATTATAGCCCTTGGGCCAAAAATGGCATGGCCCCAGGGGTCATATGTTTTACATAGGCTTATAGGGAACAACATGAAAAATCTTCTTGTCTGAAACCACAAGGCCTAGAGCCTTGATTTTTGGTACGTAGTATCATCTAGTAAACCTCTACCAAGTTTGTTCAGATTATAGCCGTGGGGTACAAAATGGCACCGCCGCTGGGTCACAGGTTTTACATAGGCTTTATTAGGGAGAAACATAACATGAACAAATCTTCTTGTCTGAAACCACAAGGCTTAGAGCCTTGATATTTGGTATGAAGCATCATCTGGTGGACCTCTACCAAGTTTGTTCAAATTATACCCCTGGGGCCAAAAACGGCCACGCCCCAGGGATCACATGCTTTACTTAGGCTTATATAGGGAGAAACATAAAAAAATCTTCTTGTCTGAAACCATAAGGCCTAGAGCTTTGATATTTGGTATGTAGCATCACCTTGTGGACCTCTAACAAGTTTGTATAAATTATGCCCCTGGGGCCAAAATGGCCCCCCGCCAGGGACATGGTCAGCTTTCTACAGATACCTATACGTAAGCTTTAAACAAAACTCAGGCCAGCCCTTTAGGGCCACTTGGCCCTCTTGTTTACTTCAAAGTTTTGCACAAAAGTGTGTGTGTGTATTTGGTTATTCACGGGATGACCGTGTGTTACATGAGTGGCAGCTATCTTTTTAAAAAATCCCCGAAAACTGTAAATTTCATATCCCTGATTAAGCGAGACTCGTCTATTCTGATATTAGATCTAGATATATTTTGATTGTAGTTCTAGATATGGTCAGATAGTAAAGACGTCTTATACAGTCTAGGGACAAGATGCCCCTGTACTTTAAAACAATCACTGCAGTAGATTGAACATATATCAACACTCTGTCAGTTTGGCTTTCAAAATAAACAATTTGTTCAACACTGTAAGCTTGCCATATCTCCATGCATGTAAAACGTGAGGCCAGTGATTAACTTTGAATACAAGTAAACTTCATTTAACAGTGCATACCCAGATTTAATGCTTTGATAAGCGTCTGCATTGTTACCCATTGAAGGAACAGCAAAACACATCTGAAAAAGGTGTCTGCTAAAGTTGTTTGCTGTATATTTAGTACTAACATCCCATGTAGATGGAAGATTCAATTGGAACATGAAGGGTCAATAGACTTACCTCTTTTGATGTATGTGGCTGTTTGTTGCATACTTTGCTGTTTTTATACGGTAAGAACTTATTCACCCTTAAAGCGCCAAGAAAAAAATGCATCTAAAAATGCCGTCTGCTGAAGTCGTCTGCTGCAAATAATTGCCTTACATTACTGACGAATTAAGTAAAGAAGCAAACAGCGTGGACCCAGAACAGACTGCTCCTATAGGAACAGTCTGATCTGGGTCCACACTGTTTGCCATAGACGGCATAGAGGCTTCTTAAACATTTCAGCAGACAAGAAAAGCAGACGACTTTTGTTGCCATTGGCGCATTAAGGGTTAAATTTAAGTTAGTTTTGGAACAGGATAGTCTGGGTTTTGATAGATAAAATAGATTCAACAAAAACAAGGCAATGATACATATAATATAATATTATTATGTTTTGCTGTATGCATAACTTATGACAGAGTAATTACTAAATTCAGATGCTGCTCCCAGTTAAATAAACAATTAATCTGAGAGTGTTGATAACACAATTACAGGCGAAATTTATGAACTCAGATCCGAGTTCCTCAAAAGCGCTTGTCGTTAGAGTGTATATATTCATGTGTCATCGGACTTTTACTAGATTTTTAATTGACTGATGATAAACACTTTAATCAGCTTTTAAATCTTTTATCTGATTGCAGGTGTGGTCAGCTATAAAATTTGGACTAAATTGGAATTAAACCTTGTGAAATGCTCTAAATAAAAGGATCAGACTACTGATGCATGCACGGATCTCAAAAGTTTTGTCAGAGGGGGTCTAACTCAGAAAACATTTTTTTTTTGTTTTGGTTTTTTAGTTGAAGAGGGGAGAGAGGATCCAAATACCACTATAAGCGGGCCATCATCGGGCCCCAGCAAAATGGTGTTTCACTGACATCCCGATGACGGCCCTACATTGAATCTGGCTTGGTAGCTCTATGAATTTTCAAAGCAGAATGCTGCATTTTATCAGGGTCTACACTGTTTGTTAAGGTAAAAAAGACCTTCAGACAAAAAAAATACAATAGTTTTTGGATATTATAACCCAACACCCTAGATGTGTACAATGGACTATTCCAACTTTTTTGTATCAAACCAGAAGGAAGAATCCATTAGTTTACAAAGGGTTAACAAACAGTGAAGTAATGCATCGAATCATCTGGGTCCTCACCATTTGCCAAAGTGCCTAAAGTAAAACCTGTCTAAAGCGGCCACTCAAAAAGAATACCAAAAATTGGTTTTCAAGACCAATTATCACTTAATGCAGGTCAAAAGTAGTGCAGAAGAGAGCATTCTGCAATACTTTCGACCTTCATTAAGCTACCATTTGTCTTTAAGACCTTTGTTTTGTCTCTTTTTGAGTGACCGCTTAAGACAGGTTTTACTGTATTTACATTTTTCCGGTCAACAACAGTAAAGCCCGAAATTTGCTTCTATTCAAAAGAGAATTTAAAAGTGAAGAGGTTTTAATTCCTGCTGTTAAAAGTGCCAATTAGCTAGGGTTTATTCTGTTTGAAAATTTTAAGTCCAAGACTGTGTGTGGTATATACTGTTTAGTTCTGAGAGATTATGACTGTTGAATTTCATAACTACTACTTTCGTGCCAACCAAGAGTGACAGTGACATAATTTTTTGTTTACAAATACTAAGTAAAAAATTAACTTGTACTGTCCTGCCAGCCAAGAGTGACAGAGATGTCTTGTTTTGTTAACAAATTTATTAGGGACTTATAATCTTGCCTATTAATCCTATCCGCTATCCGCAGGATAGGATTTATACACAAGTGATCTTTCGATTAGCATTAGCTCAAATGGAGTGTAAAAGTTTAATATTTTACTTAACAATTGTAAACAAAATATTACGTCACTGTCACTCTTGGTTGGCACGACAGTACCTTCCACTTGAGCTAAAGCAAATTGACAGATCACTTGTGTATTAATCCTATCCTAAGGATAGGATTAATACACAAGTGATCTATCAATTATTTATAAGTCCTAGATAACTTTGTAAACAAAACATGATGTCACTGTCATTCTTGGCTGGCAGGACAGTAGTTGACAGCAGGGTCGGCCATGAAGGGATAGAAAAGAAGAACTACATGTTGATACACCATAAACCTGTATTTTTGTCATGATTCCAGTCAAAACGGCAGAGACACCACAGCTATCCCTGGCCCTGTAGAGGTGTAGAGGACATGGCTGCAAACTGACACCAGTGGCAATTTTTTTTTATCTGCTTAAATTTAGCAAACAGACAGATTCAGACTAGTTGACACTCTGATAGTATAATCTTTGAAAAAAGTTGGTCTTGAAAAATAAACACAGCAAATCATGCACTTTTTTTTCTTTATCTTTTTTCTTTTTTTTTTTTAGAGGGGAAAGACGATCCAAGCAAATACCACTATAAGCGAGCCATCATCGGCCCGCCAGCAAAACGCCATTTCAATGGCGTTTCCCTGGCGGGCTGATGATGGCCAAAAATTGAATGCTGGCTTGGTAGCTTTGTGGTTTTTCAGGGGATCAGTATTGCTAAGAAACCCTACATTTTTGTGATTTTCCAGGGGGGGGGGGGGGGGGGGGGGGGGGTCCGGACCCCCTGTCCCCCCCTCTGGATCCCCCCATGCAAATGACAAAAAAAGCTTGCAAAGAGTACCTTGATGAAACAACTGTTGTCTGAGGAGAGATTTAATCTTCCTAATTGGTTCATGGTAGAGATCAAAGTACCAGAAATAAGACAGATTGAATAATAATTGATATAAAAGTGAAAACTACCTCAAGTCAGGGGTGTCAACCAGACTGTGACAATTACTACCCATTTTGAATGTCATTAGACTTGTACAGGCTACAATTGAAAATTAGTGAAAACAAGTTTAAGCTTTTCCAAAAAGCTTGCCATCTTTAAGCTCTCATTTTACTGAAGATTACTATACATATAAACATTGATCAAAATGGTCTGGAAACTCGCTGAGCACACAATCGTTTGCCTCTTTCCACCAGATGGGATGTACATACTTATAATGGGGAGGGGAATAATAGCATGTGGCATACCTTAGCTTTCACTGGCCTTTTTGTTGTTTTGTGTGTTGGGGTTTAACAGCCATTTGACGTATGTTTTCGTCCTTTAGAACATAGTAATCCTAATATACCAGGATATAAGTTAAATTCTTTCAGCAAAATCTGCCTGCCTGCCAGCCTGGCTGTCCTGCAACAGCCCTGTCCGTCCCTCATTGCATGCCTGTGCACCTACCTGCCTGCTTCAAGTCTACATTGCTTTTTTCTACAGAATAACAATTCTAAATATGCTAGCATAGACCAAGCTTTTTGCGAAAGCTTATTCTTGTATTAAGTCCAGATAATTTTACTGGTAGTTTAGGTGAGTCGATCACAAGATCTCAAAACAGCACTGACAATATATGCCATCTTTACTTGAAAGATGGCAAGAAAGAGTGTGAATTTCAATATTTGCAGATTTTTTTAGATAAATGTTTTCCAAAATATCTTTCAGGAAAACCATCAGAATGACAATCAGTTTGGATCCACTGATTAGCCCTGAAATCAGGGGTACACTGAGGTTCAATACTTGTAGATGCAATCTAATTTGATCTCTGACAGCCATGATGGCCACCATTACACTAATTAGTCTCATCATGGTGAGCAATTATGGCCCATTTATGCCCCTAGTTAAATTTTGATGAGCCCCCTAAGTTTCAATGGGGTTATAATTTATTCATCATCAGAAGAGCTAAAATGATTTGATAAGATTGTACTAAAACAAGAATTATGACTTAATTTGAAAACAGTAGTAAATAAGCATGAATGAGCTTCCTTTTCTATTGCAGTCAAGCTGTTATCTTTACCATAGTTTGTCTAAAATTTAGATATTTGCATGAGCTGATGATGATTTTTGTGAAAAAGAAAATGACGAAAATGGAAATCAATTCATTCCCTGCAGTAACATTAAGGGTTAAATGCAGTGACACAAGCAATAGCTTAATTATTTATTGCTGAAGAGTTCTTTGTTTTCCAGCCTCTATCTGTTGGAATAGCAGCTTGTAACATATAAATTTCTTTCAGTGCAATGGTTTAATACCCACAACATGTATTTTCATAGGAAATAAGAATGTTTACCAAACAAAATTTTGCTATATGTGGGTTTTTCACTTCAACTATATGAGCACAAACTGCTACCGACTCAATGTACTAGTACATATATATTTTTCTGTGGACTATAATCAACTTTATTGGGAACTTCTTCACAAGTTGCTGATTAAGGGAGCGCAATGGTAGAGTACTTGACTCGAGACCAAGGGGCCGCGAGTTCAAGCCTCACCTGCGTCACTGCGTTATGTCCTTAATCCTAGCTTAGTACTGGTTCAACCCAGGAAGACCCGTTCTTTTATAACTGAAAGATTGTTGATGGGATGTAAAGAATCAAATCAAACAAAAAACAAACAAGTTGCTGATTCTGAGAGTGTAGACTGGCATAATCTGGGTCTCTACATGAATTTGAGTATTGAGCGAACTGTAAAAGGCAAAATTAGCCATCTATTCTCATAAATCCAATAACAGCCAAAGAGTTAACATCTACAGTAGCTCCTGTAGCTTATATCTCTAATATGATTGGCAGCCTGTGAAATAGTTGACAGCTCTTATCAGCTCAGTGACCATGGAGCTTATCAACGAGACCGGGTCAGTGGTCAGTAGCTAAGCTCCACCCACATACTGCCTCATATAGATAGCCTGCACTCCCTTGAATCCTGCCTTTAACTCCTGAGTTTCAGGACCAAATTACTCATGCAGGAAAAGCATGTGCAAATAAAATAGTCCAAGATCAGACTGCTCCTTAAAGGAGCAGTCTGATCAGAGACTGTTTTGTTTGCTGTTGATAGGATGGATTATTTGAGATTATCCATTTTAGAAAAGGCAGACCTTAGATATGGGATGACTGATAAGTTCGATATTGCTCAACTTGATGACATGTTTTGTTGATATTTTTAGGATAACTATATTATTTTGTCTGTCGTGAGTCATAATATGTTGACTAGTATTATTTATGTCAGCAGAAAGATAGTTTTTGCAGCTAATATAAAAGAAGATTGATAAAGGACTACACTCCAGAGAAGACAATTTTATGAGTCCATCTTCAAATCCAGTCATTTCATCTTTCATGTCCTCAGTCCTCATGCACTTGGCCATTCGCAGAGTTTGGGTTAAAGCATATTTATCATACAGGTGACTAGTGAAGACTCAGATGAGAGCCAGTGTATCTATGCATTCTTGTCAAACTGTGTCATGCACACACAAATTAGGGATAGAACAAAAGGGGTACGTGCATGGCCCCCCTATGAGGTCAAAATATAAAAGTTACACTTCATAAGTTTCTTCTTATTAGTTTATTAGAACAATAGCCAAAGTGTAAATGTCTGGTATTGATTCGACTTTTACGGTTGCTATGGTAACAAAAATGGCCGCCAAAATAGGCTGAAAATAGGAAATTGACCTTTTTGGAGCAAATTTGAGACATGTAACAGAGGAATTAATATAGAGCACAAGCAAATACCAAAAAATATTTTAACAGATGATGAGAATCATCACGGCACACAATATATTAAAAGGTTTTTTTGGTATTTGCTTGTACTGATATCTAATTCTTAAAAAATCAGTCTCCAAAAGCCTCAAATTTTGCCTAAAATGGCAATTTCTCTATTTTAAGCCTATTTTGTCGGCCATTTTGGTTACCATAGCAACCGGGAAAGGGAATATAAATGCCAGAATTTTACACTTGGGCTATTCTTCTAACAAACCAATAAGATGAAATTGGTGAAAAGCAACTTTCAGTTTTTGGCTCTAGAGGGGGCCAAAATAGCCCCTTAATGCACGTACCCCTTTAGGCCACTAGTCCCACTAGATAGCTTAAAGAATGGCTTTTGGAGGACATATCGTAAAACATGGAATGGAATGAAATGGATTGGAATGGATTGGATTGGATTGGAATGAAATGGAATCTTTTTTTTCCCTTTAGAGACTTGTTTGAAAAATACTAAATTTTCTTGTCCTGTAACTCATTGAATTATGTTCATGTCAGTAGATGCAAACATGCCAAATGTCTCTGATTAATTATTAAAACGTACCTATATTTTCATTCCAAACCCATTACAAACAATAGGACTACCTGTCTGATCAGGCTTCATTGTATTAACTTCCATGATAAAAGTGTTTTGGAGTGCATTTGAATATATGCAGCAGATGTAAAAAGCAGACAACATTGTCAGGATATCATAAGAGTTGATAGCAATATCATGCAGCATGTTGAGATATCAGAGTAGATTTTGAGTGATATTGGCACACATGTTCCTGGCAAGCCCTCATTTATTGTCCTAACATGGGCAATAATCAAGACTTCAGTTCAGTAACCATGTATGAGCATTTGTATAAAGTTGTGTGCAGATATGGAGTGAACTGTGATATCAGCCCAATTATTTCCAAGCTGTCATTCAAAGTTATTCCAACATGGTCAAATTTTCATATACATGTATGAGGGTCTAGATGGGGTATAATGATTAGTGGCCCTTTTTTATAATGAATAGTGAATAATGAGCCAAAAAAATAATGAAAAGTGAATAATGAGAGCCTAAAAAATAATGAATAATCCTATTTTTTTAATGAATTGAAGAAAAAATTAATGAATAGTGAATAATCAGATTTCTTTGCCACCTTTCTTACTTTGAATGAATAATTGGTCTTATTTTAATGAATAACCCAAAATTTTAATGAGATGAATAATGGGCTAAATTTTTAATGAATAGTGAATACCAGACCCCCCCATCCAGACCCTCATGTATTCAGTGCAATAGCTATATTTTATTGTGAGTTGAAATATCAAATATCCCAGCAGGCACACAGTGTTGAAAAAATGTTGTATCAGTGTCGATGTGACGTCATGACGTCATACCGACATTGATACGACATTTTTTCAAGGTCATATGCCCTGTGGGATGTTTGCAGAGTTTGAGTAATATTGGCTTGCCGACTTTGGTTACTTGCTGACTTTGGATACTTGTCATCTTTGGTTACTTGCAGGTTTTTATATGCAGATATCCAAGCTGTGCAGTATACACACATTCAAATGCATAACCCTTAATATAGTTCTCTACTCTGTAAGATTCCCATTTAGATCTTCATTCATGTTATTTTAAAGGTAATTTTGAGGTATTTTGATTTTTATTCTCATTCATGGAAGGCAAAGATATATACCTACTGGGTATTTGAGAAAGTTTTGGATGAATGAAAGCCCATAGAGATAGAAGAGAGTTTATGGAGTACCTGGAGACATTTTTGTGATAATAAAACTTGTGGTTAACCACAATTAACATCTCTTTTCAGGTATGGTTCACCATGCTTTATAAATACTCATAAGATTTTAGTACTTCTGACATGGATAGGCAACCAGCAAAGTCCCGCCATACCGATTGAACCATCATAATTATGTGAAATAATAATAGAATAAACCAGATATTGAATTATTGATTGATTGTTTGATTGATTGATGAATTGATTGATTTGATTGGGATTGATTCAATGATTGAATGATTGAAAATATATTATACAGCTCAATAGATTGACCTTGGATGCTTCAATTTATTATAGATTGTGCTTCATAGTCCACCTAACCCATGAAGCAATAAAGATACGTTTGTTTATTCTTATGTGAATCGAAAGTCATGAATTCTTTCTTTATTGTGAGATTGTTCACATAAAATAAGCAGTGACATGTGATTTCCAACAATGTGTTATTTTGACAAGTGTAGACTCAGATGAGCCTATGCAGCCTCCTTTTAAGCCTAGAATCTTCAAATGCTGTTCTGTCAGTAGCTTAAACAGTCAATATTCAAGCGACTAGCAAAGGCTCTGATGCGCAGGCTGGTCTGACCCTTTGGTGGTCGCACATACCACATTGTTGGAAATCTCATGTCGTGGCTCAAATATAATCTACCAGTTTCTCAGAGAAAATACAATTTGACAAGCATTTGAAATGTGGGAAAGGGACATTTTTCTTTATGTATTTGTCATGATTTCAAACTGTTACTGCAGACTTTGCGGTTTTAAGAAAAAAATATTTTTGTATAATAGTAATTGATTTTATGAATGGATTAACATATATTTTGAACTAAATAACTTCACATTCACAATGTTGTAAGTGGGAGGTTTGTTTTCTGAATTGCAAGCAGAAATTTGTGGTCTGTTTGATGGCTTTAAAATTAAAAAATTCCCCGGTTCTTCCACAAAAAATTTAGTGATGAAATTGGCTCAGTTGTCTGATAAGTTGGTCACTAGTGAGTGAGTGAGTGTAAGTGTTTGCCCAAAAGATGAATCTTAACCTACTGCTGAACCAGGATATATCCTTTTTTTTGGGAAAACACTGTAGATCCAGATCAGCTGGCTTCTCACAAAGCCAGCTGATCAGGATCTACACTGTTTTCCACTCTGATGAAAAATTTATGCTAACAGCTGAAATTCAGCAAATTAAGAGGATGAAAATTGAGGAGGGTAGCACATGATAACAGTTAGAAATATGGTATCAATGTGGGCCGACCAGCAAATTGCCATTCTAATGGCATTTTGCTGGTGGGCCAATAGTAGCTCTCTTTTATATGGGCTATTGTGCCAAAACCTGTCTTTGTGGTTTCCGACAAAGGGAGGTTCAAACAAGCCTGCTCAGCTACAGAGACCAGCTAGAAAATTGAAATTCCGCTCGCAGCAAGTCTAGATATGATACTTTTGAAAAACCGAATAAAAAAGATGCTGAACAGACTGTGCTGGTCTGGGCCTTTGTTGTTTACATCCCCCGAAGACAGGTTTTCTTGTGTCGGGGCACATATGCTAACTGGGTATTTCAGCTTCTATATTCTACTCCCTGAGGCCCAGTAAACATCTAAAATTCTGAGGGCCACCATCGGCCTGCCAGTAAAACGTCATTTGAATGGCTTTTTGCTGGCAGGCTAATGGTGACACAACACTGTATATGCTAGTGTGGTGGTGGGACAGGGAGGTAGGGAGATGGCCCCAAAGACTCCTTTTCTGAACTAAAATCACCTGATTTTCATGGAAAAATAGGAGGAAAACAATTACCAGTTTATGGTAAAGAAAAAAGTTGCTAATGATATATACATATTCTGGGTTGGGAAATTTGTTGTTTTGATATACTGCACAAAATAACGGAATTTTGGAAAATATTTACTTGTTGTTTGGTTAGACTTTTTCTGTCATTTCTGGTAATGGTATCAGTGACCATTCACAACTTTCTTAAGCCTGGTAGTTGCCCGTAACTGCAGTGGCGGATCCAGAGGGGGTTCACTTGAACCTGTTCACTTGAACCCCCCTCCCCGCCCCCTGTTTTTAATTATCCTATTAAAATGAAATAATTTGGTCTCAGTGAGACCAAATTATTTCATTTTCATGGGATATTTAACCAAAATGAGATAAAATCAGCAAAGAACTTCCAGCGATAAGGCGTATATTTTCCCTAGTTGACATGATTACAAACACCAAATTTTCAAATTGCCCAAATGTTTTTAAAATTGGTGTAGTTTGGCAGTAACATATGCACAGCAGGCAACAAAATACGTTTCAAAGTGATTCACCATTTACAATACCGCGAAAACGTGTACTTTCTACTCCCACCCCCCATTTTACGTCTTTATACTGGGTGTCGTTCAGGCCAAACTTTGAGTAAATGCATTGCTAGTTTTAAAAAAGTAAAAGTGCTAAAATGTTAAGGATATAAGTGCTCTCCATTTCCAAAACGTTTCCGTATTCCTTCTGCGCATGCGTACAAAATACACCTAAAATTGTGTATCTCGTACGCATGCGCAGAAGGAATACGGTAAGGTTTGGGAAATGAAGACCATTCCTATCCTTAACATTTTAGCACTTTTACTTGTTTATAACTAGCAATGCATTTACTCAAAGTCTGGTCTAAACGGCACCCAGTATAAAGACGTAAAATGAGGGGTGGGAGTAGAAAGTACACGTTTTCACGGTATTGTAAATGGTGAATCGCTTTGAAACGTATTTTGTTGCTTACTATGCATATTTTACTGCTTATCTACACCAATTTTAAAAACATTAGGGCAATTTGAAAATTTGGTGTTTGTAATCATGTCAACTAGGGAAAATATACGCCTTATCTCTAGAAGTTCTTTAGCGAAACCCCTGCACCTTTAAACATATGAACCCCCTTTCCAGAAATCCTGGATCTGCCGCTGGACATTGTATGCTGCCTGGTATGGGTGGATCGAGAGACGTAACAGATTTCTTACTGCTACAGTCATAATTGATGCATACCTGCTTTTATGAATTAATGATATTGTTAAGAATATGATTACAATCATTACAGAGAACAAAGACATGCACTGTGTTTCCTTGTTGCATGATGTTGGAATGACTAACGCATAAAACTGCACGTACAGGTGGCTGAATCTTTGCGGGTAACAAGGGAGCTTTCTGGGGAAATATACAATTGATGGGCGGATCCAGAGGGGGGGACAGGGGGTCCGGACCACCCTGAAAAATCACCAAAATAAAGGGTTTCTGAGCAAAAAAGCAATACTGGTCGGGATCCCCTGAAAAATCACAAAGCTGTCAAGCCAGCATTCAATGTTGGGCCATCATCGGCAGGCCAACGAAACGCCATTTAAATGGCGTTTCGCTGGCAGGCCGATGATGGCCCACTTATAATGGTATTTGGATCATCTCTCCCCTCATCAACTAAAAAAAAACAACAACAAAAACCTCAAATTTATTTGGACCCCCTCTGACAAAATTTTCTGGGTCTGCGCATGCAATTGTCACAGGGTCTTGGTATATAATGTCTTTACTGCCTTGTGGTAGAAGCAAGCTTTTACAGTGATGTGGAAGAGTTTTTGCCTGTAGATCCAACAACCTGGGTTCGATTCCCTGCTGGAGCCTGTTATTTTTTTTGCTCTACGATAATGGCCCCCACCGCTAATAACCCATCCTATGACCATTCTGTGCAAATTTATCTCCCTTGGTCTCAATTCATGTGTTTCCAGCACCAAGAAATTTGGGGACCAATTTCAAATTGAAGGGGGTTTATGTATATAATACACGTACTTCTACTGCCTTGCAGTAGAAGCTTGCTTTTACAGTGATGTGGTAGAGTGTTTGCCTGTAGATCCAGCAACCCACCCGGTTTAATTCCCCGCTGGAACAGGTTGGAATTGTTTCGCTGTATGCCACAATGCTCGAAAATGGAGTTCCCTGGGAGGACCTATATGCAGATCATTGCTGACTCCCTAGAGGAATGTGTCAGGAGGCTCTAGATATGGAAAGAAGCCATGGAGAAGAAGGGGTTGAGGATAAATGCAGGAAAGACAAAGGTCATGATCTGTGGTACAGGCCTGGACCTCATGCAGAGTTCAGGCTAATACCCATGTACTGTCTGTCCTACAGGAGTAGGCAACAACAGCATCTACTGTAATGGTTGCAACCTCTGGGTGCATAAAGAAAGCTCAGTGGACTACAATGACTGATACCAAATCCTGATTATAGGTGTGCACAGTACATGGGAACTGCTCGTCCTATTGATGGCAGACCACAGAGTGAAGTCAAGGTCGGACCTGATAAGCTGGAGGTAGTAACTTCCTTCTAGAGCTGCTACCTGACATGCTTTCTGCTGGTGGAGGCTGTGAACTAATGGTCACTATGTGTGTGAAAATGGCCTGGAAGAAGTTCAGGGAGTTACTACCATTTCTCACATCCCGCCACTCCACTAACAGGACCCATGGCCATGTGAACAGCTCTTGGATGCGGAGCGCCATGCTCATGCCAGTGAAACTTAGCCACTGACCTAGACGTACCTGCAGCGCAATGACAGGGCTATGATCAGACACGGATTTGCAGTATAAAGCCAGAGGATGTGCCCACAGCTTGAGCCTCATTTTGAGAAAAAGAGAAGGCTTACAGTTACCTGGAAGTCGGCCCACTGCTCCTGCATCTGCGCATTAATCAAAAATCGATTTTGATATTATGATGATGATGATCACTATAAATTGAAGATGGGCATGATATATTTTAGCTCACCGAAGCCGAATGCCACAAGGTTAGGTTACAGTAAAGGCTATAGCAGTGAAAGGGTAAAGCATTATAGATGGTACTGCTGGGGATAATATTGTGGAGTTCATAGATTGCTCCGCCTGAACTGACTTTTTGCCCTATAGACAACCCATTGATTGATCTTCTGGATAATTTTGCATGCTTTTTTGTTGTCTGCAGAGTTTTTTCAAGATCAAATTTTTTGGGGAAAATTTTTTCATGAATACCATCAGAGTGTCAAACAGTTTGGATCTAGGTCAGGCCTGACATTGTCGGGCATGATCTGAGTCCAACCTGTTGGCAAAGTTTATCAGCAGATGACTAGTAGGCAAAGAGTTTAAGAAACCAATTATGTAAGGAACAAAAGAATTTGATCCATATCCCAGACTATTAAAAAAACTGCAGATTTAATCATTTTTCAGTCATTCACCACAATGGTCATCTGCTCTCTCATCTGCTTATATACTTTGTAGCCAATATTGCAAAAAGTATGGACCCAGATCAGAATGCTCTCTAAAGCCCGTTTCAAATCAGCCTTGTGACAGTCATACACTCTCTACAATGACAAATTTCTGGGTTTCGTGAGGCAGTCTAAAGTTGTTGTGCGCAAGACCGCCTTAGGATATCAAATGCACGCATTGCTGCTGCAATGTCAAAAACTAAATTTTCGACATGTTCATTTTGTTTGTAATTTTTGTGCGTTTTTAGAGGATGCAAGACTGCTGCAAGGCTGTTGCAAGACAGGCAAGGTGTCCGTATGACTAACGTAAGAGTTTGCACCTACTTTTTTGTCTTGTGAATGCAATGACCTTGCGCTTTATTGTGAGGCTGTCACAAGCACTGGCAGACAGCAGCACTGCAGGTAGTGTATGATGCCTCTCTTGGCTTGCGACAGTCTTACAAATCTGCAGGACCATCTTGCAGCAACCTTGCATGTGAATGTGAGATAATCATGTGAGCATCATACTGTAGCCATGCCTTCAGGGGTAAATCTTTTGAGCCGTGACATGAGATTCCCAACAATGTGCGACCAGCAAAGGCTCAGACCAGCCTGCACATTCGCGCAATCTGATCAGAGCCTTTGCTAGTCACTTGAATATTCTATGAATATTAAGCTACTGACCGAACATTATTTGTATTTCCGACATCTTGTCGGGCCCAATCTTGGTCCAAACTGTCTGCAAAGCATACTGCAGGAAGGAAAAGAGTTTAGTAAAAGTAAAAAAAATAGTTCGTGAGGAATTGCAGTTTTCCAATCATATCATTCTTTTGCAAAAAAAAATTTAATCGAAAGAAACTCATTTAGCGGAAAAAGTAAGATGTATTGGAGAGAAAAACGGAAAGAGGAAATTGCAACATTTGCATTACATGACGAATAGGAGGAAAATAAATTATCATTGGAGCCAAATCATGTGAAAAGTGAAGCCATCCTTAAAACATGCCTGCACAGCTGTCTAGTGGGGCTAGATGCCCAGGTCCCGAGGTTATAAAAAAATTTCATGCTCAACTCAAATGAGCACGAAGTTTATCATGCTAATAAATGTTAAAATGCCAACAATTGTTGGCATTTTAACTTTTATTAGCAGGATAAATACAACATCCTGTAGTTTGAAAGCCAGAAAAATCTTTATTTTTCAACATTTTAGTTTTTATGAGCAGTGAAATTTCATGCTCAGTTGAGCTGAGAATGAAAATTTGTTTATAACATTGGGGCCAGATTTTGGCCTAAGTCGGCCATCATTCATGTCCCTACTTTGTGCGTGCGAGCAGTGAAGGCTCTGGTGAGACTGCCCAGGTTTGTCTGAGTCTTGTCTTCTCGCCGATAAGACTTCTTACCAAAAATGCTATCGTGACTGTTGGCTTTAAATTTCCTGATCCGGATCGAAACTTGTTTCCCACTCTGATAGTATTCCTTAAAGAAAATTTTGAAAAATATGAGCAGATGACAGAAAGGTGTGCAAAATGATCTATCATGCAAAGAGGTAACATTGCAAAATAGATGAGTACTTTCCATTTTTATTACACTATTTTCCTTATTTGAGCCCTGATAATGTGGCATTTTGACAAGTGTAGCCACAGACAAGACTGTGCAGCCTCTTTGTAAGCTTAGAAACTCCAAATGATGTTCAGTCAATAGCTTAACAGTCATAGAATATTCAAGCAACTAGCAAAGGCTCTGATCAGACTGCGTGTATGCACATACCACATTGTTGGAAATCTCATGTCACGGCTCATTTTTGTCTTTTGATCAATGCATCGTGCTAATACTAATTTGAATTTGGATTTTTTTTTCAAAGGTGGAACATGACATGGGCGGATCCAGAGGGGCCCGGGAACAGGGGGACCCCCCCCTCCCCCCCCTGGAAAATCACAAGTGGCTGTAGGTTTCCTTAGAAATACTGGTACGGATCCCCCTCCAGAAGCAATTGGACCCCTTGGGTCCAACTGCTTCTTGAAGTAGTTCATACTCTGATGACTTAAAAAAAATATCAGGACCCCACACCCACCCCAATACCTCTGCCCAACAGAATTTTCTGGATCCACCAATGCATGAGAATTAATTAAATAGGATGTTTAAAAATATCAAAAAGCCCACCTATATGACAACTTCGTTAGCTGGATTAATTTTGGAGTTTATGAGGAGCTATGCAGGTTTTCTCTCAGGAAATTACCATACTCGTTTTCTTGGCGGCATTTAGATATAAGGTCCACTTTTAAAAATCTTGATGGCTCACAATGTATATGGAAGCTTGATCATGACTGAAATACTGTTGACAGCTCTGTTTAACCTCGACACAAGAAAATGACAGCCATTATATCAATACACAATACGTAAGCCTGCTCAAAGGGTCCTTTTTCATAGCAGGTTTCAATTTTCACTATTTACTGTAAGAAAATTTAAATTATTTATTTTCACACACTTGTGTGACAATGCACTTCATTATTATTTCAGCAGTGAAATTGTGTTTGTTTTGTGTCAAATGATCTAAATTTATTGATTAATATTATCAGATCTTATTCAAACTTTGGTGTCAATACTTGATACAGACTGTTTTGTTTACCTAGTGTATTATGACATTGCACTTAGTGACCTTTGGCTCAGTGACTCGGTAAACTGATAATCACTAGGCCCCCCTCCCCCAACACACACACCTCAATAACTTTTGAAGAACTGGACCTAGAGCTTTTATATTCCATATATGTTTACCTTGTGCAAAGAGCATTTCAAATATACAAAAATTATATGACATTGACCTGGGACCTACTTTTGATACAGTTTAAAAAATTGAAATTGCATGTGCATGGGGTGGGGGGGGGGTGCTAAAGGACAATGAGACTTCTAAAATTCATATGTGAATATGTGAAGGCAAGAATTAAAACCTGAAAAGTAGGATGGCCTTCTTATTTTGACAGATGAGAAAATAGCCCTTTTGCACTCAGAATTTCTAATTCTCTAAAGATTTTTTTACCATTCTGTATGTAAATTGAGTAAAACAGAATGGCAAACAGAATGGGCTGTCAAAGCACACTGTAATTACTCCAAGGAATTTTCAATAAAGACCTGTGGTTATTACCATTTATTGGTGGTGATCACTGGTAATTTACCCAGGAGACAATGCTGTATGACCATATATGTAACATGTAGGTAAACTTGTCCGCAGCTAATTAACTCGCGAAATTAGTTTTCCTGATTAAAAGCTGAGATGATCTTAGAGAGTAAGACTTAAACAAGCCTGACCGCAGCTACAGAGACCAGCTAAACTCTTGAACATTTTGATCTAGCGCTGTCTAATATAAGGCAGTTATTGGTTCAAATGTAGGGATGTGCAGGCCTGCACTTATTTTGTTAATAAAAGTGTATGATTAGCATCACGGGACCAAAGAAGCATGTTTCTTGTACACCGGATAAGGATATCTGAGATTTTACCCTAGGATAGAAAATCTTATCTTACCCATGCTGTCTTACCCAGGGCTGTCATGTGAGGGCTTAGTGACATGGAACTCACACACATTGTCGTCAAGTGACGTCATTGTTATGTTAAAGTCACGTCATCATGTGAAGTTGCATCTTAGCCTATTCAGGGACTTCTGTAGCTTATTTAAAAAAAAACAGTGATGAGCAAGAAAAAAAATCCATTTAAAATTTGTGTGAGGATAGACTAGAAAAATCTGTCCCTCGGGATCACAGTTTGTCATCACTACGCAAGCCTCGTGATGCCATACGGTGATCCTCGGGATGGATTTTTCTATCCTACCCTCACACTCATGATAGATTCTTATAGTACACAAAATGGTCCCAGGGAGACAAAACCTGTTGTTGCGACAAAACCTGTCTTCAGGGTTTCCGACAAAGTGAGATTCAAAGCAGCCTGCTCAGCTACAGAGACTAGCTAGAAAATTGAAATTTCGCTGGAAGCAAGTCAAGATACGACACTTTCCACTTAGCGAATAACAAGGGTGCTGATCGGACTGGGCGGATGCGCAAGCTGGTCTGCGCCTGTGTTGTTCGCAAACCTTCGAAGACAGGTTTTCTTGCGACGAGGCCCATGTGACTGATTTGAACATTTTAATAATCCTAATATTGTTTGACTTCAAGATATATTTTTGTTAAACCACCTGTAAAGAAGGTGCAAAAATGTTTACTTTAGGATAAATTTGATTTAAAACAGCATTTTATAGGGTACTCTAGTTACATTAATCATAATTTTGATATCTTCAGGCTTTCTTTGTGATAAACGAATCAGGGTATTGTTTGAACTGCTTTCTTCAAAGGATATCCTTTTTATCAGCATTTTCATATTCAAGCATCAGTTTTTTCAGGCCCAAAAGGGCCATGCTCCTCACAGTCCATTGACATTGCTCCTCGCAGTCCATCGACAGTGCCACCAAATAGCAATTTTTATTAAGTCTCCCAAACGAAGTGGGGAGACTTATTGTTTTGCTCTGTTTCTTCTTATATATATATTATTAATATTCATCTTCCTTTTCCGCTTTTTTTTCTTTCTGCCCAAAATTTTGGTCCGGACTATATCTCCTTAACCATTGAAGAGATTGTTCTGTAATTTGTTTGATATGATATATACTTTAATTATACACAGGTCAGCAGATAGGTGTGTTTATTTAAAAAAATAATTTTGTAGTGCTCAACCAAAGCATATGTTGTGGGTACTGAAAAGAATCATCTCTTTGAGATTCTTTTAAGAGACGGTTCTTTTGTGCACCAAAAACTTATGTTTTAACTGAAGGATAAGAAAATAATACAGTAAAACCTGTCTAAAACGGCCCTCTCAAAAAGACCAAAAATTGGTTTTCAAGACCATTTATCGCTGATTGCAGGTCAAAAAGTATTGAGGAATGCTCCAAGTAAATGCTTTCGTCAAGGATGAGTTTCGGCATACAGGAAAATAGTGTGGACCCAGATCAGACTGCTCCTCTAGGAGCAGTCTGATCTGGGTCCACACTGTTTGCTACAGAGACATTTTAAATGCCAGCAGACGATGCAGCAGACGATATTTAGTCAGGATTAGCAGTGGAAGAGTTAATGATGTAAAAGTAAGTATATATTGACTCTCAGTCTGTTTCAGAATAAGGAAATTAATCAGACAATTGTATAACTTCAATATTTCCTTACAAAGAGATAAGATCATATTTCTCTTTGCTGTCCAGTCATAATATGAGAGGAAATTACATGGGGGCAGTGTTCCACAGAAAAACAGACCTGGTTAAACCGTTTGTATCATGGAAACCCCTAAACGGGTATGTTGACAAACAGTGAAGACCCAGATGAAAGGCAGCAAGATGCGGCATTTCATAAGGGTCAGTACTTTTTGCTAAGATACAAAGGCTTAACTCATCTTATAAAACTGCTTATGTCTTTATTCTGTTCCCATGAAATAAGCAACAGTCATGAGCCTTCAAAAGTTGGTTATCAACAACAGCCATAAGCATGGTTATCAGCATCAGTCATGAGCTTGACAGAGACATATCTAGTTGGTTTTCAGCATCAGTCATGAGTTTGACAGAGGCATAATATCTGGTTGGTTATCAGCATCAAACATGAGTTTGACAGAGGCATAATATCTGATAGGTTATCAGCATCAGTCATGAGTTTGACAGAGGCATAATACCTGGTTGGTTATCAGCATCAGTCATGAGTTTGACAGAGGCATAATATCTGATAGGTTATCAGCATCAGTCATGGGTTTGACATAGACATAATGTCTGCTTTGTAATCAGCATCAGCCATGAGCATGACAGAGACATATTGGCTGGTTGGTTATCAGCATCAGTCATGAGCTTGACAGAGAGACATAATGTCTGGTCAGTTATCAGTAACAGTCATAAGCTGACAGAGTAATAATGTCTGGATGGTTATCAGCATCAGTCATGAGCATGACAGAGACATAATGTCTGGTTGGTTATCAGCATCAGTCATGAGCATGACAGAGATATAATGTCTGGTTGGTTATCAGTAACAGTCATGAGCTTAACAGAGAGACATAATGGCTGGTTGGTTATCAGAAACAGTCATGAGACATAATGTCTGGTCGGTTATCAGCATCAGTCATGAGCCTGACAGAGACATAATGTCTGGTTGGTTATCAGCATCAGTCATGAGACATAATGTCTGGTCGATTATCAGTAACAGTCATAAACTGACAGAGTAATAATGTCTGGTTGGTTATCAGCATCAGTCATGAGCACGACAGAGATATAATGTCTGGTTGGTTATCAGTAACAGTCATGAGCTTGACAGAGAGACATAATGTCTGGTTGGTTATCAGCATCAGTCATGAGCTTGACAGAGTAATAATGTCTGGTTGGTTATAAGCATCAGTCATGAGCTTGACAGAGACATAATGTCTGGTTGGTTATCAGCTTCAGTCATGAGCTTTACATAGACATAATAATGGGTTGGTTACCAGCATCAGTCATGCACATGTCAGAGACATAATGTCTGGTTGGTTATCAGCATCAGTCATGAGCTTGACAGAGTAATAATGTCTGGTTGGATATCAGCATCAGTCATGAGCTTGACAGAGACATAATGTCAGGTTTGTTATCAGCATCATTCATGAGCTCGACAGAGAGACATAATATCTGGTTGGTAATCAGCATCATTCATGAGCTTGACAGGGAGACATAATGTCTGGTTGGTTATCAGCATCAGTCATGAGATTGACAGAGACAAAATGTCTGGTTTGTTATCAGCAACAGTCATTAGCTTGACATAGACATAATGTCTGGTAGGTTATCAGCATCAGTCATGAGCTTGACAAAGACATAATGTCTGGTTGGTTATCAGCATCAGTCATGAGCTTGACATAGACATAATGTCTGGTTGGTTATCAGCATCAGTCATGAGATTGATAATGTCTGGTTGGTTATCAGCAACAGTCATGAGCTTGACAGAGACATAATGTCTGGTTGCTTATCAGCATCAGCCATGAGCTTGACAGAGACATAATGTCTGGTTGGTTATCAGCATCAGTCATGAGCTTGAAGGAGAGACATAATGTCTGGTCGGTTATCAGCATCAGTCATTAGATTGACAGAGACATAATGTCTGGTTGGTTATCAGCATCAGTCATTAACATGACATAAACATAATAACAGGGTGGTTACCAGCATCAGTCATGAGATTGACAGAGACATAATGTCTGCTTTGTAATCAGCATCAGTCATGAGCTTGACAGAGGCAAAATGTCTGGTTGATTATCAGCATCAGTCATGAGCTTGCTATAGGCATAATCTCTGGTTGGTTATCACCATCAGTCATGAGCTTGAGGGACACATTATGTCTGGTTGGTTATCAGCATCAGTAATGAGCTTGACAAAGAGACAAAATGTCTGGTTGCTTTGTAATCAGCATCAGTCATGAGCATGACAGAGACATAATGGCTGGTTGGTTATCAGCAGCAGTCATGAGGCTGTCAGAGACAAGATGTCTGCTTTGTAATCAGCATCAGTCATGAGCATGACAGAGACATAATGTCTGGTTGGTTATCAGCATCAGTCATGAGCATGACAGAGACAAAATATTCGGTTAATTATCAGTAACAGTCATAAGCTGACAGAGTAATAATGTCTGGTTGGTTATCAGCATCAGTCATGAGCATGACAGAGACATAATGTCTGTTTGGTTATCAGCATCAGTCATGAGCATGACAGAGACATAATGTCTGGTTGGTTATCAGTAACAGTCATGAGCTTGACAGAGAGACATAATGGCTTGTTGGTTATCAGAAACAGTCATGAGCATGACAGAGACATAATGTCTTGTTGGTTCTCAGCATCAGTCATGAGCATGACAGAGACATAATGTCTGGTCGATTATCTGCATCAGTCATGAGCATGACAGAGACATAATGTCTGGTTGGTTATCAGTAACAGTCATGAGCTTAACAGAGAGACATAATGGCTTGTTGGTTATCAGAAACAGTCATAAGCATGACAGAGACATAATGTCTGGTTGGTTATCAGCATCAGTCATGAGCATGACAGAGACATAATGTCTGGTCGATTATCAGCATCAGTCATGAGCATGACAGAGACATAATGTCTGGTCGGTTATCAGCATCAGTCATGAGATTGACAGAGTAATAATGTCTGGTTGGTTATCAGCCTCAGTCATGAGCTTGACAGAGAGACATAATGTTTGGTTGGTTATTGGCATCAGTCATGAGCTTGACAGAGTCATAATGTCTGGTTGGTTATCAGCATCAGTCATGAGCTTGACAGAGTCATAATGTCTGGTTGGTTGTCAGCATCAGTCATGAGCTAAATAGAGAAATAATGTCTGGTTGGTTATAAGCATCAGTCATGAGCTTGACAAAGAGACATAATGTCTGGTCAGTCATCAGCATAAGTCATTAGATTGACAGAGACATTATGTCTGATTGGTTATCAGCATAAGTCATTAGCATGACATAAACATAATAACTGGTTGGTTATCGGCATCAGTCATGAGCTTGACAGAGAGGTATAATGGCTGGTTGGTTATCAGCATCAGTCATGAGATTGACAGAGACATAATGTCTGGTTGGTTATCAGCAACAGTCATTAGCTTGACATAGACATAATGTCTGGTTGGTTATCAGCATCAGTCATGAGCTTGACAGAGACATAATGTCTGGTTGGTTATCAGTTACAGTCATGAGCTTGTCAGAGACATAATGGCTGGTTGCAGTTATCAGTAACAGTCATGAGCTTGACAGAGACATTATGTCTGGTTGGTTATCAGCATCAGTCATGAGCTTGAGAGACACTTTATGTCTGCTTGGTTATCGGCAACAGTTATGAGCTTGACATAGACATTGTATGGATGGTTATCAACCACAGTCATGAGCTTGGCATAGACATATTGTAAGGTTGGTTGTCAACCACAGTCATGAGGTTTGGTTGTAAAAAGCAGACATTATTTTCTGGGCAAAAATATTAGCAGGATAAGGGTTAACCACCCCCCCCCCCCCTAATACTGGAAACCCCATAAACCGGTACTTTGGCAAACAGTGAAGACCCTGATGAAATGCTGCATTTCATTAGGGTCTTCACTGTTTGCTAACATTAAAACATCCTTCAGGGACAGAATTATACACCATAGTTTAAAAATTCTATCTGAGACCCCTTAAAGTACACAATGGGCAGTCCCATACTTATTGTACCAATATGTATGGGAGGTTATCCATCAGAATACAAAAGGTTAATGCAGGACATGATCAGTACATGCATGATAATATGATAATACTATTTTTCATAGAAACAGGTAAATTTAGGTGTATATTATACTGCAGTAAATGATATATACCTGTATAAAGTACCCTTTACCTGGATTAGTATATAGTTTTTGTTTACAACGATTCTCATGTATCTTTGAATCAACAGTACATTGTTTTCTGACAAGCATCTCTGGGGTAACTGCAGAAAATTCAAAATAAAATGAGGTTATCAAAATAAATTGAAGTAAAAAGGCAAGGTCATTAAAATGCAAATTTAGTTTCGCACCAATTTGTTTGATTACAAAATTTAGTTAAACCAAAATCACAAGGGAATTAATCTTTCTGTCTGCCAGTGTATTAATTTTCTTGTTTGATTTTGAAGTTGGGGCTTTTTGGAATCAAATATATTAGGCAAAAAAAGAAACGCCGCTATGTAAGATTTTTTGTTTACTTTACCAGTTATCTATTTCTTTGAAAAAGCATGCAGTGACTAGAAAATTTATAGAAAAATGGTGATAGAGAATGCTCTTTGCCAGTTTCTAAATTCATTAAGACGTCAGTATTGCCACGGGTTCCTTAATATGACGTAAATACAGCATCAAACGTAAGCTCTGTCAAACGTTAGGAGGTCAGGGTCTTAAACTAATCTCTTGCAAACGATTTATCACAGTTTAAGCGCTGATTCTTAGATTATGGTTTCCTGGGTATGTCCTAGCTGTGACTGTCTCCCGATAAAATCTATTGCACAAGTGAGAAGTCTGGATGTCTCGATCTTGACGTCGCGTCAACACACGGGGACGTCCTGGACGAGGACGGTCTGACGTTGTCCAGATTTGTTGGAAATGATTCTTAAGATGTCCAATCATCCTTACATGGCACCAAAATTGTTTGGCTACTACCGATGGCGTCACGGTAGCGTGTAACATTTCTTTTGCACATTCAAGTTTCACAGGTGTCAATTTTGTCACCGCAAATTAGCAATGTGTATTCTTTATTTCCAAAGTTTTGAAGTGTTTTTAACGTTTGGGATGTTCGACTAGAGATTTCAGTAGTTAGTACACATGTAAATCTTAATGGACTGAGAGTGCACGTGAAAAACAGAAAAATGAAAAATCGGTCAACACACTGGTTTGGATTGACTGACCTCAATAAAACAATGCGGAAAATGTGCGGCAGGAAAAATAACAAAATCTCCAGAACAAACAGTAAAACGGGAACTTAAGTAAGGTTAACCAACAGTCTGTATTAAATCTTTAAATGTTTCATAATTTTCCTAAAAATCTGGATAGGGCAATCACTTTTAACAGTGCCACTCTCAAAAATACACAGACAGATCCTAAAAAAAAAATTTTTTTCAATGAAACAAATAATATTTGGAGTTGGCGGATAAAAAAAATGAATGTTTTTGTTTTTTTTTCTTTTCGAAAAATTACAGTAGGAGGGTTTGTAAATCAACTAATAAAATATTCTGGCCTAATTGCTAATGGACAGTCCACTCATTGAGATAAAATAAAACAAAATAAAACATTCATTAAACTAATTAAGTTTCAAAATTTACACTTTATTTACTGACAGAATGTGACAGTTTAACATCAAATTCACCACATTATTCATCAAAACTTGTAAAATTGTCAACCGACAAAAATTAAGAATCGTGAAAAGGACACTTTTTTGTGCCCAGATAACAGCCGCCATCTTGATACATTTTTAGTAGGGCCCAAAGTTTTCTCTGGGAATGTGTCAATACTGCAAAAAAAAAAAAAGCAAAATAAGCAAGGTCCTTAGAAATCATCTTGGAATGCATCTTAAGATTGGGGGGGGGGGAATGTAGATTTAAAATATGCAACATGATAAAGGTTGAAGATGAACGTTTTCTTGCCACTCTGGTTGTCAGATGCCTGTAATAGCTGTAAGCCCTACAAGGCCTGTAGTATCAAGTTGAGATAGCGATATAGAGATAACTCCACCCTCTAGGTTTGCATAAAGTATTGAAGTGGTCAATACCTGTATTTGATGTGAACAAATTTGTCATACATAAGAAACTTTATTCGGATTTATTGTCTTATTGTTCTAAATGGATTAAGTGAGAGTGGACGAACTTGTAAAATTTTATTTTCATGATATAATGTTCTTGTCTTTGGATAAGTTTGAATTTCAACATGGAATGTTGGCTCAAAGCTACATGTAGCTGATTTATAAAACCTGAAGACTTTTAAAAAAAATATATTTTTGAAAGAAAATATGATATTTTCCTTTGCAGTTTGGAAACCTATACTTTTAACTCCTTTCACGCCATTCATGATGATTGTCCTCTGCTCTCTCATCTGCTTGTGTGCTTTGATAGCCTATTTTGCAAACAGTATAAGCCCAGATCAGACTGCTCTTAAGGAGCAGTCTGATCAGGGCTCAGAGAGTTTGCTTCCTTGAATGTATGTAGCAGATGTAATAAGCAGACGGCATTTTCATGACAAAAAATACTGGCAGGATATATAAGGGCTTACAAAAATACTCTATGGGAGCGCAGTGGCTCAGTGGTAGAATGCTTGACTCAAGACCGAGGGGCCGTGGGTTCGAGCCTCACCGGCGTCACTGCGTTGTGGTCCTTGAGCAAGACACATTTATCCTAGCTTAGTACTGGTTCAACCCAGGAAGACCCGTCCCTATATAACTGAAAGATTGTTGATGGGACGTAAAGAATCAAATCAAACAAACAAAACAAAAATACTCGTATAAATTTATGCAAAAATTATAATAATACCATGTGCATTTTAGTTAACAAAAAATATCATATGAATGAACAATTTTAGGTGCTGACTTTTAGTAACTTTAAATCAAAACTGCAGCAGACACCAAACATGACCATTTTCTTGGATTAAAAAGACTTGCTTTTTATGGCTGAGAAATAGCAACCCTTGTTGCTTCCAAACTTGTTGATTTTTTTCTTTCTACCAACTGAACGTTGCACTAGATATAACCTTTTCCTGTCTGAGTCATGACTTTTGAAGTCTGCTCTCTCTTCTGCTAATGTCATGAGGTTTTGTTTGTTTGTTTGATTCTTTACGTCCCATCAACGATCTTTCAGTTATATAGGGACGGGTCTTCCTGGGTTGAACTAAGCTAGGATTAATGTGTCTTGTTCAAGGACACAAAGCAGTGACACGGGTGAGGCTCGAACCCCCCGGCCCCTTGGTTTGGAGTCAAGCACTCTACCTTTGAGCCACTGCGCTCCCATAATGTCATTAGGTAGCTTTATTGCAAAAAATATTGACCCAGATCAGTCAAAGGAGCAGTCCTAAGAAGCATAGTAAGATATTTTCAAGGGGATAAGGCTTGAAATCCCATTTAAGGAGGAGAGCACCCTGGGAGTAAAGAGTAGACCCCTTTGAGAGGGAGACAACATCTTAAGGGCTCAGAAATTGTCTCCCTTAGAGATATATCAATTCACCTGAACAGTTGGTGTGTCTCCAAGAAATTATGCGGCTTTAAAGTATATTCTTCTGCGTGTTTAAGCATTTATAATAAGCCGTCTGCTTATGCAGTTGTGCATATTCGGATACAGCAGACTGTAAACTTTTCTCATGGAATTCGTAAGGGGAATAGGCTATAATGGGAATAGAGGGAATGAACTATCTTTGCCTCCTGGTGTCCTATCTGGCCCAACTATTCTGTATCCAAAGGAGGGGGGGGGGGGGGGTTATAATTTTGAAATAAAATCAGCAGACGACAAAAATGGGTGATAATTCTTTGAAATAATTCAGAAAGATCATCAGCGTGTCAAACAGCCTGATCAGGCCCCACATTTGTTGTGTCCAAAATTGCTTATCATCAGCAGACGACAAAAGAAAAGAGTTAATAATTTTCATTTATTACTCTTTAGCTTTTTTGAGAAGCTAAATAAGAATCAATACTTCATGAATGGTCTGCTGGCAGAGATTTCATAAGAAATGTCAACCCATATTTTTCTGACCTCTTTTAAAAATAAAAAATTTGGTACTCATCGGAATAAGCACCACAAGATTTGTTATCATAGAAAAAATGTCATCTGCTGATAACCACTGCAAACAGTTTGGACCCGGATCAGGACCGACAAAATGTCCGTCCTGATCTTGATCCAAACAATTTGACACTCTGCTAATGTTCCTGAAATTTTTTTTTGAAAAAGTTAATTTTGAAAAAAGTCAGCCAAGGAAAGTTTGTCTGCTGTAATAGTAAATTGTCTGCTTATATAGTATAGGTTGACATACAATGATCTAGACCTATTTCATATGTTTATCTGAAGTGCAAACATTGACGTAATCTGATAAGGGACAGTTTCAATTTTTATTTCATCAAATATTTGCACATCCACCTTTTCGTTCACGATCAATATCACAGTGACTTCATCCTACCTGTCTAGCAGTATTTTAGTCGCTCCAGCGATCCACTGCCACGCTAATGACTTGATGTTAGTCGATACAAACATCTGATGAATGAAAGTTTTCACTGCCTTTTGTGTCGGAATTTTTGTAGGTTTTCAACCACTTGTGGACATGGACTAGTGAAAACGAAAACGCTGAGTGAGCGCATCTTAGTGATCTGACTATAGTATTTGTATTATTGGATATTAGAGTTAGATTTCACTAGCGTACGGTTAGTCATAGTATCAGTATCGGTGGTGATTGTAGGATTAAATAATGGCTCTGGATTTTCGGTATCAGTGTTGTATATTATCGCCTCTTTTATTAATTACATTGGGTTCAATATTTTACCCCGGGATAGGGGCGGAGAAATCTTGGGACGCGTGCATGAATTCTAGTGATATCGGAACAAAATGTGGCAATTATTCTATAAAGTGGTATTATGAGGAAAAGGAACAAACTTGTCAGATGTTCTGGTATGGGGGTTGCGATGGGAATGATAATAGGTTTGATTCTCAGGATGAGTGTATGGATCATTGCAAGCCGGATACCAAAGGCAGAGGTAGGTTCTTTTCTCACTACACTCCTCCCCCCCCCCCCACCCCGCCACTCTCAAAAACTTAATTAATTTTCGTCTGACTTATCTTAATTTAAGTTAATTAATAATTTTACCTACAGTAAAACCTGTCTTAAGCAGCCACTCAAAAATAGACAAAACAAAAGCCTTAATGGCAAATGGTAGCTTAATGAAGGTCTAAAGTATTGCAGAATGCTCCAAAGGGAGCATTCTGCAATACTTTTGACCTGCATTAAGCAATAATCGGTCTTGAAAAACAATATTGGTCTTCTTTTTGAGTGGCCGCTTAAGACAGGTTTTACTGTAGCCAAAACTTTTTGGAGTTTTGGCCAATCTGAGTGCAATAGGTTAAATATTGGTCAGCAGTGAGAAATGTGATTTTTTTTTCATTTTATTTGATTTTCTTTTCATTGAAATGACAATTAAATTACCATTTTTTGGTGACAACTTAGCGATTTCTATGACCTACATTCTAAAAGTATTCACGACAGTACTTTAAGATGACTCTTGACTGATTAGAAAAAACCTGTTTGCTGAGATAGCAATAAATTGAAATTTTATAGAAATTAGTCAGGAATATCATCAGAGAGAGAGTGTTAAAAGCTTGGTTACAGAGCAGGCCTGTGGTTTATCAGGCCTTATCTAGGTCCAACAAACTGTTTGCAGCAGTCCCATTAGCAGGGAAGAATTAAAATACATAGATTTGGATGACTTTATGGATATTATGAGTGTGAGAAAGCCCCCCCCCCCCCCCTGCTAAGACTGTTTCAGTTGCAGGTTCTAGTGTAGGGTATGGTTCTGCATCAATAATGGACAAATTAAAGCCACCTGAAAGATTTTAATGTTAAAGTAAAACTATTCTACATACCTTAATGTGAGTTAATGAACCTAGTTTATTACCATTTTAATAGTGCTTGATTTTGGCATTGTACACTCTTAAACTATCCCCATTAATTTTCATGCCTTTTGTTGGTATTTTAAAGTTATGCAAACAATTTCTTATTGACATAATCAATTCCAGAACCTAATATTGGCATTTTGAAAATCGCATACCGTTTAATAGCCTTAAATGGCATTTTAAAGTACAGTACTTCTATCAATGGCATTGTGGAGGTAATAAACTATTTCAGAAACTCTTTCCAACATTCATATGGGCATTTTTAAGTAGAATTATATATTTTGAACCATCTGATGACAATTTGAAGTCAGAATTTTGAAGTTACATAAACTACATGTAGTTTAAAACCACCTGGTTACAATTTGAAGCTAAATAAACTAGCTTAGAACCATCTATTGACATTTTGAAGTTACATAAGTTCAGGATCATCTGGTGACATTTTGAAGTAAAATAAACTAGCCCAGTTTTGAAGTTACATAAACTAGTAAAGAGCCATCTGATGACATTTCTAAGTTACATAAACTAGTTAAAGGTCTTGTGAACCTTCAAAAAAACTTTTTTAAAACTCCTATTGATTGAAAAGCCAATAATGAGAGAAAGAGAATAACGAAAGCCCCTTCAAAATATTCAAAATAGTTACAAAGCTATGAAGGTTTCAAAATTTAATCAGATGAAAATATGCGAGAGGCTCATATGACGTCATTTGAGCTTTTTGGAATATTAAATTTAATATATTTCATTTATTTTAACATTATTTAATATTTTATTTGCTGAAAATGATTCAATATGATAAAATACAACATTTTTATATAAAAGCTTAATTGTGCTGTTTTTAATTGCTTAGACATCGCACTACATAAAATATGACAATTTGAAAAAATCATCTCGAAACAACAATGTGGGCGGGGCTTATATGCTAATTTGCATAATTTTAAAACTTTAATAACTTTTGACTCGGTTAGAATTTTAAGATGGGGTTTTCAGCATTTTGGTTTTCTCATCACTGTCATTTAAAACATGAAGAGTTTCAAAAATAATTTTGAAGATTCACAAGACCTTTAAGAACCATCTGATGACATTTCTGTGTTACATAAACTAGTTAAGAACCATCTGATGACATTTCTAAGTTACATAAGCTAGTTAAGAACCATTTGATGACATTTCTAAGTTACATAAACTAGTTAAGAATCATCTGATGACATTTCTAAGTTACATAAACTAGTTCAGAACCATCTGATGACATTTCTAAGTTACATAAACTAGTAAGAACCATCTGATGACATTGAAAAATTACATAGACTAGTTAAGAACCATCTGATGACATTTCTAAGTTACATAAACTAGTTAAGAACCATCTGATGACAATTCTAAGTTACATAAGCTAGTCAAGAACCATCTGATGACATTTCTAAGTTACATAAGCTAGTTAAGAACCATCCGATGACATTTCTAAGTTACATAAACTAGTTAAGAACCATGTGATGACATTCCTAAGTTGCATAAACTAGTTAAGAACCATCTGATGACATTTCTAAGTTACAAAAACTAGTTCAGAACCATCTGATGACATTTCTAAGTTACATAAACTAGTTCAGAACCATCTGATGACATTTCTAAGTTACAAAAACTAGTTCAGAACCATCTGATGACATTTCTAAGTTACATAAACTAGTTAAGAACCATCTGATGACATTTCAAAATTACATAAACTAGTTAAGAACCATGTGATGACATTTTTAAGTTAGCAAAAATAGTTATGAACCATCTGGTGACATTTCTTCCAGAATGGCTTAACTTCATAAACTTGATGCCATTCTGAATGTGAAAGGTTTAAGAAAGTGGCTTGTGTTTACCAACAAGACATACATCAAAGAGAAACTATCATTAATATTAATAATAGACTTCTTTGACAGTTCATCTTGAGTTGTTTGTAAGCTATGTAGCACTAATCAAGCACTCTCAGGTTATAGGACATAGCTTAGATATAGGTTATGATTCTACATTGTACAATATGTGGGTTAATGTTGTTTGTTTAACATATTCATTGTTTCTCTAGAGCTGTATCACTTTAGCAGCCAATACTTATGGATACTTTGGCTTATCATCTTCTGGTAATCATTGAATATAGACCAGAGGAGCTAAGGTACATTGAAACAAGTGTCTAGAAATTCTGGCATCTTCACATATTTCATGCGAGGATCCAGAGGGGGGACGGGGGGTCCTGATCCCCCTCTCTGAAAAATCACAAAAATATAGGATTTCTTAGCAATACTGGTCCTGATCCCCTGAAAATCACAAAGCTTTTAAGCCATCATCTGCATGCCAGCCAAACGCCATTTAAATGGCATTTCCCTGGCGGGCCAATGATGGCCAGCTTATCGTGGTATTTGCATCCTCCCGCCCCTCATCAACTAAAAAAAAAAGTTTTCAAAGTTAGACCTCCTCTGACAAAACTTTCTGGCATCTTTCACATATTCCCTAGAACAGTGGACAAATGAAAAATAAGAGTGCATAATCAAAAATATTTTTCTTATTTCCCAGCTTAAACATTTGTTGTGGGTACTCAAAAGAACCATCTAGTTGAGACAGTTCTTTTGAGCACCCAAAACAAATGTTTAAACTGAACATATGTTGTGGGTACTCAAAAGAACCGTCTCATTGAGACGGTTCTTTTGAGCACCCAAAACAAATGTTTAAACCAATAAATAAGAAAATATTCACAATATTAGTGTAGGGAGCGCAGTGGCTCAGTGGTAGAGTGCTTGACTCGAGACCGAGGGACAGCGGTTAAACCCTCACAGGCGTCACTGCGTTGTGTCCTTGAGCAAGAACATTCCTAGCTTAGTACTGCTTCAACCCAGATAGACCTGTCTCTTTATAACTGGGATGTAAAGAATCAAATCAAACAAACAAACAAAGATAAGAAAATATTCACAATATTAATATAAGCCCAACAGTTTTGATTTTCGGCACCAGCACAGGACTGTCCTATAATATAAAGGAGCATCACAAAAGGGCCTAAACTGCTTGTTTTTTAAAGCATAGTTCACAGTTTTGATACTCCACTGGTCTAGTCTTTGGGATGCATCCCAAATTCTATTGAACTCTTGAGTATATTTACAGTACATGCAATTTAGAACCCAGCTTGTGCAGCACCGATTGATTTTTCTTTTATTCTTTTTCTGCAGCCTATCATGGCTAATTTAATTCTACAGAGTGTACTTGCTGTGTCTGTAGGCTTCATAAAAACTATTTAGCCAATGAAAGATAAACTATCTACCTAATATGGCGCTTCTTTATTGGTCTTGTCCGTAATTTTAAACCAAAACGGGTGTTTTTTAACCTTTCCATGTTTGGGGCCCTCTGGAGCAAGGATCTCTGGTTTGAGCCTCTGCCGGGCCATCTGAGTTTGCTCCTTGAAGGCCATGAAAGGACTGAAAGGCCATCTAGGGTAAGAATTACAGGTTTGAACCTCTGCAGAGCCATCTAGAGTAAAGATCACAGGTTTGATCCTCTGCAGGGCCCTCTGGAGCAAGGATCTCTGGTTTGAGCCTCTGCAGGGCCATCTGGGCTTGCTTCCTGATGGCCCTGAAAGGACTGAAAGGCCATCTAGGGCAAGGATCACAGGTTTGAACCTCTGCAGGGTTGTCTGGAGCAAGGATTGCTGGTCGAGCCTCTAGACTAAAGGCCATCTCAAGCAAAGATCACTGGTTTGAGCCTCTGCAGGGCCATCTGGAGCGAGGATCACTGGTTTGAGCCTATGCTGGGCCATCTGGAGCAAAGATGACTAGTTTGAGGTCTTAGGGGCAATCTGGAGCAAGGAGCACTAGTTAGAGCCTCTCAGGGGGGCATCTGGAGCAAGGTCTCTGGTTTGAGCTTCTGAATGGGCCAACTAGAGCAAGAATCACTGGTTTGAACCTCTGCACAGCCATCTGGAGAAAGATCACTGGTTTGATCAATTGTTATAGGCCATCTGGAGTAAGGATTCCTGGTTTGATCAACTGCTGGGCCATCTGGATCAAGGGTCTGAGGGATCATATGGAGCAAGGACCCTTGTTTGAGCCTCTGTAGGGTCACATGAAGCAAGTATCACTTGTTTGATCCTCTGAGGAGGCCAGCTAAAGCATGAATAACTGGAATGATCCTTTGTGGGGCCAAATGGGTCTCTGGGTTGAGTCAAAGGATCACTGGTGTCTATGCAATACAAGTACTGTCCTTCCAGTCAAGAATGACAGTGACGTCATGTTTTGTTTACAAAGTTATCAAGGACTTAGAATCGACAGATCACTATTTTGTGTATTACTCCTATCCACAGGATAGGATTAATACACAAGTGATCTAGCGATTCTTATTAGCTCAAGTGGAGTGTACAAGTTTATGTTTTACTTAACAATTACAAACAAAACACGACGTCACTTTCTGGCACGACAGTACCAGTCTCTCGTGGGCTGGTTGGTATGTGCACAGCTGAATTTCAAACATCTATCAATACATGTACATGCACATAATTTGTCTCATTTTATTATCAAATGATATTGTATTCTACATGTAATTGGCGACAAATAATAATATTCGTATGCGTGCATATGCAATTCTGGCTTAATTTAACTTTTAGCCTGCCAGTGTCTGCTTTTAACCTTGGCAAACAGTTTGGACCAAGATCAGCTAGGCCCCACAAAATGTCCCGGCCTGCAGCTTGATCCAAACTATTTGGCACTATTGGTATTCTTGAAAGTTATTAATTTTGAACAAATTCAACAGAGAACAAACATGCAAAATTTCTCAGCATGCTGAGAGTAAAATTAAGGTGTTCATAATGGTGCAAACTTCTTCAATGGATTACATTTTATAATGATTTCATAATTCAATAATCCAGCTTATTTATTCAACTTATGCAAATCTGGCATAGATCTATATTTTGAACATCCTTTATACATTATGGCATATTAATTTATGCAAACAGTTGACTAAGACAATAAGATTAATGATTAATATCTCTAAAATGTGATAATTCAGTCTGTGCAAAATTACAAGAAGCTAGCTGCTCTCTGAGGCACAGCCATTGTATAACTGTTGCTCCCCCAGCCCCCCTTCAACACCCCTCCCCCCCCCCCCCCCCCAAGACACGCACTCACACAGAGGGCGTCCACCACTTACACCATTGCTTAAATGAGCCGTAACATGAGATTTCCAATAATGTGTTATGTGCGACTAGCATAGCCTCGGATCAGTCTGCGCATAAGTGCAGTCTGATCAAACCAGTTGCTAGTCACTTGAATATTCTATGGGTGTTGAGCTATTGACTCAGAACATCATTTGGAGTTTCTAACTTAAAAGGAGGCTGCACAGGCTCGTCTGAGTCTTCACTTGTCAAAATGCCACATTGTTGAATATCACATATCACGGCTCAAATATGACAGGGGTTAGCTGGTACATATGCCATTGAATCATTGATATTCTCACCTCACTTGTGCACAGAGGTTTGTATGTTTTGATGCCTAAATTCCACTTCATCAGCTATATTACAGCTTTATCAGAGACATTGCCAAGAAAAACCTAAGCTTCTATTGTTGTTTTTGGTCAGGAATTCATATTTGATATATTGGCTATGATTTGTTGGCTGTGGGCAATTGTAACCATTATTCATCATTCAATACAAGCACTTTTGATTTATGGCTCTCTAAAAATGGCTTCAAGAGCATAAACTTTTGACTGTTTGATTTTAACAATTAATTTGGCTTAATCCAGACCTGATTTGGTAAAGTCTTTGTGTAGACCAGTACTTTGTACAATCGATGAAGACCAAGATGAAATGCTGCATAATGCTCAATTTCATCAGGGTCTGCACTGTTTGCTAAGAAAGAATAGATGTTCCTGGACATGATGCACAGTGGCTCAGCGGTAGAGGGCTGGATCTGTGATTTCCAGGTCTCTGCTTCGAGCCTCATCGGAGTCGCTGTGTTAAATGTGTGTTTGAGCAGGACACTTTATCCTCTGCTCTATACTACTGGTTCAACCCATGAAACATTCCATCATGACTGGAAAATTATGTTTTGACATTTGTGAGGGTTAAACTCAGGAATGGGTAATGTGTGCCTAGCACTGCAACATCTGACAACCTTAACCACTCATCCCCAAAAAGGGTAATCAGGTACCCTTTATAACGTTGCCAGATGCTGCAGTACACTCTGTTTCGGGGTTCCGTAACTTATACTTGTTTTCTACACAAAATTATGATATTTCTCTCAGACTGAGAGAAATATCATAATTCTGCATAGAAAACAAGTGAAAATTTAAAGACGAGACATATTAAGTATCAACTAAATCAAGCAGTGTAAGCACTGATCTGACTGTTTAGATTGTTTGATTGGGCCTTATAATTTTTGCAACCTGTACGGTAGCACATGCTAAGTGGTACAGCATGAGATATCCCTTTCTGTGAAAATTACCTGTGTGTATTGTCTCATGGTGCCACAGCACTAAAATGACAAGACCAGCTCATCGCCATCTCCGCGAGCGGAGATGGCTATGAGGTCGGTGTGTCATTTGATAGATCATCACTCTCGTTTTTGAAACAGCTACTGAACTTTCGCTTTCAAATGGCTACTGAATGACAACAACCACTTTAGTTAAGTGCTGAAAGACAGCAAGCTTTTTTGAAAAGCTTATACTTGTTTATCTGAATATTTGGATAAAAATGATAATAACAAGCTTAAGGGCAAGTAATTTCATGGATGACAACTCTGTCAAGATTTGATATCAAAATTGATATGGAGAATGTTTTTGTTAAATTTTACTGAACTTAATTTGGTCATCTCTCTTATACTTGAACAATTCTTCTTTTACTTGGGAAGATTCTATCTTGACAGCGAACACCCAGAGAGGGGATATCGGCGTGACCCCTTGACCTTGTTAGTCTCCCAATTTGTCAGTTTCTGTAAGAGTCGGTCTGTTGATGGCTATTGTAGTGTTTGGAGTAACAATGGCTTCAGGCTGTGGAACACATGTAAAATTGTTGACATTTTTTTAAAAGAAAACAAGATAGTTTTGATGGTCATCAAAATCTGTTTATTCATTGGTCTCAATTAACCCAGTAAGACCTATATGGTCTGTACCCACGAATTGACAAAAATCAGTCATTTTCTTCAACCACACTCAAGCATCCTTTAAGTTGAATTTAATATGTGTTTAAAAACTTGATGCCAGTAATTTGGGGAAAGTAAATCAACTGTGCAGATTGCACTCCACACAGTCTGATCAGTACACTTGGTGTTTGCATATGATATAGACATCACTGTTTTCTAACGAAACACACTCTTTTTTTGTCATCTACATGTACATGATTTGTCTGATCTAATTCTGCACTTTCTATCATGGTGTGATCTTGTCTGAGAAGTTGATTGTACTAGAATACCTCTTCCACTCAAATTAATTGTCTCTTGCTGATAAAATCACTGAGTACACTTGAGCAACAATAAATCAGTGTCTCACTTCTTATAGAATCTTGTATAACTGTTAGGATGACCCTTATAGAATCTTATATAATTCTTATGATGACCCTTGATAAAGGCTTCAGCTTAGTCAAAACTTGACTATTTTTATCTAGCAGCCAAAACTGTTAAACATATATTGTGGGAACTTGATATCAATTTTTTTTTTAGTTTTTTAGTACCTGCAATATATGCCTTTATTAATAAATAAGAAAAATGAATGGGGTAATATTCCCTTGCATCTAGAGTTCTTCCTTGGTCGAATAAAATAAATTTGATTTGTACCATTTATACTGGATTGTTGAAACAATGTTTTGACATAACTTCCATGGAATTACTGATTAGTATGCAGAAATGTAAAGACATGACATCCATGGAATTACTGCATTGTTTGAAGCAATACATAGACGTGCCTTCCATGCTGATTTATCTGAAGTGATGTATCAACATGACATCCATGGAATTACTGCATTGTTTGAAGCAATATATAGACATCATCGCAGCCTTCCATGGAACTACTGATTTATCCGAAGCAATGTGTCAACATGACTTTCATAGATTTACAGATTTGTATGAAGCTATGTATAGACCTAATTTCCATGGAAATTACTGATTTGTATGAAGCAATGCATAGACCTAAATTCCATGGAATTACTGATTTGTATGAGGCAATGTGTAGACCTGACCTCCATGGATATAGACATGATGTCCATGCAATTACTGATTTGTATGAAACAATGTATAGACCTAAGTTCCATGGAATTTATTTTGCTGATTTACTCTCAGAAAGAGTAATTATCTGAATCTTAAGTTACATATAATGCATCGTCATTTTATTTTTCCTATCCGCTAGTCACTATCATGTGTTGTTTTGAATTTGACAAGATGTGCTATTTGATTGAGCCCAAACTACCTTACCCACACTTGGAGGTTTTGATTTCATTTTAACAAGAGCTGAGGTTATGTTCCTAACTTTTTTATTGTCATTTAAATGGATAATTATGAGTAAGCTGAGAGGCAGATGATAAACTCAGTAAAATAACATGGATTGACAACTAGAAAATTTAGGGGTAAACTTAACCCTTTGTCTTGCTGCAAAAAATCACAAACTGCTCGATCACACTCCTGCCCAGCAGGCAAACAACCTTAAAACAACATAGATGCTAAGTCGTGACATCGCATCGACGTTGTTTTGGTGTGATATGCCTGCTGGGTGATTTTCTGCTTAAGTTCACTTTCACTGGTGTACGTATTTCTCACTTGTGTCTGATTGCTGGTTCACGCAGTGTGCGTTGGGGGGGAACGGGGAAAGGATAAGGCACCTCCCAAATAACTGATTGCTGGTTCACGCAGTGTGTGGTGGGGGGGGGGAGACGGATAAGGCACCTCCCAAATGATTGCTGGTTCACGCAGTGTGTGGTCGGGGAGGGAAAAGGCACCTCCCAAATAACTGATTGCTGGTTCACGCAGTGTGTTTGTGGGGGGAGGAGATTTTCAGTTAGTTCACTGGGGTTCAGGCAGTGTGTGGGTTGGTGGGGGGAGATAGGCAATAGGTATATATTTCTCATTTTGTGTATTTCTCAAATGGATAAGTGTCAAGCTGAATTTGTTATGCTCATCAGGTGCTACACGAATGTGTGGAAAAAAGATGAAAAGGCAGAATCTGAGAGAAAAAAATATTTAAACTCAACAAGTATTTGGAATGTCTTTTTCAACACACAAGTTGTATGAGAAAGTTATTATAAAACAGCAATTACTGAAGTCATAAATATACATTTAAGATGACATAATAAATTATTGTTGCATTAAAGTGAAATTATTTCTTTGCTATTTCACAGCTGCTGTAGATGGCACTGTGTATTTAATGGAGAGGACATTGGAGCAGAGTGATGGAATGAAAAGGACAAAATTTCAGAGTTTTCAGATAATTGTGCCGCGACATGTGATTTCCAACAATGTGGCATTTTGACAAGTGTAGACTCAGACGCACCTGTGCAGCCTCATAGTAAGCTTAGAAACTCCAATTGATGTTCAGTCAGTAGCTTGACAGTCATAGAATATTCAAGCGACTAGAAAAGGCTCTGATCAGACTGCGCGTATGGGCAGGCTGGTCTGAGCCTTTGCTGGTCGCACATACCACATTGCTGGAATCTCATGTCGTGGCTCCTTAGATTAAATCATCTTTTTTCTGTCACCACTGGGAGCACATTTTTATGTTTTTCACTACAAAAATATTGACTTTTTCTAATTATATGGATTTGAGTCTCCCAGGAGGGATTGAGTCTAGAAGTACAGCCTAGTCAAGTCATTCTGAGTGTGGATGTGAAGTTTTATGAGTTGTGTTTCTGGAGGTCCATACTGGCACAAAACTTAAATTTTGAGCAAGTGCATGGTTTTGGTGGCAATGTTATAAAAATGTTCCCTTTTGGAAAGGGCTCGCTTTGTCACTGTTTCTTTGTTAGACACACTTTTTCTGTTTGATCTTAAAATTTTAGCATCTAATAATCAATGATCAATACCATAGTATTGGGCTAATAGATGAAGCAAAAGAGTCAAAGCCGATCATAGCATCAAAGCTGGAAATCAATTACTATTTAAAATATTCAGAAAAGAAGAGCTCTGGACTTAGAAAGCAATCTCTTTCACTGGAGTCCATTTACCTGAGTTAAAATATTCTCCAAAACTCAGGCTCCACTCTTCTACTCTATCACTCCAAGCGTCAACAAAATTTAGCACTCTGGAAAACCCCTCATACTTAGGGACTTTCTCATGAACTTATGACCAGGGCTCTACGTTAACATTTTAGCCTACTAGCCCTGTCGGACAAGGACATTGTGAAATGTACTTGTCCTGACCTAATATGCACTAGCCCTGACCTAAATTGAGCTAATTTTCAAATCATATAAAATTGAACATTAGAGGAGCTGAGTCATGCGCAAGTGTCAAAAAAGCTGTAAACTTGTGTATTATGCATGTACCAGTCTGTCAATAAAATCTGTTTTTTCATTAATAAGTTGAGTTCCATAGGGTTGGGCGTGTAACATTTGAAAGTTGTTTTCCTTGAGCTAGCCCATTGGGCCAATCGGGGCTACCAGGGCCCAGAATTTACTTGTCCTGACCATGATTCTACCAGTACAGGTACTATAGGAACATGCTTACTGTAGAGTCCTGATGACGTATGGGCCACAACGCGAGAAAACCTGTCTTAGGGGTTTCCGACAAAGCGTGACTCAAACCAGTCTCCTCAGCTACATAGACTAGCTAGAAAATTGAAAGTTCGCTCATAGCAAGTCTAGATTATGATCTTCCATATAAGCGAATAACAATGGCGCTGATCAGACCTTAGTTGTTCTCAAATCACCGAAGTCAGGTTTTCTCACGTCCAAGCCAACATAATTTGGGCCTGGTCGCAGGGGTTACGGACGGATTAAGACTCGGACTAGTATGCTCAGCTACAGAGACTAGCTCGAATATTGAAGTTTCGCAAGAAGCATTGAACTTAGTGAAGGCATAATTCTTTCCAGATACTGAATAACAAAGGTGCTGATCAGACTGCCCGAATGCTGAGCATTCGCGCAGTCTGATCAGCACCTTTCTTGTTGCTTGCAACAATGTTAGCCTTTCTTGCGTTTAGGCCCATTTAATAACTTGACGTAACCCTTTATATACAGATAAATTCTTCCATCCAGCTTGATGCAATAAGGTTAGGATACGCCATTAATTTGCTTAATATAGGGAACAGCCTGGGACTGGAATTTCAAAAACAATGTATTACTGTCCCTGAAGATTGGTTGCACGCAGTGCAGCCCCTGATTCTGTGGCCTCTCATCTGAGTCATTGCTGTCTATAAACTAAATTCATGGGTGAAAGTTTCAGGATTATTCCTGAATTCAGGATTTTGAGGCTGACTTTCCATAGAAAGTCAGCCTCAAAATCCTGAATTCTGCAGATTCTAATAGCTAGCTTCTTTGATTAGTTTCAGTTTATCTAAATGTATTTGACCATTTAACTTGGAATTCTTAATATTTTGGAGGCACACAGCAAGTTTTAAATTCTGATTTTCTAAAGTTTCAGGATTTTGGAAATTTTGAACTTTCACCCATGTATATTGGTTTATCTGTTTCTAGACAAGAAAGATTCAACCTTATTCTTGAACCAAGGTGTTGATTTAGTTGATTTGAGTGTTCTTCAACTATTGACTGTGGGAATAGACTTGGAGAAATAAAGTCCACACTAAGACAAAACTCTGTTGACTTTGCTGGAAAGCAATGCTCAATAGCATTTGTTTGCTGTATTGATTGAGAAAATATATTGGCAATATAAAGAAAAGTCCGTCTCAACCTTAGACCATATTGATATACCGTATACAACCTTATTAAAGCACACAGTCATGCTATTATAATGGAGTACTTTCCAAATTGTTCAATGATTTCTAGGCAGTCTAGTGGTGTAATTTCACTGATGTAATATTATTATTAATATACATTCATATGGTGGATGAAAAACAGTGTGGATCCTGATCAGCTGGCTTCATCAGAAGCCAGCTGATCTGGATGTACACTGTTTTCAAAAGAGGGTATACAATTTTGATCAAGGGGCCTTGAAAATAGAGTCAAATATGGTACGCTGTTTATTCCAATTTTTATCCTGCTTCTCTTATGAATGACCCACCCCTCGTACAGCATTATCCTGAGTGCTCTACCATACTGTAACCCTTTGTATTCTGATGGCTTCTTCCACCTGATATGATGAAAAATAAACTTTGAATTATACATATCTAGGGGTGTCAGGTAATAAATTTCAAAAACTATTGTATTCTATTGTCTGAAGTACAAACAGTGTAGACCCTGATGAAATGCAGCATAAAGCTGCATTTCATCTGGGTCTTCACTGTTTGCAAAAGAACTAGTTTAGGAGTTTCCCGAATATAAAGGGTTAACCAAGATAAAATATGACACAGAATATTGTATAAATAGACTTGTTTGTATGGAATGGAATTAAAAATACAAGTTTTTTTTATAGTTTTCAAATAAGAACTAACTTGGGGCTGACCATGTTTTAAGTTTGCTTAAAACATGACTTGTTCAGAATATTAAACTATTTTTTATCTGCTTTATCATAGACCATGCTTTTTAAAAGCTTACACTTGTTACAGAGACTTTAACTGCTGTTGCAGCTATACTTGTAAATCCAGAGCTCTCCCTATTGAATGTAATTTAAAGAAATGAACAGATGAATGGCTAGGCTAGTTAACGGACGTTGGGCGTGTCCGACAGAACACTGCCATTCACTGTCAATTTAGACTGGTCTACAGTAATTTGGGTAAAACAGCATAGGTACGCTTTAACCCTTAACGCCAGCAAAAAATAATCCGAAAATTCCGTCTTCATTTGTCGTCTGCTGCAATGTTTTGCTAGTATTATTTAATACAGCTTAGTATGGAGACAAACATTGTGGACCCAGATCAGACTGCTCATATAGGAGCAGTCTGATCTGAGTCTACACTGTTTGCTGGAAAGGCTTCTAAAATATTTCAGCAGACGACAAAAGCAGTCCAATTTTGTTGTGATTGGCGCTTTAAGGATTAATCGTGCAAAACAACTGAACCGCAGACGACAAAGGCGACCAGCTTTATACGGTTAGTATGCCCGGTAAACGTGCGCAGAAAACTTAAGTCTTAGTTACAGACACATTGGTTATACACTATTGTTCACTGGTCAGGGCCTCCTAGAACCTAAGTGGATTTTATTCAAGATCAGCAAGGCAGACTGGTCTATGTTAGAACGGATGTTGCTGCTACATGTATAAAGATATAGAGCGTAATGAAGATCTGATTGCATGTGGCGTGCTTTTATCTGTAATTTCCTTTGGCATTGTATTTACAATACAGCTATGTCTCAAGTAACCATCTCAAACGCAAAGCTGCATACACTGGTGCAGAGGTCGAAATGTTTTACACATGATATACGGATAAAACGGCATACATGTAATTTAGGCTTAGTGATTACACATTATTGAACTAACCCAACAAACAGGCTGGCATGAATGAAGCCTTCAAAAAATGTAGTTATTAATCAGTTTTTGGGTCACTGTCTAGCCACGCCCACAACTGGTTCATAATCACCATAAGCTTTAAATGAGAGCGAGACATCGCATACTGTATAATTGTAGAGTCAACCAGTGGTAGAGTGCTTGACTTGAGATAAAGAGGCCGTTGGTTTGAGTCTCTCTGGAGGCACCATATTGTGTCCTTATGCAAGACACGTTATACTCCATTTAGTACTGGTTCAACCCAGGAAACGTCCCGACATGGCTGAAAATTTCTTAACTGGCATGGGCGGATCCAGAGGGGACGACAGGGGGTACACACACCCCAGAAATATCACAAAAAAAGGTTTTCTTAGCAATACTGTTCCGAATCCCCTGAAAAATCGCAAAGCTACTGGGCCAGAATTCAATGTTAGGCCATCATCAGGATGTCAGCAAAATGCCATTTAATGGCATTTTGCTGGCGAGCCGATGATGGCCCGCTTTTAGTGGTATTTTGATCATCTCTCCTCTCATCAACTAAAAAAACGTTGTCAAAGTCAGATCCCCTCTGACAAAAGTTTCTGGATCCGCGCATGACTGGGATGTAAAGTATCAACTCAAATAATCGAGATCCACAGTTGCTCAGTGCTAGTGTGTTAGACCTGTGATTTAAGAATCGCTATTTTGAGAAGGTTCAATGAAAACACTTCGAAATGTCCAAAGCAAGACACTTTATTCTCTGCAAAGTACTGGTTCAACCTAGGTGGCCAGGAAACGTCGCGTCATGGCTGCAAAAATGTTGGCAGCCACGCAAAACATCAATACAAACTAACAAAATCAACTTAAAATAACAAAAGAGACACTCATCTCTAATTTTGCTGCAGTTGTGTGCGTCTACTGGTACACAGGTTTTCCTTTAGTGTGCGATATGAAAATATTCGCGTTAAAATGTTGTTCTTCCAATTTCTGTTTGTTTGGCAAATAAATGATTTGGTGTTTAGCTCTGAATTAGACAAATAGCATTAAAAACAACAACATAAAAATAGCCCCCTGCCCCCTTCCCCCCCCCCCCCCACACACACACTCACACACACACACACATTAAAATTCAGCACGCTAAGGGTTCAATAAATGGATCACAGGGAAAGGGTACACACATCTTTTATAAAACAATAAAACGTGTGTGATTGTAGATTTCATTGTCGAAGATTGATGTTTTGGTTATATAGTTTAAGATAAACGTACGTGTATAAGATACATGTATGTGCATATTTCAAACAAGGTATCTGGGCTGATCAGCTTCATCCTCAATAATTCGAAACGCTTATTTTCCACGATACGGCAACAATAAGTCTACAGGTATATACTTTTGGTGTGGAGTTTCACAGGTGGATGAATATGCGAACAATGCAACCTGACTAGCCGATTTCCAAATGTATTTGTCCAGGGGTTGAACTTAGCTAAGAACCGCCCAACGTCTCTTATCTGGACGGAGTATATTGTCCAGTTTATTAAAATAATTGAATGTCATAATTATAATAGCTGCGCAGGCAGCAGCCATTTACATGCTAGATTAAAAATCATGATGCCTTCAGTCAAGCAACATTCTTTCAGGGGGATGGCTGTTTCAAGTAGGACCATGTGTCCAGGCAACTTTCTTTCATTCAAGTAGGGCAGCAGTCAGTTTCTCATGATTGAAGATTCCATTCAGCATATGATCACCTGTTATACCAAACGTTCCAACTGCACAGCATGATCAAATCTCTCTAGAATTATAACTACCAGAAAATTATAATGGCAGGATAAGGGTTGACTTGAATAAGATGAGCCTCGATGCAAGATAACCTGGCTTCAAGTTTCTGACAAGGGGGTCATCAAACCAATCTGCTCAGCTACAGAGACTCCGACTAGCAAGAATATTGAAATTGTGTGTGTAGAAACCGGAGTCGCAATACCTACCAGAAGGTGAATATTAAACAAAGGTGCTGATCAGAGTGCAGACTGGTCTGTACCTTTGCTGTTCGCGAACCCGGAAGACAGATTTTCTCACGTTGAGGCACAGCTAGATAATCTGGGACTGAAAAACAGTGTAGACCCATATTGGAACATTTCAGTAGGGACTGCACCGAAAGGTTTCAGAGTTCTTCTCTACTCAGTGCCGTTCCTTCAAGTACAACAATGTACGAGAAATATCACTAAAAACCTCAAGTCTGCCCCACCTTCCAAATCCGACTAGAATTTTTTAAGTCTGATCGTTTAGTCTGAGATTCTGTTTCTGAAAAACTAACTCCACAGGTTTGTCTTACATAATTATACCTGTGAAAGTAATTTTCGGTACTAAATGTTCGCAAGTCTTCCGATTGGGATGATCTTTATTTTACCTGCAGTAGTAGACGATCATATTTATTGCAATAAATGCCTTCATTTTTATCCATAATACTTTTATCGCTTAGCGTGCCAGCCATGACTTCAGTTGTCTGCTAGTCAGCTTTAATGTTCTTAGGTAGCTTATATTGCAATCGATATGGACCCAGATCAGTTGCTCCTTTACGATTGCAGCAAGGTTTGCTTAGAAAAATCCATATTTTGAGGTGTACAGGCCTTTAGTCAAGTGTGCATACCAAAAAATTAATTCTGTTATTTCTCAACCAAAACATCAATGTACAGGCCTTTAGTTGTGCCTACCAAAAATTTAATTCTTTTATTTCTCAACCAAAACAGATGTTGTGGGTGCTCAAAAGAACCGTCTCAATGAGACGGTTCTTTATTGAGACAGTTCTTTTGAGCTCCCAAAATATATGTTAAAACTGATTGGTAAGAAAATAATTACAATTTTATGCTCAAGTTTTTGGTTTATCTTAACCTATGAATGTATTTTTAAAACAATTTCACCTGTGACCTCCCAAAATATTTCATTCCAATTGCTGCTAGCTGCAACTTTTGTCGTGTTCGTTATCAACTTTGCAAACAAAACATAGGGGCCCCTGAGTTGGCAATCTGATGGTATTCCTTTAAAGATTTTTTTTTCGAAAAAATCAGCAGAGGACCGAAAAGTACGCAAGCAATTTTTTAAGGCTTAAAAATCACCAATAGTATTCTGTATTGGAGCTGAATTAATTTAAAGATGGGGTGTTTAGTTAAATTGGTTAGTAGCTCAAAAGTCAACAAAATCTGCAGACTGATCAGGTTCTCAATTCTTACGGATTGCATCAGAGCAAATTTTTGCTATTCGTTTAAATTCCAGCAGCCGTAGACATTTTGTGGGTGTTAATTTTTTCAAACTCTGTTAATCCTTCAATTAACCTACAAAAATTACGTGCATCATTAAAAACCCAAATCATCATCCTTATCATAAAAATCTGTCTCCCCAAGGTTAATAGCCTTAATTCGTTAATTAAACTTCTCATGTAAAAACCACCTTCATCACATGCAGATTAAGTCCATGCCTACTGGGTAATTTTGCATGCTTTTTTGGCACCTGCAGTTTTTCTCTAAATCAACTTTTTCGAAAAATTCTTTCAGGACGTTGAATACCATCAGAGTGTCAATCAGTTTGGATCCAGATCTGGCCCGACATTTTGTCGGGTCTGATCTGGGTCCAAACTGTTTGCATAGGTTATCAGCAGACGGCAAAAGTCGCCGCTAGCAAGGAAAGTGTTAATGGAAGACAGGTAGTCTTGCCGATTAAACATTTTGATGTCTCCCAGTGCGATCTCTGTGAAAGTAATATCCTTCCGCCTCATTTAACCAACCTCCATTCCTCATCATTATTTCACCCACATCCGGAGAAAACCTGATTTATTAAATTTGATCAAAAGTAGGTGCAGATCAGCCTGAGCACCTGTGTAGTCTGATTATCTTACTTATCTCTTTGTATGCTGGGTACTTTCTTATGCTTAATGGTTGAATTGTCTGCAGACTTTTTTCAAAATTAACTTTCTTTCAGGAATACTATCAGAGTGTCAATGGGTTTGGATTCAGCTTTGTCCTGATCTGGTTCCTTGTTTGTTTGATTTGATTCTTTACGTCCCATCAACAATCTATCAGTTATGTAGGGACGGGTCCTCCTGGGTTGAACCAGTACTGAGCTGTCGTCTCATTATATACCATTCTAATAACTATAATGGGACTAATACACATGCTTGGAAAGAACTTGACCTGGATCCAACACTATACCAAGTAACATAGCAGGCAAAGAATTAACATGCCAAATCTGAAAAAGGCTGATCTTGTGTGGAATGAAATTGACCTTTAAATGATATTTTCAACATTCTCCATTTTGGTGACATGTTTGACATTAAGTAATTTTCCTGTCAAATAAATTTTCATTTATTACATTTTCTATAGCATAGCTGTGTTATAACTTTCTCACTAATTGGTATATTGTCCAAGAGCGAAAATATTCAACCTGTCCCAGCCAGGATCGAACCTAGGTCACTATAATCTAAAGACAAACACGCTACCACGTCGCTGTGAAAGCCAGCAGTAGAAATATATTGTACTACTAGTAGTACCTGTATATGCCTAGACCCTGTGACAGCATAAATAAAATTAATGAATGATTCAAAAAAAGTTTCTTGTAAACACTCATATATTTGACCTCGTTTTGAAAGCTCAGAAATTTGTAAAAACAAAAAAGGCTTGAAAATCAGCATAACTGTTTACAAATGTTAAACCTCTGACCACACCAAATTGTTTGCAAAGGTTAAACCTCTGACCACACTAAACTGTTTGCAAAGGTACAACCACTGACCACACCAAACTAACCTCTGACCAAACCAAACTGTTAGCAAATGTTAAACCTCTGACCACACCAAACTGTTTGCAAAGGTTAAACCTATGACTACACCAAACTGTTAGCAAAGGTTAAACCTCTGACCACACCAAACTGTTTGCAAAGGTCAAACCTCTGACCACACCAAACTATTTGCAAAGGTTAAACCTCTGACCACACCAAACTGTTAGCAAAGGTAAAACCACTGACCACACCAAACTGTTTGCAAAGGTTAAACCTCTAACCACACCAAACTGTTAGCAAAGGTTAAACCTCTGACCACACCAAACTGTGTACAAATGTTAAACCTCTGACCTACCAAACTGTTTACAAACATTAAAACTCTGACCACACCAAACTGTTTGCAAAGGTTAAACCTCTGACCACACCAAACTGTTAGCAAAGGTTAAACCACTGACCACACCAAACTGTTAGCAAAGGTTAAACCACTGACCACACCAAACTGTTTGCAAAGGTTAAACCTCTGACCACACCAAACTATTAGCAAAGGTTAAACTACTGACCACACCAAACTGTTTGCAAAGGTTAAACCTCTGACCACACCAAACTGTTTGCAAAGGTTAAACCTCTGACCACACCAAAATGTTAGCAAAGGTTAAACCACAGACCACACCAAACTGTTAGCAAAGGTTAAACCTCTGACCACACCAAACTGTTTACAAAGGTTAAACCTCTGACCGCACCAAACTGTTTGCAAAGGTTAAACCTCTGACCACACCAAACTGTTCGCAAAGGTTAAACCTCTGACTACCAAACTGTTTGCAAAGGTTAAACCTCTGACCACACCAAACTGTTAGCAAAGGTTAAACCTCTGACTACACCAAACTGTTTGCAAAGGTTAAACCTCTGACCACACCAAACTATTTGCAAAGGTTAAACCTATGACCACACCAAACTGTTAACAAACGTAATACCACTGACCACACCAAACTGTTAGCAAAGGTTAAACCTCTAACCACACCAAACTGTTAGCAAAGAATAAACCTCTGACCACACCAAACTGTTAGCAAGGGTTAAACCACTGACCACACCAAACTGTTAGCAAGGGTTAAACCACTGACCACACCAAACTGTTAGCAAAGGTTAAACCTTTGACCACACCAAACTGTTTGCAAGGGTAAACCTCTGACCTCACCAAACTGATAGCAAAGGCAGGGGTGATAAAGTTCTGGATTAATCAGGATTTCCTGATTGAGTACTCATGCATTTTGCATATAAGATCAAATTTATTACTGCTGTAACTTGTTACCAGAACCTATCATGATCTTTTAATCAGATATGTACTTTAAGATAAGCATAAACTGATTGCTTTCTATGGATTTTTTGTTCTTTTAAACATTTTATTGGTGATTTTCTGAACATTTTTGGCCAAGTTCAGGATTGAGATTTTCCTCATTGAGAATCTTAGACTGTTACCACCCCTGTAAAGGTTAAACCTATGACCACACCAAACTGTTTGCAAAGGTTCAACCTCAGACCACACCAAACTGTTTGCAAAGGTAAAACCATTGACCACACCAAACTGTTTGCAAAGGTTAAACCTCAGACCACACCAAACTGTTTGCAAAGGTTAAACCTCTGACCACAATCATCTCCTTGATAACATTTAACTCTTTGCCTAGCTACAATTGTCAAGGGCAGCTAGGCTAAGAGTTAATGCTATCAAGAATTGTCAATGGCAGCTAGGCAAAGAGTTAATGCTATCAAGAATTGTCAATGGCAGCCAGGCAAGGAATTAATGCTATCAAGAATTGTCAATGGCAGCTAGGCAAAGAATTAATGCTATCAAGAATTGTCAATGGCAGCTAGGCAAAGAATTAATGCTATCAAGAATTGTCAATGGCAGCTAGGCAAAGAATTAATGCTATCAAGAATTGTCAATGGCAGCTAGGCAAAGAGTTAATGCTATCAAGAATTGTCAATGGCAGCTAGGCAAAGAGTTAATGCTATCAAGAATTGTCAATGGCAGCTAGGCTAAGAGTTAATGCTATCAAGAATTGTCAATGGCAGCTAGGCAAAGAGTTAATGCTATCAAGAATTGTCAATGGCAGCTAGGCAAAGAGTTAATGCTATCAAGAATTGTCAATGGCAGCTAGGCAAAGAATTAATGCTCTCAAGAATTGTCAATGGCAGCTAGGCAAAGAATTAATGCTATCAAGAATTGTCAATGGCAGCTAGGCAGAGTTAATGCTATCAAGAATTGTCAATGGCAGCTAGGCAAAGAGCTAATGCTATCAAGAATTGTCAATGGCAGCTAGGCAAAGAGCTAATGCTATCAACAGAGTTGATTCTAGGCTGCAGGAGTGTGTAAATTACGCATTTTTGGCAGTATTGGCCCCAAATTTCATGTTCCCTGCGTGGCTTCTTCCGCAAAATGCTGAGATTTGGCGCAATTCCAGTAATCCTGTGCGTATTTTTGGTCCTTCTGTTTGTATATCGGTCCCTTTATTCCATTCCATTCTTTTAATTTCGTTAATTTCCAAAAGTGCCCTAAGTTTGCACTGAAAATTACCGTAAAAAAGGAAGTTAGAAATATTTCTGGAGCCAAATATGAGTTAATTATTAATTCTGGACAGGGAAGAGAATCAAAGAAAATTGTCATTGATTAAATTGGCTTCTTCCTGAAAAGAGGTCCCTTAACCCTCTTTAAAACAATGGATTTTCCATCCATTTTGATGCAAGTTTGTATATTGAGGGGTCACAGGTTTAACTCTTTGCATACTGTTTTTTTTTTGTGATGTTTTGTCATCTGCTGACTCATTTTCAAAATTGACTTTTTAAAAAACTTATTGTTGGAACACTATCAGAGTGTCAAATGCTTTGGATCCAGATCAGGACCGGCAGTCTGTCGGTCCTGATCTGGGTCCAAACTTTTTGCAAAGTTTATCAGCAGAGGGCAGAAGTAGCCGCTAGCAATTAAGGAAAGAGTTAATTAACCATCTTGATATGACTTGAAAACAAACTGCATTATTCTGTCAGTATCTTTTCTCATGAAATTCACATGAATCTGTTGAATAATGCATCAAAGGAGTGCAGCAGACAACATCACATTTAAAATGCTCTTTTAAGTATAAGCTGCTGTCTCTTACCAACAAGTCGGAAGCCAAGTGAGTGTAACAGTAGCCATATACCATCAGTATCTACGTCTCAGAAAGAGTTAGTTACCTGCCAATATTTTGTGTCCTGAAAATGTCTGCTCTTTATGTCTGCTGCATGATAATGACTAGATTTTATTGTGGAAACAAACACTATGAACCCATGGGTCCATATTATTAGCAATACAGACAGCGACAGTGAGGCTACCTAAGAACATAAGCAGACAATAGAAGCAGATGACAAAAGTCGTGACTCAACTGCCATTAGTGAACTAAGTCATCTGCTTTATCATCCTTATTAATTTTGTATTTTGGAAGCCGGAGAAGTCATAATTTATGATTCCATACTGTTTGCATGCAAGTTAAAATGAAAGAAAATGCAATTTTCAGTTGGGTGTTTTCAAGGACTATCTATTTAGCATAGGTATAGACAGTCCCTGGTGTTTTTGCCTGGCAGTTTAAAAGTGTCATTAAAGAAGTTCTGTTCTTGAATGTTTTGTATCGATGCATACATGCTGTAATACACCTCCATCCATGCATACATAATATAATACTGCTACATTAATGCAAGAACTGTGTACTGAATATTTCATGCACGTACCACCCTTTCATTTCTCAAGAAACGGTACTGTTGATTTTAGCCGCGAAGTGATGGCTGTCTGTCTGTCCACATTGGCATCTGGTTTCAGTTTGTATTGCAGTTTTTGTATGGGAGTAATATGCTGCATGCTCCATCTTGGCGACTGCTGTCACAGTTTCCCCTTGTTTTAAACCTGACTTTCTTATTTAATGCTTAGACAGGCTTTGGAATCTGACCATGTATTCCTCCTACTGAGAATGATCTTTCCTAAATTCTGTGAAAACAGGGATGGAGTTTTTGTCTTTGGTTAGCCATGGTTTATTGAATGACTATGGCACAATGATCAACATTACCATGGTTTGACCACTGAATACCAAGGTTTTGGCTAATGCTAAATTATACCCATGGTAAGCCACATAACCATGGAAACCATGATGTAACTTTGATCATCATGACTTGAAGACCCTCTCTAAATGTTGTTTACTTTTGACCATGGTCACCATTGTCAAGCGTGGTTAGCAGAGGTGCATTGTATGTCACTCAATGCAACTTGAAAGAGGGTAGGAATGTGTGTGTTTTGGTGCGGGAGGGGGTGGAGTGGCATTTAGTGTATCTGTATAAAGTGCAAGCCCTCTGACCTAAAGACCTAAATTTTATATAATCTAATTTTGAATTCCTTATAAGTTTTTGAACTGCATCAAAGTCTACCTAAGCAAAAGGACATTTTTTGCCCTTTTTTTGTCGAAACAATTTTCAAATGTATTCTGGATGCTGAGTGGATTGTCATGTGTTAGGCCATACCATTGAGTACTCTACAATAAATGAGAGTGAAAAAATGTCATTTTTTCCATTTTTTGATTGAATCTTTTACTGGTCCTATGGCTTCTCAATTTTTAGTATGATGGGTCTATTTCATATCTTGTATGAATTATGAAGTCATTGCTCCTTAAAGTGTGATTTATGAGTTCTATTAAAATGCACAGATCCAGATAAATTAGAAATTTGGGCGTAAATTTGTGAATATTGTCTTATCCATTAGTTTAAACATTTGTTTTGGGTGCTCAAAAGAACTGTCTCATTGAGACGGTTCTTTTGAGCACCCACAACATATGTTTTGGTTGAGAAATAAGAAAATTGATATTTGATAATGCACTCTTATCAAAAGGCCTGTAAAATATTGTGAGTTTAAAAAACTGCTCCTTTGTATCAAAGATCAAATCATGCTGCATTATTACCCAGGATGATCAGCGTCTTTGTGGTCCACGGACAAAATCTTCAAATGCTGGAGTATCAGTTAAACAATATCAAGCGAGACACTGGATCAGACTGCGTGGATTCACACGCTGATCTTGATCTTAAAATGGGCTTATTTTGTGATTAAGACCTTTTTCAGTGTCATTGCCCAGTCAACCCTTTCAACGTTGTAGACTAAATCCAATAACTTTTCAAACGTAGAAGACCCTGATAAGATTGCAAACTATGTGCCGTTTCATCAGGATATACACTGTTCACATAATTCAACCATTGCTTTTGGTAGCTGTCATCCCTGCGTCTAATGATGGGATAGTATAAACTAGAAGAAAGTAGAGCCCATCTGAACTTGACGAGCGAAAGGGCTCTAATCAGATGGATGGTTTTCAGATATAAGTGCTATTAAAGTTTGTTTGGTAGTACCAGTTTACGTTATAGATATTTGATACTCCGCTGTTTTTGTCCCATCAAATTTATTTTACATATTCGGGTCGATTTAAATAGCGGTTAAATGGCTTGCGAGACTATTATGGATTAACCCTTACTATTGCACTATAATGTGGATTAATCCTTAGTATTGCACTATAATGTGGATTAATCCTTAGTATTGCACTCTGGGTGCAATACTAATGATTAATCCACATGATAGTGCAATACTAAGCTATATAATAGGGTAAAAGGGCAATCTGAGTTATGGGTAAAAAGGGCAATACTAAACAATAGGGTAAGAGGGGCAATACTAAGCTATAGGGTTAATAGGGTAATACTAAGCTATAGGGATGACCAAATATGTAACCACCCTTTCTCCACAAACTGGATGGAAGTTTCTTGAAAGTTGACAAATGCTGTTTATTATGTACATTGTTGCAGGCTCATCACCATCATGTTTTTGATTAACATGCAGGTGCAGGGGCATCATCCACTTCAGTTGGGCTCCCTACAGATAGCTGACTAGCTGCATACATAGAAGATCTCACATCTGATCCCCAGGTATTCCTTTCTTGGGGGTTGATTCTTAGGAATTCATTCTCTCTCCATTCCTTCCACATCACATTGAGCCTCCCTGACCCTGATGCCTTCCATCAAGCTTAAATTATGTCACATGCTGTTCTGACTGCACCACTAGAACACTCCACATGTCCAAATCAGCGAAGCCTTCTCTCTCTCAAAATGAGGTCAAGGTCCTCGAGCTCAAGCTTCGCCAGTAGCTCTCTTGACCTTTCTTTGGCCACATTGCTCATCCACTCTTAAGGCAGTTTTTAAATTTAATCCCTACTTCTCCACTCTGTTTTGAAATATGTTTTGGACCTGTGTTCAAAATGTGAAACCTTTTTTACCATACAGAGGTTTTTGAGACAGCAAACAATGAAGACAGACTCTTCAATAATTAATAATTGATCATTAAAACAGATTTAAGTTGAGAACTTCCCATCTGCATTACAGTCAGACTGACTAAGAAGGAAATTACATAAGGCGGACACTAAGATAGTATCAGACAATTAGTTTCAAAAGTTTTGGTGACACAATAGCGTAAAACAAGATGTAGTTTAAAGATTAAACTTGACCTCTGTAATATCTGACTGGACATCAGCTCCCTTATCCACACCGGATAGGTGGCAATCGAAAACGTTAACACTATCGAGGAAGGTAGATCAAAAATAGTTTGAAACAGAGTTTTTGATTGCCATTTGTCGCCAGACTGGCGACAAATGGCAATCAAAAACACTGTTTCTAGCAATTTTTGATCCACATTCGTGGATTGTTAAGAGCGTTTTTTCGCATGCCGCCTACCTGGTGTGTTATCCCGCCAATATTTTTTGTTCTGAAAATGTTGTCTGCTTTTTATGTATGCTGCATATATTCAAGTGCTCTTCATACTATACAATTATTGGAAGCCTCGGTCAATATTGGTATTCTCTGGTCGATATCACATCATATCCAATGCCTCATTAGTCAATAACTGTTTTATTATATAACATTTAGTGAAAGATGTACAGGTATTATTGCACCTGGAAAAAAATACTGAACTTATATACAAGTTTTGGGACAGACAAGCATTTAGCAGAAACAGTGCAACCCTAAATAAGACAACCCTTTTACTATTGCATATATGTTGTGCATGAGTGTCATCATTCAACATTTACAAACAAGAATTCTAACACACTTCGCATGTAGAGCAAATGATAAAATAAGTGTGATATGCCAAACAAAAATTCACAGCTTTGAAAGCGCAGGGAAAATGTGCGATAGCTGACGTCATTTGTTACTGGTAAATGACGTCATTCATGGCGTTAGACGGTGTAACGTCGTTTTTACGCTTGAAACACGATACAAATACATGTAAACGTATGCGACGTGGTCTAAGTATTGGCGGGAGTTCTTCAGTGCAAAGGCGGAAAGTTGGAAGAAGCTGAAGACTTCAAATTTGTTTTCGCCGTTTATTGTGCATTAAAATCGAAATAGATCAGCTCCAGTGCGTGATTTGTTGCGTTCTCAGCATCTACGACATGATTATTAGCCACGATTTAGAAAAGCAGAACCAGAACGGAAAAAAACAGCAAGGAGTCTAATTTTAGTAGCTAATATACACTGGCAAGCGCGCGCAAGCCAGTGAATATGACAATATATTGACTGGCCACGTGAGCGCTCTAAGCCAATGAAATTCAGTCTTTTTTCTTCGTTATATAATAATAGATTTTATTGTGGAAGCAACAACTATGTTTCCTGATAAAACTGCTCAGCAGGCTGATCTGCGTCCATATTTTTTGCAATATAGACTACATAGAACATGAACAGATGACAAAAGTTGGGATTTGTGGGGAAAGTGTTAACTACTTTTTCAAATTTGTGGATCTACCTGCATATTTGCTCTCAGAACTGCCTTATTCTCTAACTCTGAACTCTAGCTTGGAAATGGCCTATGCTCTAGCACAGAACTGGCATGTTATGATCTAGCTCAGAGCTGGAATAATCTCAAGCTCAGAGCTGGCATATGTTCTAGCACAGAACTGGCTTGTGCTCTAGCTCAGAAGTGACATACGATCTAGCTAAGAGCTGGCTCTAGCTCAGAACTGGCATATGCTCTAACTCAGAACTGGCTTATGCTCTAGCTCAGAATTGGCATATGCTCCAACTCAGAACTGGCATATGCTCCAACTCAGAACTGGCTTAAACTCTAGCTCAGAACTGGCTTATGCTCCAACTCAGAACTGGCTTATGCTCTAGCTCAGAACTGGCTTGTGCTCTGGCTCAGAACTGGCTTATGCTCCAGCTCAGAACTGGCTTATGCTGTAGCTCAGAACTGGCTTATGCTGTAGCTCAGAACTGGCTTGTGCTGTAGCACAGAACTGGCTTGTGCTCTAGCTCAGAACTGGCTTATGCTCTAGCTCAGAACTGGCTAATGCTCCAGCTCAGAACTGGCTTATGCTGTGGCTCAGAACTGGCTTATGCTCTAGCTCAGAACTGACTAGTGCTCTAGCTCAGAAGTGACTTATGCTCTAGCTCAGAACTGACTTATGCTCCAGCTCAGAACTGACTTATGCTCTAGCTCAGAACTGACTTGTGCTCTAGCTCAGAACTGACTTGTGCTCTAGCTCAGAACTGACTTATGCTCCAGCTCAGAACTGACTTGTGCTCTAGCTCAGAACTGGCTTATGCTGTAGCTCAGAATTGACTTATGCTCTAGCTTTAGAACTGGTTTATGCTTTAGATCAAAACTGACTTATGCTCTAGCTCAGAACTGACTGATGCTCTAGCTCAGAACTGACTTATGCTGTAGCTCAGAACTGGCTTGTGCTCTAGTTCAAAACTGGCTTATGCTATAGCTCAGAACTGATTGGTGCTCTATCTCAGAACTTGCTTTTGCTCTAGCTCAGAACTGGCTTATGCTCTAGCTTAGAACTTGCATATGCTTCAGCTCAGAACTGATTGATGCTCTAGCCCAGAACTGGCTTGTTCTAACTCAGAACTTGATATGCTATAGTTCAGATCTGGCTTATGCTCTAGCTCAGAACTGATTGATGCTCTAGCCCAGGACTGGCTTGTGTATTATCTCAGAACTTGCATATGCTCTATCCCAGAACTGGCATTATCTCTAGCTCAGAACCTCATATGCTCTAGCACAGAACTGGCATATGCTCTAGCTCATAGCTGGCATAATATCTAGCTCAGAACTGGCATATGCTCTAGCCCAGAATTGGCTATTGCTCTAGTTTAGAACTGGATTATGCTCTATCTTAGGATTGGCTTATGCTCTAGCTTTAGAACTGGTTTATGCTTTAGATCAAAACTGACTTATGCTCCAGCTCGGAACTGACTGTGCTCTAGCTCAGAACTGACATGTGCTCTAGCTCAGAACTGACTTGTGCTCTAGCTCAGAACTGGCTTGTGCTCTAGCTCAGAACTGGCTTGTGCTCTAGCTCAGAACTGGCTTATTTTCTCTCTCAGAACGGGCTTGTCCTCTTGCTCAGAACTGGCTAATTAGCTAGCTCAGATCTGGCTTAGAGTTATGCTCAGAACTCACTTCCTTGTGCTCTAGCTCAGAATGTATTTTGCTCTAGCTTAGAACTTGCATATGCTCTAGCTCAGATTTCTGGCTTGTGTTGGCTTATACTCCAGCTCAGAACTGGCATTAGCTCTTGCTAAAAACTTTTTAAAGGCACATTCTCTTAATAGACAAATTGAAGGTTGCCTAATTTGCATAATGATGCATCCTGATGACAAATTATGATAAGATTTAAATTCAAATATGGAGTAAACGGAGCAAGAAAAACTGACTGTACTTTTAATACAATGAAGACCCAGATCAGACTGCATTTTAATGTAGTCTGTTCTGGGTCTTCATGTTCTTTGACTAAAGCAATGCCCACTCTATTTTCTGCAGACTAAGCATAATTATTAATGGGCTTAATTGGAATTTATATAGTGTGATTTGTAAATTGATCAGGAAGAAAAGCCTTTTTCTTAAGATTCACCCACAATTTGTTGCCATTTAGAAAATTTGACAGAATATTGACACATTATGGTGTAACTTTATTCAAATAGTGTTGTCAGTCCTCAAGGCCTCGGGCACATGATGTTTAACTCTTTCCTTACTAGCGACGGCTTTTGTCGTCTGCTAATAACCTTTGCAAACAGTTTTTACCCAGATCAGAATGTCTGTCTTGATCTGGATCCAAACCATTTGACACTCTGATAGTGTTCCTGATTTTTTTTTCTTTTTTTGAAAAGGTTAATTTTGAAGACAACAAAAACATGAAAAATTTACCAAGCATGCATAGAGTCCATATCATCAAGCAGTAGCAGAATAGCCAAAATTTTAAGGCGTATGCCCTCAGATCAGCCTAAGAATTCGCCCAGTCTGGTCTGAGTCTCCACAATGTGCTCAATGGGTAGCTATATTACTAAGATGGGTGAAAGTTTTCAGAATTATTCCTGAATTCAGGATTTATAGGCTGACTTTCCATAGAAAGTCAGCCTCAAAATCCTGAATTAGGCCTCAGACCCAATAAACACGGACTGGTCACTTTCATACAGGTATTTGTAAATATTGGAAATAGGTTGGCTCAACGGTGGCTGAGCTTTCAATATGTTCCGGATTAAATAATCAAATCTCCATTATTTCTCTTTCTTTGAATTTTCTTCAAAAAGCAATGGTTCAATATACCATCTTTAAAAGAGACTAAGTTTGCAACTATGAACATTTTTCAAAAATTTTTATTTTCTTTTTAAATCATTTGTAAAAGTAGAATTAAGTTATGTTTTCACAATAAATCTGTTCACTATAGCTGAAAACTGCAAGGAAAAGTGAATTATCTGATAAAAACAGGTGTGTTGGTAATTATTTGCGTCCCTCCAATAATTATAGACAGTTAATTTTAACATAAATGCTGTTGTTTTGATACTGATAATTTGTTAAGATTTACGAAATTGGTAAATTGTATACCTGAATTTTAGTTTTTTTACTGTGTTCTTGAAAAATAGAAACATTAGTTCTAAAATTAAAATATCAAAAGTTACAGACTATGCAGCTTTAAGACTGTATTGTTGTATTTATTGAAAGTTTTTTCTGTCTTTATGAACATCAGCAAGAAACCTAGGTACCCTTTTTAGCTATTTTCGGCGCTTTTAGCCAAAACTGGTCAGTAATCAACATAAAAAATGGGAAAAACTTCAATTATTTTTATGTAACTTGTAATATTTCAGCCTCACATACTGGGAGTAGCCTCTTATACCCTCTGGTATGTTCTGAATCAATTTTATTGGCTGTAGTACTTTGAAATAGCGCTAAAATAAAGCCTGGACAACATAACTTTGTATTTCCGTCAGTGACCAGTCCATTTAACTGGGTCCGAGATTAGGCAGATTCTTATGTCATCTTTGATTTCATTTCAGTTTATCTAAAGACAATTGACCATTTAAACTTGAAATTGTTGATATTTCTATGCATACTGCATGTTTTGATTTTCAAAAGTTCAGGATTTTGGAATTTTTGAACTTTCAACATGTTTATAAAATAACATGAAATTCCGACAGTGAAAACTTTGATCAGACTTAGCAGATATTGTAAAATAGTTTTATTTTTGTCAGGTGCACCTCAGATTTAGCATGGGATTTTTTTTATCAGCATTAATTGAAAAAACTATGAAGCTGCAAGAAAGAATTTAAGAATGTATGCTTTTGGGACTGCCAATGGGAGAAGAATTTCAGAGTGACCTTATTCATTAAAGCGCCAATCGCAACAAAAGTCATCTGCTTTTCTCGTCTGCTGAAATGTTTAAGAAGCCTCTATGGCAAACAGTGTGGACCCAGATCAGGCAGTCTGTTCTGTGTTCACGCTGTTTGCTTCTATACTTAATTCGTCAATAATGCTAGGCAATTATCTGCAGCAGAAGACTTCAGCAGACGACATTTTCAGAAGCATTTCTTCTTGGGGCTTTATGGGTTAAACTACTTACTTACATGTTAGGCTAATAAGCTCGCACTGAACAAAAATTGAAAATTAAATGTCCAGTGTTGGTCACTGATGACTATTGCCGTGATCTGCTGATAGCCTGTGCTTACAGTTTTGACAAAATGTCCGTCCGGTACCAAACTGTATGACACTTTATCCAATGATATTCTTGAAAGAATTTTATGATAAAAATCAGCAGATGGCAAAAAAAGCATGCAGAATTACCAAGCATGCTAAGAGTTAAAAGATTTAATAATTAGGTCTGGTATGCTATTAGGTAAATCTTTTATTCACTTAATTTATTTCTATTTGATCTCTATGCTGTAATTCCTTAAATCTATTATCCCTTAAAGTCATTCCTAAAATCTGCAGCAGATGGCATATTCAAAATCAGTTGTTTTCCTAAAAAACCAAACAAGGAATGATATTTCATGTGAATCATCTACAGATGATTAACCCTAAAAGCACCATTTGCAACTGCAGCAGACGACAAATTTTGTAACATCTTTTTAAATTTTCGAAAAAAATAAGGTATGATTTTTTATGAGCTTCCTCTGCCAGCAGACGATTCTCATAACATATCATTTTGAAAAAGTGGCAAAATTTGAAATTGTCGTCTGCTGCAAATTATAGGTGGCGCTTTAAGAGTTAACATGAATTATCAAGCCTTTTTGTGTGAAACTTTAGAATTTTATTCCAAAATTTGTCGTCTGCTGCAGTCACGATTGTCACTTTCAGGGTTTATATTTCAATGGTGTCTTTACACAGATTAACTGTGCAGGTAATCCTTCACCATAACCAAATTACTCATGCAGGATTAATCTGTCCCAAACAATAATGTTCCAGAGGCGGTGGTGACATTACCAAACGGTCTGGACCCTGCATGACATTGTCAGTGACTGAAATATTAAGGCCCTCCTAGGGGTTTTGGGGAACAGGGGAAACAGGGCATTTATTTCAGGGGAACAAAGGCCAAATTTTGAGGGGAACAGGGGAACAAAGACAATATTGGGGAACAGGGAAGATAAGAAAACAAATTTTCCATTTTTGGGGAACAGGGGAACAAGCCAATTTATTTCAGGGGAACAAGGGAACAGGTACCTCTCCCCCTGGGAGGGCCTCAATATTATTTGAGCCGTGGTATGAGATTTCTAACAATGTGGTATGTGTGACCAGCAAAGGCTCAGACCAGCCTGCGCATATGCGCAGACTGATCAGAGCCTTTGCTAGTCGCTTGAATATTCTATGAATATTAAGCTACTCAGTACTGACCGAACTTCTTTTGGAGTATCTAAGCTTAAAAGGAGGCTGCACTGGCTCGTCTGAGTCTACACTTGTCAAAATGCCACATTGTTGGAAATCACATGCCACAGCTCATGAACCGTGACAGCTCATGAGCCGTGACATGAGATTTCCAACAATGTGGTATGTGCGACCAGCAAAGCCTCAGATCAGCCTGCGCATACACGCAGTCTGATCAGAGCCTTTGCTAGTCGCTTGAATATTCTATGGGTGTTAAGCTACTGGCTGAACATCATCTGGAGTTTCTAAGCTTAAAAGGAGGCTGCACAGGCTCGTCCGAGTCTACTCTTGTCAAAATGCCAATTTTTTTTGAAAACCTTTTTCGGTATGCCGTTGGCTGCACTGAAATGGACTATCCATATTAATACTCAACAATAAAAATTAATCAGGACGAGCTAGGCTGTTTAGTGGTTTGTAAGTCAGTCGACTGAATTCAGTAGATTGTGAGTGGGGTTATGAATCTGAGCTCAGGTCCAGTCCAGTCAGTCGAAGCACAAGTCAGCTTGAACGAAATGTTTGAGGTTGGATTCAGTAAAACCTAGTCCATTAAGAAAAAAATTATAGTTATACAGGGTTGAATACAATTTCTGGCTCACTGACTTGTCCACAAATATCAAATTTAGACCCTTTGAATGCTGTCCATTTGGAATCTTCCATTCCATGTTTAGGATGAGTCCATTCATGCTAATGATGAATACTTTGATAGGAAAAGCAAACAATCTTAACATACAGGACGCTCTGAACAAGAACTAAATATTTGCTTACATTTTTCATGTTTGGATGATTTGGTTCTGCACTGAAAGGGTTCAATCTGATATGAATCATCTTCCTATTTAAATATATGTTTTAATGGTGTAAAGAGTTAAAAACCTGTGAAAAATGTCCATAACAGAGGGAGTCATTTGAAAAGGTAAACGTTTTGAATGTCTTTGGATGAAATCTTTTTTTCTTTGGACCATTTATTGACTGTACTAGAATAACTTAAGGTAGTAGCGGACTCACCGGCATATGTCCAAAAGTGTTTTATCTTTTAATATATTATAATATAGACTAATACTTATAATCTAAGACGAAAAAAACAATACCTCACCGTTCTTTTTAAAAAGTTATTTGATGTCAAAAACTGCAAAATCGCAGGTTTTTGAAAAAAACAAACACAGATTTTGTTAACAAATTAACAAGAAACGCAATACAGTTTTATTCAGAACAAATACTACTCACACCAGAGATATAAATAAAAACAAAAATTAGTGAAATAACATGTATTTACACAATTTATTAAGCAAAATTGGAAGATTAAGCTAGACTTACCTTCAAGGAAGGGAAGGCGAAGGTTGATCTCAATTTCATCCACTGCAAACTCCCAAAGGGCTCACACGAGAGATAACGCAGCTTATCGCAGACAAATCAGTTTTCAGAGAACAAAGAGATGACTTGCAAGAAAGTCATCTCTTCAGAACATCAGTGAATCTACATTACGGGTGGATGTGGGTGGGTGTGTGAGCCCTTTGGGAGTTTGCAGTGGATGAAATTGAGATCAACCTTCGCCTTCCCTTCCTTGAAGGTAAGTCTAGCTTAATCTTCCAATTTCATCCCCTGCATAACTCCCAAATGGGCCTCCCACGAGATTTCAGAGAAGATTCATTGATGTTCAGTCCCGTAAATATATATATATATACAAGCATATGTATTAAAGGAAAACAAAGAGATAAAGTAAATTCCCCTATTATTCTTTACAAGTCTCCATAAAAAAGCTGAAGCAAGTTTGATTAAATGCTTTCTAGGACAGCCAACTGCACAGATTTTGCTGATTCTACAACTGGTTTGTTGTAAAACCGAGCAAAAGTTCTAGCATTTGACCATCCTGCTGTTCTAATAATGGTTTGTAAACAAACACCTCGTAATCTGGCTGCTGAAGTAGATGCAGCTCTGGTACTATGAGAAGTGAAACTTTTCTCCACTCCTGCTTTTAATAAAACTTGCTTCACCCAACGACTAATAGTGCTTCTTGATGCTCCCTCATGGGGTTTTATTGTACTAATCATTAGTGCATTACTGTTCCTCAAATCTTTTGTACGATGTAGATATTCATGTAAAGCTTTTACTATGCATAATTTCTCATTCTTTGGATATGTCTCTAAAATAATAGGTTCTAAATGTGCCCCTGGTCTCGTTTGTTTTAGCACTTTATTAGGATGAATAATGACTTGCCTTTCCGACAAGACAATATCTTCCAGTTGAATCAAATGTAATGTCTGACATCTTTGTGCAGACAGTAACAGAAACAGCATAGTAACTTTACATGATAATTGAAACAGTGTGCTATTTTGGATGGATTGTAAATAGTCAAGCACTGCTTTCACATCCCAAATAGTATTATATTTTGGAAGAGCTGGTCTTTCATTAAAAATTCCTTTCATAAATCTGCCTACACACTCAAATTTGTTTATATCCATGTGCCCACAAAGTTTTAAGAAAGTACTAATAGCTGATCTAGCGGTTCCCATAGTACTGTAACTGACTCCTTTGTGGAACAACTCTGTCAGAAATTTCAGCACATGGTTTATATTTGGAGCAAGGGGATTCTCTTTCCCCCTACAATAAAGTAACCATGATTTAATATATGGTTCATATTGTTTCTGTGTGCTGGATCTCCAAGATTTGATAATAAGTTTGGCAGCGTCTTCCGGAATTCCTTGACTATGCAGCTCTTTCCGGATAAAGGAAAAGCTGCCAGTTTCATTTTCTTGAGAGGATGTATTATTCCGGGTCGATGAGGAAGGGACAAGAGAGTCTGAGGTCCTGGAAGTAGATGGCATGGTCCACAAATCAACTCCAATAGACAAGGCCACCAACTCTGAGTCGGCCATAAAGGGGCCACCAGTAGTGCCATTTCCGTTTTGTCTTCCACTATCTTTTGTAAGATTCTTGCCATGATGCTGAAAGGTGGGAACATATAAAATACATGATTAGCCCATGTCATTGAAAAAGCATCTATAGCAATGGCTTGAGGTTCTGGTCTATGGGACACATAATTCATGAGTTTATGGTTGAGTCGTGATGCAAACAAGTCAATGTCTAAATTTGGGTGAAGCTTAAGAATCTTTTTGAAAACGCGGTCATTGAGAGACCATTCCGTATCATCATTGTCTATTCTCGACATTTCATCTGCTTCCACATTTAATTTTCCAGCTACATGAGCCGCGGATATGTGATTTTTGTGGTCAATACACCAGAACCAAATAAGCCGTGCTAAACGGTCTAATTCACTTTTTCTACCACCATATTTGTTGATATAGGATACACTAGTCGTATTATCCATAAACACCTGTACATGTGCATTGGAAATGTTTTTACATAGAGAACACAGTGCAAGGTAGCAAGCTTTCAGCTCAAGCACATTTATATGCCATTGTTTCTCTTGCTTTGACCATGCCCCTCCTGTTTTAATGTTGTTTGTTTTATCATATGCACCCCAACCTTGAAGTGAAGAGTCTGTATATATGACCACTATTGGAGGCCCATGTGACAGCTTCTTGAAACTGTGTGGCAAGTTATCAATCCACCAAAGTAAGGTGGGTTTGATCTCAGCAGGTACATTCATAAAACTATCAAAATTTCCTCGGTGACTTTTCAGCTCTATTTCTTTTATTTTTTCTAAAGGCTTAGTGTATAAAACAGCATACTGAACTCCAGGTTCAGCTGCTACTAACTTCCCAATGACTTTCGAAAAGGCCCTTATAGTTAATCGTTTAGTAACAAGCAAATCTTGACATAATTTAACAATTTCTTGATATCTAACTGGAGTAAGTCTGACTGTCATAGAAGTAGAGCAGAGAATAAACCCAAGAAAAACAATTTGCTGGCACGGTGTCAAAACAGATTTTGTAGGATGTATGGTAAAACCAAGATCATCCATTAATGATACAGTCTGTCTAATGTTTTCCCAACAACTTAAGTAAGTTAGTTCTTGCAAGCAAGAATCATCTATATAGGCTGAACTAACGTGTCCCAGCCCGCGAAGAGAAGCAAATACTGGTTTAAGCACCTTTGTGAAAATTCTTGGACTACTGGAAAGCCCCATTATCAACGCCGTGAATTGGAATTTTTGTCCCTTATGAATGAATCGAAAAAAGCGTCTATGCTCTCGGAAAATTGGAATGGAATAGTAGGCTTCGGACAAATCCACAGAACCAAAGTAACAGTCTTTCCTCATAGAGTCAATAGCTGAGTGAAGGGTTTCCATTTTGAAATGTTGTTTTTCCAAAAATCTTTCATTAAATTGTTTCAAATTTAAAATAATTCTAACTCTGCCATCCTTTTTTGGACGAGTAAAAATGTTTGATATGAATTCCCTGTCACTATCATCAGATTTCATAACACGTTCAATAATTCCTTTCTGTTCAAAAATTTTCATTTCTCTGTCAATTTTCTCCTGCTCAATCTCACTAAATTTAAAAGGTTTTGGAGTAAAGTGTTGAAAAGGTACCTTGGCTACTTCAATTTTATATCCACAGATGGTTTCCAAGATCCATCTATCATGAGTTATTTTCGTCCAAGAATTTACACATTTGGCTGTTTTGCCTGCATAAAAGTTATCAGGGGTGTTTTTTAAACTTTCAAGCAGAGGGCTATCTGTACTTACTGCATTTATTTTTGTCGCTTGGTGTTGTTTGGGTTTTTGTGATGTTGCAGTCTGTTTTTGTGTTTTGGCTGCCACTTGGGGGAAAACTGGTTGCCTGGTCTTAGTGGTCTGGATTGGTTCTGGGGAAAACTCCTTCTCTGGCTCCCCCCTCTTCTGCCTAAAAAAGGCCGCCTTGATGATGATACCGTCAGTGGTAGTCTTGAGTCATTGAGAAGTTTTATCTCCTCCTGTAAATGGTCCCCAAACAGCTTGGTTGCTGAACCTTCATTCTTGCATATTTGTTTGAACTTTGGGTCCAAATCCCTTTTTATTTTCTCTCTTCGAGCATTGGTGTTTGCTGCTATTCCCGTTGTCAGTATTTTGAATGTGTCTGCAATCAACTCCTTAAGTTCAGGATTTTTCACTCCTTTTACCAGCCCCAACGCTTTAGTTAGTGGGATCAAGGCCAGTGCCATAGTACTGTGGGCTTTTTGCAGTAAATGATCTTCTGCTTTGGTGCTATTTGGCAGTTGCCTCCAAAGTTGAAGGTCAACTTTGGGAACTTGCAGATACTCCACATTTGCTGGTCTCTTGTGTTTTAGTGCAAGAGCTTTGATCTTCTCCTCCTCTGCTCTGCCTTTTAATGATTTCTCAACAAGCAATGCAAGAGCTGGATCTAAGTCTTCTCCTGTTTCCTCACTGCTGGGGAAAAAGGCAGATATGCTTTCCAAAAAGTCATCTTCGATTGACTCCTCCTCGGCATCTTCTGTGGCTAGAAATTGGTCAATTTCAAAGCTGTCCTCCTCTTGGCTGTAGCCCTGATCGTCATCGCTACTTTCACTTTCCACTACCCTTTTGTTGGGAGGTTCATCTGCTGACACCTCTGGTGTACGTTGCCTTTTAAGGGAGTCCATCTCAGACTGAAGGTGTGTCAGGGTCTTGTTCATAGACCCCACTGTCTTGGCCACATTTGTAAACTCGGTAATCCTCTTTTCCAGCTGAGAGAGTATGGCACTGCTCCTGGCAGACAACGAATCGCCCCCTTTCTGAGCCTCTCTGTTTTGATTCCGCGTATTAATATCAGCTGAGGTTGATGGCGTCGCATTGGGCGTATCACTCATTATGGCGAAAAAAGTAGTGCGTCACTTTTTCTGAAATTAACAAGAAAATGGCCATAGAATAGCTTTCAGCCAATTAAATATGTGTTAATTTGTGGATTTTTAAACATACGCTTTCAGCAGTTTATCTAATTTTCATTAATATTCTGTTCAAGCTAGCTCTTATGTTGTTCAGCAAGTGTCTCTTTAAAGCGCTTAGCGAACGGCGTGTAAACACACTCAAAAGTAAATATACATAAAACTGGATAATGACACACAACCTGTCTGTACCAATCAGGCATACATTGATGAATCTGATGGATAAATTACTTTAACCCATAGAAAGTAAGTTTTTTGTAGTTATTCCTCAGATATACATTTTGGCCCAGCGATGAACTACGTTTTCAAAACGAGGTTCATGCTTGTGCATATTTAATGAGCTTTGTTGCGTGAATGAACACGCTTCCTAATTACAAGGCGCAAAAAAGACAATTTATCGCTGAAATCAAACCTTCTGTTTCACAGATTTTACCGTTAAATTTTTAAAATGTTCGCTACGAAACCACCCATTTCATGGGAGCTAGATCTAATAATGATCTTTGTTTTCAACAAAATAACTTGCGTAAGCTTATGGTCTTTCTCAGAGTTGCCTTTCAGCTCGAGCCTTTCAGGCGCAATACTGACTGCCATTCCCTGTTCGAAAGCTGTTTCACAGCTGTGTAATAAAATACACTTCGAACAAAACCACCCATTTCATGGGATTTACGTGATAATTTGTAAAAACAAATGATTGGCAAGTCAACTTCAATGTGGGATGCTGCAACAATCACATGGGATGCTGCAAAAAAGTTTGTAACTTTGCAAATCTGTTAAAAAGTGTATTTAAGCGTTCTTACCGTAACAATATCGTCCAGATCCTAAAAGAAAACTTTGAAGAAATGTACTGTACACAAAACTTTGATTAAATGTAACGAAATGTCTTAAAATATTAATAATTTTAACTCTAACAAAAACTTTGATGCTGAATTGCGCTGCTTAAGCCTCGTTCTGATTTGTCTGCGATAAGCTGCGTTATCTCTCGTGGGAGGCCCATTTGGGAGTTATGCAGGGGATGAAATCCTAATTAAGTCAAACGAATAAATGCCAAAAAACACACTAATATACAAAATAAATATATCAGAGAATGTAACTGGAACAACAAAAAACATATTTTTACAAAGATATTTTCTTGAAGAATATAATGATTGAATAAAAAATATGTGTCACCGTGCTCGTTTTTTTGTTTTGGCGACTTTTCTGAAAAATCCTGAAAAAAAGAAGACTATAATTAGTGTTTCAACCAATTTATTGTTTGTCTACGCCCTATATATCACTGGGCGGAGACATAGCTATTATTGATTATGCACTGAAGAATGGGCGTAGAAAATGACAAAAAAGATTTTGACCTAGCATATGTGACCCAGGACATTACATTATGATTCTCATTGTTATATACCTTATGAGTGTTTACTATAGAAACTTGACGTGTTTCAATCGCTGACAGTTGTACTTTTTATCTATATTTAACGTGTCGCAATGCGACAAATCACTGTCCAAGGGCTTCATCCCCATTAATACATGGCAGCAGAGGGCTGCAACGCCATTAAAGCCCACTAAAGGACATCGTCTGCAAGTTAAGATATATCGTCGCTAATGTTTAATGGAGAAATGACCAAACTGTTTCAATTAGCATAAAATACGCTCCTTTATCATATCGGACAGGCGGCAATCGAAAACGCTCTGAACAATCGATGACCGCGGATCACAGATCGCTGGAAACAGTGTTTTCGATTGCCATTTGTCGCCAGTCGGGCGACAAACGGCAGTCGAAATCTCTGTTTCTAGCGATCTCCACGTTCGTCGATAGCATTAACGTTGTCGATTGCCTCCTATCTGAAGTGTTTATTTAATATAGGCCTACTGAATACGTAGCCAAACAATCCGAAACAAGGACTACTACGAATAATTTACAGTCGGGCGACAAACGGCAATCAAAAACTCTGTTTCTAACGATCTTAGATCTACATTCGTCGATAGTATTATCGTGTTTGATTGCCCCTTATGTGAAGTGTTTATTGAATATAGGCCTACTGTATACATAGCCAAAACAATCCGAAACAAGGGCTACTAGGAATAACTTACATTTTTCATGTTCCTGTTATAAAAAATATGTTTCCATACCGGATATGCGGCAATCGAAAACTCTTGGCGAACAATCGATGAACGCGAGTCAGATATCGCTACAACCAGTGTTTTCGATTGCCAATTTTCGCCAGTCGGGCGACTAATGGCAAACAAAAACTCTGTTTTTTTACTATTTTTGGTCTACGTTCGTCAATAATATTGACGTTTTCGATTGCCGCCTATCTGGTGTGAATTCGTTGTACGTTTCATGATGCTACGGTGGACATTTTTTGCATACAATAGAATAAAATAATTTGGGACTGCTTGTGTTTGAAAGGAAGGTATATAACAATGCGATATAATTTTCTTTTCCATATATTAACGTTCGTCAAGCCCGAGTGTGATAATGTGTTGCAGCCCTCACCGCTTCGCGGCTCGGGCTGCAACACGTGATCACACTCGGGCTTGGCAAACGTTAATATACGTAAAAGAATGTTTTATCCTCTTATTAAAGCATTGCTATAACATGTCTTGATACTTTGATGCTTTCTTACACGTAGGATATGCTTTCTTACACGTAGGATTTATGTAGAAAAAGCTAAAAATTATAGCTTTATTCCTGATGCATAGATCTAAATGTCATTTAAAGAATAAACTTACAAATATGCAATATAGGATAAAAAATCTTTTCCGTGTATTAATGTTTGGCAAGCCTGAATGTGATGTGTTCCAACCAGAACCACACAGCGGTGAGGCCTGCAACACATTATAGCACAAGAGCTTGACAAACGTTAATATACAGAAAGGAATGTTATATTGACATTGTTATATATTATAGGACTTTTGGGGTAATGTAAAGGTGGCAACTTTAATATTCATATCTGGGCGTGGTTCGGTTATTTCAACTGCTCAAGAATGGAAATCAGGTTTTATCTATTGGTTAAGCGTATAAAAGTTGCTTGAGCCGCGCAGGTCTGCGTGCATTTCATGAAAGCCCTGTCCGTTAATGCACTGATTCCACATTTATTAACCCTTAAAGCGTTTATTACAACACAATCGTATGTTTTATCGTCTATTGAAATAATATGTAGCCTCTTAAACAAACACTGTAGATCTAGAGCAGACTGCTCATCTAGAAGCAGTCTGATCTGGGTCCACACTGTTTGCCTCTATACTTTTGTTAAACAATAAACAAGCACTTTCGAATGTAGTTATAACGCCTCATTTTCAGATTTTACCAATGTCTAAAGTAGACGAATAACGCAGTCATGAGGTGCCGCCTTTACTGTATCCAAACAGTTGTGAATATTTTCCTTTCAAGCAAAAGCATTTCAAAAAAAATGTCCACTGTAACATCGTGAAGCATACAACAAAACCACGCCTTATAGGCGCAATCAAAAGCATCGATACTATCGACGATTATAGACCAAAAATAGTTAGAATCATAGTTTTTTATCACCACCCGTGCCTCATCGAACAGGCGACACTTTGCAATAAAAACACTGTTTCTAGCGAGTTTTGATCCGCGTTCGTCAATGGTTAGGAGTGTTTTCGATTGCTCACTATCCGATGTGGAAACATTTTTTTTTCAACAGAAACATGACTGAAAAATGTAGATAACTCGTAGCTCTTGTTTCAGATCGTTTTGGTTACGTATTCATTGTATCAATACACATACCGGATAGGTGGCAATCGAACAGGTTGATACTATCGACGAACGTAGATCAAATACCGCCAGAAACATACTTTTTGGATTGCAGTTTCTTTGCTTGATTGGCGACAAATGGTAAATCTAGCGATTTGCGATCCACGTTCATCGATTGTTCAGAGCCTTCTGGATTGCCGCCTATCCGATGTGATAAAGTAGCGTATCTTATGATAATTGAATAGTTTGGTCAGTTCTCAATAAAGCATTAGCGACGGTATCTTAACTCGCAGAGGATATCCGTGAGCAGGTTGAAACAGCAATTAAGCCCTCTGCAGTCATGTTTTATCGGAAATAAAGCCCGCGGTCAGTGATTGGTCAACGATCAACCAAAATATGACACATTAGATTAAATAAAATGTACAATTGTCAGCGATTGAAACACCTCAAGTTTCTATAGTAAACACTTATTATAAGGTATATAACAATAAGAGGATGATACATTCTTCTGTCTATTAACGTTTGCCAAGCCCAAATGAGATAATGTATTGTAGCCTTAACCATGAAGCTGTAAGGGCTGCTCCAAGTGCGGATCCAGAGGGGGGCAGGGGCAGGGGGTCCGGACCCCCTCTGGAAAATCACAAATTATATGGGTTTCTATAGGGAAGAAGCAATTGGACACCCACTGGAATAAGTTGGACCCCCTGGAAAAAGTTGGACCCCATCTGGAGCCTTGAAAACGATAGATTTCTTTAAAATTGACCATTAGCGGCAGCATGCAGAAATAGCAACCGAGACATGTATATAGTGTGTATATTTATACGGTCCGCAACTTTTAACCATCAAAATACTGAATGACTTCATACTCTGGGTGATGTTTTTAAAAGCTAATACTTGCATTCCTTCTTTTTGTGAAAGCAAAATACTTATTTTCAACTTATACCGCTAAATTACCTAGTTCCACAATCCTGCGGCCTTCATTCCATTGTATGTGCTGTTCTAAATCTTCGATTATATCATTGCTGTTCTGGTCAGTCATGTTATCTGGCGACTTTGGCTTCCGTTTACCGAACTAGCCTTTTTTGGATATGTTTTGCCTTGAAGTTAGCAATTCTGCCATTTTGTTGTTTACTTGCCAACGCATCAAAGAGTTGTCAGGGGAGAATAATATCTACGTTTTACAAATAAGTATTCTCTTTTAAAAACAAGATTCAGGAACGATAACTCTTACACTCTTACTTTTAAGTAAAAGTATGGTTATCTTTTGACATGGGTCCCCTACCACCTTAAGCTAATGATTGGCTGTACTTGAATAACAGACAATTGATTGGCTGTACTAGTATAACTGAGGCTATTGATTGGCTGTACTAGTATAACTGAGGCTTTTGATTGGCTGTACTAGTTGTATAAATGAGGCTATTGATTGGCTGTACTAATATAACTGAGGCTTTTCATTGGCTGTACTAGAATAACAGAGGCTATTGATTGGCTGCACTAGTTTAACTGAGGCTATTGATTGGCTGTACTAGTAAAACTGAGGCTTTTGATTGGCTGTACTAGTATAACAGAGACTATTCCTTGGCTGTACTAGTATAACTGAGGCTATTGATTGACTGTACTAGTATAACTGAGGCTATTGATTGGCTGTCCTAGTATAAAAGATTTTTGATTGGCCGTATTGTATAACTGAAGCTATTGATTAGCTGTACTAGTATAACGGAGGCTTTTGATTGACTCCACTAGTATAACTGAGGCTATTGGTTGTCTGTACTAGTATGTTGGGACTATTGATTTGCTGTACTAGTATGTTGAGACTATTGATTGGCTGCACTAGTAAAACAGAGACTATCGATTGGCTTACAAGTATAACTGAAGCTATTGATTTGCTGTATTTGGCTATTGATTGTGTGTACTAGTATAGCAGGGACTATTGATTGCATGTAGAAGTATATTGCAGAGACTATTGATTGTGTGGACTAGTATAACAGACTTTACTATAACACAATAGCAATAGTCTGTTCAACAGACTATTGATTGTGTGTACTAGTATAACAGGGACTATTTATTGTGTGTACTAGTATAACAGGGACTATTGATTGTGTGTACTAGTATAACAGGGACTATTGATTGTGTGTACTAGTATAACAGGGACTATTGATTGTGTGTACTAGTATAACAGGGACTATTGATTGTGTGTACTAGTATAACAGGGACTATTGATTGTGTGTACTAGTATAACAGGGACTATTGATTGTGTGTACTAGTATAACAGGGACTATTGATTGTGTGTACTAGTATAACAGGGACTATTGATTGTGTGTACTAGTATAACAGGGACTATTGATTGTGTGTACTAGTATAACAGGGACTATTGATTGTGTGTACTAGTATAACAGGGACTATTGATTGTGTGTACTAGTATAACAGGGACTATTGATTGTGTGTACTAGTATAACAGGGACTATTGATTGTGTTTACTAGTATAACAGAGACTATTGATTGTGTGTACACGTATAACAGGGACTATTTATTGTGTGTACTAGTATAACAGAGACTATTGATTGTGTGTACTAGTATAACAGAGACTATTGATTGTGTGTACTAGTATAACAGACTATACTAGTACACACAATCAAGTTTGTTTAACAGGCTATTGATTGTGTGAACTAGTATATGATTAGCTTTTCAAGTTTTTCAGAGGCTGTGTATTGGCTCTGATAGTATAACTTAGGCTATTGATTGGCTGGGGGTATTTGATTAGTAGAGATAATTAATTGGCTGTGTTAGTTAGGCCAGAATTTTTTTATTAGTTGATTTACTGGAAAAAATATTCAGATTTAGGGTCTGGGGGACGAAAAAAAAATAAATAAAAAAGCTCTGAAAATGACTAGTTATCTGGTCATTTTCAGAGCTTTTTTTTTTTAATATTTTCAGCTTTTTTTTCTTTTTTTTTTAATACCTACAGATACAGTAAAACTAGTAAGAGGTAAACCAATAGTCTGTATTAAATCTTTAAATATTTTATCATTTTCCTAAAAATCTGGACAGGACAATCACTTTTAACAGTGTAACTCTCAAAATACACAGACAGAACCTCAAAAATTTATTATTTTCTTCAATGAAACAAATAATATTAAGAGTCGGCGGATAAAATAAAAAAATAATTTTTGAAATAATTTTTTTTTTTTTTCTTCTTTCCGGAAAATTACAGTAGGAGGGTTTGTAAATCAACTAATAAAAAAATTCTGGCCTTACATAACAGAACAATGATTTGCTTCATTTTGTAAAAAAATTCTGGCCTTACATAACAGAACAATGATTTGCTTCACTTTGAATGACCTAGGCTATTGAATGGCTGCTTTTAATATAAATGAGGCATTTGATTGGCTGAACTCATATAGCAGATATTATTGGTTGGATGTGCCAGTATAGCATGCTTTTGATTGGCTGTGCCATAATTATATACACATGTAGGCTTAAAGTAAAGTAATGCCCAGGTCACACATTCACGGATCACCTCGCCGGTTCCGCTACGGATCAAATCCCACGGATGACCCTGTAAATGACAATTTCCGTGGTCCCATACGGATGCACAAGGCAAGTACTACTACGTATGGTTGCGGATGCAATACGGACAAATACGGATTGCCACGGATGATGCAGGATCGTATCTGTGGCTAATCCTGCGTCAAATCCGTGAATGTGTGACCTGGGCATTAGCTATGAAGTCCTGTTGTTGTGTTTTGTTATTTTACTTGTGATTCTTTTGCTTTCATTCCATCATTAGAAATCTAAACATCACAATGACTGGCCCATTATTAGATTTCCCTTGAAGCACATATTGTGATAGCTTTCTTAGTGTTATGTATATAAACACTTTAATAGTTGAAGAAAGCTCTAATGACCTCCTTAATGGGCTTCCAATTTGAAGGACATAAAAAGCCTAATGGATGGGGGTTACCAAATAAAGGCTTAGTTTACTCTTAATATGACCTGAACCTTTAGCCAGTGAAATTTGAATACATTTTACACTTATTTGTGTTTTCAAGAGCCTCTTTATTTGTGTTTTCAAGAGCCTCTTTAAAGTAAAAGGGCATTTATGGTATACCAGGGAAACTTACACACAGATCAGCTCTGGGCATCCATGCACAGCATATCTGGGGGAGCGCAGTGGCTCAGTGGTAGAGTGCTTGACTCGAGACCGAGGGGCGGCAGGTTCGAGCCTCACCGGCGTCACTGCGTTGTGTCCTTGAGCAAGGACATTAATCTTAGCTTAGTACTGGTTCAACCCAGGAAGACTCGTCCCTTTATAACTGAAAGATTGCTGATGGGACGTAAAGAATCGAATCACACAAACAAACAGCATATCTGGGGTCTTTATTGTATATCAGTGATCATATTGATATCATATTTACCCTAAATATTCAAACGTCTAACTTGCTTCCATATTAATCCCCCGCCGCGGAGCAGAAGGGGGTTATAGGAATGCCCTTTGTCTGTCAGTCTTTCAGTTTGCCCGTCGGCCTATGCATTAAGAACCATCATATCATGGTCTAGCCTAGTCTGAGACATAGATCCAGATAGGCAAAACATTTTAGCGTAAACTTGAAAATATTTTCTTCTTCTTCCATCAATTTTAACATTTGTTTTGGGTGCTCAAAAGAACCATCTCATTGAGATGGTTCTTTTGAGTACCCACAACATATGATAAGAAAGTTAAATTGAATTTAGCACTCTTATCTCGAGGCCTGGTCAGATTAGCCACCCTCCTACTGCAGTATAGCCAATTACAGCCTAAATTGTAGCTCTAATTGTAACCTACTGAGAAGATTATGTGACGTATGGATACACTGTGAAAGTGGTCAACAAAATCAATTAAATTTTCAAGAGGTTTCACATAACCTTGAGGTTTAGTACAGTAAAGCCACTCAAAAATAGACAAAACAGAGGTGGTAGCTTAATGAAGGTAGAAAGTATTGCAAAATGCTCCCTTTGGAGCATTCGGCAATACTTTTGACCTGCATTAATTAAACGATGAAATTTTCAAGAGGTTTCACAAAACCTTGAGGTTTAGTACAGTAAAGCCACTCAAAAATAGACAAAATAGAGGTGGTAGCTTAATGAAGGTCGAAAGTATTGCAGAATGCTCCCTCGGAGCATTCTGCAATACTTTTGACCTGCATTATAGCGTTAAATTTTCAAGAGGTTTCACATAACCTTGAGGTTTAGTACAGTAAAGCCACTCAAAAATAGACAAAACAAAGGTCTTAATGACAACTGGTAGCTTAATGAAGGTCGAAATTATGCAGAATGCTCCCTTTGGAACATTCTGCAATACTTTTGACCTGCATTAAATGATAATCGGTCGTGAAAACCATTTTTGGTCTTTTTGAGAGTGGCCGTTTTACACAGGTTTTACTGTAACCTGAAAGAAAATTTGCACAGTTTATGTTTATGTTGTACTATGTCCAGTTTTTTTTGTTAGTTTCTAACTTGAACCAGTCTCCGACCAGTCTCTGTTCAGTTTCAACCAGTTTCAACCAGTCGCCAAAGAGTCTGCGATTGGTTGCTGACTGCCCTTGCGAAAAAAAGCCAGCTTTTCTACAGCTTCTGCGCAGCTTTCAAAGCTTTGCAGAAGCTTCATAAAGCTAGCGGTAGGTTACCGGTTTGCCTGAACTAGTCTCAAACCTGTCGCTGATCCTACAGCGAGCAATTGCAGAAAGATCACCAACTACTTGCAAATGCTGTCTTGGATCCTACAGCCACTTATCGGCAACTGATGGGTGAAAATATCTGTAGAGGGAAAGTAGTTGCAATGGTTGAAGGTCCGAAGTCAGTTGCAAACGAAAACAGTCGCTAGGCAGTCGCAAGCTCTGTGTGACCAAGGCTCGAGAAGGGCGTTCATAAATGGGCCGCGTTGTGAGCAAACCTGTCTATGGTGGGTTTGTGAACAACACAGGCGCAGATCAGCCTGCGCATCAGCGCAGTCTGATCAGCCCCTTTGTTATTCGCTTTTAGGAAAGTACCATATGTAGACTTGCTACAGATGAAAATTAAATTTTTTAGCTAGTCTCTGTAGCTAAGACGATTGGTTTGAAACTCGCTTTGTCGCACACCCCGAAGACAGGTTTTCTCGCGACGAGGCCCAAATGAAGCTAGGAATCATTTAGATGAACACTTAAGGAAATTGTATCACTAATTTACCATCTACTGTAGATTTCCCTCAAGCTTGTCAAGTGGACAAGTTAAAATAATAATTTGTCACAAGCAATGTTATCATTGATATGTTTGTATAAACTTGGTCATCAAGACTCTGCTATCAGCAACATGGCTAGAGCACCCTGACCATAGACCTTTGATAAATTACTAAATTATTTAAAAGATCAAAACCACAAGTTGAACTTCACTACTTGCAATTAAGATGACTACAGCCCAATTTGTACGCTAACTACCATATAAACTTTGATTAACTGTTTTCATCCAGTGTCCAGCGTGCGTTGTTCTTAAACTTTTTCTTTAAACAACATCTCCTTCTGAACCACTGGTCCAAATTTAAAATGATTTCACTGGAATGTTCCCTGTAATGCCCTCTACCAAAATCTTTTGTAAAATTCTATGGTAAGAAAATTTGGGAGCCACAAAATGACCATGTTATATCCAAATTTGGGTTAGAACGAGTTGTCTTATGAAGGGTTTGCACTGTACCTGTAACCAAGAATTGGGTGGCTGCTTTAGGTAATCAGTTTTCACATTCCAGCAGTAATTATATAATCCTCAGATCAATATAGAACTGATAGAAAAGAATTGTGTTTCTTTTCCCTAGAAAATTAGACTTATGTAACATTTCTCAATATTGTCATAGGAACATGTTTTTGCATTCCATCCTTAATTAAAAGCTTTTTAGCCTGATTCCCTTGAAAATTAGCAAATAAACTGGTATTTGTTGTTCAGTTTTTCTTGGAAAATGATACTTGGCACATATGTGATACAGCTCTCTATATAGATTGGTGTGGGTGAGGATTTTTGGTGAAATGTGTTTTTTTTTTTTCAGAAAGCTAATTGAAAAAATGACATTGACTATGTTTAACTTGGCACTATTATCAGCTAGGGTTAAGCTAGTACCTTTTATTTCCTGTAAAATAAATGTGATCATGATACCCAACTCTGTTCTGCTCCTTCCTATATATTCCATAACCAATACAAAACTATACCTGTTGTTCCGAGGAAGTGAAACCATGTTCACTTATTGGGAAAAAAAAATCCTTAATGATAAGCATTTTTGAGACCAAATCTGACCATGTTATTATACTGTACACTACTGTTCTAAACTTTCAACTGTTCTAAAAAAAAAATCATGGTTATCAGGGCTGGAATTCACAAAATGGTTGTCTGAATAGCAAATGGGGAATGCCCTGATCAGACTGCTTTTTCAACTCTAGTGTTGGAAATATTAGAACATCTACTTCGGTAGATATTCCTGTGTTTGAACTCTGTCTCAGTGCTTTGTGTCCAATAAACTTATCATGAATTATCCTCTGAGTTAAGATAAAGGGTGAAAAATGTTAAATTCAATTTGGTTAGTAGATTTGTCATCACTAAATAATGTGTGTTGTGCACATACTCATTGGTGATTTTATTTAGTGATGTCATTAAATGTTCTTCAAGTGATGTCATTGAGTGTTCAATGTTCTTCAAATGATGTTATTGAGTGCTCAATAAATGATATCATTACTTTCTCATCGGGTAATGTCATTCATTGTTCATATAGTGATCCCATTAATGGATGGCATTAAGCGTTCATATTTTAGTGATGTCATTAAGTATTCATCGAGTGATGTCATTAAGTGTTCCTTGAGATGTCATTAAGTGATGTCATTTAGTTCTCATCAGGTATTGTCATTATTTGTTCATCAGATAATGTCATCAATTGTTCATATAGTGATATGCCATTAAGGGATGACATTAAGTGTTCATTAAGTGATGTCATTATGTTTCATTGAGTGATATCATTAAGTGTCCCTTAAGAGGTATCATTAAGTGTTCATAAAGTGATGTCATTAAGTATTCATTTAGTGGTGTTATTTGGTGATGTTATGAAGTGTCCATTAAGTGATGCCTTAAATTACTTGAAAACCAAATATAGTATATGTTAGAAAAGACAATTTTTATGGATCTCCAAGCTTCTCAATACTAAACAATGATTCTGTGGCCAGGTCCTCACACTCTTGAAATTTTCTTGTAATATACTATGGTAAATGTTCTAAAATGCAGACTCAACAAAATGTTGGTTTTCAGGACTAGAATTCACAAAATGCTTATCAGAATAGCAAACAGGAAAGACCTTGATCAGACTGTGATGTTTTAGAGTAGGCCTTTTTAGCAGGCAACTAGATAGTGTTTGAAATTTTAGAACCTTTATCATATCATCATTTGACACAGGGTGGACAATGGCACCAAAACACCTGAGAGGGGTTGATGCGTGCATCAGTAAGCAATCAGCTACTGCCATGTGCTCTGAAATTAGTTCAATTTCAGAAATATAATATAAAACCTCAATTTTGATATCAACGACCTACACAGGCAGCTGAGCCACAGAATGTTCCAAATTTTGCATGACGAATCAAATTATAAGAATATTAAAGTCGGGAGACTCTGATGCATACCCCATATGTTGTTTTATGTTTATATTCCCAGTGCACATGTGTTTTCTTACTTATATCAAAAGAGCTGCTTCAGCTTATATTTGCTGAAAATCTGCAAATCTGGGATTGTCACAAGAAATGGGCAGTATCATATTGGCCTCAACGCGAGAAAACCTGTCTTCCTGGGTTTGCGAACAACAGAGCCCTCATGGAAATTTCATGTCTGAGCCTGTATGAATCACCTTCTGAATGTTTGCTTAAACATTTCTGAATTGGTCTAAATCATTCCATAATTATCCTCTTTTCTGAATCTTTGCTGCTTTTCGGACCTTTAAGCCTTTATTCAGACCCTTTCAAGATTGATTCAGACTAGCAATTTATGAAAATCCATTGTGATTCAGATATTATCTGCAATGATTCAGAAGCATTCAGTTGTAGTTCAGAAAAAATCAGAAAAGGTTCTGAATCATTTAGCCATGATTCAGAAATACTCAGAAGCATTCAGACATGATTACGAGGTATTTAGACATATTTAGTAATGGTTCAGAAATAGTGCAGCTTGATTCAGAAATATTTAGCTATGATTCTGATATATTTAGTCATGATTCAGTAATATTCAGACACAATTCAGTCAGAATTTAGGAATTTTCAGCTTAAATTCAGAAAGATTCAGCATAAATTCAGAATATTTCAGCACCACCCGACCCCCTCCCTCATGGGCTCCCTCCCTCTACTGGTCCCACCTAAGACTTAATATGCCCAATGTGTTATCATTTCTACCATCTAAACTGTATATAATCCTTAAGTTTGTAGTTTGATCCTTGTCTACACAGCCTTTCCAAAAGAGACTGAGAGCAGGGCCGTAGGAATAGAGGGGGGCACGGGGGGCCGTGCCCCCCAATAATTTGCACAAATATCCCCCCCCCCCCCCCCCCCCCCCCCCCAAAAAAAAAAAAAAAAAATTAAAAAAAATTAATGTGTGCCCCCCCAATCTGTAATGTCTGCCCCCCCAATCTGTAATGTGTGCCCCCCCCCCCCCCCCCCCAATCTGTAATTGCTTCCTACGGGCCTGGTCAGAGAACTATATAAGTAATTTTGAGTGGGTGGGGTAACTGAATTAGCTATGGGGATGAGTTGCAAGAATAACATAAACAAAATGTAAACATACAAACAGTAATGATACTTAATGCCTTCTGAACATGCTTCATTCATCTTTTCTCACTGATATTTCTTGAAATTAAGTAAAAACTTACTAAATATTGATTTCTGCTGTGTGTCACCTTTGCTTTCTGCTGCAGACTACATTTAAAAAGGAAGTATCCACTGAGCATGCACCATTTTATCACATGACTTCCTTCTGAATAATTCAGACACATTCAGACAGATTCAGATCATTTATAATTTAGAAAAGTTCAGCAATGATTTAGAAAGATTCAGACAGACATGTTTCAGTTCAATATCTATCTATCTATCTGTGTGAATTTGTGTGTGTGTGTCTGTGTGTCACCTTTGCTTTCTGCTGCAGACTACATTTAAAAAGGAAGTATCCACTGAGCATGCACCATTTTATCACATGACTTCCTTCTGAATAATTCAGACACATTCAGACAGATTCAGATCATTTATAATTTAGAAAAGTTCAGCAATGATTTAGAAAGATTCAGACAGACATGTTTCAGTTCAATATCTATCTGTGTGAATTTGTGTGTGTGTGTCTGTGTGTCACCTTTGCTTTCTGCTGCAGACTACATTTAAAAAGGAAGTATCCACTGAGCATGCACCATTTTATCACATGACTTCCTTCTGAATAATTCAGACACATTCAGACAGATTCAGATCATTTATAATTTAGAAAAGTTCAGCAATGATTTAGAAAGATTCAGACAGACATGTTTCAGTTCAATATCTATCTATCTATCTGTGTGAATTTGTGTGTGTGTGTGTCTGTCTGTCAATAACTATCTATCTATCTGTGTGAATTTGTGTGTGTGTGTGTGGGTGTGTGTGTCTGTCTGTCTGTCTGTCTGTCTGTCTGTCTGTCTGTCTGTCTGTCTGTCTGTCTGTCTGTCTATCTATCTATCTATCTAGCTAGCTAGCTAGCTATGTGTATGTGTGTATGTATCTTTCTATCCATCCATCCATCCACCTGAGACCGAGGGGCCGCGGGTTGGTTCGAGCCTCACCTGCGTCACTGCGTTGTTAACCCAGAAAGACCCGTCCCTAGTCGGAATCATTCAGATATGTAATTCAGAAAGATTCAGACTTTGAAAAGTGGTAAAAACTAATTCTGAATGATTCAGATGGGATTCAGATAGATTCAGAGTTGGAAAAATTGGTAGAAGAAAGTTCTGAATGATTCAGATGTTATTCAGATAGATTCAGACTTTATTTTTTATTGTAGAGTGACTCAGACTTATTCAGTTGTCTGAATTCTTCTTATCTGACAATGAATCAATGCTGAATTGGATTGATAAAATTCTAGAAATGATTAAGAATGATTCCAACCTGATTCAGTAAGAATTAGAAATCATTTATTTGGATTCATATTGATTCAGACTGCATGCTATGGATTCAGATGAATCCAGCTTTGCTTCAGAGAGATTCAAACTGATTCAGGACTGATTCAGAAATTAAGTTTATGAGGGAGGCGCAGACTGATCAGCGCCTTTGTTATTCACATTTTGTAAAGTACCATATCTAAGCTTGCTACAAGCGAAATTTCATTTTTCTAGCTAGTCTGTGTAGCTGAGCAGGCTTGTTTGAATCTCACTTTGTCGGAAACCCCGAAGACAGGTTTTCTCGAGATGAGGCCCATATTTCTCTTCACCCCTATTGCATTCAGAATTGCCAGAATTCAGTTGGGTCTGAAAAGTATTCCTTGGTAGAGTGATGGACTCCTGGGTTTGAATATCATCAGCAATGCAACACTGTGCCTTTGCCCAAGACACTTTATCTTCATTGCTTGGTACTGGGTCAACCCAGGAAAGCATCTTGACATGACTGAAAAGCAATACTGAGTAATCAATATACTGTAAATTCGGAAATTTTCGCTAGGGTTTTATTTTCGTGACTTCGCATGTGCGAAGTTTCGCGATAATAAAGCCCTCGCGAAATGACAAAATTACTAGGTCGTTTACTGAAATAGGTAAAACATGCCTTAGCCGTGAATTTTTAATGTTGCAAATATGCCTTTTAATGCTATTCGTGAACAAAAAATTCTCGCGAAAATTTCTGAATTTACAGTTGTCAGTAATACAGTTGCAGTTATACTTGGTACAATGTTATAAACTATTAGGAGGTATTATTGCACATACCTTCATTCAATACAGTCTGGGTCAAACTGATAAAGGACACCTTTACATGTTTAGAAAATATAAATGTTAGTAGGTTTGCCCTTGAATGAAATACTTTTTCCCCCATCTATTTTGGTGCATTGTCAGTTCATTCAGATGAATGAAGTTTTCCTTTCATTGTTAATGCTAGAAAAGGGCATTTTCGCTGAATTTTCATGCGCAGATCCAGAAAGTTTTGTCAGTGGGGGTCCAAATTTGACGTTGTTTGTTGTTGTTTTGGTTTTTTTAGTTGATGAGGGGCCACTATATGTCGGCCATCATCGGCCCACCAGCAAAGCACTATTTAAATGGAGTTCGCTGGTGTGCTGATGATGGCCCAACATTGAATGCTGGCTTGGTAGCATTGTGATTTTCAGGGGATCCGGACCAGTATTGCAAAGAAACCCTATATTGTTGTGATTTTTTAGGGGGTTCCCGACCCCCTGTCCCCCCCCCCCCACCCCCCTCTGAATCCGCACATAAGGATCACTGCAATCAGTTATGAGTGTTGCACATTCAGCCTTTCTGGAAATTTCGAACACTTGTTTTCAGATAAAATTTTGGTTATCAGGGCAATGGTTGTCAGAATACCAAACAGGGAAGACCCTGATCACAAGCAGTCTGATCTGGGTCTGCACTTTTTGTCTAGACCTTTTTGATAGGCCACTAGTGTTTAAAATTTTAGAATATCTACCGTACTGCCTATCTGGTGTGATACCATACTACTGTTGACTTGAGACTTGGCCAAATTCATTTTTTGGCCGCTGTCCTTTCTGCAAAAAAGATGCCAACAGCATGATTAAAACTTTTAGAGGTCAGCTTTGGTAAATAGCCAAAGTTCCAGGGATGCATATACAATTTAGCTAGTCTACCCAGATCACCTGAATCACTAAGTGGGAGAAGTGTTGCTCAACAAAAGTGTGGCAAGTTCTAGAGAAGAGAGAGAGAGAAAAGATAAACCTCCCAAAGACTTGAAAGTACAGCAGAGATGTCTTGCAAAAGGGGAGTGCTATAGTAACAAAGGACGTTGTAGCAAACTGTGGGGCTGCACAGGCAGTGATGTCAGTGCACAGTAAGCAGTCTCAGTGCACAGGCAGTGGTCCCAATGCAAAGGCAGCAGTCTGAGTGCACAGACAGTGATTCAAGTGCAAAAGCAGTGGTCCCAATGCAAAGGCAGTGTGTAAGGCAGTGGCCTCAGTGCATAGGCAGAGGTCTCAATGCACAGGCAGTGGTCCCAGTGCAAAGGCAGTGGTCCCAGTGCAAAGGCAGTGGTCACAATATGTATGCAGTTGTCTCAATGCATAGGCAGTGGTCTCAGTGCACAGAGAGTGGTCACAGTGCATAGGCAGTTGTCTCAGCGCACAGGCAGTGGTCACAGTGCAAAGACAGTGGCCATAGTTCACAGGCAGTTGTCTCAGAGCACAGACAGTGGTCTCAGAGCACAGGCAGTGGTCTCAGTGCACAGGCAGTGGTCACAGTACGCAGATAGTTGTCTCAGTACACAGGCAGTGGTAACAATACACATTAGCTGTGGTCATAGTTCACAGGCAGATGCTTCAGTGGACAGGAAGTGGTCCCAGTGCAAAGGCAGTGGTAACAGTGCACAGGCAGTGGTCAAATTTCACAGGCAGTTAAGGCAGTGGTCTCAGTGCACATGCAGTTGTCTCAGTGCACAGGCAGTGGTAACAGTGCATATGCAATGGTCTCAGTGCATAGGCAGTGGTCTCAGTGCACATGCAGAGGTCTCAGTGCATAGGAAGTGGCCACAGTGCACAGGCAGTGGTCTCAGTGCAAATGCAGTGATCACAATTTACAAACAAGTAGTTCCGTTGCATAGGCAGTGGTCTCATTGCACAGGCAGCATTCTCAGTGCATAGACAGTGGTCCCAGTGCAAAGGCAGTGATCACAGTGCACAGGCAGTGGACACAGTGCACAGGCACCGTTCACAGTGCATACTCAGTGGTCACAGTGCACAGACAGTGTTCACAGTGCATATAGCAGTGGTCCCAGTGCACTGACAATGTTCGGAGTGTACACGCAGTGGTCATTATCCAGGCACAGTGGTCTTGATGCACAAGCAGTGGTCTCAGTGCACAGACAGTGTTCACAGGCAGTGTACACACAGTGGTCCAAGTGCATAGGCAGTAGTCACACAGTGCACAGGCAGTGGTCCCAGTGCACAGACAGTGTTTCCAGTGCACATGCAGTGGTCATAATGCTGGCACAGTGATCTCAGTGCACAAGTGGTGGTCTCAATGCACAAACAGTGGTCACAGTTCACAGGCAGTGTACAAACAGTGGTTCCAGTGCATAGGCAGTTGTCACACAGTGCACAGGCAGTGGTCACAGTGCCTAGGCAATGGTCACAACACATAGGCAGTGGTTGCAGTTCAAAGGCAGTTGTCCCAGCACATATTCAGTGGTCACAGTGCCTATGCAGTGGTCACATGGCACAGGCAGAGGTCACGGTGCACATGCAGTGATTCTAATGCACAGGCAGTGGTCCCAGCACATATGCAGTGGTCCCCACAGTGGGAGTGGCCACAGCATACAGGCAGTGGTCACAATGTACAGGCAGTGGTCACAGTGCATAGGCAGTGGTCAGAATTTACAAACAGTGGTCTCAGTGCATAGGCAGTGGTCTCGGTGCACAGGCAGTGGTCTCAGTGCACAGGCAGTGGTCTCAGTGCACAAGCAGTGGTCTAAGTGTACATGCAGTGGTCTCAGTGCACAGGCAGTGGTCTCGGTGCACAGGTAGTGGTCTCAGTGTACATGCAGTGGTCTCAGTGTACAGACAGTAATCCTAGTGCACAGGCAGTAGTCACAATGCAGGCAGAGTGGTCTCAGTGCACAGGCAGTGGTCTCAATGCACAGGCAGTGGTCACAGCACAAAGACAGTGTTCTCAGTGCAAAGGCAGTGGTCACAATGCACAGATTGTGGTCTCAGAGCACAGACAGTGGTCTCAGTGCAAAAGCAGAGGGCACAGCACACAGACAGTGGTCTCAGTGCATAGCAGTGGTCTCAGTGCACAGACAGTGTCCCGAGTGCACAGATAGTGGTCATAATGCTGACATAGTGGTCTCAGTGCATAGCAGTGGTCTCAGTGCACAGACAGTGTCCCGAGTGCACAGATAGTGGTCATAATGCTGACATAGTGGTCTCAGTGCATAGCAGTGGTCTCAATGCACAGACAGTGGTCTCAGCACAGAGACGGTGGTCTCAGTGTAAAGTCAGTGGTCTCAGCACACAGGCAGTGGACTCATTGCAAAGGCAGTGGTCGGTCTCAGTTCACTATTTTGACTATTTGACTTTTTTAAAAAAAAAAAACAGTCTCCGGACAAGAAGTCATAAAAAGTTTCCCTGCATGCAAAGAGTTGAAAGTAATTTTGACTTGACATAATCATATTAATCAGATGTAAGCATGTCATTATTAGATGTAAAACACCAGCTTCCTGTTATAGAAGTAATTAGTGTCATCATAACACCCTTCATACTGGTAGCTAAAGATTGGACCAAGATTAGAAAGGTACCTGTCTTGTCTGCATGAAAACATATAAAAGCTGTGACACGTGATTTCCAACAATGTGGTATTTTGACAAGTGTAGACTCATACGAGCCTGTGCGGCCTACTTTTAAACTTAGAAACTCCAAATGGTGTTCGGTCAGTAGCTTAACACTCCTAGAATATTCGAGTGACGAGCATAGGCTCTGATCAGACTGCGCGTATGCTTGTCATACATACCACATTGTTGGAAATCTCATGTCGCGGCTCATATGGGCCTTGACGCGAGAAAAGCTGTCTTCGGGGGTTTAGGGACTTCAAATGTGCAGACCAGCCTGCGCATCAGCGCAGTCTGATCAGCACCTTTGTTATTTGCTTATTGGAAAGTATCATATCTAGACTTGCTACAAGCAAAAATTTCAATTTTCTAGCTAGTCTCTGTAGCTGAGCAGGCGGGTCTGAATCTCACTTTTTCGTAAACCCTGAAGACAGGTTCTTGCATCGCTGCCCATATATTGTGTATACTCATTGGAAGCATCTCATCAAGACACTTCCTATGAGTACCCAAAACAAATGTTTTCATAGAAAAATAAGAAAATGTCACCATTTTTTTTTTTAAATCCTCTTATCATAATATTCAGGAAAAATGGATACTTCAAAAATTAAGAGAGAACCTACAAGATTAGAAAACAGCAGGCTGGGTTTTGTTGAGTCTGTTCATGAGAACTCAAATGGAAAGTGGAACAATTCTCACACCCCCTGGCAAGAACCCTATTATTCCTGAAAGACCAGAATATAAAACTAGAGGACCTGAAGGTCCTGAGACGCTCACCTGATCTCTTTCATAATGTTAAAATAGGTCAAGGTTTTACAGCTTATAATAAAACCTATTTTGTTTTACCATATATGGGGGTTGCAGCCATTTTGGTCAAGTGACCCAAAACAATCTAATGAATACTCCATCAAACAGCCCAGTGATTTCTGAGAAACCAATGTTTAGATAGGTATGTGGCAGTCCAAATGAGTGGCATTGGATAAAAGGTCACAGGTCAGCTTGACATTTGGGACTTATATAAAACCATTGTCTCATAAAGTTTAACCTTTCTCAAAAATATTTTGATTTCGGCTTAAACAGTTATAGAAAAATGAACATTTCAAGATTTTCCCATATAAATGCATTAGGAATCTAGCTTGACCTTGCCATAAAGTAGGTCAAGGTCAAGCTAGATTCATCAGTTGTGCAAACCTGGTAGAGACTACATCCCCAATGCTACATATCAAGTATCAAGGCCATTTGCCTTTTGTTCCAGAGAATAAGATATTTAAAAAGTTTAACCATATATGGGTGTGGTGGCCTTGACCATTGAAACTTATTCATAGCCATTGTCTCAAGTGAGAATAATGACTTTGGCTTCAACAGTATTCAAAAAATCAACTTTTCAAAAAAATTCCCATTTAAATGCATTAGGAAGCAAATTTGACCTTGACCTTAAGTAGGTCAAGGTCAACCTAGGATCATCATTTGAACAAACTTGGTAGGCCCCACTACCCTAATGCTACATACCAAGTCCCAAGGTCATCAGCCTTCTGGTTCTGGAGAAGATTTTTAAAGGGTTTTTACCATATATGGGCGTGGCGGTCATCTTGGTCAATTTGTGACCAAAGTATTTTGCACAAATTGTGGCTAACTTATCATAAGGAGTCTTCACATGAAATTTGAGTTCAATTGGACTGACGGTTTGTGAGAAAACTATGTTTTAATATATTGATAGGACTCCAATTTGAGCGACCTAAGCTGAAAGGTCAAAGGTCAACCTTGACCTTTGGAACTTATCTATAGCCATTGTCTCATAAGTTTAAACATATCAAGTGAGAATAATGACTAAGGCTTCCACAGTTTTCCAAAAAATCAACTTTTCAAAAAAATTCCCATTTAAATGCATTAGGAAGCAAATTTGACCTTGACCTTAAGTAGGTCAAGGTCAACCTAGGATCATCATTTGAACAAACTTGGTAGGCCCCACTACCCCAATGCTACATACCAAGTCCCAAGGTCATCAGCCTTTTGGTTCTGGAGAAGAAGATTTTTAAAGGGTTTTTACCATATATGGGCGTGGCGGCCATCTTGGTCACGTGACCAGAACCATTTGAACAAACTTTCAATCCCGCGTCCTAAGGAGTCTCCATATGTAATTTGAATTTAATTGGCCCAGTGGTTTCAGAGGAGAAGATGTTTGAAATTGTGGACGGACGGACGACAGACGACGGACGGACGCCGGAGTGACTGGTATACTATTAGCTCACCCATGAGCCTTCGACTCAGGTGAGCTAAAAAACATATAAACAACTCAAACAGTCTGGATCCAGATCCGCCCCAACCTTTTTTGGGCCTGATCTGGATCCAAACTGCTGTTGGCAAAGATCATATGCAGAAGGTTATCAGCCGAAGACCCTTGTTTTGGCAAAGAGTTAGGTCTCTGCAGGGACAAAAGTATTTTATCTGGTCACTTACCCAGTCAATTTCATAACTGCATCCCATATACTGACAAAAAGATTTCACAGTCATTACTGAGAAAATGCTAGTTTTACCCTACAAGCGGACGAGTGGAATTTTTGTCCCCTGCTCTCTATCTTAACACCAGTCATATATGAATGGGATGAAAAAAAGATGGGATTTGTCACATACCCATGACAAATTTTTAGGGCCATCAGGTTACAACCCCACCACCGCCACACACAATAGCTATTTTATTATGACATGTTTTATTTATGTGTTGTGTGTAGGTGTCTAATTAAAATGAAGGAGTTGGATCATATTAAACGAATTAAAATGAAATCATTATTCATTGAATTTTTGTCAATTTCTGACAAGTGGTTCTCTTAAATCAGTCAAACGAGGAGGTGTAGGCTCTGTAAAAAACGTGAGGCCGGATGGGTGCAAAAATCTCACAGCAAATTGTCCCAAGATGACAAGGTCCAGTGGGTTCAGGGGTTCGCTTGACCCTCCCCCCCCCCCCCCCCCCCCCCCCCCCTTCTCTTTAAATATCCCATAAAAATGAAATAATTTGGTCTCTCCGAGACCAAATTATTTCATTTTCATGGGATATTTGAGAAAAATGAGATAAATTCAGCAGAGTGAACCCCCAACCCCTATACATCTGAACCCCCTTTCCAGAAATCCTGGATTTGCCCCTGAGATCTGGAAAGATCATCAGAACATTGGTCCATGGGAGCGCAGTGGTAGAGTGCTTGACTTGAGGCAGAGGGGCCGCGGGTTCAAGCCTCACAGGCGTCACTGCGTTGTGTCCTTGAGCAAGAACATTAATCCTTGCTTAGTACTGCTTCAACCCAGGAAGACCCATCTCTTTATAACTGAAAGATTGTTGATGGGACATAAAGAACCAACAGAACATTGGCCCTGATCTGGATCCAAACCATTTGACACTCTGATAATGGTGTTCCTTTTTGAAAAAGTTAATTTGAAAAAAAAACAGCAGATAACAACAAAGGCATGAGAAAATACCCAGCATGCAAAGAGCGGAATAGGGTCCAATAGAATATAAAGGGTCAATAAAAATTCTTCTTTCTCTTTTCAGAAAATATAAAAATTACAGAAGATGATGCCAGAGTAACAACGCATACAAAACTACCTCATAGTAAGTATATGACTCTATTACAAGTTGAGCTTTAATAAAAATCTAGGATTGACATAACTTTCATTCTCTTCAGACTTTAATCCTTTTTGTACTGGAATTCCATAAAGGGGTGATTTGGCATTTTTGCAGCATTTATCTGGGCAGTGGGTCTGCATTATTTGCTAAGATAGAACCAAACTTTAGGGACCGAAATACATCATTTTGTAATTTGGTAGTTCTAACATGTGACCCTTTATGTGTACCATGAAGTAGCCCATACTTTTTTGATCAAAACCAATCACATGGGTGAAACTTTTCAGGATTAATCCTGAATTCAGGATTTTGAGGCTGACTTTCCATAAAATGCTGAATTAAGCAGATAATAAAAGCTTCTCTGATTTATTTTCAATATGTCTTCAGACGATTGACCATTTAAACTTAAAATTGTTAAAATTTTGTAGGCATACTGCTAGTTTTAAGATTCGAATTTCAAAAGTTCAGGATTTTGAGAATTTTAAACTTTCACCCATGCAATCAGTATAAAACAAGAAGCGAATAAGGACCAGGCTCTTGGTATAAAATAATTAAGACTACAAGAGCCGATGTGAAATTTCTCCAAGATGTCTTGAAACTGTAGAAATTGCATTCCCGTGATCAATTCTGTATCAGTGATTTAATCAAATCAATGCAAATTTTCACTGAGCATTTCGGTTTGCATGTCTCTAGATAACGGTAAGTAATTAAAAAATATTTTTTATTATTTCTCAACAGAAACATATGTTGTGGGTACTCAAAAGAACCGTCTCAACAAGACGGTTCTTTTGAGCACCCAAAACATATGTTGAAATTAATGGATAAGAAAATATTCACAATTCTAACACACCTCGCCTATAGAGCCAACGGTAACAAACTGTGATATATCGGACAATAATTCACTGCCAAAGTGTGTGATAGCTGACGTCACTGGCAAATGACGTCATCATGGCGTTAGACGGTGTAACGTCGTTATTACGCTTGAAAGACGTTACAATAACATGTAAACATATGCGACGTAGTCTAAGTATTGGCGGGAGTTCTTCAGTACAATGGCGGAGAGATGGATGAAACTGAAGACTTCAAATTTGTTTACGTCGTTTATTGTGTGTTAGAATCGAAATAGATCAGCTCCGGTGCGTGAATTGTTGAGTAATAATTCACTGTTTGTCGGTAAGTTGTACGAAGATAAATCACTCGCGCTGCGCGCTCGTGATTTGATCTTCTTTACAACTGACCTCCAAACAGTGAATTATTACTCAACAATTCACTGCTGGAGCTGATCTATTTCTTAATTTTGATCTCAAAATTTCTTAGTTATTTAGACCTAGAGGAAGTTAGTAAACTGTATTTGCATATAATAGCTGCATCAGATTTCTTCATAAATCAACATGCAAGTTTTGATGAATTAAGAAAAGACAAGCATGATACCTAATTATGGGCCTCCATGCCAGAAAACCTGACTTTGATGTATGCGAACAACAAAGGCACAGACCAGCTTCTTGTGCATCCACGCAGTCTGATCAGCGCCTTTCTTATTCTCTATCTGGAAAGTATAGTAGTGAAACTCGCTACATGCAAAATTTTAATATTCTAGCTAGTCTCTGTAGCTGAGCAGGTTGGTTTGATTCTAACTTGGTCAGAAATCCGGAAAGCAGATTTTCTTACATTGTGGCCCATGATATATTTATGTACAAAAAAAAAGCCAGCTTCTGAGAATTTGGTACATATGGCATATGCAAGTAGTGAAGGCTCAGACAGGCTTGTTCATCTACACTGTCTTGCCAGAACCTTTGCTGCTTGCAAACTCAAAGTAGGGACATGAAGGCTATGAGTGAGAGGCCAAAATTTAGGCATTCAGCCCCGCTATACAGCTAGGCACATGAAGTCAAAACAATGTCATTTCAAAATCGATGCGATGCGACGTTGTGACGTCGCATCGACATTGATACGTTGTTGTTTCAAGGTTGTGTGTCTGCTGGGAAAATCTCATGAACTGGACTTTAGATAATGGTAGTTCTGAATATTGGTAATGTTAGTTCTGAATATTTGGCCGTTCTTAATATTTGGCTCGTCTAAAAATTTGGCCATTCTGAATAATTGGCATTTTCTAAATAGTTGGTCATTCTGAATAATTTGACCATCCTGAATATTTGGCCTTTCTGAATACTTGGCCAATCAGAATATTTGGTCATTATGAATATTTGGCCTTTATGAATTTTTCAGGTCATTTTGAACATTTGACCATTATGAAATTTTGGTAATTCTGAATATTTGACCATTCCGAATACAGTCATTGCCAATTCGAATATTTGGCAGTTCTGAATATTTTGCCATTCTTAATGTTTGGCCAATCTGAATACTTGTACATTTTGAGTATTTTCCCAATTTGATTATTTGGATATTTTGAATAATTGGCCAATTAGATACTTTGGTCATTATGATTATTTGGCATTTCTGAATATATGGCCAATCTGAAAATTTTGTTTCATTTAAGAAAACCTGTTATTTTTGTATGAGACCAACAAAAGTCCAGATCTGTTCAAACATTGGTACAATCTGAGCCACATCATTAATGTTCATTGCTATAAATATCAAAATTTGCTGCATCAAAACATACAATATTTTAATATTTGTTATAGCTGAGCAAGCTTGATTGAGTTTTGCATTATTAATTAATTGATTGATTCATAGATGAATGGACTGATAAAAACCAAAGGATGAATATTTGTCATTTAGTCTGTATATCAGTATTCTCAAAAAGCATTTTAATTGATTGATTGATTGATTAAACCTTTAAAGCTCCAACAAATTTTGCTTCAAATTCATTTTGCAAAAAAATAGACTTGACATCTGCTGTCAGATGATTCTCATGAAATACCAAGCCATATTCATTTCTCAAAATGCCAATAAAATTTCACATGTGAGCCGGGACATGAGATTTCCAAAAATGTGGTATGTGCAACCAGCAAAAATTCAGACCAGCCTGTGCATTCGCCCAGTCTGATCAGAGACTTTGCTATAGTTGCTTGAATATTCTATGAATATTTAATAAGCTACTGACCGAACATCATTTGGAGTTTCTATGCTTAAAGGGAGGCTGCACAGGCGCGTCTGAGACTACACTTGTCAAAATGCCACATTGTTGGAAATAACATGGTATGGTTTATATTTAAAGTCCTACTGCAGCTACTAATGATTATTTTCCATCCACAGGTAAATGTCAACAGCCTTCCCAAAAAGGTGATTGCCAGGATTATGTAGTACGATGGTTCCATAATGGCACCTTGTGTACAAGATTTTGGTACGGCGGTTGTGGCGGCAACGAAAATAATTTTGAAACAGAGGATCAATGCCAACGAGAGTGTTCAGCCAACGAAGGTAAGTTGGGTCACGTTTCGGAAACAAAACTGTGCTACAGCTGAATCGAAGTTGACAGCGCCAGGATTGATATACAGTTAAACCTGTCTTAAGCGGCCACTCAAAAAGAAAACGACAAATTGGTTTTCAAGACCGATTATTGCTTAATGCAGGTCAAAAGTATTGCAGAATGCTCCAATGGGAGCATTCTGCAATACTTTCGACCTTCATTAAGCTACCATTTGTCATTAAGATTTTTGATTTGTCTATTTTTGAGGGGTTGCTTAAGATAGGTTATACTGTATGGCAAAAGGGATCAGAATAAGGGAATTTAAAGTAAATTGCTTTTAAAAAACAATTGAGAATGAATATGCAGGAAAAGCCACATTCACAGATCACAGGAGATAGCCATGGTACCTTAAGAAAGAGACATTTTTGCACACTGGAAAAGGATATCTGAGATTTTACCCTGGGATGGAAATCTTATCTTACCCATGCTATCTTACCCAGGACGCCAAGTAACGTCATCCTTTGAAAATGCATCTTAGTGTATTCAGAGACTTCTGTAAGCTTATTTTAAAATAAAGAAATAAAAACCGAGGTGAGCAAGAAAAAGAATTCATTATCCGTGTGAGGGTAGGATAGAAAAATCTGTCCCTCGGGATCACTGTTTGTCATCACTCTGCAAGCCTCGTGATGCCAAACGGCGATCCTCGGGACGGATTTTTCTATCCTACCCTCACACTCATGATAGATTCTTATATTTTAAAACATACAAAGACACACACATTAAAGCAAGAAATCATTTAAAATAAAGCAAATCAAACATTACACTCTTCTATCTTGCTAATCTTAATATATCTTGTTGACTTTACTAAAATCTAGTAAAACCACAGCATAAAAAAATAGGGAGGAACTGTATTCGAAATTTTCATTTGGGGAAGGTATACCGTCAGATATCGTCAGATATCAGTCAGAAATTAATTTAGTTTTGCGGTGACACGTGATTTCGGAACGTATATCTGGCGATATTATACCTCCCCAAATGAAAATGTTGAATATGGTTATCCTCATTCTAATGCCCTAGTAACATTTTTCCTTCAAAAAGACAGCCGAAATGCAGTTTTTTGTGCCTACAACCTGAGGATGTCAGCTTCGTATAACCACATACCAGCCAATGGAAAGCAAAGTAACGTATTGAGTCAAGTTTGCGACAGTATATCGCGGATAAACTGTCGCAAATTTTTAACGTTATACAATAAGACCTCGTGTTACAATAGCAAGCAGGCCTTTAGTTAAGAGTGCTTATCAGAAAAATAATTTTCTTATTTCTCAACCAAAACATATGCTGCGGGTACTCAAAAGAACTGTCTCAATGAGACCCAAAACATCTAAAAAATTATGGGTAAGAAAATATTACCGATTTTTCGCTGAAAATTTTTGTTTATCTAAACCTGTGAGCAAGTGTATTAGAATATTTTGTGAACTGTTGTAAGTCTTTGAATATGAACCATGGAAAGCAAAGTAATGTAATGACATCAAGTTTGCGACAGTATATGACGGATATACTGTCGCAAATTTTTAACGTTATACAATAAGACGTTGTGTTACAGTAGCAAGTGTATTAGAATATTTTGTGAACTGTTGTAAATCTGTAAATATGAACCATACATATATTTTGCTTTGGTCTCTCCAAAAGAGAGTATTATGTGGAAACAGCCAATGAATTTTCTCAAGAACAATAGAAACAATTTCAGAAAACTATTAGCCGTACTCTTAGGTAAGGAAAGATGAAAGGGGGAATTACAGAGATTATGGCCCCTTAACATTCTTTAATTACAAATAATGCCCATCAATTAAGAAAACATATTCTGAAGGGTTGGAAAGTGGAATTAATGGATACTCCATAATATTAGTGGACTGCTACATGTCAAAGCCAAGAAAATGACCCATTTTCCAAATGATGACTCTAATCTTCAGGGTCTGATCAGAGTATTTGCTGCCTACCGAGGACTTTAGTTTGTTTGATTTGATTCTTTACGTCCACTCAACAATCTTTCAGTTATGCGGGACGGTTCTTCCTGGGTTTAACCAGTACTAATCTAGGATAAATGTGTCTTGCTCAAGGACCACAACGCAGTGACGTCAGTGAGGACTTTAGTTAAGAGTGCGTAACGAAAAAATAATTTTCTTATTTCGCAACCAAAACATATGTTGTGTGGGTACTCAAAAGAACTGTCTCAATGAGACGGTACTTTTGAGCACCCAAAACATATGCTAAAAAGTATGTGTAAGAAAATATTTACAATTTTACGCTGAAATTTTTTGTTTATCTAAACCTGTGCTACCTGAAGAAAGTTTTGGAGTCTTGAAGGTTCTGACCAAAAATTAGACCTCTAACTTTACTGAATACACTTTGCATACTGGGAAATATTTTTTTAAAAATTGTCCTCTGCTGATTTTTTTCAAACCTAACTTTTTCAAAATATTCCTTCAGGAATGCCCTCAGAGCATCAAATAGTTTGGATCCAGATCAGGCCGGACATCGTGCCTGATAGATCAGGCCGGACATCGTGCCTGATCTGGGTCCAAACTGTTTATGGTTTGAAGGTTATCAGCAATAGACGAAAAAAGATGTTACCCCCAGGTAAAAAGTTAAAAGTTCCCACAACAACTATTCATGTGACACTCAACAACTATATGATGAATACCAATATTCCGGCAGGCCGGCTGAAACATCTCTTTTGTCAAGAAAAAGACTTCATAATTTTTTTTCAAGAAACAAAAAATATTTATCAGGAAAGGAGAGCCACTTTAAGGAAATGGCAGAGAAAATAACTTAATTACCCAGAATAGGGTATTGATTTGGAAGTCTGAAAGATTCTGGACCTTTTATCAGAAAAGGCCCCTTACTGTAGTCACTTTAATAAGCACCTTGCCAGCTTAGAAATTTGGTCCAGACTTGCTAAAATTGTACAGTGTTGCTTTACGTAGCCATTGTACCCACAGTTTAAGTTAAGAACTGAATTGCCAAAAAGTTTTAGTGTTTTCTGAGTGACTGATTTAAATATACCAGTACCTATTGTTTGGGATAGTATAGTGGGCATGGGAGGCAAATGATGACATTTGAAAAAAGTGTGTACACGATCTGGGTCCACACTGAGTTCACACTGGGTCCACATTGTTTGCTAAAAAGGAAAGGGTGTAGGGGCCCTCAACTATTTTACATCCATTTTATTAAGAAGTGTTATTAACCCTTATCCTGCTAATATTGTTTTTGCTTAGAAAATGCAATGTTTATTACCTCCGCCGCAGACAAACTAATTTTTATCATCAAAGCAAACACTATGAACCCTGATCAGACTGCTCCTAATGGAGCAGTCTGATCAGGGCTCATATTGTTTGCAATATAGGCCACCAAAGTACCTAAGCAGAAGAGAGAGCCGACAACCATTGTCATGAATAGCAAGAAAATGTTAAATTTTGTGAGATGAGAAACAAGAGTGGTGTGACTACCGTAGAGTGCACCAAAATAGCGTGACATCAAAGTGTTGCACTTCCATAGACTGGTAATTATTAGAGGTGTTTCTCACTCTCAGAGCTGTTCATTCAAACCTTTATTGAATTGTCTGTTCCATTTTTCTGTGTTTTGGCTGATTTAATTTGCTGTGCAGACTGTAATGCACTGACAGAATAATGAAGAAGCTTGATGGAATTGAAAACAAAAAGCAAAGACCTTTTTGAAGTACATATGGGGCCCTGTCCATGGAAAAGTTACCTTCGAGCCTAGTAGGATAAAACTGAGTAACTGATATTTTATGCCATAGGAAGGGAAAAACTGAGTACTGGACAAAACTGAGTACCTGATATTTATGCCATAGGAAGGGCAAAACTGAGAAGTGGACAAAACTGAGTACCTGATATTTATGCAATAGGAAGGGTAAAACTGAGTAGTGGACAAATCTGAGTACCTGATATCTATGCTATAGGAAGGGCAAAACTTGGTAGTGGACAAAGCTGAGTACCTGATATTTATGCAATAGGAAGGGCAAAACTGAGTACATGATATCTATTCAATAGGAAGGGCAAACTGAGTACCAGATATCTATGCCATAGGAAGGGAAAGACTGAGTACTGGACAAAACTGAGTACCTAATATTTATGCAATAGGAAGGGAAAGACTGAGTAATGGACAAAACTGAGTACCTTATATTTATGCCATAGGAAGGGCAAGACTGAGTAGTGGACAAAACTGATTACCTGATATTTATGACATAGGAATTGCAAGACTGCAGAAGTAGTGGACACAACTGAGCATCTGATATTGATGCCATAGGATGGGAAAGACTGAGTAGTGGACACAACTGAGTAACTGATATTGATGTCATAGGAAGGGCAAGACTGAGTAGTGGACACAACTGAGTAACTGATATTTATGCCATAGGAAGGGCAAGACTGAGTAGTGGACACAACTGAGTAACTGATATTTATGCCATAGGAAGGGCAAGACTGAGTAGTGGACACAACTGAGTAACTGATATTGATGCCATAGGAAGGGCAAGACTGCATGAGTAGTTGACACAACTGAGTAACTGATATTTATGCCATAGGAAGGGCAAGACTGAGTAGTGGACACAATTGAGTAACTGATATTGATGCCATAGGAAGGGCAAGACTGCATGAGTAGTGGACACAACTGAGTAACTGATATTGATGCCATAGGAAGGGCAAGACTGCATGAGTAGTGGACAAAACTGAGTATCTGATTTTTTATGCTATATGAAGGGCAAAACTGATTAGGGGACAAAGCTGAGTACCTGATATCTATTCAATAGGAATGACAAACTGAGTACCTAATATCTGTGTGCTGTAGGAAAGGCAAAACTGAGAAGTGGACAAAACTGAGTACCTAATATTTATGCAATAGGAAAGGCAAAACTGAGTGGTGGACAAAACTGAGTACCTAATATTTATGTAATAGGAAGGGCAAAACTAAGTAGTGAACCAAACTGAGTATTGGAGAAAACTGAGCACCTGATATTTATGCAATAGTAAGGGCAAAACTGAGTGCTGGACAAAACTGAGTACCTGATATTTATGCAATATAGGAAGGGCAAAACTTGAGTGCTGGACAAAACTAAGTACCAGATATTTTTGCAATAGGAAGGGCAAACCTGAGTACTGATCAAGACTGGGTAGTGGACAAAACTGAGTACCTTATATATTTAGTATTAATAATGGCAAGGACAAAACTGAGTACTGAAAACATGATACCTATGCAATAGCAAGAGCAAAACTTAGTTTGGGACATAAGGGAGAAGCTTTGCAATGAGAAGGAAACGCCTGGCAATAAAAGGGGAGTTAATGGCTTAGTGGTACTGATAGTTATGCCATCTGAAGTGGGCAAAAATGAAAATTTGACTAGGAAAAATGAAACAGAATGCTAGTATACCTATTTTGAGCATAAATTAATTGTAATCATTTTCAGGAAAGTTATCATTCATTCTAAACCTAAATAATTTGGTTGGAAATAAGACGATTGATGTGGAATTATCCCCTGTCATCTAGAGCGCTATATTGAGTAGGACAAATCATGAAAGAAAGAGTATCTGGAATTCCTAATAAAGAATATAAACAATAGCATGCTGCCAATAAAAACAGAAGCAGACTCTTGTATACAGTACATGTTCAAATGTTTGGAACTTTTATTTCTCGTGTTCTTAACTAAAATTTTGGTTATTAAGTTATTTTAATCAACACAATACTTGTAATATTAACAAACAGTGCAGGCTCTGTTCAGACTGCTCCTTAGGAGCAGTCTGATCCTTAGGAGCAGTCTGATCAGAGCCTGCACTGTTTGTTTAGATCTTTTTAAGAAGCCGAGGTCTTGAACTTTTTAGAAGATTTCCTGTATTTCTGGTGTTAGTGAGGTCTGGACGGTAATTGTTTTGGAACTACCAATATGAGAATAATAAGAGGCGAACAATGTTATGTCTGCATGCAAGGAATCTTGTATGTAGAAGCATAATACCACATAAATATTGTCATAATGGACAAGGTTGTAAAAATGTTTGCGATATCTTACGCTTTGCCATGCTGAAGGAACTACATGTCACGTTGAACATGGTCCAGGGAGCTACGGTGGTGTAGTGGATAAACCACTCGCCTTGTACCCAGCGGTCGCAAGTTCCACCTCTGGCTCATGAGACTTGGCCCCTGGATCTATCTCCATCTCCTTAGCTGTTGGTAGGACATTGTACAAAAACACACACACCATGGACCAAGTTTTGAGGTTTGATTCCCAGCTCCTCAAGGTCCTGCAGGCAAGACCTAAAGGTATTTCCTTAAAGTTTCTAGCCGTTGACAGGCATTTCATCACTAACTTTGAAAAGGCCAGTGTGACCTATGTTTCATGGTTCAGTGGGTTTACATCTATTCATGACATATCCGTCCACAGTCTGAAACTATAATGAATAAGAAATCATGAAACTATCATCTGTCTAAAGTTTAATTTAAGAAATTTTTATGCAGGTTAAAAAGCCATCAAAAGTTCTATGTAGTGAAAATCATGCAAACTATTTTTTTCAGAGAATTTTAAGCATATTTGTTCATATCAAAAGGCATCGTGATTTCCATGGGGATTGTCAACATGCAAAGCACTATTTGCTTTCTTCAGCTAGCCCAATTCATCAACTGTAAGATTTCAGCAGACAAATTAAGAAAAGATATAATCATTGCATGCTTTTAATCACATGTAGATGTTGGAATCATAGAAATTGATTTTACCAAGATGCATTTAAGAAATGAATTCGATTTTTAGAAGGTTCATGGAATCATGAATACTTCTGGTCTCTTGCAAAGTTAAGGTGAAGCCCTCTCTCTCGGGCTTCACCTTAACTTTGCAAGAGACCAGAAGTATTCATGATTCCATGAACCTTCCAAAAATTGAATTCATTGCCTATATAAATAACTTGTATATAGAAATTATTCATAATTTAGGAGATAAAACAATTTTGTATTTAATATCTAATTGTATTAACGGCTTTGTTGGAGTGCAAAACTAAAAAGCGGAACAGCCAGTGTGAACGCTGACAGCCAATGGAGCAAACAAGAAGCTTGTTTCGCACGTGCAATTCAGGTGTGGCTCGCTGTCAATCACAACATCAGTGTCACATCTGGCAAATGAATCGATGTTCGAAGGGAATTGCAGGAGATTGTGAGCTTGGCAGCTGTCAATAAAATTTTATGTCATTCATGAGGCTATGAACGGTTGCAAAATTCTAAAGATTCATGAAAGGCTTGCTTTGAAAATGTAAATATGATAGAGTGGTCTACCAAACTTTAAAATTATTTTATACACATTGAACCTCTTCGTTTTTGTGGTGCAATCTGTAGAAAACAAGATGAGATTTACAGAATAAAATGTAATTTTAAAAGCAGCAAATAACAATGGTGCTCATCAGATAAGACTTAGTGTACATTCCTGACATAGACTAAACACAATAATGAAAACGCTGCAAATGAGGCCTATAATGTGAATACAGTAACAAGTTTATAGTTTGCCCAGCCAACTTTTCCGCTGCCATCCACTCTGTTTGACGCTCTGATGGTATTTCTGAAAGAATTTTATGAAAAAGTTTATTTTGAGAAAAAAAATTCCGCAAAATTTTAATGACAAAAATGCATGTCAAATTACCTAGTATGCAAAGAATCAAACCAGAAATATAATGAAAAAAATTAAAGCTTTTGTCCTCTTTACTCCATAATGACGCCTAATATCATGTATTTGAGAATATTATGGAAAATGGAGCATTTGCTATTTTGGAGCAAATACTCCATATTCCATAATGTTTTCAAAAGAATTCAAAACTTAACTTAAAGTTCAATGTTGTCTAAAAATAGAAAATGATGTCATGATCTAAAAATAGCCTAAGGAGGAAAGAGTGAAAGTTAAATTTCCACCCATGTACAGTACTGGAGGAGTACTGTAACAGTAACAGCAGCTCAGTGGTAGAGTGCTCAACATGAGATCCAGGGATCGCTGGCACCAATGAATCACAGGGGCACTGTGTGTTGTACGTGTCCTTGAGCAAGACACTTTATCCACTAACTTAGTGCCCGTTCAATCCAGGAAACATCCTGACATGCCTGAGAAATTGTTGACTAGTTTGTAAATATGTAAAGCATCAACTCAAAACAAATTGTACAGTATATTACCCCTTTCTCATGGTACCACTCCTGTGATGTAACATCATGGTGATCTATTACTTATAACATCATTTCTTACTTTCAAACAAGTGCCAAAAGACAAGGTAATGAAAAGATTACAAACACAATCAAGCGTAAGTTCCAAATGAGGCTGCCAACCAATAATTTTGTCCCTTTTTACTAAAGTACCTGTGATGTGGTTACTCATTGGAATTGGCTCAGTGAGCCAATTCCAATGAGTAGCCACATCACATGGTTATCACACTGGTAATAATCAGGAAGTCGTAAACGTATAGTCATCTGGAACATGTTTTTTCTCTTTGCATGGTGGGAAATTTTTCAAATTGCGTCTGCTGATTTTTTTCAAAATTAATCTTTTTGAAAAATTCTTTCAGGAATACTATCAGAGTGTCAACCAGTTTGGATACGAATCAGGACTGATGCTTTGTGGGTCCCGATCTGGATCCAAACTGCTTGCAAATGTTATCAGCAGACGATAAAAGTCGGCGCTAGCAACGAAAGAGTTAATTAGGAATACCTGAAGAGACAAAACAATCAGAATCACAGGAAAATTAGACATCAAGGGGTGTAACATGTAGCGTGATAATTATTCGATAATTAACGGTAATTTTTCTAAGTTTTTCGTATTTTGTTGGAATGCCCTGGAATTCACTATTAGGCAGTTCTTTGCGTATTTCTGAAGAAGCAGGATAAACAGCAGAAATAACAAGAAGATCTTGCTGAACAAGCTAAAATTCTTATCAATATGTATGTACACTGCCAAATTTGAACATAATCAAAGCAGGTTTAGCTTTTCAAAAACAAAATTCCAAACAAGCCTATCATTATGTAAAATGAATCACTGTTACACTTATGGTTAATGATATCCATGTTAAATTTTGATGGTTTCACAGCAGGTACAAGAATTATTAAAAACTACCCAAAAATACTGCCTGAAGAGTAATAAAATTGGAACTTGAAAATTAACTGACATGTTTTTATTTAGCATCCACAATTAGCCAGTAGTCAGATGATTGAGTCTAATCTGTGTTCACTGTAAGATTTTTCATTTCTACATCTTGCAGTAAAATTTTATGGAGTTAAGGTGTCTCAATGTAGTATTCTAAGAGTTATCTGCCCTTACATATTTGAAGCAAAGAAAGTAATCAAATAATCATCTGCCTCCACACAATTGCAGTAAATATGGTTATCTAAGAGTTATTTGCCCTTACATGGTTGAGGTTACAATATTCTAAGAATTATCTGCACTGATATAGTTGGATCAAAGAGTTATCTGTCCTAACATACTTGGGGTAAATACAGTAATCTAAGATTTATCTGCCCTTACATGGTCATCAAAATATGCATTATCTGGCATTACATTTCATGCTTGCTGTGCTGCATATACATAATATTTTTTTGCAATGCAGTCAGACAATAATGAATCATACAAATATGGTAAAAACATGCCTGGGAAGAATCCTAATGACTGAGATGATTGGCTGTATCACTTGAAATTACTAGAAGATTACTTGTCCTGCATATTTTACCAATCATTTTCTGTCTGCGAATCTCAGTATGTACTCATTAAATGATCAATCATGGTTAATAAAGAGTCCTACTAGGAAACAGGTCCTAGTATAGGACAGGCCTCACTGATCAGGCCCAACATTTTGTCAGACCTGATCTGGATTCAAACTGTTTGACACGCTGATGGTATTCCTGAAATAATTTTTAGAAAAGGTTGATATTGAACAAAATCAGCAGACAACAAAAAACATGGAAAATTACCCAGCATGCAAAAATCTTAATTGTCTATATTTTACCCATCTGTGTATATTCTAGGGTTTTACTAAATGGCCATCTCAACTTGTACTTTGGCCCTCTTAAGTCTTATCTTGTACATACAAGAGAGATTCTAGTGGTGAATTATTAATCACAATACTGTTGTCACCCTCATAAGTTTACTATGTTCATAACTTTTTGTAAAATTCCATACCCTCTATAGAAACCAGTGTAGATCCAGATGAGCTGGCTTCTCGAAGGATCTACATCTCTTTGATCAACACAATGAGTCCAAAAGATTAATGAAATAATCCATCTCCTTCATAGCATAAAATCAATACTGTGTTATGAAGAAGAGGAACCTGTTTCCTATGAAGGAGATTGACCTTAAATTCAATTAAGTGTCTCAGGAAACAGAAAATTTTACCCCGTTGGTATATGTCATGAACTATACTTCTACCACAACCTCAGTAATGACCCTCGATTCATTCAATGCATTTACCGTTATAGTCACGCCTCAAAGCGTTTTTTGGAAGTATAGATGGATTGATAGGCGCGAAACTGGATTCACTGGAAGTCATAAGTTAACTAAAAATGTGTCCAGGGGACATGGATGCTCCCACTTTTGCAAAATTCGCATATTCTCACAAAGTAAAACATGACATATTTTGATGAATAAAGGGAAATAACTCTTGAAGCCAAGAGATGATATAGATCATTTTGGAACTTGAGCATGACATTTTGCTGTAAAGCATTAATTGTGTCTAAGTTTTGTTAAGTTCCATTCGAAATTTCTTGAGTTGGAGACTCTACATCACAAATAATGGCAAAATTTCAGGAACAAAGGGCAATAACTCCTGAAGGAATATGAATACAGACTATGTTTAACATAGAACTCGGGAAAGACTTTTTGGTTCTTATCATTGCGAAATGTGCCCAGTGGACATGGATGCTCCCACTTTTGCAAAATTCGACTTTTTGGTTCTTATCATTGCGAATAAGTTTGATAAATTTTTGATCAAAATTACCCGATTTAGAGACTATACATCATAGAAATTGTCATGTTTCATCAACAAAGGGCAATAACTCATGATGGCATATGGCGACATAGACCATTAAAGGCATTATGGTATTAAATATTGTGACCAAGTTGATCACAATTACTGGACGAGACAAGACCGTACACCATCAAATGTTCTGGTTGAGAAATAAGAATTGCAAAGATTATCAGCAGACAACACTAGCAGGGATGAGTATTTATCCAGCAGAAAAAAATGTATGTTTAGATGAGGGATAAGATATAATATATATGTTTAGATCAAGCTTAAAATCAATGTTTGGGCTCTTGAACTTGATCTTGTATAAATTATTTTTCTTGCCCGGATTAATATGTCACTCTAGTGTTTGCTCAGAGACTAACACAGAAGAAAATCATGTTAGCATTATTTTCGAAATATACCCAGTTTAAAGATCCAGTTTTGTCAGATAAGGGCGTGTAAAAATCATTTTTATGCAAATTTATTTTTAGTAATTATTTAAATGCTGCATTATAAGGATGTTAAGCCAGTTGTTTGAATGTACAGTAAAACCTGTCTTAAGCAGCCACTCAAAAAGAAGACCAAAAATTGGGTTTCAAGACCAATTATCGCGTAATGCAGGTCATAAGTATTGCAGAATGCTCCAAGAGAGCATTCTGCAATACTTTCCACCTTCATTTAGCTACCATTTGTCTTTAAGACGTTTGTTTTTGCTATTTTGGAGTGGCCACTTAAGACAGGTTTTACTGAAAAAGTAAAAAAAGAAATAAAATAAAAACGAAGTTGGTTTACCATTCAGAACTCACCAGATTTCATGTCTTTCAACTAGATTTAAGTTTGTTCAAAGGAAACAGTACTTCAATTTGATCCGCGACATGAGATATCCAACAATGAGGTATGTGGGACCAGCAAAGGCTCAGACCAGCCTGCGCATAAGCGCAGTCTGATCAGAGCCTTTGCTAGTCGCTTGAATATTCTATGAATATTAAGCTACTGACCTCGCATCATTTGGAGTTTCTATGCTTAGCAGGAGGCTGCAGAGGCTCGTCTGAGTCTACATTTGTCAAAAAGCCACATTGTTTGAAATAACGTGTCATGGCTCAAATTTTTTCAAGTGGTTCTATTTAGGTCATGGTACACCATTAAGTGTTTGTACACTTCAAACCTTACATAACTGACACCTTTAAAGTTTGACCACCATCCAGTTAGTTAAGAGTGCGTATCGAAAAACTAATTTCTTATTTCTCAACCAAAACATATGTTGTGGATACTCAAAAGAATTGTCTCAACAAAACTGTTCTTTTGAGTGCCCAAAACATATGTTAAAACTGATGGGTATGAAAAAATTTATAATTTTACGCTCAAATTTTTTTTTTATTTAAACCTGTGAATCTTACTTATATTCAACCCAGTTACCAGACATGCCTTCAAAAGGGGCCACTAAGTACATTTTTAAGTAGTCACAATATCATCAATATAGCATTGGAGCTAGCTCCATGCAATTCTAGTTTTCCTTGAGGTTAGTTCCAATTGTATCTTGTGCTATAGTTCAGTGCCTCTTCTAGCCACAGTTTCAATCTAGCTCCTTTCAGCTGCAGTTTGGAGCTAGCTCCTTGCAATTCTAGTTTTCCTTGAGGTTAGGCCAGAATTTTTTTATTAGTTGATTTACAAACCCGCCGACTGTAATTTTCCCGAAAGTGCAAAAAAAATAAAATTAATAAAAAAATTTTTTTATTTTATTCCATCCGCCGACTCTAAATATTATTTGTTTCGTTAAAAATAAAAATGGTTTGCGAGAGATCGATTCGTCCAACAGGATACGCATTTATTTAAATTCTAGCGCATATCATGTACGAAAAACAATACGCATTTAATGTTTTTTCCATCATATTTCATTTTGTTGTTTACACGGTAGGAAAAAGTTAGAGGATATCCGAATTTGTTTCTCTTCGGGCATGTTCGTTTTATTACGGAGGCATCGCAAATCTTCGTAAACGCATTCGCCATCAAATGAAAACACGTCTAAGTCTCCGCCGGATCAATAGTGCAGCTTGCGGAAACCATCGAGAACCACGAGGTTGCTGTGTAACACACAGTTTTACTTTCGGTTTCACAACACGCTTTCTGCAAAATGCTACGAAAGAAAGTTATAGAAATAAAGCAATCCAAGCGTGTTTGCCTTCCTGTAATAGTGTACAGTATTTTCTGCAAATATCTCTGAAATCCAGCGGCTTTTTCCTTTTAGAAAAAAAAGTATCAGGAGACCTGTGTTTGCGAGAATCGAATACACAAAATCCAAACAAGTACTGGCTTATACAAAAGTATTTCGGTCTGTCTAATGACTAAAAAAATCTTTCAGATCATTTTAAGTAGCGTCAAGTTCTGATCAAATATTTTGATTTCAACAAAACCCCTCACCCACCTACCCCTCCCAAAGCAGACAATAGCCACTAAAAGGGCACTCGTAATGCTCCTATTTGCACTATTTTTTTTACAAAAAAGTAGTCTCCTCCTGCACCCCCTTGTCCCCTCTGCAGCTTTGTCCTGCTTAACCCAACACCTATTTTGCCAAATAAAAATTGTTATCTTAACTTTTGCTCTCTTGTTAGTAGACTAGGAAAACAAGCAGTTAGCTCGGGCGCAATTAAACGGCCTCTTGAAATAGCTTAATCGTTTCTTGGTGTATGTTTTTTAAGACAAAAAGTCAGTACCCCAAAAAATTTCTCGTTACTCCTTTTTTAAAAAAAAGGACGAGTACTGTACTCTGTTAAAAATAAAGCTTATCTAAAACCCTGGACCCAACTTTGGTTACTGGCGTGTATTGATTTAACGTTATAAGAAGGAAATCCAGTACACTGGTATCTAGAAAACCAGTGTTTTGAAATTGGCGCTGGTTATTTTACATGAAGCGGGCAACCAGTATTTCTTCCTATTTTCAATATGGCCGTTTAATAACGACAACAATTCTTAGTTCTGAAATTCGAGTGCTTTACTATTAAGGTACTTAATAAAAAGCATTACGGCAAGTCAGTTTGTAATCAACCATCGGAAATGAAGTATCCAAAATATTCCAAGATGACCAAGTTTCTGTTTTATCGGTATTCACCGGAGACTCCGAGAGGGGGAGAACCAAGTGAACTGTTCTGCGGAGCTGGAGACACCGTTTAGTCAGTTATCCATGAATTTAAACATAAATAGGAGCGCCTTTAGAATCTGTCCGCCACTCAATTTAGTATTTAAAATAGGACATTCATTGGGCGGACAGATTCTATAGTCTAGCCTGCCAATCATCACAATGGAAGCGGGTCAAGTCGTTTTCAAGTCAACTCGTCCCCTAGGTCAACTTGTTCTCTGGTGCATTTGGCCCTGTCTCGTTAGTTATGCACCAGTCATTGGTATCCACTGTTCCCCCACCTACAGGGATGGGCGGGGATAATGACTTTTCACTTTTCAGAGCCCTAGTATGAGGTTTTGAGTGATTTTCCAGTACTTTTCAAGGCAGATTTAATTTCCAAGGACTTTTCAAGAAAGCCCTCTGAATTCAAGTACTTTTTAAGCCTGTGCGAACTCTTTGGTTTATATTATCAAACTTCTAGTCAGTCTTATCTAGTCAGTCTGTCATGATGATGAAGTTTTAAGATGGTCATCTGCAAACACTGTAGATCCCGATCAGACTTCTCCTAGAGGAGCATTATGGTTAGAATCTACAAGGTTTGCCATTTTGTCTGGGTTTTTTTTATAGAGTGACACTGTTATAACTGATATCTGAATGTAGGTTTTACACCTTATTGTTTTACTGTTTGTTCTCGGAATATCTGGAAAAAAAATTTTAAGAAAAAAAATCTCTTTTTTTATTTTTTTTTATTATCGACTGATCATTTTCAGAGCTTTTTTTTTTTTTTTTTTTCGTCCCCCCGACCCTAAATCTGAAAAAAATTTCCCGTATTCAACTAATAAAAAAATTCTGGCCTTAGTTCCAATTGTATCTTGTGCTATAGCTCAGTTCCTCTTGTAGCCACAGTTTCAATCAAGCTCCTTTCAGCTGCAGTTTGGAGCTAGCTTCTTGCAATTCTATTTTTGCTTGAGGTCAGTTCCAATTGTCACAGTTTCAAGCTAGCTCCTTTCAGGTACAGTTTGGAGCTAGCTCCTTGCAATTCTAGTTTTCCCTGAGGTAAGTTCCAATTGTATCTTGTGCTATAGTTCAGTGCCTCTTGTAGCCACAGTTTCAATCTAGCTCCTTTCAGCTGCAGTTTGGAGCTAGCTCCTTGCAATTCTATTTTTGCTTGAGGTCAGTTCCAATTGTCACAGTTTCAAGCTAGCTCCTTTCAGGTACAGTTTGGAGCTAGCTCCTTGCAATTCTAGTTTTCCCTGAGGTTAGTTCCAATTGTATCTTGTGCTATAGTTCAGTGCCTCTTGTAGCCACAGTTTCAATCTAGCTCCTTTCAGCTGCAGTTTGGAGCTAGCTCCTTGCAATTCTAGTTTTTCTTGAGGTAAGTTCCAATTGAATCTTGTGCTATAGTTCAGTGCCTCTTGTAGCCACAGTTTCAAGTTAGCTCCTTTCAGGTACAGTTTCAAGCTAGCTCCTTGCAGTTTAAGCCATGTATGATAGCCACAAGAACATAGTTGTAGCAATAATCGGATCTAGGTCCAAAGAAAACTATTGTTGTAGACTGTAGATGTTAAGGAACTAGCTTAATTTTATAATTGTTGGGAATCTAGCTTAAAATGAAATTTAGCTAGCTTTGAACTGCACAGGTACTGCTAGCTCTTGCATGCAAATCACCTAATATAGGCCATTCCCTTTTTAATCTGTTACAAAAAATATTTTCATGGAGTGGGTCAATAATTAGGTGTCATTAGTATATGGGATTAAGTTTTGATATAAATTGGCATTTATCAGAATGTATTTAAGAAATGAATTCGATGTTCGAAGCGAATTGCACGGGCAAGTGAGCTTGGCATCTGTCAATCATATTTTGTGTCGTTCATGAGGCTATGAAAGGTTGCAAAACTCTAAAGATTCATTAAAGGCTTGCTTTGAAAATGTAAATATAAACTTATGGTCACACAGACCTAGTACGATTGGATTATAGTTTTGTACAAATGGGTGTTAATTAGAAACAGTACTGTACTTTGTATATGGACCTAAAAAATGTGAATATACAGAATTTTAAAAATAGATAAAACACATTAACCACCAAATTTTACTTTCAATAGAAAGATGAAAGAATTCACTGATGCAAAAAAGTACAGATACGGTCCCCGTGGATAGCGGTGTCTACTGTGTCAGAAATATCAACAAAGTCATCCCGTACTTCTTGCTCAACTACTGTGAAACGTAATTCATTCAAAAATTATTTGAGCCGTGACATGTGATTTCCAACAATGTGGCACTTTGACAAGTGTAGACTCAGACGAGCCTCTGCAGCCTCCTTTTAAGCTTAGAAACTCCAAATGGTGTTCAGTCAGTAGCTTAACAATCCTAGAATACTCAAGCGACTAGCAAAGGCTCTGATCAGACTGCGCGTATGCGCAGGCTAATCTGAGGCTTTGCTGGTCGCACATACCACATTGTTGGAAATCTCTTGCACTGGCTCAAACTATTTCATCTTTTATTCATTCATATACACCAAGATATACATCTCATTAACATAAGAAAAAAGTATGAAATTATTAAAAATTGAAGGGTGGTGATGCAAAAAACAAACATTATCAATATTTGAACAGCAAAATGTCAATGCCCTTTGTACACTACCTTAACAATGAAGAAGTTGAACCACTGATCGGGGTCTTCATTGTCCCTCAAAATAAAGCTCAGTCAGATCCACACCGGATAGGTGGCAATCGAAAACGTTAATACTATCAACGAACGTTATCAAAAATCGTTAGAAACTAAGTTTTCAATTGCCATTTGTCGCACGACTGGGTCTTCCCTGTTTGCTATTCTGACAAGCATTTTGTGAATTCCACCCCTGAAAACCAATAATTTATTTGAATACAGAAATATAAAAGTGTTCAAAATTTTTGAACATTTTACTGAACACAGCACATGCCTGTCTTCCTCAGTATTGGGAGTGAATATGGTAATGTTCAGCCTTGAGACAACAATCTGTCACAATGTCTCACACTTAAATGATAGAAATGAATGCTATAAAACTTTAAAACATGTAGATGCATTAAGTGCTGACTAGATCTGTGTATCAGAGAGATTAACAATTGATTTAAACAATTGGGAATAACAGCTGATAATGCCCTGAAAAATTTAGGAACAGTACAACCAAAAAGGTACCTCCACCCCTGATGTAAAATGGTCAATAGAAGAGTAACTTTTGCAGTAAAATAAGCAACACAAGACTTTAGAAATGACCCTAAAATTGTGCATCTCTGACAGTAAAACAAACAATAGGGAGTGATACTCAAGACAGTAAAACAAACAATAGGTGACACTCTGACAGTAAAACAAACAATAGGCGATCCTCTGAAAGTTAAACAAACAATAGAGTTTGATACTCAAGACAGTAAAACAAATAATAGGTGGCTCTCTGACAGTAACACAAACAATAGGTGACCCTCTGACAGTAACACAAACAATAGGTGACCCTCTGACAGAAAAACAAACAATAGGGTGTGATACTCAAGACAGTATAACAAACAATAGGTGACCCTCTGACAGTAACACTAACAACAGCTGATGGTAAAACTAACAATGGAGAGTGATTGTTGATAGAAGTACTAAAGACAGTAAAACAAACAATAGGTGGGATCTCTGACAGTATAACATAAGAATGATTGCTCAATGATATAGATGTAAGTGCAGCTGACAGTAAAACAAACAATGGAGAGCGATTGTTGATAGAAGCACTGAAGACAGTAAAACAAACAATAGATGAGACCACTGACAGTATAACATAAAGATGATGGCTCAATGATGAAGATGTAAGTGCAGCTGACAGTAAAACAAACAATGGAGAGTGATTGTTGATAGAAGCACTGAAGACAGTAAAACAAACAATAGGTGGGATCTCTGACAGTATAACATAAGAATGATGGCTCAATGATATAGATGTAAGTGCAGCTGAGAGTAAAACAGACAATTGAGAGTGATTGTTGATCAAAGTACCCAAACAGTAAAACAAACAATAGGTGAGACCACTGACAGTATAACATAAAGGTGATGGCTCAATGATGTAGATGTAAGTGTAGCTTACAGTAAAACAAACTATGGAGAGAGATTGTTGATAGAGATGCTCAAGACAGTAAAACAAACAATAGGTGAGACCGCTGACAGTATAACATAAAGATGCTGGATTAATGATGTAGAAATAAATGCAGCTGACAGTAAAACAAACAATGGAGAGTGATTGTTGATCAAGGTACCCAAGACAGTAAAACAAACAATGGAGAGTGATTGTTGATAGAAGTACTGAAGACAGTAAAACATACAATAGGTGGGACCACTGAAGGCAATGGCTCAATGATGTCATGTAGCAATAGGTATAGCAGGCAGTAAAATAAAATGTGATCTAAATAGTTTTAAAACTCTTCCTGCCATTCTAATGATTCATGGCAATTGTCATCTGCACTATCCTCTGCTTGTGTACTTTGGTAGCCTTTATTGCAAACAATATGGACCCATAGGCTCAGGGTTCATAGAGTTTGCTTCCATTATTAAAGTATCATGGAGTGCATTTGAAAATATGCAACAGACCTAATATGTTGAAGTCATTTTGCCCAGTGATGAATTTGAAGCTAAAATTAATTTATTATGAAAATTCTATTTGCAGATGTTTGCCGATTGCCTAGCTTCACTGGGAGATGCAAAGCCCGACACCCACGCTGGTACTACAACACTGCACAGAGAGAATGTCAACAGTTCATCTATGGAGGTTGTGGGGGGAACGGGAACAGATTTAGAACTAAAGTGGATTGTGAAAGACAGTGTTTATCAGGCACAAAAGGTAATGCAGTTGTAACAGGTGAAAACCCCGCTCATCTTTACCCAACTAGGGATCAAACCCCAGTCTCTGGGTTGAAAGTCAGACACTCTATGACATTAACATAAAGACCAGCTTGTACAGCAGGGCCATACAAGTGTTGATTAAATGGGCCTCGACGCGAGAAAACCTGTCTTCGGGGTATGCGAACAACACAGGCGCAGACCAGCCTGCGCTTCCGCGCAGTCTGATCAGCACCTTTGTTATTCGCGTTTTGGAAAGTACCATATCTAAGCTTGCTGCAAGCGAAATTTCATTTTTCTAGCTAGTCTCTGTAGATGAGCAGGCTGGTTTGAATCTCACTTTGTCGCGACGAGGCCCAAATTATCTCAGGGTGTTCTTCAGCCACATAGTATCTTGTAGAATGTATTGGCTAAATGGATTTAAGATTGATGAATATTCCTAATTCAAATCGATACAAAATATAGCTCTACTACCTTGATTGCCAGAAAGCAATATTTGTATTTAAAAAAGATACTTTGTTTCTAATATGCCAAGGTGACAAGTTCAACTATTTTAGGCAAAAGAACAAGGGTCAGTGATTCATTATGTGATGTGTGTCATGGATTGCTGGATTTTGACTGAACTTGGCAGGAATCATCCTTATTATATATTTTTTACATAATATAGGCTTCTATTATTGCCTTCATATAAGTTTGGTTAAAAATCTGAAAACAGAAACTGGTACAGTTAACCCTTTACTCCATAGGCTATTTTTAGATCATGACATCATTTTCTATTTTTAGACAACATTGAAAAAAAAATCAAGAAAAATTTAAGTAAGGTTTTGAAAACTTTTGAAAATATTATGGAAAATGCAGGATTTGCTCCTAAGGAGCAAATGCTTGACTTTCCATAATATTTCCAAATGCACAGTATTTCAAAGGTGTCATAAGGCGTTATCATGGAGTAAACACACCCTTTAAAACGTGAAAGCAGATGCATTGATCAACCTGCGCATAATGTGCAGGCTCATCAAGGTATTTTATTTTCTGCAAATGCTTTATGCAAATAATTTAATATTCAAAATTGTGCAAAGGGTTAGATCCACATACTTATTAAGTACCAGAAGTCACTTGCAAAAACAAGGATTGTGCAGGAGACATTAACCCTTAAAGGGCCAATCGCAACAAAAGTCTTCTGCTTTTCTCGTCTGCTGATTTGATTAAGAAGCCTCTATGACAAACAGTGTGGACCCAGATCAGACTGCTCCTATAGGAGCAGTCTGTTCTGGGTCCAAGCTGTTTGCTTCTATACTTAATTCGTCAGTAATGTTAGGCAATTATTTGCAGCAGCCAACTTCAGCAGACGACATTTTCAGATGCATTTTTTTCTTGGCGCTTTAAGGGTTAAGTACATATGAACTAACTTGAGAGTGATCACCTACAAGTTTGATTTAGGGAGCGCAGTGGCTCAGTGGTAGAGTGCTTGACTCGAGACCAAGGGGCCGCGGGTTCAAGCCTCACTGGTGTCACTGCGTTGTGGTCTTTGAGTAAGACACATTTATCCTAGCTTAGTACTGGTTCAACCCAAGAAGACCCGTCCCTTTATAACTGATAAATTGTTGATTGGACGTAAGGAATCAAATCAAATTAACAGATGAATTAACTTGAGAGTTGTCTGTCTACAGGCATCACACTAACTTATCGATTGGTCAAACTTGTAGGGGGTCAAACTTGTCCCTACAAGTTTGAGTGATTGTAGTTCAACTGTATACAAAGCTCAGATGAGCGATGCAGGGCCACTTGGCCCTATTGTTTTCTAATGTAATGGCACATTTTAATGTTGTGTTTTCAGCTTTAGGAGATGAACGAGTGTTGTGTAAAGATTCCAGATTTGGCTGCTGTCCCGATGGTGTCACTGTTGCTCTAGGTAACAACAACGAAGGCTGCCCTAATTCTTGCCAGGTTTGTATGAATGATAAAAACTGTGTTGTAATTTACTATATAAACTGTGGTCTATATCAGAATCCAAAACTCGACTCTGTTTTACTGACTTTGCATAAAAGAGATTTGAAGGAAATCTTGTTGCTTGTTTACACAGAGACCAGAGGCCATTATTAATAGCACTATCAAGAAGTGACTTTGGAAGTCCAAAATCCATTTTTGATACAAAATCTCTAACTCTACTCAAACATGCATTGCCAGCTTGTAACTAAATCATGACATGTGAAATATCTCGATCATTAGTGAATATGCATTCGCAAGAAAACTGTGTATGCAACCACCCCACATGTAACAGATTTTACACAAAACTGACATATTTAGAAGAAAAAGTAGTTTGTTTATGAATATAAACACAATCTAAATGACAGTCTTACAGAATGTCTTTTTTTTAACCAAAAAGCAATGTAGGTTATAGACAGACATATAGACAATCAAGCAGATATATACATTTTGCTTCTCAAGCTCTACCCAGATGGTCCAAAATCATCGCATACTTTGTATGGACCAATTTGGGGCGTTTTGACTTGGGGATATCTCTGCTACCAACCACATCTGATTACACTGTGTTATGATTACACTGGACAGTTCGTCAGGTAAGATAGTCTATTCAACATGCCAGATGATCAAAATGAATAATTATCATTGAATACAAAGTAGGGTTTTTATCAAGGAGAAGGGAAGCCCCTTTTCAATTTCAACCTATGGGCTAGAGTGCAAGGATGGCTGGTCTGTATGTCTTTGGTGAATATGTACAGCATCTAAAGGCATTATTTGTGGAGCGCAGTGGCTCAGTTGGTAGAGTGTAAGACTAGGGATTGAAGGGCTACTAGTTCGAGCCTCGCCACTGTCAGTCACTGCATGGCTGTGCCCTTCAGCAAGACACTTTATCGGCTGCTTAGTACTGGTTCAACCCAGGAAGACTCGTCCAGACATGACTGAAAAATTGTTGACAGAATGTAAAGAATCAAAACAAAAGATAAAATAAAGGCGTTATTTCAACTAAATAAAATATTTTTTTCATTGTGGTAACAGTCAAGATGATTCTTCTATTTTATACCCGACAAAAAAAGAAAGGTACCACTATAATTTTCTCATTCAGATCTTCTTTTAATACGAAAAATGTTAATTGTCATGAAATATTCATTTCTGATCAAATCTTACTAAAACTTAAATTTGACGTAGATGAGTATCTGTACTTTCCCTGTGTAGGCCAAAACTCACCTAGGCAAAGGGTAAAGGAGTTTTGGAAGCGTTAGTTCAACGCTACTGTCTAAATGAAATTCGGATTATGTTTTACATTAGCAAAGTATGAAAACGATATGTTGTCATTATGGGAGACAACCAATGTGTTAATTGATGCTTTTTGTTATTCCAAAATCCATTTTCATCATTCAGGATCATTTAAACTGATTAAAACAATGTTGAAATCTTTAGATGTTTGTAAGTTTTATCTCCAGTGTGGAATCGTTATCCAAAGGGTAGTCACAAAACACAGGCTACGTAGTGATCAATTATGAATGGTGAATTTAAAGATAGAATTTGCAAAGAATAAGTGTCTGGGTACAATTTGGTCTACTGAGATGAATCCAATCGCTTGAACTTATTCAGCAAGAGAACATTATAAAAACGCTTATTTCCTGTGACTTTACAATTTGACCCCCACTTGGTTTGTTACCAATTGTCTTTAACACAATTTCGACGCCTGACTGCAAAAGACGTGTGACGCAGCAGTGCCTGACATACCTTTGCACTGATATAAACTAAATTGGCCTATCACTTGTGATCTTCCTTAGAGTTGAACAGTTCTAAGTGGTGTGTTTCTTTTTTTGTCGGGTATAATAGTGTGACAATTTCTATACTTGCAGGATACTGTATATGGGTGCTGTGATGATGATATAACCGCTGCTCAAGGTAAGACTATTCTTATGTTTATGGTGTTGGCAGCCCCTATTAACCCTTGCCCTCCTGAATATTACATATACTACACTCCTCCCTTGTTTTTATCCTGTTAACATGCAGCATTTCAATTGTAAGCATGTGAGCCACGACATGTGATTTCCAACAATGTAGCATTTTGACAAGTGTAGACTCAGATGAGCCTGTGCAGCCGTCTTTTAAGCTTAGAAACTCCAAATTGTACTCAGTCAGTAGCTTAACAGTCATAGAATATTCGAACAACTAGCAAAGGCTCTGATCAGACTGCGCGTATGCGCAGGCTGGTCTGAGCCTTTGCTGGTCGCACATACCACATTGTTGGAAATCTCACGTCACGGCTCATGTATTTTGTTAGCCCCTATCAAGTTTACAGTAAATGTTCTTTTACGAACACTTTTCTCTTTCTGTCCTCAAATAAACCTTTGGTAATCAGGGCTGGAATTCACAAAATACTTGTCAGAAAAGCAAACAGGGAAGACCCTGATTAGACTGCTTCTTCAGAAGCAGTCTGATCTGGGTCTGCACTGTTTGTCTAGGCCTTTTTGGCAGGCAACTTGTGTTGGAAATTTTAGAACATCTACCGCAACCGTTTTCATTCTGATGGAATATCCCATACACATTGATACAATAAGTATGGAATAGTCCATTTTGTATTTTAAGAGGTTGCCAGTCAAATTTCTATACTGACAGACTTTAATTACGCAACACTAACTTCCCCTTATATCTCCCAAAAGACTGTTGAATCTAAACTTCCGGTGCTTTTATAATGTCAACATGAGTTGGCTCCTTCAGCAAACACTTTAGTTTTAAATGTACAACTAAACTGGACGACTTTATTTACTCCGTATGAATTTAGCCATTTAAACATTTCTTAAGAAGAGGAGATGTTAAGCCATTGAATGAAAGGGTACACTCAGATGAACGTCATATACACAAATAAGCTGTATCGCAGACCTGCCAATCAATATGAGAGTGATTCCTCGATGACTAACAAAGTCCATGATACAAGTTTGATGCTTCTAGTGTTTCTTGATTTAAAGAAGTAGGGAATCTTTCGTTCATATCATTTGGTCACATGAAATCGTTGACCCCCATCTCAAGAAGTTTACATTTTAATGCATTAAGTTCATCTTAGATGGACAAGTTTTCCATGTTTTACTAACAAATAAATGTTCTTTAACATACAATCAAAATTGTTGTTCTGCCTTCTTTTTTGAGACATAAATTAAAGCTGTTATCCAAGTGTTGCGTTTTTAAAGTCTGTCAGTATATAAAATGATGTATTCCTGTCCCTGAAGGTTGTTTTTATCTTAGCAAACAGGTAGATCCTGATGAAATGCCGGCATTTCAACTGAGTCTTTACCATTTGCCAAACTTCCTGTTTACCGGTATCCAGATTGAAAGGGGTGAATGGCTTGAACAGTGGCTCATTTCCATATATGGAAATCTGCACAAAACCAACAACTGCTGAATAATCATGAATATTTCTGCAAATCTGTTCAGCAATAAAGGCAACCTTCAGTGTGGGGTCAACATGAATATCATTTAATTAATAATCTACTTTATTGATTGCAATGTAAGATTGATGGATGTTTTGCTATCAAAAGTTACCCAAAATTTATAATTAAAAAAAATCATTTTTGGATAAGATGCATGGGTGAAAGCTTTCAGGATTATTTCTGAATTCAGGATCTTGTGGCTGACTTTCCATTGAAAGTCAGCCTCAAAATGCTGAATTAGGGAGATTATAGTACAGTCAAAACTCTTTATAACATCACTCATTATAACAGAATATTCAATATCGGACATAAAATTGCTGAGAACAGATCTGTTTCCATTAAAATTCCCTCTGTATAACAGAATATTTACTTAACGACACCGACAGTAACTTCTGGGAACAGATATACAATTTTTATTGAAAATAAATTCATTATAACAGAGTTGTTACCATATGTCAGACAAAATTGTGCCCAGAGCAAGAAGATGTTATTTTTCCTTTCCAAAACAATCCACGATATTCTAAGATTAAAAGACCGACTCAATTTCAGGTCCAAACCAAGAAGGCTGCGAAGAAATTGAAATCAGTTCTGGCGATGGCGCCGACTGTGACCAATCTACGTATGGATGTTGCCCTGATGGTGTTACCATGGCACAAGGTGCTAGCAACGAAGGTTGTGACGGAGTCGTTGTCGAAGTGCCAGATACTGACGTATACTACCCAGATAGAGAAAGAGTAAATGTTGATGTGACATCAGGTAAAGTCGGAATCTGTTTGAAAAAAAAAGTAAAATTGCTCTCAAAATCCTGATGTGATAGGTAGGGTGGTGCATTCTCTGCGGTAGCTTTCAGAGAGATGGCTGTGTCATATTTTGCTTATTGACAGGATGAAATTTGCTTCACTTGATGTTACATCAGAGAAAATCAGAATCTGTTTGAATTTATTTTTGTTACAAAAAAAGTAAAATTGCTTTCAAAATCCCGATGTGGGTGGTAGGGTGGTGCACTCTCTGCTGTAGCTTTCAGAGAGATGGCCCTATCATATTTGGCTTGTTGACAGGATGATATTTGCTTCACTTGAGGCGAATTTCGGTGGGGGTTGTGGCCCTTTAGTCTAGCTCATCCTTCTTTTCTCTCTCCCTCTCTTTGGGAGGAATCCTGACATGACTGAAATATTGTTGACTGGGACTTTAAGCCTTAACTCAATCAAAATCCTGATCACTCAAGGTATCTGCTTAAACCTCATTTTGCCATTATTTTTGGTCGTGAAAGTGTCCTCTGCTTCTTACATCTGCTGCATATACTCATTTGCAATCCAGACTAAATTTTATCATGTCAGCACACAGTATGAACCCTGATCAGACTGCTCCTATGGGAGCAGTCTGATCTGGGTCCATATTGTTTGCCATATAGGGCAGGCGACAATTTTCATGAATGGTGGGAAAAGTAATTTTGATACCTTGTATTTAGATCAGAGTGTATTTCATACTTAAATGATAAAAATAATTTTGGACTTTTAATTAATGAGAGACAACTGCATTCGACAGCATCTCATAGTGGTCTGCACACATGTCAAACATAACCTTTAACCCTTAAACCCATATGCTATGTTTAGAACATTGCATCATTTTCTATAAATAATTCAAATTTTCAAATATTTTCCAAAAAATATTTTTTACATTTCAATAGTTTTGAAAATACTATGGAAAATGGAACATTTGCTCTGGAGCAAATGTTACATTTTTCACAATATTTTAAAAAACCTTACATTTCAAAGGTGTCCAAAGGCGCTTGTGTGGAGTAAAGGGTTAAGGGAGACTAAAATTGGGTGAATTGGTTTTCTGTAGTTGACAGTTTAAAGATTCTAAAAAAAGACTTAAATTCCAAGATAAATTCCAAGATATCACTTGACATCACAGTGACATCATAATGACATCAATTTGGTGTCGGTTTATTGTTATAAGTTAAACACAGAATTGACAATGATACAGTGACATTGTGATTTCATGTATAGTCTTGGCTAATTACTACACATTTCATGTTCAATTATATTTGGTTGCAACATCATGAGAATATGGCATGGTGAATGGTCCTCAGCAATTGAAATTAACTCTTTGTAAACTGATGGATTCTCCAAAATTCAATCAGGATGGGATCTGTCCCAGAATTTCTTCATACATACTAACGTGATTTAATGATACCAGTAGCACAAAAGCTGACCCATATAGATTATATTTGGAAGGGGTAAACCTTATATTATTATAATTAATAAGAGACAGTCCTTCCATTGGCCATTGTCTTATGATGTTGCAAAAAATTTTCACAATGGCCAAAATTAAGCACCTATACCAGATTTTTACACAGTTTTGGCCATTTTTATCTCCATACATCTCACAGAGCTATTTAAAAACTGATGCTTTGCATGTGTCTTAAACAGATGAAAATCTCACAGAACTATTATGAGCCACATTTGGAGAAAATCTGTTTTGATGGTGTTCCACAAGGTGATGTACTGGAAACCATCTTCTTAGCTACATTATCTAAGGCTATCTAGAATTTTGAAATATTGGCTTTAAGATTAATAGCTATTATACTTTGTAGACAGTGGACAACACATGTGCTGATCAGTCTGCACATTTGTGCAGACTGATCTGTACTTTTGTTGTTCACATATGGCATAGATTGGTTTTCTGAATGTGGCTTGTATTATATGTTGTAATAACCCAGACACAAGCATGACCTAACATCTTTACTCGTGTCAATTTTTTCTTGTTTTTTGTCCTGAAAAGTTTCTATATATTTTTATATCTAGTACTATAGTGAAAAAATGTCTGTCCATAATATGTCGTATGTTTTGTATGATTGGGTATTTAACATCCTTTTCAGCAATCTTCAGTCATATTGTTGTTGTATCTGAAAGTGTTAGGACTTTTGTCCTTATATAATGTCACAACATTGCATTATCATGTCTTTTGATGCAAAGCAGGAAATGAAAGACTTTTTTTTAGCTGGTACTATTTTTAAAGTATTTTGGTATGATCCCATATGTGATTTTCCTTTATTATATTTGGTTATGTTATTAACTTGATCCCTAACACTAGTTTCCATCAATTCATAAATTTCCTCTACCATTTAAAGCCAATAATTTGTTTTTATTCCATGTAATTGTAAACTTCCTAAAATGTATTTTCCCTTATGAATCTGAGCTTTGATCTTAAAATTTGGTTTTTAATTCCGAAATTCTTTTCTTCCCAAATTTGAGTTTTTCTTTCCCAATTTGAGTTTTTTCCCCAATTTGAGTTTTCTTCCCCCAACTTGAGTTTTGTCTTTTCCAAGTTTGAATTTAACCTGTGAAGTAATTTTAAATTTGTTTTCAATATGAAGTATAAGCAATTGAGATAATATTGATTTGATTAATTTTAACCCATTTAAGCCGATTTAAATTTCCCCAATCCTATCAATTGGACTAGTCCATTTCCATTTTAAGGGTTGTTTGGTGGTATTTTTCATTTTTATTGGAATTTCAATAGAACATCCTGCAAGCCAACTGGAGATGCTGATCAGACGCTGCAGAACTGATCAGACACTGTGATCTGGCACTGCACTGATTGCATACGTCCCACAAAAAGGATGCTAGGCTTAAATGGGTTATTAAAATTTTATTAAGCCAAGTGCTATGTCATTCTCTCTCTTTTCAGAGTTCTTATGTTGTGTATATGTTTTGCTTTTCAGATTCTAATTTATTGTTCATTGTTCATTCATAACTCATTTTCACTTATTACACCATTTTTGCTATTTTTTGAAATTGAAAGTTTTTAAAAAAAATTTGACCTGTCATTACATGATAGATGTATCAATCTTTGAGATGCTAGAAAAATTATCCAATGACAAATGCAACCTTTATATATATATGGAGCTTTGTGTAATCATTACACAAGTTCTAGCATATTTCACTCATGTAAGTCAATTGAAGTGTTACTGTCGAAAGGAAAATCCATCCCTCTCCATTATCTCTGTAGTTACATCTGTCAATATCCTTCATACAATCATCTTGTCCATCGATTCAGTGGCGGTTCCAGAGGGGATTCAGGGGGTTCAGTTGAACCCCCCTCCCAACCCTCACCCCCCTTTTTAAAAATCCAATGAACATGAAATAATTTGGTCTCAATGAGATCAAATTATTTCATTTTCATGGTATATTTAAGAAAAATTAGATAAAATCAGCAAAGCAAACCCCCCACACCTTTATACATATGAACCCCCTTTTCAGAAATCCTGGATCTGCCCCTGCAATTAACATTTAAGTAAAGCTATGTCACTCTCTAATATCTCTCTGGGTATAACATCACCTTGAATATCCTTCTAGCTTATCTTGTTCACCAAATGTGTCACAAAGTCATGTAATTCATCCGATTAGTTGATTCATTCTTGTAATCAATCTGTGTAATCTCGTGTCACTGAAAATGCTTGTATGACCTGACCATGTGCAAAACTTTTTCAAAAATGTTTTAGTGTAGAAAATGTTACAATTCTATCGCTTAATACAGTAATACCAATCATTGTTATGGTTTGGCTATCATGGTGACTTGATGACTGCACAGACAGATTATTTATAGCCATTTGCCTCTTGTTGTTTTTAAACGGCAGTGTTTTGAGTAATGCATACCACATATTAATAAATTTTTGGTAGGTGATGTGCCATAGCAGACAGGTTGATCCTTGAGAGTATAGACATATGCGATGACAATGGAAGTTTCATCTTTTGCTAATATCTCTATAGTTATAACATCTCCAACATCCTTCATACACTCATCATGGTCATCAATCAAATATTAAAGTGAAGTTCAATCACTCTCAAATATATCTGTAGTTATAACATCACCATTAACATCCTTCATAGGTTCATCTTGAATATCAATCAATTGTTTAAGTGAAGTTTCATCCCTTGCTAATATCTATATCACCTTCAAAATCCTTCTAGCTTATCTTGAATATCAATCAAATGTTGAAGTGAAGATATGTCACTCTCTAATAATAATTTAATTGCAACATCAGGGTCATTCACTCATTTTGGTCATTAATCAAAACATTCCCCTCTAATATCTATGTTATTACAATATCATCATCAGCAATCTTCATACACTCATCCTGGTCATCAATTAAATGTTTAAGTGAAGTTCAGTCACTCTCAAATATATACGTAGCTATAACTCATAATCAGCATCTGTCATACACTCACCTTGGTCAGCAATCAACAAAGATGCAGTTATAAGATAACATCCTCAATACACTCTTCTCATCATGCTCATCCATCAAATGTTTAAGTGAAGTTACATCACCACTAGCCAATATCTCTGTAGTAACAACCTCATCTTCAACATATTTGTCTGGGTTATCAATCAAATGTTTTAATAATGTTCCATCATTTTCTTATATCTCTGTAGTTATAACACCTTCGTCAGCATCCTTCATAGACTCATCTTGGTCATCAAATGTTTAAGTGAAAATTCCTTCACTTTTTAATATTACTTTGACAGCCCAGTGCAGGCAGTCTAGTGACTTTGGTACTTGTCGAGATGACCCTAAAGTCATGTGGTTCTATAACACCTCCTCCAGCCGGTGCCAACGGTTTTGGTATGGTGGTTGTGATGGTAACGATAACAGATTTAAAAGTGAAAAAGAATGTTTAACAACGTGTAGAAATGTGATAGAAAGAGGTATAATAGTATAATTGAATGTTCCATCTTGTATCACTGTTTTGATTTTTTCTGTCATTTTCTGTTTGTTGCTTTACCCCTAATTGTAGCATTTTCGTTTGATAGGAGTACACACCTTTTGGTTCTCAACTCTAAGGCAGATCAAGGAGACTTAAAAGTGCTGCGTTTTAGGCTTCTCCAGGAATCTTAACCCTTTATATATGAATGAATTCTTCCTTCTGGTTTGATACAAAAAACTTGGGATGGTCCATTGTATATATCTGGGGTGTCACATTAAAATTTTTAAAAAATTGTATTTTTGTCTGAAGATCATTTTTACCATAACAAAACAGTGTAGACCCTGATGAAATGCCGCATTATGCAGCATTTCATCTGGGTCTTCACTGTTTGTAAAAATACCTGTTTAGGGGTTTCCCTTTATGCAAAGGATCAAGCACTGCTTTAAGGCATATTGATCTGTGGTAGAAAGTTTATGATTGCCGCTTATCCATGTGAAGTTGCTAGCATCCATTTTCTTGTACATTCTAGTTGAAGCACAAGTTTTATATTTTGTAGGGTTGGTAGCAAAAATAGAAAAATATCTTTGCAATTTTGTTTGCCTTTCGAAAGACACTTGTCAAAAAACCTATGAAAATCTAATTTCAGCTTAGTTTAGAAAGGCATTTGCATTTAGAAAAAACAGCACTGTCCACCAAAGGGAGACAAATTCTTCCAATGGGTTTTAACCAGTTGCATTCATAAGACGGCAAACAATTCATTAGTATACATAGGGTTAATTAATAGAAGATCCAATATAGTAATAGATAATAAGGCATTGTCCATTTTAGTGGCCTCTCTTTGAATGGAAAAACACAATGATTTAAAGAATACTTAGAAACATTTTTTTCCTTGGTGTGCATTGCATGTATTTGCACTGTCTACATCTCTGTTCAGTTTATGTTTTAACAACTGGGCCTAACCAAGGCCCTGGAAAAGCACAAATTAATACAAAAATGCACTTTTAAATCAGAGCAATTACTATTTCACTTTATAACTGCATGTTTTATTACTAATACTAATATTTAATTCTTATGTCACTTTTTTAATTACTATGAAGTACCAACAATGAATATAATTTTACTGTTCCAAGAGAATTTTGTAAGCACATTCTGTCAAGGCTCAGGGAATAGTCTTTTCTCCCATATTGACCTATCTAAGATAGGCTCATGTAAGAAATTGTCTTACATGACCATGTGACAGCTTTCTTACACGGGCAGAGTAAAACTGAAAAAGGGTAGCCAAAGAACCAATATATTGTGCCTAAGTAACTCGAAGGCACCAAGCCAAGTTAAGTGTCACTTACTGAAGTCACATATTGTTAATGATGTCATCAATTTTGCATCAGATGACGATATCCGCAACATGACACATAAGGCAAAGGGAGCCTAGCAGGATGCTATTTTGCATCATTACGAATGTTCTGATCATGTTTTCCAGTGATAAATTAATAAGGTGCAAACATGTTTACACCAGTCCTGTTTTCATACCCGTGAGCTCAGAATCAATGTAAACCCAATGAGTAAAAAGTTGAGCAATTCCTGTTTTATGGACTTTTTATGGTCTGATGAAAAAGTGGGAGATGAGCCTGTCCATGTAGCATAGAAAAATCTTACCCTAAGGGTCTTAATTATACCCCCGGTACGAAGTATATAGGGGGTATATAGTTTTTGCCTTTTCTGTAATTATGTTTGTTTGTTTGTCTGTTTGTTTGTCTGTAAACTTTTTTTTTCGTCAAAGATTTCTCAGCAACTACTTGGGTTAGGATTCTGAAATTTGGTACAAGGCTTGATAGTGATGAGTTGTATTGTGTAACAAAAGAACAGCCACATATTGCTTATCAGTCCCTTTATTTGTTCATTTTTCTTTCTCTCCAATGGAAAAATTTGTCGTCAAAGATTTCTCAGCAACTACTTGGGTTAGGATTCTGAAATTTGGTACAAAGCTTGATAGTGATGAGTTGTATTGTGTAACAAAAGAACAGCCACATTATGCTTATCAGTCCCTTTATTTGTTCATTTTTCTTTGTCTCCAATGGAAATTTCTGTCACAGATTTCTCAGCTCCTATTGGAGCCAGTGTTTTCAAATTTTGTTTACATCTTCAGGATGGCAAAGTGTACTGTGTAAATGGAAATTAAGATGCTAATCCTCATTTTGCCTTTTTTTTCAAACTTTCATTTTTTCCTTCTTTCTCTCTTATATAATACATATGGACATTTTTTCTGTCAAAGATTTCTCAGCAACCACTTGAGTTAGGATTCTGAAATTTAGTACAAAGCTTGATAGTGATAAGTTTTATTGTGTAAGAAAAGAACAGCCACATATTGCTTATCAGTCCTTTTATTTGTTCATTTTTCTTTCTCTCCAATGGAAATATCTGTCACAGATTTCTCAGCTCCTATTGGAGCCATTGTTTTCAAATTTTGTGTACACCTTCAGGAAAGCAAAGTGTACTGTGTAAATGGCAATTAAGATGCTAATCCTCATTTTGCCTTCTTTTTTCAAATTTTCATTTTTTTCTTCTTTCACTGTTATATAATACATATAGACATTTTTTTCTGTCAAAGATTTCTCAGCAACTACTTGAGTTAGGATTCTGAAATTTGGTAAAAAGCTTGATAGTGATTAGTTGTATTGTGTAACAAAAGAACAGCCACATATTGCTTATCAGTCCCTTTATTTATTCATAAAATTTCTGTCGCAGATCTCTCGGCTGCTATTTTTTTACAAATTTTCAATTTTTCCTTCTGTCACTCTTATATAACACATATGGACATTTTTCATCAAAGTTTCTCAGAAACTACTTGATTTAGGATTATGAAATCTTTGACAATTTTGTCTTTTCTCTGAAAGTGTTACAACCTCTGATGGCTACCGCCAGGGGTATGTGAGCTTCGCTCACTTCTTGCTATATTTTAACCATGTACTCCGCAAGCCTCGTCCCTGTTAAATTCAGACTCCATGTGTTCATGAGATATCTCTATCCTACATTACACCGGATAGGTGGCAATTGAAAACATTAATACTATGGACGAAGGTAGATAAAAAATCATTAGAAACATCGTTTTTGATTGCCGTTTGTCGCCCGACTGGCGACAAATGGCAATCAAAAACACTCTTTCAATCTGCATTTGTCGATTGTTAAGAGCGTTTTTGATTGCTGTCTATCCAGTGTGTACATGGACACTCATGATGTATTGTTATAATCTTTAGATTTATTTGCTGATGTTTTTCTTGTTTGTTATTTTTAGTATTGTTCGATTTTATTAACCTGACACAGGTGCATAATTTCACGGTTAGTGCACAAGATATTTTTACCTTCCGTTGACTTTCGGCATTTGCCGTACGTTTTACAGGAATTTTGCAAGTACTAATGAGATAATGTAACGTTTTGCACTGTCGTACTGACTAGTCAAGTGGTTATGATACATAGTTTACAACCAAAAGGTCGTGGGTTCGAGTCCACGTATTTTCGTGTTTTTTCCCTTTGTTTTCTGTTTTTTTACCTTTATTCAATTCATTTAACTTCATTAATTGTAGATGTGCCACGATCTCTGAGTAATGTCCTTTGGATCATTATATTCAAAAGGTTGATGCGTATCGCATACACCGAGCCAGTCTGTCTGGAACATCTACGTGCTTCAAAATAGAATAGTATATGTAATTAACGCGTGAAACCCATATTTCTAGATCTGTATTTTCAATTTTGTAAATATAGTCACGCTTCAAGTTATTTGTTTATCTATACTTGCATTTGTTATTGTTATTTTTGTAGGATCCTCACCGAGAACGTTTACCGTACGCTTGATATGTGAAATTGAATCTCTGTGTTTTTGACATATTTTTAAAGTAATGGCAGATATTTAAAAAATATCTATTTGCCTTAGTGCCAAGACTTGCTACATACTTTTCTTTAAACGTTTTCCCACTGAACTTAAGTTCAAACAACATGTATATATACAGTGAATAATTTCAACTGTATGTTTTGGCTATAATACGGAACAATATTTTCACGTGAATCTCTGAAGATGTTTCCGACAGACTGGCTCATTTTACGCGTTACGCATCAACCTTTAGAAATAAAATGATCCAAAGTTTTCATTCTTCAAAGGTCGTGGTACATCTATAATAAATGAAATTAAACGAATCGAATAAAGGTAAAAAAAGAAATAAAAAGAACACACGTGGACTCGAACTCACAACCTTTTGGTTGTAAACTATGTATCATAACCACTCGACTAGTCAGTAGGACAGTCTAAAACATTTCATTATCTGCATAAGTACTTGCAAAATTCCTGTAAATCTTACGGTAAACACCGAAAGTCGACGGAAGGTAAAAATATCTTGTGCACTAACCGTGAAATTATGCACCTGTGTCAGGTTAATAAAATTGAACAATAGTAGGACAGCACCTGGCTTTTACCCAAGTTAGATTTTAAATGCTCACTATAGGTGTTTTCCTTAGATATATTTGTATGTTGCTTTTAACTATTTTGTGAACTGATGCCTGTTCTCCCTTGTTGCTTGTGTCAAACTGTTTTTCACACCTACCCCATGCCAACACTTTTTCTGTGTGTTCATTGCTGTTGTTATATGTGTATATTTTTCACAAAAAGTTTAAGTGCTATTTTAACAACACTTGCTAAATAAATGAAGATGCATGCACAACCTTTTGGTATTAAAATAGGTTGAAGAAAAAGATGTTTTGTAGTTTGGGGTCTGTTTTGGCTTAAAATCAGCTTTTGTTGAGCAATTTTGCCAAATTCACATCAGGTCATAAAAGTGAAAGCTAGCAGTATTTGAGAGATACCAGTCACATTGGTGATCTCAGTTTCATGTGTTATTTAGTTCACCATCAGAACTATTACAAAATGTCATGCAAAATAAATGATGCCCTGAGTTTCAACTGAGTTTTAAGTGACTGGAAATTGTACCTTTAATGATAATCAGTAGTCTACACACTGTAATAATCAATAATCTATAGAGACAACTCTGCACTGTAAAACTTAAAGCTATATCTTCAAAAGTAATAACAGTACCAGACTGATTCATTGTTGGAAAAAGCAGCTATAAAATTACAAATATATAGAAGAATAAAGACTATCCAGGCTATTGCATGTTCATATAGAAATCTATCCCATGATGCCAGACAGTGACCATAAGGATAGAATTTTTCTATCCTCTCCTAACAGTCATCTATAATATATTGGATCCCTATTTCAAGTAATCTATCCTAAGAGCTAACCAAAATTTTTACTAGTACCAACAAAGCTCTGACCTGAGAAGGGTTTTACAGCAAAACCGAATTGTCATGCAAAGTTAGATGATTACATAATATTGGTTAAAATGAAAGAAGTTTTGTTTGATTTCCTTCTTTACGTTCCATCAACAATCTTTCAGTTATGTAGGGATGGGTCTTCCTCAGGGTTGAACCAGTACTAAGCTAGGTAAAATGAAAGAAACAATATGTTAGATTAATGGTGAGCTTTTTATACTGTTTTCTTGAGGATATGTATAAGAAGCAGAACTTCAGAAATATATGAATTTAATGTTTTTCAAATTAATAAAGTTGCAAAATGCAAGAAAAGGTATCTATCATAGCTGAGCTGAGAGCAAAATAACTGGCTGAATCACATATGAAACTTTGTGAGCCTTAGGAAGGATTTTTAATTTGCACCTGACATTCATGAAATATATGGTGCAGTCCCTTTATAATGCTATATTTAGGGTTCCATAGAATTGGGTCTTGTTAAAAGTGAATCAGGTTATAAAGGGACAATTTTACAAAAGGTATTACAGGAAAATTACCATGAAATGGTAATTTTCCTTTAATTTCTTTGTAAAATTCCATGGTAAAAAAAAATCCATGGTAAAAAAAAAATTTAGAATCAACAACATGACTGTTTTACATCCAAATCCATGTTATAATGTGGTGTGTTTTATATAGGCACCATACTGTACTTATAATAATAGATTGTCTAGGCATGGGCAAGAATGATATTCGAAAAAAATTCATTGTTTATGACCTTAATTTTACAGAAACGACAACAAGACTCCCAGTGTGTCATCAGCCAAAGGAAGTAGGACCCTGCTTTGCTTCCATTCCAAGATGGTACCACAATTTAGCCACAAGGCGATGTGAAGAGTTTACTTATGGTGGTTGCCGCGGTAACCAGAATAACTTTGCTAGTCAGAGAGAATGTGAAAACTACTGTGGCGTGAGGAGAGGAACACGTAAGTTGATTATTACACATCAGTCTTTTTTTGTGTAAAAAAGTAGGATAGATGTTACCAATGAGGTGTTGAACAGTAAATTTGGCATGCTTTAGGCAAATTGGGCCAATACACCTGACCTAGGACAAACATAGCTGACCTAGTATCTGTAACTAAAATCACTTAATGACATTTATTATTAATTACCTACTAAATATATAGCACTTTTACAGGCCAATGTGTCTGTGTCATACTGGATGACCTCAGCTAAATACAGCTGAACTGAGACCAATACTGTTAACCCCAAGGCTTCGATCAATACAGAAATCCATGCTTTATTTTTATCCCCCGATGAAGTCAGAGTGATATAGTTTTGGCGTTGTCCGTCCGTCCACAATTTTTGTCTGTCGGGAACCATATCTCAGTACCTATTGGTCAGATTTGATTCATTCTTAGTACAGATGATAAGTACCATGGACTCTCGATATCCTATTAGTTTGGTCAAAATCGACCCCTTAACACTTGAGTTATTGCCCTTGTTTTAGTATAGGCAATTATAAGGCAAAACCTATATTAGCTTTCTTGTGTAATGATCTTCACATTTCATCAAAGCTATTATATTTAACAACTTCTCACAATTAGACCATGATTGCCAAGTGCCTGTAGATAAGCATGGCAGTGTCAAAGTTTTACCCCACCCCCTTTGAGCCCACCTAAGAAGTCAAAGGTCAATATTTAAATTTTGCAATAACTAAGGCAATTGTTAATATTTTTTGCTGAAATTTTGCATACAGGCAGAGCACAATAGATATGAAACATATCAAACAGGATTTCAGTTTGAAGGCCTGGGTTCGAGCCTGAAGGGTGGACTTAGGGGGTGGGGCCGAGGTCAAAATTAAACTTTTTCAGAATATGGTCATGTTGCATATCAAATTAAAGCTGACGACGCTGGCAGCAACTTGGTAGCAAATATTTTGCCCACAGACACACCCTCCACCCAGGGGGTGGGGTCAAAAGGTCAAACTATATCTTTTTCTGAAAGTAGTCATGTTGCATATCAAATTAAAGTGAATTGAGCACAGAGCACCATGAAAGCAACCATGCTGTCATTATACACACCAACGACCCCTGGGGTGGGGTCAAAAGGTCATTTTATTTTTCTTTTTTAAAAGTGGTAATGTTGCATATCAAATTAAAGTGGAAGAAGTGTAGACCTACATGCAAGGTAACACTTTGAATTTACACACACCCTTGACCTCTGGGGTTGGGCTTAAAGATCAGATATTGAAATTGTGCAGATGTAAGTTTATTCTTTTATTAAACTAAGCACTAAAACATACTTGACAGGTGTTTGTTATGATCTGAATAATACTGAAGGTGAATTAAGGGCTCGATAAATGGGATTTATGTTTTGTGATTTACATGTTTCTCTCAAATAACCCTTCGTCAGGGGATATAAATTCGTCGAATTTGTTTGTATAGTTTGCTAGATCAAAACAGTAAACCATGGGGAGTTTCATATTTGCTTAATTAAATGAAAAAAAAATAATGAAAATGAAATTGTCTTTGTAGATTGTCAAAGCTTAAGCCTTCAAATGATATCATTTAGGGTATAACTGTATTCAAAATTTTCATTTGGGGAGGTACATCATTAGCATTATGGTCGGAAATATTGTTTTATGGCGATGCGCGAGCGAGGCCGTAAAGCGTGATTTCGGAATGTATATCTGACAATATACCTCCCCAAAGAAAATTTTTAATCAGACTAATATAATTATCCCCATTCTAATGCACTTCTGCACTTTCGTCTCAAATTGGAGCGTTGCAAGCCACATAAAGCTGCACGTCGTCCATCGAAATGTGACGTAATTAATGACGTCAAACTGTTTCTGACAGTATATCGCATGTGCATTAGAATGAAGACTTATTTTGAATTTTACACAATCATGCACCATTTCTTACAGCGGAAACAGTAGAACCTGATGAGAAGTCGGATGAAAATATCAGTAAGAAAAATGTTCAAACTAAAATTGTTATTATTAAAGATAGTTAGATTAATTTCAGTTGGTGCATAGCTTTCAATAGGAGACTTTCTTCTACCAAAATTATTTCACTTTTTTTTTTCAACAAAATTATTAATGATCCATATGCATGACATTACAAAACCAACAAATGGAGTGCACATATCGAAGACTCTGATCAGACTGGGCTGGGCATTTGCTCAGTCTGACAAGAGTCTTCACTGTGAGCTCAGTGAGTAACTAAGGACCTAAGCTTTCTTCATGCAGACAGCGAAGACTCTGATCAGACTGAACTGATGCCTAGGCTTATTTATCTGGGTCCTCTCATTACACACAGCCACATTGTGATAGGGAGCGCAGTGGCTCAGTGGTAGAGTGCTTGACTTGAGACTGAGGGGCTGCAGGTTCCAGCCTCACCTAACAAAACAGCCACATTGTTGGTTTACTCATGCCGCAGCTGTTTGTAGAGGTGCTCATGGATCACCATCAAGATGATTCCAATGAGTATTCTGCTACATGGGATAGATACATGTGATTTCCAACAATGTGGCATTTTGAGGAGTGTAGACTCAGACGAGCCTGTGCAGCCTCCTTTGAGGCTTAGAAACTCCAAATGATGGTCAGTCAGTAGCTTAACAGTCATAGAATATTCAAGTGACTAGCAAAGGCTCTGATCAGACTGCACGTATGCGCATGCTGATCTGAGGCTTTGCTGGTCGCACATACCACATTGTTGGACCTCTCCTGTCGTGGCTTATATATTTTGATTGAGAAATAAAATATAGACTTTGATATTGGTAGTTCTCCTATCTAGAGCTCTAAGGCTGGTCAAGGATAACTTTTAATAGACCTAGGAGCAATATTTTCTTGGCTTCTATTTGCTCACCTGAGCCATAGGCTCTGTGTGAGCTTTAGTGATCATATGATGTCTGAAGCCAGCAAGTGCACACCCAGTGGTACATTGATGGCTTACAAATTTGGACTGTTTGCCACCTTATTATACATTCATGAGTGAAAAATGCCATTTATTCCATGTAAGTGAACTTAATTGGCAAGCCATCGAATTATGTGGCAAAATAGGCTCTTATGAGGCTAGCTACATAAGAGAAAATGCCACTTTAGAATAATTTCACATTAATGTTCCCCATAATACCCTCTATCAAAATTGCACAATTGGTTCTGCTTTGCTGAATAAAATGGCCACCAGAGCTAAAAATAGAAAAATCTTTAAAGAACAACTGCTCCAAACTTGAAATAATTTCACACAAATGTTTCTTACGGTGCCCTGTACCAAAATTACACAAATGATTTCACTACCAAAGTTGCACAAAAAGTCTGTTTTGATGAAAAACCTTAATTTCTGTCAGAGCTGAAAAAAATATTTGTCTTTAAACACAGTACTCAGGTGAGAAAACCAGAGCCTCATGGCCCTCTTGTTAATAGTTATCCTTGATCAGTTATCCTTGAGTTCAGTTTGAATTTTAGTTGCGCAAAGTTAATTCTAGTCATGCTTTGTTTTATAAAAACTAACATCGTTTATTCCAATAACTATCTTTCCGAATAATTTGTACCCTGTCACATTTTTAACCAACTCCATATTATTTTAAGCTGCATAATCTAAAGTTGTTTTCAGTTTTCCCTTACCTTTTCAATCTAGGGTCCAAATTAAACCTTATCCTGACAATATTTTTGTCCCGAAAATGTTGTCTGCTTATTACATCTGCTGCATATATGTAAATGCTCTTGAGACTATTTTTATCATGGAAGCAAACACTATGAACTCTGATCAGACTGCTCCCTTATGGAGCAGTCTGATCTGAGTCCACAGTGTTTGCAATATAGACTGCCAAAGCTCATCATCAGATAGGCAAGCAGACGACAAAGGTCATGAATCGCCGGAAAAGGGCTATCACCATACTTACCTGATCTGTTCAGGCACCTTAACTCTTTACGATTCTTAACTCTTTCCTTGCAGGCGGCGACTTTTGTCGTCTGCTGATAACCTTTGCAAACAGTTTGGACCCAGATCAGGATGGACAGAATGTCAACCCTGATCTGGATCCAAACTGCTTGGCACTCTGAAAGTGTTCCTGAAAGATTTTTTGAAAAATTTAATTTTGAAAAAAAGTCAGCAGACGACCACAGAAGCAAGAAAAATTACCTAGTATTCAAAGAGTTAAGTTACCCTCTGTGATGTTATCAAATTTTGTTGCATGTTTAGCCCTTAATGCGCCAATCGCAACAAAAGTCTTCTGCTTTTCTTGTCTTTTGAAATGTTGAAGAAGCCTCTATGGGAAACAGTGTGGACCCTGAACAGGCTGCTCCTATAGGAGCAGTCTGTTCTGGGTCCAAGCTGTTTGCTTCTATAATTAATTTGTCAGTAATGTTAGGCAATTATTTGCAGCAGACGTCTTCAGCAGACGACATTTTCAGATGCTTTTTTTTTTTCTTTAAGGGTTAAGAAACCAAACAAGGCTTGATATTTCAAGGTGAATCATCTATTGACAGATTCACATGATCTGTCAAGTCTTATCTGGTTTGCTAAAGTATAAAGAAGATTTGAAAATGTCTGCTGTAAGTAAGAAATTTATCATCATCTGTTATGGTAGTTTGGGTATATAATTTACAATGATGGTTTTGGGTAGGGCAGGGGGAGGTGGGGGTATTTGAAGTGTTGTGTTTTGTGAAACACTGAGATCATAGCATGTTTGTTGTCAAGTTGTTTTTGCCTACATGAGTTTGCCCATTTGACTGGCAGGCAATCTTAAAAAGTTTTTATAAGCATACGTTAGAATAGCTTAAAAATAGACTAAATATAGTGACAGTTTTCGTATCTTGCCATTTTATTTCATCCTGCTATATATATTCATATCAGAATACTTTTACCATGGAAGCAAACACTATGAACCCTAATCAGACTGCTATAAGAGCAGTCTGATAAGGGTGCATATTTTTTGCATTATAGGTTATGTAAGGATATAAGCTAATACGAGCAGAATGACAATTGTTGTAGGATTAGCTATTTGTTGACTCATAGATTCTGCCGTCCAGTTTGACACAATAAAATCTGCAATGAAAAAGTCAGCAGATGACAACAAAAGCATGGAAAATTTCCCAGCATGCGAAGAATTAAACTGTCTTATTAAAATTTGTTGTTTCTGGAAGTACAAAATGTGTTTTCTGTAGCTTCACCAATACAGCAGATCAATCTTTCAAGTACAGTAAAAACCAGTCTTAAGCTGCCACTCAAAAAGAAGACTAAAAATTGGTTTTCAAGACAGTTTATCACTTAATGCAGGTCAAAGGTATTGCAGAATGCTCCAAGAGAGCATTCTGCAATACTTTCAACCTTCATTTAGCTATCATTTGTCTTTAAAACCTTTGTTTTGTCTATTTTTGAGTGGCCGCTTAAGACAGGTTTTACTGTACTTTCATAACCACTCTCAAGTTGGACATTTTTTTTTTCATAGTTTCTTTTTTAACTGAGATAAAATTTTATGTTGTCAGATGGAGCACTTTGAGTTTTTGATTTATTTAGTATAATTTGGTTTGGTTTGATTCTTTACATCCCAGTCAACAGCTATGGTCATGTTGGGACGGTCAGTTCACCTTACCACACTTGAAGTGTAAATCAGTATTTCTCAGAGACCTGTAGGTCTTGAAAAGACCCCTTTTAAGAATTAAGGGATTCTATTTCTCAAAAAGGTAATGTTGCCTTAAGTATTCATTGCAAGCCAGAAAGGGCCAGTTACATCTATGTAGGTGGGTAAGGGTGATGAAATCAAGAAGTCACAAAGCTGCAATAACAAAACGGGTAGATTGATTGACATTAAAGTATTTTACAGGAAAATAATTAAATGACATCTTGTATATTTATTTCAAGCCAGAAAGGACTTTATATAGCTGGACTAGACTTTAAACTTACAATGCCTTGGATTTAAAGTGCATGCTCTAAAATTTCAAACACTTTTCTCTTTCTTTTCTCAAATAAAATTTGGTTATCAGTGCTCTAACTCACAAAATACTTGTCGGAATAGCAAACAGGGAAGACCCTGATCAGACTGCTTCTTCAGAAGCAGTCTGATCTGGGTCTGCCCTGTTTGTCAAGGCCTTTTCGGTAGACTACTTGTGTTAAAAAAAATCTAGAACATCTACTGTGAGTTAGAATGCAAATCTGATGCTCATCCAACCAACTACACTAGCCTAGCCGTCAGATTGACTGATGTCGTAGAGCCAAAGCATTCTAGCTGTCTCAGCCAGGAATCGAACCCAGGTCGCTGGATCTACAGACAAACACTCTACCACGTCGCTGTAAAAGCCCACTTCTACCACAAGGCAGTAGAAGTGTATTTATATATACAGTAAACCCTGTCTTAAGCGGCCACTTAAAAGAAGACCAAAAATATGTTTTCAAGACCAATAATCGCTTAATGCAGGTCAAAAGTATTGCAGAACGCTCCAAAGGGAGCATTCTGCAATAATGTCGACCTTCATTAAGCTACCATTTGTCATTAAGATCTTTGTTATTTCTATTTTTGAGTGGCTGCTTAAGACAGGTTTTACTGTATACCTAGACCCTGTGACACTGACATTGAAACATTTTCTTTGATATTTTCAGCAATCAGTAAACCTGGTGAGTGTCTTGCCACAGATTTCGGAGAAAATTGTTACAGCTCTTGCCGATACGATGGAGACTGTCCTGGCAACCAAAAGTGTTGTGCCGATAGAAATTCCTGCAGTAGATGTGTGGAGCCAGGAAGACGAACAGAAATAGAAGTCTGTAAGTAACAGTGCAATGGTGATGACTTCAGACAAAACATAGTAATGACTGACAATTTGAGACAGTAATTTTATCTGAAGAAGTGAAACCGGCTGAAGCCATTTATCGGTTACCGCTTATATTATTGCATTGTTACATGTTGGTCTGATAAACGTTGTCTATCTCACAGCATGTGCTTTTATCAGGTCATGATGATGTTGCACTTTTTTAATGATGTCTGCCAATGACGCTGAATCAACACAATCATCGATTTTTACGTCATAATTGCTATATTGTTTCCAGGACTTTAGTGACCCCCGTTTTTTGCTTATTATTCTTTAATGGTGATTTTAATTGAAAAATTAATTAGAGAAATGAATTTAGATACATACCGCGTAATTGAATTTATTTTTTCGACATAAATATGAGTTTTTGTATAAGCTGGGATTAGATGGAATTTTGGTGTGTTTTTGCTGCTTTTCTTTGAATTAGTCCCCAAGTGAACCTAGCGATATAAATAAAACATGGTTTATGCAGGTCAGTGGAGGATATTCGTCAGTCCCACAGATAAGAGTGCGTAACAGAGAATTATTTGCCCTATTTCTCAACCAAAAAATATGTTGTGTGTACTCAAAACAACCGTCTCGATGATATGGTTCTTTTTAGCACCAAAAACACGTGTTTAAACTGATAAAAACAATCGCAACTTCACGCTAAAATTGCTTAACTGGCACAATCTTCGTGCATTAAGCTATGATTCACTGCTTATACTGACTCATAAACTTCACTGTACATCTAAAGGCGATGCATTGAAATGGCCTGTGTTAAAAAAACGATCCAAGTAACAGTATTGTTTGAACCTTAAACAATGGCTGAATTTCCTTTCGAGATCATTGTTTCCTAAAAATATGTCTTTCAGGAATACAAGTAGATTATCAAACAGTATGGATTCAGATAATGCCCAACATTTTTATCTTAACTTGCCTTCGGTAAAACAGTTAAGCAGTTCAGCAAAATAGCTTTAGCAGGCAAATAGTTGATGCTCTTTAAGTTTAATGTATATCCCTAATTCGCTATTTCTCGTCAACTCTCTAAACTTGAATTGTCGTCATAAACTCTTTACTTACTAGTGTCGTCTGCTGATTACCTTTGCAAACAATTTGGACCCAGATCAGGCCCGACAAAATGTCGGGATGATATGGATCCAAACTGCTTAGCACTCTACTGATATTTCTGAAAGATCATTTTAGAAAAAGCAACGACAAGGAACAAACTGATTTTGAAAAAAAAAATGTCAGCAGACGACAAAATCATGACAAATTACCTCGTAGGCAAAAAGAGTCAGTGAATGGAAATGTACATGCGTGTTTTATGCTTAAGCCTTATATGTGCCTGCTTTCAATAGGGCATGGTCTAGGACCCCTATAGACTTTTACAATTGCGTGTGTGCGTGCGTGTGTGAGTCAAAATGATGACGAGTGAGGTTTGCGAAATAGATTTTCGTTGAATCATCGGATATAGAAAGTCCTGTAGGCTAGTACATATCATCATAGCAATGCAAATATACCATGTGTATCTATTGGGGTACACATAGGTATATTAACAGGAAAAAACAACTAAGTTATTCTTTTGTACAGGGGACTGGGGCTTCAGTTACAAATAAGGGCGTCTCCCAAAAATAAGTTTTAGTTACGCGGTGTGTATTTAAATCCACATGCTAAGTGCCGTTCTTCTAAGTTCAATTTAAAGCTGTTTAAAAAAAGAAAAACGGGGGTCACTGATAACCTGGAAATACATTAGTTTGAAGAGTGAACCAATGATATACTGATAAATAGAACCCTCATGGAAATTTCATGTCTGAACCTGTATGAATCTCCTTCTGAATATTCGCTTAAACATTTCTGATTTGGTCTGAATCATTCCATTATCCCCTTTTCTGAATCTTTGCTGCTTTTCGGACCTTTAAGCCATTATTCAGATCATGTCAAGATTGATTCAGATCAGCAATTTATGAAAATCCATTGTGATTCAGATATTATCTGCAATGATTCAGCAGCATTCAGATGTAGTTCAGAAAAAATCAGAAAAGGTTCTGAAGCATTTAGCCATGATTCAGAAATACTCAGAAGCATTCAGACATGATTACGAAGTTTTCAGACATATCTAGTAATGATTCAGAAATAGTGCAGCTTGATTCAGAAATATTTAGCTATGATTCTGATATATTTAGTCATGATTCGGCAATATTCAGGCACAATTCAGTCAGAATTCAGAAATTTTCAGCTTAAATTCAGAAAGATTCAGCTTAAATTCAGAATATTTCAGCACCACCCGACCCCCTCCCTCATGGGCTCCCTCTACTGGCCCCACCTAAGACTTAATATGCCCAATGTGTTATCACTTCTACCATCTAAACTGCATATAATCATTAAGTTTGTAGTTTGATCCTTGTCTACATAGCCTTTCAAAAGAGACTGAGAGGACTATATAAGTAATTTGGAGTGGGTGGGGTAACTGAATTAGCTATGGAGATGAGTTGCAAGAATAACATAAACAAAATGTAAACATGCAAACAGTAACTTAATACTTAATGCCTTCTGAACATGCTTCATTCATCTTTCCTCACTGATATTTCTTGAAATTAAGTAAAAACTTACTAAATATTGATTTCTGCTGTGTGTCACCTTTGCTTTCTGCTGCAGACTACATTTAAAAAGGAAGTATCCACTGAGCATGCACCATTTTATCACATGACTTCCTTCTGAAGAATTCAGACACATTCAGACCGATTCAGGTCTTTATCATTCGGAAAAGTTCAGCATTGATTCAGAAAGATTCAGACAGACATGTTTCAGTTTGATACCTATCTATCTGTCTGTCTGTCTGTCTGTCTATCTATCTATCTATCTATCTATCTATCTATCTATCTATCTATCTATCTATCTATCTATCTATCTATCTATCTATCTATCTATCTATCTATCTATCTATCTATCTATCTATCTATCTATCTATCTATCTATCTATCTTTCTTTCTATCTATCTATCTATCTATCTATCTATCTATCTATCTATCTTTCCAGATTCCATCCATCCTTTCGTCCATCAATCTATATCCATTCATCGATCCATCCATCAATCTATCCATCCATCCATCCCCCTCTCTCTTTCTCTGATCCATCCATCCATCCATTCATCCATCTCTCTCTCTCTCTTCTCCTCTCTCTCTCTCTCTCTCTCTCTCTCTCTCTCTCTCTCTCTCTCTATCTATCTATCTATCTATCTATCTATCTATCTATCTATCCAGCTATCTTTCCATATTGATCTATGCATCCATCCATTCATCCACCAATCTCCATATCCATCCATCCATCCATCCATCCATCCATCCATCCATCAACCTATCCATCCATCCCCCCTCTCTTTCTTGCTTCTCTCTCTCTCTCTGTTCCATCCATCCATCCATCCATCTGTCCCTTCCTCCCTCAATCTCTCTCTCATTCTCTCTCTCTCTACCAACTAAAATAAATATTCTCATTCTGTACATTTACCTTAAAAATCAGACCCTAAAATAACCCCCAAAAGAAGTAGCCCATCTTGCCCCTTTACTGTTAGATATATATTTCTTAACCAATCATGCAGTTTCATATTGATATAAGTAAATAAATATATAACATACAACATTTTAATTTAATACTCATAGAAAAAACATCCAATAAGTATATATTGATAGTTTATTACTCAGGTAGGGAGTGCAGTGGCTCAGTGGTAGAGTTTTTGACTCGAGACCGAAGGGCCCCGGGTTGGAGCCTAGACGGCGTCACTGCGTTGTGGTCCTTGAGCAAGGCACATTTATCCTAGCTTAGTACTGGTTCAACCTAGGAAGACCTGTCCCTTTATAACTGAAATATTGTTGATGGGACATAAAGAATCAAATCAATCAATCAATCAATTTATTACTCAGGAAAAAATCTTTGGCTGAATGATTCAGATAATAGACCCATACTAAATTTAGTAGAAACTAAAATCTGAATACTTAATCAGATACCGTTCCAACTTTAAATATTGGTAGAAAATAATTCTGACTCATTCAGATAGATTCAGATGTTAAATATTGGTAGAAACTAAGACTGAATCATTAAGGTGTGATTCAGATGGATTCTGACTTTAAGGATTAGTAAAAAATAAGTCTGAATCATTCAGATGTGTAATTCAGAAATATTCAGACTTTGAAAAATGGTAAAACTCATTCTGAATGATTCAGATGGGATTCAGATAGATTCAGAGTTGGAAAAATTGGTAGAATAAAGTTCTGAATGATTCAGATGATATTCAGATGATATTCAGATAGATTCAGACTTTATTTTGTAATGTAGAGTGATTCAGACTTATTCAGTTGTCTGAATTCTTCTGATTCAACAATGGATCAATACTGAATTGGATTCATAAGATTTCAGAAATGATTTAGAATGATTCCAACTGATTCAGAAAGAATTAGAAATCATTTATTTGGATTCATATTAATTCAGACTGCATTCTATGGATTCAGATGAATCCAGCTTTGCTTCAGAAAGGTTCAAACTGATTCAGGACTGATTCAGAAATTAAGGATCATGAGGGAATACCAGGTTGGTGTCTTTCGATATCAAGTTTACAAGCCTCACAATGTCAACAAGCATTCTCAAAGCCTTACCTGGTAACCTTGATATCAAAAGACTTTCACCTAGTATTCTCTTTTGAAAGGGTTAGTCTTGTGCAGTATGTCCAAGTTTTCTTTTTATGGCCTAATAATCTGGTGACCTTATCATGGAGAATGAATGTCTTGTCGCAGAGCATAGTGACTCAGTTGGTAGAGCATTAGACTGGGGATCGAAGGGTTGCTAGTACAAAACTCAACGCTGGTAGGAGTTACTGTGTTGTGTCCTTGAGCAATATACATAATCCGCTGCTTAGTACTGGTTCAACCCAGGAAGACAGAAAGTTGTCTTAACATGACTGAAAACTTGTTGACTAGGACGTAAAGTATCAAAACAAGCAATGTCTTAACAGTCTTACAAACTACCTGAAGATTTTAGTTTTCAGATCTCAATTTTTAACGCAGATTTCTGTAATAAATTTTCCAAAGGAATTTAGCTTAATGAAAATAGAATATACACATTGTGACAGAACAAAAATTCTGGTAAATTCCTTAACCCTTTTCCCGCCAGTCACAACTTGTCGTCTGCTCCTCTCATCTGCTTATTTTCTTAGGTAGCCTATATTGCAAACAATATTGACTGTTCCAAGGGGAGCAATCTGATCAGGGTCCATAGTGTTTGCTTCCATGATAAAATTTATTCTGAAGTGCACTTGAATATATTCAGCAGACGTAAGAAGCAGATGCAGTTTCTGGACAAAAAATATTGGCGGGATGAGGGTTATTAAAGTCTGCTTGCGTTGCCTGTGGTAAGAGGTGTCTTACAATGTCAAAACTGATGTTAACACTTTATCTCCTAGTGTCGTCTGCTGATAACTTTTCCAAACAGTTTTGACCCAGATCAGGCCCAACTGAATGTTGGGCCTGATCTGGATCCAAACTGTTTGACACTCTGATTGTATTCATGAAAGAAATTTTTGAAAAAGTTGATTTTAAAAAAAATCAACAGACGACAAAAAAGCGGGAAAAAATTTGAATATACCATTTTTCAGTGAGACCAACTGAAGTTTGTAGCTTGCCAAAGGAGATTGGACCTTGTAGGGCAGCCATGCCAAGATGGTACTACAACCCTGACTCACAGTTATGTGAACAATTCACCTATGGTGGATGCGAGGGAAATAAAAATAATTTTGAAACTGAAGAGACATGCCGTAGATATTGTCGGGCTAGAGTTTCTACCAGGACCAGAACTAGACGTAAGTATTTTATAGAATTTTAAAACCATTTTCACCATAATAAACACATAGCAGATCTGAACATCTTTGAATGCTATCACAATCACACTGGATCCATGGTCTACTAAACTTTATTCTAAATGCATGCCAGTCTGTGAATTGACACCTGACTATGGACCATGCCAAGTCTCCAGGGCTAATAATCTTCTATCTTTCCGAACCAGTATGTGAGTTGAAACCTGACTATAGGCCATACCAAGTCTCCAGGGCTAGTAAAAAAATTATTCTTTCAGAACCAGTCTGTGAGTTACACCTTACTTTGGACCATGCCAAGTCTACTGAGCTAGTAAACTAATCTTTTTTAGAACCAGTCTTTGAGTTGACACCTGACTATGGAGCATTCCAAGTCTCCTGTGCTAGCTATAACTTTTAGCTGTCTTTCAGAACCAGTGTGTGAGTTGACACCTGGCTAGTAACTTTTTATCTTCCTTTCAGAACCAGACTGTGAGTTGACACATGACTAGTAACCTTTTATCTTCCTTTCAGAACCAGTCTGTAAGTTGACACATGACTAGTAACCTTTTATCTTTCATTCAGAACCAGACTGGGAGTTGACACATGACTAGTAACCTTTTATCTTCCTTTCAGAACCAGTCTGTAAGTTGACACATGACTAGTAACCTTTTATCTTCCTTTCAGAACCAGACTGTGAGTTGACACATGACTAGTAACCTTTTATCTTCCTTTCAGAACCAGTCTGGGAGTTGACACATGACTAGTAACCTTTTATCTTCCTTTCAGAACCAGTCTGTAAGTTGACACATGACTAGTAACCTTTTATCTTTCATTCAGAACCAGACTGGGAGTTGACACATGACTAGTAACCTTTTATCTTCCTTTCAGAACCAGTCTGTAAGTTGACACATGACTAGTAACCTTTTATCTTCCTTTCAGAACCAGACTGTGAGTTGACACATGACTAGTAACCTTTTATCTTCCTTTCAGAACCAGACTGTGAGTTGACACATGACTAGTAACCTTTTATCTTCCTTTCAGAACCAGTCTGGGAGTTGACACATGACTAGTAACCTTTTATCTTCCTTTCAGAACCAGACTGTGAGTTGACACATGACGAGTAACCTTTTATCTTTCATTCAGAACCAGACTGGGAGTTGACACATGACTAGTAACCTTTTATCTTCCTTTCAGAACCAGTCTGTAAGTTGACACATGACTAGTAACCTTTTATCTTCCTTTCAGAACCAGACTGTGAGTTGACACATGACTAGTAACCTTTTATCTTTCTTTCAGAACCAGACTGTGAGTTGACACATGACTAGTAACCTTTTATCTTTCATTCAGAACCAGACTGTGAGTTGACACATGACTAGTAACTTTTTATCTTCCTTTCAGAACCAGTCTGGGAGTTGACACATGACTAGTAACCTTTTATCTTTCTTTCAGAACCAGACTGTGAGTTGACACATGACTAGTAACCTTTTATCTTTCATTCAGAACCAGACTGTGAGTTGACACATGACTAGTAACCTTTTATCTTTCATTCAGAACCAGTCTGTAAGTTGACACATGACTAGTAACCTTTTATCTTTCATTCAGAACCAGACTGTGAGTTGACACATGACTAGTAACCTTTTATCTTTCTTTCAGAACCAGTCTTTAAGTTGACACCTTACAAGTAGCCTTTTATCTTTATTTCAGAACCAGTCTGTAAGTTGACACATGACTAGTAATCTTTTATCTTTATTTCAGAACCAGTCGGGAAGTTGACACCTGACTAGTAACCTTTTATCTTTATTTCAGAACCAGTCTGGAAGTTGACAACTGGCTAGTAACCTTTTATCTTCCTTTCAGAACCAGTCTGGGAGTTGACACATGACTAGTAACCTTTTATCTTCCTTTCAGAACCAGTCTGGGAGTTGACACATGACTAGTAACCTTTTATCTTCCTTCAGAACCAGACTGTGAGTTGACACATGACGAGTAACCTTTTATCTTTCATTCAGAACCAGACTGTGAGTTGACACACGACTAGTAACCTTTTATCTTCCTTTCAGAACCAGTCTGGGAGTTGACACATGACTAGTAACCTTTTATCTTTCTTTCAGAACCAGACTGTGAGTTGACACATGACTAGTAACCTTTTATCTTCCTTTCAGAACCAGTCTGGGAGTTGACACATGACTAGTAACCTTTTATCTTTCATTCAGAACCAGTCTGGGAGTTGACACATGACTAGTAACCTTTTATCTTCCTTTCAGAACCAGACTGTGAGTTGACACATGACGAGTAACCTTTTATCTTTCATTCAGAACCAGACTGTGAGTTGACACATGACTAGTAACCTTTTATCTTTCATTCAGAACCAGTCTGGGAGTTGACACATGACTAGTTACCTTTTATCTTCCTTTCAGAACCAGACTGTGAGTTGACACATGACGAGTAACCTTTTATCTTCCTTTCAGAACCAGACTGTGAGTTGACACATGACTAGTAACCTTTTATCTTCCTTTCAGAACCAGACTGTGAGTTGACACATGACTAGTAATCTTTTATCTTTATTTCAGAACCAGTCTGTAAGTTGACACCTGACTAGTAATCTTTTATCTTTATTTCAGAACCAGTCGGGAAGTTGACACCTGACTAGTAACCTTTTATCTTCCTTTCAGAACCAGACTGTGAGATGACACATGACTAGTAATCTTTTATCTTTATTTCAGAACCAGTCTGTAAGTTGACACCTGACTAGTAACCTTTTATCTTTCTTTCAGAACCAGTCTGTAAGTTCACACCTGGCTAGTAAAATTTTCTTCTTTTCAGAACCAGTCTGTGAAATGACACCTGACTATGGACCATGCAGATCTCCAGTCTCCAAGTGGAATTACAATATTACAACACTACAGTGTGATTCCTTCACATATGGTGGTTGTCTTGGCAACCATAATAATTTTGAAACTGAAACCAAGTGTATGGCCTACTGTGGTCTTAGACATAGTGGTACTAGGCAAGGTAAGTACAGTAAAACCTGTCTTAAGCAGCCACTCAAAATGAAACCAAAAATTATTTTCAAGACCGATTATCACTTAATGCAGGTCAAAAGTATTGCAGAATGCTCCGAGGGGAGCATTCTGCAATACTTTTGACCTTCATTAAGCTACCATTTGTTAGTAAGATCATTGTTTTGTCTATTCTTAAGTGGCCGCTTAAGACAGGTTTTACTGGAATTGTGTTTTTTTTACCTGTTTAAGACTAGTGGCCCATAAAGGAGACAGTTGCAAATAATTCAGACCCACATGAGCTAGTCACAAACCCTTAGAATAGAAAAAGTTGGCCTATATGTACTTTTATAGACAAGGACTTTAACGCTAGTTGTTGGGTTCCCTATTTGACAGAAAACTTAACTTATACATGTATAAGCAAAACTATAGTGTCCTAGCTTCAAGAGAAACTACTCTGTCTAACGATATCAACTTTTTGTTTTTACGTTGAATAAGTCCCATGAAATAATCATGAAAAACTCGGATTTTACTGTCTGCTTGATATTCATTATCTTAAAACTGTCAATTTTAAAGAAAAATCTGTAAAAGAGAAAAACTCATGAAAAATTACCGGGCATACAAAGATTTAACTGACATTTATGTTTCAGATGATTGTCTTCTACAAAAGGAAGTCGGTAACTGCCGAGGAAATATTCCAAGATGGTACTATGATGCCAGATCTGGCCGTTGCTATGAGTTCAGCTACGGTGGTTGCCAGGGTAACGGAAACAATTTCGGAGATGAATCTTCCTGTTATGATTCCTGCAGAGGTATAAGAGTTGATGAGCCTGAACCGGTTACCTCCAGGCCCCCAGTCGTTGGTATGTAGGCATTTCATATACTAGATCTGTTACAGTATTGAAATATAAAAATAAGCATTTTTGGTCTAATAAGTTCCTTTGGAACACTGTAGGCTTGCACATATATAATAAATCCACATAAGGTTTTGTGCTACAGTAAACCCTGTCTTAAGCTACCCTAAAAAATAGACAAAACGAAGATCTTAAAGACAAATGGAAGCTAAATGAAGGTCGAAAGTATTGCAGAATGCTCCTTTTGGAGCATTCTGCAATACTTTTGACCTGCATTAAGCGATATCTAGATGTCTTGAAAACCAATTTTTGGTCTTCTTCTTGAGTGACCGCTTAAGACCATATATACTGTGTTTGCCATTCCTTAATTAACTTCAAATGATAAAAAAAAATAGTACTGGTAAACTCCTCATAGCTCTAAAGCCTGACGAATATCTCAGAGATAACCAAGCCGAAATTGACCAAAATAGTGTTAAGTGAGCTTTGAAATCACAACCCAAACAGCTAGGCTCGTGATGAAAGGACTACTTTTATAAGATACAGCTTTTACAGACGAGAAAAGGGGACTAATGAATGGAATAATAAGGGAGTGCAGTGGCTCAGTCGGAGAGTGCTTGACTCGAGACCGAGGGGCGGCTGGTTCGAGCCTCACTGGTGTCACTGAGTCCTTGAGCAAGACACATTTATCCTAGCTTAGTACTGGTTCAACCCAGGAAGACCCGTCCCTGTTTAACTCAAAGATTGTTGATGGGACGTAAAGAATCAAACAAAAAAAAAAAGAATGGAATAATTAGGGACTAATGAACTTAATTTAATTGGTTTTCAGAAGGTGACATTTGTGCACTCCCACTTGAGACCCCGTGTGACAACAGCAGGGGTGGGGTCAACTGGTACTATGACAGCCGTGAAGGTGTGTGCAAGGAGGTGCCGGAAGGGGGCTGTAACAAAAATAGAAATAATTTCCAGAGCCGAGAACAATGTGAAGGATACTGTAGTAGAGAAAGTAAGTACACTTTACACTTATCACAAGTTTAGATAGACAACATTTTTGAGCGTAAAATTGTAAATATTTTCTTACCAATCAGTTTTAACATACATGTATGTTTTGGGTGCTCAAAAGAACCTTCTCATTGAGACGGTTCTTTTGAGTACCCACAACATATGTTTTGGTTGAGAAATAAGAAAATTAGTTTTTCGATACACCCTCTTAACTAAAGTCCTGCACTTATACAGTGCAGTCCCGTTATAACATGGCACAGGTTTAGATAAACATATAAATTCAGTGTAAAATTGTTAATATTTTCTTATCCATCAGTTTTAACATATGTTTTGGATGCTCAAAAGAACCGTCTCATTGAGACGGTTCTTTTGAGTACCCACAACATATGTTTTGGCTGAGAAATAAGAAAATTAGTTTTTCGATACACACTCTTAACTAAAGTCCTGCACTTATACAGTGCAGTCCCGTTATAACAAATCTTGTTATAACATGGCACATGTTTAGATAAACAAATAAATTCAGCGTAAAATTGTAAATATTTTCTTACCAATGAATTTTAACACATGTTTTGGGTGCTCAAAAAAAACGTTCTTTTGAGTAGCCACAACATATGTTTTGGTTGAGAAATAAAAAAAAATATTTTTTTGGTGCACATTCTTACTTATAGGCCTGACATGGATTTGGATATATATTTACACTTGCCGCTGTCTTCCCTTAAAGCAACTGTCTTCATTTACCGATAAAGAGATTTGCAACCACTGGGACCTGGCACGTATAGGTGTTTTATAGTCTAAAATGGCCAAAAAGTCAATATAGGCTTGATAAAAGCTTTATTTATGGAAAGGGTTACAACTCTCAAAATGCCTTTTTTCACCCTCACCACAAAAAACGAACGAACAATTGTTCCAAAAGTAAATTTCAAATAGCCCCTTTGCGCCAGATTTTGTGGGTATATCAATGCTGTACCCATAAACATCAACAAGAAAGACATTTTTCTAATCCTTTTCTCACAGGGGTATAATGTTTACATCAACACCGGTTGAAACTGTCAACTCGATCATTATCTCGCAACAGGCTGAACAGCACATTTTTATCCCTGCAAAACACTTTCCCGGTGCGCCAACGCAAAACGAACAATGCACACTTAAAGACAATCTCTAGACTTATCTCTACCTGCAAATTATTCGTTGACAGATGTCTTTGAGTGCAAAATATTTCACAAATTCTTTTAATCATTGATAAAAATTCACTTCGGAGTCCATATTGTAAGAATGAGAAGTCACGTGGGCAATTTGTTTGGGTAGCCAACCAAAAGTTGTCTTACGAACACGTTCGGTTTACTCTCACATTACGTCACATGCAAAAACAAAATGGAAGTTGATGCTTTTTTCTGTCGAAGGAAAAAGTTTTTCTGATGGTAAACACTAGATGCAGACGATTAATAGGTATTCCCAGTAGATACTGAATACATAAGTAATTGTCTTTAAGTGTGCATTGTTCGTTTTGCGTTGGCGCACCGGGAAAGTGTTTTGCAGGGATAAAATTGTGCTGTTCAGCCTGTTGGGAGATGTTGATCGAGTTGACAGTTTCAACCGGTGTTGATGTAAACATTATACCCCTGTGAGAAAAGGATTAGAAGAATGTCTTTCTTGTTGATGTTTATGGGTAGGGTAAAAACATCGAATTTCGGACGGACATGTAAAATCGGACACTTTTCTACCTCCCCTGATATAACGTCCTGCTCTAGACTCTCAACCAATTGTTAAGTCTTATTTCAGGTTAACTGTACAGACAAAATATCGTTGTACCCACTTTCCAACAGTGAAAATGGAACACGTCTCATTATAATCGACAAATTAGATATCCATTCCAGTCTGGTGACCTCCAGCTCCGCACAGTTTAGAGATCACATGGTTTCGATGCTTGTCACAACTATTTTTAATTCCATCTTTTATAGTTGAATATTAATGCACAATGAAATATTTCTGCTCCCTAGTATCTTCGATAGTTATATTTATGAAATGAAAGGTTGTTTTTGCATATTCACAAAGATTTGAAACGAAATGACGATAAAATAATGGGTGTCCGTATTTCCCTTCAGGAAATTTAATTTCGGACACGGCATTGAACAAGACGTTCAGACGATGATTTTTGACCCTTTCATATGGATTTCTTTCCTTTCCAGCTGTTTGTAAATAAAATGCATTGAATCTATTTACGTTTTAGATAAGATTATTTAAGATTACTGTTGGTATAGCGATTGAAAGACTGGAATGCATCACCACGGACCCCCAAAATTGAGCAAGAGTTGACTGCGGGTTGAAAAGATTCCGTAGCTTTGCATGCTGGTTGACATTTCAGCACTTGATTTTAGAAGCAAATGAAATCAATATCTTAAAATACCTCGGTAGTTTACTCATATGATAAATGAAACATATTTAACTGTTTTTGACAGAATAAAAAACAGTTTAAGAGCTTTATTTTTTAAAAAGAAACAACTGTCCGATTTTCCCTTCAGCTCTGTCCGAATTTCCCGATAGCCGTCCGAATTTTCATGTTCGACCCTATGTCACTTTAAGTGCTAATCAAACACATTTAAATGCATTAACCAATGAAATTACAGCTTTATTAAGTCAATTGAGCATGTCTGGTAGCTACCAGCTAGATTCAACCTGGTGACATGTCTGGAGCAAAGCACAAACCGTGCTGAAGTAGTGCCACAGCGAAAAAGCGTCCGAAGTTCGATGTTTTTACCCTACAGCATTGATATACCCACAATCTGGCGCAAAGGGGCTATTTGAAATTTACTTTTGGAACAATTGTGCATTCGTTTTTTGTGGTGAGGGTGAAAAAAGGCATTTTGAGAGTTGTAACCCTTTCCATAAATAAAGCTTTTATCAAGCCTATATTGATTCTTTGGCCATTTTAAACTATAAAACACCTATACGTGCCGGGTCCCTGTGTTTGCAACTGTCTCCAATTGCCGATTTAGAGATTTGCCCGCATGAAATATAAAATGTAAGTATAAGAAATGAAATTTTATTTTTCAACCTTCATGATGTAATTCTTAGCGTCATGTGGCTCCCCAATTTTTTTACTGTGGAATTAATTATAGGAAAATGACCTTAATTGAAATGGAAATTTTACAAAGAAATTATATGAAAATGACCATAAAACGGAAATTTTACAAAGGAATTATAGGAAAATGACCATAAAATGGAAATTTTACAAAGGAATTATAGGAAAACGACCATAAAATGGAAAATTTTCTTTGTAAAATTTGTCCCTTTTTAACACAGTACATAGGGAGCGCAGTGGCTCAGTGGTAGGATGCTTGACTCGAGACAGAGGGGCCGGGGGATTGAACTTCACTGGCATCACTGTGTTGTGTCCTTGAGCAAGAACATTAATCCTAGCTTAGAACTGGTTCAACCCAGGAAGACCTGTCCCTTTATAACTGAAAGATTGTTGATGTGCCGTAAAGAATTAAAAAAAAATAGCATAACACGGTTCACTTATAACTCTGTCCAATCCTATTGACCCCCAAACATTATAAAGGGACTGCACTCCATTGTATGTTCTTGCACACTGGATATCTGAATATTGCCATAGTAAATTCTGGTGTGCTTTATGGAAGGAATTGTTAAGGCAGACCTGCTGTCTCATCAACAAATGCTTTTCTTTGCAACTGCCCTTTGTCAAATGCAAGAATATTACTTATCATATGACGTCCCATCTGGGAGTGAAATAAAGCCATGCAATAAAATCGATAAACCACTGGTGGTTTACAGATTTTCGGGAAACGTTATGACGTCCATAACAACATTGCGTACATAACGACAAAATAATAACGTTTTTACGTTAGAAATGAGACTTCAAAGTAATCTTAATTTCATATGATATAACATTCATGCTCTTATATTATTGAATTTATTAAACTCGTTGCGAAAAAAAATAAAATGCTCGGCAAGCCTCGCATTTGATCTCTTCCCCAACTTGTTTAATAATTCAATAAAACATGAGCACGCATGTAAGATCCTCTATATCTGCAACAAGGGGAGCACTCTTGTAAGATCCTCTATATATATATTTGCAACAAGAGGAGCACTCATGTAAGATCCTCTATATCTGCAACAAGGGGAGCACTCATGTAAAATCCTCTATATCTGCAACAAGGGGAGCACTCCTGTAAGATCCTCTATATCTGCAACAAGGGGTGCACTCCTGTAAGATCCTCTATATCTGCAACAAGGGGAGCACTCATGTACGATCCAGTATAACTGCAACAAGGGGAGCTCTCATGTAAGATCCTCTATATCCTAACTTGATTGTTTATTAAGGTAAATGTTCTAAAATTTCGAACACTAGTCGCCTGCCAAAAAAGCCTAGACAAACAGCGCAGAACCAGACCAGACAAGAAGCAGTCCCTGTTTGAGAACAGATCTATAGAGAAAAGTGTTAAAAAATTAGAAAATTTATCGTAAGTTGTCATAGGTTAGGATTTACAAACTATATTGTATTTGTGTCCCACTAGTTTGCTTTGATCCTAGCAAACAGTGCAGATCCTAATGAAGTGACACTTTCTGGGACATCTCATCTGGGTCTTTACTTCTTTACCAATGTTGCCTTTTGCAGGTTCCCAAAGGGTTGAATGATAATCCCTCCTATGCGTCTGGATGAATTTCAACCAAACTTCATTGCAACAATAAATAAAACCATTCAGATTAGCATAAAACATGCATAGCATAAGATTTTTGCTATCTTGCCACAATTGAAGAAATGCAATTTATTTTTATTCATTTATTATTAGGAGTGTGCCAACCTCTGACCTATTCCTCGGATATACGCTGTCTTGCGGCGTTTCGACACTGGACTTACAACAGAGACTCTGGAGAATGTGAGGAATTTACCTACGGGGGTTGCGGCGGCAGTGCCAATAATTTTCCAACAAAGGAAGCTTGTAGTCAGAAGTGTGGAGCAAGAGTCGTCAGAGTCACCACGGAAGCCCCTGAGCCTATGACACCTGATGGTATGTATCCTTCAGATATTTCCCATATGAGCCGTGACATGTGATTTCCAACAATGCTGCATTCTCAGATGAGCCTGTGCAGCCTCCTTTTAAGCTTAGACACTCCAAATGATGTTCAGTCAGTAGCTTAACACTAATAGAATATTCAAGCGACTAGCAAAGGCTCTGATCAGACTGTGAGTATGCACAGGCTGATCAGAGGCTTTGCTGGTCGCACATACCACATTGTTGGAGATCTCATGTCGCGGCTCATATTTGTTTTGTGACCTCACTTGAGGGGAGGGAGAACATCATAGGTTAAGAAAAGGAAACTTTTTGAGCATAAAATGATCCGCCACGTGATTTCCAACAATGTGGCATTTTGACATGAATAGACTCGGATGAGCCCGTGCAGCCTCCTCTTAAGCTTAGAAACTGAAATTGTGTTTGGTCAGTAGCTTAACAGTCATACAATGCTCAAGCAAAGGCTCAGACCAGCCTGCGCATATGCGCAGTCTGATCAGAGCCTTTGCTAGTCACACATACCACATTGTTGGAAATCTCATGTTGCAGCTCAAACTGTAATTATTTTCCGACCCATTATTTAAGCATGTGTTTAAAGAACCATCTCAATTAGACGTTTAGTGAGATGGTTATTTTGAGTACCCACAACATATGTTTTGGTTTAACCCTTTACCCCATAATAACACCTTTTGATGCCTTCGAAATATCATAAATTTGAAAATATAATGAAAAATGGAGCATTTACTCTTTTGGAGCAAATGCTCCATTTTCCATAATATTTTCATAAGTATTCAAAACTAAGCTTAAATTTTTCTTGATTTTTTCAAATGTTGTCTAAAAATAGAAAATTATGTCATGATCTAAAAGTAGCCTATGGAGTAAAAGATTAAGAAATAAGAAAAATAATTTTGTGTAATGCATTCTTATCGGGCTTATCGGGAGGCCTGAAACATACTGTTTTGGACCAGCTTCTATTGGCATTGGTGTGACTACTCGATATCTCAAGGACATGTCGGTGCATTTTAGCCAAATGTGCCTGGATATAACATTGGCGAATGATGAAGAGTTGATTAGGTTTGGTAGACCTTGACCCAATTTTGAAGGTCATTGTTGGACATAAACTACAGTAAGATCTGCCTTAAGCGGCCACTCAAAACACAGATCTCATTGACAAATGGTAGCTTAATAAAGGTCAAAAGTATTGCAGAATGCTCCTCTTGGAGCATTCTGCAATAGTTTTGACCTGCATTAAGTGATAATCTGTCTTAAAAAACAATTTTTAGTCTTCTTTTAGAGTGACCGCTTAAGACAGGTTTTGCTGTACTGAATTTAAACTAAAACTTGCTTTCCTGCACCATATCTCCTGAACTGTTGAATTGAACTGAAACGACTGGAAAGTAGAAATGCATAATTTAACAGGTACCCAGCTAGCAGACAATGTCAGGCCACCAAAGGCCCACCAGCGATAGGCCATTAAGATGGCTTATAGCTGGTGGGCTGTTGGGGGCACGATGTTGTGTGCTAGTGGGTAAAAGTCTAATATTGGCATAGCTAGTTTCTTCGTAATCTTAAATTGAAATTTTTGAGGGTTATTTCCTCATTTCAGAGATCTGTGCACTACCAGAAGACAGCGGTAACTGCCTAGCCTACAACAAGAACTGGCGATATGATAATCTAGACGGAACTTGTAAAGAATTCACGTTTGGTGGATGTGGCGGCAACAAGAACAACTTTGGCTCAAGAGGGGAATGTGAAAGATTCTGCGGCAGGACTGGTTAGTTTTTATTAACTCCTTACCTGCTAGTGTTGTCTGCTGATAACTTGTAAACAGTTTAGACCTAGATCAGTCCAGACAAAATGTCTGACCTGATCTAGATCCAAACTTTTTGATATTCTGAATGTATTCCTGAAAGAATTTTATTGAAAAAGTTAAATTTTAAAAAAAACAACAGCAGACAACAAAATATTATGAAACTTTTCCCAGCATGCTATTGTCCCATGCTTACCATTGCTGGCCCACTTTATTATTTATATTTTAATTAGCAAAAATCCAGGATATTGAATTGGCTTTATTGACACATTAACCAAAAACTCTGTGGTAATTTCTAATAAATGTAAAATGCCAACTGATGATTTAAACAAAAATCTTGTATTTATATACAATTCACATGCTTATACAAACCAACTGAAGAGCTTGTCTTAGCTACTTGATAAACATAACACCACTCAAGGCTATTTTTTTAAGCTAAATTATTTTTAGTCCCAATGAGAGAGTCTTTTGATTGTTCACATCATAGGGGCCTCGACGAGAGAAAGCCTTCGGGGGGTTGTGAACAACACAAGCGCAGACCAGCCTGCGCATCCGCTCAGTCTGATCAGTGCCTTTGTTATTTGCTTTTCGGAAAGTATCATATATAAACTTGCTACAGGTAAAATTTCAATATTCTAGATAGTCGGTGTAGCTGAGGAGACTGGTTTGAAACTTGTTTTGTCGGAAACCCCTAAGACAGGTTTTCCTGCGATGAGTCCCATATGCTTAGGTATAGGGTAAAGAAAATAACCACAAACTACATTTTACTCTTACAATGTTAAACCCAGATATATCCTGCTTTGAAAATCACCACTCTGCTTGTTGATTCATGCTAATATCTGGTATCCTGCATTTTAGTTGGATAAAAATTGGCGTGACATCAGGCCTTTAGTTAAGAGTGTGTAACAAAAATTTAAAGAAAATCTTATTTCTCAAACAAAACATATGTTGTGGGTACTCGAAAGAACCGTCTCAATGAGATGGTTCTTTTGAGCACCTAAAGCATATGTTAAAACTGATGCGTAAGAAAATATTAACAATTTTACGCTCAAAAATTTTTGTTTATCTATATTTGTGTGACATACATAAAAATATCCAGCATGATAAGCGTTAATCTTTATCTGATCCTAAGATTCTGTACATATATTTTCCAGGATACGTTTTCAGGATTATTGGATTATGCCTGAATTCAGGATTTTGAGGCTGACTTTCCATAGAAAGTCAGCCTCAAAATACTGAACTAGAAAGATCATAATTGGTTGTCGAATTAATATTAAGTTTATCCAATGATATTAGACATTTTTTTCGGGAGCACAGTGGTAGAGTGCTTGTGCTTGACATGAGATCAAAGGGTTGTGGGTTCGAGTCTCAACTGCGGCACTGCGTTGTGTCCTTGAGCAAGATTCATTAATTGCTGCTTAGTACAGGTTCAACCCAGGAAGACCCATCCCAACATGACTGAAAAAATGTTGACTGGGACGTAAAGTCAAACCGAAAATTAGACAATTTGAGCCGAATGGGATTTCCCATTCTTATCAAATGGACTGGTCCATTTTCATTTTAAGGGTTGTTGTGTGATATATTTCATTTTTATTCAAATTTTAATAGAACATTCTGTACACAAACAGTGGAGACCCTCATCTGACACCACACTCTTCAGCGTCTGATCTGGGTCTGCACTGTTTTCCTATGTCCCACAAAAAAGCATGATAGGCTTATATGGGTTAAACTTGAAATAATAAATATTATGTAGGCATACTGCAAGTTTAAAATTTGGTTTCTTAAGTTCAGGATTTTTGAACTTTTTAACTGTCACCCATGGTCAGGACTTTAGTTAAAAGTGCGTAACGAAAATTTAATTTTCTTATTTCTCAACCAAAACATATGTTGTGGGTACTCAAAAGAAAGTCTCAATGAGACGGTTCTTTTGAGCACCCAAAACATATGTTAAAATTGATGGGTAAGAAAATATTGACAGTTTTACGCTGAAATTTTTTGTTTATCTTAACCTGTGCCCATGATTTTCCTATTTTACAGCTGTATGTAGGGAATTCCAAGAACCTGAAGTGACCTGTCTTGCCTATATGCCAAGATGGAGGTACGTTCCAAGGACGGGTCAGTGTGAAAACTTCATCTACGGAGGATGTGGCGGAAATGCCAACAACTTCGAGACATTTGAAGCATGTGAAAATAAATGTATCGTTCCAACACGTGTGAAACCAGATGATAACAGAGTAAACAGGAATAGAGCTACAACATGGATGGGTTTGTAACTTCTTTGGTAGACTGGCTCCAGTCCTTAAAACAATTTTTATCAATGTGTCATATCATATACTTGTAGCCAGTCTTGCTCTGATGGCTGTTTTAAAATAGAGCCATCAGAGTTAGACTGGCTACAAGTATATGATATGACACATTGATGAAAAATTGTTTTAAAGACTGGAACCAGTCTACTTCTTTGGTACCTTGTAATTTTAGGACTTTAGTTAAGAGTGCATAACGAAAATTTTATTTTGTTATTTCTCAAACAAAACATATGTTAAGGGTACTCAAAAGAACTGTCTCAATGAGACGGTTCTTTTGAGCACCCACAACATATCGTAAAATTGGTGGGTAAGAAAATATTCACAATTTTTCGTTGAAAATTTTGTTTATCTAAACTTGTGGATTCTCTGGTACCTTGTGATTTAACTCTTTCCTCGCTAGCTGTGACTTTTGTCATCTGCTGATAACCATTGCAAATATTTTGGACGTCCCTACATAGCTGAAAGATTGTTGATGGGATGTAAAGAATCAAATCAAACAAACAAAAATATATTTTGGACACTCTGATACTGTTTGTGAAAGAATTTTTTGAAAAGTCATAGGTCCAGTTAAATAGTGTAATATTGTATTTATTTTCTGTCCCATTAATTGAAACATATGTTATGAGTACTCAAAAGAACCATCACATTGAGATGGTTCTTTTGAGTACCAACAACATATGTTTTGGTTGAGAAATAAGAAAAATTATATTTAAATACTCTTATCTAGAGGCCTGATAGATAACCATTTACCCCATATGCTATATTTAGAACATTGCATCATTTTCTATAAATAACTCTAATTTTCAAATATTTTCCAAAAAGTAATTTTTACATTTCAATAGTTTTGAAAATATTATGGAAAATGGAACATTTGCTCCTCAGGAGCAAATGCTCCATTTTTCATAATATTTTCCAAAATCTTACATTTCAAAGGCGTCCAAAGGCCCTTGTGTGGAGTAAAGGGTTAATTTAATTCCTTATACATGAACACACATTTTTTGTACTGTGGGTATTTGCAACAAACAGGCAGATGTTTGTCCCAGTAAACATGAAATTGTATATATTTTTGTATTGTACATATTTGCAACAAACAGGTCTATAATAGTTAATTTAAGAAATAAATCCAATTTTTGGTCTGTTCATGGAATCATGAACACATCTGGTCTTTTGCACTTAATTTGCAAGAGACCCAAAGAGTTCATGACTTACTTTGCAAGAGACCTGATGTGTTCTTGATTCCATGAAACGACAAAAATTTGAATTATTATATTTACATTTTATATTATCAGTCAAGTATCAATTTTCAACTTTGCTGGTTTTCTGGATATTTTAAATTAAATCAGACATTATGGAGGTTTTTCAATAGCCAAAATTCCAAATTAATTTCCGTGCTTAAGATCATGGCGATGCATGTTCAGCTTCACGCAAATGTAAGTAAACAAACAATGTTATTGGATCATGGCATTGATGTTTGTCCCCCAGATGGCTTGTTTGTGGGCGTGGCTTAAATTGATCTATTCACGAATGTATGAATAACAGGGTATGAACGACAACTCAAATGTATAGGTTCGTTTAATTGTTTACTCCATAGGCTATTTTTAGATCATGAAATCATTTTATATTGGAAAAATTCAAAAAGTATTTAAGTTCTGGAAAATATTATGGAAAATGGAGCATTTGCTCTTTTGGAGAGAACGCTCCATTTTCCATAATATTTTCAAATACATGATATTTCAAAGGCATCAAAAGGCGTTATTATGGAGTAAAGGATTTAAGACTCTTAGTGGAAATGTAAATTTATAAACACATGAATATGCATTGGCGTAGCTCCCAATATGCAGTTACACAAGTGCGTAATAAAAATAGTAGCATTCAAGGGAGGTCACCTTATGTGGTAAAAGTGATTTTCCATACCATAAGGAACTGCTCTTAAAAGAAAGAATTCACTCCCTCTGGGAGCAAATTCTTTCCTTTAAGAGAACTTCCCATTTTGAAAAGGGACACAGTTGAATAGAATCACTGCTTGATCCAGTAGTCTCCCTTTGTTGTGTGTAACTTTTTCAGCATTCTGGCTACGCCATTGATATGTCTTTTTGTTTTTAGATATTTTCAATAAACAGGCTGATGTGGGTCAGGTCCCTGTACTCATGATACATGTTTCTTATATTTTAGATATTTGCAACAAGCAAGCTGATGTTGGACCGTGTACCCAGTACATCAAGAGGTGGTACTATAACAGTATCACACGTGACTGTGAAGAGTTTACCTATGGTGGCTGTGTTGGTAATCATAACAACTTTGAGAGCAGGATGCAGTGTATGACCTACTGTGATTCTTCCAGGTAAGTGTACACCTCAGTGGCCGATCCAAGACTTCTGGAAAGGGGGTTCATATGTATAAAGGTGTGGGGCTTGCTTTGCGGATCAGGATTTCTGGGAAGGTCGTTCATATGTATAAAGGTGTGGAGGTTCGCTTTGCTGATTTTAACTCATTTTTCTTCAATATCCCATGAAAATGAAATAATTTGGTTTACTAAGACCAAATTATTTCATTTTTATAGGATATTTAAAAATGGGAGTTGGAGAGGGGGGCATTCAAGCAAGCCCCCTGAACCCCCTCTGGATCCGCCACTGCACCTCCCAAAGTCTGTCAGCTAATACACTACAGCTTCAGTTCTCTTCTCTCTCAACTGCTTATTTTCTTAGGTAGTCTATACTGGCTAAATCTTTGCCCAAGATATTCACCCTAAAATCCACAAAAATTGCAATTTATTCCTTTAGAGCTCGCACTTTTTGTTAAGCATTGCATATTTTAGGACCCAATACTCCCAAAGGACCAGAGTATGAAATAAAAAAAAAATCATACTATACTGAAGTACAGGTATGAAAATTCCAGTGTCAGTGATCAGCATGTATAAATTAACTTTTGAAGTCAACTTTATTGTTGGGTATCCATATTTTTTGCTGTGTTTGTATTTGATACACATATCTTTTGCTTCAGGTATGTTGATGATTTTCACCCCAGACAGCACATTCCATGAAATAATTCATTTTATTCACCTTGTCTATTTTTTTAACTCTATGCATGCTGGGTAATTATCCCCCAACGAAGCCGGAGGGATATAGTTTTGGCGTCGTCCGTCTGTCCGTCCGTCCGCACTTTTTGTCTGTCTGGAACCATATCTCAGTACCTATTGGTCAGATTTGATTCATTCTTGGTACAAATGATAAGTACCATGGACTCTCGATATCCTATAAGTTTGGTCAAAATCATCCCCTTAACACTTGAGTTATTGCCCTTGTTTTAGTATAGGCAATTATTAGGCAAAACCTATATTAGCTTTTTTGTGTGATGATCTTCACATTTCATCAAAGCTATTATATTTAACACCTTCTCACTATTAGACCATGATTTCCAAGTGCCTGTAGATAAGCATGGCAGTGTCAAAGTTTTACCCCACCCCCTTTGACCCCAGGGGTCAAAGGTCAAATATTTAAATTTCGCAATAACTAAGGCAATTGTTAATATTTTTTGCTGAAATTTTTGCTTACGGGCAGAGCAGCAATAGATATGAAACACATCAAAAGAGATTTCAGTTTGAAGGCCTGGGTCCAAGCCCGTTGGGTGGGCCAAGGTCAAAATTAAACTTTTTCAGAATATGGTCATGTTGCATATCAAATTAAAGCTGACGACGCTGGCATCAACATGGTAGCAAATATGTTGCCCACAGACACACCCTTGCCCCAGGGGGTGGGGTCAAAAGGTCAAACTATATCTTTTTCTGAAAGTAGTCATGTTGCATATCAAATTAAAGGGAATTGAGCACAGAGCACCATGAAAGCAAACATGCTGTCATTACACACACACACCCTTCTTGACCCCTGGGGTGGGGTCAAAAGGTCATTTTATTTTTCTTTTCTAAAAGTGGTCATGTTGCATATCAAATTAAAGTGGAAGAAGTGTAGACCTACATGCAAGGTAACACTTTGAATTTACACACACCCTTGACCTCTGGGGTTGGGTTTAAAGGTCAGATATTGAAATTGTGCAGATGTAAGTATATATTTTTATTAAACTAAGCACTTAAACATACTTGACAGGTGTTTGTTATGATCTGAATAATACTGAAGGTGAACTAAGGGTTAGATAAATGGGGTTTATGTTTTGTGATTTACATGTTTCTCTTAAATAACCCTTCGTCGGGGGATATAAATTCGTCGAATTTGTCTTGTTTTTTATGCTTTTGTTGTCGGTTACTGACTTTTTTCAAAATTGAATTTCTTAGGAACACTTTCAGAGTGTCAAACGGTTTGGATCCAGATCAAGACTGACATTCTGCGAAGGTTATCAGCAGATGACAAATGATGCCGCTAGCAATGAAAGAGTTTAAGAATGTTATGATATTATTTTAGCGTAATCTTAGAGCTTGTTGCCTCTAATTTTTCAGATTCCGAGAACCAACTGAGCCAGAACCCACTGAAATTGACATAGATATTGTTGGTAGTGGAGAAATCCCTGATGAAGTTGTAGGAGTGGGTAAGTCAATGTATTATTAAACCTTAACCAACTGAGCCAGAACCGACTGAAATTGACATAGATATTGTTGGTAGTGGAGAAATTCCTGATGAAGTCGTAGGAGTCGGTAAGTCAATGTATTATGGTAAATGTTAGAAAATTTCAAACACTTTTCTCTGTCTGTTTTTTAATATAATGGCTATCATTGCCGGAATTTACAAAATGCTTGTCTGAATAACAAACAGGGAAGACCCTGATCAGACTGCTTCTGAAGAAGCAGTCTGATCTGGGTCTCTACTGTTTTTCTATGCATTTTGACAGGCAACTACAAGCTATGGAAACAGTGCACATTAAAACCGGGGCATCAACGGGGGTTAACTGGAAAAACGAGTAATGACGGGTAAGGTGTCAACGCATCAACGGGTTTTGGAAGGATTTCATCGTACGTTTTTTAATCTTTCCTTTATATTATCCTAGCATATATTTTTGTCGTTGCAAATCAGAATTTTTATTATTGCAGGAGCTGTAGAAATCAATTTTGTCTCTTACAATGCAAAAATGCTTTAAAAAGATGTTTTAGGAAAGTTGTCATTGTGCGACCCATTTTACAGACCCTATGGTAAAAGGTCGCAAAAACACATTTCATAGCATTCAAATTTGATTTTCCAGCAAAAGTAGTAAGTCAAGGAGCCTAATTCGGTATTTGCAAATTGGATTAAAGCCAAAATGATAAATTCTAAAAAAAAAAAAAAAATGGCTTGCAAGGAAAATGCATTTAATGCTAGGTGTATGTATATAATGCCAGACGTCGGGTAAGTTGAGTGTGACGACGGTGAAAATTATGTGAATCAGCGGGTATTGATAACGCCCGTTCCATCTAAAACGGATTGTAAAACGAAATAGCTAATTTTTGATTCACATTCTTATCCCCAAAACCAACAAGGATTGAAGACATAGCAATGAGCCTGAGGCCTATGCGTCTTTCTGTCCGTTAGTCCATCTGTCTGTCCATCTGTTAAAGGAAGTTTGTAACTGTTATACTCTTTGAGATATAGTAAGTATACTAATCATACCATGACGTTGTGCCAGGTGCAAGAAAGATTGCTTTCCCTAGCTTCCTGTATAATTTATATCTCTTTAATCGTTAATGAACTTATAGCGAAAATCTTGTAAAGCATATAAATTTTTATATTGCTAGGTATGTTTTGATACCATTTAATGTTTGATGGGCATATAATGTCGAGGCAAGAGGTGTGTCTCGGTCAATTATTCCCAATGAATGAACTTATCTGAGGGAAGCTTGTCTGTCTTTTGTTTTCTTCAATGGTGAACAAAGACAATGCGTGACATACACGCATTTCTTTTCTCCATTGCTTTATGTTTGAAATAACAAACATTTGATTTGGTTCTTTCCGTTTCATCAACACTCTTTCAGTTATATAGGAACGAGTCTTCCTGGGTTGAACCAGTACTAAGCTAGCCTAAGCATAAATGTGTCTTCCCCAAGAGACACAAGCAGTGACGCCGGTGAGGCTCGAACCCGCGGCCCTTCAGTCTCGAGTCAAGCACTCTACCACAGAACCACTGCGCTCCCTAATCAACAAACGTGAAAGTATTTCAGGGTGACCTCCCCTTTCTCCAACAAGTCCTTTGCCAATTAAATACAATACAATATATTTATTCAGCATTAAATATATAACAATGTTTATAGCCAACACTTTAACATATATATTATTAATGTAGTGAAAACAACAACAACAATTTTCCTGAGGATCATCTAGCACTTCTTCTGATATGTTTAGTGAAAAAACATGCAAGCAGTCCGGATCCAAACCAAGTCTGACAGACCGTCGGCCCTGATCTGGATCCATACTGTTTGACACCCACACGCTTTATAGTGCTGTTTTATAGGTCATGACTAATCACAAACATGTTTGTAAATTGTGCGCTATTTTTAATTACTTGAGAAGAAATGCCATAAAGAGTGCAACATCAAATACATGAAATAAAGTGATGGTGGTCAGTACTTATCATATATATGCAAGAACCATCTTTGAACGCCAAAAGCTAAAGCTGGAATTCTACCTTTTTGTCTCAACATTTATCTATTTTCATACTTAGTGTTTGCGAGAAGCGTGAACTCTCATCGGCCTAGGCGTATGCGCAGATTTGTCCAAATGTTCGCTGTTTGCCGATGCGGTAAGCACCGATTGTCGGCAAAATATGAGTACAAAACCTAAACCATTCAGCGCTGTGATAGCCCATCCCAGGTAGCAAGCGTTGCGATACGCTTGAGTTCGAGTGAGATTCTACAGGTTTTTAATTTTTACCATGGGCGGATCCAGAGGGGGGACAGGGATCCAGACCCCCCCTGTAAATTCACAAGCTATATTGGTTTTTATAGGGAATAAGCAATTTGACCCCCCCCCCCCCCCTGCAAATAGTTTGACCCCCCCCCCCCCCCCTTTTAGCTTTTTATATGTCAGATGGACCTGGACCAACCCTGACGAAAATTCCTGGATCTGCGCATGGTTACCTTTGTTTTGATACTTTACATGCCATTCAACAATTTTTCAGTTATTTCGGGACGGGTCGTCCTGGGTTAAACTAGTAATAAGCAAAGAGTTATGTGTTTTGCTCAAGGACATAACGCACTGAACGCATTTGTGCCAGTGCGGCCCAAACTCAAATCCCTGGGTCTAGAGTCAAGCACTCTAGCACTGAGCCACTGCGCTTCAGTTTTTTTTCATTACAACTGTCCATTTACATATGGTTGGCCGTACTTCCATATGTACTGAACAAAAAAAGAAAGCTTACACTAAATGTTCTTCTGCAAATATACATGTACACGTATGCCTTTATCATTCATGTCACTGAATATGAAAGACTGAAGATCAAGATCCCAGCTGAAGGAAGCTTTGAATTTTATCTCAACTTCATACTTCCTTTATGCCTGATTATTTGATTTTTAAATTTAATTTTGGTCAATTATTCTCCTCAATACGATGATCTTCAGAATCCTTGATTTAACTTTACCCAGAATCCCTGGCTCTCATATCACATTTAAGGTGTTGACGACCAAATATAAGGCCTGCACCTTTGTTTTTCGCATGCAGTTATGTCAGGTTTTCTTACGACATGGCCAATAACTCTCTTCCACACTTCAGAGGTAAGCTGAAATACTAAAGAGCCAAAACGAGGGGAAAAAATGGATACTGTTGAAAGCATATTCGGCCAAAAAGTGATCTTATGTATTAAGCATCAGAGAGAAGTGTCTCTCGACAGACCGTGTTGGAGACTTAGGTCGACCTCGAAGTCTCGTACATTCGAAGCGGAACATGAACGGGCACATTTACAAGAGGAATGTCCTAGTCCCCATCACTAAAGTCAAGGATTTCTCTGTGTATATAACATCCTTAATTACGACAAAATTGATGAAACGAAGCATTTAAGTTAAGCTAAATAGTCTTCTACTCGCGATGGAAAGAGAAAGTTGCTTCAATATATCATCAAAATTCGGTTGCGACCCGTTGATCCACACAACGTGCCCGTAGTGTCACAGAAAACCCATTCACCTGCCTGAATTTCGATAATCCCTGCGTTTTTTTACAATTTCAATGCATGCTGATGATATGGGCTTACGTTGCTATCTTGTCATATTCAAAGGTAGGGTTTTAACAGTCGTATGTCAATGTAAACATGGAAAAATAATCAAAAGCAGGGCCAAATGACCCTTATTTTTTTCCACCAGTAGAATGGGGCGCACTGTAGCGCTTTAAAAAACGATATTTTTTAAAAAAAATATCAAGAACAATTGAAGCAAAGACTCCTACAGCTCCTGTGAGTGTTTTTTTTTTTTTATTGTCTGCAGTATTTATTCTAGCCGTTGCTTTGAAAATGAAAGTAAATAAATAACATACATTTTTTCACTGCAAAACCCGTTGATGCGTTGACACCTGACCCGTCGTTACACGTTTTTCCAGTTAACCCCCGTTGATGCCTGGGTTTTAATGTGCATTGTTTCCATAGCTTGAACTAGGAGTTCAAAATTTTAGAACATTTACCACATTAATTTTGGATATTTTTTATGCTACACTCCTCACCAATTTTTATCCTTTAATTTGCATGATTCCTGTCATTTTTACAATTACATAATAAAATAGTATGGTTCCTGATCAGCTGACTTGTAAGTAAATCTCTTACTGGAGATAGACGTCAGACTTAAGCAATTCTGCTTCTAAGACGCAGACTGTCTAGTGGTGAGGAAAAGTCTGTGCTGTTCTCAGCATTCAGCCTGGAAATACCTTTGAAACCACCAGAATCTGGGAAATGACAGTCAAAATATACCACTGCAGGAACTATTTTGATACCTGTTGTCACTTAATAGATATTTGTGCTAGCAACCCTAGAGAAAATTGAACCTGTGTGGCAGAGGTATCTAACTAGTCAGAGCTAAACATGCAGCTGACTGATCTATTCGGGCACTTAAATCTCAATATAAGAGCATTGGCATACCAGATGACAGCATCAGTCCTTTCAAATTGGTGTATTTCTGGCTGTACGACCAAGTCAGCCATTGATAAAATGGTACTTCTTGCCCTGTACTATATGGGTCTCATCGTGAGAAAATATGATTTTGTTACATGTGAACAATGACACAGACCAGCCTGCACAGTCTGATCAGCACCTTTATCGTTCGCTGTCTGGAAAGTATGGTTAAACTTGATCCATGCAAGTTTGTCATTTTAATAAGCCAAGATACAATAACAAAACAACTTTTAGAACACCACACACACACACAAACATTTTGATAATCAGGCTTGTTCAAAGGTTAGGTTATTTATGCTAAAGGGTTATAGTCTCCAAAAGCTTAGGACTTTAGTCAGAATACCATACTATCTTGCAGGTATTTGTGCCTTGGCTAATGAGACAGGTGTTTGTGAAGCCTACATACCCTCATATTTCTATGACCACATGACAGGACAGTGTCGACAGTTCATCTACGGTGGTTGTGGCGGCAATCAGAACAGGTTCTCCACAAGAGAGGATTGTGAGGCCCAGTGTAGTGCACAAGGTAAAAATTTATGGTAAAATGTTCTAAAAATTGAGCCACGGGCATGAGATTTCCAACAAAAAATTGACATTTTGACAAGTGTAGACTAGGACGAGCTTCTGCAGCCTCCTTTTAAGCTTAGAAACTCCAAATTGTGTTCAGTCAGTAGCTTAACAATCATAGAATACTCAAGCGACTAGCAAAGGCTCTGATCAGACTGCCCATATGTGCAGGCTGATCTGAGGCTTTGCTGGTCGAACATACCACATTGTTGAAAATCTCATGCACTGGCTCAATTTTAATACACTAGTTGCCTGCCAAAAAGGCTTAGAAGGCCGCATTTCATCAGGATCTGCTCTGTTTGCTAAGATAAAAATCTTCAGGACCAAAGACATCATTTTATGTAAATTTTGACTAGTAATCCCTTTAAATACAGAATGGACAATCCCATACTTATTGCATCAATATGTATAGGATAATCGATCAGACTGAAAAGGGTTACGAATCTTCGATAAATACAGACTGATAAGGAAATTTGGCCAATTGATCAGAGACTGTACTGTATCCTAAACAGGTAGCCATGGCATTTTAATTGTTGCATGCTGGGTAATTTGTCATCTATTGTTGTCATCTGCTGACTTTTTCAAAATTAACTTTTTCAAAAAATTCTTTCAGAAGCATTATCAGAGTGTAAAATAGTTCGGATCCAGATAAAGACTGATGTTCTGTTGACGTTCTGACAGTCCTGATCTGGGTCCAAACTGTTTGCAAAGGTTTTCAGCAGACAACAGAAGTCACCCCTAGCAAGAAAAGAGTTAACTTCTCTCATGCAGACAGGGAAGACCCTGAACAGACTGAGTAGCTGCTAACCCTTAAAGAGTCAAGAAAAAAATGTATCTGAAAATGTTGGCTGCTGAATTTGTCTGCTGCAAATAATTGCCTTACATTACCGACAAATCAAGTATAGAAGCAAACAGCGTGGACCCAGATAGGAGCAGTCTGATCTGGGTCCACACTGTTTGCCATAGAGACTTCTTAAACATTTCAACAGACGAGAAAAATAGACGAATTTTTGGTGCAAGTGGCGCTTTAAGGGCTAAGATTGATCTACCTTTATGCTTGGCACACAAGTTATCTCCTTGGTTTTAAAATGCAGCAGATCCAAAAACCACTATCAAAATTTAGATTGCATGATCATTTTGACCAAAGAGGTAATTTTCTTTGCTTTTCATTCTGTGACATGTGCATAATTTTCAGAAATCTGTCGTCTGCCTCAAGTCAGTGGACGATGCATGTCATACAAGCCACGCTACTTCTTTGACTACAAAGCTGGCGTATGTCGGGAGTTCGTCTATGGCGGCTGTGAGGGTAATGCCAATAACTTTGACGATGTTGATGCTTGTGAAAGGACTTGCGCTCAGTATATGAACAGGGTACCAGGTGAGTTTAAAAAAAGCTTAGGCATATTCTAGGTACAGTAAATGTTATAACATTTCAAACACTTTTGTCTCTCTGTTCTCGAGCAAAATGTTGGTTATCTGGTCTGGAAATCACAAAATACTTGTCAGAATACCAAACAGGGAAGACACTGATCAGACTGCTTCTCCAGAAGCAGTCTTAAAAGAAGCAGTCTGATCTGGGTCTGCGCTGTTTGTCTAGATCTCTTTGGCAGGCAATGACTGTTCGAAGGGATCGCAGTGGCTCAGTGATAGAGTGCTTGACTCAAGATCGAGAGGCCGCAGGTTCGAGCCTCACCTGCGTCACTGGGTTGTGGTCCTTGAGCAAGACACATTTATCCTAGCTTAGTACTGGTTCAACCCAGGAAGACCCGTCCCTGTTTAACTGAAATATTGTTGATAGGACGTAAAGAATCAAATAAAATAAACAAACAATGACTGTTTGAAATTTTATAGTAAGTTTACTGTAGCATCATTATTAGTTTAGCCTAGTTGTCACATTAACAACATGTTTAAAGTTTTAGCCATATCACATGCAGTGGGATAGATGTCTGTTCACTTGCTCTACACTCTAAGTCTATATGAAAGAATGTCTTAATTGACAGTTATTTACAAATACAGCATCATACACTCACGAACTGCTTTTATTTTCCCTTAAAATAACTCAGTTTACTTTGGGTTTTTTATAGATTAGTGACGTTTGAAAGGAAAAATTTAATTATGTATATATCTAAACAATAGTGGTTTTGTTTGAATAAAAGTAACAATTTGATACAACATATATACTAGTATATTGACAATTAACATCATGTTTTAGTGTCTTGTCTAAATTTTTACATGACTATAACATATACACTTGTGATACAGAATGGCAGTTAAAAATAGATATAACTCTATAAAGGATGTTAACATTTTATTTGTAACTGTGATTGTAGACTAACATTGGTAAAAAATATGGGAATTCTACCAGTTGCTCATTTTCATGACAAAATGAATTTGATTTTAAACTTGGTAAAATATTGAATTTGTTAACTCCTAAAAATGTGTTAAGCTAACACACTTGTTAAACTAATACTTTTTTAACAAATGCGCCCAGGGTGCATAATTCTTTGAATGCTAGAATGAAATTACTCAGACAGTAGACTCCTGTGCAAACAAAATAGTCCCAGATCAGACATCCTAGAGGGGAGCAGTCTGGTCAAAGAATATTTGTTTGGTTTCTTCAGCATAATATTTGTTAACTACTAGACTAGATTAGTTTATCATCAACGGAACGATTCGATTTTTAGAAAATCAACAAAGAGTTGAAAAAATGAACTTCATACATTGTATATGATTAAAATAATTTCTAGCACCCTGGACCCCCATTAACTCTTCCTGCCTAAGTTGCCTTGCAAACAGTTTGGACCCAGATAAAGCACTACAAGAGGTCAGGCGTGATCTGAATCCCTACTATTTGACACTGATGGAATATTAATTCCTGATTAAATAGTTTTGAAAAATATCCGCAGACAAGTAGAAAGCAAGCTAAAATAAATAGCATGCAAAAAGGTACTCTTCACTGAAATTTTCAGCAGATATTTGTCAATTGTTGTTGCTTCTTAAAGAAACCAAATGAGGCTTTTACATTTGATGTGAATCATCTGCAAGCATTTGATATATGGGCCGCGATGTGAGAAAATCTGTCTTAAGGGTTTCCGACAAAGTGAGATTTAAACCAGCATGCTCATCTAGAATAATGATACTTTCCAATAAGTGAATAACAAAGGCACTGATCAGACTGTGCAGATACGCAAGCTGGTCTGTGCCTTTGGTGTTCACAACCCCCGTAGACCGGTTTTCTTGCATCAAGGCCCATATATTGTCTGAAGGAAGCTGATTCCCATGAAAAGTCAAGCCTCTATTTTCCTGTAAAACCAGGGAAAATATCCATCTTTGTCTGCTTCATAAGTTTCTGGTTTGAAATCTTATTAGTTGTAGTTGCATGTCATCAGTTGAATTAACATGATTTTACAGACCCGCCAAAGCCTGGGCATTGCCCGCGGTATAGAAATGTTATAAATAGCAATGGCAAATGTGAAACCCAGTGTCAGGTAGACGTAGATTGCCGTGGAAACGAGAAATGCTGTGTGCGGGGCTGTAGCCTACTGTGTTTGACACCAATAACTAACATTTGTATGTATGAAGAGGACAGATACCTCGCTTAATATGTTCCCTTTTTTGCCAGATATATGTTTATTGGCTTAGAGTGCTAGCATTTTCATTTATTTGTTTTCGTCCCCACCAAGCTTTGCAAAAAGAAAAAAAGCACACGCTTTTATTCCTCACGACGCTTTCTTGTGCCAAGCAAGCGTGTCGGTAACAGAGTCACTTCAAAATACGATCCGAGCTGTTTTAAACCCTTTTTAGACTGAAAAACAGTTAAATCTATTTTGAATGCTTTTATTTTAGTGATCTACATTTTTTTTCAGAATTAATACTTTCTTAAATTCCTTTAAAGAATACCATTAGAGTGTCAAACAGTTTGGATCCAAATCAGGCCCATCAAAATGTTGGGCCTGATCTGGGTCCAAACTGTTTGCAAAGGTTTTTAGCAGATGGCACTAGCAGGTAAAATGTTAATAAGTGCCTTGATAAATGGTATAGACCCTAATAAGATGCCACAGTGGGGTAGCATCTCATCAGGGTCTGCACTGTTTGCTTAGAAGGGGATAAAATTAGATTAAAAATTTTTTACCTGTGACCCCTCAATATATATAATGGACCATCCAGACTGTATTGTATTAAGCCAGATGGGAAATTACATAAGTCTAAAAAGGGTTTAACCCCCTATTTTGTCCTAGTCCAAGATCCTTGGATCCTGGTATATATACCCTTATTTTCACCCGTCAATTGCTAGCTGTTCAAAAGAATAACAAAAAAATAATATTTTTTCAAAATAAAAAGTTGAAAAATAAAATATTTCATGGCAGATTTTTTAAGAATACATTTTTCAAATGTATTTTTAAGAATATTATTAGAGCTAAGGTAGTTTTAAGAACTAAAGATGATATGAATTAAAATATAAACTTGCAGTAAAATTCTTTCAAATATATGTTACTTATTTTTCTTTTCAATTTTTGAATCATGATTTGAGAAAATCCTACCTTCTTATATAATAAAGAATCCATCTCACAAACACACAATATGGTAAATGTTCCCAAAATTTCAAATTTTTTCTATTCTGTCCTCCAAAAAAGTTGGTTATCAGGTCTGAAACTCACAAAATGCTTGTCTGAAAAGTAAATAGGGAACACCCTGATCAGACAGTTTCTTCAGAAGCAGTCTGATCTGGGTCTACCCTGTTTGTCTAGACTTTTGTGGCTGTTATTTTAGAACATTTACAGTATTTCATTTTCATAGTGTTTCTTGATACATTAGGCAAAAAAAAAAAATAGGTGTGTTTACGGTTTGCCGACCGACCCTGTTTTATAGCTGCCGACCCTACCATTTTTTCTCAGAAAATAAAAAAAAAGAGACCCTTGTCCGTTCCTACTTGAGCGGTCCCGGATTTTAGTACGGGTATTCAAATTTTTCGCTGATTCTATTCTATTCGGTATGTAGTCAAACCTTTTACGGATATCTTCAGATTTAGTCAATCCAAGATGGCGACGTTCTCGTCACTTTTCGTTTCAAAAAATGTGATCACTAAGATCAGAAAAGCTTGTTTGAAGCAACAAGTCATCACCAGATGACTTGAGATATTTAATGACAACCATCCATGCGATGACGGTTTATTCCCCTCTTCTGTTGCTTGATGTTGTTTGTATCGGAAGAAAGAAAGAAAGTTAAACACATTTATCATTCACTGACTACACTAACTGGCGCTTTATTATTTTCAAGAATGCCAGATATGTTCCTATTGTTCAGTGTCTATTAAAGGTAATGTAGGGGGAAATCTGTGCTTTGCCTTTGGATTTTGTCATAAATGAACCAGCCAATCAGTTTGATTGTCAGTTCGAGAATGTTTTCTTGTTCTTTTCTCAATATTCTTTGGTCCAAGCTTGGATTATATAAAACAAAACAAACCAAGTAATTTGCATTGTCGTTTGTTTTTTTCTTTCCAAACCTTGGTACATAAATAGTGAAAAAAAATCAAGTGAAAAAAAATCAAGTGAAAAAAAAATCAACCTGACCTACCTACCCTATTTCAAATTGAATAAAAAAGAAAGAAAAAAGAAAATCAACCTACCTACCCTGTTTGAAATTTTCATTAAATAGTAAACACACATATTTTTTTTTTGGCCTTACCAGGAAAGGTTAACTCTTATCATGCAGAATATGTTTATGTGTTACATTCCTCCCCAACTTTTATCCTGTTAAAATGCAGCATTCCTATTCTAAGAAAATGTTTCAATCAGAGTGGAAAACAGTGTGGATCCTGATCAGATAGTTTCCTCAGATGCCAGCTGACCTGGATCTACATTGTTTTCAAAAAAGGATAAAGTCAGGTTCAGCAGGACAAGGGTTAAAAGGGGTACATGTAGTAATATTAATATCTTAGTTTTGTCATATCTTTTGTACACTTTTTTCCAAATATTATATGGGCCTCGATGCGAGAAAACCTGTCTGCAGGGTTTGCAAACATCAAAGGCACAGACCATCCTATGCATATGTGCAGTCTGATCAACACATTTATTATTGGCTAGTTGGAAAGTATAATATATAAACTTGCTACAAGCCAAATTTCAGTTTTCTTATCTAGCTCGTCTCAGTAGCTGAGCAGTCTGGTTTGGGTATGACCTAATCCAAAACCCTGAATAGTCTCATATTATTGTGCACATTCTAAAATTCCAAACACTTCTTATCTTACATAAAGCCTAAGTCCAACAGTACAGACCCAGATCAGACTGCTCTTGAATCAGCAGTTTAACCCTTTGTATTCAGGAAACCCCTAAATGAGTACTTTTGCAAACAGGGAAGTCCCAGATGCTGCATTTCATCAGGGTCTCCACTGTTTGTAAAGGTAAAAAGATCTCCAGACTAAAGAATACAATATTTTTTGAAAATTATAACCTAACAAACCTAGATAAGTTAAATGGACTATCCTAAATTTATTATATCAAAGACATGATACTAAAAAGGTTTAGCTTAGAACAGTAAGAAAAAGGTTTGAAATTTAAGAAAAAAATTCAAGACCATTTTTCAGCTTCAATATAAGTCCAGATGGGCCAATTTTCGAGTATAAAAATTATGAATATTTTGTTATCCATCAGTTAATCATATGCTTGTGAATTTGGTCTTATCCAACAGTGAAATCATATGTTTTGGTTACTCTGTTACTTAAAAGAACCATCTCATTGAGACAGTTCATTTGAGTAACCACAATTTATTTTTCTGAAGTCCTGATTAAGACAGTGCTTTTTCAAAATTATTGGCGTCATGAATATTGCCGAGCAAAGAATATAATTTCTAACAAAAAATTTGTACCTTGAAACTTTCTGACATTGCATATTCTGTTATTTTCATTTGAGCATTGTATTAACTGCCCAACCTATTAGATAACTTTTGACAACATCTTTGGTTTTTACATCTTGGAATGATCCTTGGTAGTCCCCTTTCAAAGTTGTTCACAGAATTCAATTCCATGCAGAATTCTGGTTGCTATGGCATCCAAAAGGAAAAAAAAAACTTTAAAAATCTTCCTGTCAAAAACTACTTGTCAGATTTAAAAATAATTCGGCACAAATGGTCCTTGTTTGACCCTCTACCAAAGTTGCTCAAATTCTTTTGATTGGTTGAAAAACATGGCCGCCAGAAGGCATTGCCAGTTTTTCCTATGTTAATATAGGGAAAACTTTAAAAATCTTTTTGTCTGAAATCACAATGCCTAGAGACTTGATATTTGGTATGTTGCATCATCTAGTGGACCTTTACCAAGTTTGTTCAAATTATGGCCCTGGGCCCAAAAGTGACCCCCTTCTCCGGTTGACATATTTTACATATAGCGAGTAGAGGGCAAAGTGGAAATTTTTTAAGGGAGTCAACACTTGCAGTTGTGGTAAGCGTTGACTTACCAGAGAGTAGTTTTCTTTATTAGCGGAAAAGTTAGTAGAGTTTTTTCCCTTGGCTCTGGGTAAACAATAAACTTTTCTAAGAAGATTTTAGTTTAATTCCCCATTATCAAATTATGCCACTGGGGCCAAAAATGGCCCCATCCTGAGAGTGCCATATTTTACATGGGCTTATAAAGGGAAAACATAAAAAATCTTGTCCGAAACCACTAGGCCTAAGGCCTTGATATTATATTTGTAGCATCATCTAGTGAACCTCAACCAAGTTTGTTCAAATCATGCCCCTGAGGGCCAAACATGGCCTGATCCTGGAGGTCACATGTTTTACTTATACTTATATAAAGATGATTTGAGGTTCTTCATCCTGTTAACTTTGTCAACATAATCCATGTAAAGTCTTTATGAAGCTGCTGATCTATCAAAATTTATAGCTGGACTTTGAGAGGAGCTTTGCTTTCCTTTACCTTTATAAACAGTCATTCTCAGGTGAATGACCCAGGGCTGGCCCTCTAGTTGTAATCTAGATATGGTACCAATAGCTGCTGGGCAGTACCCAAATTTTTTTCCCCCAGATGACATATTGGTGCAATCTTTCTTCATTTACAAGACCGCTAAATATTTCTATACTATGTTTTTTAAACACGTATAATAATTATTCACATGAAGCAATTTTTTTTCCAATGTCATCTGCTGCATATTTTAGGTTACCCTTTAAAGGTTAACTACAGGCCTTAGCTTATACAAAGCTTCAGCAATTGTCCTAAGGAAGACTCCTTTCAAAAGTAATTAAAGCAGATGAGAGCTGTCCTGAATGGTGGTAAAATGGTTAAGCACATCTTGTTAGGGCCCCACGAACGAATGTTGGCGGAGCACTATTGATTTTGGCTTTTTTGTCAGCTTTTGTCGTCTTCTGAAATGTTTTTGAAGCCTCTTGGTCAAACAATGTAGACGCAGGTCAGGCTGCTCCTGTATGGGTCCACAATGTTTGCTTCTACACTCACATTAGTCAATAATGTTAGCAAATACATACAGCAGAGGACTTAAGCAGACAAAATTTCAGATGCATTTTTTGCAGGCGCTGTAATGGTTTACATTGTAATTATGCACCATGCTTTCTTTTGTACTCTTGACAAGTTAGCTAGAAAACGGGGTTGGTGTTTTATATTCAGAGAAATGTATACTTTTCAGTTTTATTATTATTAATTTTTTTTATGTATTTGTAATTTATCTTATACTTTTAATTTTATTTTAGGGGAATTTTCTTCACAAAGACTTATTTTACTGACTATTTAAACTTTATCCTGCCAACATTTTTTTTTCCTGAAATTCTGCTATTTACGTCTGCTGATTCTGACAACTGTTGAACATGGAAGCAAACACTATGAGCCCTGATCAGACTGCTACTAATGAAGCAGTCTGATCTGGGTCCATATTGTTTGCGTTAAAGTCTTTCAAAGTGTATAAGGTGATAAGCAAGCAGATAACAATTGTCGTGAATGACGGGAAAAGGATTCAATTAAGATTTTGAAAGATTGTTACTTTCTTTAGACCCAGCAAATCTTTTTCTGTAGCTTTTGTAAATAAGTAATTTTTAGTTCTACCATATAAGTTTTATGTGTTAGAATTTTGAAAAATATTTTAGATACCTAACAAAAAAAACTTAAATGAGTAGTCTACTCAGGACTCTATCTATTTGCTAATCTGACACACATTTTGAAGGTTCAGAAGGAATTATAGTATTTCTTTATTTTATTTGTGTAATAATTACAACGCAAACATCAAGCTATGTAGATTTCTTCAATTCTAGTTTATCGACAGCCCTCAGTGTATGTGAAAAAGAAACTCAAAAGATGATTGTAGCATGCAAAAATGATCAAATAAACTTACTCCCTTTTTGTCACACTTGCTTCTAGCAGGGTGTGACAGGAGTTTAAAATTTGCGTCCATGCGTCCCTTGGTGCATTTGTTTGTTCGTACAAACCCAAGGGTACATGGCTTACAAATTTGGACAGATTACCACCTTAGTTCAAAATGCATTTTATTCCATATAAGTGAAACTTAAGTTTTTGCATTCACCAATAATCTATTTTTTTTTTTCCTTCCAGGTCTGATAGCTAAAACTTGATTTTAGTGCAGTAAAAGACAGGACCTTAAAATTTCAGCAAAGAATCAAATTTACAACCCTCAATCCTCTATCCACTATATCATGGCTTCTTCCATTGTGGCATTGTACGCATCATCTAATATTGAGGCAAAGACAAAAATATCACGGAAATTACAAACACTAGTTGCCAGACAAACATGGCAGACCCAGAAAAACCTAGACAAACATGGCAGACCCAGATCAGACTGCTTCTGAAGAAGCAGTCTGATCATGGTCTTCCCTGTTTGTTAATCTTACAAAAGATTGTGAATTGCATTCTTGATAACCATATTTTATTTGGGAACAGAATGAGAAAAGTGTTAAAAATTAAAATTTTTAGAACATTTACAATGCCTATATATCTTTATAAATAAGTCTCGCATTCCAAATTATGATTATGTATTTGACCTGTGTATTTAGAGTGATAAGACTGTACAAACTGTGTACTCACAGACCAGGCCGCTTCGAAAGAAGCAGGCTGAATGAGGTTTACACTGTCATAATGTCAGCCTCTCGGACATGTTCAAATTTTTGATGAGCACGATAAAGAGATGAGGTTACATAATCTGAGAAACTATAGGCAAAAGGCGATAAATTCCATTTATTTAATCCTTTGTATAAATGTGTACTTCTACAAACAGTGAAGACCCAGCTGAAATGTGGCATTTCATCAGGGTCTACACTGTTTGCTAACAGAAAAACAATCTTCAGAGAAAGAAATTCAATTTTATTTGGAAATTATAACCTGTGACACTCTATATATACAATGGACCATCCCAAGTGTATTGTAACAAACCAGAAGGAAGAATCCATTTGGGCATAAAGGTTTAGATATGTTCATAGAAAACATGTTACATCTATTTTTACACTTTTTGCTACAGATGATAGGAGAGTGAAGCCAGGTTATTGTCCAGCAAAATCCGACTGGGGAAGTCTTTTGGGTGCCTGTGCTCCCCAGTGCCAGTATGACTCTGATTGTGATGACCGACAGAAGTGCTGCCATAGGGGATGTGGACTCAGATGTGTGTCTCCACTATGTAAGTGAACTCAAACAATAGTAATATCATAATTGTTTCATACCAAATGAAAGAACCTATCAGTACAAAATGGAGTTGCATTGGCACTGAGGGGCTTTGTTACTATGTAGGGGCTTGCATTGGGGCTTTGGCTGATCTTTTAATCACTCTTTTATATGTCTTGGCCTTGGAAGAGGAATATTAATGAAAATGTACAGCCATATGTTGACTGAAATGGTGAAAAATATAGTCCCATATTTCTTACAAATTTTGATGAATATTTCGTTAAATTTATGCAATAATAGCAATCAAACATGATTTTTCAATACTTTAACATACAACAGGTCCTGAGGGAAAGGTGAGAGGTAAAGGGTTTTTAACATTTGCCTTGGGACCTGGCAAGCGTTAATGCATGAAAAAAAAACAATGTTTAAACCATACAGTAAAACCTGTGTAAAACGGCCACTCCAAAAAGACCCAAAATTGTTTTTCAAGACTAATTATCGCTTAATGCAGGGCAAAAGTATTGCAGAATGCTCCAAGGGGAGCATTCTGCAACACTTTTGACCTTCATTAAGCTACCACTTATCATTAAGATCTTTGTTTTATCTATATTTGAGTGGCCATTTTACACAGGTTTTACTGTATATTCAAACATGTGCTTTAATTATCACAAAGTATATTCACCCTTGGCCTTTAGCATCTCCTTCATGACCTGCTAAACACTAATACATAAAAAGAAACATATTTGAAACCTTTATTAAAAAATATGTGCTTTTATCCTTTAGTTAAAAGTGTGTAACAAAAAATCAATTTTCTTATTTCTCAACCAAAGCATGTGTTGTGGGTACTCAAAAGAACCGTCTCATCGAGACGGTTCTTTTGAGCACCCAAAACATATGTAAAAACTGATGGGTAAGAAAATGTTGACAATTTTACGCTCAGAAATTTTGTTATCTAAACCTTTGCAAAAAGTATTATGATTCCCTTTTGTTATTTTCAGCCTACCAACCCTATCAGATGGACAAACCAATAAGCCTAAGAGCCCAACCTATGTCTGACTCAAGTATCTATATCTCTTGGTACGACCCAGCATTGGAGCGTGACCAGCTCATCAGAGATAGCCGCTTCTACACAGTCCGTTACTATAGCTTCGAATATGGACGTTACGAATACAAGAATATCACAGAACACCGAGGAACCATTGATGGCCTTCAGTCAGATATGGAATATAATTTTGAAGTTCGTTCAATGAACCCACCCTACCTCAGTGAATGGAGTGAGCCAGCTAAAAATAAAACGATGGCAAGATCAGGTAAAGACCTCCCGTCTGTTATAAAATTGAAAGTAGCAATGTAAGATTCAACTTAACCCTTGTTATGCTGAATATTTTTATGTACTACAGTAAAACCTGTGTAAAACAGCCACTCAAAAACAGACAAAACAAAGGTCTTAATGACAAATGGTAGCTTAATGCAGGTCAAAAGTATTGCAGAATGCTCCAGGTCTAAAGTATTGCAGAATGCTCCTGGAGCATTCTGCAATACTTTTGACCTGCATTAAGCAGAAATTAGTCTTGAAAACTAATTTTGGTCTTTGAGAGTGGCTGTTTTACACAGGTTTTACTGTACTCTTCCCCAATTTTTATCCTGTTAACCTGCTATACTCTAGTTGTAGGTATGCATTTTCAGTGTGAAAACAGTGTAGATCCTGATCAGTTGGCTTTGTCAGAAGCCAACTGATATGGAGCTACAGTTTTTTTCCAAAAAGAAAATATTTTGTTGAGAGTAACTAAGTCTCGAAGACTGGATTCGGCCGGTGCTGAAGCACAGACCTGTCCGAGCCTTCGGGCTGCACGAGTGTAGAAAAACATCTTGGAAAATAGATACTGTATGATCAGAGACGGCTTTGCTCGCTGTTGTGCCGACCAAGAGTGACTGTGAAGTGATACTTTGTTTTACAGCTAATGCGAATCAATAGATCACTTGAGTATTGATCTTATCCTGTTGATAGGATTAATACATAAGTGATCTTTCGACTCTAAGTCCATGATAACTTTGTGGACAGAACGTGACATAACTGTCAATCTTGGCTGGCGGGATAATAGCTAGAGCAGTGTAATTTGTTTATTTATGCATATATGTACATATATTGTTCGTGCTGCTTACTATTGAAATTCCCTTCCAACGCGTTTTGAACAAGAAATATAATTGCCAATACATACCAAATTGCTAGACTTGAAACGAAGCAATCAGCATTGTCCTATAACCTACTCAACTACACATGTATCATAGACGAATCGGGTCAGCTCGAGCTTCTGTACCGAATGATACGAATCCTCTATGATACTGAAGCTTAATAAATCAACGTTGCACATACATCATTTTTTTTCTCGATCTATAAGGCCATGAGCTCATCGTAATTATTTGCAAAACTGTTTTGTAATCTATATTCCTCCCAGTATGACATGTTCTTGTTACTTAATTCTAATGAATCTATTGTCTTTCCTTCTCTACTACGTCTTTCCTTTCCTTTCTTACTATGTTATGTACCTTTGCATAGTCTCGGTCGCTATCAATCCATGCTATCCATTCCTACCATTGGAGCAACAAAATCTCACAGATTTGTCGGTCGGTTTCTGTTTGAGTAGGCAAGAAAGAACTTTATTTCCATATGAAAACGGGTAGCATAACTTATTGTCTACCTGCTCAGGCAGACGCCTACCGGCAAATACCCAGCGTCAGTTGCGGAACAACATCATTCCGAAGCTTTATCGTATTACTATTTATCATTTGCTGTCTTGGAAAATTCGAAAAATTCTGCATCTCTGTTAATATCAAGCAAAAAAAATACACACGTCCTTTGCAGCACAAAAAAATTGTCTACGGTTTAACACACTATATGAACGTCACATTTACCAAAACATGTATATTATCGTTAATGTGTATCAACCTTTTTGTGCTATTTTTTATCCTTAAGCTCTCAGGAGACATACACCCAAACCCAGGACCACAGTCTGACTCGCTACTATCCTCAAACATATCAACGGTCTTTCCTCATAACTTAAATATCTTACACTTAAACATACAAAGCATATTACCCAAGATGGACTTGCTAGAAGTCGAAGTACAAAATTATGACATTCTTGTTTTTACTGAGACTTGGCTCTCACCGCAAATTTCAAATGACGATCTGCTTTTAGAAAATTTTGATCCCCCCTACAGACAAGATCGTCATGCTAGAGTTGGCGGGGGTGTCGCAATATACATAGCATCCGGAATACCATCATGTAAACGCAACGACATTATACAAGGAGACATAGAAGGTATATGCATTGAAGTATCCATTCAGTCACATAGATTTTTGTTATGCGGTATTTACAGGCCGCCAAATAGTGGATCTGATTACTGGGACCTCATTGAACAAACATTTGATAATCTTTGTGACTCACACATTACAGATTTAGTAATACTGGGCGACTTCAACAGCGATTTACTAAAACCCATGCACGCCAACAGAATACACAACCTGACAAATTCATACAACCTTCACCAGCTTATCGATGAACCTACACATTATACAGAAAACTCGTCTTCTCTTCTAGATCTGGCAATAGTAAGCAAGCCTGAAAATGTAGTGTATAGCGGTGTTAGCTCTCCATTTATTCCTAATCTGGTCAGATACCACTGCCCCATCATAGTAACATTAAAATTTAGAAAACCAATCCAAAAACCATTTAAAAGACATATTTGGCTCTACGATAAGGGTGACTACAACAAATACAAGCGACTTCTAAGTGAAAATGATTGGAGCTTTATATCAGCAACAAATAGTGTAGACAAAATTGCAGACACAGTCTCAAGCATAATCATTGAAGCAGCAAAAAAATCCATTCCATATAAAGAAATAACAGTTAGACCGAACGAGCCACAATGGATCAATTCAAAAATTAAGAGACAAATAAGACAGAGAAAACGACTTTTTAAGCGAGCAAAAAAATCAAATAATGAGCATATTTGGGCACAATTCAGAACAAAACGCAACTCAGTGACAGCATCCACACGCATAGCAAAACAAGAATACATAGAAAAAATTGCAAAAGATCTCAGAAGCAACGACATCAATTCCAAATCATGGCACAAGATATCATCAAATCTTTTACGTTCTTCTCCAAAACAAACATCAATCCCATTCTTAGAAACAACATCAGGAATTACTGAAACTGACAATGATAAAGCAGAAATTCTTAATCATTACTTTGCTAGCCAATCTGACCTAGCGGATAGACACTCTTCACCTCCGGACCTTGAGCTTCCTAATTACCCAATGTTAGAAAATATCCATATATCGCCAGACGACGTCAAACAAGCAATCAAGCAACTTAAGCCAAACAAAGCACCAGGTCCGAATCTTATTGGCCCAAAACTGTTTAAAGAAGCATCAAATGAACTAGCTACTCCTCTCTCTGATCTGTACAATCTCTCTTTAACCGCTAAAACATATCCCGCCTCGTGGAAAAAAGCAAACGTGTGTCCTATTTTCAAAAAAGATAATCCTTGTAAGCCCAATAACTATAGGCCTATTTCCTTACTGAATTATGAAGGTAAAATAATGGAGCGCTGTGTGCATAAACACATCTCTGAATATCTAGAGGAAAATACAATCATTTCTGAGTACCAATCTGGATTTAAACCTACAGACTCAACCATCAATCAACTAGCATACCTTTGTAACGAATTCGCTAAAGCCATCGATGAAAGCAAAGAAATAAGGGTAGTTTTCTTAGACATAAGTAAAGCATTCGATAGGGTCTGGCACAAGGGCTTACTTGCAAAATTGCGAGCCATAGGTTTCTCTGAAAATATTGTGGAATGGTTTTCTAGCTATTTGGAAAACCGTAAACAAAGGGTCTGTCTTGGGGGTATCGCGTCTGCTTGGCTATCAATTTTCGCAGGAGTTCCTCAGGGATCTATCCTTGGGCCAATATTATTCTTAATTTTTATAAATGACATTGTGAAATATATTCGAACCAACATCAGACTTTTTGCTGACGATACCATACTGTACAAGGTTGTCCACAATATCGATCTGGCTGCAGCAGAATTAAACATCGATCTCGAAAGCATTAAGTCCTGGGCCAAAATATGGAAAGTTGACTTTAACCCACTTAAAAGCAAATCACTACTGATAACAAAAAAGAATCAAAATATACAACACCCCCCTCTCATAATGTCTCAAAGCCAAATAGAAGAAGTTAAAGAACACAAACACCTCGGCATAACATTTTGTAGAACATTAACTTGGACAAATCATATTTCAGAAATATCCACAAAAGCTTGGAAAAGAATTGGGTCTCTTAGGCGCTATAAATTTCTTTTAGATAGAGGTTCATTGTTCAAAATGTACACAACTTTTATTCGACCTCTTTTAGAATATGGGGGTGTAGTGTGGGATAGCTGTTCAAACGAAAATAAACGTTCCATTGAAAAAATCCAAGTTGAAGCTCTTAGAATTATAACAGGTGGTACAAAAGTATGCAGCCTCCAAAAGCTATATGAGGATTTAAGTTGTGAAACCCTAGAAAAGCGCAGGCACAAGCATAAACTCTTCCTTCTATACAAAATGATAAACCACTTAGCGCCAAACTACCTTATGCAACTCCTACCACCAAGGGTGCAGCAGTTCTCAAGATATCCTCTACGCAACTCAGAAGATTTTGCCATTCCAGTCACACGTACTGCTATTTACTACAACTCATTCTTACCAACAGCTTTAAGAGACTGGAATGTGCTAAGTCCAGATACTCGGAACGCTCCCACCCTCAACAGCTTCAAACACACATTAAGAAACAACAACCAAATTCTTGTTCCTAAATACTTTGATACTTTGCATGTATCACGAATTGCGCAAATACTACACAACCGCATAAGGCTAGAATGTAGCTCGTTAAATTCACATCTGTTTAAAAAGAATCTAATTGACAATCAGCTCTGTTCATGTGGCAGCATCGAAACAACTTCACACTTCTTTTTCTCATGTCCTAGATACACAGCACAAAGGCAACAGTACTTATTAAATCTCCCACACGAGTTATCAGTATCCTTACTTCTCAGAGGAGATCCCAATCAGCCATGTATGGTAAATAATATCATTTTGAAACATGCACAACTGTATATACTAGCTACAAAACGTTTTCTGTAATACACTGACAAACTATACTCACCAGTAGCTCTCCGCACAGCTGACGCCTTCCTAAAATAATTGCTATAAGTTTGACAAGTGCTAGCGACCCAGACGCTCTCTCTCTCTCTCTCTTTCTCTCTCCCTCTCTCTCTCTCTCTCTCTCTCTCTCTCTCTCTCTCTGTCGCTCTCTCTCTCTCTCAGTATAGACAACATTATTGTTTAAACTTATTCCTAGACATATACATATATTTCTAAAGTGATATATTATGCCATGTTGTATAAACTACATGTATGTAGCTGCATGTATTATAAGGAAATGAACTCTATAAGCTTTAAAGCTTCCGTTCAGATCCTTTACATTGTTCTATGCAATTATTGTACCACTTGTATTATTTATAGATTAAATAAAGTTTAAACTAAAAAGAAAAAATTCAGATTCAACAACAGTTAATAACTGCACTGTGCAGATTAAAAAAAACACCATAGAAAGTCAGCCTCAAAATGCTGAATTAAGGAGATTATAATAGCTTCTTTGATTAGTTTTCAGATTATCTAAACACAATTAATCATTCTAACTTCAGATTATGTGTTCTTGTAGACACCCTGCAAGTTTTGGAATTTAAATTTATAAAGTTCAGGATTTTGGAAATTTTGAACTTTCACCTATTATGTTATAACGTGGAATGCACTGTATTCTTCTATTTCAGAGAGAGTGAGGCCAGGATATTGTCCTCGTAGGACTGACTGGGGAGCGTTACTGGGTGCCTGTGCTCCCCAGTGTAATGACGACTCAGATTGTGACGGGAGACAGAAATGTTGTCACCAAGGATGTGGACTCAAATGTGTTGATCCTCTCAGTATGTGGTTATTCTCTTTTCATTTATAACTCGGAACCTTGCACATTGGTGAAAGTTTGCAGGATTATTTCTGATTAAAGTGTTTTCTGCTAAGAAATAAAGCATTTCCGTTGGATTTTTACTTTTTTGAAGCAACTTAAACATCAAATTTTGTGGTTTACAGTTTCCAAAGCAACACTAAATTGTAAGCAAACACATGAATGCAATATTTGGTGATCAGTTTTATCGTCTATATATTCTTGAACTATTTAAGAACTTGTGTCAGCTGTGAATTTTGAGAATTTGTTTTTCACAGATCTTTCAGGACACATCTTATACGTGGAATGCCCATTTGGGCACTCGTATGGTAGAACTTATATAGCCCAGTTGTCAAGCAAAATCAGGCGCACAAAAGCTGTTTTTCATTTTGATAATAGACTGAATGCTCCTCTAAACTTAAAAGAAATTTGAACACTTTTGTACACATTTTCATTAGAAATACACCCGTTTTAGCTCTTAACAGCAGTAAAAGGGGGGTGGACGTGTATTTGGGGACGCCGTTTATGGTTATGCTTTAAATTGCCTATTTGTCTATTTGGTCATACAAGGGACACGTCCATTTTAAGAGAAAGCAACATTTATTTATTTTATTTACATGCAACCTCGAAAAATGAAATTCACGTTTGTTCAAATAAACATGAAACAGGTCTCGTAGTTATAGAGATGCTGAGTAAAGCCTTAATTTTAAAGCACTTCTTTTAAAGAAAATATGAAAAATACCTTGTATATTTAAAAAGATATAATATTGTGAAAAAGCAACCAAAATATAAGACGTTTTACTCAAATGGCTGTAATGTAAGCAAAACATATTTTTATGTTTCTGATAATATGTTATTACTATTTAAGGAGCAAGTGATGAGAAATTTCATGTCCACCCTTGTATAATTTTCCATGTTCTTTCTTTGACAGCTTATGAACCATACCAACTTGAACGACCTGTCCGTCTGTCTGCAAACACAATGTCAGATTCTTCTATATATTTGTCATGGTATGACCCTGCCTTAAGTCGAGACCAGATAATGGAGGAGGACCGCTATTATACCGTCAGATATTATAGTTACGACATTGGCTCGTACGAGTACATGAATATGACCAGCCTGCGGGGAGCTGTTGATGGATTGAGACCACAGATCGAGTACAATTTTGAAGTAAGGTCTATGATGGGGAACCTCCTCAGTGAGTGGAGCGAGCCTGCCAGGAATCGGACCGCTGGGGGAAGAGGTAATGATTAAATCTTCTGTATTTAACCTTGGGACAAATAGGCTTGATAAAATAGTGTAAACCCAGATCAAACCCCTCCATTATTACCTGTTAATGAAACAGTCTTAAAACATGATGTTGATTGAACTCTTAACTTTTTGCATGCTGGTCAATTTTTACCTGCGTAGCTTTAGCGAAAGCAGGTCTAGTAGTGGGTCCACTCCGTCTGTCCGTTCGTCTGTCCGTCCGTTCGTCTGTCCGCAACAATTTTGGGGTGCCTAGTTTGTGTAATCTGTAACTTAAAAAGTTTTCATTCCTATATATTCCAACTTTGCCAAATGATTGTCCATACATTGAAGATGTGCACTTTCTATTTTGTGCAGATTTGATAAATATTTTCTCATTTTTTACGGGTGTTGAACTTAGGCAATTTTTCCTTCAGAAAAGCATAGGGGGTGTCAGGTTTGTGTAATCTGTAACTCATAAAGTTTTCATTCCTTTATATTCAAACTTTGCACTATGATTGTTCACACATTGAAGATGTGCACCTTCTATTTTGTGCACATTTCATAAATATTTTCTCATATTTTAAGGGTGTTGAACTTAGGACAATTGTCCTTCCGAAAAGGATAGGGGGTGTCAGGTTTGTATAATCTGTAACTCAAATAGTTTTCATTCCTTTATATTCAAACTTTGTATAATGATTGTTAACACATCAAAGATGTGCACCTCCTATTTTGTGCACATTTGAAAAATAATTTCAAATTTTTTAGGGGTGTTGAACTTAAACATTTTTTCCATCGGAAGTACTTAGGGGGTGCCTGGTTTGTGTAATCTGTAACTCCAACAGTTTTCATTCCTTTATATTCAAACTTTGCACAATGATTGTTTATACATTGAAGATGTGCACCTCCTATTTTGTATACATTTCATGAATAGTTAATTCATTTTGGGGAGTCTTGAACATAGACATTTTTTTTCTGTAAAATGCTAAGAGGCTGTCTGGTTTGTATAATCTTAACTCCAAAAGTTTTCATTCCTTAATATTTAAACTTTGCATAATAATTATTCATACAGTGAACATGTGCACCTCCTATTTTGTGCACATTTGATTAATATTTGCTTATTTCTTCTTGAATATTTTATCCATCAGAAATGCTAAGGGGGTGTCTGTGACTCCAGCAGTTTTCATTCCTTCATGTTCAAACTTAATATGATATGATTGCTCACACATTGAACATGTGTGCACCCTATATTTCGTGCATATTTGATAATATTTTTGGGATTGTTGAACTTAGACATTATTACGTCTACACCACTGTTGGAGTGCTTACATTGTTTATTTGTGTAATCTGTAATTCAAACAGTTTCATTCCTTTATATTCAAACTTTGCATAATGATTGTTCACACACTGAAGATGTGCACCGGCGACGCAGGTCGAGAGCAGAGTTTGGTCTTGTTTATGCTTGTGTTGACTTTTTTCAAAATTAACTTTTCCCAAAATTCTTTCAGGAACACCATCAGAGTGTCAAACAGTTTGGATCAAGATCAGGATCGATAGAATTATGTTGGTCCTGATCTGGATCCAAGTTGTTTGCAAAGGTTATCAGGAGATGACAAAAGTTCATTCTCCTCCCAAGGGAAAGTATGTGCACGAAGTACTGGTTAACTGCTTGTTCAAGCTTGCCCAGGAAAAAGTGTGGTTAGGTGAACTGACTGTCCCGCCATGACCATAGCTGTTCACTTGGGACGTAAAGCAACAAAACATACAAAAAGGTGACAAAAGGCTCCACTAGCAAGGAAAGATTTTAAAAAAATCATCACATTGAAAAGTAATTAAGGAAAATAACTTGATTGGGCATTGATTCAGCTTTGGATGTACCTAAAATTGTAGACCTATTAACAAGGGACAAAAATATTTCAATATTGCACTTGTCCTGTAGGACGAGTGACTTACAATTTTCACTCGTCCTGCAAACACATTCACTTGTCCTTTAAAAGTGTATGCAATAAAGAACATAAGGGAGTAATATGCAATATAACTTCCTCGAGTATTTCTTCCCAAAGCACTCGTCCTGTAGTGCTTTGGGAAGAATTACTTGTACTTTCTAGATTTCACTCATAATTACGCGTGGACGAGTGGAATTTTTGTCCCCCGCCTAACTTTCATGTCCAAAATCTACCCCAATATTTCGTTAATTTTTCTCTTCTTTATAGAGAGTGTAAAGCCAGGATACTGCCCAGTAAAGACAGACAGACGAGGTTTGTTGGGAGCCTGTGCCCCACAATGTCAGTATGACTACGATTGTGAAGGGTCACAGAAATGTTGCCACCAAGGATGTGGTCTCAAATGTGTTGACGCCTTATGTAAGTTTCATATCAGCTCAAAGTTTTGTATTTTTGATTTAGTAAATTGTAGTTCGCTATGTTTTGGGTCCACAGGAATAGACCATGTTATAAGTGAACCATGTTATAAAGGGACAATGTTATAAGAATTTTATAGGTCATTTCCTATAATTCCATCGTAAGATTCCATGGTAAAAAAAAACTATATTCAAATAGGTGTTATAATGAGGTGTCTTATAAAGTGACTGCACTATGTCAATATGGGCCTCGTCACAAGAGAACCTGTCTTCCAAGGTTTGCGAACTACAAAGGCACAGACCAGCCTGGGCATGCATGCAGTCTGATCAGCGCCTTTGTTATCCGCTTATTGGAAGGAATCATATCTATACTTAATACAAGCGAAAATTTAATTTTCTAGCTAGTCTCTGTAGCTAAGCAGGCAGGTTTGAATATCACTTTGTTGGAAACTCCAAAGACAGGGTTTCTCGCCTCGAGGCCCATATGATTGTTTCGGTACCAGTTGGTTCATACTGTATTTACCTGGAATATTGGGACACCTTAACTCCTCACAAATTTTATCCTTAACCCTTTATACACTAATGGATTCTACCATCTGAACTGATACAATAAACTTGGTAATGGTCCATTGTGTGTATTGAGGGGTCACAGTTTATGATTTAAAAAATATGTATTTCTTTCTGTGGAGATCGTTTTTCTTTAAGCAAGCAGTGTAGACACTGTTGAAATGGTGCACTTCATCTTGGTCATCACTGTTTGCCAAAGTTCTCATTTAGGAGTCATTAGTGATAAACTAGAACAAGCCCAATTTACAATCACTCTGAATTGAAATACACCTTAAAATGAAAAAAAATCTATTAGGTGACCCCTTGGACCAACCAAATTTAAAATTCTAACCTGTGATCCCTCAAAATATAAAAAAAAAAACAATAAAATATGTTTGTATCAAATTGATTTGCTCATTGATCAAAAATAGATTAATCAATGAAAAATATGGATTACGGTAATAGCAAAATTTTAAAAATGTATTCACCTTACCATGCTAGACCTGGATGCGTCCTTTTTTGAAAACAGTGTAGATCTTGATCAGCTGGCTTCTGAGAAGCCAGCTGATCAGGATTCACACTGTTTTCCACTCTGCAGGTAAATGCATGATAATATCGGTAATTTGAATCCTGCAAGTTAGCTTAATAAAATAAAAATTGGGATGAGTGCTGTATATAAAAAATGGATCCTTAGGCCAACTAAAAAAATAAGTGTGTTTCGGTTAATGGGTCTAAATAGTTTAGGTAGGGTAGGCACACATTTTTTTTTTTAATTGGAAAAAAAATTATTTTATGCATTTTGAAAGGCCAAATGCTTTCAAAATGCATAAGATTATATTTTTTCCAGAAACCAAAAACCTGAACAAAATTCTAGGTTTCACTAGTAAATTTAGGTAGGATCGGGTTACCCTAAACGCAGGTATTTTTTTAGTTGGCTTTACTTTATCTTCAGCTTATGAACCATACCAGTGGGACAAGCCAATATATGTTCAGGCAAATACCTTGTCTGACTCCACCATCCAGCTGCAATGGTATGACCCAGCACTTGAACGAGACCAGGTCATCCGCGATGACAGATTTTACACGGTGCGTTACTTTAGCAATGAAAGGGGAGAATACCCGTACATGAACTTAACAGACCAGAATGCCAGGGTTGAAAATCTCGAGGCCGACACTGAGTATTTCTTTGAAGTAAGATCGATGAATCAGCGATACCGCAGTGAATGGAGTGAACAAGCAAGAAACAGAACAAGCCGGGTCAGGGGTAAGTGTCCCCCTTTTCTCATCAGCGCTACAGTAAAACCTGTGTAAAATGGCCACTCTCAAAAAGACAGAAAATTGGTTTTCAAGACCAATTTTTATGCCCCCGCCATTTATAATGGGGGGGCATATAGTATCACCCTTGTCCGTACGTCCGTACGTACTTCCGTACGTACATCCGTACGTACGAAAAATGGTTTCTGGGCGATATCTTTTGAAAACATTGGTGTATTGGATTCATATTTCATACACAGGTATATATAACCATAAAATACAGGTCAAGTTCGATTATGGACAAAATCCACCAATTATTATCAGAGTTATGGCCCTTGATCTCCGAATGAAAAATGGTTTCCGGGCGATATCTTTTGACAACATTGGTGTATTGGATTCATATTTTATACACAGGTATATAATCATATAATACAGGTCAAGTTCGATTATGGACAAAATCCACCAATTATTATCCGAGTTATGGCCCTTGATCTCCGAATGAAAAATGGTTTCCAAGCGATATCTTTTGAAAACATTGGTGTATTGGATTCATATTTCATACACAGGTATATAATCATAAAATACAGGTCAAGTTTGATTATGGACAAAATCCACCAATTATTATCAGAGTTCTGGCTCTTGATCTCCAAGTGAAAAATCGTTTCCGGGCGATATCTTTTGAATACAGTTATGTATTGGATTCATATTTCATACACAGGTATATAATCATAAAATACAGGTCAAGTTCGATTATCGGTAAAATCCACCTATTATCACCAGAGTTATGGCCCTTGATCTCGGTATGAAGCATGGTTTCCGGGCGATATCTTTTGAATACATCGGTGAAATGGATTCATATTTCATACACAGGTATATAATCATAAAATACAGTTAAAATCAACCAATTATTATCAGAGTTATGGCCCTTGATCGAATGAAAAATGGTTTCCGGGCGATATCTTTTGAAAACATTGGTGTATTGGATTCACATTTCATACACAGGTATATAATTATAAAATACAGGTCATGTTCGATTATGGACAAAATCCACCAATTATTATCAGAGTTCTGGCCCTTGATCTCCTTATGAAAAATGGTTTCAGGGCGATATCTTTAGAATACGTTGGTGTTTTGGATTCATATTTCATACACAGGTATGTAATCATAAAATACAGGTCGAGTTCGATTATGGACAAAATCCACCTATTATTATTAGAGTTATGGCCCTTTGTTAATGACAATGCCCTATTTATGCGAATTTGGCAATAGCGGGGGCATCTGTGTCCCATGGACACATTTCTAGTTTCTTAATGCATTTCAAAAGTATTGCAGAATGCTCCAAGGGGAGCATTCTGCAATACTTTTGACCTTCATTAAGCTACCATTTGTCATTAAGATCTTTGTTTTGCCTATTTTTGAGTGGCAGGTAAATGCTCTAAAATTTCAAACACTTTTCTCTTTCTATTCTCAAATAAATTCTTGGTTGTCAAAGCTGGAATTCACAAATGCTTGTCAAAATAATACTCAGGGGAGACCCTGATCAGAGTGCTTCTTCAGAAGTGACATGATGTGGATTTGCGCTGTTTGTCTAAGCCTTTTTGCGTTTGAAATTTTAGAACGTCTTTACTTCTTCCTAGTCAAGAGATAGAAGATTTCTTTAAAGTTAGGGGAGAGGGGGACATATTGTTTTTTGTGGGGGTACCATCGGCTTTGATGTCAGCATTGGTATGACCCTTTCTTGTGTGCAAGATAATCTCATAAGGTAGTGGGGCCAGAATTCTTTTATTATTTGATTTACAAACCCTCATACTGTAATTTTCTGGAATCTAAAAAAGAAAAAAAATTCTAAAATTATTTTTTTATTTTTCCGCCGACTCTAAATATTATTTGTTTCGTTGAAAAAAATAATATGTTTTTGAGGTTTTTGAGAGTGACACAGTTAAAAAAAGTGATTATCCTGTCCAGATTTTTAGGAAAATGATGAAATATTTAAAGATTTAATACAGACTGTTGGTTTACCATATTAGTTTTTCTGTGTTTTCCTGGAGATATTAAAAAAAAGCTCTGAAAATGACCCCCCCTCCCAAAAAACAAACAAAAAAAAACAAAAAAAACTGTAGAGCATTCCCCCCCCCCCCCCCCCCCCCCCCCCCCCCCCCCCCCCCCCCGACTCTGTATCTGAAAAAAAATCCTGTAAATCAACTAATAAAAGAATTTCTGTCCTGGGCAGATTGGAACCAGATTTGCATGGCTCACATTGGGACATGATGAAGTTTTAATTAGGTTTTGGTGACCTTGCCCTTTCAAGGTCATTACCATAGCAGAGCTAAATAGGTAAAATTTGAGTGTGTGTGTGGTGGGTGGGTGGGGGGCATCTATATTCTCTGAAAACAATACTAGTTAGAGGTTGATCTTGTTATTTCTAGTTACTTTGAAAACTGGCCAGTGCCCACGAATGGAGGAGGGTAGCGTGGGACTCTGCTATGAGGAGTGTAGTAACGACGGAGACTGTGCGGGTGATTCTAAATGTTGCAGTAATGGATGTGGCCATGTTTGTATGAACCCTCAAGGTAAGCTGCTTCCCTGTTTCTATCAGTGAATGGGTTGTGTCATTGTAGCTCTTCCCATGCTAAACTGGGATATATCATGTTTGTGAAAACAGTGTAGATCCAGATCAGCTGGCTTCTGAGAAGCCAGCTGATCAGGATCCACACTGTTTTCCCCTTTGCTTGTAAATACATGCTAATAGCTGATAATGCTCATGGGAATGTAATGCAACGTCTGATTGGATAAAACGTCGCAAAGTTGCGATGACAGTATATCCTGTGATATATTGTCGGAAGCCAAAATCGCCCCGTAATGCACGTAGCCCTTTATATATGTACATGTATATAAACTGTGGTGGTAAACCTTAGAGTATGGAGGTTACGGATTGCATGTTTTTATAATCTCGGATGTTTAATTAGCAATGAAAGTTGATAAAATCAAAAGTTTGCCAATCCCTTAGATTTTAGCATAAAATTAGATTTTACATGTTTATTTAGTAAACCATTATTTTTATTATTATTATTTAATCTCTTTTAATGAGGTTAAATTGTTTCAGCTTACCATTGAATCAAATTTGACAGTGGTCAGTTACTGTCAGAAGTATTTGTACTGAGTACTCCTGCCCAGGAAGAGTGTTGTACCAGTTTTCGTGGTAATAGCATTTCGAAGTAGATCTAGCTATGCCATACTATTAATTTTTGAATATAAATATTTGGTTATACATATCTCCGCTACATTAGATAATCATAACTCACCATTAATGTGCTGACAGGTTAAATCCAGATAGATTCCGGGCTGGGTCACTTTCCATACAAGGGCCAGTTTTTATGGTAACCGTCGAAAATCCAGGTTTATATAAATTGTTGCTGAATTTTTTGTCAATAAAATGCCACTGAATTATAGTTTTATACTAATCTAATGGGTTGTCAGTCATTTGTTAGCAAAGCAACCATTGAATTTATTCATGTGATGATCAATTCAAGCTGCCTGTTGTCATCATTAGATTTCTGACATTCTTAAAATGGCATCTGTCACGTTCAAAGATAATTCGAAAATCCAGGTTTATATAAATTGTTGCTGAATTTTTTGTCAATACAATGCCACCGAATTATAGTTTTATACTAATCTAATGGGTTGTCAGTCATTTGTTAGCAAAGCAACCATTGAATTTATTCATGTGACGATCAATTCAAGCTGCCTGTTGTTATCATTAGATTTCTGGCATTCTTAAAATGGCATCTGTCACGTTCAAAGATAATTACGTCATAAATGACGTCATTAGTGTCGCCATGTCACTGGATAGATATAAGACGACAAGCAAATTTAATTGATTTGGTAATGGATGAGATTTCACTGCTCAATTTCTAGGAGTAGATAAATGATGGCTTCTTTTCTGTCATACCACGATTTCTGGAGCTACCACAAATGCTGGTACATCTACCATAATTATATTAACTGATCATCTCAACATGACCCTAACTTTTACCTGGGAAGTTATACATAAAAAGGAAGAAAAAAGAGGAATAATTTAACAAGGGACAAAAGAATTCAAAAATTTATATATTGATACGGAATTTATTTATTTTCTTCATTGCTTAAAGGGTTTATTTATACAGGATTTTGAGATTATTTTTAAAAAAATAAAATCTTGATATTGCAGACAGCACTGCCCCGGGTAAGTTCTAGGATAGAAACAAGATGCTGTTTTCCAAATGCTTTTCCCCCCAAATATCCTTTAAATATGGACTATATCTTTTGATATGGAAAAGGGGAATTAGGGCTCTAGTAATTTTGTAAAAAGTCAACTTTTGGCTAAATCTTGAATCAAAATGCGCAATTGTTTCATGGAAAAGAGTTCATTTCATTTTCATGCACCAATAGAGTGTCGTCTGCAGATAATTCTCCAATTCCATATCTAACCATTTTCCCGCCAGTCACAACTTTTGTCCACTGCTCTCTCATCTGCTTATGCACTTTGCTAGCCTATATTGCAAACAGTATGGACCCAGATCAGACTGCTCCCAAAAGAGCAGTCTGATCAGGGTTCATAGTGTTTGCTTCTGTGCTAAAATCCAGTCTGAAGTCCACTTGAATATATGCAGCAGACGTAAAAGGCAGATGACACTTTCAGGACAAAAAAATATTGGCGGGATGATGGTTTAATATAAAGATAAATTCCATAATTAAAACATATTGTGTTTTTGTTGTATTTTTACAGTTTAGCAAATATACTAGCCGAAAGTTCTAACCCGCCACCAGCATTTTATTAATTTTCTTTAAAACGTGAAATTCTATGACTAGTCTTGTTGCATCTCCAAATAGCAAGTCATGTCATGTACCCTAAAGATACTGACAAAATGTTAATCAGTAGATGCAGGATGCCAATTTGAATAGTGGTACCCCCATTTTCAAAATTGGCATTCTGGAATAATTTGTGAGTCGTGACTTTTTGAAATAACCACCTTTCACACGCAAAACTTTTTCATTTCAAAAGCCAAACTCATATTGAACACTAATATGTTAAATGAACACTCCTTCTGCATGAGGCCAATATGTCAAAAATTACCCCACCATCCAATGCAAATTCTTGTGAATTTTGAAATTGAGGGTACATGTACTCAGCAAAGCTTCCTGGATACAATTTAATGAATTTTGCTTAGCCGTTTGCTGGTATCATTTACTGATAGGCTGTCCTCTTTGGTACTGCAAATGAAATTAATATAGTGCTTACAACTTTTCAGAAAGTCGGTCAAAACACACGTGGCTGGTTAGAACTTTTTACTAGTATAGCTTGATAGGCAGAATTACAGTGACTGTTCTTAAATTTTTAATGTTTTGAAATTTCTAAATGTTCCCATAGAAAATCGGAGCCTTCAGATCTCAAACAAAAATGCTAGAGGGGAAAAACAGTGTAGACCCTGATCAGACTGCTCGTTGAGTCTGATCTAGGTCTGCAATGTTTGGCTAGACTTTTTTGTCAGAAAATTAATATTAAAAACTTAAGAACATTTACTATATGCTTTATTCCCTATGTATTATTTGACCCGTGACATGTGATTTCCAACAATGTGGCATTTTGACAAGTGTAGACTCAGATGAGCCTGTGCAGCCTACTTTTATGCTTAGAAACTCCAAATGCTGTTCGGTCAGTAGCATAAAATTCATAGACTACACAAGCAACTAGCAAAGGCTCTGATCAGACTGCACAGGATGATCTAAGGCTTTGCTGGTCTCACATACCACATTGTTGGAAATCTTGTGTAGCGACTCATTTGTATTTTTGCAGTATACGCTGAAAATCATGCTTTGATAATAGCTAGGACAGCATATACACAAAAAAATTCAGCGTAAAAATGTTAAAAAAATTTTATCCATCAGTTTTATCATGATTTTGGTGCTCAAAAGAAGCATCTCATTGAGAAGGTTCTTTTGAGCACCTAAAGCACATGCTAAAGCTGATGGGTGAGAAAATATTTACAATTTTATGCTCAAAAAATTTGTTCATCTAAACCTGTGTATATGCGATATATAACATTATCTCATGCACTTGCCCAGATAGCAGCAGTTCCCTTAATGCTTCATTCCCCATATGTTATTTGTTGTATTTTCACAGGATAGCTGTAAGTTTAAAACCATGCTTTAATAATAGCTAGGATTCAAAATAGTTGCTTTTCCCAAAATGCTTAATTCCCCTTGTAGTGTTTATTGTATTTTTACAGTATTAAAAGAAGCTGATAACCGTGCTTTAGCCCTTTTCATTCTGATGGATTATCCCATACATATTGATACAATAAGTATGGAATAGTCTGTTTCATATTTTAAGGGGTTACCAGTCATCTTTCTATAGAATAATGTATTTTAGTCCCTGAAGATATATTTATACAAGCAAACAGTGCAGACCCTTATGTGGCATTTCATTTGGAACTTAACTGTTTGCTAAAGTACATGTTAGTTACCAAAATATTTTATTCCCTATATATATTATTTGTTGTATTTTTACAGCAAAACAATTAGCTGAAAATCATGCTTTAATCATAGCTAGGATTTATAATAGCCCATCGAAATGATTTTAAAATTCCCATACATACTTGATAGAGAAACAAATACAGTTTACAAAATTATACCAAAATATTAGATTACAGTAAATTTTATAAAATGTTGAGCACTTTTCCTCTTTTTTCTCAAAATACTTGTCAGAATAGCAAACAGGGAAGACCCTGATCAGACTGCTTCTTCAGAAGCAGTTGCATCTTCAGAAGCAGTCTGATCTGGGTCTGCACTGTTTGTTTTGGCATTTTTGGCAGGCAACTAATTTTCGAAATTGTATGTCTTCTTTAAAAGTGATAAAATCTTGTTTAAAACTGCCATATGATAAATGGAATATGACACAAGTGGTTATTTTATGAATTTAAGAGACTCTAAAGGTTTGTTTTATAAAAAGTGTTATATCAAATGACCTCTCATGAAAAATCCTTTTTTGCATCTAACAAAATGCAATGTATATATGAGCTGCGACATGAGATTTCCAACTATGTGGTATTTGCAACCAGCATAGGCTCAGACCAGCCTGCGCATATTCGCAGTCTTATCAGAGCCTTTGCTAGTCACTTGAAGGGCCAATCACAACTGCAGCAGACAGCAAATTTTGCAATATCTTTCCTAGTTTTCGACAAAAATAAGGTATGATATTTCAAGAGAATCGTCTGCCAGCAGACGATTCTCATGAAATATCATGCCTTATTTGTTATTTTTGAAAAAGCAGCACAATTTTAAATTGTCGTCTGCTGCAAATTATAGGTGGCGCTTTATGGGTAAATCAATATTTTTGGACAGCTGAAAATGGGAAAAACAAGTGAGTATGACCTAGAAATGCCAAGATCAAAGACCACAGACCAACCCAGCTGTCTCTTCCAAGATGATGGCAAAACTAGAAATGGAACTAAGAACTATATCACAAAGCAAGGTCCAAATACAAAACCCATGCACACAATGGGAGCAACAACAAACAATGATTCAACTACAGAATCAGCGCCTTAGAAAGGACAGCAGGGAAGGTCACTGGGAGGCTCCAAATATTTTAATCTTTACCATTGCTAAAACAGAATATTGTTAGCTCACATGGAGGCTTTATAACTAATGAAAAACGGGAGGGCAGTGGCTTAGTGGTAGAGTGCTTGAGGCGAGACCGAGGGGCCACGGATTCGAGCCTCACTGGCGTCACTGCGTTGTGTCCTTGAGCAAGAACATTAATCCTAGCTTAGTACTGGTTCAACCCAGGAAGACCTGTTCCTTTATGACTGAAAGATTGTTGATGGGACATAAAGAATCAAATCAAACAAATTAACTAATGAAATGTATCATCACAGGGAAACAATCAAATCAAATAAACTTGCTGTGATGACACAAAGAAAAGGGCTCTTAATGGGGACAACAACCCTAATGATAAGTATTATTTATTAGAAAGAGCTCTATGAAGCATGAATTTTGATAAAAGTATCATCAAAATGGGTTGAAAAATGTTGAAGTTATGGGCATTTAAAGAATTCAATATGGCCAATTAAATTAAAATTAGTTTTCTGAATTTTTTCAACTGCTTAATTTTTAGTTATCAATACTATCACAACATCTGTGTTTCAGCAGATATGCAGCTTTATACATAAGGAAAATGTTTTATTCAAGCTAATTGCAAATAATCCATTGGCATGTCTTTTATTTTGATTACACATATTTAATTAGGCTGAGTGACATCACTAAGCCTACAATATGACCGCCTCCATTTCAGTCTAGTTGCAAATATTCAAGCTCCTACAACTTCCACGTTTTTCAACCGATTTAGATGAAACTGGTATCAAAATGCATGGTTTATTAAGATCTTCCATATAAAACATAGTAATCATCAGGGTTGCCGTCTGCTTTAAACTCACAATCAGAATTTATACTTTTTATTGTACATGTTTCTTTCTTTCTTTTTTTGTCAAGTATGTTTTTGTTTTTAGCACACCTGAGCCTGAGCTAATAGTATACCATTGACTCTGTCATCTGTCAATCCATCATCAACATTTTCAGATATCTCCTCTGCTGGTCCAAACTGTTTTCAAAAGTTACCAGCAGATGAAAAACTTTGCTGCTAGCGAGGAAAGAGTTAATTATGAGTAGCCCAGCTTAGGAATCTGTGAGCAATTATAAGTGATAGCACTGTTTAAGCAACTGCCTCCTTTCTAAATTTATAGTCTCATTTATCTTGTGCTTGATTATTCTATTATTTGATTTTCAAGGCTATGACATCTGCAGTTTGCCGACCGACGCTGGAAGCTGCTCAAACTGGGAAGTAAGATGGTTCTTCAATTCCACTATGCAGCGGTGTGATAGATTCTGGTATGGTGGCTGTAATGAGGGGAACAGGAACAACTTTGTTAATGAATCTGAATGTGTGGCACAGTGTGGGCCTGGTAAGTAACAGTTTAGTGGGAGTATCATAGGGCCAGTTAAGCAAAAATTTTGAGGGTAAAATTGTGATTATTTTCTTATCCATCAGTTTAAACATGTGTTTTGGGTGCTTAAAAGAACCATCTCATTGAGACGGTTCTTTTGAGTACCCACAACATATGTTTTGATTGAGGAATAAGAAAATGATTTTCAGTTACGCACTCTTATCTGGGGGCCTGGAGTATTTCAGCCAGGTAAGAGAAAATGAGATGGTTCTTCAATTCCACTATGCAGCGTTGTGATAGATTCTGGTATGGTGGATGTGACGAGGGAACAGGAAGGAACAACTTTGTTAATGAATCTGAATGTTTGGGCCTGGTAAGTAGCAACAGTTTGCCCCTGGGGTAAGGTAAGAGAAAGTGAAATGGTTCTTCAATTCCACTATGCAGCGTTGTGATAGATTCTGGTATGGTGGATGTAACGAGGGGAACAGGAACAACTTTGTTAAAGGGGACATATCAAGGTTTTTCATTTTTCATTGCAAATTCCTTTTATATGTCGGATTTTATGTATTTATTAAGAACCCAGATCATTTTCCACAATGTTCAGTGATAAATGAGTATAATCATCATTTTCTTTAAGCCTTGAGCGCTTTGTCAATAAAATATCGACTCGCTTACTTCCCTTGAATTAGTTACTTCCCTTTGCTATCGGAGTATCCTGATGACGTCACAGAGGCAGTTTATGAAGGACTGTAAGTATAGAATCGTGTAGGATTCTGAATTTTTTTTAATATTCTCGGATAAAGAAGGGTTTATGTGTTGCAAATATCACTGCAATACGCATTCTGATCAGTGGGTCCGCTCTCAATGAAATTGTGGATAGATTTTTTTGTGTTTTAGTGAACTGAATGCCCTATGATAATCTATTTTAGCGGCTCAGAGAAAATGGAAATCTCCGAGACAATTCAAACGATTACGCGTCTATGCGCACGAAAGAGTCGTGAAAGCATTTGTAAACCTGAACATCGAGCTATAGTCAATTGAAGCAATAAAAACGGCAGTTTAATTTTGCAATGAAATGAGTCATAAATATTATTTCAGTCCTCCGTTGCGTATGTGTTAAACGGATTTTGTTTATTTGAATTGATTCTTTGCGTCTTTGAGTCATACCAGGTTGGTCTTCCTGGGTTGGAACAGTTCCTAGAAGAGATTAATGTGGCTTGCTCAAGGACGCAAACCGCAGCAGTGCCGCAGGTGAGGCTCGAACCCGTAACCCTTCGATCTCGAGTCAAGCACTCTGCCATTAAGTCACTGCGCACCCTAACGAATTTTGCATTGTGGGTTAAACTCCAGTGAGGATTAATCAGTCTGTACATAGGGCTCTAAAATTGCCCAGTCATTAACATGCGCGTATCCAGAACGTTTGTCATAAGGGGTTCAAGGGGACTTGATTTATAAACATTTTGAGCTGATGAGGGGACAGAGGATCCAAATACCACTATAAGCGGGCCACCATCGGCCCGCCAGCGAAACGGCGTTTCGCTGGCGTGCCAATGATGGCTCAACCGTGAATGCTGGCTTTGTACAGTAGCCTTGTGATTTTTCAGAGGATCCAGACCAGTATTGCTAAGAAGCCCTATATTTTTGTGATTTTGGCATCAGTTAATTGGAAGAGAGAGAGAGAGAGAGAGAGAGAGAGAGAGAGAGTTCAAAGCCGACTCGTGATTTTTTGCACTTACCACATATTTTTAGACATTATACATGCATGCGCAGCCATCTTAAGTGGGGCTAGAGCCTAGCAGAGCGGCTAAGTTTTGCTCGTTTTTTCTGTGTTCATTGAAAGCGTCTCGCGAGACGCTTCAAATGAACGCATAAATAGTTTATATTCTTGTAGAACATATAAAAAACCGGAATCTGCGTTGCATCAGGATTTGAACTTCGCAGATGCTCACGCAATATGCTCTTTGATTTCGCTGACTAAATGGCGAGTCTAGTCTCCCCTTCCCGATATGACATGCATTTTGTCATGTAGAAATCCTGGGCCACGTGCAGAAACAGCAACTAAAATCAATAGGTTGTCAATCTACATGTACAAATCCTCGGGTCGACATGCGCCCAAAGCCACAAAGTTTTGGTATTCGTAAAGGAATCCTTCATACATGGTTGCGCAGCCATCTAGTGGGGCTAGGGGCCTGAGTTGTCATCGACGCCGCCAGTAGGCCTAAGCATAAGAATTGGGCCGATAGTGGCCCGATCTTGGATATTGGATGGGTCTCTACAGTATGTCTATATTGTTGGTAGAGGCCCTTTCGATACTGCATGTGCGCAAGCTCGTCTGATCCTTCGGTGCAGAGAATGAAAATCGCATGAGCTTGCTAGAATTTGTCAATGGGCTCACTGGAAGCGTCTTGTCTCAAGAAATGCCTAAAATGATTCCAATGGGCAACTGGGTAAAATAGAAAGAAAGAAAAAAACTAATGCGAAATAACAGACAATAATAAACAACAAACAAAAAACTAATTGGTGTTCAAGTCAGTGAACTTACTGAGTAGGCTCGTACATAGCCCGGCGATCCTGATTCCAAATTTTTAAATAAAACGCAAAACTGCGTTTCCAACAGTCAAAAATATCGTTTTCGATCGCAAAATCACAATTTTTGCAATTGATAACAATATATTTTGCGGAACACGGTCATCGTTTGAAAGTAGAAAACGTATTTGTCGCCGATCAAGTTTTAATCAATGCGTTCGCTATTGTCGCATGCCGATGTGATACGACAACGTCACCCGTTTTTTTGTTTTGATAAACTTGAGCATTTTGTGTCATGTAGACAAATAGTAGACCTAGAATCTATATAAATGGGGTTTGATTAACAAAGACATACAATTTTATTAGGCCCGGCGGCTGCAGATGTGAGGGCCTACGATATGTTTTCAACGGGTCTTCAACTTTTGAGGAACTCGTTGGAATATTGATAAGTGTGTTAAAGTAGCCTATTGGTCCAGACTCGTCAATGTCTACCCCGAAACATCATTTAAATCACTATCAAGGGCGATCTATGTGCTGCATTTTTCACTGCGACAATACAGCCAATATTCACCATATCTACATTAATTGCTGGTTCCCTGTCTACAGGTGGTCAGTAATGTAAATACAGGTAACCAGAACCCCCCATTTCCAGGTTTTGTTTGTTTGTTTGATTTGATTCTTTACGTCCACTCAACAATCTTTCAGTTATGCGGGACGTTTCTTCCTGGGTTTAACCAGTACTAAGCTAGGATAAATGTGTCTTGCTCAAGGACCACAACGCAGTGACGCCGGTGAGGCTCGAACCCGCTACCCTTCGGTCTCGAGTCAAGCACTCTACCACTGAGCCACTGCGCTCCCCCATTTCCAGGTATTGGGGGGTACTGGTTACCTGTTTTTCCATTACTGACCTCCTGTAAAGCGGGAACCAGCAATTAATGTAGATATGGTGAATACAGTCATCGGACGAACTGCCCTTGTGACGTCACAAATCCAAGGGAAGTGACTCGCCGCTACAGAAATCAAGGGAGATAAGCAGGAAAATAAATTATCGGCACTAATTAATCAAAGGTCTAATTAACGAAGATATTCTTATTTTTTTACCACAAAAATGATATGCTTATCTCTTAGTACCATTTTCTTCCACATTTTACTGGATTTAGAACTTTAATATGTCCCCTTTAATGAATCTGAATGTGTCACACAGTGTGGCCCTGGTAAGTAGCAACATTTCCCTCCAGTTTAGTGGGAACAAGTTTGCCCCTGGGTAAGGTAAGAGAAAGTGAAATGGTTCTTTAACTACATTTTGCAGCATAATTGTGATAGATTCTGGTATGGCTGCTGTTGTGAGGGGAGCAGGAACAATTTTATCATTGAATGTAGCTGAATGTAGCATTAGGGACCTTGTGAGTATCGACAGAGAGCTGCAGATGAGAAGGAGTAAATAGAGAATACTAGGTGAGTGTCTTTTGATATCAAGTTTACCAGGCAAGGCTTCGAGAACGCTTGTTGACGTCGCGAGGCTTGTCGAGCGATTCAACATGCGCTCTCCAAACCGAGCCTGGTAAACTTGATATCAAAAGATACGAACTTGGTATTCTTTGTATCAGTTTACAAGTTGGTTCACTCTACAAACATTAGATTATGAGTTACTGTCTGTGTACGTGACATTTCAGTGTCATTGACAATGTCATTGAAAAGTGCAATGTCATCATGACCTGATAAAGGCACATGCCGTGAGATAGGCAATGTTTATCAGGTCAACGGGCATCAATGCAGTTTATATGAGAGGTGACTGATAAATTGCACACATGACACCATATAAGAGAAAATTCTGTAAATGGAGCACTTCATCTCAGTTGTAATGTACCATGCTTGAGCAGGAGAGGTTGTAGGTTTCAACCTGTGTATCTACATTGCACAATACTGGTTTCTTCCCTGGGAAACCTTTAGAAAATGTTCCTCCCAAAATAGACAGAAAGTCAGTTACTGTATGTATCTGCAGAAAATTCAGTAGTGTTAACCCATATCCTGCGAATTTATTTTCCTCATTATAATGTTGTCTGCTTATTAAGTCTGCTGCATATATTCAAATGCACTCAAGAAAACTTTAACCATGGAAGCCAACACTATGAACCCTGACCAGACTGCACCTAAGGGAGCAGTCTGATCTGGGTGCATAATGTTTGCAATATAGGCTAAGAATGCAGAAGCAGATGAGAGTAGAAATGGAGGGAAAAGGGTTAATTGCCTTTTGTTTGATTTGATTCTTTACATCCCATCAACAATCTTTCAGCTATAATGAGACGGGTCTTCCTGGGTTGAACTAGTACTAAGCTAGGATAAATGTGTCTTGCTCAAGGACACAATGCATTGATGCCGGTGAGGCTCGAATCCGCGTCCCATCGGTCTCGAGTCAAGCACTCTACCTCTGAGCCACTGCACTCCACATGGTTAATTGCCTTTGAATCTCTTTCAGAGCCAAGAATCACCTCACCTAGACCATATGATTGCCGTAGATCCCTCTACGGCTGCTGCAATGACAGATACACACCAAAAAGGGACCAGTGGGGATCAAACTGCCGAGGTAAGTATCTTACATAAAGTGCCACTGAAAATTTACAGCAGATGACATTTTCAATTTTGTAATTTTCAAGAAACCATATAAGGCATATTTGCAGCAGAGGACATTGTCAGTTTTGTCATTTTTCAAGAAATCCAATAAGGCTTGATATTTACATGTGAATCATCTGTCATCAATAGCAAACATTTTATGCAATAATGTCAAACATTTGCAGCAGACGACATTGTAATTTTTTTCACTTTTGGAGAAATCTAATAAGGCTTGATATTTCATATGAATCATCTGCCAGCAGATGATTCATATGAAATATCAAGCCTTACTGTCTTTGAAATTTCACAAAATTTGCTGTCTGCTGCATTTATGATTGGTACATTAATCAACTGTTAGTTATAAACTTAAAAATTTACTTAACGCAAAATGTTTCACAAATTAGAACCATATGACTGAACAATGACTGAGACTTTTACCAAGAAATGTTTCATTTGCTATTTTAGCAAGAATATAAAATGTTAAATTGACTGAATAACACAGATTTTCAGTTTAATCAATCCATATTTCCAAGATTCAGCTAGTCCAGGGACATACCTGAAGTATTTTATAGAATACATGCTCTAGACTGGGGTTCAGGGGTTACTCCCCCAGTGCGGGTTATGGGACCAGGAGGCAAAGCCGCGCGGCAGAAATATTTTTAGAGCATTTCACAAGGCTAAAAGGAGCTCTCAAGACACACAATTAAACACTCTTAGTTGCATTTTTCTTCCAAAAATCTATTGAAGCAACTAGAGCCACTATACTTGCGGGGCCGAGTTGTACACATGTGCTTTGATTTTTGATTTGATTCTTTACGTCCCATCAACAATCTTTCAGTTATAAAGGGACGGGTCTTCCTAGGTTGAACCAGTACTAAGCTAGGATAAATGTTCTTGCTCAAAGACACAACACAGTGACGCCCGCGAGGCAATAGAAACAATTTTCTATTTCTACGCAGATTATGAAGTAAAAGGCTGTCGATATGGAGAATCATGCGGAGGTAGTTCCGGGGCCTCCTGCCCTCCTGGTTACACCTGTATTGTTGATAACAGAAATAGTATAGATCAACAGGGAGTTTGCTGTGCCCAAGGTGAGTTCCCAGCCAGCACATAGTATCGGGGGGCCACCATCGGCCTGCCAGCAAAACGCCATTTAAATGGCGTTTTGCTGGCAGACCGATGGTGTCCCCCTTTTAGATATTTACTTGTGTTCTTATTATATGGCCCTATTAAAGGGATCATACATGTTAGGGTATTTAATGTTTTTGCAAGGTCTGGGAATATTGTCATGAATTTAGGGGGATTCAAAATTTTGCGAAATTGTCAAATTAATGTCAGGGACGTTTTACATTTTAATCTTTCAGCTGTCAATTGTATTTTTGGACACCTTAACCCCTTTCTATTCTTATCCTAACATTTGAACAGGCCTTGAGTGATGAAAACGGTGATCCTGAGGGATGGATTTTTCTATCCCACCCTTACACAAATAATGGATTCTTCTTGCTCACCATTGAATTTTATTTCAAAACAAACTCCAGAAGTCCCTGAATGCACTGAGCTGCAATGCTAAATGATGACGTCACTTGATGTCTTTTCTAATACAACCAATGAACAGTCCACAGGCTACAGCCTGGGCAAGATAACTTGGGGAAAGTAAGAACATCTGATCCAGGCTAAAATCTCAGATATTCTTATCCAATATGCAAGAAAAAATGTACAAGAAAATGTTTATGAGAGGGTGTCCAGGCTAAAATCTCAGATATTCTTATCCAATATGCAAGAAAAAAATGTACAGGAAAATGTTTATGAGAGGGTGTCCAGGCTAAAATCTCTGATATTCTTATCCAATATGAAAAGAAAAAATGTACAAGAAAATGTTTATGAGAGGGTGTCCAGGCTAAAATCTCAGATATCCTTATCCAATATGCAAAGAAAAAATGTACAGGAAAATTGGGTATGAGCGGATGTTAGAAAACTAATTATCATATGACGTCACATCTGGGAGTGAAATAACGCCATGCAATAAAATCTGTAAACCACTAGTGGTTTATCAATTTTCGGGAAACGTAATGACGTCCATAACAACGTTGCATACATATTGACAACATTATAACGTTTTTTACGCCAGAAATGAGATTTCAAAGTATTCTTAATGTCATATGATAAATAGAATCTAACATTCATGCTCTTGTTTTATTGAATTTATTAAACGAGTTGCGAAAAAGAGATAAAAGGCTCGGCAAGCCTCGCATTTTATCTCTTTTTCCCAACTCGTTTAATAAAATCAATAAAACATGAGCACTCGTGTAAGATCCTCTATTAGTCAAATAATTCGGCTTCAGGCAAGCTTTTGTATTGATTTGTTATGTAAAAGAAATTGTTGAATAATACCATTATTTACAGAAGATAATACGACAACATCAAGTACTAGTACTAGCACGACTACAACAACTACTAGTACTACTACTACTACTACAACAACAACGACACCGAAACCTGAAACTGAAGAATTACCTGAATATATAATAAGTATGAGAAACCAGAAGAAAATGCTTTAATAACGTAGAAGATGACTTTGTTATGTTAATGCTGTTTAGTTAGTGCTTATTAATTCATTTGCATATTTGATTGCTTCTATCTCTTTTATCTCCTTTATAGGTTAAAATTACTGAATTGCAGATTGATTTAGTCAGTGATCACTTGCTTGGGGAAAATGAGTACATAATTGCTTATATTTTCTTTAACCCATTTCATTCTGTTGGACTTTCCCAGGCATGTTGATAGAATAAGTATGGAATTGCCCATTTTGTATTTTAAGGGTTCACAGGTATAGATTTCTAACTTATGATCCATTTCTGTCGTATAGATTTGTTATTATCTTTGCAAAAAGTGCAGACCCTGATGAAATGCAGCATTATGCAGCATTTTATCTGGGTCTTCACTGTTTGCCAAAGTACCTGTTTGCAAGTACATGTATCCAGAATGAAAAGGGTTAGTTGATTAAACCTTTGTCTCTGGTTAAATAGCAAGGTACTTTTGTACTATTGCTACTATTGTGGTTTACAATGCAAAATGTATAGATTGTATAGAAAAATGACCATTACTCCTTTGTATACTAATGGAATCATCCTTCTGGTTTGTAACAACAAACTTGGGATAGTCCATTGTACATATCTAGGGGTGTCAGGTTATAATCTTAAAAAAATATTGTATTTTGTCTGAAGATCATTTTTACCTTTACAAACAGTGTAGACCCTGATGAAATGCAGCTTTATAATGCATTTCTTATGGGTCTTCACTGTTTGCAAAAGTACTCATGTAGGGATTTCCCAAATACAAAGGGTTAATGGTCATTTTTTTTTAAATACAGTCTATACATTTTTCCAACAAACTTAGTCTTACTGCATCCAAAGCTTTGAAAAAGAAAAAGACCTTGTTAAATTTTGATAGCTTTTGTTATGATGTTTGCTTTCTAGGTTGTTTAACCCTTTGTATACTTAAGTTAACCCTAAAAGTGGCAATCATGACTGCAGCAGACGACAAATTTGCGATATTTTTCCTAATTTTCAACAAAAATAAGGTATGATATTACATGAGAATTGTCATCCAGCAGACGATTCTCTTGAAATATCATGCCTTATACGTTATTTTTGAAAAAGCGGGAAAATTTGAAATTGTCGTCTAATGCAAATTATAGATGGTCCTTTAAGGGTTAATGAATTCATCTATCTGTTTTTTGTTTGTTCATGTTTGATTTGATTCTTTACGTCCCATCAACAATCTTTCAGTTATAAAAGGACGAGTCTTCCTGAGTTGAACCAGTACTAAGCTAGGATTAATGTTCTTGCTCAAAGACACAACACAGTGACGCCGGTGAGACTCAAACCCTCGGCCCCTGGGTCTCGAGTCAAGCACTCTACCACTGAGCCACTGCGCTCCCTCATCTATCTGGTATGGAGCAATTACTTTGAGATGGTTCATTATGCAAATCACAGGTTAAAATTTTCAAGGGATATAACCGGTTAGAATTTTCAAGTTAGAGGCAGGATTTCTGGACTCCCTGCAGGAAGTGGCTTCTTCATGAGACAGTAAATTGGTGGAGCTTAGTTGCTGTCAGATTAGATCAGATCACTGACCTGATCTAGCTGATAAGCAGCATGGTCATAATAATAATAATAATTATAATAATAGACTTTATTTAAAGAGGGTAGCACATTTAGTAACAAAACTAATCTTCCATGAGGCCCTCTAATAAATACATATATATACAGTTTTACATAGTGTCTGAAGGTGGTAAAGAAAAAGAATGTTCCAAAATAGTTTTGAAAATAGCACACTCCTTAAGAGCATTGTATGGATGCTTTGGGAATGGATATTATTAACAAGTCTACTACAACTGATACTTCTGAGGGAAAACAATAACCATATTTTGTTAAAAGATTACTTTCAGAGTTACAATGGTAAGGTTCACTCAACTCTCTGAGGAACATATGCATGTATTTTTGACTTATCCAAACATGACAGATCTATCTGATAATTATGCAAGGAGAAGATAAGAGCTGTCAATTAAATCTGAGGTAATTGCCAGAAATCGATCAAATTACAAATTAGACAGAATAGCTTCAGGAGCTGCCGTAGTCAATGTTGTCCCATTGACTGTTATTGGATTTATGAGAAAGATGACGGATTTTGCATTTTTAGTCCACTCCTGCCTTTAAAGATGTATTTCTAAGATGATTTTAATCTTAGTAAACAGTGCAATAGTGTAGACCCTGATGAAATGCATCATTCTGCAGTATTTCATCTTGGTCTACACTGTTTGCTACAATCTGCACGCACATCGACCAATTCCGTGGAATCAACCTCTGCCGTACATAGAGGGTCTACTTTTCATGGACTTTGATAATGTGACATTGACGTCACAGAAACCATGCCAGCACAATAACAAGTTTGACTGCAGCGAAACAAACGGTTGCAACATTCCACAATAAACGTGGTAAAAAGATGCTATAGCAATATTTTATGGAAAAAAATAAACTTCATTTATCCTGCTGATAAAACTTTTCGGATAATCAGAATAATCAATTTTAACAGGGCTGAACCCACATGCTACAGAACTAATTATACCCCCCCCGCAAACTTTGTTTTTATACCCCCCCGCAAACTTTGTTTGTAGGGGGTATACTGTTTTCACGTTGTCCGTCCGTCCGTCCGTGCGTCCGTCCGTCCGTAACGCTTTGTTTCCTTAATAACTCGAAGAGTCATTGCCGGATTTTCATCAAACCTTGCAAACATGTTCATATATGCAAGACAAATACTTTAGACAAAAAAGTAAGGGCTAGGGGCCAATTCTATTAGAGTTATTTCCCTTTGTAGTTCTAAATGGCTTTTAATATAGTGCTTTATGCTTATGCTATTATAGGCCATACACAGGCCGATCAACTCCTACCACAGCTTTTGATGGAACAATTTGATACTTTTCCTATACAATGTAGACACATTGAACATATGAATGAAGGAGTTTGGTTTAGAAAAAATATTTTTTGACAAAATGACAGCTGTGAGAACTTAGACAATTTTTCTCTAATAAGGCTTTTGTATATGCATAGATGGTGCCTTCATGGGCCGATCAACTCCTACCACAGCTTTTTATGGAGCAATTTGATACTTTGCCTATACAATGTAGACACATTGAACATATGCATGAAGGAGTTTTGTTCAGAAAAAATAATTTTTGACGAAATGACAGTTGTGAGAACTTAGACAATTTTTCCCATATTAGGCTTTTTTATATGCATAGATGGTGCCTTCATGGGCCGATCAACTCCTACTACAGCTTTTGATGGAACAATTTGATACTTTGCCGATACAATGTAGACACATTGAACATATGCATGAAGGAGTTTGGTTCACAAAAAATAATTTTGACAAAATGACAGCTGTGAGAACTTAGACAATTATTCCCTTGTACAGCTTTTGTATATGCATTGATAGTGCCTTTATGGGCCAATCAACTCCTACCACAGCTTTTGATGAAGCAATTTGATACTTTGTCAATACAAGGTAGACACAATGAACATATGCATGAAGGAGTTTATAATTTTTGTTGAACTTAGACAATTATCCTCTTATATGGCTTTTGTATATGCATGGATAGTGCCTTTATGGGCCGATCAACTCCTACTACAGCTTTTGATGGAGCAATTTGATGCTTTGCCGATACAATGTAGACACATTGAACATATGCATCAAGGAGTTTATAATTTTTGTTTGCACAGATTCTACTGAATTCTTCTTATCAAAACTAAGGTCTTCTTGTTCGAACTATAACTTGCCAAGTTTTTTCACTGACTCTTACTGTGCGGGGGGTATCTAATAAGCATTGCTTATTGTCTTTTTTCATTTTAACTGCGCCATCTCCGGCAAACAAAATGGAGCTTTTTGGTACATAGTACTACGCATAATGCTCCTTACATACATTTGAGCCATGATTCAATTCTCAAATTGTGGCGGACTTTCCCGAATGCGTTTGCTAAAGTATCATTTACAAGTTTATAGTATACAAAGGGTTTAATTGTTCATGCCACCAATTTCTGAAATATATTTGCATCTACTTTTAGTTAGATATTTTTTGTTAATGAGCATGTTTTTAACCAATAGAAATGCTTCTTATTTCACAGATGAACCACAAGCTGATAAACAGCCAATAGGAAATGCTTTTAGATTTTATCAACAAGATATCTGTTAAAGGATACTTTATTGAATTAGATAGAATTTCAGTGCAGTCCCTTAATAATGCTATATTTTGGGTCCATATGATTTGAATGTGATAAAAGTGAGGACAATTTTACAAAGTGAATTATAGGAAAATGACCATTCCATAGTCATTTTTCTATAATTGCTTTGTAAAATTCCATGGTGAAAAAATTTGGGAGCCACAGCGTGACTGGTATTTCTAACTCAATGTTATAAAGAGATGTGTTATAAAGGGACTGACCGAACTGTACATTTAATTTATTAGTTCCCTGAATAGTATAGAGCATTTGTTTAGAACACTTAATGCCAATCACAACAGCAGCAGTCAATATATTTTGTGACATTTTTTCAAAATTTTTGCTGAAGGTATAACACTTGACATTTGAAAGTTATGCTTGCCTTACTTGACCGGGCCCCATAGTGCAGTCAGTAGCGAGTTCAACTGCAGATCCAGGGCCCACAAGTTTAATCCCAGCCCGGTCCCATACTTTCATGGAAGAATTTCTATGGTCATTCTCCTCCTTCAACTGATTCAACCACAGTTATTGTCAATTACAAGACAAAGTATGTGCAAGAAGTACTGGTAAGTCACTTAGTCAAGCTTTCCCAGGAAAAAGTGTGGTTAGCTGAACTGACCCTCTCGACATGACCATAGCTGTTGACTGAGACGTAAAGAACCAAACCAAACCTATAAACACCATAATTGATTTGTTTAAGAAGCAAGTAAATTTTAAAATCTTGCCTGCTGCAAGTTGTATGTGGCATTTGAAAAGTTAAAGTATACAATGGAATGATAAAGGAATGATAAAGGAATGTGTAGAAAGTTAGTCAGCCAATGATTGCTTTTAAGGATTTTCAACCTAGATTTGGAGCCATTCACCCGAGGAGCCTCATTTATATATAGGCCATTTTTCTAAATTTTGACTTTATTTTTGATCACGTGAAAAAGAATATAATGTACAAAACTGTTAAACTTTAACCAATCCTTATAGGCAACTTACATATGAAATATCAAATCATATTGGGTTTCTTACAGAAGCGACAGAATTTTGAAAAAAATGGCTGCTCCAAATTTTAGATGAAGTATTTGATTTCAATACTAACACTATTGGTGTTTTTAGTTGCCTAATAGTGTCACTCTTATGATTTATGCATATAAAAAAAAAATCACTGAAAAGAGATGCTTTTTTATTCATTTCACAGTAACTCAGTCCACTTATTCATAAAAAAGGATATTTAGTAATACAACTTCCAAACATTGTTGACAATTGATAATTTTATTGAAAATCACTCAGAAAAGGGTACCGTACTTATTCATTTCAAAGCGTGGAGTGCTCTTCCCTATAAAATTCTGTATTGAGGGAGTGATCTTTTGATAATCTAGAGGCAAAAACCGAAAATAAGTGACTACATGTCGAATTGCCTTCGGGCCTCCAGATCAGAGTTTGTAATTGAAAATTAATTTTCTTATTTCTCAATCAAAATTTGTTGTGGGTACTCAAAAGAACCGTCTCAATGAGACGGTTCTTTTGTGCACCTAAAACAAATGTTTAGACTGATAGGTAAGAAGATATTTACAATTTTATGCTCATTTTTTCCATATGGACCCACCGCATTAATTGTTAGTTGTCTAAGAAAAGATTTTATCTGTCTGTCAGTCTGTTTAACTGTATGTACTAGTATGTCACTTAAATGATTTAGGATATTAAAACCTGTCTGTCTATCTGTCTGTCTGTCTGTCTGTCTGTCTGTCTGTCCAGTGGTCTGTACATCTGTCTGACGGTCTGTACATCTGTCTGTCTGCCATAGGAATTATAGCTGTTAAGCTCAATAGTTTTGATAGGTTTATCTTTAATTTATTGAAATTTAGGAAACGGAATCAAGATACTCAAACTGGACATGCTAACCAGTGCATGTGAATAGTCCCATATCAGACTGCATCTGCAAGAAACCTTATAGACTGGCTCCAGTCCTTAAAACAATTTTTCATCAATGTGTCATATCATATACTTGTAGCCAGTCTAACTCTGATGGCTCTGTTTTAAAACAGAGCCATCAGAGTTAGACTGGCTACAAGTATATGATATGACACATTGATGAAAAATTGTTTTAAGGACTGGAGCCAGTCTAGAAACCTTAGTAATCTCTCAGAATTTACAAGGCTGTATTGTAAGTCATGGCTACAATATAAATATATTTTACAGAGACTGTAATGGGAGATGCTAAAGTGGTTCCTGTGACTCCTGGTAAAACTGCAACATTGGTCTGTAACTATGGTAACACAGATGAGTACAGTGTTCTCTGGTATAGAGATGGGTAGGTGAACTTTAATTCTTTCAGTGCAAAAACAATTTACTCTAGACAAGAAAAGCATGTGCAAACAAAATAGTTTCAGGGACTATTTGTTTGCTTTCTTCTGTATTTGCTTTTCAGGTGCGTGGCTGGCCTAAAATTTAAAGTACGCAATTGTGGAAACAGGGTTATTGCTTTTATGTACAGTCAAATCTCGGTTATCCGAACGCCGATTATCCGAAACTACTGGGTTATTCGAAGACGATGGACAGTCCCGAATTTTTTCTCTATTATCTATTGCAATAAAACTACCAATTATTCGAATTTCAATTATCCGAAAAATTCGATTTTCCAAAGTGATTCGTCGGTCCCGATTGAAGAAAGTGCTTTATAATTACCTTTCAAGATTCGAAGTCCATAAGTCACGCATGGTGATCATGATTTCTTTGTTTGGTCGAGTTCGATTTACCCACCTGATTGAATTAGCAAACAAAGTTGCAACAGGTAATTGACACCGGATTAACGTTCACACTATTACATGTACGTGATGAACCGTTAAGTGAGTAAATGGTGTCTTTTATTAAGGTCGTCTGCAATGATGGTTTTGTTTGATGCTTTTTGAATGTCTAATTAGGGGCATAAATGAGCTATAATTGATTTTAATTTGATCGTCTCGCATCTTTTGATTTATTCTTGACCAGTGTATATTAAGCGAACACACCAAGCGCACCGACTTTGAACAACAAAAATAACAATTTCGATAATAGACGAATATCACGGACATGCGTTTTGGGTGCTCAAAAGAACTGTCTCATCGAAACATTTCTTTTGAATGCCTAAAACACAATTTTATGATTGAGGGAAAACAACCAAAACCTTGGTTTGGATGCTAAGCGAGACGGTTCTTTTAAACACCCAAATCGTATGTTTTCACTGAAATAAAAGAGAATTTCGCAGCCCAAAAAGCACACAACGTCGGGCCACCAACGGCCTGCCAGCGATATGCCATCTCAATGGCCTAACGGTGGTGGGCCGTTGATGGCTCGACGCTGTGTGCTAGCTGGAATGGAGACCTCATGACATTAGGGCGATTTAAAAGGAGACAGTATTTCGTCAGTAAATGGTCCGTCAATCTACATTTAACCGTTATTTTCATTGTTGCTATCGATGTTGTTACATGTATATACATGTAGTAGATGTCAATAAAGATCGGATTTTCTTTCTTTTCCGCGTTCTTAGACCTGCAAAGCATATGAGACGATGAGACCACAACCTCCAAGAAGCTCATTTTCTTTAATGCTTTGACAGATGTTCTGATTATATAATTACTTCACGGAAAACACAAGTTGAAGTTGCAAACGACGTTCTATGAAAGGTCCGAGTTTTTCCGAAAATATCCGAAAACTCCCGTTTTCGATCATTCGAACTACCGATTATTCGAAAGGATTCATGCGGTCCCTGGCACTTCGAATAATCGAGCATTGACTGTAAATGGCCCCCAAAAAGGGAATATACAAACAGTGTCGTCCCAGATTAGACGACGAAAATGTGGCGTATCATAAGGGTCTTTGCTGTTTACTATGATAAACAGATTTTGATAATGGTGGATATCTACTTTGTGTTAATGGCAGGTTAACATTCAAAGGGGGGTCTAGGAGATGATACCAAAGCAACTCTTGCCAAAGTAGGATTTAGAGAGATTAACATTGCTTCTCCTCAACCATTTTGCGTTCATACCATCAAGAAACCATAAAAACTGAGATATAAGCATGCAATATAAATGCCAAAATCTCATGTTCTGAGCCATATGTTACCTGACCAAAAAGGCCAAGGAAAACAATACAGGACCTTGATGATGTGCTATCTTTGCAATCATTTTGTGGCTTATAAAGATTTGGTACTTGTTTGATAATCAGATTTCATATGTCATGCAGGGTTTGCACAGGCTTGAAAAGTACTTGAATTCAGAGGGCTTTTTTTGAAAGTCCTTGAAAATTAAATATGCCGTGAAAAGTACTGGAAAATCACTTTAAAGGTCTTAAAAGTGCTTGAATTCTTCTATTTTCTGTAGGATTTAACACTGTTGATAGAGATCTAAATCAGTATACAATTGTTGTGCATGGTGTAGCAAATGCTGCACCAAATAAAGGCACAACAATTTTTTACTCATTCTCTAGTACTAATTTCTCCATTATCTCAGTCTAGCATTTCTGAAGTAGAACTTTAACACTTAAATCAGGATTTTTCATAAACTTTTAGTCCTTGAAAACTGTAGGATAGTCTTTAGAAGTCATTGAAAAGTCTTTGAATTTCACTCAAATTTGCCTGTATGAACCCTGTCATGTGTGCCAATGTTGAAGGTAGGTACATGTCCTGAGTACCCCTGTCTGAGGAGCTAGCTGTATTTGCCAGTAACTCCATGCATTTTGGGTAATTTTGATTGGTTTCTTGTTACTAGTCTGCAGTTTCTTTTTTACTTAACTTTCCAAACAAATTACTAAAGAATACAATCAGAGTGTCAAGCAGTTTGGATCCAGATAAGGCCTGAGCCTTGGCTGCCTTAATGTCAGGCCTCATCAGGGTCCAAACTGTTTGCAAAAGTTATCAGCAGATGACAAATTTTAAAGTCACCCCCAGTAGTGAATGAGTTAGTTGCTAGCGGCAACTTATGTCATCTGCTGGTTACCTTTGCAAACTGTTTGAACCCAGATCAGGAGAGACAGAACATCAGTCCTAATCTGGATCCAAATGGTTTGATGGTATTCCTGAAAGAATTTATTGAAAAAGTTAACTTTGAATAAAATCAGCAGAGGCCAACAAAAGTATGAAAAATTACCCAACATTCAAAGTGTTAACGACTATTTCCTGTGATTTCAGAAAACTACTGGAGACGAGTGAAGGCAGGACTGTGTATCCTAATGGAACCCTTGTTGTTTACGAGGCCACCATTGAAGATGATGGAAGTTACGCCTGTCATGTGAGACATCAATCCCAGCTGATCCCAACTATCTACAGGTTCCAGGTCCAAGTTGAAAGTAAGTATCTGCTCTTTGCTATGTTTGTTAGAGTGAATAGGCTTCCAGCTTAAACAGGACATTTGTTCATAAAAAAAAGTATTGGCATGCATGTTCAAGTTTCATACTCATGAATGCTATGCAAAAAGTTGGGCAGTTACCTGTAGGGTAAAGTCAGGTAACGTCGGACATCAGGTAAATTCGGACAGTGACCTTGTTTGCTTTATATTTTAATTACTGGAATGAAAAAAAATTAACTAAGCAAACAGTGAAAATCGCGATGAGACGGCTCATAAGGAGCTGTCTAATTTGGATTTCCACTGTTTGCAAACGTATGTCCGAAGTTACACGACTTTACCCTAATGTCAAATAGAAATACAAACTGTAGTTAAGTGAGTCACTTAATACCTTAATTGACACTGTTATTGTTTTAGCTCATTGAGCACAGAGAGTACAAAGGTGAGCTTTTGTGATTGGTCTGTGTCTGGCATTCATATTTGGTCTTACGTCTTCCATGACTTTTTTGTTTAAAATATAAAAAAATCAGTTACAATCTGGTAACCCATTTATTCTCCCCATCACTAGGTACTAATTCTAAAAAGAAAACCAAACTGTTTCATGCAGTCAACAAAAGCACAGACCAGCCTTGCACATAGATCTGTGCAGTCTGATCAGCACCCTTTTTATTCCCACTTTGGACAACATATTTTCTAAACTTGCTACATGCAAAATTCAATATTCTAGCTAGTCTCTATAGCTAAGCAGACTGGTTTGAGCCCTACTTGGTAAAAAATCCCAAAGACATGGTTTCTTGTGTCGAGACTCAAGTAATCTAATTACATGTAATTTTTAATTCCAGTCCCTATTGGAATTCTGCCTGGTCCAGACACCATAATGGTGAAACCAAACCACATGGCATTCTTACATTGTGAAGTCTACGGAAATCCAAAACCAATGGTATCGTGGAGAAAGAATGGTCTTTCTATCATGTCAGATGGGAGATATGAAGTGTTCAGGAATGGAACATTGTTGATCAGAAGAACGGAGGAAGATGATATGGGTAGTTACACATGTGAAGCGGATAATGGAGTTTCTACACCAGTCCAGAACTCTATGAAGCTGACATTAAGAGGTAAAATTCTACATTGGTTTAAACATGTAAAAACAGTAGTAAATATTATAATTATATGAATGCAATAAGTGTACAAATTGGATAAGAAGAAAGTCTTTCAACTTATATTAATCTGTATCCCTAAATTCTGCATTGCAGTCGCTTTATAACACATCTTGTAATAATATAGATTTGCATTTAACACTATCATGTTGTGGCTCCCAAATTTTTTTACCATGGAATTTTACAAAAGAGTTATAGGAAAATGACCATGAGATGGTCATTTTCCTATAATATTCCTATGTAAAATTGTCGCTTTATAACACAATTCACTATAACACAGTCAATTTCTATGGCCTCCAAACATAGTGTTATAAAGGGACTGCACTGGAATTATTGAAGCATTAGTCAGTATTCTTCATATAAAAAATATTCTAAAAGCAGAAGAGTGTACAAACTGTAGGTCACATGATTTACACACGATAAATGCCTTAAATTTGTCATCTGCATATATAAAGTACTGGTTAAACCCAATAAGGCAGGAGAAGGTCCCTAAATGACTGAAAAAATTATGTCTGTTATGAAAAAAGCATAAACACAAAATTAACAAAAAAAACAATCAAAGCCATTCCGAGGCAAAGGAAAACTTTTGTTAGGGCTCAGACCTTTAAATAAGAGAAATTAAAAAATAATTTTCTTATTTCTCAACCAAAATATATGTTGTGGGTACTCAAAAGAACTGTCTCAATGAGACTGCTCTTTTGAGCAACCAAAACAAATTTTTAAACTGGTAGATAAGAAAATATTCACAATATTACGCCTTAAAAAATTGTTTATCTAGTCTTATAGGGGTTATAAATGAATGTTGATGAAGATCTGGCAAAACAGCATTTGGGTTAGCTCATGAGATTTTGGTACTTAAAGCATATGCTGGTCTAAGCCTTTGATAATCACAAATGTTGCAAGTACCAAAATATCATGTGCTGGACAATTAATTATTATTTTAAAACTAATTTCACAAATTGAAAACTAGCTGTTTCACTTGCCAGAAAGTACATTTGAGCTGCGGCATGAGATTTCCAACAATGTGGCATTTCGACAAGTGTAGACTCAGACCAGCCTGTGCAGCCCCCTTTTAAGCTTTGAAACTCCAAATGATGTGCAGTCAGTAGCTTAACACTCATAGAATATTCAAGCGACTAGTGCGCAGGCTGATCTGAGCCTTTGCTGGTCACATATACCACAATATTGGAAATCTCATGTCACGGCTCATTTATTTAAGAAATAGATCAGCTCCAGCAGTGAATTGTTCAGTTATAATTCACTGTTTGGAGGTCAGTTGTAAAGAAGATCAAATCACGAGCGCGCAGTGCGAGTGATTTATCTTCGTACAACTTACCGACAAACAGTGAATTATAACTCAACAATTCACGCAGTGGAGCTGATCTATTTGGATTCTAACACACATTAAACGAAGAAACCACATTCGAAGTCTTCAGCTTCTTACAACTTTCCGCCATTGCACTGAAGAACTCCCGCCAATACTTAGACTACGTCGCATACGTTTACATGTAATTGTAACGTCTTTCAAGCGTAAAAACGATGTTACACCGTCTAACGCAATGAATGACGTCATTTTCCAGTGACGTCAGCTATCACACACTTTAGCTGTGAACTATTGTCTGATATATCACAGTTTGTAACCGTTGGCTCTATAGGCGAGGTGTGTTAGAATAAAGCTTTAGATTACTTGATACAAAAATTAATTAATTGCAGAAATGCTTGTTGCAAGAATAGAAAATGACAATGGCCGGGTGATAGAGGGCGGTAGAATCACCCTGAGGTGTGAGGGCAGAGGCTACCCTATGCCAACCTTGACCTGGGAGAAGATGGGACGACCCCTTGCCACAGGAGGCAATGTATACATCAGCAGTGATGGAAGACTGGTAATAAGGGAAGCAACTCTAGATGATACGGGCACCTACTCATGTATTGTAGCAAACTCGGAAGAGAAAATAGAAACTTCAACATCAGTACAGGTTGTTCCAAAAGGTAAAAACCTTGAATCAGATTCTGAACACCAGATGTTTGTCAACCCTTTTCCGCCATTCACAACAAATGGCATTCGCTTTATCATATGGGCTTCTTTGTTACAAAACTTGCCTTCAGGGTTTCTGACCAAGTAAAGGGAAACAGTTAATCTATAAAGGACCAATCGCAACTGCCAGAGACAATAAATTTTGTCTGGGAAATTAAGGCTCAAGTTTAATGTGCATTAATTTTTTATTTAGCAATTATGATAATGTCATCTGCAAGTTTTTTGTCAGTTTATATTTTAAGGGCTAAATCATCTATGACCACATTGATTCAGTGTCAAAACCATCTATGCTTACCTATTGATTCACTGACGAAGTTATCTATGATTACCTTTTGCTTAGATCACCATCAAATCATCTATCACCTTGATTCACTGTCAAAATTATGATAACCTATTGATTCACTGTAAACATTACATCTATGTTAACCTATTGATTTGCTGCCAAAATTATATCTTTGATTACATATTGATTCACTGCAAAAATCATCTATGATCACATTGATTCACTGTCAAAATTATTTATGATTAATTACTTATTTATTCCCCGTCAAAATGATCTATGATTACCTATTGATTCACTGCCAGATTCACAAGTGATAACCTATTGAACCACTGTCAAAACCATCTATGGTTGCCTATTGGTTCATTGCCATATTCAAAAGTGATTACCTATTGATTCACCGTAAACATCAATGATTACGAATTGATTCACTGCCAGATTCATAAGTGATAACCTATTAAACCACTGTCAAAATCATCTATGATAACCTATTGATTCACTGCCAGATTCATAAGTGATTATCTATTGATTCATTGCCAGATTCATAAATGATTACCTATTGATTCACTGCCATATTCATAAATGATTACCTATTGATTCACTGCCAGATTCATAAGTAAATTACCTATTGATTCACTGTCAAAATTATCTATGATCCTCTATTGATCCACTATCAAATTTATTAATGATCACCTATTTATTCATTGTCAAAATTTTCTATGATGACCTATTGTTTCACTGTCAAAATTATCTATGATTACCTATTGATTCACTGTCAACATAAAATGATTTCTATTGCAGAAGTTATGCCTGACAAGTGTGAAGACAAGACGGGCTTAATGAAGTGTCGACTCATTGTAACTGCCAGATTATGTGGATATAGAATGTACTCAAAGATCTGCTGTAACAGTTGTAGAAGCTATTATAATGATGCTTAAATCAGGGGACATCACCTTATCCAAACCTCATTTCTCAAGGGAGGTAACTGCCAGTGCTTTATACCAAAGGTAGCAGTACATGAATTGGTTGACATATTTAGATAAAATTATAAATATTGCTTTAGATGATGTTAGCTCTTAAAGCGCCAATCGGAACAAATGTTGTCTGCTTTTGTCGTCTGCTGAAATGTGTTAGAAGCCTTTTAGTCAAATAGTGTGGAGCCAGATTAGACTGCTCCTATAGGAGCAGTCTGATATGGGTCCACACTGTTTGCCTCTACACTTACAAGTAGTCAATAATGTTAGCAAATATATGCAGCAGATGACTTCAGCAGACGTCATTTTCAGATGCATTTTAACAGGCCCTTTAAGGGATAGATGGCAGATCGTTTGGTGACAAATTTTACAGACACAGTGAAGTATTTGGTGGTGAAAGAATCCTAAACCAGTCACAAATATGGACTGGTTCTGTAATAATTACATTATATTAAGGAAACAGAGCACAGAGAATGGGAAGCAGTCATAAGGAAAAGAGTTAAGCTACTCAAAGAAGGAACCAGAACTATGCCAGTGAGCAGAAGACATTGAAATTATGTCATTTTAATGTTGATGCAATAAGTCAGTGATATTCAAATTATATAATATTATTGTTGATGCAATTTTAGAGAAATTGAAACAATGTTGAATAAATTAGCTACAACATGAGATTTCCAACAATGTGGTATATGCGACCAGCAAAGGCTCAGATCAGCCTGCGCATATGCGCAGTCTGAGCCTTTGCTAGTTGCTTGAATATTATATGAGTGTTAAGCTACTGACCAAACATCATTTGGAGTTTCTAAGCCTAAAAGAAGGCTGCACAGGCTCGTCTGAGTCTACATTTGTCGAAATGCCACATTGTTGGAAATAACATGTCATGGCTCATTAATGTCAGCTGAAACTTTGTCACAATCACATTATTAACGTTGTAATGTCAAAATTAATTTGATACTGTTTGAACATTGTGAGCTTGCTGGTTTTGGGGAAAATGTGTAATGAAATTGTACGCCCTGGAGATTCTAATGGTTTCAGCAGGTGAAACTTATTGAAGCAGTTTAACCCTATTTTGACTGATGGACCCTTCTGAAATATTTGATCCAATAAGGCTAACCCTTTCCTTAGTGAATATTCATGCTAGGCTCCCCCCACTATGAATAATTGTATAAATAATTTTCATGTTGGTACATAGAACAAAGAAATTACTTGTCTGGTCCACTAGTGTAGGATCAGATATATCATATTGCCATAAGCAAACAGAGTAGAACCTGATCAGGCAGCTCTTACAAGAGCTGCCTGATCTGGGTATGCTCTGTTTGCAAAAGCTTTAAAGGCGTCTCTATGTGGTTATGGGTTAAGGTACAGGTAGCCCATTATATTTTGAAGGGTCACTGGTTAAAATTACCAAACCAAAGTATGCATCTTCTCCAGAAAAGAGTGCTTTTCTCATAGAAAACAGTAAGACCCTTATGAGATGCCACATTATCTCATTTGGGTCTACACTGTTTGTCAAACTATCCATTGACTGGTTTTCAGTCAAAAAGTGTTATGGTCATACATATATTAGTCACGCTGACTGTGTTCTTATTAATTAGTTCTTCATTCACATTTTTCTAAGAATATTTTAAAACATCGGGTTTTCTTTTTTTGTTTTATGCCAACCTTCATTGTCTTATTATATCAAAACATGTATGGTGAGATATAAACATAGCCATGTATCAGCAAAACTTTGAAGCCTATTTTATTTCTATGCTGTCAACCAAACCATAATTTGTGAGTCTCAACGAGACACTTCTTTTGAGCACCCCAAACACATTTGGTGGATTAGAAAATATTCACAATTTTATGTAAAAAATTGTTTATCAGATCTATGTTGCTGTTCAAACATCTATGCCACCAATTATAGAAATAACAGTGTAATGCATCATAGGTAAATGTTCTAAAATTTCAAACACTTTTCTTTTTCTTTTCGCAAATAAAATGTTGGTTTTCAGTGCTGGAAGTCACAAAATGCTTGTCCGAACAGCAAACAGGGAAGACCCAGATCAGACTGCTTCTTCAGAAGCAGTCTGATCTGGGTCTGCACTGTTTGTCTTCACCTTTTTAGCAGGCAACTGGTGCTCACAATTTTAGAACATTTACCATATTTTTCTAATTTGCACCAAAACATATTGTGGTTGTTCATTGGAGTTGTCTTATTGACATCAAACAGTAGAACTTCAATGGCTCGAACAGGCTTGGGACCATGAAAAATAGTTTTAGCCAAGGGTAGTTCCAGCCATCCAGGGTGAATTATGCATAAAATGTCCTGTAGGGACTATGATGATAGTTCTAGCTAGCCCAGGTGAATGAGCCATCAGAGTTTGAGCCATTAAAGTTCAACTGTATTACCAAACTCACAGATAAAATTAAGCGCAAAAAAAAGATATTTCTACATTACTCAATTCATCTAGAATCAAGAACTATTTTTTGTGTCCGAATGATGCTCCGGATTATGAACCCTTATTCAGGTGTTAAGAGACCTGTTCTTTTGTTGTAGTGGCTCCCTTCATGTCACACATCTTCAGTATTTTATTATTGTCTTAATTTTTTTTCCATGTTGCATTTATTTCTGGGTATCTCTCCTTTTCCATTTGCTTGTATCAGTAAATTTGTAATGGGCAAAAAAAAAATGGTGGTTTTTCATGGAACAATTTTTTCACTTCTCTTTTAAATAACACTTTGTCTAGTAGTGTCATCTGCTGGTAAACTTAGCAAACAGTTTGGACCCAGACCAGGCCCGACAAAATGTCGGGCCTGATCTGGATCCAAACTGTTTGACACTCTGATGGTATTCCAGAAAGAATTTTTCGAAAAAGTTGATTTTGAAAAAAATCAGCAGACGACAAAAAAAGCATGAAAAATTACTCAAGTGTTAAGGAGTTAAAAGAAAAACAAAACACAGTCAGCTATTGCATTTTGCAGCGACTCAAGAAAAATTATCCCCAAATCAAACTTCTTTTGTATCCTATTTTTGTTTTTATGGTGAAATAAACATATCCCCTCAACAACCACCAGAACATACTGCCTATTACAAATCTACTGTTTGTATGAATACTTTATAGAATTTTATACCACATGTATTGTAAAATATTCATGAATTTTATACATTAATGTATGACTAGCTGTTTGAATATATTGTGATGTTTAGCTGTGTATGTTGTTAATTGATGTTGAATGCTTATATATGACCTGTACCTAGACAATCTCTTTGATGCCTCACATATAAACTTATAGTAATACACAGTTTCACCAAACCTCTCCTAGGCAGCTGTTATCTAGTAATCACCAGTTTCACCACATCACTACCAGGCCAGTAAAGAGAGTTCATCTTGATTGAGGTTTCTCTTATATATCTATATCCTCTATGGAATCCAACATCACTGACTAATTTTAGACTGGGCTGTTAAAACCCTTACAATGCTTGCTGGTTCAATAGGCTTCTGACTCTAACCAGTCCATTCCTTTAGGGGTACTTCGAACAAGATCCAAAAGTATCTTTTTGAGATGTAAATAAATCCCCATATCTTTTTTTTTTGCAAAAATTATCAGAATTCATGAATAGATTTTTTGCCAATTTAATCAGAATTCATTATGTAAGAACAGTATTCATGTTTGCTTCCATGTTAAAAGTATTCTGTGGTGTACTTGAATTTATACAGCAGACATATAGATAGAGATGCAGATGAAATTTTCAGAACAAAGAGTCTAGGCAGGATATGGGCTAACTCTTTATCTACTAGTGTCATCTGCTGATAACTTTTGCAAACAGTTTGGACCCAGATCAGGCAGGACAATATGTTGGGCCTGATCTAGATCCAAACTGTTTAACACTCTGACGGTATTCCTGAAATCATTTTTCTAAAAAGTTGATTTTGAAAAAAATCAGCAGACAACAAAAAAGCATGCAAAATTACCCAGTAGGCAAATGTTATGTGGGGCATCAAATCAGGGTTTCATCTTGATACAGCATATATCATCCATTGTTCTGGAGCTGCAGAATTGATTACCCTTTAAAGGCAATAAAAAAGATTGCAGCAGACTGACATTTTCAAAATTTTACTGCTGCCTTAATAAACAAATATTGCTTGATATAACATGTGATTTATCTGCCAGCAGAGGATTCACATGAAATATGAAGCCTTATTTCCCATGAAATCAAAGAAAAATATCACAAAATTTGTCGTCTTCCGCAATCTTAATTAGCTCTGTTAGGGTTAATTGTAAAGTTCCTACAGATTGGAGGCAGATGAATGATTAGCAATGTAAACACTGATCAAACTGCTCCAGACTGACCAAGGTCTACATTGTTTGTCAATGTGAACCTGTCCCAATCGCCTAGGAATTGTTCGTAGACTTCATGTTAGAAAACTCCTAAAAATGGGCATAGATTTGTTGTATTTTGTAATTAAACAGTTTTGAATCTAACCAAATCTTTACTATTTCACAGTCTTAACTCTTTGCCTACTAGTGTCATCTGCTGATAATCTGTGCAAACAGTTTGGACCCAGATCAGGCCCGACAGAATGTTGGCCTGATCTGGATCCAAACTGACTTTCTGATGATATTCCTGAAAGAATTTTTCGAAAAAGTTGATTTTGAAAAAAATCGGCAGATGACAAAAAAGCATGAAGAAATACCCAGTAGGCAAAGTCTTAACCTATAAAGCTTTATCTAAAATTTGCAACAGATGAGATTTTCTATTTTGTTTGCTTTTTTAGGAAAATAAGGTTTGCTATTTCATGTGATTCTTCTGCCAGTAGACGATTCACTTGAGGTGTCAAGCCTTAGTTTCCCATAGAATCAAAAAAAGATTTGCAAAATCAGTTGTCTGTCTGCTACAATTCTCATTGGTGCTTAACTTTAACCAGAAAAAGTAGCCATTCTGGCCAAAAAATGTTTTTTTATGTTTTCAAGATATAAGAAAGTACACACTTACAGTGAATCTTTTTGCTTAAATGACTGGTTTCTAATTATTATAATATTATACCAATTGCTAAATTAACCCTTAAAGCACCAGTCACAACAAAGGTCTTCTGCCTTTGTCATTTGCTGAAATGTTTTAGAAGCCTCTACAACAAACAGTGTAGACCCAGATAAAACTGCTCTTGGAGCAGTTTAATCTGTGTTCACACTGTTTGTCTCAATATTTACATTTGTCAATAATGTAAGCAAATATATGCAGAAGACTTAAACAGATTGCATTTTCAGATAAAAATGTTGCTGGTGCTTTAAGGGTTCTGCATTCGTTTCCCTTTTTCTTTTGAGTGCAAGTCAAACAATGAGTGATTTTAATTCCAAATAGCTTAATCTGTCCCCATTGTTTTGTTTAGATAATACCATATTTTCCCTAAATGTTTGGACAGATAACCCTAAACAATTAGTGTAAAGTCAGATCAGCCTGTAAACACACTTATCAGGTTGCAAGATGTACTTTAATATTCAAAATTGTTCAAATATCTAGGTAAACTATGGAAATTTTGCTTTTTGCTGCAATACTTTTACATTCCATTAGGTTTATGTTTCCAACTCAATATTTTTAAATCTGTACTTTACCTTTCAATACGGAATGTGAAGATTATAATGACAACACAGCTTTTGGCTCCAATTATGTATGAAAGCACCTAAACTTTATATGAAAGAGAAATCAAATACATAATATGTGCAGTTCAATCCCTTTATAATACTATGTTTGTGATCCGCAGGAATGGACCGTGTTATGAGTGAATTGTGTAAGAAAGGGACAATTTTACAAACGAGTTACAGGAAAATGACCATTTTATGGTCATTTTCCTATAATTCCTTTGTAAAATTACATGGTTAAATTATTTGGAAGCCACAGCATTGACCATGTTATATCCAAATCTGTGTTATAAAAAGACTGCACTGTATATTGCATGACAATATGTCAATTTTATATGGCAAAAGGGCCATTTTATTATCATCTTATAAAATAATTCATATTTTAGGGGTTTAAGAAGCTATTTATCAACCAATCCCTTTTCTATTTTTTTCTGCTTAATTCCCTTATTATGACAAATTCTTGCTTCATAGATTTATTTGTGCTAAACCTACAATCAACGCTTTTTTCTACAGTACCAAAATCTGTTTTCAAAATTAAAAGGAAAAAAATTACTTGGCAATTCCTAAGCATTACAATAAAGTAAAAAAAAAAAATCAAGCAGATATGTTATTTACAACTGTTTAATAATCCTAGCTTAGTACTGGTTCAACCCAGGAAGATTTGTCCCTTTATAACTGAAAGATTGTTGATGGGACGTTAAGAATCCAATCAAACAAAAAAAAAACTGTTTAAATCTGAATAAGCAGTAACAGATGAAAGGGGCGCTATTTCAGTCCTGAATTCTTTTACTGCAAATGACAAATTTGTGTAGTTGCTGTGTTGAAGGTTAAACATTTAATCTGAGGTTGGTATTCCAATACTTTAGCAGCAAACATACTTGCAATATTCATACTGTCATGGTTGCAGTACCTCATAACCTGTGTAAAAATTTGGTGCTTATCGCATACAGTAAAACCTGTGTAAAACGGCCACTTTCAAAAAGACCAAAAATTGGTTTTCAAGACTGATTATCGCTTAATGAAGGTCAAAAGTATTGCAGAATGCTCCAAGAGCATTCTGCAATACTTTTGACCTTCAAAAAGCTTCCATTTGTCATTAAGATCTTTGTTTTGTCTATTTTTGAGTGGCCATTTTATGCAGGTTTTACTGTATATGTGAACAGCAAAGGCCCGGGGAAGCCTGCACAAATATGCAGTCCTGACAGAGACTTTGCTGGTGGATCACTCAAAAGTAGGGTTTGAAGGCTGAGGCTCTTGGCCCAATAGTTACCTACACTTTAATACATATTTTGAGAATAGATTTACACATTTCCAATAAGTTCCAAGCCTCATCAGCAGGCCTCCAGATACGCAAAACTTGTGGGTGTAAAATTGTTAATAATTTCTTATCTATCAGTTTAAACATATGTGTTAGGTGCTCAAAAGAACCGTCTAATTGAGATGGTTCTTTTGAGTACACACAACATATGTTTTGGTTGAGAAATAAGAAAATTAATTTCTTGATTACACACATTTATCTGGAGGTTTTTCCCAGACTCCTTTCTGTATCTTCTTGAAAACTGCTTTGCTACCAGTCATTGTTGAATGTTGTGAAAGTTGTGTACCTGTTCTCTTATACCAGTCTGCTTTTCTCAGTAGACTGTGATGCATATTAGTACCTGTATAATGCCATGTAAAGTAATAAAATCATGTCCCAGTCTATACAGGCCAGTCACATACTTTCTTATGTAATTTGTATTACTAAAAATCAAAACTCTTAACACTAGTTTCTTATTGTTTATTTTTTCCCATTGGTCATAGTGTCTTCTTGCACACCAGATCAGGGTCTCCTCTACTTTTGCTCATTTGAGAGAATTCTATCTCGAATTCTATCTCGCATGTCCCCTGCCAACCTGTGGGAAGGATAACAAGAGGGCCATAGGGGCCCTGAATCGCTCACCTGTATTATATGCACCAGTATTGTTCAGTGGAAGGTAATGATTTAAACCATTTGGTGGAGGGCAATCAGCTGGTCTCTTCCATAGTATAGTCTTTGAGCGCATAACAAGACCCTACCCCCTCCCCCACCACACACAAATATTTTCTACATACCAAATATTTAGGCTCTAGCCCTTGTGGTTTCAGATAAGGTTTTTTCTTGTTTTACCTAGATGGGCCTCTGCGAAACGTGACCCCCAGGCAGGCCCATTTTGTGCCCCAGGGTCATAATTTGAACATACTTGGAAGAGGTCAACTAAGTGATGTTACATAATAAATATCAAGGCGGCTTTGTGGTTTCAAACAAGAAGATTTTTTGACAATTTCCCTATATGAGCCTATGTAAAAAAAAAATTGACCACCTGGGCGGGGCCATTTTTGGCCCCAGGACTGTTGATTTGAACAAACTTGGTTGAGGTCCACTAGGTGATGCTTAATACCAAATATCAATAGTCTAGGCCTTCTGGTTTCAGCCAAGATTTTTCCATGTTTTCCCTATATAAGCCGATGTAAAACATTTGACCCCAGGGACAGGGCCATTTCTGGCCACAGGGCTATAATTTGAACAAACTTGGTAGAGGTCCACTTGGTGATGCTACATACCAAGGCCCTGTGGTTTCAGACAAGTAGATTATTTCACATTTTCCCTATATAACCCTATGTAAAAATGTGACCCCAGGGCGGGACCATTTTTGGCCACAGGGGAATAATTTGAACAAACTTGAAAGAGGTCCACTAGGTGATTCTAAATACCAAATATCAATAGTCTAGGCCTTCTGGTTTCAGACAAGAAGGATTTTTTCACATTTTCGCTATATAAGCCTATGTTAAACATTTGACCCCCAGGGCGGGGCCATTTTTGGCCCCAGGGATATAATTTGAACAAACTTGGTAGAGGTCTACTAGGCGATGCTACATACCAAATATAAAGGCCCTAGGCCTTGTGGTTTCAGACAAGAGTTTTTCACATTTTCCCTATATAAGCCTATGTAACGCAAGTGGCCCCCAGGGCCATGCCATTTTTGGCCCCAGAGGTATAATTTGAACAAACATGGTAGATACCAAACATCATATGTCTAGGACTTCTGGTTTCAGACAAGAAGATATTTTCACATTTACCCTATATAAGTATACGTTAGACATTTGACCCCCAGGGCGGGGCCTTTTGGTAGAGGTCCACTAGGTGATGCTACACACCAAATATCAAGGCTGTAGGCCTTGTGGTTTCCGACAAGAAGATGTTTTCACATTTTCTCTATATAAGCCTATATAAAACTTGGGACCGGGCCATTTTTGGCCCCATGGATATAATTTGAACAAACTTGGTAGAGGTGCACTAGGTGATGCTAAATATCAGGAGTCTAGCCTTTCTGGTTTCAGACAAGAAGATTTTTAAAGTTTTCATCTCAAAAATCTATTTTTAGCCTCTATGACCTAGATATGCGATGGACCAGAACCATTTGAACAATTTTGGTAGAGGGCCACCAAGGATCATTTGTGTGAAATTATTTCAAAATTGGACCTGTTGGTAGAGGTCCACTAGGTGATGCTACACACCAAATATCAAGGCTGTAGGCCTTGTGGTTTCCGACAAGAAGATGATTTCACATTTTCCCTATATAAGCCTATATAAAACTTGGGGCCAGGTCATTTTTGGCCTCATGGATATAATTTGAACAAACTTGGTAGAGGTGCACTAGGTGATGCTTAATACCAGGAGTCTAGGCTTTCTGGTTTCAGACGAAGATTTTTAAAGTTTTCATCTCAAAAATCTATTTTTAGCCTCTATGACCTAGATATGTGACGGACCAGAACCATTTGAACAATTTTGGTAGAGGGCCACCTAGGATCATTTGTGTGAAATTATTTCAAAATTGGACCAGGGGTTTAGAAGGAGTTGTCGTTTAAGTCAATTTTTAACGGATGGACTGACGACGGACAAAGACCGATCTCAAAAGCTCACCTTGTCACTTGTAAAAGGTGAGCTAAAAAACAAACAACCGCACGTTCTTCCATGGGCAATGACAGATGGTAGCTTAATGCAGGTGGAAAGTATTGCAGAATGCTCTCTTGGAGCGTTCTGCAATACCTTTGATGTGCATTAAGCGATAATTGGTCTTGAAACCAATTTTTGGTCTTCTTTTTGAGTGGCCGTTTTACTGTACTCAGCAAGCCTAGTGATGCAAAATGATGATCCTTTGGATGGATTGTCTATATCACACTCGCTCTCGTGATGGATTCTTATATCTTAGCCTGTGCAATTTTGTGATCATTTAATGTCCGTCATGTGTCTTCAACAACATCTAATCTACTGGGTCGAATCTGACCCAACTTGGTTATGGCCCTTTTGATAATTGTTCAAATGGTTCCAGTCTGTTGCATAACTGTGTCAAATGAGCTAAAGACATTTGTTGATTGTGCTAAAAATTTATAGCCTCCATCAAAAAATGAAAGTGGACCCCCAGGGAGGTCTGTCTGGGGGAGGTCTGTGCTCCCTTGATCCCTGAAAATAATGCATTGATCTCCCCAAATCCCTGAAAGAAAATTAAGATAAGATAAGGTTATTAATTAAATAAAATGTTCAAAAAAATTTAGTAAGTGAGTATGATCAGGAAATACGACAATCACAAACTGCAGACTAACCCATGGAAGAGCCATAAAACAATCACGAGATACCAGGAAGACAAACTAAGCAAAGCAACCAGCTCTCTCTTCCCCATCAAGATGATTGCAAAACTAGAACTCAAAAAAGAAAGATTAAGGCTGAACCTGCCTGTACTCCAAGTTTAGGGTTCGCATTCATTTTTTATCATCGGACGTTCTAGCTAATAAGCATGTCAATGTAAATATAAACATAAATACGTATTAGAAGATAAAATGAAAACGTAAATGTAGATGTGAATGATAATAACTGAATTTATAAGTCTTATTTAGTGGGACTTAACCTACCTGCAAACCACCTTCCATAATCGAGTTGTAAGCACATGGAACGATCTCCCAGTAGCCATTGTAAATGTAGCCTCCATGAACGCGTTTAAACATCAGCATTGGGCATCTTATCAAGTTTGATCTGGTGTGCTACAAAACTGACCAGAGAGATATGTCAATATCTTCAAGATACATCATTAGAAGTCATATGACTTGTCTAGATGTTATGTATGGTAAGTTATGGTGAGTTATAGAGATGAACTGGACATGCTCATATAGAAACAACGAGAACAAAATTGGTGACGATTCTCACCTTGACGAACACCTGACATGCTACTAAAGAACATAGATATATTTCTGCCTGCTTTCACACAAGAATAAGCATTATCATAAAAATAACGTTGGGAATTTTGCCATCAATTTTATAACATAACAACTTCCTCCAAAGGGCAGCTCTGTTAAGTGTGTAAAAGACTTTATGACAATCACTTAATGCACACAAAAAACTGTTTTGCACAGTAAACATGGAACTTGTGTTTTTTCTGGTAAAGATATAAATCAAGTGACATTTTAAATAAGTAAGAAAATATGATTGGCAGTGATATACCTTTATAATTGTTAGGGACTGTTTATGTCTCCTTTTATTTTTACCTGTATTTTACCTGTAGTCGACACCATAGTAAACCTCAGCATTTTGATAGTTTCTAACTCTGGTATTTGGTCCTGCTTAGTAGCATCGCGCTTCAAAAAGTAAGCCCTCCAGTAAAATATTTTACTGACTGTTCCAAGGCGGTACTTCTTTTGTGGATCATTTGTGTTTTTTGTGTCTTGTGTTTCCTATGCTTTTGCGTCTGTTCATTGCTGCCTTGTGGTCACCTGCTGGGAAAGGCCTGACCTGTGATGTTTATTGTATTTTTGTTACTTTCCCATGTGGTATCCTGGGTAAGGTGTGGTACTTGATAGTATCGTTTCTTGATCTTTGCCATCTTGCTTACTTTTAGTATGACCAGGAAATGCCACAATCATATACTACAGACCAACCTATTATATGGCACTGTAAGAGGAAGAGTCAAAGAACAATAACAGTGACATCGGACATGACATTCAGAACACAGCAAAAGTAAAGCAACCAGCTCTGTCAAATTTGTTTCTGGTCAATACTTGTTTAATCGACTCTCAAAAGTGCTCAAGGTTGGTGAATTCACGACTGCTTCTGTCAATGCATTCCAGTTATTAACAACCCTGTTACTGAAGCTGTTTGTCCTAGCATTCAACTACGATCTCTGCTTATATAATTTGAATTTGCTGACCCCTTGTTTGTCTATATTGTGCAGTTTTGAAGAATGTATCTTTCTCCAAAAGGTCAGTGCTATTCAGAATCTTATACACTTGTATCAGGTCCGAAAGTTCTCTGCGATATTCTAATGTTGGCAGTCCTAGCTATTTTAGTCCATATATTTCCATGTTTGATATTTGACACTAGTTTTGTCGCTCGCCTTTGTACGTTTTCAATGATAATTTTATCTTCTTTTTTTGTAGTATGGTGACTTATTTGGTGTTGAGTACTCTAGATGGCGCCTCACCAAGGATTTATATTGTTGTAGAAAAGTTTCTTCGTGAAGAAAAGTGAAGGGCCCAAAATTACTGCCAGATTCCTACTTCGAATTGATGTGGTCAGTAGTAATGGCAGGCACTATGGGGACTGGGATTTTTAAGCCTGAAAAGAATTTAGGGGTTATTATGATAAAAATTCCTGGCCCCCATAGATGCCTACCCTGGTAATCTTGAGTGACTAGCTGTGAATAACTTAGTTTATTTGAGGGGTATTCTGGCTGATCTATGAATTCAATAGTTTCTTGGTCCTGCTGTGTTGATAAAATAACTTAGTCAAATTCAACTTAGAAAATATTTAGTCGTTTTAGGGGGAATAGAGTGAGTGATATATAGTGTGTAATAGTCAAGGCTAGCTAGTTCAATGCGTCGTAGAGTCGCTTTGTCAATCAAGACCTCAAACCCTAGAGGCATCACTCTATAGCGTTAAGTCATTTAAAGGGGGCATAGAGTGTGTGATATATAGTGTGTAATAGTCAAGGCTACTAAGTTCAATACGTCTTAGAGTTTCTTTGTCAATCAAGAACTCATCCCCTAGAGGCATCACTCTATAGCATTCCGTCATTTTAAGGGGGCATAGAGTGTGTGATATATAGTGTGTAATAGCCAAGGCTACTAAGTTCAATGCGTCCTAGAGCCGCTTTGTCAATGATCATCCAGATCGGTACTCGAATCTATTCCTAAATGCTTACATAAATCGCCATGTGGATGCCGAATACTTAAAAATGATCTAATTCTATAGTCCTTTAGGCATATGGCATGTTTTCTATATAGTATTAACACCAATATCTACCACTTCCGGTCTATAAAGTACAGGCAACACACATAAATACCACCAAATCGACGTATACATTTACCAGTGTGTACATAGTTTTTGAAGTTTCATTCATTTTGATTTCATAAAAGGCTTAAAGTGTTTTCAAATAAAGCCAGTTTGATTACTCTATCTGCTTTGGTTTCGTTGCACCCCCTAGGTACCAAGGTTGCCATATACCATTTTAGGTAATGTTATGCTGAAATCGTAAGGCAATGTTTGTCAACCTGGCAACTTGTGCAGAAATTGTGTAAACGAGGATTTGTAGGGCAGGGGTAGGGGTAGGGTAAAAATATTAACACACGTAAATGTTAAATATAACTGAGAATAGAAAACAAATGCCACTAAGAACCCATTTTTACTATATTACCTATGTTACCGCGCTCGTTTGCAATAGCAATAGCATGTTGCTTTCAAAAACTGTCTGCCTGATGAAGAAAGTATTCTCTTTACCCCCAATTTAAAATAGCAGAATTGTAATTTTGCAAGAATGTATAAAGTTATTATCCTTATATTGTCAACGTCAAAAGCATTGCCTTTATACGTAATAGCTGGTTATCTACGTTACTTAATTGATTTATGCAAAACTTATTGTCAACTTAATTATTGTTAACTCAGCCATTTTTATCTTAAGATCTAACCGTAGCTAAACAAAAGGCAAATATGTATTCCACAGTTATTATAGCTAAGTGAAGAAATCATTGTCATGTCACATACGTTACAATATCTAGTGTGTAGTCATGCATTATTTTGATCATAAGTTCTGCATCAAGTAATATAATATCATTTTACTAGTAATTGCAATGTTCAACTCATTTTACTTTTATACTATGCTAAAATCAATTCCAATTCAAAACAGATCTTAATTTGAACCAAAACTTCACAACACTTCAGTAATTTTATGATGTATGGCTTAACCTGTTACTGGAATACGCATAATTACTCATGAAGCCTTGCTGAAATATACAATGGTGTTAAGCTCGTTTTTGTTAGACTTATAAAGTCTGATCAGATATGATGTTTATTCATAATGATGTTTTTTTTATTCATTTTTATGTCTTTGAGCTACATTTATCATTCCTCTAAAATATTTTATTTTTTGTGTTATCTCATCGTATGATGTTTGAGTTAGCATAAACTAAAATTCTGGATTGGAATGTTAGCATAAGATAAGATGTGGAATTGTAGCGGTTGGTGTGGATTCAAAAGGGCAATATCAAAATTTACATCTGATATCAGTCTATGTTTATGTTTGTTAAAACAACTTGCATGGACTTTAACCAAAGTCATTTGAAAACATCCATGCATTTTTACAGCATAATGCCGTAGTTGCTGCATACATAACAACAGTGATTTAATCATGCACACGTTTTTCTCACTAAAAATTGAATATTAGTTGCTCTATGACCATCATGTCATAGATTCCAGCTGTATTTGATAGGATTTTGGTGTAGCACAGTGGCTCACTTGGTAAAGCATTAGACTTAGAATTAAAGGGTTTCTAGTTTGAGACTCACCACCTGTGGAGTATCCGTGTTCAATCCTTGAACAAGGCACTTTATCTGCTGCTTAGTTCTGGTTCCACCTAGGAAGACGGGAAATTGTCTCGACATGATTAAAGAATTGTTGACTGGGACTTCAAGCACACAAACAAGCTAAAATAGTTTTTTTCCTATAAAATATAGTATTATGATATCATAAAGCATTGTTCACGATAGTTATTTCATATTGCACTTCCTATTGAAACAAGTGCATCTATGTAGCGTTGTGATATACATGTACATGGAGATTTCAAGGTGACAACCTACCTGCATTATAAGACAGTCCAAATACTATTAAGTTAATGTGTTTTTGGTACATAAGTGGTACCAGCACATAAATAATACACTATGCAGGTTTATTAGACCAATGCTTTGTAATGTATGGCATGTCATATTGTACAATTTACTTATAGCTGTTACCGATAGAATGTACAAATCATATAGTGAATATTACAAATTGCCAAAATATATAAGGAATTTGGTTAAGGGCACTTCACTGGAAGATAAGTAACAGCTTAAAGCACACTTCATTTGATAATGATAAAGCATACAAATTATTTGTGCCCAGAACAAACACTACAAGAACATTTCTTGGAATTTAACAGATAAACCATTTATGTACCAGCAAGTGAAATGGTATTTTTCCAAAGAGAGATAATATTTATAATGAAACAGAATATTCATTGGCTAGCATAGAAGTTCTGAATAGTAAAAAATACTTGAGTCAATGGAATGCCAACATATTTGTCCTATTCCTAATCATTTATAGATTGCATTTTAACTGGCTTTAGGGCTACAAGCATGGGAACACACAGCGAAAACATATAGATGCATCGTCGTTCGCGATAGCTATTTCCTTTCACTTTAAAATGATATATGCATGCGTAAGAGGCAGAATGGTTATTTTGGCAGTACTATAATCCACATTTCGGTCACTTTCATAACTAATTCAATGGCATAGCAACATCTAATTGCGATGATATATACGCCAAGTTTTAGGTTATTCAAATTAGCGCATTGACTAGAACAAGGATTACAACGTTTTTAGATCAATGTCATTAGATGTAGTGTACAAATATCTTGGAACATCTGACAATATGCTTTGAGATCAAGGTTTAAATCATTTCATTATATATGTAAATGTGATGTATGTAACATTATAGAGCTAGTTTAAATACTTGCACATAAGGACATTTAGGACATTTGAACGTGATTCATTATACGAGTAAATGCACAAAGAAAATAAATGCATAATCTTACAAGGCCAACCTATGTTTACATGCACAAGTTTTTTTTTTATTAAATGAAGCTTCAAACGAAGACAACAGTCCCAGTGACTATGGCCAATCTGGAGATATCACTATGCATAACACTAAGGTCATTGTCCAGCCCCAATGGCTATGGCCAATTTGGGGATATCACGAGGCATGACACTAAGGTCATGTTCATGCAATACTAATTAAAAAAGTATTAAAAACATTTTAATAAGACAGCACTAAATGAAAGCTATTAAACGCATACATCCATAGTTGTTTGCTTGACCAATTATAGTTTAGATGTGGATAAGAAATCAATAATTGTAAAATATGTAACATGATTGAAGTTGTCTATATAGCCCCTACTGAAACAGGCAAAGGGTAACAGCAAACAGTATGGGTCACCTGGTCATCTATGCCATACAGGACAGAATAATTCTCACGCCTCAAGGTTACTTTTGCATTTTTTTTGTTATTAACTGACTCTTAATTGGTTTAATCACCTGATGATTTTAAATTTATGACCAACCTAAGATGGTAAATTTGTTGTGATTTTCTATGCTGGTCGTTTTGGTGTCAGTTTCTGTGCTGCTTTCACCTGTGTATTAAGATGATAGTATAAAAATGTAGTAAGGTTTAAGTAGCCAAGTGGCCACTTTTGGGGAGAGATGCTGACTAGGTTAACAATATGTTCTCTTTGTGATTTGCCTATTTGTAATCTTAGTCCTATCCCATTTTGATTTTGAGGGCAGACATTTTGGTTCTGATTGCACCAGTTCCTGACCATTGCTATCATTTTACCTTTATTTAGTATTACAGGCTAACTGAGATGAGAGTACTGCTGTGTTACATAATATCAGATTACATTAAAGTCTCAAAAATTAAATTATCCACTACATTTTCGATGTTTGCCCTTCCATTTGTAGGAACAAAACGCATCAAGACGAATGTTAAACGAGTTATGGAGGCGTAAATTCAACGCTACTGTCTACATGGAATTCCGAGTATGTTTAAAATTTCCAAAGTATTAAAACGAAACGTTGTCGTTATGTAAGACAACCAATGTGTTTATTGATGCATTTTTGTTATTCCAAAATCAATTTCCATCAGTTAGGACAGTTTAAATTGATTAAATACAATGTTGAAATCTTTAAATGTTTTGTAAAGTTATCTCCAGTATGTTATCGTTATCCTAAGGGTAGTCACAATACATGGGCTACCTAGCATTCAATTATCGTGTATGATGAATTTAAAGATAGAATTTTGCAAAGAATAAGTGTCTGAGTACAATTTGGTCTACTGAGATGATTCCCATTGCCTTAATTATCCAGCAAGAGAACATTATAAAAGCTCTTATTTCCTGTGACTTTACAATTTGACCCCCACTTGGTTCATGGCTTATTTTCTTTAACACAATTTTAACGCCTGATTGCTGAAGACGTGCAACGCAGAAGGACCTGACATACCTTTGCGCTAATAAAGTATAAACTGGCATATCACTTGTGATTTTCCTGAGAGTTGAACAGCTCTAAGTGGCGTGTTTCATTTTTTGTTGGGTATATTTCCAAAAAATAGTATGCATGCTTTGTTTTTAGAACAAGAAAAAGCGGAAAACATGCGCTTGGTAATTTACAAATCGTCTTGAACTAAAGGGAGGAAATTGTGTTATTGGCGAAAGTTTTGCCTTATTAGTGTTTCTTTGTCAGTTTTTAATGCAAAATTGTTTGATGGATATATGCTACGTGCATAGATTTTAGCACTGAATCGTATTTTCCAAATTTCTTGAATTGTTTATGAATATATTTGTGCTGTGGTGTCAATTACTCAACCCGCCAATGGTAAGTGTCATTGTTATTTCCAAATAAAAAATAAATGCTACTTCTTGTATGATATCTTTTAAATATTTCGTTAATAGATTTACCATCAAAGCGGTATTTAATAGCTATAAAAAAGAAATACTTGAGGTGACCTGTAATTGCTGTACACAAAATGTGGAAACCCTTTTCGCTTACCATACCTCTCTGTTTGCATGTTTACAAATAACTGCACAGGTTTACAGCTTGACAACATTTTGAATCATATTCAGCACACTCTCAGCTTGAAAATGATATATAGGAACCTTGGTACATTGGGGGTGCTTCCAACGCCTTAATTATGCCCCTTACTTCATTTCACCTAACGGACTATCATGCAGTTGGTAAAGCTTCTCCCCATACATCGATATTGTATTGATATTTTTCATATTCTGGTCCTTCAGGAATACTGGGTTCTGGCGGAAAGCAGAATACCGCTTAAGCCGGTGCTAGGGGGCGTGGGAATTGTTGCACTTTCCAATAAAACCGATTCTGGAGTTTTCTTATATTGTAGGTTCTCTCTATTTCTGAAGGATCCGTTTTTCCAGATTATTCATGTATACTGTATTGCTGAAAAAAAGTAATTTAGACCAGATAAGTCACATTTCCTACTATCTGCATATTGCCTTAAAAGCACTTTTAATATTACTATTATTTACTTGACCCTGGACTGCCAAATTACCTCTACAGAGGGCATTTTGCACATTAAGAATTTCTTAACCACATTATATGTGACAAAATCTTATGTATGTAAGCTTTTTGTAAATAGGTGCATTACCATGCAACAGCCAAGTGAAATACGTACCCATTAAGTAATAGGGGAACACCTAGTACAGTGTATATTGTTATTATTATTTGTTTCGTCTTCTTACATGTCATCATGATCTTTGAATTGAATGCAGCTTACTAGCAGAATGATAATAATTAGTTAAGCCACCTGGTGTTTCTGTTATATACGTTAATTTCTCTTAAAATATTATTTTGTGCACTGTTTGGACTATATGAGTTCAAACAGCTTGTGAATGAAAAAGAAATTGACTAACGTCTAAGTGCTCAAAATTACAGAAATTGTGAATATTGTCTTTTTAAACATATTATATAAATGAGATTCAACTTCTGTGAAAGCATATTTGCTTTAAAGGGAAAAACTTGAACTTAAAGCACATAAAAATGCCATTAAATAAGTTTTCAGAATCACTTGAGTAGGATTCCATACCTATTTATTTTTCACAATTATATTATGTTTAAAAAGTCTTCAATGATTCTTTTATCTCTGTGGTACTACCATGCATTTGCTTAATTTAAACGTTAAATGGCATCTAGGAGGCTTCTGCTTTACTGTCAACAGCTGATTTTAGACGAAATAAATAAAAAAGCATGAAGAAACAGAGCCATTACCCATTGTACAAGCCATCAAATATTTGCATATTGATTACAATCTATGTTCATAGCAATAAGGCACAAAAGCTAAACCTACAACTCTAAAAACTGAAAGTCATTCCAAACAGAAGTCCAAATCAAGAAATGAAACATTACAAAATGTATTCATCCTTGTCATATGAAAAAATGAAGTTCCTGGAAATTGTAATGGTATTTAGCACCCACCATACATGTCCTTGTGGTTATAATATTTTAGTGTCTATAGCGTTTCCAGTTTTGTGAAAAAAAAAGAATATAATTTATGCTGGTAACGTATATTACAAAAATAAAGATAATACTACTTTGTCGTTGTTTTGCCTGGTTCTACACTTTTGTGAAGCAATAAAACAGCGTGCATTTATTCTAAATTTTCATTGTAATAATTTGAAACAGTTAATTAGTTGGAAATGCTCCCATGCATTGTTTGTATTGATAAAATGATAAAACTTCAATAAGCAGGACCTTTAGCTAACAACTTCTTAGTTTTATACTTGATTGATCATTTATATCAGAATTGCCTGAAAATATTTGCAGACGTTTGCAATTTGGCCATAGAGCTTATCAGCATATGTGATAGAATCTACTTTGATATTTTTATTCAGTGGAACACCATAGAATTTTTTACACTAATAATAAGTATGTTCATACCTTCATACCGCATTATAGAAGTGGTGTAAGCCCGTTTGGGCTTGTCTACTTCTTCTTTAAAATCTACTTTAAAGTCTTATGCTTCCGGGCGGCATTTATAAACTTAAAAATGCAACTAGAATATTATTAAACATGAATCTAATGCAATTTCATAGAATTTTGCATGTAGGTCAAACACTTCAAACGTCAATGCATATATATTCTGAATAAAAGTTGTCAAAATGATATTTACACCTCGTCTATGAAATCTTCAAATTAATCTTCCAAATGAATTTTCATTGATCTATTAAAACCATATACTTCTCATAAATTTAATTAGTAGCACTTCCAAGATTTTCACTGAACATTCTTTTGTAACAAAAGTAAAAAAAAAAAATGTTAAAGAGACTAAGTCTGCAACTAAGAACTTTTTTCGATTTTTTTTTATTTTCTTTTTAAATCAGTTGTTAAAGTAGAATTAAGTTACGCTTTCACAATAAATATGTTCACTATAGCTGAAATCTGCACGGAAAAGTGATTTATCTTATAAAAACAGGTGTGTTGTTCTCATGTTGGTAATTATTTGCGTCCCTCCAATAATTATAGACAGTTAATTTTAACATAAATGCTGTTGTTTTGATACTGATAATTTGTTTAGATTTACGAAATTGGTAAAATGTATACCTGAAATTTAGTTTTTTTACCATGTTCTTGAAAATAGAAACATTAGTTCTAAAATTAAAAGATCAAAAGTTACAGACTAAAAACAAATAAACGACTTAAGTATAAGTTACGTGAAGCAGTGAGATACACGTTTTAATTTGCTTTGTTTATCAAACCAAGGTTTTTGCTTTTTAAACTTTTTTCTGGGGCTTTTGCAGATAAATTATTTTTGTCTTTATCATGTTGCAGTTTTTTGCCTCATCTTTGTATGTGGGGAAAAAAATCGTACTCATATTCGAGACATGCTTTAGGAAAACCGGATATCGGCTCTGCAAAGTCTGATGGGAGCTTATGACGTCATTCGCGTAGAGGAAATGGAACAAAAGCCGGAGAGAGGGCCTTCTTTACACTAAATTTTAGCGATTTGCGTTCATTTTTTGTTGTAAATAAACCACCATATTTATGATTATTTATCGATCCACTGACTGGCATGGCTAAATCAATGTGCAATTGCTGCCAAACCGAGGTTTCAGGGCATGTAGTGAAATGCGCCGAGTGCCCCGACTTTGACCTTTGTTTACAGGTATGACGTCACGGAGTATGCTTGAGTTTACTGACATTCGGATTTTGACAGTTACTGTTATCGTTTATTTGTTTGCCTTACGCATTGGCTTGTTCATTGTGTTTTATTATTTCAGTGTTTCTCGTTTGGGGCAGAAGTTGGCAACCACAAAAAAGATCATGCATATCAATTTACAGTAAGTTGCTGGAATTTCAGTCCCCATCAGTGTGGGTTTTCCCAAAGAATGAGGGTTTATTTATAGATTTCAACAATAACAATGTGTTTGTTGGTCAAAAGGCCAATGGGGGAGGGATATTTGAGGAAGTGAAGCTTTCTATTACACATTAAAAATGACTTACTTTGACACATGTTGAGTCTTGAGGGCTGTTCCTCTGGATGGTCTTCAACAATTCCAGGCGAAGCTCCCGCATCCCGATGGTGATGTTTTGGCTTTGGCCATTTGGGATGAGGAATTATAAAGAAATAGGAAAATGTGCGATATTAAATCAAGAATAAGAATATTTTTATAGAACAATTTTGCTGTCGATTCTACCTTAGGATATATATTGTACTCTTTGGTTCAAAATGACAGTGTTATAATCAGAATAACCCATGCATCTTATTTCTGTTGTAGCTCTTGCTTATTTATTGTTGCACTAAGCACACACTAGGGCACATATACTCTGATGGCTTAACAGCATGATCATTTTTATCATCCTTCTGTTGCCTTGCTCACGTCACTTACCTAAAAAAAAACTGAGTCCATACATTTGTGGGTGCTTGGTGTCACTAGGCATGCTAGAGCCTTGTCAAAAAACATCCATTTGACCGAGTTTATGTACAAACAGCAAACAATTTTTAAGGGTGACGTGAGTTATTTCAGGATCTGGTCTAAACTGTTTGCAAAGGTATCAGCCGACAACATTAGTAGGTAAAGATTTATACCTTATTTAACCTGCACGTAATCCCCACGAGGGGTGATGCTGTATGAATAGTTAGATAGATTATCCTCCTGATCCTACCAATAATTTTGTGGAGGGATATAAATTTGACGACTGTTTTGTTACATGTGTTGCATATATATTTGAATGCACTCTAGAATACTTTAAACAACTATGAACAGAGCAGCCTGGTCTGAGTCCATATTGTTTGCAATGTAGAGAATCAGAGTACATAAGCAGATTACAGTTGTTGTGAATGTGTGTGGGGGATTATGATGGGGGTTGATTTGACATTTAAAACTTATTAAATTCTTCATATATTTTGAGGCAGTCTAAGGAAGAACGCATAGTCTGATTAACTGTTGAACTACATTTGTTTCCACATGTTTAACTCTTTGCCCCATAGAAATTTTTTAATGCTTTTTTGTCGTCTGCGTTTTTTTTTCAAGATCAACTTTTTCGGAATTTTTTTCAGGAATATCATCTGAGTGTCTAACAGATTTGATCCAAACTGTTTGCAAATGTTTATCAGCAGACAACACTCAGTAGGCAATGCGTTAAGTATCACTATTTTTATTGTTGCTTTTTTCAGTCTGGATTGACTTTAGGAGCCTTTGAAATTGATGAGCCTTGGACATTGGCAGAAGAAACTATGCTGCTTGATGCAGTTGAACAGTATGGATTCGGAAACTGGTAAGGCAGGGTTAGAAATAAGCAAAGCAACTATCCCCTTGCCCCTCATGGCTTAATTTTCTGTGGACAAGCTGATCTCTTAGCCAAGAGGAGCGCAGTGGTAGAGTGCTTGACTCGAGGCCGAATGGCCGCAGGTTCGAGTCTCACCAGCGTCAGTGTGTTGTGGTCCTTGAGCAAGACACATTTTTCCTAGCTTAGTGCTGGTTCAACCCTGGAAGACCTGCCCTATATAACTGAAAGATTGTTGAAATCAAATCAAACAAAAAGCTGATCTTCTTGGAAGGTTGCCCCCAGGACAATCTGAAATTATCCAACAAGATTTTGGTCACTTATTTCTTTAAACAATTATCAAATTCTTGATTCGTAACAGCACAAAAAACATATATTATGAGAAAATTCTTTTCTGGATATTGTAAAGAAAAAGGAGATATTGGCCTGATATTCGAAAATTCCTGCAAGGCGGTGGAGATCGGAGACGCAGAAAAAGCAGATAATAAACAGGACTTGGAGGCCTAAAAATCTCTAGGTTTATAGTGATGACAATGATTCTTAGTAAACTGTCTCTAACACTTTATCACCTACAGAAAACTTTTTGCAGTAGATTCATGCAACTTTTTGAAAAGCTTTATAAATTGTATTACACAGACAGTAAGACTTATGACAACCAGAACCTGTCAAGGTAGCTTCGTCCTTGGATCATGAGTATTATATGTGAAATCTTTTTTGTCAGTTTATGGGATGCAGTTACGAAACTGGCTGGGTAAAATCATTTTAGCAGTGATATAAGGAACTTTAAAGTACTATTTCTCGCTTGTGTTCTTTATTGCAAATACTTTTAAAGGACGAGTGCATGTGTTTGCAGGACGAGTGAAATTTGTTACTCACTCATCCTGCAGGACTAGTGCAATATTGAAATATTTTTGTCCCCTGGAATGTATGGTAAGTACCAACATAAGTTCAGATATGGAAACTTTTTGAGCGTAAAAATGTAATTATTTTCTTACCTAAGGCTATCAATTAAACCCATAATGCGCCAATCGCAACAAAAGTCGTCTGCTTTTCTCGTCTGCTGAATTGATAAAGTAGCCTCTATGAACTATAGGAGCAGTCTGTTCTGGGTTCACACCGTTTGCTTCTATACTAATTCATCAGTAATGCTAGGCAATTATTTGCAGCAGACAACATTTTCATATGCATTTTTTTCTTGGCCCTTTAAGGGTTAAAATGTATTTTGGATGCTCAAAAGAACTATCTCATTGACAGTTCTTTTGAGTACCAACATTCCACAACATATGTTTCAGTTGGGAAATAAGAAAGTGATTTTTAATTATATACGTTTGCTGGACATATGTACCAAAATCTTGTGGGCTTGCTCATTTATTGTTTGAAATACAATGTTTAATCAATTTTTCTTGATCTCTGACAGGGAAGATGTGGCGAACCATGTCGAAAGTAAATCTGCGGATGATTGTGAATCCCATTATAACAGCTACTTTATATTTGGCAATATTGGAAAAGGTAAGATTGACTCTTGACAACAGGTTGAGATAATCAAGAATTAGAGCATAAAATTATTATTTTCTTATAACTGTAAACAACATAGGCTTGAAATATATATATATTAACAGAGATGTAGACCATATGTCTAGATAAACAGAATTTTAGAACAGAAAATTGAGAATATTTTCTTACCATTCTGTCTTTACATTTTGGATGGTCAAAAGAACCATCTCATTGAGGCGGCTCTTTTGAGAATCTGTAAAATATGTTTCGGTTGAGAAATACGAAGAATAATTTTTGGTTGAGCACTCATATCTAGTTGCCGTAGACTAACCATTATGATTTGGGATCCAAACTGCTATTTTTTTAATGTTTAAGATTAGGGATATCATTATTTCCCCACAAACTTATTGAGTCTGAAAATGGCCCTGGGCATGTGGTGATTGACATTATTGTTTGGATTGCATCTGATTTTCTATGACTAAATCACACAAATTCAACAAAAGAAAAAACAACACACACGCCTGATTTCATATAATATTAAAGGACCCATGTATCAACACATGAACAATCTTGACTTATTTCCCAAAATCAAAAATAATTGACCCTGTTGACCGCTCAAATTTTTAGTTGACCAACAATATTTTCCAAATGTCCAGTATTGAACATTTAACTCATTGCTAACTAGTGTCGTCTTCTCATAACCTTTGCTATTAGATTGGACCCAGCTCAAGTCGGCAAAATGTCAGGCCTGATCTGGGTCCAATCTGTTTTACACTCAGATAGTATTCCTGAAAGAATTTCTGAAAAAGTTGATTTTGAAAAAAATCAGCAGATGACAATAAAGCATGAAATTTTTTCCATGGAGCAAAGAGTTAAGGGGTATTGACGAGGATGGTTTCACTCAGTTTAACCCTTAAAGCTCCAAGTAAAAAATGCATATGAAAATGTTGTCTGCTGAAGTGTCTGCTGCAAATAACTGCCTAACATTACTGACAAATTAAGTATAGAAGCAAAACGGCGTGGACCCAGAACAGACTGCTGCTATAGGAGCAGTCTGATCTGGGTCCACACTGTTTGCCATAGAGGCTTCTTAAACATTTCAGCAGACGAGAAAAGCAGATGGATTTTGTAGTGATTAGCGTTTTAAGGATTAAAGTGTGGTTTAAATCACCACCTAGCCTTGATCTTTCATCAGTTTCTGTGCTATTTTCTTCCAGCTACATTTCCAACAGAACCATTTGGTAAAGTGACAGACCATGCTTGTCCAGAAGGAGGTAAGTGGGATTATTTCAACTACAGTAAAACCCATGTAAACTGGCCACTCTCAAATAGACCAAAGATTGTTTTTCAAGAGCGATTATCGTTTAATGCAGGTCAAAATGTTGCAGAATGCTCCAAAGGGAGCATTCTGCAATTCCTTCGACCTTCATTAAGGCCAAAACAAAAAACTTGTGTGGTTCGAGTAACCCGACCCTACCTACGATTTTGGTCCCAACCCTAATTTTTTTTCGTCCTGTTAAAAAAAATATAAAAAAATCGCAGAAAATTGCGGTACTGTTCGGTACAGTTAGCGATTCCGTTCGGTACAGTTCGGTAGTACCGGAATAGTAGCTTTGGTCATTTCGGGTAGATCGTATAACCGTGCATTTGCCACTTCCGGTTTCGCTTGCAATCACCCGATTTTTCGTGTCCCCCCCCCCCCATTTCTGCGTTAAAGTAATGGATTATGTCAGCATTTTGCTGAATATCTTCAGGCCAAATTGTGAACACACAGCAGGGCTCCGGACTTTCAGAATTCTAAATTGTTCTCAGCTGGAAAGCCGTTTTTTTTTGTCATCCAACATGTGAGCCATCGCAAAAAAAAAAAAAAATAGAATAAAAATACCTACCTACCCTACCTAATGTTTTTTCAGCCGTTACCCGAACCACACAATTATTTTTTTTTGGCCTAAGCTACCATTTGTCATTAAGATCTTTATTTTGTCTATTTTTGAGTGCCTGTTTTACATAGGTTTTACTGTATATTTACAGTGAATTGTCTTGAATTTTGAACACTTGTCTCTTTCTGTTCTCAAATGTTGGTGTTTTTTCAGTCTGATCTGGGTATGCACTGTTTGTTTGTTGAATTGAAGCCCACATAACCATATTTTTCATTTGGAGTTGTTAGTCTACCCTCAGGGTTTTACAGGACGCACTATCCTGTGTCTTATACTAATAAATCATTAGGTAGGACCCGTCAATTCACCTTACCTGTGTCCGCTGGGACGCAGACATGTTTGTTGTGCCTTTCATTAAAATCCCTAATTCCAAAGTTATTTCGTAACAATTCAGGTTTTCTCATATTTACAGGCTATCTATAAATAAATAGGACCGTATCGGGAGGTGTGTCAAAACAGTCCAATCAAATTCGTGTTGCTATGGTGTTTTGAAATCTCATCATATCTCGCTCCCGCTCTGATTTATCGATCATTGCATAGACGCTTGTCACCTATTGGGTTTTCTTAGGATCAAGCGTGTAAATGACTAGAAAAAACTGCTGCTAAAATGTCTGAGAAACTTTTTTGGCAAAAGAAATTCAGAAACATACCAAGAACCATCCCTCTAGCAGCTGTTCGGTCTCAGTTAAGTCCGAATCATCTCAAAAACCAGTTCTGAAAAAAGATCGAAAATTCCTATTGATACAAATGGTTGAGATACGAAAATGACTTGGTGTTTTGCGACACCTGTTCAACAGCTAAGGCCTTTTCGAATCCCTTCACGGAAGGATGTACTACCTTCCAAAATTCGAAGCTTATATAAAAAGATGGGACCCCCATTTTCAATGATGGGACCCCCATCATAATCAAAGTTGAGTCCCAAGGACCCCCAAACATTCAACTTGGTGTAAAAACCCTGTACCCTCCTTGACTTGAAGCCCACATAACATAGTTTTCATTTCAAGCTGTTAGTCTACTCTCTTTGACTTGAAGCCCACATAACATAGTTTTAATTTCAAGCTTTGTTACAGGGCTTCCATTAACTTTCAAATCCAGGAAGTCCAGACTTCCTACCCTTGAAATTTGGAAGTCCCATTGAATTTTTTTGGAAGTCCCACTTTTTTTTCTGTGATACCGTTGCGGTGTGGCGGATTGTCAAACTTGCTTTGAAAAATAAGATATATATTTCAGAGATCATTCTTTGTTCCTTACAAGATAGGTAGGGTAGGGTAGGGTAGGGAATGGTAGGGTAGAGGTAGGGTAGATAGATAGATAGATTTGTTTGGGATGGTGTTTGTGTAGCAATTTTTATTTTAAAAGCTTGCGCTTATTTGTGTAACAATTATTTTTTATAAGCTTGTACTTATACAGAATGAGATCATTCTTTGTTCCTTACAATGCATAGATAGGTAGGGTAGGGTTAGGTAGGGTAGAGTAGAGTAGGGTAAGGTAGGGTAGGGTAGGGTTAGGTAGGGTAGGGTCGGATTAGGTAGGGTAGGTTTGTTTGTTTGTTTGTTTTTTGTTGCTTTACGCCCCATGTCAACAGCTATGGTCATTGCGGGACGGTCAGTTCACATACCCACACTTTTTCCTGGGCAGGCTTGAGCAAGCGGTTAACCAGTAATTTGTGCACATACTTTCGCTTGTACAACAACCCTTCTTGAATAAATCAGCGGAAGGGAGGAGAATGACCGTAGAAATTATTTCATGATCAATCTCCACGAAAGTATGGTACCGGGCCGGGATCGAACTCGCGACCCCTGGATCTGCAGTCAGACACGCATCTGTAGCCAGACACGTTACCGACTGCACTTCGCGGCCCGGTAGGGTAGGGAAGGGTAGGGTAGGGTAGATAGATAGATTTGTTTGGGAGAGTTTTTGTGTAGCAATTTTTATTTTAAAAGCTTGTACTTATTTTGTGTACCAATTATTTTTTATAAGCTTGTACTTGTACAGCGTAAAAATTGCAACAAAACAACATTTGTTTTTAATATGTTGTATGTTCGTTGGTGTAGTGCCTGTGTAGAAGGAGCGTTCAAGTACTAAATTATCGCATGCGCAGGATCTACACAATTAATTACGACGCAGACGTGTAGAGTTTATAAAAGTTATTTCACAAGCATGCAAAGTGTCACGTCGGCACTTCAAACAAAACGGAAAGTGATTGGGCAGTTGGCCGTTTCGCTTTATTGCTCAGGGACTGGACGTCCGTCTCGTGGGAATGGTTTCTAAGGCCGTTGTCAAGCTGTGTCGATGTAAAATTGCACACCTGTTGGATGACACACTTATATAATTACGCTTCCGACTGAAGCCTACACATCACCGGCTGTCAATAAAACTCTCGAAATCAGTCAAGTGGGACGTCCTAGCGTGGTCAATAAACAAAATAAATGAGTTTCCAATACGAAGGTGGGACATAAATCACGTAATCTGGTAAATGTGGGCGGGGTTTTTCTGCAGACAGGACGTCTCGATATCCATTTACGGCCGTACTAAGGAATTTTCAGAAGTCCGCGGTACGTCTTTGATGTGTAATTTCGGCGTACGCAGCCGATTTTTGGACGTAATATACGGCGTACGTACGCCTAACGGAAGCCCTGTTGTTAGTCAACCCTCTTTGACTTGAAGCCCACATAACCCACAGTTAGGTTTGCACCTTTGTTATTTGCATGCAACAAAACCAATCCGGTTCTATCACTGTGATGACCAAATTGTGTAACCCATGACTTACATAAGCCACGGTTAGAATTGCACCTTTGTTATTTGCATGCAACAAAACCGATCCGGTTTTATCACTGTGATGACCAAATTGTGTAACCCTAAACTTTCATAAGCCAATCTGCGTTGTGAATCCATAGGTCATTTTGAGCATAACAATGTGATCATTTTCATTGCCATCAGTTCAAACATGTCTTTTGGGTGCTCAAAAGAACCATCTCATTGAGGGGGTTCTTTTGAGTACCTTCAACATATGTTTTGGTTGGTAAATAAAATTAATTTTGAATTATGCAATCGTATTTGACCGGGCCTCATAGCTCAGTCCAGCAAGTTCAATCCCGGCCCGGTCCCATGCTTTCGTGGAGATTGATCATGAAATATTTTCTACAGTCATTGTTACAAGCGAAAGAATGTACATGAAGTACTGGCTATTAAACAGATTCTTCAAGCTTACCCAAGGAAAAGGTGTGGTTTGAGTGAACTGACCGTCTAGACACGACCATAGCTGTTGATTGGGACGTAAAACCTCAAAGAAAACAAAAGCAATCATATTTAGAGGCCTGGAATCTATTGATATCACTCATTTTGTCGCTTAGGCTGCAACATTGTGTGATGGTCAGTTAACAAGAAACTGACTACTGCTTTCTTGATAAATTTATAAGTAGAAACAGAAAAAATTGTGTATTATAACAGGATTACTTTATATTCCATTAAGATGCCCCTTTCTATTCACAGGTCCTCTCTCACCAAGTATAGCGGTACCGGTAAACCCACTTGAACTCACGATACAAGAGCAACATGAACTAGGATATATGCCATTTAGAGACGATTTTGAACGGGTAGGTTACCCATGTGTAAATTTTGAAGGAATTTGAATGCTATACACACTTGATTGTATGTATATTTAAGTTGACTTAGGTATGAAATCTTTCAAGCTGGTTGATTAATGATGGTTTGATATATTTTTTTAAAACAACTTGCTATTTTCCTCTTGAATTTAATAAATCCAGTAAAGTCAACATTTATGGGTAAATTATTAATATTTTCAAGCACGTAAAATGAAATGTAAATATGCGTTCCCATAGATTCCTCTTCTTAAATGACCTAGATAAAATGGTTCAGTTCCAATGAATAAATTGGCCGCCAGAGATGATTTCTTTCATAACATCTCTTAAACCAGGACACAGGTGAGCAATCCATGGCCACAGAGGCCCTCTGGTCTGTTTCTGTCAGAGTATCAAAGAAATTTTCAGTCTTTTAAAGCTCATATAGAGATAATGTAGGCCTAACTCAATTCAAAATAATAGAGCCTTTACTTTGTGCGGCATAATGCTGCACCAAATAAAGGCACAGCAACTTTATGCTAATTTTCTAGGACTAATTTTTCCATTATCTCAGAAGTAGAAGTTTAAAGTGTAAATCAGTATTTTTCACTAACTTCTAGACTTGACAGCTTTTAGAAGTCCTTGAAAAATCTTTGAATTTCTCAAATGATCCCAGTGACCCAGTCTTGCATTTTAACATGTTAATTAGACTTAAATAAACTTTTAGTTGTTGAGAACAATAGGAGGGTCATTAAAAGTCCTTGGAATATCCTTGAATTTTACAAAAAAAACTTGCCTACAGGTGTACAGATTAACAATTTTAACTTAGGGGCCCCCTTTGGAAAAATTTAATTTAAGGGTTATGGGCATTTTCTCCAAATTTTTAGGGATTTTGGGGTCTGTGGGCTACTGGGCCACTCTTTGTTTTATCCCTGGCCTATATGAACTGTGATTTTGTTGCAGGAACATGACAATGAAGCTGAGGGTGTAGTGAGCAGTCTTATGGTAGCATATGATGATGATGATCTAGATATAGGTAATTCATACGATTTATCTTACACCTTTTTTGCTCTCGTATCATCTCCCGAACTGGATTTTGCTCGATAAATGAGCTCTTGTCCTGATGAATAATAAATTTAAGCCAGTGCATGAGATTTCCAACAATGTGGCATTTTGACATGTGTAGACTCGGACAAGCCTCTGCAGCCTCTTTTTTTTAGCTTAGAAACTCCAAATGGTGTTCAGTCAGTAGCTTAACACTCATAGAATAATCAAGCGACTAGCAAAGGCTCTGATCAGACTGCGCATATGCGCAGGCTGATCTGAGGCTTTGCTGTTGGTGGAAATCTCATGCACTAACATGATGTATCTCACGGGGCCAGTCAAGCAAATTCTTAAGCGTAAAATTGTGATTATTTTCTTACCCATCAGTTTAAACCACAGGAACTAGTCACAAACCCTTAGAATAGAAAAAGTAGGCCTATATTTACTTTTATACAGAAGGACTGTAACGGTTGGTGTGGGGGTACCCTATATGACTAATCAAAACAGTCGGAAAACTCAACTTATATGAGCAAACTTATAGTGTCCTGGCTTCAAGAGAAACAAGTCAGTCTAACGATACCAACCTTTTGTTCTTATGTTAAGTAAGTCCCATGTCATAATCAAGAACAGCTTGGGTTTGAGCGTCTTCTTGAAACTCGTTCGTTTGCACTTTCCTCTGGAGATGGTAAAAACACAGTTCAATCGTTCTTTTCTGACTTTCATCAAAGAGATGCCGATTCAAAGTGATAAGTCCTGGTTTTCAAAAGTTTTTTCCAATATGCAGTCACCAAGTTCTTGAGAATTTATTCCAAATGAAAGCCAAACGGCGACTTTTTACATAAATTACGCCAACCTTTTTCTATCCGACCTCCATGTTTTTCGGAAATCCCATTCACTATAGTCCTGTGACGTCATCGACATGGTATGATTTTGCGATTTTATATCAAGGGAAGTAATGCAATCTATTGAGTGTAATGATGTAAACTGAAGCACTCCGAAAATACATCACGTCAATATGGGGATTTTCCCAATGGATTTTACCTTTTCCAAATGACGTATTTGTAACCTCGGCTTAGCATTAACCAATCAGTGATCGTGAAATTTTCAGAGCTGAACTTTTGCAAACATGGAGTGCAGGTAGAAAAGGTTGGCATAATTTCTTGAAAAAAGATTGGCTTTCTTTTGGAATAAATTCTCAAGATTTTGACGACTGCATGTAAAAAAAAGTTATTGAAAACCAGGACTTACCACATTTAGCGGCATCTCATCATTCGAAATCAGGGAAAAGCGATTGAACTGTATTTTTAACAGTCTCCAGAGGAAAGTGCAAATGAACGAGTTTCAAGCAGACGCTAAAATCCGAGCTGTTCTTGATTATTTCATGGGACTTATTCAACGTAGGAACAAACGGTTGGTATCGTTAGACAGGCTAGTTTCTCTTGAACCCTGGGCACTATAGTTTTGCTTAAAAAGTTGAGTTTTCGGGCTGTTTTGATGAGTCAAACAGGGTACCCTAACAACTTGCGTTACAGTCCTTGTCTATGTTTACAGATACCCACGCCTACTTTTTCATAAAAAAAGATTGTGACAAGTTCCTGTGGTTTAAACATGTGTTTTGGGTGCTCAAAAGAACAGTCTCATTGAGACGGTTCTTTTGAGTACCCACAGATATGTTTTGGTTGAGAAATAAGAAAAAATAATTTTCTGTTAGGCACTCTTACCTGGAGGCCTGGTATCTGGCAGTACATGAGATGCGAATGTATGTGCCCGAAGTACTGGTTAACCGCTTGGTCAAGCTTGCTCGGGAAAAAGTGTGGTTATGTGAACTGATCGTCTCTACCTGACCATAGCAGCTGTTGACTGTCTGAGACATAAAGAATCAAACCAAACAAAACAGTAGATGAGGTTTTGATACTTATCACATTAGTGAGCAGCCAAGACTCAGACGGGAGCACAGTGGCTCAGTTGGTAGAGTTAGACTGGGGATCGCTCGAAGGATCACTGGTTCGAGCCTCACCGCTGGCAGAGTTACTGTGTTATGTCCTTGACAGGACACTTTATCCGTGCTTAGTACTGGTACAACCCAGGAAGACCTGCCCCTACATGACTGAAAAATTGTTGACTGGAACATAAAGAATTAAACCAAACAAAACCAAGGCTCGGTTTGTGCACTCAAGCCAGAGTCTTGGCTTCTTGCATACATGAAGTATGGAAGTAGACAAAGACTCAGTGCAAACATAAGGCCTCTTGTGAGCTGGCCCCATAGGACTAATTAAGCAACTTTTTTTAGAGTAAAATTGTATTTTTACCCATCAATTTAACATATATGTTTTGGGTGCTCGAAAGAACCTTCTCATTGAGAGGATAAAATGGTTTTTGAATTACACACTCATAAAAATCTAGACATCTGTGTGAAACTGACATATTCTTAAGTAAAAGTTTTCAGATTATTAACTATTAAGAAAAAATCATCTTGTTGGTACTCATTGACTTGAATGTCTTCTATGTTCAATTTGCACCATAGCCAATATATATATGCATAGAAAATGTCAACATAGTTCTAGATAATCACACATTTTGACCTTAAAAAATCAGAGTATTTTCTTATTCATCTTTTTAACATATGTTGTGTAATCAAAAGAACCGTCTCATTGGGACAGTTACCGGTCCTGATAGCCTAGTGGTTAAGGCATCTGCTTCAGGAGCTGGAGGTAGAAGGCTCGAATCCAAGAGTTGGCAGCAGTGGGGTTCGTTCTGATATGGCTGGTTGGTGAGCAGCCAGCTAGTTAAACGAACGGAAACCAATTCCTAATCTGCCTGGTAAAGGATGGGGTTTTGGAAATAAATGAGACAAGTTGAGGTGTCTCATAAGTCAAAAATGGCTGGCCCTTTCAATAGGGGTGACACTATAATAAACAAGCACTTTTATTTTGATTAGCCACAACATATGTTTTGGTTGAGAAATATGACAATCAATTTTTAATTACACACTCTTATTTAAAGGCCTGAGCACCAATTTCAGTATCTAGGGCTTCAAAATTCATATGTGCCAGCACACAAGATTTTGGTACTTATTGCATACCCGCAAATGTCTAAATAAATAAACATCCATGCTGATGTATACAGTAGAGCTGGAGATCTGAAGTTTGGTCTGAGGCTTCATATACATACATACTTTCATTACTTTTTGTATGCAAGCAACAAAGGCTTTTGTAAGTCTGCACATATGCCCAGACTCACATGAACCTTCACTGTTGTTCATGCAATGTGCTAAAATCTTGTTCACTGGCCCCTGGGCCCATATAAAAATGAAAATTTTGGCTTAATGTTTTCAGACTAGAACTTTCTAACTAGCAGAGACTCCTCAGTCTAGTCACATATGAGCCAGACATGTGATTTCCAACAAAGTGGCATTTTGACAAGTATAGACTAAGACAAGCCTGTGCAGCCTCCTTTTAAGCTTAGAAACTCTAAATGGTGTTCAGTCAGTAGCTTAACACTCATAGAATATTCAAGCAACTAGCCAAGGCTCTGACCAGACTGTGCGCATGCGCAGGCTGGTCTGAGCCTTTGCTGGTTGCACATACCACATTGTTGGAAATCTCATGCTGTGGCTCATATAGTATTCTTGAAATAAACTCTTTTATTTTCAGCCATTAAATTAACTCAAATAGAAAAGTATAGATTGAGATTAAAAGAACGGGACAGACGGAAACAGTTGGCGCGGCAGTATGGTTTAATCACTGTGGCAGCACAAACTGCAGCAGCAGCTGCAGCAGCAGCTAGTATACCAGGCGTGAAGGCAACAAAATCTCCATATCAGAAGAAAAAGGGATCAAAAGAAGACAGGTAGGATTGGAGCAGTTTTGGCACTGTTGGCTTACTTCATGAAACCAAAAGCAAGTACAAGAGATGTTTCGTGTTTATTTGAACAAATCTGATCTCCAGGAATGCGCAGTCACCAACAAAATAGCTCTTAACTTCATTCTCTGGATTAGAACAGTCTCTGAAAGATGAGTAGTCAAAGTTTAAGCGTTTAAAAATGCTGTCTGAACGAAATGTTCAAAATCGTTCGAGAACGATGTCTCTTAAAGGGGTGAAGTTTTTCTCTTGGAACCTATTATAAATGGTACATAAATGATTTAAGTGTTTTCAGCTAGGAAATAAAGCATTTCAATTGGATATTTACTTTTTTGATGCAACTTAAACATCAAATTTTGGGGTTTACAGTTTACAAAGCAACACTAAATTGTAAGCAAAATACATGAATGCAATAATTGGTGATCAGTTTTATTGGTGAAATATTCTTGAACTATTTAAGAATTTGTGTCGGCTGTGAGTTTTGAGAATTCGTTTTTCACAATTCTTCCAGGACACACTATATATGGAATGCCCATTTGGGCACTCATATGGTAGTACTTATAGCCTAGTTGTCAAGCAGAAGCAGGCCCACAGAAGCTGTTTTTCATTTGAATAATAGACTGGATGCTCTTCTAAACTTAAAAGAAATTTGAACACTTTGATACACATTTTCTTTGGAAAAAAACCCGTTTTAGCTCATAAATCAGTAAAAGGGGGGTAGGCGAGTATTTTGGAATGCCGTTTTATGATTATGCTTTAAATTGACTATTTGTCTTCTTGGTCATACCAGGGACATGTCTTTATTTAAGAGAAAGCAAAAGTTATTTATTCTTTTTACATGCAACCTCGAAAAATGAAATTCACATTTGTTCAAATAAACATGAAACAGGTTTCGTACAGTGCAGTGCCCTAAACACTATGTTTGGGGTCCATAGGACTGGACAGTGTTATAAGTGAATCCTATTATAAAGGGACACTTTTACAAAGGAATTACAGGAAAATGACCATTTTAGTGTCATTTCCCTATTAATTCCTTTGTAAAATTCCATGGTAAAAAGTTTGGGAGTCACAACTTGACTGTTATATCCAAATCCGTGTATAATGAGGTGTGTTAAAGGGACTGCACGGTATTACAGTCTGAGTCACTTGGCTATTTAAAGCAAAGTTCATAAGCAAAATTTTCAGTATAAAATTGTCTATTTTTTACCCATAATTTTTAGCATATGTTTTAGGGGGTCAAAAGAACCGTCTCATTGAGACGGTTCTTTTGAGTACCCACAACATATGTTTTAGTTGAGAAATGAGAAAAATAATTTTCTGTTATGCACTCTTAACTTATGTACTGCAAGTGAGTACAAGTCATTTGTACTTTTGACTTGTAGCCAACAAAAATGTGCAACATTGCATACACTGTATGATAAACACTTGCAAGGAAGCTGGCTGACCTGAATTCTATGCTGTTTGCATGGTATCTAAAATGTAGATTTAGAAAGCACAATAATAGAAACAAGGCCCAAGCTAGGGGGAGACTTGGCAGAAGTAGTCTCCCAGATAGTAGTCTCCCGAGTCTGATTCACTTCTCCCTATTTTCAACTGAGGGAGAAGTTTTAATGTATAGAATATATAAACATAGGTTTAGATAAACAAAAATTTTCAACGAAAATTGTACCAATTTTCATACCCATTACTTTGAGCATATGTTTTGGGTGCTCAAAAGAACCATCTCATTGAGACGGTTCTTTTGAGTACCCACAACATATGTTTTGGTTGAGAAATAAGAAAATCATTTTTCTGGTATGCACTCTTAACTAAGGCCTGTATAAAAGTAGTCAGAATTTTGGCCAAAACTTCTCTGTAAGAGTAGTCAAACTTCTCCCCATCTGAGAGCTCCAGCTTGATCCCTGTAGAAAGTTCTGACATTCAATGTTTACAATACATGTACAGTAAGGCCACCAAAAAATAGACAAAACAAAGATCTTAATGACAAATTGTAGCTTAATGAAGGTCGAAAGTATCGCAGAATGCTCCCCTTGGAGCTTTCTGCTATACTTGTGACCTGCATTAAGCGATAATTGGTCTTGATAACCAATTTGTAGTCTTTTTGAGAGTGGCGTTTTACATGTTAAAAATAAATTTATTTCATTCAATTCTTAAATTGGAAATATACCTGGAAAAAAATCAAAATTTATTCTAAATGACTAGATAGCTCACTATATCTAAGCTAGTGATAAAAATCTTAGATTTGAACATCGGTAGGGAAGTAACTGTAACTCTAATGGTGCAGCTTTTAATGGGAAACACACATCAAAAGGTAAATGTATCTGAACAAAACAGGCATTTTCACACAAACAAGTTAATTGGAAACTTGGTTCAAAATCGGTTGAGAAATTGATAAATGAAGTTTAAAACAACCTGCCAACGCCAGCATGCCGATTCAACATATTTCTTCAAGATATTTTTTCGGGAATGACATCAGGGTGTCAAACAGCATGGATCCACATCAGGTCCAAACTGCTTGCAAAGATCATCTCCAGACGACAAAACTTGTCGCAAGCAGGCAAAGATATCATGGCACAATATGCCTTATTATTATATACCTATAAAATTTATGAATGATACATCTTTAGAAATGTCTGTTTTCTGGCCATCTGATACAGAGAGCTGGATCAATGAACTTAGGTTTTCTGATTTCGTATCACTATCCTTTAAAATGAGGCTAACAGTGACGTTATGTAAGATGAATTTCAAGCATGGAACCAGAGACGGAAAACATGATGGAGTAACTCAAGAAATGAAGCTTAAAGGCAAAAGTTCCCGCATGTTTTTCTGGATTAAAGACCAAAACAGAAATCAGAAAAAAGTCAGAAAAAAGGTATATAATAAACATATTATTATAACAGTAACTTGATCTGGCGTACAATATCACGTCTCGATGATGAGGTCATACCATTAGATCACCCTCGACGCTTAGCGTCTCAGCCGATCGTATGGTATGACCTCATACAGTACGTCAGATCAAGTTACTGTTATAGTAAATTAATATGTGTATACGGAAATCATTATTATTGTTATACATTGTATGTGAATAATTATTTTCAGAGAATTCCAAGAAAAAATGAAACCATTTGCTCAGTGTCATTCCTGTGGAGAACATGAAACATTCTTAGAAAACCATCAAAGTGAGTAAAACAATAGAGGATGAGTGGATGTACTCAAAATGGTTGATGTATCTATGACTATATTTCAAATCATTCATGGCATTGATTATTTGGCCAAATTTTGAGATTTTTTAGAGACTTGCTAAAAAAATCTTAACATAAACTTGCTTGATGGGAGAAAAAAAATCTCTGAGTATAAAAAAAAATTGGCTAAGAGTTTTGCTTTAATCTCCATTTAACGGTTTTGAGATAACGTTCTATGATATGAGCAAGAATAATCCTTGCATTAGGAATGGTATTCAGGGAATTATGGCTATACCATGTCACAATCTGTAGGGATTGATATTGGTAATCTGGCTTGTATATGGATTGTTAGTGGGGCCCTAAGTTCCTTATCAACTTCCAGAAGAGCACTTGTCAATTACTGATGAAAGTCTTGAAAAGCATGTGTGGTGCATTTTCACACATATTTTTCGCTAAAAATGCATTAGAAAAAAATTCAAGCTTTAGAAAACACATTGAAATTCGCCAATAATGTTTTAGTGTAAGATCTCGGTAATTATCCCTACTGATACCCTGTTGAACCCTCACTGATAAATTCAATTCTATTCTAATCTTATGATTAATCCTGATAATAATCCATATGCAATGGTCCGAGTCAGTAGACGTTTATCAATTTTCAAGTTTAAATACAAGAGATACATGGATAAAAAAAAAATCAAAATGGCTTCTGGTAATTTAGCTGATCACACTGGGCAATTTAAGAAGAATCCTGCAGAAACTATAACATCTTTGTTGAAATATTTTTAAAAAGGAAGTACAGGCATCAGGCGGAATAAACTGTTAACACCTAATATAATGTATTGCTATTGATACATAGTTATACAACATTGAAAGATTTCTTTGTAATTTAAACTTGGATATTATTTCCTTTCAGAACAAAAAGAGCTAAAAAGCAGAATACGAGAACTCATTAGATACAGGAAAAACGGTCTCACTAAGTTAGAAGGTAAGTTTGCATCCAAGGCCATGTGATGGTAAATTGTCCAAAATTTTAAACACTAGTTGCCTGTGAAAACAGCCTAGACAAATTGCGCAGACCCAGATCAGACTGCTTCTGAAGATCAGGGTCTTCTCTGTTTGTTATTCTGACATCCATTTTGTGAATTCCAGCCCTGAAAACCAACATTTTATTTGATAATAAAAAGAGAAAAGTGTCTAAAATTTTAGATCATTAACCATAATCCGATTTTGGGGTAAAGTATTCCCCTTTATCAATAGTTTTTATACTTCATCACAGCATAGTTTTGGTAGTATTATAATATATAATCATTTAGTATCAGATCTGATGATATTAACCCTTTGTATACTGGAAACCCCTAAATGGGTACTTTGTCAAACAGTGAAGTCCCAGATGAAATTCAGCATTATGCGGCATTTCATCAGGGGCTGCACTGTTTTCTAAGATTAAAACAACCTCCAGGGAGAGAAATAGATCATATTTTAGAAACTTTTACCTGTGACCCTTTAAAGTACAAAAAGGGCAATCCCATACTTATTGTATCAATATGTATTACTTGACTTTTTGCTTACTGTAAAGGCGGTGCCTCATGAATGCGTAATTAGGACTAGTCAACCTTAGGCATAGGTAAAAGCTGAAAAGGAGGTGTGGTTTTATTCTAAAGTAACTGTATCATCTTGTGCCACAACCTCAGTCATTATTTAGTCCTTAAAACGCCAGTAACATAACTGCATCTGAAAGTGTCTATTTAACATAAGCAGGGAGGCACACTATGTGGCCCCAGATCAGACCGCTCCTATAGGAGCAGTCTGATCTGGGTCCACACTGTTTATCTATGGGGCTTCAAATAGTTTAGTGGACGACAAAATCACACATTTGTGATTATACGCTTTAAGGGTTAATAGATGTGAGTTCAGTGTGTATACGGTTAGGATTTTCATGAAATGCACGCACGTTTGCGTGGCTCAAAAAGCTTATAAACTCTTTACCAAATTATAAATAAAACCTGATTTCCCTTCCTTAGCAGATGAAATAGCCGAACCACACCCATATATGAATATTAAAGTTGCCGCCTTTACAGTGAGCGAAAAGTAAAGTAATATGGGAAAAGCCATCAGAATACAATGGGTTAAACTAAGTTAAAGAATGTAATCAGTGAATTTTGAACAAATTATTGTTAATGGGCAAAGCATGTTGAATTTTGACATATTTTCTTTGTCCATTAGATTTTTTGAACTTTTCACCGGAAGTCACGTGACAGTTTATTTCTTGTAGACACAGAAACATTCGAAGAGGAGCGATATAAGAGAGAGAAAAGAAAAGAATACAGATTGAAAAAACTGGTGAGTTTTAATCCTGTGGTTCTGTCTGTAGGAACTAACATGATGGTGACAAAGATCATATGGGCTGCAATGTGAAAAACCTGACTGTTAACTGTTAATGTGAAGAACTGCACATCTTTGCAGTCTTATCAGTGATTTTGTTATTCGTTCTCTGGTTAGCATGATAGCTTATCTTGCCACATGCCATATTTCAATAGTCTAGCTATTCTGTGTAGCTGAGCATTGAGTCTTAGTCTAACATTGTCAAAACCCCTGAAGACAGGTTTTCTCTGAACAAGGCCCAATTATGATTCATGAGAGAGCATACTGTCACATAAGGACCTTGTTGTGAGAATAACCATTCTTCAGGGCTTGAGACCAAGAAAGGCTCAAACTGGCCAGCTAAGCTCCTAGGAAGCTTAGAAATTATACATTCCAATAAGCGGATAATAAAGGTACTGATCAGACTGAACTTTTGTTATTTGCATGCAACAAATTCAGGTTTCAGGGGAAGAGAGAGCTGATTGCTTTGCTTAATTTGTCTTCCTGGTGTCTTGTGATGGTTGAGCGGCTCTTCCTTGCGGTGCCACAGGGTTGTCTGCAGTTTGTGATTGTAGTATTTCCTGATTATACTCACTTACTATTTTTCTTGCAATAAGGCCCATATTCAAGTTCCATTTGGAGAAACGGCATCATGTCATGTTCTTGAATCACATGGGTCTCATTGTGAGAAAACCTGATTGTTGAAGCGAACAAAAAAGGAGCAGAACAGACTGCTGTCTGATCAGTGACTTTGTTTTTCACTTTCAAGAACGTATAATAGCTCAACATCCTACCTTCCAAATTTGGATATTCTTGTCATTCTTTGTAGCTGAGCAGGCTGGATTGAATAATATCTGGTTGGAAACCCTGAAGACTGGTTGTTTCACATTGAGGCCCATATAACCTTAGACTAGAGCTCTAAATAAGAGGGGTATCCAAATTGCTAATTCTCATTTTTCATAATTAATGATGTCAGATTAGTATGATAGCTTATCATGTGAACTTTCGATATTCTAGCTAATCAGTGTAGCTGAGCAGACTGGTTTGAGTCTTAATTTGTCAGAAACCCTGAAGGCAGATTTTACTGAAGGGAAGCTTGCACAGATTATACACCTTTAAACCATACATAAGCCTACCATCCTTTTATGAAGGACATAGGCAAACAATGCAGACCCAGATCAGACGCCGCAGAGTGTGGTGTCTGATCAGGTTCTGTACTGTTTGCTTACAGAATGGAATTTTAAAATTTCAATAAAATACCGCCACGGAAATGGGCTGGTCCAACTGATTAGTTAGTGGGATTATTCCATTCAGATTAAATGGATTAAGGAGAAATAAATTCAACATTGCACCCCGATTCGAGTATGTATTTCTGAATTACCTTTATTTCCTTAACAACCACAGATCTTTTTATGGGAATTATTGCATAAAAAGCTGTGTCGCACGCTATTAACAGCCATGTTTTAACCGGCAAAAACCATTTATTAATCAGGCAATTCAAGTGCTGTTGATGCACCGCTTTTGTACTTTAAATACACGCATTCTAGGCCATCACAAAAAACGACGTCATCCACAGTAAGGTGCATAGAAATGAACGTAATATAGTGAGGTTAGGATAACGTAAGTCTTTACTCTGGAACAGACTTTTTTAAAACGTACGAATCCTTCATGCTTTTGCGTGCCATTATAGTAATATAAAGATTAACTTTTCTAAGCGTTTTTGCAAAGTTTTCAAGTGACAAAATGACTGTATGCAATAATAACAATCCAACATGGTTTTCTGATACACTAACATCTGCTAGACCCCTTGGGGGTCGTTAAAACCCATGCCTGAAACAGGCTCGGGTTTCAACACCACCCTCGGGGTCCAGCAGATATTAATGCATAGAAAAACATGTTTGATCCCTATATTCAGAAAAGCACCGCATTTTTATTCACCAGGTAATTGAAGATCAGGGCTATGTTGTTTTTTGGCTGCAGATGTTTGTGTGTGCAGCAATGTTTAATGTTGGCAAATTGAATCTGGTAGCTTAAGCTACAGCTAACTTGAAGAGAAAACTGGCCGCATAATGATTGATTTAGGACAGAGTAATATATATCCTAGTTCAGTAAATGTTCAAAAAATTTCGAACACTTTTCTCTTAGTTTTCAAATAAAATAAAATGTAGGTTATCACAGCTGGAATTCACAAAGTTCTTGTCAGAATAGCAAACTGGGAAGACCATGATGATCAGACTGCAGAAGCAGTCTGATCTGGGTCTGCACTGTTTGTCTAGGCCTTTTTGGCAAACACTTAGTGTTTGAAATTTTCGAGCATCCACTGTATATGTACCTGTTTATACATACAACCCTTATGAACAAGTACATGGCTTGGGGCATCTATCATAGTATCTTTATGTGGACAATGATTGAAGTAGCAATGTATTTTTGCCAGATTATCATTTCCATTTGTTTCTGTCTAGGGCAGCTCTTCTCTGGTAAAGCGCAATTCAATGGCTTCAAAAAAGGCCGTCGTAGAGTGAGTATACCTTTTGAATTTCATTTTTTATCAATATAACTTTCCAACTGATTCCAAATGATGTTCATATTTATTAATGTGAGTACCAGGATAAAAAAAAATGTCTTGGAACAACATTGGCCAAGATAAGTTTGTGTTCTGAAATAGGGGTTAGTAAATTCTCCCTTTAAAATGTAATTCAGTAAATATATATGAAATGGTCATTTTCATTTTCTTATAATTTTATAAAATCTTCTTCTGAAAATATACTTTAAAAACTATGATGCCTTAAAGTAGTGAATACCAAAATGAAATGCCGCATAGCAACACATTTCATCAGGGCCTGCACTGCTAGGATAAAAGCAATCTTCAGGGAAAGAAATATATCATTTTATACAAAATTTTGACTGGTAACCCATTAAAATACAAAATTGACCATTCCATACTTATTCTATCAACATAAATGGGAACATCCATCAGAATGAAAAGGGTTAAAAGTCATTCCTCTTGAGATATTAGTTTTTAAATTTATCAATAGCCATGACAAGTCAACAATATAAAGTTGACTTCATGAACCATTAAGACTTTTCATGCGTCACAGTATGTCTATTCTCCCTACTAAGTGTTTTAGCAAAGTTTATCTCTTAAACTTAAGCGGAGTGTCATGGCTCATTTGGTAGAGAGTTAGACTTGTAAAAGAAGACGTTTATTTTATGCACACAAAACATATATTTGATAGGGAACAACTGAAAACAATTTTTGTTTTTGGGGGGGGGGGGGGGGGTGTAAATAATTTTACATCTATCTCCCTATAATTCTAATTACAGAAAACTTGAAATAAAACCTCTAGTCCAGAGCACTTCGAAGTTATGCGATTTGACTGTAGCTGATTGTCATTCTTCTTTTTATCATTTCAGAGAAAAATTAGGTTTACTCATAGACGAAAGCGGTAAGTGATTCTACAATATATAAGCATTCCATAAAACTATTCATAACATTTCATTGAAAAATGATGTCTTTAGGAGTGTTTCAAAACTTCAAAAGTGCTTCTATTTGTTGATTTTAAGTAAGAAAGGCTACAAAGATCAGGGATTGATACAATCAAGCACCACACCTGACCCAGGATACCACATGGGAAAGTGACAAAAATACAATTAAACATCACAAACAAGAGCCAAGAGGTCAGCCGACCACAAGGCAGCAATGAACAGATGCGAAAGCATGACAAACACAAGACATGAATAACACAAATGATCCACAAAAGAAGTACAGCCTTAGAATGGTCAGTCACTGGAGGGCTTAAACCGGTTTCACGGCGCCAACCTTACCCTTAGTTCAGATGTGGATCAAGAAACATTGATGTTTGGTTTGCATGAAAGACCCCTAACTTATCCATGCATCATCTAGAACATATAAATAAATATATAAAAAGGAGATAAAGCAAAGATAAGGACTCAGCAGTACATAAAACTGAATACTGGAGCAAAAGAAATCCAACAGGTACCCGCCAGTCTGCTTCTCTCATCTGCTCATGTTCTCAGATAACCAATATTGCAAACAATATTGACCCAGATCAGACTGCTCCCAAGGGAGCAGTCTGGTCAGGGTTCATATTGTTAACTTCCATGAAAAAATCTAGTCCGAAGCGCACTTGATGTATGCAGCAAACGTAAAAAAGCTGACATCATTTTCAAGACAAAAAATTTAGTGGCAGGATAAGGGTTAACAAATTGAATAAGCAAACAAGCCAGAAATTAGCTCTGGACCGCTTTACTGTAGATCGTAGGTTTAGATAAACAAATTTTTGAGTGTAAAATTGTAAATATTTTCTTACCCATTAGTTTTAACATATGTTTCTCAACAATTGTTTTGGTTAAGAAATAAGAAAATTATTTTTTTGGTACACTTCCCTAACTAAAGTCCTTGTAGATTATGTGCATTTTGCACTGATTTCTATGGGAGCAGAAATTCTTTGATAATTTCCAAATTAAGTCATAACTGGATAATTCTGCTTTAACTATGACCAGACTGTGCTATGTTCGATATCTGGCCGAAATCTAACAGTCTACAAAATTTATAGACAAAGAAGGAACTATGACATGGAAACCAGCACTCTACCACAAACAGTAGACCAGAAAACTTAATAATAGTGGGCAAAGTTGGTCAAACAGACTGTCAGCTTTATGCTTGCACAGAAAAAGTACAATCAGACCTCATGAAGGAATTTGTCACAAGACATACCAGTCAAAAAATCAGAAATACAAATTGTGATTAGCTGAAAAAGTTTGATACAATGTAAAACAATTTAAAAATGTTGGAAAATTTTAGTCTACAGTTAGCTTTCGCATTAGGGAGGTGCTCCTTAATTTTTTCCATGTGTATATATTAGACCAACGAATCTTATGAATAAACCAGGGTGGAAATTGTTAAAGTGATTCACTCTGATGTACAAAATAACTACCAGTGCTGAAAGCATAAAAATCTTTCAACAAATATCTTCCTGAACCATGGGTTAGATGAGTAATCCAGCTCCTTCATTTTTCTTGTTTCTAGAGTAATTGTTCTCCTAGATAATGTTGACATTGTTTTCATCTCTGTTTTCAGTACCAAAAGATGAGGAGGAAATAATAGACACAAAGGAAATGTCCTCGTTTCCTGGTTATGAACTACTCTCCTACAGGGAAAGAAAGGTAACATAGCTTTTTGCCTGTTAGTGTGAGGGGTTGGGGCTTTCCAATTCAAAGAAAATGAATATGGAGACAGACAAAATCAGCAATGTTTTTGTACCAGAGTTCCTAATAGTGTATACCTAGATTATAAGGCCTCTCCCATAAGGAATTTTTCTTAATAGTGATTTCTAGCTTTCCAGGACTCCTTGAGACTCCTACTTCCTGGGTCGAGGGTTTCTAAATAATTTAAGGGTCCTCCCTCGATTTACAAATCTGACAGGGCAATGCATCCAAAATGACATTTATATTAAGTTTACAGAAAGAAAATTTGAATCTATGAAAAAATCAAACAGCCCCCTAATTTTTCAAGGAACAACTGTTAGAACTTTGTTGTAGAAATGCTCAAAGGTTTAGATAAACATTTTACAAATTAATTGCCCTCCAGATGTCACCCTAAATATTTAGAATTATCTGAATATCCAGATTACTGTTATATTTCTTCAAGGTAATATCTATGGAAGTGATGTGGAAACTAATAAGTCTAATAAGCACCTCTACAAATGTTGTGGAAAAATAGAAAATACAATTTTTTCAGGTTGAAAACTGTTCCTAAATGGCAATCTTTTTCTCTTTTCAGCTGTGTCACACACTAGGAATGACTCCTGCCACATACATCACCCTCAAAACCTGTATTGTGGAGGTTTGTTGTCTACCATTTCTTAACTCTTTACCTGCTGCTGTTGTCTGCTGGTAACATTTACATCAGTTTGGACCTAAATCAGGCCTGACAGAATGTTCGTCCAATTTGGATTCCAATGCTGCCAATCCTATAAATGAATTTCTAACCTGCATGATAACCTCTCTCTCATAGCCTCTCTGCATTCAAAATACTTGACATCCAATTATCAACCGGGGAGGGCAAATAACAAGATGGTTACCAGATAAAGAGATCATTACGAATACACATTTTGGTTAGCACCTTATAGTAACAAAAATGTGAAAACTGTACTGGGTCAAACATGAATAGAAATTGCATGTGTAAATATTAAGGCTAGAGGTCTTCTTCTTAATTTGTGAGTGCAAACAGTGACAGCTCTGTGAGACTTGTGGATGAGCCCACTGATAGCTTATAAGTACCAGAATCTGATATGCTGGCCATAATGATTTGATGAAATGCACCGTTTACACTTGACTATTTCTCAACAAGTCTTTTTATGGGAACGCAGTGGCTCAGTGGTTGAGTGCTAGACTCAAGACCGAGGGGCCGCGGGGTAGAGCCTCACCCGCATCACTGCGTTGTGTCTTTGAGCAAGAACATTAATCCTAGCTTAGTATTGGTTTAACCCAGGAAGACCTTCCCTTTATAACTGAAAGATTGTTGATGGGATGTAAAGAATCAAATCAAACAAACAAAATAAAAGTCTTTTTATTTCTCTCAGATGAATGTGTTTTTGTCCTTAAAATGTTGTCTGCTTAAAACATCTGCTGCATATTTTCAAATTTTTATCATGGACGCAAGCACCATGAACCCAGATCAGACTGCTAGGAGCAGTCTAATCTGGGTCCATATTGTTGGCAATAAAGACTATCAAAATATGTAAACAGATGAGAGAGCAGACAACAAATGTCATGAATAGCAGGAAAAGGTTTAATGAATATACAGTTAAAATTTCATTAGTTTGTCGGCTGTTGCAGTTGTTATTGACACATTAACCCATTTCCTGCTATTCATAACAATTGTCATCTGCTCTCTTTTCTGCTAAAAATGTACTTTGGTAGCCTTTATTGCAAGCAATATGGGCACAGATCAGACTGCTCTTAGGGTTCATTATGTTTGCTTCTAGTCTGGAGTGTACCTGAATATGGAGCAGATTTAATTAGGAGACATCATTTTCTTGACAAAAATACTAACAGGATAAGGGCCAAGGGTTAAGCTTCATTGTTTTTTACAGGATTATCTACAGAGACGGCAGGGCCATTCTGTGAAAATACGGTTTCCGAGTGGTATGGACAAGACCCACAGACGACAGATACTAAGTTTTCTAGCAGACAATGGATGGATAGGGTTGACTTGATAGTGATTTCACTTTACGTCGGTGACCAAATCAATCCTAAATGTGATAATATTTCAGAAGAATGGCAGCACACACAGTTATCGAAGTTATACGAGATGGTGTTGGACTCAAGATGTGATGCTGTTCTGCTCAAGTGAATTTTAATGTCTCCATTGTTATACTAGTGGGTCATGCTCATTTTATATACCCAGCTTAGTGAAATGGTCTCAGTTGACCAATAATAAAGCTGTTAGTGATGGATAAGATAAGTGGTTTATCTCTTTGCATTCTGGGGAAATTTTCATGGTTTTTTTTCTGCCTATGATTTTAGTCAAAGTTAACTTTTTCAAAAAATTCTCATATAAATACCATTAGAGGGTCAACCAGTTTGGATTCATATCAGCCCCCACATTATTTTGGGCCTGATACGGGTCCAAACTGCAAAGATTATCAGCAGAAGACACTAGTTTATAGAGATGAAGTGCAGATACCATGGGTGAAAGCTTTCAGGATTTTGAAACTGACTTTCCATAGAAAGTCAGCCTCAAAATGCTGAATTCTGCAGATAGTAATAGCTTTTCTGATTTATTTTCCATTTATCTAAAAGTAATTGACCATTTAGCTTGGAATTCTTAATATTTTGGAGGCATACAATATGTCTTAAATTCTGATTTTCTTAAGTGCAGGATTTTTTAAATTTTGAACTTTCACCCATGAGATACAAGGATACTTTCTGCTGAAAATTAAATCTATGAAAGCTACTCATTAACTCTTTCCTTGCTAGCAGGGACTTGTGACATCTGAAAGAATTGTTTGAAAAAGTTGATTTTGAAAATAATCAGCAGTCGACTAAAAGCATGCAAGATTACCCAGTAGACAAAGAGCTGCAGCAAAGAAACTTAATCTGATAGGCGATGATGGCTTATTATAGGTTTATGAGTGTTTCAAGAAAACGGTTAGTTATAGGAACCCTAGAAGAAAAGAATGTGATTGGTAATCCAAGGTAACAATCCCTGGCCGCAAAGGATACTGGGCAGTAACGTGTCTGACTGCAGATCCAGGGTGGCGAGTTTGATCCCCGATCGCTCTCATACTTTCGTGGAGATTAATCATGAAATAATTTCTACGGTCATTCTCCTCCCTTCCGCTGATTCAAGAAGGGTTGTTGTCAGTTACAAAGAAAGTTTGTGTATGAAGTACTGATAAACTGCTAAGACAAACTTGCCCTGGAAAAAAATGTGGTTAGGTGAACTGACCGTCGTGACATGACTGTAGCTGTTGACTGGGACGTAAAGAATCAAACAAACCAAAAATCAATTCTAAGGAATCTGAAAATCAGGGAAGAGTTGAAGAATTGACTGCAGGGTTTTATTCTCTGAAGGTTTTATACAAAAGAACTTGATTGCATAATTCAGGGGACAAAAATATCTCAATATTACACTTGTCCTGTAGGACGAGCGACTTACAATTTTTACTCGCCCTGCAAATACATGCACTTGTCCTTTAAAAGCGTATGCAAATCAGAAAATAAGGGAGTAATATGTAATATGAATTTCACGAGTAATCCTTCCCAAAGCACTCGACCTACAGGGCGAGTGCTTTGGGAAGAATTACTCGTCCTTTCTAGATTTGACTCGTAATTACAAGCGGACGAGTGGAATTTTTGTCCCATGTAATTGATACCCCTTTTGGGGTCAGGATGGTAAATGTTAAGTTTTGGCAATTTTGATGTAATAGGATGAGTTGGTGTTTGGTTGATGACTGACTTAAGCGGAAATTTCTAATAGATTTGTGCTTCTACTTGTTACTACGTAACAGATAATTGAAATTGTGTGAAGTCTTCTTTTCATAGGTGCTTACATCTTCCTTTGGAGGATATTAAGGTGCTTTTGAGAGAAAAAACAGTATTGCTTGGAGAGAAGTAAGCGTTTAGTGAAAAAATGAAAGAGAGAAAAGACAAAACAGTAGAAGGAAAAAAAGACATATAAAAGTTTTGAAAACTTTCATAATGTGATATACCGTTCTATTGTGTTCATTTCCTGGTAATTTTATACTTAGAATTCCAAGTCAGATCTGCTGTAGACATTTCGAGCTCACTTGACGATTGCTAACCTTTACTCCATAGGCTATTTTTAGATCATAACATCATTTTCTATTTTTAGACAACACTGAAAAAATTGAAGAAAAATTTAAGAAGTTTTAAATACTTTTGAAAATATTATGGAAAATGGAGGATTTGCTCATTTTTATGGAAAACGGAGGATTTGCTCTAAATGAGCATATCCTCCATTTTCCATAATATTTTCTAACACCTGATATTTCAAAGGCATCAAAAGGCCTTATTATGGAGTAAAGGGTTAAGTTGTTCTCACACACAAAAAGTTGAAGGTTTAAACCAAAGACTATTATGGGCCACCTCAGATATGAGATTTTGATACTTATTGGCATGATATTCATAAAGTCACTATTTAAATTAACTTTGCATGCTGGATAAATTTTTGTACTATTGTTGTCATCTGCCTTATTTCAAATTTAACTTTTTTAAAAAAAAAATCATTCAGAAATACTATCAGACTATCAAACCGTTTGGATCCAGATCAGGGCTGACTTTCTGTCAGTCCTGATCTGGGTCCAAACTGTTTGCAAAGGTTATCAGCAGAGGACAAAAATTGCCGCTTGCAAGGAAAGAGTTAACCATGCATTTGAACACAAGTTGAAATTAGTTACAAATTTTAGGAGGCACTGTAATGGTTAAAAATTTTCTCAAAAATCAACCAAAAGCTGAATCAATGAGCTCTTGATGTCTGACTAAGAACCTTTATACTTTTTACTAGCTAACCCCCTGTTATAGTTCATTGAATGTAGAATAATTTTGAGACATTTAGAATCAAACTGTTTATATTGAAGAATGATTGTGTTGAAAATGGGATCAAGTGCTTGTAATGAACTCTCCAACTTCTTATTAGGTAAAATAATTAAATTGTAGCACAGTAAAACCTGTGTAAAATGGCCACTCTCAAAAAGACAATAAATTGGTTTTCAAGACCAATTATCGCTTAATGCAGGGCAAAAGAATTGCAGAATGCTCAAAGTGGAGCATTCTGCAATACTTTTGACCTTCATTAAGCTACCAATTGTTATTAAGATCTTTGTTTTGTCTATTTTGAGTGGCCGTTTTACACAGGTTTTACTGTAGTCTATTTTCATGATAAGGGATTAATGCTGAACAGTAATCTGGGTATGACAAACAGGGCAGCCACTGACAAGATGTCCCTTTCTGTGACTCCTACATTGTTTGGTCACTGCAACACACTAATTTTTAGTGACAGAAATATATTGGCCACCCCAACAATGTGGCATATAAGCCAAGCAAAGATTGAGATCTGAAAAGCTTCTCGATAAGAGTGTGTATTTAAAAATTAATTTTCTTTTTATAAATCAAACCATATGTTGTGGGTACCGTACTCTAAAGAACCGTCTCAATGAGATGGTTCTTTAGAGAACCCAAAACAAACATTTAAACTGATGGAAAAGAAAATAATTACAATTTTACACAAATTATATTTGCCTAGCTAGACCTATGGATCAGCCTGGAGATATCATTGGCCCTTAGCTACCCATAGTGCACATCAGACAAGGTGGATGGTCAGGCTGTCAGTCTTCACTTGGTTCACATGCAACTCTGTTGATTTTGTCATTAGCTTAGGTGACTAATATAGTTAACCCTTCTCATGCTGGATATTTTTTTAACATATAACACTTCTCTCAAATTTTTATCCAATTAACTTATACCATAGGAATGACCCTGACAGAGAAGGACTGCCATGAGTGGAAGCTCAAGACAGTTGACCCTCAAAAAAGGAGCTCCTTGAGATCAGACCTCGAGGTTATAAACCTTGAGTTCATTCTCAGACTCAAATTAAAGCGCAATGATTGGCTGCTTGCAGACATGTGTCCACAAGCAGCCAATCATTGAACTTTATTTTGAGTCTTAGAATGTACTCAATTTCTATAACCCGGAGGCCAGGTGTGAGATCTGCTATGCGAGCGAGCAGCTAGCCATTTACCTGGAAGGGGGCCCACTGATGTGGATGATGCATCTGCTGCTGTAGGTTAATCAAAAATCCAATTATGATGATATGATAAGACTCGAATTGCAAGATTGTATTTAAGATCAAAGTGGAAAACAGTGTGGATCCTGCATTTAAGATCAAAGTGGAAAACAGTGTGGATCCAGATCAGCTGGCTTCTCAGAAGCCAGCTGATCTGGATCTACACTGTTTTCAAAACCTGTTATATCCATGTTGAGTTGGCCTTATGAAGATTTGAATGACCCTGACAATATATATAGGAAGATTGATTTAGTTCTTTTAAGTTGTATTTTGCGTTGCACGTTTTAGAGTTTTTATGTGTTGTAGATTAGTGTACAGGTCCGTACCTTTATAACACTGTTCATTATAATGCGGGTTAAGATGCACAAGTCATTCCAATTTGTCAATCAAATGTAGTGTTATAATGGTACTTCCCTGTTTTTAATTTATTTAGTCAAAAGGTGTCTGTGACCCTGAACGTCTTTGGATGTGAGTGAGGTCTGCATTTATACCGTCCCTCGAAATACATGTATACTGGCCATTTTATGCTTGTGAGTGCAACAGGGTTTATCAGATTATTATGAGCATGCTCATGTGATTTAGATGCTTATCATGTATACAATGAGACCAGCCTATGCATATGGGCAGTCTCTCGTCGGGGCCTTCATTGCTTGTATAAACAACAAGATGGAAGTCTTAGACCCTTTTCCTTTCTGGATACCTCGTCTTGTATACCGGAACTTTGGTAAACAGTGAAGACCCTGATGAAATGGGGCATTTAATCAGGGTCTGCACTGTTTGCAAAGATAAAAACAGTTTTCAGGGATAGTAATGTTATTTTATAGAAATTTTGACCGGCAGCTCCTTAAATTTAAAATACAAAATAGACAATTCCATACTTATTGTATCAATATGTATGTGAAAATCCATCAGAATGAAAAGGGTTAAATACTTAATAGTGCCTCAAATCATATGTGATGAGTACCAAAATCTCAGAAGTTAGCCCACATTATGATTGAAAAGACTTTCATTATTCTTAAAGTGGAATACAAGGTTGAGGAAGTTTATAGAAGCAAAGCTGATCTAAAGAGGATCATAAAATGTTAGTAAAATTAAAGTTATTGGTCTGCCATTTAACAAATCAATATACAGTAAAACCTGTGTAAAACGGCCACTCATAAATTAACAAAACAAAGATCTTTATGACAAATGGTAACTTAATGAAGCTCGAAAGAATACTTCCCTTGGAGCTTAATGAAGGTCAAAGTAGTGCAGAATGCTCTCCTTCCCCTTGGAGCATTCTGCAATACTTTTGACCTGCATTAAGCGATAATTGGTCTTGAAAACCATTTTTAGGTTTTTTTTGAGAGTGGCCGTTTTACACAGGTTTTACTGTACTTAATAAATGAGCTGGTAAATACACTGAAGAGCCTAGCTTTGTGTGCCGTTTCACTGCTTTAAAGCAAATGTTGTGGAAGTATTAGACTTGAGAAGCTTAAATGTTCAAAATGGCGACGCAAATGACTTTGTTATGAAAACTTCATTTAAAATCAATATCTTTTTTACTGCTGGAGATCGGATTTGGATTGAAACTTTTTTGTGTAAAAAGCTGTTGTTGTTTTTTAAAGAAAAATGTACTGTTTAATGAGTCATTCCCTTTAAGATTCTGTGTATAGCATTTAAATTAATTCCAGATCAAATGTGCAGCTTTTTCCTTGTGAATTTTAAGATTTTATTTCACATTTTAAATATTGCGAATATGATGGTGCCTTTGGATGTACTCGACATGTCGTTTTTCAAAGCTTCAATTGGCTGTCTTTTCAGTTGTATCAACTGTTTTGTATTATATGACTCTTTTGTATTATATGACTCTTTAAACTCTAGCTGTCATTTGTGATTAGTCGTCTGCCCTTGTATTTTGGAATCCTCTGCAGCAAATTGTGTGGACCCAGATCATAACTCTACCTAGGGAGCAGTTTGATCTGGGCCCAAACTGTGCACATGCAAATTGAAATTAATATGAGCTGGTACACAAGATTTTGGTACTTATAGCATTAGCAACAGAGGCTCAGACAAGCCTGCATATATGGACAGTGTTGTCAGAAAATTTGCCTCTCGGATACACAAAGTCTGGAAGTAAAGGAAGACTGAGAAAAAAATAGACCTAGGTCCTCTTGATACATTAGAATGGCTGTTTAAATGAGGTGCAGTGATTTTTTTGCAATTTTCAGAAGGGGCCCTAGGGCCTTTCAGATTGGGAAAATTAGCGTGGTCAACCCCTAAATTGGGAAATTTGTTATGGTGCACAGTTATGTCATTTTTGGTCAATAAAAAACAAATTAGCTTATACACATTCTTTTGCCATTATAAATTATCGGAGAAATAAGATGCAAAAATGGTAGTAGATTGTCACTGTGTAGCTTGTGTGTGTGGTGACTGAATGAAAATCCCAACCTTAAAAAACATTTTTTTTTTTTTTGAAGATTGGGATTTTTTCAAAATTGGGAAAAAAGTCACCTAAATTCCATTGGGAATAGGGACGAATTTCGGCTCCCGAAAACACAAAAAAAATTCCTGAGGAGTTTGGGCATATGCTGCTATTAGTACCAAAATATTGTGTGTTGTTTAAGTCTTTGCCTACTAAAGTCATCTGCTGATAACCTTTGCAAACAGTTTTGATCCAGATCAGGCTCGACAAAATGCAGGGGTGTAAAATTTCCAAATAAGTTACTCGCCCTTCATGTCCCAATTTTTCTCTGAGATGCTGTAAATTGAAAAAGTACCACACAAATTGTCAAAACTTCTACTCGCCCTGCATAACATTTTACTCACAAATGCCAGCGGGCGAGTGGAATTTTACACCCCTGAAATGTCGAGCCTGATCTGGATCCAAACTGTTTGACACTCTGTTGGTATTTCGGAAATAATTTTTTGAATTTATGACCTGAAAAGCATGCAAAGTAACCCAGTAGGCAAAGAGCTAGGTAAAGAATTGCTGCAGATGACATCAGTAGACGACATTTTCAGCTGGTAGTGAAAGTGAAAGAATATTATCCTTATGTATATAGCTGTCTAACTGCCACAGTATTAGGCTTTAGTAGATAAGCACGAGTGCTTTGTGTAATAGATACTTGTATACTAGAGATTATATTTATTTGAAGAGGTTAGCTTTTAATTTATTACCGATCTGTAGAGTTTTATAATACCAATAAAATGTTAGGATATTGAGGTTTGAGGTGTAATAGAACTAACGAAAATCTAGTGCAACTTGCTTCTTTGCTGTCGGAGAATAAAAATCAACATTAAATCAACACCCCTATTATATTAATAGAGGGTATCCAGGTTGCTGTTCTGGGTGTGTGTTTTTCAAGAACATGTATTGTAAGTTTTGGGGACTCATTAAAAATATGTCTGGATGAGGCAATTCCAATTAGTACATAGTAAATATTTCTCATTAAAAAGGAAGAAGTTATGTTCGTATTTTGGGCTTTTACCTGTAATCTGTCATGGATTAACCTTTATCATGCTGGATATTTTCATATACTACATTCTTCCCCAATGTTTTTCTAACATGCAGGATTCCAGTTATCAGCAGTATTTACAAGTGGAGTGTGAAATAGTAAAATATGTAAAAATTCATGTCCAAATTTCATCCAGTTGTAGGACCCCAGTTATTGGCATGTATCTACAAGCAGAGTGCAGATAATACTCAATTTGAGAGTGAATACTCTATATAGATATAGAGTGGAGACTATGGATCCTGATCAGCTGGCTTCATTCTGGATTGTCACTGTTTTTAAAAATGCCTGTATCAAGGTTTAGAATGGAGAGGGATGAATGCCAAAATCTGGCATTTTTTTGTTGTATCACAAATGAGTTTTATCATTTGACACGCTAAATATTGCACATTTTATCTCTCATCAAATCCATCGTATGCTTGAAAAGTTGAAGTGGTTGTGTTTACAGTTGTGCATTTCATATGAAAGTTGTCATTCATTGCAATATTCAACATCATCATGGCATCATCAGTCATCACAGATAAATGGGCCAGTCAGAGAGAAAAGGGCACTTATAACATTAACATTCAGTCCCTCTTTTAATGAGCATGCAAAGCTATCCAAGTAGGGTCTGATGGCATCCAGTTTTGAGTAACATAGGTCCAGTTAAGCAAAAAATTTGAGTTTAAAATTGTAATTATTTTCTTACCAAGCAATTCATACATATGTTTTGGGTGCTCAAAAGAACCGTCTCATTGAGACGGTTCTTTTGAGTACCCACAATATATGTTTTGGTTGAGAAATAAGAATACTAATTTTCAGTTACACACTCTTATCTGGAGGCCTGAGTGAACCTTACTTGGGATATGCGAGTAGTAAAAGCTCCGGTGAGAAAGCTCTTTCAATGGTTGCCAATATTGTAAGTACTAAATCTTATGGGCTGGCTTTTAGTTCATGAGATTTTGGCATTTGTCCTATATGTAAGCAACGAAGGCTCAGAGGAGTCTGCAGTCTTATCAGAGCCTTCACTGTTGCTCACACAATGTAGGAATGGAGATAAAGGCTCACACCAAAACTAAAACCTCTAGCCCCCACTAGATAGCTATACATGCATGTCAAAAGAGTGACTAGGCATATGCTACAAGTACCACTATCTCCTGAATTGGCTCAAATGTTGATTTCATTTTTGGCATAAGTTGACAGATATGGCCCCGTTCAGCTTGCATGTCTCAGAGGACTGATTGCAGGCTGATCTATGTTTTCTTTGTCAACACATGCCCTAACATCCATGTTGCTATATACAAAGCTGTATGTAAACATTCTAAAGGAAAGAATGTGAATCTGAAATGCAATCCCTTATTAAACCATGCAATCTGCCACAAACTAGATCAAAATCGGATGTAAAATAAGAAAGTTATAGCAATCCGAAAAATCAAAATTCTGAATTCTAATAAGCAATTTGAGGCCGCCATTTTCAATATACAGTAAAACCTGTCTTAAGGGGCCATTCAAAAATAGAAAAAAAACAAAGATCTTAAAGACAAATGGTAGCTTAATGAAGGTCGAAAGTATTGCAGAATGCTCCCCTTGGAACATTCTGCAATACTTTTGACCTGCATTAAGCGATAATTGGTCTTCAAAACCAATTGTGGTCTTCTTTTTGAGTGGCCGCTTAAGATAGGTTTTACTGTATAATGAAGTTCTGTAAACTTAGAAAAGCCAATAAAATTTCCATTTTGATTGCAAACTATCCAGATTGTTTTTCAAAATCAATTATTTTTGATAGAAGAATCAATAAAAATGCAAACAAAGTTAAAATGAATAACAGAAAACTAATTAATAATATTATGTTTCTGCATGTTTAATTAGGACTGTGTAATGCTAAAATGTCTGCCCTCCATAGCTTTCAACTCTCTACAATACATCCGTAGCTCTTATTTTTCAATAGATTTTGATCAGGCTTGCGGTAGATTGCATAGTTTAATAAGAGCTTGTATCTCAGATTCACTTCCAATGTTGCTGTCCCCTTTAAATGAGATAGAAAAAAGGAAAATAGTATCTTTTTGTATTATTGGGGACATTGTTACTCACATCGATAAAAAATTACTGTCTTCACACTAATAGGCCTACAGTGTACTTAGTAATCAATTGAAACAGCAACAGGCCCCCAGGTTATAAAACATTTTTCATGCTCAACTCAAATGAGCACGAAATTTAAAAATGAAGAAGTTAATTGCTCCTAAGTCTCTCAGATGTTGTATTTATCATGCTAATAAATGTTAAAATGCCAACATTTGTTGGCATTTTAACAATTATGAGCAGGATAAATTTTGTGCTCAGCTGAGTTGAGCATGGAAAAAGCTCATAACCTGCCTTGAAATACATACATTTTATTAACCCTTTGTTAACTGGGTGCTTGGCAAACAGTGAAGACACAGATGAAATGCTTTATTAGGGTCTGCACTGTCTGCCAAGCTTAAACCCTCTGGGAACTGAAATATATCTTAATTTGGATGTTTCAACATTGATGTATTTTGGTAGTTTCAACCTTGATGTGTAAAATGAACTGTCCCTCAGACATTGTATCAAATCAGATAGTAGAATCCATCAGTATAGAAGGGGTTAAGCTAGCAGTTTACCGCAGTAGACTTGTGTCTTCATAGCTGTAAATCATGTTCCCTTAACACTATCCAGCCAAAATTCAGTCTGGGGCCACTATTGGCCCACCAGCCAAATGTCGTTTGAGCTGACGGGCCAATAATGGTCCACTTTTAGAGGGTTACTGTATGTTTTTTGCTCAGAGAATGTGAAAACTCTGTGAGGTCAATTCAGTTCTGACTGAAGACTGAATCAGTTCTTGGTGTTCGAGCACTTAGTGGAGGAGCATGTCCAGCTATGCTTAGCTACCTAGTGGAGCTAGATAAATATATAGCGCAGTTGGTAATGTGTCTGGCAATAGATGCGAGTCTGACTGCAGATCCAGCGGTCGTGAGTTTGATCGCGGCCGGGTCCTATACTTTCTTGGAGTTTGATCATAAAATAATTCCTATGGTCATTCTCCTCCCTTCCGCTGAATCATTCAAGAAGGGTTGTTGTCAAATACAAGCGAAAGTATGTGCACGAAGTACTGAATAACTGCTTGTTCAAGCTTGCCCAGGAAAAAGTGTGGTTAGGTGAACTGACCGTCCCGCCATGACCATAGCTTTTGACTTGGGACGTAAAGCAACAAAACAAAATTATATGAGCCTCGGTTAGGGCTGCAACGATACAGTAACCTCACGATATGATATGTATCACGATATTTGCCTCACGATACGATACGTATAGCGATACATTTTTGACATTAGAACCTTAGAAATAACATAGATTAATGAAATTGGCAGAAGTAAATACTCAAATATTAACCCTTGGCATGCTGGATGTGTTTATGTATAACACTCTTCCCCAGTTTTTATCAAACTCATTAAAAAATTTCAATTATTAGCATGTATTTATAAGCAGAGCCAAAAACAGTGTATATTTAGATAAGCTGGATTCTCAAAAGCCAGCTGTTCTTGTTCTACATTGTTTCAAAACAGGAGCTTAGCATGGAAAAGGGATTACTGATTAAAGCAGAACAATTAAAAGGGAAAATTGTTCAAAAACATATTTTTTTAAAATTCATCTCTGATATATAACACCAAGTGCTGTATCGTAAGCGTATCGTGAACTGACCTCACGATACGATGGGCATATCGTCAGAAAACGTATCACGATACGATACGATACGATTTCAGTGAATCATTGCAGCCCTAGCCTCGGTGTACATCCATGTTTAATGTCTGCGAGACCATGTGGATCTGTGAGCTCGTCTGAGTGTTAGCTGGTGGCCGATGCAATAAGTATCAAATTCTCCTGTACTGACCCATATGGTAATGTTTGAGTGATATGGTAATTATTGCACAGTTGAGCAAGAGTTGTAATTATTACACAGGTGAGTATGCTGAGGCTCACCAAAGTCCTCTGCTCACTGAGCAGAGGACTTTGGTGAGCCTGAACATACACACAGCCTCTCCAGAGTCTTTGCTGCTCAAGCTTATGTATAGAAGTAGATAATTGCTCATTTCTAGCACCACTTGATAGCTGGGCATACAAATTTGGGCTGGCGTACGATTTTAGTTCTTATTGCATTTGAAAGCAGCGAAGCCTCAGACAAGCCTGTGCATACACGCAGTTTTGCCAGAGCCTTCCCTTCTATAGTAGAGGAATATACAGTCAATGGATGTCAGCTTATGTTTTAAAGGAGGCTTTTGCGCATATTTGATAAGTACTAACATCTCATATACCAGGCCCTGAGGTTACAAAACTTTTTTCATGCTCATCTCAAATGAGCATGAAATTTATCCTGCTCATTATTGTTAAAATGTCAACAGTTGTAGGCATTTTAACATTTATTAGCATGATAAGTACAACATATGATAGTTTGAAAGCAAGAAAAGTCTTTATATTAAAGCATTTTGGTTCTTTTGAGCATTTGAAATTCTATGTTCAGTTGAGTTGAGCATGAAACAAGTTTTATAACCTCAGGGCCAGCTCATTTAAAGAATGACACTATGAATGCCATAAGTACAATTATATCGTGGGTTAGCCTATTTCTTCTAATGCAGCTTCCAAATCAGTTCAGTTGAATCTGTTGCAGAATTTTGATAGTATTATGTGATAAATAAAATATAAAAAAACATTTCAAATATACGAGTCACGAGTTTTTAATTTTCCACCTTGTTAATGCTAACAGTATGGTAAATGTTCTAATATTTCAAACACTAGTTGCCTGTCAAAAAGACTTAGAAAAACAGCACAGACCTAGATCAGACTGCTTCTGAAGAAGCAGTCTGATCAGGGTCTCCCCTGTTTGCTATTCTAATGAGTGTTTTGTGAATTCAGCCCTGATAACCAACAGTTTGAGAACAGAAAGAAAAATGTTCAAAATTTCAGGTTTAGAACATTTACCGTAAGCATAACATTGGACAAGCCCCAATTATATTTGGTGCATACACGCAAGTTTTGATGAGACTACTTTAAGATGATAGAAGGCTGAGACCACAGAGGAGTTCAGAGTTGGCCATTGCAGCCCATCGAGCATTTCGCCAACACTACTAGTGTGCTGTGTACTCAAGTTTAGGGCATGCCAAAGTTTTGTATGCAGCCTCCTTAGTACTCCTAGGTGTGAAAGCCAAGTTCCTGCGAAGAAAACCTAAAGTCTTAAACTCCAGCCGTTAAGTTTTTAGACTTAATTTTTCGCAATAACTTTTTTATCTTCAATTTTAGCAAAATGTGTTCGCGATGAAAGTTGTAGAGTAGAATTTCCGCCAACTTCTCCAAAAGGTCTTGTGCTTATGGCGCAAACAGTTTTTTGTGTATATAGATGAAGATTTTGCAATAAATGGAAATCGTCCTAAATTTCTAAGTCTTTTATTGACAGGTATAACTCGTATAGGCGTGACAGAAAGGAGTAGTTTCAAAAATATTCGGACGCGGTGCATATCAAAGGCTGTGCATAGCATAAAACTGCCGTTAACATACTCAGAATTTACCGTGCATATGCAGAATCAACTTTAAGCAGGCTCATTTGTAGGAACAAAGGCTGGGTTATCGCATTACGTGCAATTTTTCTCTAACGCACGTGCTATGAAATGAACGGTTTTGAGATGACCCTACTAGCTAAACGCTCGAGCGAATGAGGCGCGATTTCTATTATATTTGAACAAGCCATCCATCGCTTTAGTAATTGAATTAGGGCGGTGCAGTGTAACTTTTTGACTGACACCTTGGACTTAGTTTATTTGCGCTTTGCTTAAAATGTTCAAAGAGTGCATCTAAGCACAGATGAACTTGCAGCATCTAGGATGTTGGAACCATTTGTAGAAGTTGGCGGAGATGTTCCTAAATACTTTTCATCGCGAACACATTTTGCTAAAATTGAAGATAAAAAAGTTATCGCGAAAAATTAAGTCTAAAAACTTAACAGCTGGAGTTTAGTTGCTTTGAATGAGATATTTTGACCCCAATCCATGTTCTCTGTGATTGTTATGCCAATATATTTTGCCGACTGAACATTTCCCAAGGTTTGCTGGTGTAGTCCTGAAGAATTTATTTGTGTAAACAAGACAAATTCATCGAATTTATATTCCCCGACGAAGGGTTATTTTAGAGAAACATGTAAATAACAAAACATAAATCCCATTTATCTAAACCCCATATTCAACTTTGGTATCATTCAGATCATAACAAATGCCTGTCATAGTTTAGTATAAAAATATGATTTGACCTTTTGACCCCATCCTGGGGTTGAGGGTGTGTCTTTGGGCAAAATATTGGCTAGCATAGTAAGCTTTAATTTGATAGCAACATGACTATATTTTGAAAAAGTTTAATTTTGGCCTCAGCCCCACCTTCTATGTCCACCCCAGGGATTTGACCCAGGCCTTCAAACTAAAATCCCATTTGATATGTTTCATATCTATTGCTCCACTCCAGGGATCCGAAAAGGACGCAAGACTTAAATGGGTTAATATCTTTCTCAAATCCTGGCAGGTAAACTTTGGCTAGCTGGTATATAATCATAATCGTTCCGGGCCCGGTCCCATACTTTCGTGGAGATTGATCATGAATAATATCTGTGGTCTTTCTCCTCCCTTCCGCTGAATCATTCAAGAAGGGTTGTCAGTTACAAGTGAAAGTATGTGCACGAAGTACTGGTTAACTGCTTGTTCAAGCTTGCCCAGGAAAAAGTGTGGTAGGTGAACTGACCGTCCCGCCATGACCATAGCTGTTGACTTGAGACGTAAAGCAACAAAACAAACAAAATGGTATAATTGATATCTTTTCAAATCTTGGTTTTATGTATAACTTAACAAATTCCTGTATATCAGTTTATTGTTTTTAAAACAATGAAAGGCCATATAACATTAACAAAGACATTACAATACATAAAATCCACCAGTTTTATGGGCCTTGTCACAAGAAAACCTGTGGTCAGGGTTTCCTCCTGAATAAGACTCAAACCAACCTGCTCAGCTACATAGACCAGCTAGAATATTGAAATCTCATCTGAAGCAAGTTTAGATATGAGCCATGGCATGAGATTTCCAACAATGTGGCATTTTGACATATGTAGACTTGGACAAGCCTCTGCAGCCTCCATTTAACCTTAGAAATTCCAAATGATGTTCAGTCAGTAGCTTAACAATCATAGAATACTCAAGCGGCCAGCAAAGGCTCTGATCAGAGTGAGCGTATGCGCAGGCTGATCTGAGGCTTTGCTTGTCGCACATACCAAATTGTTGGAAATCTCATTATAATTTGCAATAAGTGAATAACAAAGGCGCTGATTAGACTCATGGGTGAAAGTTCAAAATTTCCAAAATCCTGAACTTTTGAAATTCAAATTTTAAAACTTGCAGTATGCCTTCAGAATAATAATATTTCAAGTTTACATGGTTAATTGTCTTAAGATTAACTGTAAATATATCAAAAAAAAAAAATATAATATCCGGCCTAATTCAGTATTTTGGGGCTGACTAAAAATCCTGATGAGCAGGCTTGTCTGCACCTTTGTTAAGCCAGGTTTTCTCGCATCAAGGCCCATATCTTCTCAACTTTGGTTATACAGAAACTTATCTCTTTGCATTCTGGGTAATTGTCCTTGCTTTTATTTGACGTCTGTTGACTATTTTCATAATTACCTTTTTCAAAAGATTCTTTCTGGAGCACTATCAAGAGTGTCAAATTGTTTGGATCCAGATCAGGACCAACATTCTGTCAGTCCTTATCTGGGTCCAAACTGTTTGCAAAAGTTATCAGCAGCTGCTTCTAACAAGGAAAGAGTTGAACTACAGATAGACTTAAACCATCAGAGGTAAAAATGATCTTTGACCTACTTCTTACAACAAAAACCGATAAGTCTGTAATCACAGAGGAGCAGTTTGATCATAGCTTGACTGTTGCAATTGATCTTTGTCAAGTAAGAAGCATACAAAATAAAAGTAAAATTACCGTACATTCTTGTCAGTGTTAGGTTTGCACCCGGTCAGGGCATAGTCTAGCCTGCTCAGCTACACAGACCAGCTGGATTATTGATTTTTTGCTGGAAGCAGATGTGCAGGCTGGTCTGTGCCTTTGTTGTTCCCTATGCGGCAATGTTTGGTTCTCTCAGAAGCCTCATATGTTTTCACGTATGGTAAATGTTCTAAAATTTCGAAAACTTCTATTTCTGTTCTCAAATAGCAAACAGGGAAGACCCTGATCAGACTGCTTCTTCAGAAGCAGTCTGATCTGGGTCTGCTGTGTTTGTCTAGCTGTTTTTGGCAGCATCTAGTGTTCGAAATTTTAGAACATTTACTATATATACTCTTGGATGATAATTGAGCCTTTTGCACTCACCAGCTATGGAGTTTGGGTCAGGATTGGAGACTTCACAGCTTAGAATGTTTGAAATAGATGAATTGCTATGAATGTGGTCTCTGGAAGTTTTTAGGATAACCCTTTTCATTCAAGAAACCTAACGTGTACTTTGGCAAACAGTGAAGACCCAGATGAAATGCGGCATGATGCCGCATTTCATCAGGGTCTACACTGTTTGCTAAAACAAAATTGATTTTCAGGGAAAGAAATACAATTGTTTTTGAGAACTATAGCCTGTGATCCCTGGATATATACAATGGACTATCCCAAGTCTATTGTATCAAACCAGAAGGAAGAATCCATTTGTACATAAAGGGTTAAGCAGACGTAATATTATGGTCAAAGGAATTACATGTAAGTGCTTTCCTGCGAAGTATATACGATATAGTGGCCATCTATCTGCATTTAATGAATGTTTCAAATAAAAAGTATCTTTTCACAAGCAAAAAATATAAATAAAGGTATAAAATATAACTTTTACAAGTGAAATATAAAGATTACGGAAATATTGTTTTATTGAAAGATATATAGAATATTTTATTTATAGTATTTCCAGTATTTCATTAATTTGAATACACTTAAAATTAAAGAAAAAAAGAAAGTTCAAAGGAGTTCTACTGATAAGGCGTACATTTTCCCTAATTGACATGATAACACCAAATTTTCAAATTGCCCTAATGTTTTTAAAATTGATGTGGTTTGGGAGTAAAATAAACATACTACGCATCATAATACATTTTAAAGCAACTCAGCATTTACAAAGTCATGAAAACTTGCATTTTCTGCTCCTATCCCACCGTCTTTAAACTGGGTACTGTTTCCACCAAACTATGAGTGAATGCATTGCTATTTTTCAAAGAATAAAAGTGCTGAAATATTAAGGATAGAAGTGCTCTTTAAATCCAAAATTTAATGTCTTCTTTCTGTGTATGCATGCAAAATATGCTAAAAAGCATGATTTGTAATTGGAAAGTTGAAATGCGTGTCTTTCAGTTTATTTTTAGATGTTTTCTCCCTTGACTCAAGACTTTGGACAATGAAATGTCACTTTTTACATACACATCATATGTAAAGGGGGAACAGGGTTGTACAAGTGAAAGAAGGCATCAAAATTCTGACAAACGTAAACCAATTAGCAAAATGGTCGTATTTATGAGGCATTATTTGTACAAATATATAAAATCAAACGTGATAGGCCTTGGTTTATCAGTCTCAGTTTCTCACACCAGTTACTAAAAATAGCTAGCACAGTTGATGATCAAAATAAATTCTCATTCAAAACAAAGCAGCATTATTATAACAAGAGGAAACTCCTTTTTGTTTTAAATATATTGACTAGAATGCCAGGGCATCTGGTCTATAGGTCTTTGTTGTACAAGTCATTATTTCAACAAAATTTAATGAATGTCTCATTTAGGGAAAAAGTACACATTATCAGTAGAACTCCTTTTTGTCACAAATACTGACATTTATTTCACCTCTTTGAGTAAAACAATTTTTTTTGTTTCATTCATGGCTGTGCCACTTATATGAAATATACAATTTCACTTCCCCAATGAAAGTATTTTTTTAGAAAAACTTGAATATCTGCTATGTGATAGCACTGACGTATAATACTAAAATAGTAAGAAAGTATGATCAGGAAATACCACAATCACAAACTGCAGACAATCCCATGGTACCGCGAGGAAGAGCCACACAACCATCACGAGACACTAGGAAGACAAACAAAGCAAAGCAACCAGCTCTCTCTTCCCCATCAAGATTAATGCAAAACTAGAATTGACACAAAGTAACGCACAACAAAACATAGAACAATTAAAACTTATAAAAATGAAAACACACCTGCACAAGCAGACAATCATACGAACAAATTCTTTAATTGATTAATTGCCTGTGCACTCATGACCTGAAATCCAGGAATTGATACGCAATAAAAGAAGTTAAAATATGTTTGTTTGTGGCTATATTATACTAGAAATCTGCCATTTTTCAAGATTTTGAGAATCTCTCAAGACCTTATTTGGCTGTGCCCACGACTTTATTTCTCAATACCACGACTATTTCTAAAAACCTTTACATCCTTATATACGATCCATTTTTTTTTTTTATAAAATGTGTATCAATTTTTTGTTTTAAATCTGTCTACTATTTGTGATGCATTGTTGATAGTTGATCGTTTTCCTTTCAATATTCTTTCAGGAAAGAAATTTAGCAAATAACCTTTAAGAATATCAATAAAGAAGAATAAAAGAGATTTAAAGTCCAATTATGCATGTAAAATAATAAAAATAGAATATGCAGTAATATTTATATAATTGTAAAGACAAAATCTATTATTGTCCTCTAATCAATACGATTCTGTGCCATTTTCAGAGGTTTAAGCCTTAATCCTTTTCCTGTCAATAACTTTTGTGCTGAAAATGTTATCTGCTTTTTATGTCTGTCTGCATATATTTCAACTCCAGTAAAACCTGTGTAAAACAGCCTCTAAAAAATAGACAAAACAAAGATCTTAATGACAAATTGTAGCTAAATGAAGGTTGAAAGAATTGCAGAATGCTTGGAGCAATGCTTTTGATAATTGGTCTTGAAAACCAATTTGTGGTCTTTTTGAGAGTGGCCGTTTGACACAGATTTTCATGGAAGCAACTTCTATGAGCACTATGATCTGGATACATAGTGTTTACACATGCAGGATCCATAGTGTTTACAATATACACTTCTAAAAGTATAAGTAGATAAGTGAGCAGATGACAATTGTCTTGACTTGTGGGAAAAGGGTTAAAGTGCCAATCCGGTCTGCTGGAAATGATATTTTTTTTTTACAATGCCTTTCTTTGTTTTCATGGAAAACTATAGCTATCAGACGCTAATAAGGGGCCCTACATAAAGCCCTTCGGTTATACATATATGAAATTTTGGAATGGCTTAGCTTTTGCATCCACAAGTGCAAAAGGACAGGGTGGCCATTTTGACAGCTATCTTGGTATACATTCATCACATAAAAGCATATATTAGAACTTGGAAGAGAGATTGATCAAATTTATATTGCATAACAATTCTACACAATGAAAACATATCTATACATTTATTTTACTTTCCCAATTACAACCACTTTTCTTTCCAATATTTAAGTAACAAGTAAAAATACAATCAACATTCATTAAACTATATAAAAATGTACAACTCTAATCTGAAAGACATATACCTAGAACTACAATATTTAACCCTTAAAGCGCCGGCATAAAAGCATCTGAAAATGTCTATTTAACTCATCTGCTGCATAAATTTGCTTGACTAATGTAAGTGAGGATCTAACCTTGTCTTATTTGACCATAACTTGCATAAGTTGGATTTTTCGCTGATAAAATGGTCAAAAAATCTAAATTCGTTGTTTTAGATCTAAATTTTTATGATTGGTTTGGGAGGGAAAAAACTCCTAGCTAATACAGAGCAGTCCCTTTAAAACGCTTTATTTAGGGTCCATATTGAACGGACCATGTTATAAGTGAATCATGTTATAAAGGGACAATTTTACAAAGGAATTATAGGAAAAAGACCATTTAATAGTCATTTTCCTATAATTCTTATGTAAAATCCCATGGCAAAAGATTTGGGAGCAACATGACTTTTACAGTAAAACCTGTCTTAAGGGGCCACTCAAAAATAGACAAAACAAAGGTCTTAATGGCAAATGGTAGCTTAATGAAGGTCAAAAGTATTGCAGAATGCTCCCCTTGGAGCATTCTGCAATACTTTTGACCTGTATTAAGCGATAATTGGTCTTGAAAACCAATTTTTGGTCTTCTTTTTGAGTGGCCCCTTAAGACAGGTTTCACTGTATATCCAAATCTGTGTTATATTGAGGTGTGTTATAAAGAGACTGAACTGTACTTTGGCCATAGTTATGGTCCCATATTTCAATTTAATTTCTATCAATTTTCTCCTGCAAAATATGACTGGTAGTGTTCTTTCTCAAGTTTGCCCCTTAAAATATGAGCCGCGATATGAAATTTCCAACAATGTGCTATGTGCGAACAGCTAGGGCTCAGACCAGCCTGCGCATAGGGGCAGTCTGATCAGAGTCTTTGCTAGTCGCTTGAATATTCTATGACTCTAAGGCTATTGACCGAACATCATTTGGAGTTTCTAAGCTTAAAAGGAGGCTGCACAGGCTCATCTGAGTCTATAAATGTCAAAATGCCACATTCATGTCGCTGCTCAATTATGTAATTTAGCCTTGTCTTGTACATCTGACAGCAAAAAGATGATTTTTTGCAAATAAAACAATAGAAAAATCTAGATCCGTGGTTTAAACCTTGTCCTGCTGCAGGTTAACAGAGTGTACGATTATACAATACTCAGCATGACAAGGGCTAAGACATATCTAGCTATTTTTGTAATTTGTTTGGAAGGAAAATAATTCCTAGCCAACAGGGGCGGATCCAGGATTTCTGGAAAGGGGATTCATATGTATAAAGGTGTGGGGAGTTCGCTTTGCTAAAATTATTTCATTTTTCTTAATTATCCCATATCTCACTGAGACCAAATTATTTCATTTTCATAGGATTAAAAACGGGGTGGAGATGGGGGTTCAAGCGACCCCTCTGGATCCGCCACTGGCCAAGTAAAAATAACAAATGATGACCCTTTGACCTTGAACCATTTATCTTCTTCATCCTTGTTCTAGATACAAGAGTTTAAAACTCTTTGCATGCTTGGTAATATTTCAATGCATTTGTTGTCATTTGCTGACTTTTTCCAAAATTAACTTTTCAGAAAAAGCCTTCTGGAACACTATGAGAGTGTCAAAAGGGTTTGGATGCAGATCAGGAATGACATTCTGTCGGTCCTGATCTGTGTCCAAACTGTTTGCTAAGTATATCAGCAGACAACAAAAGTTGCCACTAGCAAGGAAAGAATAAACACAGATATAAATTCAAGTGACAACTTGCTCCGATTGAAAAACAAAATCACTGGCATGCATGAGCCCTGTAGAGGACTTCTTTCTTCATAAAAACATGTACAACCTTAAAAAATGGAGTGTTTAACACTAAAGGACTCAGAATGACCAAATATTTGGCCATACATGTGCAATATGGTTAAAAAACAAGTAGTAAAAAATCAACTACGTTGTGTTAGACACATAAAGGCACAGAAACAATTAACATGAAAAATACCTGTCAACATGATATATATCCTTTATTCAGCTGTAAGGATGTAAAGAAAGCTTGTCCAATCATATTTGACATGCATTTTAGTATTGTCCAGCTAATACCAAAGAGCTACGTGCATTGAGGGGCTAATTTGGCCCCCTCTGGAGCCAAAAACTGAAAGTTGCTTTTCACCAATTTCTTTTGATTGGTTTATTAGAAGAATAACCCAAGTGAAAAATTCTGGCATTTATTTAACTTATACCGTTGCTGTGGTAACAAAAAATGGCTGCCAAAATAGGCTTAAAATAGAGAAATTGCTATTTTGGACCAAATTTAAGGCTTGGGGAGACCGATTTTTTAGGAATTAGATACCAGCACAGCTAAATACCAAAAAAACTTTTTAATATGTTGTGTGCCGTGATAATTCTCATCATCTGTTAAAATATCTTTTTGGTATTTGCTTGTGCTCTATGTTAATTGATCTGTCAAATGTCCCAAATTTGCTCCAAAATGGCCACTTTCCTATTTTCAGCCTATTTTGGCGGCCATTTTTGTTACCATAGCAATAGTAAAAGTCGAATAAATTCCAGACTTTAAACTTTGGCTATTGTTCTAATAAACTAATAAGAATAATTTGATGAATAGCAATTTTTATTTTTTGGCCACATAGGGGGCCTTAATGCACATAGCTCTTTGAGTATAGTGCAGTCCCTTAATAACACACCTTGTTATAACACGGCTTTTGATATAACACGGTCATGTTGTGGCTTCCATATTGTTTACCATGTAATTTTGCAAAGAAAGTATAGGAAAATGACCATGGAATGGTCATTTTCCTATAATTCCTTTGTAAAATTGTCCCTTTATAATATGATTCACTTATAACATGATCCATTCCTATGGACCCCAAACATAGCTTTATAAAGGGACAGCACTGTAATCACTTGCAGGAAAATTTGGGGACAGAGGACAGGGGGCAGAACTTGTAGAGAAATCATCAAAAATGAATCCAACTTTGACCTTGCCTATATGGCATATAATTCAATGTTAGAAAAAAAAGATTATTTCTTGTTCAGTACTTTTTTGTCTGAGAGTGTTATTTTGTAATATATATATGTTCGAAGCAATCCTTTAATGAATCTTTAGAATTTGGCAACTGTTTATAGCCTCATGAACGACACAAAAATTGGATTGACAGCTGCCAAGCTCACTTGCCCGTGCAATTGGCTTTGAACTTTGAATTCATTTGCCAGATGTGACACTGGTGTTGAGATTGACAGCGAGCCACACCTGATTTGCATGTGTAAAACAAGCTTCTTGTTTGCTCCATTGGCTGTCCATATTCACACTGGCTGTTCCGCTTTTCCATTTTGCACTCCAACAAAACTGCTGATACGATTAAATATTAAAATTGTTTTATCTCCTAAATAATAAATAATTTCTATATATTAGTTATTTATAATAAAATGTAAATATAACCAATAAATTCAATTTTTTGAAGGTTCATGGAAGCATGAATACTTCGGGTCTCTTGCAAAGTTAACATGGGCTTCACTTACTTTGCAAGAGACCTGAAGTATTCATGATTCCGTGAACCTTCCAAAAATTGAATTTATAGCTTATATTTACATTTTACACTTTGCAAGAGACCCGAAGTATTCATGATTCCATGAACCTTCCAAAAATCGAATTCATTTCTTAAGAGATTTGCATTTTGTACAAAGATTAAAACCAACAAGAAAAGTGAATAATCATACACCCAAAGATAGTCATTACACTATATCCTATAGATCATTTAAACATTTTAATGAGGCTAATTTCATTAATGATCTTCAGGCAGTACCATGGGATCTCATCAAGTTGTTTGATGATCCTGATGATATACTTGAAGCATGGACCGACCTATTTTTAGAAGTAGTAGATAAACATATACCCATTAAAAAACACAGGGTTAAACGGAAAACCCAACCTGATTGGCTAACATCAGATATACTAGATGCTATGAAGACTAGGGATAGGCACAAATCACTTGATAATGATAATGACTACAAATTATGGAGAAATAAAGTTAATAAAATGATAAAACAAGCAAAGAAAATCCAGTATCAGACATACATAGATAATAATAAAGACAAACCAGGTAGTATATATAAACTTTTTCAAGAGGTTGGATCTAGGAAAGGATGCAGGAAAACATCAATTTCATCTATCAAAAACAATGGGATACACACTTAGGATCCCAGAGATATTGCTAATGCATTTAATAATTTCTTTGTTAATGTTGCTGCCAAAATCAAAGTACCAGTTTTAAACCAAAACCATGAAAAAATTAAAAAAACTTCTGTCAGTCTAAGCTATCTGAAAACACTATATTCAGTATTAGTCCTATAGAAAAAGAAAAAGTCTTAAAACTACTTTCAGCCATGGACACAAGCAAGGCAACTGGTACTGATAATGTTGGGCCCCGATTACTTAAACTTGCAGCCCCATACATTTCAGATGACATTACTTACATATGCGATCAAAGTATCAATAAATCTACTTTCCCAAGAAAATGGAAAGAAGCTAAAGTTTCTCCACTTCATAAAAATGGGCCACATGATGTTGTTAATAACTATATCATATCCCATATCAATTCTACCTGTATTATCAAAAGTCCTTGAGAAACATGTGCATGACTGTTTATCAGTTTATCTTAATGAGAATAATTTATTACATAGGACCCAGTCAGGTTTTCGGTCACAGCACTCTTGCGAACACTGCTCTAGTGCACATGATTGATTCATGGTTAAATGCCATGGACAATGGAGCACTAGTCAAAGTTGAAACTATATGGCATAAGCAGCGAAGCACTTATGTGGTTTGATACCTATCTTACAAACAGACGACAATTGGTCTCCCTTAATAATTGCAAATCTAATTTTGAAAAGGTAACTTGTGGTGTCCCTCAAGGTTCCATTTTGGGACCACTCTTATTTTTGCTTTTCATTAATGATTTACCACTTTATGATGATAACGTTTCAGCAGATCTCTATGTCGATGATACTACTTTGTATGACATCCAAACTTCATTAGAAGCAATTGAGGTAAATCTCCAAGAAGGATTAAACCAACTCCATATCTGGTGTAAAAACAATGACATGGTATTAAATTCAGTCAAAACTAATGTAATGCTAGTAACTACCAACCAAAAACGATTAAGGTTACAGAACACAAATCTCAACCTTCAATATATGGATGAAACGCTTAAAATGATATCAAGTGATAAAATACTTGGAGTCTGTGTAGACAACAACTTAAATTGGTCTGATCATGTTAAGCATGTTTGTAAGAAAATATCATCCTATATCTGGCTTCTTTCAAAAATCAAGAATTATTTATCACAAGCACATCGTGTGCAATTCTATAAATCATATATCCAACCTCATATTGACTTCTGTAATATTGTGTGGGGCAATTCATGTGAGTCTAGTAAAATGAAAATATTCAGACTACAAAAACGTGCTTGTCGGGTTATTCTTGACTACAATGTAGAGGATTCCAATGAGGCAATGCAGTATCTAAAGATTTTATCTGTTTATGATTGTTTATTTCTAAGAAAATGTTCAAAGTCTATAATGGCTTAACACCCTCTTATATTTCTGAAAATTTTACACTTAGCAATGAAATGAACATGTCAGTAAATCTAAGATCATCAGCCTCAGGATGTTTTATTCCTCCATTGCCCAAAAGGGAGTGCTTTAAGCACAGCATGCGTTACTCAGGCTGTTTGATATGGAACTGTCTCCCAAATAATGTTAAAAGTAGCCAGACTGCTGAAACATTTCATAATAGATGTATCAAATGGCTTACACAATGATGTACCCATAACTTGATTTATTATGAATGAATGAGGAGCTTGTAATACTATCTATGATACAAGAAAATGATCACTCAATCTTTGTATCTTTGAAAATGAAAATCTTATTCTCTACTTTGTTCCTATTTCCTATTTGTATATTTGCTTATTTCATTGTTGATAATTATGATAAATATCAGTTTTGTATATTAATTCTCATTGAAAAAGTTTGCATATGATAAGAGTGGGGAGATGAAATGTGATTTTACCCAATATGAAATATTTACTTTCCTTCAATCAGCCATATTCATGTAATACCAAAAGGTATCTGCTTTACCAGTCTATGACACTCTACTCTTATCATGTGCAGTTTCAAGCTTGCAACATTACTATAAAGTATAGATATTTGAATTGTATACCAAAAATAGAAACTAAATTCGAAAACTATTTGCATACTGCAGTGTATAGACTGCCTGTGGTGTGCTGATTATTATTTCCTAATTCATGGGATGAATTTGATGATATATTCAGCATTAAAATATTATGAAATGTTGAAGTTTCTCTTTTGCTACCATTTCTTCATATCTTATTACAAAAATTGTCATTATGATGAACATTTGTTATTCTATGTATCATTTATACTGTAATTTTATTTTGATTGATTTATTTATTTTTGTAAAAATTGTATATCATTGTAACATATATTTGTATCATATATGAGGGCCTCATGGAAGATTAGTACCATTGTTTGCTAAATGTTGTTACCCTTGTTAAATAAAGACTTTACTTACTTACTTACCTAGATTCGGTACTACAGAAAATGGATAAAAAGTAATTCACCTGGCATTGACATTTTAAATCAGTTTACTTTATTTATTCGACTATAAATGTTTTCAAATCTTAATTTGAATAGTTGAACAAACTTTCTTAACACTCCATATCTTAACTCTTTGCCCCCTAGGAAGTTTTTCATGGTTTTTTGTTGTCTGCTGTTTTTTTTTTCAAAATTAACTTTTTTCAAAAAATTCTTTTAGGAATATGATCAGGGTATCAAACAGTTTGGATCCAGAACAGGCCTTACATTCTGTCAGGCCTGATCTGGGTCCAACCCGTTTGCAAAGGTTATCAGCAGCCAACACTAGGAGGCAAAGAGTTAACACTCCTTATCTTAAAGATGTGTAAAACAAATACTCAAGTTCATGCATGATAAAACAAGAATAAAGTTTAATAATACATGTACATTTTAAATGAGTAGTAAAAGCATTAAAATAAAACCATTTAAATATAGGCTTATAAGAATAATGATATAAAATACATAGAGAAATACACCAGCAAATCACTCTATAAAATATATATTTTCTCAAAGAATGATGTTGTTCCCAAAATGCACCAAAAGTTTATTGCATAACATGGCGCTTAACTTAACAAGGTTTTTCTAGCATAATATATAATTTGGAGTAATGAGTACAGTCTAGCATAATATGTAATTGGGAGTTATGAGTACAGTCTAGCATAATATGTAATTGGGAGTAATGAGTACAGTCTAGCATAATATGTAATTGGGAGTAATGATTACAGTTGTAAAACAAAAGAATCTTTATAATAAGTTTTTGGTAATTCAGGGTTCCCACAGAAATTCAAAAATACAATTCCATGATTTTTCCATGATTCTCCACGATCAACAATTTAATTTCCAGGACTATTTAATGCATGGCCTCCAGCCTCCCCTTTTAGCGGCATCTTCACCACGCTGAGCATAAATGCGGAATGCAGCAACAGTGATGAAGTTAAATAAGCATGCGTGTATACCATGCATGCATTTTGAAATAATTAAAACTTGAAACCATCAGTAGCCAGAAAACTAGCTGTCAGACACACAAGTTTTGTGTGTCTGACAGCTAGTTTTTGTGGCAACTGGTGGTTTCGTCAAATTATTTCACAAATTTCCATGATTTTTCCATGATTATTCAAGTTTTTTTCAAATTCCATGATTTTTCAATGCATGGAACTTTTAACAGTGATTTTCCAGGTTTTCCATGATTTCTAGAGCTTGTGGGAACCCTGTGATTTCTAAAATTATAAATTCTAAGAAGCAGAAAGAGTTGCCTGTATGTAATCTCTTGCCGTTTGCAAACAGTTTTGACCCAGATCAGGCCTGACAAAATGTCAGACCTGATCTGGGTTCAACCTGTTTGACACTCTGATGGTATTTCTTAAACAATTTTAAAAAAAAATTGATCATGAAAAGAAAATGCCAAATTTCCCAAAGAAAAAGCTGCCAAAGAAATAATGGAATGTTATTTACAAAAAAAAAGTATGCCCTCTCATTCTTCCCATGTCACACGATAAAAAGCTAGTCTCTGTAGCTGAGGAGACTGATTTTAGTCTCGCTTTGTTGGAATTTGAAAACCCTGAAGACAGGTTTTGTCGCATAGAGGCCCATATATACTAAGGGCATGTGTATGATATAGAGGATCTTACATAATTGTTCATATATTATTCGATTCATTAAATGAGTTGTGGGTAAAAAGATAAAATGTGAGTCTTGCTGAGCATTTTATGGCTTTTTCATTACAAGTTTAATCAATTCAATGACTAGCTGAGCATTTTATCGCTTTGTCGCAACCAGTTTAATAAATTCAATAATACACAAGCAGAAATGTTACATTAAATTTATCATACGAATAAAATAATTTTGAAATCACATTTATTGTGTGAAAATTTCTAAACACATTAATGAACACATATCAAGGCACATATTGTAAGCCTGATCACAATGACATGTACAAGATCAGCCTATACAAGTGCATAAAAACACACATACAGTTGTACATATTAACATACACACACACACAAGCATGCACACACACTGGAAAATCACTAATGAATTGCACATATTGTTATTGGCTAAAAATCTCAGGAAACAGGCTAGTCCGCCTAATCCTGAGTATTCATATTAAGGCAACATTGTTGACCTTTTAACCAGAATCTCAATTTTATCAGTTACCTCTCATATTAACTGCATTCTTGCACGTTGCCTGATAAAAGTTGGCTATCTCGCTGCATTTGCCTTTATCAGGTCATGATGACGTTGCACTTTTTGAATGATGGCGCCACTGTCGCTCAATCCACATGAGTCCAAAATTACGTCATAATCGCTAGTTGGTTGGTTGGTTTTGTTGCTTTACGTCCCAAGTCAACAGCTATGGTCATTGCGGGACGGTCAGTTCACCTAACCACACTTTTTCCTGGGCAGGCTTGAACAAGCGGTTAACCAGTAATTCGTGCACATACTTTCGCTTGTAACTGACAACAACCCTTCTTGAATGAATCAGCGGAAGGGAGGAGAATGACCGTAGAAATCATTTCATGATCAATCTCCACGAAAGTATGGGACCGGACCGGGATCGAACTCGCGACCCCTGGATCTGCAGTCAGACACGCATCTGTAGCCAGACACGTTACCGACTGCGCTATGCGGCCCGGCCCATAATCGCTAGTTTAATGAGTGAAACAATGGGTTAACTGATAAATAGAATACCAGGTTCATGTCTTTTGATATCAAGTTTACCGGACTTGCCTTCCAGAATGCATGTTGAATTGTTCGGCAAGCCTCGCGATTCGACAAGCGTTCTCGAAGCCTTGCCTGGTAAACTTGATATCAAAAGACTCTCACCTAGTATTCTCTATTTATTCATCAATTCAAGACAAAGAGACTGTTACAGGCCACATACGTGACAATTTGTGCTTAAAACAGCAGCTGTAGCAGGTGACAAAAATTCCACTCGTCCGCTCGTAATTAAGAGTGAAATATAGAAAGGACAAGTAATTCTTCCAAAAGCACTCGTCCTGTAGGACGAGTGCTTTGTGAAGAATTACTCGGGGAAGTCATATTACTCCATCACATTCTTTATTGCATACACTTTTAAAGAACAAGTGCATGTGTTTGTAGGACAAGTGAAAACTGTAAGTCACTCATCCTGCAGGACAAGTGCAATATTGAAATATTTTTGTCCCCTGTGTCTTTACCTGCCAGTGTCGTCTGCTGCTAACATTGGAAAATGAGCCAAGACATGTGATTTACAACAATGTGGCATTTTGACTAGTGTAGACTCAGACGAGCCTGTGTAGCCTCCTTTTAAGCTAAGAAACTCCAAATGTTGTTCAGTCAGTAGCTTTACAGTCATAGAATATTCAAGTGACTAGCAAAAGCTCTGATCAGACTGCGCATATGGGCAGGCTGGTCTGAGCCTTTGCTGGTTGCACATACCATATTGCTGCTAACATTTAAAAAATGAGCCTTGACATGTGGTTTCCAACAATGTGGCATTTTGACAAGTGTACACTCAGATGAGCCTGTGTAGCCTCCTTTTAAGCTAAGAAACTCCAAATGCTGTTCGGTAAGTAGCTTTACAGTCATAGAATATTCAAGTGACTAGCAAAAGCTCTGATCAGACTGCGCATATGGGCAGGCTGGTCTGAGCCTTTGCTGGTCACACATACCATATTGCTGCTAACATTTGAAAATAAGGCATGACATGCGATTTCAAACAATGTGGCATTTTGACAAGTGGACACTCAGAGGAGCCTGTGTAGCCTCCTTTTAAGCTTAGAAACTCCAAATACTGTTCGGTCAGTATCTTAACAGTCATAGAATATTCAAGCAACTAGCAAAAGCTCTGATCAGACTGTGCATATGGGCAGGCTGGTCTGAGCCTTTGCTGGTCACACATACCATATTGCTGCTAACATTTGAAAATAAGGCAGGACATGCGATTTCAAACAATGTGGCATTTTGACAAGTGTACACTCAGAGGAGCCTGTGTAGCCTCTTTTTAAGCTTAGAAACCGGAAATGCTGTTTGGTAAGTATCTTTGCAGTCATAGAATATTCAAGCCCATAGCAAAAGCTCTGATCAGACTGCGCATATGCGCAGGCTGGTCTGAGACTTTGCTGATCGCACACACCACATTGTTGGAAATCTCATGGCGTGGCTCAAATAGTTTGTATCCAGATCAGGCCCAACAAAACATCTGGCCTGATCTGAACCAAAACTATTTGACGCTTTGATGGTATTCATAAAAGATTTTTTTCTTAAAGTTAATTTTAAAAAATCAACAGACGACAAATCATCATGAAAAATAACTCAGCATGTAAAGAGTTAATCTCAAAGATGCGTGTTTGAAGACTCCCACAACTGCTTCAGTTGCTACGTATCTAACGTGGTGCTATACATTGTATCTTTGGCTGAGATTTAATCTGGGCTCTTCTCCAATTCATTAACCCTTAAAGCCCCAACAAAAAAATGCACCTGAAAATTTCGTTTGCTGAAGTCGTCTGCTGCAAATAATTGCCTAACATTACTGACCAATTAGGTGTTGAAGGAAACAGGGTGGACCCAGGACAGACTGCTCCTATAGGAGCAGTCTGATCTGGGTCCACACTGGTTGCCATAGAGGCTTCTTAAACATTTCAGCAGACGAGAAAAATAGACGACTTTTGTTGCGATTGGCGCATTAAAGGTTATTATCATATGACCTTGCGTCTGGGAGTGAAATAACGCCATGCAATAAAATCTGTAAACCACTAGTGGTTTATAGATTTACCGGAAACGTTATGACATCCATAATAGCGTTGCGTACATAAGGACAAAATTATAATGTTTTTACGCCAGAAATAAGATTTCAAAGTATTTGTCATATGATAAATAGAATCTATCATTCGTGCTCTTGTATTATTGAATTTATTAAACTCATTGCCTCGCATTTTATCTCTTTTCCCCAACTCGTTTAATACATTCAATTAAACATGAGCACTCATGTAAGATCCTTTATATATCACACGATGAAACTGTTTGTCTTAAACATCTTAATCACTGTCCACTTGGTAATTTTTCATGCTTTTTATAAGTTGTCTGCTGCTTTTATCCAAAATCAACTTTTTCATAAAATTCTTTCAGAAATACCGTCACAGTGAAAAACAGTTTGGATCCAGATCAGGCCCAAACTGTTTGCAAAGGTTATCAGCAGACAACACTAGAAGGTAAAGAGTATTTAAATTATCATATCCTATTTCGATTTCTAGTCAGTCTAGTTCCCATATGAAAATTCCATGGATTTATGAGCTAAATCCCACTGTCTACTGAATATAACACATTCTCTGATCCTATTTTGATTTCTAGTCAGTCTAGTTCCCATATTGAAATTCCATGGATTTATTATTAAACTAAATCCTACTGTCTACTTAATATATCATATTCTCTGATCCTGTTTTGATTTCCTGTCAGTCTAATTCCCAAATTCAAGTTACGATGGATTCATGGACTAAATGGAAAACAATATAGATCCTGATCTGCCGGCTTCTGCTGAAGCCAGCAGATCAAGATCTACACTGTTTTCATGTAGTCCTACTATCCCTTTTTCACTTTGAGGTACTATGAATCCCTTTTTTTTATTGAGTCCTACGTATTGATTGAATCCTCTATTTCTTTGAGATCTTATATTTTGAATACCTTTTTTTCTTTGTAATCAAACATTTTGAATACCTTTTTCTTTGAAAGCCTACATTTTGAATCCCTTTTTCTTTGAGATTGTTGCACCATTTTTGTGTTTCTACTTGATGCCCTGCTCTAGGATGTCATGTGATCCTGATGCCATCTACAATTATATCGCTTCTTCTATCTTTAATTCCATCATTTTTTGGCTTCTTTTCCCTTTTCCTTTTTGTCTTTTGGTTTCTTAGGCTAGAGAAATAAACATAAAGATAATAGTACATTGCAGTCCCTTTATAATAGACTTCATAATAACACAGATTTAGATATAACAAGGTCATGCTGTGGCTCCAATATGTTTTACCATGGAATTTTACAAAGGAATTAATGTGAAATGGTCATTTTCCTATAATACAGGTCTTTAATTAAAAGTGTGTAAAGAAAAAATCACTTTCTTATTTCTAAACCAAAACATATGTTGTGGGTACTCAATAGGACGGTTCTTTTTAGCACCCAAAACATATGTTAAATCTGATGGGCAAGAGAGTATTTACAATTTTACGCTCAAATATTTTGTTTATCTAAATATGTGTATAATACCTTTGAAACGTGTCGCTTTTAACACAGCTCACTTATAACTAGTCCTATTGACCTCAAACATAGCATTATAAAGGCACTGCACTTTAGAAATGAATTCAAGTTTTAGTCTGTTCATGGAATCATGAAAACTTTTGGTCACTTGCAAAGTTAGTGAAGCCCAAAGACCAAAAATTTTTACTAATCTTTATATTCTATATAATCAGTTAAGTATCAATTTTCAACTTTTTTTTAGAGCTTGGTTGGTTTTTCAGATATTATGAATGAAATCAGACATAACGGAGGTTGTGGAATAGCCGAAACACCTTATTTCCACCCTTAACTTGATAGCAGTACATTTTTAACCTCACCCAAACTTCAGTAAATAAACAACATTAGTGGATAGCACTGACGTTGGTCTGCCCAAATGGCGTGTGTGTGTGTATTAAATCGATCTGTTCATGAAGGTATGTAAAAATTCATTTAAAGACTCACAGTGGAAAAGTATGTATTTTATTATGAAACAGAAAAAATATATGATTTTACATTACAAGGTAAGAGTTCCCTAAAATCACTGCTACAGGCTTTCAAGTGCCCATTAACAGAAAAGTAGGGAAAAAGTAGGGATACAAATTAGAAAAAGTAGTGAAAAAGTAGGGATTATCAGTGTAAAAAAGTAGGGATAGTAGAGCTTTTCCAAATAAAAAATTCATTGCAACGAGCTGTTTGAAATAAGTAATTTCAGATTATATGAGCAGGATAATACTTGTGACAATACTACTAGTCAAACTGTGAGACTTTTAGGTTAAACATTAAAAATTGAGTTGTTAAGCGGCACACTCCCTGAATGAACATAGAAGTTAATTTATAAAATCAAGCGAGCGAGGAAAAATTTCTGGATTTTTACGCATAATGACGTTTTAGAGTGAAAAAGTAGGGATAGTAGGGCATTTTCATGAAAAAGTAGGGACAAGTAGGAGCATATCAAAAAAGTAGGGAAAGTAGGAAAAATAGGAAAAGTAGGGCCCACTTGAAAGTCTGCTGCTACTGACAAAAATAGGCTTTAATAACAGGGTTAAAGCAAAAATTAATTTTCTTAGATTTCAACCAAAACATGTTGTGGGTACTCAAAAGAACCGTCTCATTGAGATGGTTCTTTTGAGCACACAAAAAAAAATGTTAAAACTGATGAATAAGAAAATATGCACAATAATTGTATCTTCAAATTTATTGTTTATCTGGACCTATGGCTCAACCACAGGGGCCAGTCCAGTGTTTACAGTATGCCACAAAGTAATAAGTTTATAGTCTATTTCAGTATATTATCGAAGATAGCATATTATTAAGCTGGACTGGCTCCTGTGGGCTCAACAACTTACCTTTTTAATGACTGGTACAACATAATTGATTGTTTTATTGGCTTCACCTCCTATACTCGGCTCGTTTACCCAGAGAATTCTGACTGAATCGCCAACTTTCCCTAATCCTTCCGGCTTGACTAGTTCATATTCCTTATTCACCTTTCCGTAGAAACTCAGGGTTCCCTTCTGAAAGTGCTGGAGTATGGGAAACTTTATGGCATTACAGAGAATCTCCACTTGTAGAGTGTCTGAAAATACAACCAAAAAGTGATATAGGTCTGGCCCCAAGGTCATAAAAAATTTCATGCTCAACTCAACTGAGCATAAAATGTATGTGCTCATAATATTAAAATGCCAACAATTGTTGGCATTTAAACATCTATAAGCATGATAAATAAAACAACTGAATTTGAAAGCAAAAAACATCAGTATTTTTAGGCATTTTAGATTTCATTAGCAGTTGAAATTTCATGCTCAGTTGAGCATGAAAAAGAGAGACAGCCCAACATGTACATATATTATGCCTGCACCTCCTTTAAACAGCCAGTTCAATCCACCCCTTTAAGCGATTTCTCATGCAAATCACTTGTATTAAGAAAGCACCTGTTATAACTAGCCATAATTCCAGGCTCTGCCAAATTTATTAACTATTCTAACACACCTCGCATATAGAGTCAATGTTAAACAAGTGTGATATATCAAACAATAATTCACAGTTTTGAAAGCGCAAGAAAAAGTGCGTGCTAGCTGATGTCATTTGTTACTGGAAAATGACGTCATTCACTGCGTTTGACAGTGTAATGTCGTTTTTACGCTTGAAAGACGTTACAAATACACGTAAAGGAATGCAACGTAGTCTAAGAATTGATGTGAGTTCTTTAGTGCAATGGCAGAAAGTTGGAAGAAGCTTCAAATGTGTTTATGTCGTTTATAGTGTGTTAGAATCGAAACAGATATCACCATCTGCCTAACTCAGTAAAAAGAGGATCTTACATGAGTGCTCATGTTTTATTGAATTTATTAAACGAGTAAAGGAAAAGAGATCAAATGTGAGGCTTGCCGGGCATATTATCTCTTTTTCACAACTAGTTTAATAAATTCAATACATTGTACTATAAAAGAGCATGAATGTTAGATTCTATTTATCATTTGACGTTAAGATTACTTTAAAATCTCATTTCTGAAGTAAAAGCGTTATAATTTTGTCATCATGTACGCAACATTATGGACATCATAACGTTTCCTGAAATTCTGTAAACCACTAGAGGTTTATTGATTTTATTTTATGGCCTTTTTTCACTCCCAGATGCTACATCATGTGATAATTTAAATTAAGTATTTCAAGTATTCAATATTCGTGAATTTGATGGAAAGTCAGCCTCAAAATCCATAATCCAGGAATATTCCTGAAAAATGCATGCATGTAGAGGTAGATTTGTTGCTTGAGGCAGAATGGGAGGCAACCCAAATCATAAGCCAAAAGAACTTAAGTAGACTTGAAAAGCCACGACATGAGATTTCCAACAATGTGGTATGTGCTACCAGCAAAGCCTCAGATCAGACTGCGCATATGCACAGTCTGATCAGAGCCTTTGCTGGTTGCTTGACTATTCTATGAGTGTTAAGCTACTGACCGAACATCATTTGGAGTTTCTAATCTTAACAGGAGGCTGCACAGGCTCGTCTGAGTCTACACTTGTCAAAATGCCACATTTTTGGAAATCACATGTCACGGCTCATATTTGTATGGATTATGGAACACATACTACAGTTTGATTCTGGCTTTGCTGTTTCTTTCACGACCATCTGCACAGCAAACCTCGCAAGATATTCAACATTTTCTTTCTGACTCTCATCTAGCTGCTGTAGAGATTTCTGTGTCAGTGTGGATTTCATAAATGCTGTAATACTGTCTTTGCTCTTGTCCTTGAAATACTGAAATCACAAGATTTTTGAAACAAAGAATTTACCTTAAATATGGAGAGAACAACAAGGATATGGGTAAATATTTGAGCCAGCGAAAGAGGTTTTCAACAATGTGGCATTTTGACATGTGTAGACTCAGACGAGCCTCTGCAGCCTCCTTTTAAGCTTAGAAACTCCAAATGGTGTTCAGTCAGTAGCTTAACAATCATAGAATACTCAAGCGACTAGCAAAGGCTCTGATCAGACTGGGCGTATGCCCAGGCTGATCTGAGGCTTTGCTGGTCGCACATTCCACATTGTTGGAAATCTCATGCACTGGAGTACTTTTTCAGGACTTGTTGAAAAACTATCATTCAGTTTTCAAGGACTACAAGTTAATGATTTGCACTGTAAAACTTGATTTTGCAAAAACCGAGATAATAAGAGAAATGAGTGTAAGAAAATAAGCATAAAATTGTTGACAACTCGTGCCTACATTCTCAAATCAGGGATTTTTTGTGTTCTCAGGGACCGAACTCTGCCCCATTCCCAATGGAAATTAGGTGCCTTTTTCCAAATTTTGATGAAAAAAATCCCAATCTTAAGTTGTTTTTTTTTTTTTTGAAGATTGGGATTTCCATTCAGTCAACAAGCACACAAGCTACATGGTGAAATTCTCCTTCAATTTAATTGCAATAGTATGTGTAATAGCTAATTTGTTTTTTTTAAAGACCAAAAATGACATAATTGTGCACTTCAATTTTTTTCCTAGTTTAGGGGTTTGCAACGCTAATTTTCCCAATCTGAAAGGCCCCAGGGCCCCTTTCCAAAATTGCAAAAAAATCCCTGCAAATAATTTAATAAAGCACCCAAAACATATGTTTTGATAGGCTATTATCAGATTATTTCAAAATGGATTCCAAATTTAACTCTTTGCATGCTTTTCAGGCTTTTTTGTGTTATCTATTGACTTTTTCAAAAGTTAACTTTTTCAAAAGAAAATCTCCCACCCATTCGAAATTGGTGGGGGATATAGTATCACCCTTGTCCATATGTCCCCTCCCATCCCCCCACATACGTTAAATGGCTTCTGAGTGATATCTTTTTTTTTCTAGCACAGTGGCTCTGGGTGGGGGAATCTGTGTCACAGACACATAACTTTACTACATTTGCATACAAAACGGCACAATTTTCTGAGACTAAATAGACATTGCCCGATTTATTCATTTTTTATCTGGAATTGGGAAAATGTATACCATTTGCCATTGGTAATGGGATTGAATTTTGGCCCAAATAATGGCAAATGAGAGCCCTGGTGTCTAAATGAAAAATTTCTTTTAACCCTTTACTCCATAGGCTATTTTTAGATCATGACATCATTTTCTATTTTTAGGCAACACTGAAAGAATTCAAGAAAAATTGAATTTAAGTTTTGAATACTTTTGAAAATATTATGGAAAATGGAGCATTTGCTCAAAAAGAGCAAATGCTCCATTTTCCATAATATTTTCAAATACAGGATATTTCAAATGCGTCAAAAGGTGTTATTATGGAGTAACGGGTTAAGCACCCAAAACATATGCTTTGATAGGAACTTATTAAACTAATTCATAAATATGTCCTATTTTAAGTCTCATGGATCCCAAATTTAAATATTTGCATGCTGGGTAATTGATCATGCTTTTTTTGTCATCTGACTTTTTCAAAATTAACTTTACAAAAAAATACTATCAGGAACACTATCAGAGTGTCAAACAGTTTTGATCCAGATCAGGACCAACATTCTGTCATTCCTGATCTGGGTCCAAACTGTTTGCAAAGGTTATCAGCAGATGACAAACATCTCCGCTAGCAAGGAAAGATATAAGTGGGTACTTTGAACTATCAGAATCACGACTGAAGAAGATGACAAATTTTGCGACATCTTCCCTAGTTTTCGACAAAAATAAGTCATGATATTACATGAATCAGGCTGCGTAGCGCAGTTGGTAACGTGTCTGGCAACAGATGCGAGTCTGACTGCAGATCCAGGGGAGGTGAGTTCGATCCCGGCCTGGTCCCATACTTTCGTGGAGATTGATAATGAAATAATTTCTACGGTCATTCTCCTCCCTTCCGCTGAATCATTCAAGAAGGATTGTTGTCAGTTACAAGCGAAAGTATGTGCACGAAGTACTGGTTAACTGCTTGTTCATGCTTGCCCAGGAAAAAGTGTTTTTAAGTGAACTGACCGTCCCGCCATGACTATAGCTGTTGACTTAGGACGTAAAGCATCAAAACAAACAAACAAATGCTATTACATGAGAATCGTCTGCCAGCAGACGATTCTCATGAAATATCATGCCTTATTTGTTATTTTGGAAAAAGCAGCAAAATTTGAAATTGTCGTCTGCTGTAAATTATAGGTGGCACTTTATGGGTCAAATGTAAAACTACCGAACAGTAAGTAACCAACCTTTTTACTGTAAGATTCACTGTTAATAATTCCCTCATATACTGTTGCAAGACGTAGCCTGTGGGTAAAACCTTCATTCCCATATAAAACAGCACTCACACTGTTAAAGAGGCAGTTCTCATCCGTGGATGACTCATAGGCTTCCAATGCAGGAGACAGAAACTCATCACTGAGGAAATATATTAGAATAAAGTAAGATAGTACCTGCCTACTTATCATCAGAAAGAGGCATCTTAAAGTAAGAAAAAGGGCAAAGATCAGTAATCAATACAAACAAGTACCACACCTGACCCAAAATACCACATGGAAAAGTGACAAAATCACAATTCTAACACACCTCGCCTATATAGCCAATGGTTAAACTCAGTGATTTATTGGTTGATAAATCACTGCATGGACTGGGCACCGACAAACGTGACGTCATTTGGTCGCCAGTTTGATTTTCATGACATCATCTATCACAATAGACGGCGTAACGTCGTTTTTACATCTATTTGACGTTCAAAATGTACGAAAATTACGCGTTTCAGTCTAAAAAGAGTTGCCAGAAACTCTGACAGTCTGTTTAAGATGGCGGAATCGATTTAGACTATGAAGGATTCGCTCGTATTTTTAATCTTTTTTGTGTGTTAGAATGGAAATAAATTTGCACTGATAGTGATTTGTTGCTTAATATATCACTGTCGGTCTGTCAGTCCTAAGTGGATAAATCATTCGGGCTTCACGCTCATGATTTATTCACTTAAATGACTGACCTCCAGCCAGTGATATATTAAGCAACAAATCACTGCGAGCGTGAATCTATTTCTTAATTAAACATCACAAACAAGAGCCAAGAGTTTGTTTGTTTTGTTTGATTTAATTCTTTACGTCCCATCAACAATCTCTCATTTATAAACCGACGGGTCTTCCTGGGTTGAACCAGTTCTAAGCTAGGATTAATATTCTTGCTCAAGGACACAACACAGTTGTGCCGGTGAGGCTCGAACCGCGGCCCTCGGTCTCAAGTCAAGCACTCTTCCACTGAGCCACTGCCCTCCCTACAAGAGCCAAGAGGTCAGCCCTTTCCCAGCAGGTGACCACAAGGCAGCAATATGCAGATGCAAAAGCATGACAAACACAAGGCATAAATAACACAAATGATCCACAAAAGAAGTACCGCCTTGGAATGGTCAGTAAAAATATTTTACTAGGGGGCTTAAACCGGTTTAACAGCGCCAACTTCAGCCTTAGTTCAGATGTGTATCAAGACACATAGATTTTCTTTGATTTGATTCTTTATGTTCCATCAACAATATTTCAGTTACATAGGAACGGGTCTTCCTGGGTTGAACCAGTACTACGCTTGGATTAATGTGTCTTGCCCAAGGACACAATGCAGTGATGCCGGTGAGGCTCGAACCCGCAGCCCCCAAGAAACAGAGATGTTTGGTTTGAATACTGGATGGTCACAAATTATTTTACGACAGCCCATCAGATAATAATTATATACTGCAGTCCCTCTAAAATGCCATTTTTGTGTCCATCTTCTACGTGAATTGTGTTTTAAAGGCCATACAAGGGAATTATAGGAAATGGTCATTTTCGTATAATTCGTTGTAAATTTTCATGATACCAAAATTGGGAGCTACAATATGACCATGTTATATCCAAATCCAGGTTATATGGTAGATATTCCAGTATTTGGGGTAGCTCTAGAAATCATGGGATGGCAGAAAAGTGTCCACTCAGCAAGCCTTGTGATGCCAAATGGTAATCCTCGGGACGGATTTTTCTGTCCTACCCTCATACTCATGATAGATTCCTATAATCCCACCCTCACACAAATAATAGATTCTTTTTCTTGCTCACCACTAACTACCGTATTTTATATTGGAAAAGCCATGAAAAAGGCTTCCAGAAAATCCTGAATTCGCTGAGATGCTACATGGTGACTTCATTTTAACATTACAATGTTTCACGGATCGACGTGCGGCCAGCGTACTGCTGTTCGATTTTTATCTTTCCCATGAGCTGGTACGGGTATGTGAGATTAAGAGTATCCTTCAAATGTATTGTTGTGGAACAAGGAAATCCCACCCGAGGACCAGAATAATTCGTCAGAAACGAGGCTGTGCCTCGTTTCTGACGAAATTATTCAGGTCCGAGGGTGGGATTTCCTTGTCCCACAACAATACATCATGATGGATACTTTTTCTCACCCACAATGTGACTTTTTAAGGTTTTATCTGAATTCTGTCAGTTCCGCATATTTTTTTAGATTTTTTGTGTTTAATCCAATCTAAAAAATAAGTTCACCAACGTATTTTCCAGATGCAGAAATGGGTGTAAACATAGTTTAGCACCTAAAAACGGAAGGGAAATAGCATTTTAAGCATCGGTTTCGTTTTTATTGGAGTTTGAAACTAACGTTGGTATCAGTACCTATTGACAAAGACGTCGTGGCGCCAAACTGTGTCAATAGCGTGCGTCACATGTTTGTTGCATTTTAGTGACGTCAGAAGTGTTTTTGACGTCACTCAACAATGCGAAAATGGCGGACGCACTAAATATTGCCGTTTTGATATTTCTACATACTATTTAGACGTAAACTGCTCTGAAAACAGCCTTAATTGTTATAAACAAAGTCACGTGGATGGGATAAGCAGGTCATGTGGATGGGATAAGCAGGTCAGGTGGATGGGATAAGGAAATTCCACACTGCGTTTTGCCTATGGAACAGCTTGTCTTGAGCGATAAGTGGGCGAGAAAGAATTTTCTCACATGGCTAAAAACAACCTATCTGGTGTGTGAGAAAATGATTATCTCATCCTTAAAAGGATATACAAAGTCCAGAAAGCTCTCATTAAAAAACGCCAAAATATTTCAACATTATCTTACCCGTCAGGGTATATATCAAGTCCTGTAATCTCTGAGGTAGTTTCTGCTGGTATTTTTAAATGTTCTTCCAGAAAAGCCTCCAGTGCCGACACATGTTGAGTTAAATCTTTCCAGGTCTCAGATTTATCCAACAAATCCAGGTAAATCTTGCATTTCTCTTCCTATGAACAGTAAAAGACAAGAACAAGGTTCATACAGGCAAGCTTATGTAAAATTCAAGGACTTTTCAAGGACTTCTAAAATACTTTCCTACTGTTTTCAAGGACTGAAAGCTTATGGAAAAATATGGATTTACATGTTAAAATCCTATTTTTGAAATGCTAGACTGCATTACTAAAGTTATGTTTTAGAAAATTAGTATGAAATTGTGGTGCCTTTATTTGGTGCAGCATATGCTGCACCAAATTAAGGCACCACAATTTTATACTGATTTAGGTCTCCAAAGACAGTGTTGAATCCTCCTGTAAATGGTAAAATTCAAGGACTTTTCATGGCTTTTGAATGTTTTTCAAGTAGTTTTCAAGGCAAATTTAATTTTCAAGGACTTTTTAGGACAGTCCTGTAATATAAATAATAAGCCAAATTCTAACATTAAGAAATTACTTCTCCACGATAGTCATTTAATAAGTATACGAGTATTTGCAACTTAAAAATACTCCTTTATGCCTTTGATATGAGCAAAAATATGAACGTTCAATATACATGAAACGTGACAGATTTATTGTGTAATAATTATATGTGATTGACTAGAAACTGTATGGTTTATGTCAAATAAACAATCTGTTCTGTTCTGTTCTGTTCCTGTATATTCAAGTACTTTTCAAGCCTGTGCCAACCCTCAAGAAAAATGATGACATTATAGCCAGGATTTTAATTATTTCCTTAACCCATTTAAGCCGAATGAACTTTCCTATCTCTATTGGTAGCACGAGTCTTTTTCAAATTTTAGGGGTGTTTAGTGGAATTTTTTATTTCTATTCAAATTCTGATAGAAAATTCAGTGAGAAAACAGTGGAGACCCTGATCAGACGCTGCATTCTGCGGGGTCTGAATCGGGTCTGTGCTGTTTGCCTATGTCCAACAAAGAAGAGACACAGACTTTTGTCCTCTGCTGATAACCTTTTGTAAACAGTTTGGACCTAGATCAGGATTGACATTTCTGTCGGTCTTGATCTTGATCCAAACAATTTGACAATCTGATAGTGTTCCTGAAAAGTTATTTTTGAAAAAAGTCAGATCTATGGAAATCTGCATAATTCAGCATTTTAAGACTGACTTGCTATGGAAATCTGCATAATTCAGCATTTTAAGACTGACTTTCTTTGGAAATCTGCATATTTCAGCATTTTAAGGCTGACTTTCTATGGAAATCACATAATTCAGCATTTTATGGCTGAATTTCTATGGAAATATGGATAATTCACCATTTTAAGGCCAACTATCTATGGAAATATGCATAATTCACCATTTTAAGGCTGACTATCTAAGGAAATCGTCATAATTCAGCATTTTGAGGCTGACTTTCTATGGAAATCTTCATAATTTGGCATCTTAAGGCTGACATTCTGTGAAAATCTGCATAATTCACCATTTTAAGGCTGACTTTCTATGATCTTTAGCATAATTCACCATTTTGAGGCTGACTTTCTATGATCTTCTGCATAATTCACCATTTTGAGGCTGACTTTCTATGATCTTCAGCATAATTCACCATTTTGAGGCTAACTTTATATGATCTTCTGCATAATTCACCATTTTGTGGCTGACTTTCTAGCCTCAAAATCCTGAATTCAGGAATAATGGACTTCAGTATCTGTTTGATTACCTTATCCCAATTTTCATCAAAAGGTATTACATCATCTTGCCCATCTTCATCATGTTCTACTCTGTCTTCCCCTTCAGCAAAACCTAGAATAACAGCAAAGCTCTCGATTAGACAAACAGTTTCAGGGATGAATAATAAGTCTTCAAAAGTCTTTACTCTTTGCCTACTTTTTCATGCTTTTTTTGTTGTCTGTTGATTTTTTTCAAAAATCAATTATTTTGAAAATTTCTTTCAGGAATACCATCAGAGTGTCAAACAGTTTGGATCCAGATCAGGCCCGACATTTTGTCGGGCCTGATCTGGATCCAAACTGTTTGCAAAGGTTTTAAGCAGATGACACTGGTCAGTAAAGAGTTAGACAAACAGTTTCATTTATGAATAATATTCCAAGTTGCATTTACTCAAAAAATTATTTTTACAATCGTTTTTATCAACGTTTGGAGTGGATATATTTCACTGGTTCAATAATACATGGACACCTCTTTGAATTGTAGCTGATGTAAACACAAGTCACTTTCGCTTTCAATGCAAAGATAAGTGCACAAATGACGACCATTTAAATTTTTCATAAGTCAAAACTAAATGGCATTATTATTTTCGAAATGTATGGAGTAGAGCTGGAAGCCCTGTGAGCTGCATTTTTTGACTGACATTGGGGCTGGAAGATCTTTTTTGGTGGACGCTTGGACCAAATGGGATTCGAAGATTTCTCTAGCCCTTTGACTGGCTCCAGTCCCTTAAAACAATTTTTCATCAATGTGTCATATCATATACTTGTAGCTAGTCTTACTCTGATGGCTCTGCTTAAAACAGAGCAATCAGAGTAAGACTAGCTACAAGTATATGATATGACACATTGATGAAAAATTGTTTAAAGGACTGGAGCCAGTCTATCTAGCCCTGATAGAGGATAACAGAAAAACATACCTGCAGCATTCTCAACTACAGTGGGGGCCGATGTTTCCTCTTGATCGCCACATCCCTCACTATTTTCAGCACTAACAGCGAAATAATAACTCCCCGCTGTCAACTCTCCCGTTTCGTACTTTGTTTGACTAGAAGGTACACGACCTATTTCTTTCCAGATACTCTCATTGTCTTTACTGAACACATGGTATTTTGTGACCTCTGACCCTCCATCATCAGTTGGAGGAATCCAGGTTAAGGTCACTTTATTGTCTATTAGTTTTAATGCAGTAATATTTCTTGGTGAGAATGGTACAGCTGAAAATAAAGAGTACTCTCCCTTTAGTAATAGGTTTAACCCTTTACCCCATATGCTATATTTAGAACATTGCATAATTTTCTATAAATAATTCAAATTTTCAAATATTTTCCAAAAAATATTTTTTACATTTCAATACTTTTGAAAATACTATGGAAAATGCATTTTTCATAATATTCTAAAAAACTCTTACATTTCAAAGGCGTCCAAAGGCGCTTGTGTGGAGTAAAGGGTTAAATATGTGTTTTGGGTACTCAAAAGAACTGTCTCATCGAGACGGTTCTATTGAGCACCCACAACATATGTTATGATTGAGAAGTAACCAAATGAATTTTTTAAATATGCACCCTTAGCAAGAGGCCTGCTTAGTCTACTTAGTCTACGATACACGAAATTTTTATCGACCAAGAAATGTTAATCTGTTAAACAAACTTGTACCCAGAGTTGAAATAAGAGCTGGCTCTATATTTGTAACTATAACCATGAATCTTTACCAATGTCCATTTAAAAACCATTGTGCATAATAACAAATGGGCCAAAACACGTAAGTATAATTGGGCCTCAAGGTTATAAAACTTTTTTCATGCTCAACTGTATTTATCACGCTAATAAATGTTAAAATGCCAACAATTGTTGGCATTTTTTTATGAGCAGGATAAATTTTGTGCTCAGCTGAGTTGAGCATGAAAAGTTTTATAACCTCGGGGCCGGGCCAGCACAGGAGGTTATGGTCTGCATTGCACATGCATGTACATTGTAGTTACTTAAAAAGTATGCATCTGCAGCTGTTGAGTGGGGCTTCAGGCCTAAATTTTGGTCAGCACCTTCATCTACATCCCTACTTTGTGTATGTGACCAGCAAAGGCTCTGAAAGGCTGTGTGGACATGCAAGCTCATTTGAGCCTTGGCTGCTCGCAAATACGTTAAGTTCTAAAACCTCATGTTTTGTCTCGAATATTAATGCGCCAAGTGAAATGGCATATGCATAATAGCACAGTCTCCATACACATCTTAACAAGAAATGTCACAGTTAAGTGACAAATGCCCCCAAAGGAATTGGTCTAGCATAAGACAAATTTGAGGAAAGCTATTTATTATAAAGGAGATATGCTTCAGTTACGAAAAACCTAGAAATAAGGTCAGAAGTCAATGTCATGGTCAAAATGACGCAAAATGGTATGCACCACTCTGCCATCCCAAGAGGAGTCCACACACCAAATTTTGGCAATCTACCTCAAATAATATAGGTTATATACTCCAGACACGATTATTCTAGAAACTAGGTCATAGGTCAAGGTCACAGTGACCTAATAATGGTTCGTGACATATCACCATCCTAAGAGATATGCTCCTGACACCATAATTCTAGGAAAATGGTCAAGGTCACAGTGACCCAAAACTTGGTACATGACACTCTGCCATCCCAAGATGCAACAACACACCTAATTTGAGATTCCTAGCTCAAATAATATAGGAGATATGCTCTGGACACGATTATTCTAAAAACTAGGTCAGACGTGAAAGTCACAGTGACCCAAAAATGGCACACGACATATCACCATCCAAAAATGCATCCATACACCAAATTTGGGATTCCTACCTCAAAGAATATAGAAGATATGCACCAGACTCGATGCTGATTCTAGAAACTAGGTCAGAGGTGAAGGTCACAGTGACCTAAAATGAGAGGGGTCACTCCTCCATCCCAAGATGCATTCACAAACCAAATTTGGGATTCCTACCTGAAATTATATAAGAAATATGCTCCGGACATGATTATTCTAAAAACTAGGCCAGAAGGTCAAGTTTAAGGTCAGGGTGACCTGTAAATGTTACACGACACTCCGCCATTCCAAGATGCATCCACACACAAAATTTGGGATTACTATCTTAATTATTCAAGAGATATGCCCCAGACAGGATAATTCTAAAAACTAGGTCAGAGGTTTAGGTTACAGTGACCCGAAAAGGATATGTGACACTCTGCCATCCCAAGATGCATTCACAAACCAAATTTGGAATTCCTACCTCAAAGAATATAGTAGATATGCACCAGACTTAATGCCGATTCTAGACACAAGGTCAGAGGTCAAGGTCACAGTGACCCAAGGATGGTACACGACACTTCGTCATCCCAAGATGCATGCACACACCGAATTTGGAAATCCTACCTCAAGTGATACAAGAGATATGCTCCGGAAATGGATATTATAAAATACTAGGTTAGAGGTCAAGGTCACAGTGACCTGAAAATGGTATGCAAGACTCCGCCATCCCAAGATGCACCCACACACCAAATTTGGGATTCCTATCTCAAATAATACAAGAGATATGCTCTGGACACGATTATTCTAAAACTAGGTCAGAGGTATAGGTCTAAGTGACCCAAAAATGATATGCGACACTCAGCTATCCTAAGATGCATTCATACACCAAATTCTGAATTCCTACCTCAAAGAATATAGGAGATATGCACCAGACTCAATGCTGATCTAGAAACTAGGTCAAGGTGACCCAAGGATGGTATGCGACACTTCGTCATCCCAAATTGCATGCACACACCGAATTTGGGATTCTTAACTCACATAATATGAGATATGCCCTGGACACAAATATTCTAGAAACTAGGTCAGAGGTCAAGGTCACAGTGACCCGAAATAGTATGCGACACTCCACCATCCCAAGATGCAACCACACACCAAATTTGGGATTCCTACCTCAAAGAATATAGGAGATATGCACCTAACACAAAGCAGGACGGACAAACTGACAGACCAACAGTGCAATTACTATATGCCTCCCAAAGTTCCTTTGGGGGCATAAAAACATGTCAATGCAGCATTGCAACATTGGACTCTTCCTAGTTTATTTGATCAAATTAGAAGGAAGAATCCTTTAGTTTATAAAGGGTTAAAGCCTTTTGTTGACCCAGCAAGATGCACGACAAACAGGGAGTGATCACAATAATTCACTCCAAGCTAAAAAATCCGCAGACAACAAAATATGCATGGAAAATTAGTGAGCATGCAAAGAGTTAAATGGATACATACTGATGTTTGCCTCTGTAATGAGTGATTCCCTTGACTCTAGGGGACTGCCAAAGCCTGCCGCATTACACGCTGTTACCCTAAACTTGTACCCTGTACTGTCTTCTAATCCAATAACTGTAAACTTTGTCATAGCCCCATCTGCAGTCCCTGCCTCAGTCCAATCCTGATGCTTAACTTCACGGTACTCTATTTTATATTTTGTTATCTGAGCACCCCCATCTGAGGCTGGAGGTTGCCATGACAACTCAACTGCATTGTGGGTAATGTTGTTATACTTCATAGGCCCTAATGGTGCGGGAGGTTTATCTGAAAAGAAATCATGCCCCAAGGTTATAAAACTTTTTCATGCTAAACTCAACTAACCATGAAATTTATCATGCTCAAAAGTATCAAAATGTCAACAAGTGTTGGCTTGGTTTGGTTGGTTGGTTTTGTTGCTTTACGTCCCAAGTCAACAGCTATGGTCATTGCGGGACGGTCAGTTCACCTAACCACACTTTTTCCTTGGGCAGGCTTGAACAAGCGGTTAACCAGTAATTCATGCACATACTTTCGCTTGTAACTGACAACAACCCTTCTTGAATGAATCAGCGGAAGGGAGGAGAATGACCGTAGAAATCATTTCATGATCAATCTCCACGAAAGTATGGGACCGGACCGGGATCGAACTCACGACCCCTGGATATGCAGTCAGACACGCATCTGTAGCCAGACACGTTACCGACTGCGCTACGCGGCCCAGCCAAGTGTTGGCATTTTAATAAAAAAAAAAAAAAAAAAATTCAAGTGTTGGCATTTTAATACTTAATACATGTAGTATGATAGATACAACATCTGAGAGCTAGAAAGCAAAAAAACAAAGTCTTTACTTTTCATTTTTTTTATTAGAAATTTCATGCTCATTTAACAGGAGCTATTTCCTCCTTTTATACCCCACTCCTGCCTTTAAGTTGAGCATGAAAAAAGTTTTATAACCTCGGGACCATGTCTGCCACCAGATAAAGATGGATAATAATAAATTATCTTTCTTTTTTTCTGAACCCAAACAGATGATATGGATAGCAAGGGCTAAGACAGAATGATAAAATGAATAACAACATGAGAAAAACAACAATTTGGTTGTGTGTTCCAAGAAGACTCAGATCAGTCTTTACAATATGCCACTAAGTGATTAGTTTATTTTACAGTCATTTCGATATACAGTAAAACCTGTCTTAAGCCGCCACTCAAAAATAGACAATACAAAGGTATTAAATACAAATGGTGGCTTAGTGATGGTCAAAAGTATTGCAGAATGCTCTCTTAGAGCATTCTGCAATACTTTTGACCTGCATTTAGCAAACGTCTGTCTTGAAAACCAATTTTCGGTCTTCTTCTTGAGTGGCCGCTTAGGACAGGTTTCACTGTAATTTGCCGAGATGGCATATTGTGAAGAAAGCTTGGGCGCTAATAAGTTACCCACTGAGCACACAGCGAAGGCTGTGATCAGACTGGGGAAATGCTCAGAATTATTTCAGTCTTGGCTTTGCACAAACTTATTTTGTTGGCTTTGTCATGTAATGGCTCAAATAGTTATGCATATCAGGCCACCAGAAAGACAAATATTGGGGCATAAAATTGTTGATAATTTCTTGTCACTCTAATTTAAACATTTGCTTTGGGTGCTCAAAAGAACCGTCTCATTGAGACGGTTCTTTTGAGTACCCACAACATACGTTTTGGTTGAGAAATAAGAAAATTAATTCTTGATAACTGACTCTTATCTGGAGGCCTGAATATCAAAGCAAGCTGAGAGTCTCTTAAACAGAGGATTATGTGGCATTTCATCAGGCTCTACACTGTTTGCTAAGAAAAAAACAATTTCAGAGAAAATGAAAAAAGTCAATAAGCAATGCTTATTAGATACCCCCCGCACAGTCAGATTCAATGAAAAAAAACTTGGCAAGTTATAGTTCAAACCAGCAGACCTTACTTTTGAAAAGAAGATTTCAGTAGAATCTGTGCAAACAGAAATTTATAAATTCCTCCATGCATATGTTCCATGTGTCTACATTGTATCGGCAAAGTATCAAATTGCTCCATCAAAAGCGGTGGTAGGAGTTGATCGGCCCATAAAGGCACTATTCGTGCATATACAAAAGCCATATAAGGAAATAAGTTCTCATAGCTGTCATTTTGTCAAAATTTTTTTTTTTTCCAACCAGACTCCTTCACGCATATGTTCAATGTGTCTATATTGTATAGACAAAGTATCAAATTGCTCCATTAAAAGCTGTGGTAGGAAGAAATCGGCCAATGAAGACACCATCTATGCATATACTAAAGCCTTATTAGGGAAAAATTGTCTAAGTTCTCACAGCTGTAATTTTGTCAAAAATTATTTTTTGTGAACCAAACTCCTTCATGCATATGTTCAATGTGTCTATATTTTATAGGTAAAGTATCAAATTGCTCCATCAAAAGCTGTGGTAGCAGTTGATTGGCCCATGAAGGCACCATCTATGCACATACAAGCACCTTATTAGGGAAAATTGTCTAAGTTCTCACTGCTGTAATTTTGTCAAAAATTATTTTTTGGGAACCAAACTCCTTCATGCATGTGTTCAATGTGTCAACATTGCATAGGCAAAGTATCAAAATATTCCATCAAAAGCTGTAGTAGAAGTTGATCGGCCCATGAAGGCACAATCTACCGGTATGCATATAGAAAAGCCCTATTAGGGAAAAATTGTCTAAGTTCTCACAGCTGTCATTTTGTCAAAAAAAAAAAATTCTGAACAAAACTCCTTCATGCATATGTTCAATGTGTCTCCATTGTATAGGCAAAGTATCGAATTTCTCCATCTAAAGCTGTGGTAGGATTGATCGGCCCATGAAGGCACCATCTATGCATATACAAACACCTTTTTCGGGAAAAATTGTCTAAGTTCTCACTGCTGTAATTTTGTCAAAAATTATTATTTGTGACTGAAACTCCTTCATGCATACGTTCAATGTGTCTACATTGTATAGGCAAAGTATCAAATTGTTCCATCAAAGGCTTTAGTAGGAGTTCATCGGCCCATGAAGGCACCATCTATGCAAATACAAAAGCCCTATCAGGGAAAAATTGTCTAAGTTCTCACAGCTGTCTATTTGTCAAAAATTATATTTTTCTGAACCAAACTCCTTCATGCATATGTTCAATGTGTCTACATTGTATAGGCAAAGTATCAAATTGCTCCATCAAAAGCCGTGGTAGGAGTTGATCAGCCATGAAGGCACCATCTATGCATATACAAATGCCCTATTAGGGAAAAATTGTCTAAGTTCTCACAGCTGTCATTTTGTCAATTTTTTTTTTCTGAACCAAACTCCTTCATGCATATGTTCAATGTGTCTACATTGTATAGGAAAAGTATTAAATTGTGACATCAAAAGCTGTGGTAGGAGTTGATAAAACCCTATATTAAAAGCCGTTCAGAACTACAAAGGAAAATAACTCTAATAGAATTGGCCTCTAGCCCTAACTTTTTTGTCTAAAGTATTTGTCTTGCATATATGAACATGTTTGCAAGGTTTGATGAAAATCCAGCAATGACTCTTCAAAATATTAAAAAAAAAAAAAAACGTTACGGACAGACGGATGCACGCACGGACGGACAGACGGACAATGTGAAAACAGTATACCCACCACAATCAAAGTTTGCGGGGGGTATAAAAAAATATTCCACTTGAAAATAATATTTTATAATTTATCATGACCACTCAATATATACAATGGACCTTCCCAAGTTTATTGTATCCAACCAGAAGGAAAAGTCCATAAGTGCATAAAGGGACTTGAGACTCATGATACCTGGTCCTGAGGTTATAAAACTTTTTTCATGCTCAACTCAACTGAGCACAAAATCTCAACTGCTCATAAAAACTAAAATACCAAAAAGTAAAGAAGTTTCTTGCTTTAAGTCTCTCAGATTGTGTATTTATCTTGCTAATAAATGCTAAAATGCCAACAATTGTTGGCATTTTAACATTTATGAGCAGGATAAATTTTGTGCTCAGCGTAGTTGAGCATGAAAAAAGTTTTATAACCTTGGGGCCTGGTAAACATTGTAAATCATAGGTCCAGATAAGGATAGTTTGTGCACCTAAAATTGCATTTATTTCTTTACCCATCAATTTAAACATATGTTTTGGGTGCTCAAAAGAACCGTCTCATTGAGACGGTTCTTTTGAGTACCCATCAACATATGTTTTGGTTGAAAAATAAGAAAAATAATTTTCTAGTACGCATTCTTATCTGGAGGACTGGTAAATCCTAATCAAGTGGCTTTCAAAAGCCAGCTAATTTGGATCTACAGTTTTTCAAAATAGGATAAATCTGGGTTATGCCTTACAACAAGAGGGTCTATTTAGCCCCTAGTTTTGATACTCAAATGATAATGTATGAGTATGTTAATACCTGGACTGGGTAAAGGAATGTCAGTCTGATTTTCATCTGCGAGCCTATCATCAGATTGCAATAAAGAGATTCGTTCTTCCCCAGATTCGCCAGCTCCCTAAAAAATAGTCAGAAACTTAAATTGATAGCATAAATAAACCAGCCATAAACTAAACACATGGGTGAAAGTTCAAATTTTCCAAAATCCTGAACTTTGAAAATTTAAATTTTCAAACTTGCAGGATGCCTAAAAAATGAATGATTTAAAATTTAAATGACTAATTGTGTTCTGAAAATCTAAAAACTAATAAGGGAAGATATTATAATCTGCCTAATTCAGCATTTTGAGGCTGACTTTCTATGGAAAGTCAGCATCAAAATCCTTAATTCAGGATTAATCCTGAAAACTTTCACCCATTTAAACATAAGCATGCCAACAATAAAGGCACAGACCAGCCTGTGCAACTGCTCAGTCTGATCAGCACCATTATTAATCACTATCTGAAAAGTATGGTAGTCAAACTTGCTTCATGCAAAATTTCAATAATCTAGCTATTCTCTGTAGCTGAGCAGCCTGGATGGAGCCTTACATTGTGTGAAATCATGGAGACAGGTTTTCTCGTGTCAAGGACCATACATTTCAGACGATAGTATCACAATAGCATTGCAATGGTAGTCCACAATATTAAAAGTATAGTATTAAGGATATTTCATTCAATGTTAATAATATTGCAATAGTCATTTTGGGACAACCATTTAACCCCTAGTGCAAACCCTGTATCTTTGGATAATCATTACACCCCTAGTGCAAACCCTGTATCTTCTGATAGGAATAACAAGAAGAATTAAGTCTTACCTCTTTGCATGCTGGGTATTTTTTCATGTTTTTGTTGTCGTCTGCTGATTTTTTCCAAAATCAACTTTTTCAAACAATCTTTTAAGGAACACTGACAGAGTGTCAAACAGTTTGGATCCAGATCAGGACCAACATTCTGTCAGTCCTGATCTGAGTCGAAACTGTTTGTAAAGGTTATCGGCAGACGACAAAAAGTGCCTCTAGCAAGGAAAGAGTTAACTCAATTAAACTACTTATTACTCAAAGTGGAAACTGTGGTTCCCATGGAATTTATAAACATTTTAGCAACCAATTGAAAAAGCAGATGAAAATGTCGTCTGCTGCATTTTTTTACATTAACAATAGATTCATTTCAACTTCAAAGCAAACAGCATGGACATAGAACAGACTGCTCCATTCTATGTCCACATTGTTTGCTAGAGAAGCTTCCAAAATAAAAAAGCAGACGACAAAGTTGCAAATGGGAAAGGGTTAATATGTGTTGACAGTACTTACAGGAGTAACTGACAGACTTTTTTCTTTCTTCTTACTGCTAGATCTTCCAAATAGTTTACCTGGAATAAAACAAGTACAGTAAAACCTGTGTAAAACGGCCACTCTTAAAAACACCAAAAATTGATTTTCAGGACCAATTATTGCTTAATGCAGGTCAAAAGTAGCATTCTTGAAAATCAAAAATATTGCAGAATGCTCCAAGGGGAGCATTCTGCACTACTTTTGAACTTCATTAAGCTACCATTTGCCATTAAGATCTTTGTTTTGTCGTCTATTTTTGAGTGGCCGTTTTACACAGGTTTTACTGTACATGTATGTAGATTCTTAGAGTAGCATATTTGACCAGTGGCCTATATATCAGTGACTGGAACCTCTGGTGAAATATGGATACTTTTCTCAAATAGCTTTGTTGGGCATCTTACCCAGGAAAAGGAGGGAAATCAAAATTTGTTTGTTTCAGTTGAGATGTTTAAAGTTTCTTATTTAGGTATACAACTGAAACCTGCCTACCCCCTACCCCCAGGTGGCCATGTTTTCTAATGGATAAAATTTGTTTTAGCTATGTTTTGTAAAAGGTCCCCTTGAGACCATTTAAAAGGTCCCCTTGAGCCCATTTCTGCTAAATTTTTTTCAACTTTGACCATTGATTTCAGAGAAGATGTTTTAAGTTTCTTATAAAGGTACATAGGGCTAACTGACCACACCCCTAGCAGCCATGTTTTTGACGGATCTATGAGTGGTGTTCAAATATGAATGCAACCAGCTTTATAACCTTCACATATCATGTTATATGCTACGACAAAATGCTATACATTTCTAGAAATAACTATTTTCCACCTTTAAACTGGCACCAGATATTAAGAAACATACAATATATTCCTCGAGTTACAGCCATTTATATGAAGGTCACTCCTGTATAGGGTTTTTCTGAAACAAATTGCAACACACGTTTTGGTACATGTGCTGATATAGTGTCATTTCTTTGTAAACTTAAGACAAATTGGCATCAAATTTTAGATGCAACTTTTTGCAACATTCTAGCAGCTGCTTGCGGGAAAAAGTTTATATAATCCTGTTTTAATCTCAAGTAAACAGACAGGTTTGTGACGTCATTAATTTTAGAATAAACATCATTTGAGTAATCTGCTGATGCCGTAATGATGAATATCACTGCATTTTATTCTTTGCATTTTGCTGAAAATATGCTAAATATGCCATAAGGTTTTTTTCAAAACACGTTGTCCTCTGTTTACAGAGTTTTCACATTATATATCATTTTTGAAGGGTATTTCTGTTTCTTAATGACAAGTTTACATTAATTAAAATATGTTCAAACTGTCTAGTCTTCAAACCAGGTGAGTAATTTTATTCTAAATAATGCATATAGTGGTCATATATAAAGTTTACATTCAAATTAAGAAAAAGCCGCAATGTTATGATAACAAAATTAAGTATTTATACCGTAACCCCTTCACTTAAGGCATTTCTGACTTAATAAAAAGAATTTTCAGCTTATAAAAATATCGACTATCGATTAATAACTTGCAGTAACAACTCGGTATGAGAGATCAACATATTGTCTTTGAGTTATAACAAGTCAAAATGTTGCTTCGTGTATTTTGTTAGAAATAAGTTTAACTTAAAACTGAAAGGTGGTGTTTTGTTTACCATTTATTTGAAACATCAGAAGACTTTAGTGAAAAAGATTTGATGTCATTTAACAACAAGAGGGTCCTAGGGCCCTGGATCGCTCACCTGAGTCCTGGCACATGAGAAGATGATGTATTGGCCTATGGCTTAGGAGATATGATATGATTTAAAGAATTATACCATCGTCTAAATGTTCGATACATTGAGTTTGTTAGTGTATTAGAGAGACCCTCATTTAAAGGGCTATAGCTCGAGAAACACATTGTATTTTTCCTTCCATCTGGTGCCAGTTTAAAGGCCGCAAATAGTTATTTCTAGAAACGTATAGCATTTTGTCGTAGCATATATGTGAAGAAAGTTATGAAGCTGGTTGCATTCATATTTGAACACCCCTCCTAATTGGTTTTAAATATTTTTGTAGAAGGTCACACAGTGACTATTTCTGCCCAATTACTTTGAATTCTGATCAGTGGTTTAAGAGGAGAACTTTTTTTCAAGTTGTTCAACAGCCTCATTAAGCCAAGCCCCCTTGGCTGTCATGTTTTTTGAAAGATCAAACATGTTTTAGCTACTTTTGAAGCGGGTCATTCAGGTCAGCAACAGCTTTCTCAAGTCTAACACCCTACCACCGAGCCAATGTAAAGATTCTATCAGTTCCATTAATGTTGTGATCATGATCACCTATTTCAATAGCAAATTTGTCGAAATCTAGCTAATGCCTTACCTGATAGAAAGCATGTCCAAAGTCAGATATCTTCAGCAAAGTTTTGAATTCCTTATCCTTTTGCTGTCGGGATGTTTTCCTTCGTTGAACCAGTACTAAGCAGCAGATTAAGTGTCCTGCTCAAGGACACAACACAATGACTCTGGTGAATCTTGAACTAGCACCAGTTTAACTCTCTACCACTGAACCACTGCAGTCCAAAATTACTTCCTTACTCTTTTACCTATAAGTAGAACTCACCAGATTTTTTCTGCAGCACAACAGTTTTTGATTTTGAAGCATCACCATACCCAACGTCATTCTCCGCAAGGATCTCAAATTCATATTTCCTATCTTGTTTGAGACTCGTCACTTGATAAGTTAAAATGTCACCATTAACTTTAGCTATTTCCACTAAACTACCACTGTCTTCCTTCATAAAGATGTGATAAAACTTAACCCTGGCTCCACCATCCTTCTTGGGAGGTTTCCATGTCAAGGTCAAACTATCTTCATTAGTGTCCTTGACCTTGAAAGATTCTGGTGAGCTTGGTAGAGCTGAAAGTAATTTCAAATTCTTAGATAAACACATTAATGCACTAGTCACCCACTGCCCCTAACCTACAAGAATGGTAGGATGATAGCTGCAGAACTTTAATTAAGAGTGCATACCAGAAAAATAATTTTCTTATTTTTCAACCAAAACATATGTTGTGGGTACTCAAAAGAACCGTCTGATCTTTTCAAACAAAATTTTGGGCTAGAGGGGACGCTGAGACATATTTACACGGAACCACATTGCGGGATTTCACCATTGTTCGTTCTTATTTGTAAAATAAAGCAAAAATGAAAGTGACGCCAACGTTTCTTTATCCAATTTTCGGCCTGGGAAACTACCACGACGTGGCCCAGATGTGGCTTGGGAACAAAATTACGTTAACATAATTTCGTGGTAGTTCCTAGGTTTACCACCAGTGTCTTAATGAGATGGTTCTTTTGAGCACCCTAAACATATACTAAAAATTATGGGTAAGAAAATATTTACAATTTTAAGCTGAAAATTTTTGTTTATCTAATCCTTTGTAGCTGTGACAATGAGCAGGGTAGTGAGCTCTTGAGTTCCTCAGCATTACAGGGCAAACATACCGAAAGATAATGATCATCTTAAAGAGTATGTCAATGACCAATGGATGGTGCGCCTGGGCATAAGAAACTTTAGTAGCCATAGTTTAATGTATAATTTCACAATTTTCAAAATACCTGATTTCCTTCTTTTCTGGAGCTGTTAGTCCGTGGCTTGAGTGGTCATTAATGCGTGATCGATTTTGCTATCAGCCTGCTGATGGCAAAACTCGCGAATGTGTATCCTATAGCTAAATGAGCTAATAGGATACTGAAATTGTTGAATTTGGAGTAGAACGTGATCAGAAAAATATATAGCTAACGTGCACGAACCGTTTTAGAGCGAAACTATCCGAAAAAATCCACGAAAATTCGAGTGAATCACTGAGTAAAGAAATCACGTCTTTCCTCAACTGAGACAAAACAGAGAGTGTAAAGCTTTCCCAAGCGGGGACCAGCACTACTTTTACTTGAAATTCCAGACAAATAACACTTCCAGACCTTTTTTAATTTAACTTTGTTTACTATTACACCGAATTTAAGATGGAGTTTTCACATGGTTAAAACCATATCATGGCTTCGTTTGAATGATGTGCTTTCTGTTTTGTTATACCTTTGTTCTATTTCATTATTTACATTGGCAGTGTAGATGTTGATGCTCATGAAACAGTATAGATTTTAATTTTGAACAACTAAAAGGGTTGTATTTAAAGGCTTAACATTAACTACCCCGAAATTAGGATGTACCATCATATTAGCATTCTGACAAACATCCTACAATATACTTCCCAAAGTTAAAATATTGAAAATTATTATCCCCATTCTAATGGACTTTATTACATGTTTTCCTTCAAAAGCACAAAACTGTATTTTTTTATTTTTTTGTTGCTTTACGTCCCAAGTCAACAGCTATGGTCATGGTGGGACGGTCAGTTCACCTAACCTGACTTTTTTCTTGGGCAAGCTTGAACAAGCTGTTAACCAGTACTTCGTGCACATACTTTCGCTTGTAACTGACAGCAGCCCTTCTTGAATGATTCAGCAGAAGGGAGGAGAATGACCGTAGAAAATATTTTACGATCAATCTCCACAAAAGTATGGGACTGGGCCGGGATCGAACTCGCGACCCCTGGATCTGCAGTCAGACTCACATCTGCTGCCAGACACGTTACCGACTGCGCTACACGGCACGGTAAAAAAATATGTTTCACTTGCAACCAGGTCTGTAAAGCCACATGTCTGTGAATGAAAAGCTACATTATGTGTTGATGTTGTGTTTTTCAAATTATATGACATGATATGGGCCTCTTCGCGAGAAAACCTGAATTTGTTATAATATAATGAGTCTGGACATGTGATTTCCAACAATGTGGTATTTTGACAAGTGTAGACTCAGGGGAGTCTCAGCAGCCAGTCTTCTGTTAAGCTTAGAAACTCCAAATGATGTTCAGTCAGTAGCTTAACACCCATAGAATATGCAAGCTACTAGCAAAGGCTCTGATCAGACTGCGCGTATGCGCAGGCTGATCTGAGGCTTTGCAGGTCGCACATACCACATTGTTGGAAATCTCATGTCGTGACTCATATGTGAACAACAAAGATGCTGGTCAGACTGTCCTTCCACACAGTCAGATCAGCATCTTTATTATTCCCTCTCCAGGGACTATTAAAGATACATTCCCTACATACAAAATTCTGATATAGCTAGTCTCTGTAGCTGAGCAGGCTGTTTTCAGTCTTACCTTGTGGCATTTTTCACACGTCAAGGCCTATATACAATTTTATCATTTCTGTGATAGGAAGTCACATAACATTCCATTGAGCATTACAGGGTTCATACAGGCAAGTATGAGTAAAATTCAAGGACTTTTCAAGGACTTCTTAAAGCCTCTCCAACAGTTTTCAAGGGCTTAAAGTGAATGAAAAATACTGATCGAAGTGTTCAATTATACTTCAGAAATGCTAATGGAGACATTAGTACTGGAAAATTAGTATGAAATTGTTGTGCCATTATTTGGTGCAGCACATGCTGCACCAAATAATGGCACAACAATTTTATACTGATTTAGGTCTCTATCAACAGTGTTAAGTCCTACAAAAATAGTAGAATTCAACGACTTTTCAAGTCTTTTGAGTGATTTTCCAGAACTTTCAAGGCAGATTTAATCTTCAAGGACTTTTCAAGAAAGTCCTCTAAATTCAAGAACTTTTCAAGCCTGTGCAAACCCTGCATTAGACGTCTCTTTGCACTCACCTTTTGGTTGCTTTGGAATGACTTTATCCTCCGACATGAGCGGTTCACCTCTACCCTTTACATTAATGGCAAAAACTTTAAACCAATATTCATTGCCTTCTACCAAGTTCTTCCAACCTACTGACACAGTGTCCTTACTGACATGTGTAGCCATTATAAAATTCCACTGGCTGTCGTAACATTCTACAGTATATGCTGTGATTGGGAAACCCCCATCATCTGTTGGTTGTTTCCATGACAACGTCACAGAACTGCCTGTCAGGTTGGTGAATTTGATTGGTCCATTAGGTTCTCCAGGAACTATGAAAGAGAAAAAAGGCATTTAGTCCATATGGGCCTCTATGCGCGAAAACCTGTCTTTGGGGGGTTGAGAAAAAACACAGGCACAAACCAGCCTGCGCATCCTCGCAGTCTGATCAGCGCCTTTGTTATTCCCTTTTTTAGAAAGTATTATATGTAAACTTGCTGCAGGTGAAATTTCAATTTTCTAGCTAGTCTCTGTAGCTGAGGAGACTGGTTTGAAACTCGCTTTGTCGGACACCCCGAAGACAGGTTTTCTTGCGACAAGGCCCATAACAGAGCAGAATACACACTGGTAAATGTATATGTCGATTTGCTGGTATTTACGCGTGTTGCCGGTACTTCATATACCGGAAGTGGTAGATATTGGTGTTAAATCATATATAGAAAAACATGCCATATGCCTAAAGAACTATAGAATTAGATCATTTTTAAGTATTCAGTATGTGCAAGGCGATTTTTGTAAGCATTTAGGAAAAGATTCGAGTACCGATCATCCAGATCGGTACTCGAATCTATTCCTAAATGCTTACATAAATCGCCATGCGCATGCCTAATACTTAAAAATAGTCAAATTTTATAGTCCTTTAGGCATATGGCATGTTTTTTCTATATGGTTTTGTTTGATTTGATTCTTTACGTCCACTCAACAATATTTCAGTTATGCGGGACGGGTCTTCCTGGGTTGAACCAGTACTAAGCTAGGATAAATGTGTCTTGCTCAAGGACCACAACGCAGTGACGTCGGTGAGGCTCGAACCCGCGGCCCTTCAGTCTCGACTTTCTTTATGGTATTACCACCAATACCAATATCTACCACTTCCGGTCTATGAAATACCGGCAATACGCGTAAATACCACCAAATCGACGTATGCATTTACCAGTGTGGGATAGCTATATCAGGTCATAAGATTATAAAACCTTTTTTTCATGTCCAAATCTACGTAGCATGAAATTTATCCTGCCTATAAATATTGAAATGCCAACAATTGTTGGTTTTTGTTTGATGCGATTCTTTACGTCTCATCAACAATCTTTCAGTTATGTAGGGACGGGTCTTCCTGGGTTGAACCAGTACTAAGCTAGGTTTTATGTTTTTGCTCAAGGACACAATGCAGAGATGCCGGTGAGGCTCAAACCCCCAGCCCCTCAGTCTTGAGTCAAGCACTCTACCACTGAGCCACTGGGCTCCCATCCAACGATTGTTGGCATTTTATCATTCATAAGCAGGACCAAAACACCATCTGAGTGTACTAAACTGGGGAAAAATCATTCAGCATTTTAGTATTAATAAGCATTTGAAATATCATGCTTTACGTTGTTGAGTAGAGTATGAAAAAAAACATATATACCTTAGGGGGCGATAATAACCTGGATGTACAGTATATCAGCACTGGTGTTTGAATTGGCAGGGGGGGGGGGAGCCAGTATGTATGATACTATTACTTAATGCATACAACTTCAAACAAGGATTCAAAGATATAGTGGGGAAAGAGGCATAAATAATGGCCTGAACCTTTATCAACCTTCCTAACTGGTGCGTGCAATAGATGTAAGCTTGCTTGATTTTGTTTGTTTGATTTGATTCTTTACGCCCCAGTCAAACATTTTTCAATTATGTTGGAGTGGATCTTCCCGGGTTGAACCAGTACTAAGCAAGAACTCCTGTTGGACTGAGAGACTCCATATTTGTTCAGTCTGTTACCTAAGACATTCGGGAAAGTCCGCCACAATTCGAGAATCGAATCATGGCTCGGGTGTATGTAAGGAGCATTACGCGTAGTACTATGTACCAAAGAGTTCATTTTGTTAGCCAGAACTGCTGTATGGAAAATTATATCTGTAGCATGTGGGTTTAGCTATTTCAAAATCGATTATTCCAATTATCCGAAAAGTTTATTCAGCAAAATAAATGAAGTTTATGTTTTTTTCAATAAAATATCGCGCTATAGCATAAACTTCATTTAAGCCGTTTGTTTTGCTGCAATCACACTTGTTATTGTGTCTACATGGCTTCTGTGATGTCAGCGTCACATTATATAACGTCAGCATCACATTATCACCCGCCTTATCAAAGTAAATCCTCGATGTACATCCGTGGTCTGATTCCACGGAATTTCGCGGAATTGGCCGAGGCAGTTCTGATTGTATATAGCCTAAGAGTCATAGATTGGTCAAGCAGCTAGCAAAGGCTCTGATCAGACTGCAAATATGCGCAGGCTGATCTGAGGCTTTGCTGGTAACACTTACTATATTGTTGGAAATCTAATGTCGCTGCTAAAAAACCTTTGTACACTGGTCTAAATTTTGAAACTGCAGTACTGCCAAATCAAATGACATTCTGCTGAGATATGTTACTTCACATCTGATTTGAGTGACTTCACTTTCGGCCCTGTTTGTGCGATTGACCCAGTTTTAGAGGCCTACTAGTAATGCGCTTAAGTTGGATACCATCTCACAAACCAGACCGATTCATCGTATTGGTCCAGGCTGTTTTTGTTTGTTTGATTTGATTGTTTGGTTTGATTTGCCTCATCAACAATATTTCAGCTTGTTTTGTTTGATTTGATTCTTTACATTTCACCAACAATCTTTCAGTTGAACAGGGACGGTTCTTCCTGGGTTGAACCAGTACTAAGCTAGGATAAATGTGTCTTGCTCAAGGACGCCAGTGAGGCTCGAACCCGTTGCCCCTAGGTCTCAAGTCAAGCGCTCTACCACTGAGCCACTGCGCTCCCTAACAATATTTCAGTTATGTAGGGACGGATCTTCCTGGGCTGAACCAGTACTAAGCTAGGATAAATGTGTCTTGCTCAAAGACCTCAATGCAGTGACGCCGGTGAGGCTCAAACCCACGGTCCCTCGGTCTTGAGTCAAGCACTCTACCACTGAGCCACTGCCCTTCCTGCCTGGTCCGGGTTGTGGGATTTGCCCAGTTTGTGGAAATCCCCCAGTTTGCTGGACTGGCCCAGGTTGTGGGATTCACCCAGTTTGTGGGACTGGCCAAGGTCATGAGTCTTACATATACAAAACCCTTGTGTATGATGTAGCATCAGAACTCTGAAAGAGTTAAATACTAAGAAGTACTTGCCTGTCTGAGTTCTAGTGGCAACCACCTCTGTCGCTAAGGGCTTGCTGCAGCCAACATCATTCTTAGCAACAACACAGAACAAATACTGAGTTCCTGGTGTTAGTTTTGTTACATGAAAATGTGTCATCTTGGAATCAGTTTTTCCTATAGCCCATGTTGACTTCCTCTCTCGTTTCTCAATAATGAAGCCTGTCAGCGGTGAGCCGCCATCACGCTCTGGTGGCTGCCATGACAACATCAAGTCGGTATAGCCTATTTCTGAAACTTTCAATGGTCCGACTGGAATATCAGGAGGGCCTGAAAAAAAATCAACAAGGCCTTGAGGTTAAAAAACTTTTCATGCTCAACTCAATGCATTTTAACAATTTATTAGCAGGATAAATACACCATCTACCAGTTCATTACACTAAAAGGGCCAACACAGCTTTTGCCTTATAAATCCCTTACTAAGTCAAGGGCAATCACTCAATTGTTAAGGCCCTGTCACACTATAACGTTTTAGCCACGGAATGCTGGCATACTCTGAAATCTTATAAAACAAGGCAAATTCGACGAATTTTGTTACGAATATTGTTAAATATAGTAGTTTTGATGAAATGTGAAGATCATCACACAAAAAAGCTAATATAGGTTTTGCCTTATAATTGCCTATACTTAAACAAGGGCAATAACTCAAGTGTTAAGAGGTCGATTTTGACCAAACTCCCCAGAGGGAGCAAATTCTTTCCTTTAAGAGAAGTTTCTTTTAGTATGGAAAATCACTTTTATCATCGTAAGTGACCTCCCTTGAATGTTACTTTTAATTACGCATGTACCTATCCTGCGTAATGGGTGCTGCGCCAATGCATGACATTTTTCTATTTCAATAGGTCTGTAAGATTAAGGTACATAGTGTATGGAAAAGAAGTAGCCAGTGTATTGACATGTAAGAGCAAGGCATATGGTGTATTGACAATAAGTAGCCAGTGTATGGACATGTAAGAGCAAGGCATATGGTGTTTGGACAAGAAGTAGCCAGTGTATGGACATGTAAGAGCAAGGCATATGGTGTATGGACAATAAGTAGCCAGTGTATGGACATGTAAGAGCAAGGCATATGGTGTTTGGACAAGAAGTAGCCAGTGTAGTGACATGTAAGAGCAAGGCATATGGTGTATGGACAAGAAGTAGCCAGTGTATGGACATGTAAGAGCAAGGCATATGGTGTATTGACAATAAGTAGCCAGTGTATGGACATGTAAGAGCAAGGCATATGGTGTATGGACAAGAAGTAGCCAGTGTATGGACATGTAAGAGCAAGGCATATGGTGTATGGACAAGAAGTAGCCAGTGTATGGACATGTAAGAGCAAGGCATATGGTGTATGGACAAGAAGTAGCCAGTGTATGGACATGTAAGAGCAAGGCATATGGTGTATGGACAAGAAGTAGCCAGTGTATGGACATGTAAGAGCAAGGCATACGGTGTATGGACATGGTACCCCATAAAGCCAAGTAACATTAAATATGATAGACAGTGTCGGGCATCCATACAAGTAAACAATTTGATTTTCAACCTTAAGTGCCTTGGTGTCAAAACTTACAGGGGTTACCTCACCTTCCCCTAGTTGATTTATATGTATATTTCAACTCTCTTAAACTCTAGTGTTTTTTTTCACATTGATTTTCGGCGATAACTTTTTTATTACTAATTTTAGCAAACTGTGTTCGTGATGAAAGTTGTAGAGAAAAATTATTGCCAATTTCTCAAAATGGTTCAATAAATCAAGATCCTGCAGTTAACCCTGCGCATAGATGCACTTTTTGAGATTTTTAATCAAAGCTCAAATAAACTAAGACAAACATGTCAGTCAAAAAAATTTAAATGCGTCGCCCTAATTCACTAACTAAAGCGATGGATGGCTTGTTTAAATATATTAGAAATCGCGCCTGGTTTGCTCGTGCGTTAAGCTACTGGGGTCATCTCGAAACCTCCTGTTTGGAACACGTGCAGAAGAGAAAAATAGCATGTCATGCGTAATCACAGCTTCTGCTCATACAAATGATCACGCTCAAATTAGATTCTGTACTTTATGGTTTGCAAACAGCAGGATTGTGCTATGCACTGCCGCTGAATAATGGTGTATTCACCGTTTGTGAATATTCTTTTGAGACGAACCCTTTCTGTCACGCCTCTACGAAATTACCTGTCAATAAAAGACTTAGACATTTTGCCTAAATTCCATTTATCACAAATTCTTCATCTATCTACACAAAAATCTGTTTGCGCCACAAACTTCGGACCTTTGGAGAAATTGGCGCTAATTTTCCTGTACAACTTTCATCGCAATCACATTTTGCTAAAATTGAAAATAAAAAAGTTATCACCGAAAATCAATGTGAAAAACATAAAATCTAGAGTTGAGGTTGCTATCCTCAGATGGATTTGCCAATGAAGTGTCAAAAATGCTGAATACTAGCCACATATGTACCTGCTCATGGAAACGGACCTATGGATGACGCCAAAACTGTATCCCTCCGAATTAGTCGGGGGATAATTACAGGCAATAGGGCCAAATGGCCCTGGATCGCTCAACTTTTTATGGAATGTAAGCCTTAAATTCCTGAATTCAGGAATAATCCGAAAAACTTTCACTTATATACTTACAAGGTGGCTTTGGTTTTACAAATTCCGAAGTTTCCAGTGCCTCGCCTCTCCCCTTCTCATTGTTGGCTGATATCCGGAAATTATAGATATGTCCTTGTTGCAGACCATTGTATGTCCAGGATGTAGTGCTTTTGTTTACACTGGCGACTTCTTTCCAGGACTTCTTTAAGTTATCATACATGTCAATGGTATACTCAAGGACTGGTAAGCCACCATCATCATCGGGAGGGTTCCAGGATACTGTGACGGAATCTGTTGTTATATCTGTGTATTGAATAGGTCCTGCTGGTTCGTCTGGTACTGTAGGAAGATAAATGAACATTTCATGAAATTTTTAGAATCTGTCATTTGTTTAAGGAGCTGGCAGAAGAATCTGTCCAGAAGGACTCCAGATGATTACGAGACTTGTAGAGTGATGACAAACGGTGATCCTGAGGGACAGACTTCTCTTTTTTGTTTCTTTACTCTTTCTTTCCATTCTGAAGTGACTTGAGCAGACACTACATGTAATTACAGTAGAAACCTGTGTAAAATAGCCATTCACAAATAAACAAAACAAAAATCTTAATGACAAATGGAAGCTTAATGAAGGTCAAAAGTATTGCAGAATGCTCCACTTGGAGCATTCTGCAATATTTTTGACCTGCATTAAGCGATAATTAGTCTTAAAAAAAACAATTTTTGGTCTTTTTGAGAGTGGCTGTTTTACACAGATTTTACTATGTATATGTGGGCCATGATGGGAGAAACCTGTCTTTGGGATTTCCGACAAAGTGAGATTTGAACCAGCCTGTTCAGCTTCAGAGACTGGCTAGAAAATTGAAATTTCGCTCCTAGCAAGTGTGGATATGATACTTTCCATTATTATACCTCACAGGATTCCCCATACAAAACTTCCATAGACGAACGACTGATATTTTATAATATATCACCTCCGCTGCACCTTGGTTAATAATCACTTTCCTTAGGATGATATTTTGGACTATCACCCAATCAGGGAATGTAATATTTATATAATATGTGAATAACAAAGGCGCTGAGATTGCGCGGAACCAAACCGAAGACAGGTTTTCTTGCGCCAAGGCCCATGTGATCATTGACCTACAACTAAGGCATTGATGACTTTGGTGTTGGCCAACTAAAACCTTTGTTCTGCATACTGTCCCATTGCGGTAAACAGACGTTAGAAGTTTTTGCAGAATGGGATCAGGGTTCAGGAAATATTGACATAACACAAATTCTGCACATGTGCCCTTTGACCTTTACCTACTAGCTTGACCTTAAAGCCAGAGGACGGAAACCTTTGCTCTGCACAGCATCTCAATGGAGTCAGGATATGTGTGAGGATAAAATATTTTTAGATTCGTGTCTGTTGTTGATGTCTATGTATCTGTCAGTTCTCTTGTCATGACAAATTGAACTGGAGTGAATTTCTGTTTACAGTAAGAAACAATCCATTTTTCTCTTTTTTCCTGTCCAAAATAGAGTTAGGGTAAATGTTCTCAAGTTTGGAAATTTTTTCTCTTTCTGTTCTCAAATAAACTGTTAGTTATCAGGGCTGGAATTCATAAAATGCTTGTCAAAATAGCTAACAGTGAAGATCTGATCAGACTGCTTCTTCAGAAGCAGTCTGAACTGAGTCTGCACTGTTAGTGTAAAAAACTTGTCAGGCAACCAGTGTCCAAAATTTTAGAACATCTACCGTATATGGCAAAATCAAACAGTATTTTTAACTTCATTAGGCCACCAAAAATTAAAAATTTGTTTTGCTATTTCTCAACCAAAACAAACATTGTGGGTACTCCGTTTCTCCATCCGTTTCTTCTGAACACCCAAAACACATGTTAAAGCTGATGCATAAGACAATAATCCCAATTATACGCTGAAAATTTTCGCTTATCTGGACTTACTTCATATTTGACAATTTTCATTTAAAAGACATTAAAAAAAAATTGTGACGAATTTGTATAATTGAACCTTTTCCGCCATTCATGACACTTGTCCTCTGCTCTCTGGTCTGCTTATAAACTTTGATAGCCTATATTGCATACAATATGAACCCAGATCAGTTTGTTCTCGTAGGAGCAGTCTGACAAGGTTTCACAGTGTTTGCTTCCATGATATAAACAATCTGAAGTGCATGAGAATAAAAGCAACAGATGTTAAAGCAGACAACATTTTCAGGACAAAAATTTATTGGCAGGAAAAGAGTCACAACATTTTTTGAAAACAGCATCTTTACTCATACATTTAAGATGATAGGGTTACATTCCATGCATTCAGTTACTTTCTGAAGGGGCCAGTGATTCATTTACAATTTTGGGCTTATGGGTCCTGGGACTCGCTGTTTCCCATATCAATGAGTCCAACTGCAAACTTATGAGTCGAGAACACTATTTTTAATGACAAGTCTGCAATACTATTGCATCCTGGGACTTGCTGAAATAAAAACTTTGCATTCCAGAGACAAAATTATGCGCAAAAGATGCATGATGCGCAGGTTGAGGTAACAAAATCACTGAGGGGTCAACCTATCATTTGACAAAAATACTAAAATGCATACCTGTAATACTCTTTGTTAGGACTGGCCCATCAGTTTCTATAGGCTGTCCGGTTCCCCTCTTGTTTTGAGCAGAAACACGGAAGAAATATAGGGTTGCCTCCTGGAGACCAGTCACATGGCACTTTGTCTCTTCCGGCGCTACTCTCTCAACCAAAGTCCACTCATCATCGGGGCCCTTGCTTTCTTTCTTTTCAACAATGTAGTGTGTCAGTTTTGAGTTTCCAACTTCTTCCGGATGTTGCCATGACAATATTAGGTCTCTATATTTGATATCTGATGCTACAAGTGGTCCACCTGGTACAGGAATTAAAGGCTGTAGTGGAATGTTGATGAAAAGAATCTTTGTGGGACCTGTACAATAACAATAAAAGCACCGCAAGCACTGCATAATACCCCGCCACTGCTGGGGGCACCAAAAGTTATTTTGTGAGATATATAATGCCTAAATAGCAACAGAACTGAGATAGACAAGATTAATCAAGGGCAGATAACTCATGAACTGGAAAGGTAAGAGTGACGGTCCTTCGTTGTAATATGTAACCTTTGCTGTTCAACATATCTGTGAAGTTTCATTCAGATATCATAAGCAGTAAAAGAAAAACAGGCCAGAAACCATTTTTTAAAGGGAGAAAGGGCAGTAACTCCATCAAAAATGGTCGGATTTTGCCCATTAACAATCCCATACCACTCATCCCCAATAACAATGTATGCAAAATTCGAAAAAATTCTGTGCATAAATACTCAAGTTATCGATCGGAAACAGTGAGCACAGACGGATGAAATGAACTACAGGTCAAAAACCAATTCTCAGATCAATCAAGGGTGGATAACTCACAATCTGGAAAGGTAAGAGTGACGATCCTTACCCACAATATGTAACCTTTGATGGTCAACATATCTGTGAAGTTTCATTCAGATATTCCATATAGTAAACGGGTAAAAAACATTTTTTAATTCAATCAAGGGCGGATAACTCACAAACGGGAAAGGTAAGAGTGACGGTTCTTAGTCACAATATGTTACCTTTGATGTGAAACATATCTGTGAAGTTATATTCAGATATTCCATATAGTAAAGGAACAATAGGTCAAAAACCTTTTTTCAGACCTATCAAGGGCAGATAACTCACAAACTGGAAAGGTCAGAGTGACGGTCCTTAGTCACAATATGTAACCTTTGATGTGCAACATATCTGTGAAGTTTCATTCAGATATCATGAACAGTAAAGGAATAACAGGCCAGAAACCATTTTTCCAATACGAAAAAGGGCAGTAACTCCGTTAAAAATGGACGGATTTTGCCCATTAACAATCCCATACCACTCATAGCCGATAACAATATGTATGCAAAATTTGAAAAAATTCCGTGAATAAATACTCAAGTTATCGATCGGAAATGGTGAGCACGGACGGACAGACACCGAAGGGTATAACATAATACCTCGCCACTAAAGTGTGGCGGGGTATAAAAAGTACAATATAATCACACCACTGTTTTTTGTCCCGTCTGCTGCATATATTCAAGTGCACTGCAGACTAAATTTTTTCATGGAAGCAAACAATAAAAACCCTGATCAGACTGCTCCCTTAGGAGCAGTCTGATCTGAGTTCATATTGTTTGTAATATAGGCTGCCTAAAAACACTAGCAGATGAGAGGAGTAGAGGGCAAAAGATGAGACTGGCGGGCTAAGGGCTTAATCCAGACTTCCCATCATTTAAGATTTTAGGGTTGTTAAGGGGTATTTTTCATTTTTATTCAAGTTTTAATAGATGACTCCTGTAAGCAAATGTGAAGACCCTGATCTGAAGCCACTTTATACAGAATCTGATCTAGATTTGCACTGTTTGCTTATGTCCCATGTAAAGGACATTAACCTTTAAAGCACTGATAAAATGCATCTGAAAATCTAGTGTGCTTAAGTCATCTACTGCAAATGATTGGCTAACATTATTGACTTATAGTGGAGCGGGATATTGAGAAAATACTTCACTTGATGATACAAGCATAAAATTTTCACCATATCTTCATTACATCCCACGCATTTAAAAACGATTCCTGGCCACTTCAAATTCGGCCATTTTCAAGATGGCCGCTAAAAACAAAATGGCCGACATTTTGTTGGGGAGTGATGTGGTAAATTGATCATATCTCAGTTTCTAGTCATCGCAGAACAACAAATTTGATATCAAATTAAAGCTACAGTATTGTTCTTAAGTATAAAAATCAAGTATGCAAATTAATTGATTTGCATATTTATTAATATTAACAAGTTCTAATTATATGGCCAAACATTCGGTAAATTACATTTAAGTTAAGCATATCTTAACCTCTGGTCAATGTAGAATGTCAAAAGTGATATATACCTAAAGCATAGACTTAGCCATACTATAAATCACCATAACTGCACTGCAGCTCATTAGCATATTCATGAAAATTCATTTACAAATACTTTATATAAATCTTCAAATATCAGTTTTGTAGTATGCACATGTTGTAAATTATTCATTTCTAAACTTTTATTCTACATAAGACCTACAAAATTAAAGCTACATTGTTACACTTTCTACCAAGGCTCCAATATGCAAATTAGCTAATTAAATATTCATGGATATTAATTACCTATTTTTTGCTAAAAATCTATTAATTGAAAAGAAAAGTATTCCAGTCTCAGTTTGTGGTGACCTTCCACTGAAATGATTCTTTCCAATCAAAAGTCTGATTCACTCTTAGGTCTATGTACCATTATTTATGCAAATTAGCTCATTGATATCATGATTTTAGTGCTGCTTTTTAAGTATACTAAACTGGCATTGCCAAATATTTTTGCTCAAATTATACCGGGAAACAATCAAAGCATAATCGCCCACAATTAAAACATTTACATGTAACTACCTATCTTCTTGACAGTTGCATGAATTCCGACTAAGTGCCTGATGGATAGCATTTGCAGTTTCTCATACAATTTGACTTTGATCCACATCTGAACTAAGGGTGATGTTGGCACTGTGAAACCGGCTAAACCATCCAGTAAAATATTTTTACTGCCCGTTCTAAGGCGGTACTTCTTTTGTGTATCATTTGTGTTATTTATGTCTTGTGTTTGTCATGCTTTTGCGTCCGTTCATTGCTGCCTTGTGGTCACTTGCCGGGAAAGGGCTGACCTCTTGGCTCTCGTTTGTGATGTTTTATTGTGATTTTGTCACTTTCCCATGTGGTATCCTGGTACTTAATTGTATTAATTCCTGATCTTTGCTGCCTTTCTTACTTTTTTTAACTACCACATTTTTTTTAATTTCCTTACAAGATTTGGCTATAGCAGACAACTCTGTCCATTTATGAATCCAAACATTGTCCTGCTTTGACCATCCCCAATTCGATGGAGATGGTAATAACTGTTCAGTAACAGTCGATTGTTTCCATAACAAGTCCTGCCTGGATAACTGCCACCTTACCTTGCTTTTTAGAACAGCTTGTGTTGGTGGATAGCGTCGTGAGCGTTTTGCTTTCTAGCAAATAATAAATCAAAGCGCTTCATCCATCTTGCAAGTCGTGCTTGACTAATCGCACGTAAAACAACAATCTTTTCTTATGTTTCCATTTCTGACTGTGATATTGTGTCTGCAGTTAAAACTAAGGCATGGAAAACTTCTGTGGTTCCATGCCTACCTTGCTGATTTCTTACCATTGCCAACGGATGCAGAAACCGTATCACATCCAATAATTTAACCCATGCAAAAAAGCAATGGCCTTGCACAATGACTAAGTGATTTATCTGTGCGTTGGTTTGAGCATTTTTACTGACGTTCCAAGGCGGTGTTTTCATGTGGACCTTTTTCGTCATTTATCTTTCGTGTCTGTCTGTTCATTGCAGCCTTGTGGCCACCTGCTGGGAAAGAACTGGCCTCTTGGCTCTCTTGTACGTGATGTTTTCTTGTGTTAGTGTCTCTTTCCCATGTGGTGTCCTGGGTCAGGTGTGGTACTTGATTGTATCGAATCCTGAGTTTTGCTTTCTCCTTACTTAGTCTTACATATATCATGAGTCGGCATCCATCAAAAATTGTTTATTTTCCGAATGCTATCCATATCGCATATATATTCAAATCAACATACCTGCTATATCTAGTACAACAACATCGGTATCGGAATTAACAATCATTAGAGTTTAGCTTCCTGTCAAAGAAGCATGCTTTATGTTGACAAACATATGAGTGTTAGCTTCTTCTGATTGCATAGAGCTAACATATCCTTATTGTAAACTTCAAACAATCACATCTCCTTTTGTTGCTATTATATGTGCGTTGGTTTGAGCAAGTATACTTTTAACTGCTAGAAACCCAAATAATTTAGCCTTTGCTGTCATCATATCTAAGGAAGTTGTTCCATGATTTAAGAGATCTGATGTTACTAGCTCCTGTTGCTTTTTTCTGCCATGGATCACTTTTCAAATTATCTTGGTGATATATACCAAATACAACATCATATCTGGAGTATTTCCAAGCATACTACTTAGTTTGAGGTACAATCACATCAGTGGCATAACCATCAGGCATTTTGCTGCTCTAGACTTTTTTGCCGAATCATACATTGATCAGGGTTGTGTCATCCATTATCACAGTATCTACATTTGGTTGTTCATATTTTGTATTTATACCTTGTTCAAGAATGTCATGCAGCTGTGACTTTTAAACTGCTGAGTGAAGCATGCCTTTTCGTGATAAGGATGGAGGATAGTTTTGATTTTCATGTTGGAAAAAGGATGGCAAGTCACCTTTATGTCTTTGACATCGAAAATAGTTGTCAGTTGTCCTTTAAATTGCTGCCAAGCTAATTTTTAGCTGACGATTGGTTGGATTTACCTTGTAGCCTGAATAGAAGCATATTCTTTTTCACTGGTTCATTAAACATAGAATGTCTGAGTATCTGCTATGTTTTTACAAACTTTTCACATTGCTTCTTACCAATGGGAGCTAATTGCTCCATGGTTTCCTGGTCATACCCGCTTTTTTTTATTAATACAAAGGTCCGCTACTTATATTGTATAAAGTGCGTACAGGTCAGCTGACTCTCTTTAAAGGGATTTATTAAACTGCTAGAAACTAAAATATAAACAGATCCCCACCTCTACCAACTATTACAAATACAGCTTCTTCTCTAGAACAATCATACACTGGAATGCCCTCCCAACGGGCCCTGCCTTGCTTCCTACCGTGGTGTAGTTTACTGTTTAGCCACCAGGTGCATGCATCCCCCTAAATCACCATATTCTGTTTTTATCTTTTAACTAAACTAACTCTTTTCGCACTGTACAAACTGATCACACCCACTAAGCTAACCCCATTTAAAACATGGTAAACGGAATACCATTCTGAAGTCCTCCTAATAGGTTCAGAAGTATGGCAGAAAGAGAGAGAAAGCTAGCTTTATATATATCTACAGTTAGACCAATAGTACTTATGTAAGCTTTTATGACTATAATGCTTGTGGGATTGGTCTATGTCAATCATAGAGAATGCTTTTATCAATTTTACGAACAGCAAAATGATCTCTGTGTATACATCAGAATACATTTGTTCCAGGGTAGGCTTGTCGCGATGATTGACAGGTAGCCATCAAGCTTAATAAATATGATCTATGGCCAAAATAGGGATGAGATTCTGATATTGCTTCTCTATCCACCTAAAAGTAAGTGAGTATGACTAGGAAATGCCACAATCACAGACCACATACCAACTTATGGCACCATGAGGAACAGACACAGAACTCTGACAAATACAAGACAGCAAGAGCACAATACAAGTAAAGAGACAATTCTCTCTTCCTCATCCAGATTACTGCAAAACTAGAATGGATGCTAAGTACTACATTACAAAACAATAACACATAGTCCCCACAGACAAACGGAGCAAATTGGACAAACAACAACAGAACAACCACCTTAAGGGGACAGCAGCTGAAGTAAAGCCGCTGGGGTCAATTAAATACATTTTTGGGCCTAATCTACGCCATAGAAAACCATTTTGAGTTAACAAGCTTTGTCTTTAACAGTACCAGCAATCTTTTCATGGAAATGAAAACACAAAACTGCTTAAAACAGAAAAAAGCAGCCTAAATTGGTATATGAATATAAAATAAGTGTATATGAATATTCATAGTATATTAATGAGCTAATGTGCTCCTATTGATAAGTATAGTTTGGCAGCAAGGTTTAAGACTCTATATGTATCACTTTTGACAATCTGCATTAAACTCAGGTTGTGATATTAATCATGATGAATTTGTAAGATTTTTGTTACCGATTTTGGAATAACTCATTAATATGCATAATATGCAAACCAGTTAATTTACATATTTGAACTTAATACCAAAGGGCAATGATTTAGCTTCAATTTGATACCAAGTTTGTTGTTCTATGATGAATAGAAACTGAGATATGATCAATTTACTAAATACATCCTCGTGAGAAGTGTCGGCCATTTTGTTTTTTGGGGCCATCTTGAAAATGACTGAATTTAAAGTGGCCAGGAATCGTTTTTGAATGTGTGTTATGTAAAGAGCATATGGTGTAAATTTCATGCTTGTACCATCAAGTGAAGTATTTCCCTAAATTTGTTCACTAAGCAGCTCCACTATTAGTAATTTAAGCAAAGAAGCAAAAAGCGTGGACCCAGATCAGACTGCTCCTACAGGAGCAGTCTGGTCTGGGTTCCACTGTTTTTCAGAGACTACTATGGCCTTCGAGCAGATGACAAAAGCAGACAACTTTTGTTACATTGTCACTTTTTAAAAGGGTAAACACTTAAACCTCCACCAAAATTCTGCAGTAGGTGACATTTTCAAACTTTGTAGCTGCATTAAAAACAAAATTAGGCGAGCGATGACATGTTTGATTTGATTGAACAATCTTTCAGTTACTTTGGGACGGGTCTTCCTGGGTTGAACCAGGTCTAAGCTAGAATTAATGTGTCTTGCTCAAGGACACAACGCAGTGACGCTGGTGATGCTCGAACCCACGGTCCTTCGGTCTCGAGTCAAGCACTCGACCACTGAGCCACTGTGCTCCTGCGATGACATGTAAATCACCAGCCAGCAGATGGTCCATATGAAATATCTAGCCTGAATGAGTTTTATTATATAGAGAATTTTACATGAGTGCTCATGTTAAATGAGATAAAATGCAAGACTTGTCGAGCGTTTTATCGCTTTTTTCCCAACAAGTTGTTTAATAAATTCAATAAAACAGGAGCACCGATGATAGATTCTATTTATCATATGACATTAAAATTACTTTGAGTTCACATTTTTGGTATGAACATTTTTTTTATTCTGTCATCATGTACGCAATTTTGTCAAGGATGTAATTACACAATGTTACTCGCTTTTAATACATGGCAATATATCACTAACAGACATGACGCCATGTGATAAATCAATGCTTTTGTCACAATAATATCCACTGAAAAGCAGCAATCTCTCATGATTAAAGTATTGATGGAAAAAAAATCATAAAACTACTGTGAACATATTGAATGCATGATTTTAAAGTGGCACCATTTTACACTTGTATATTTTTCAATACGAAATTAATAGAAATATTGAAGAAAAAACCCAAGCTATTACCTAGACCTTTCCTCTTCATCCACTTGTATCCTAAAATACAAATACAATACAAATACAGTATAAATGCATATTTGACAAACTCTTTGCATGCTAGGAAATGTAGCATGCTTTTTTGATGTCTGCTAATATTTAAGTTTTTATTCTTTCAGGGCTACCATCAGAGTGCTGGGATTTTTTTCTCATGGGCCGAAATGTGGCCCCATTCCAAATGAAATTTAGGTGACTTTTTTTCCAATTTGGAAAAAAAATCCAGACCTTCAAAAAAAAATTTTTTTTTTCTTGAAGAGTAGGATTTTCATTCAGTCAACACACACAGGTGCTTCATGGTGACATTCTCCTTTAATTTAATGGCAATAGTATGTGTAATAGCTAATTTGTTTTTTATTGACCAAAAATGACAAAATTGGGCATTATAACAAATTTCCCAATTTAGGGGTTTGCCGTGCTAATTTTCCCAATCTGCAAGGCCCTTGGGCCCCTGCCCAAAATCGCAAAAAAAATCCCTGGAGTGTCAACCAGTTTGGATCCAGATCAGGCCTGATGTTTTGTTTGATCTGTTCTGGGTCTAAACTTTGAAAACATTATCAGCAGAGGAAATTTGTTGGCAGGCCTCAAGATAAGTGGGGGTAATACTGTATTCAAAATTTTCATCTGGGGAGGGCAGGGGTGTAAAATTATTTTTTTACTCACTCGCCCTGCAGGACTAGTGGGTGGGAAAAGCTACTTGCCCTCATGGCATTATCACTCGCCCTTGATAACTGATAATACATGTACTTGAATCATATTGATAAACATTTACTCTTTTTTAGTTTAAATAGTGTTTTTTGTATCATAATCTTTCTGCTTAGGCTTCATTTTTTCTGTCTCTCATTATCTCCTCCCCCTATTTTCTTCCCTTTAAACAATCTAGAGTCTCGCTGTGACATTTAGTTTAGGGCAGCAAATGTGGAACTATTCGATCAGTGTTGATGTAAACAAAAATGCTGTGTTCAATGTCTGAATTCGCCCGCCATTTTTGAGGACCTCTGTGGTCAAACTCCACATATAGAGGAGGCTCTGCAAATAAATTCTACTGAAAGGAGGCCGCTGGGGAGTTAACTGCAACCATTCTGAAAAAGAGCATGCACAGTTGTAACAGTCAGATATAAACATCCGGTTTATGACGAAAAAGATCGAGGGTCTGTAGTGTTACTTTTGTTTTGTCTTAGCTAAAGGATAAAATGCATTTTACATGTCAGACGAGAAAAAAATGCCGAAAGGCATTATAGCCGGGTTTTTTGGATACATACCTGATAAGGATAATTATCAGTATTATCAAAATACCACAAAGGGTTTTGAATTTACAGATGCTAATTTTAAAATAAAAGCACAGTCTAAAATTGCAAAGGGAGATAAGTGAAAAAGTCAGCTACAGTTATCTATCTTGTGCCATGCACCTATTCATCTGGGTGTACATATCTACGAAGTAATATGAATATTACTGCAAGAGATGTTTAATTACAGAAGGAAAAATGTCAAAAGCTAACAATTGCAAAGAAAGACAACTGAGAAAGTAAGAACAAGAGTTGTTCGTCTTGTGTGGTACACCTATTCATCTGGGTTTACATCCCTACAAGGTATTAGCAAAATATACCTAAGTGTTTTGGGGTTACATGCAAATAAATAGTATAAGACCAAAAACTGGTAAGGGAGATAATTAAGAAAATAAGAAACCAAGAGTTGTCCAACTTGTGTGCAGTTCAACTACTCATCGGGATCTACATTCTTACCTAGTATTGTCAACATATCTGAAATGACTTTGGAGTTCAGATGCAAAAATTTCTAAAGTTAAACAAAATGCAAAGTGAGATAATTAAGAAAGTAAGCAAGCTAGAGTTATCCATCTTGTGTACAGTGTGTATGTTAATGTTGGGTCTACATTCCTACAAGGTATCGTCCAAATATCTTGAATAGTTTTGGAGTTATAGAGCATACACAAAAATTTGTGAAAAAATGCAAAGGGAAATAACTAGGCAAGTAAGCAAGCTAGAGTTATGCCACTTGTGTGCAGCGTGCCTGATCATCTGGATCTACATCCCTATAAAGGTCCAATCAAATACCTTGAATAATTTTGGAGTTATGGAATTTACAGAAATTTGTGAAAAAAAATATAAAAAAATACCTATCTCCAAAAAATGCATTTTTCACAAAAAAATTGGGAACTGACTGAAAAGAACATGGCATCACATGAAAGCAGAGACCCTGAAGAAACCATGTGTGAAATTTGAAGCACGCAGGTTGAATACTTTGCGTGAAAATTGAATCTGCAAAAAGGTTAACCAAAACGTTAACCATGAACGTTGCCGCCCCCCTGCCTGAACAAACCCTATTTTAATAACTGGATTTTTTCTTTGAAAAACTCGGCTAAAAATGCACTCGACCGTAAGGGCAGGTTTAGTGGGTATTCTACTCGCCCAAACCAGAATTTAACTTGCCAATGCGAGAAGGCGAGTGGAATTTTACACCCCTGCAGGAGGTAAATTGTTGGATATAAGCCGTAAAACAAAATTTCCGACCCTCCCCAAATAAAAATTTTGAATACGGTTATCCCCATTCTAATGCACTTCTGCAGTCTCATCTAAAATTAGAGCGTTGCAAGCTGCATGTCACCCAACGAAATGTGACTTAATGACGTCAAACTATTTCCGACAGTATATGACTGGCATAAAGCTGTAGTTGAAATTTTGTTTACAAGCTAAATGGCTTGGCAAAGACAGAATAACTGATTTACATAATGACCAAAAGGACAAGGCACATAAAATCTAACATGAGTGTGAGTGTTGCATAGAAAAATTCATCCCGAGAATCACTGAATGGCATCATGAGACTTGCCGAGTGATGACAGACAGTGATTCAGAGGGTACAAATTTATCTAGCTCACCCTCACACAAATAATGGATTTTTTACTTGCTCACCATTTACTGTTAATTTTAAAATAAGCTTCCAGAAGTCACTGACTTTGCTAAGATGCATTTTTACATAATGATGTCATTTTGACATAGCAATGACGTCACTTGAAGACCATGCACTCGAGTTCCATACAACCAATGTACAGCCCTCACATGACAGCCTGGGTAAGATAACATGGTGAGATAAGAATTTCTATCCCAAGATAAAATATCAGATGTCCTTATCTCGTGTGAAAGAAATATTATTCACTTCTTACAAAGCAAGGCTATAATGAGAAAGGCATCAAAGAAGATGGCTGATCAATGGGTACTCAATCTCGCTGGTCAGAGGATAACTATCTTAACAATTGAGCATGTCAATTTAAGTGCCTAGTAAAGTGCCTGAAGTGTTGTGATGGAATGTAAACCCTCATCAGGAGTAGTCTGATCTGAGTCTATAAATGTTAGTCTAGGGAAGATATGGTAGGAAGAAGAAAAGTAAATGCTTACCTAAAAGAACTAGCAGTGCTATCAAAACAGCAACGATGATTATGATGATTAAAACAACTACTACTGTCGGGGGACCAGCCTCTTCATCATCTGTAAAAAAGAGAAAAAATGTCCCAAGTTTGACTTTCAATCAGACCTTGAGGTTATAAAACTTTTTCATGTTCCACTCAAAAGAGCATGAAATTTATCCTGCTCATAAATGATGCCAACAATTGTTGGCATTTTAACATTTATTAGACGGATAAAGAACACATCTGAGCATTTTAAAACAAGAAAAATCTTTGATTTTCAACCTTCAATTTTAAGGAACAGTTGAAATTTCATATGTTCAAATGAGTTGACCATGAAAAAAGTTGTATAACCTCGAAGTCAGCTGAGACTCAGCTACAGAGATAGAGCAAATATATCCATAATACCCCGGTACTAATACTATTCAGGCAGCGAATAACACCAGTGATGAACAGACAACATGGATGGGCAACATGGTTCACAACTTTCCTGGGGACATGGGGTCTGGACTCCCCTTGAAAAATCACAAGTAGTCTTCAAGTTTTCTACTGTAGTAATATGTAAACCAGTCATTTATAGCTCAATTGATATTGGTTAAAATGCTTTAGTGCCTTACTTAACCGTTCATATTTGGTTAATTTGCAATTTTCCCCTCGTGATTAAAATTAAATTGAGACCACATGCAAGTCAAAAGATTTTGCTTATTATAGCAAACAAATATACTATACAGTAGATGTTCTTAAATTTTGAACACTAGTTACTTGCCATAAAGGCCAAGGCAAACGGCGCAGACCCAGATCTGACTGTGCTTCAGAAGCAGTCTGATCAGGGTATTCCCAGTTTGCTATTCTGGCAAACAATTTGTGAATCCCAGTCCGGATTACCAACATTCTATTTGAGAAGAGAAAAAGAAAAGTGTTCAAAATTTTTGAGCATTTGCTGTACTTACCATCTGACTGCCTTGCAGGAATTTTTGTTGTAGTTAAAACTGTATAGGCATCCATACTAAAATATCAAACCAAAGATCGAGATCAACACAATACGTGTGCGTAAAATTGTGAATATATTCTTATCCATCAGTTTCAACATTTGTTTTGGGTGCTTAAAAGAACCGTCTCACTGAGACGGTTCTTTTGAGTACCCACAACATATGTTTTGGTTGAGAAATAACAAAATTCATTTTTGAATACAAACCATTATCAAGACCTGTTAAACTAAAACTTTAGTCATAGAGCTAGAAAGAAGGCCTTTTGGTTTGGTTTGAGGTTTAATGTCCCAGTCAACAGCTATAGTCATGTCGAGATGGTAAATTCACCTAACCCCAGTTCTTCCTTGGCAAGCTTGACTAATCGGTTAAACAGTATTTCGTGCACATACTTTCTCTTGTGACTGACAACAACCCTTCTTGAATCAGCGGAAGGAGGAGTATGACCGTAGAAATTATTTTGTGATCAATCTCCACGAAAAATTGGGACGGGGCTGAGATCAAACTCACTACCCCTGGATCTGCAGTCGAACTCAAAAGAAGGCCTATACATATGGCATGTTCTAACTTTATCTTGAGTGTTGACCCTTTAGAGGTGTAACTATTTGAAGCCATGTGATAAACTGCTAATCTTGAATTTACTGGTAATAACATGGGAAAACCCGTTTTCTGGGTTTGGAACTAGAAAACACTACACCACCCACTTAAAGCTATCTACCTAGCTACAAAGACTAAGTAGAATCTTAAAATCTTGCATGTTGCAAGTTAAGCTACTAAAGTAAAACCTGTGTAAAACAGCCACTCTCAAAAAGACCGAAAATTGGTTTCCAAGACCAATTATCGCTTAATACAGGTCAAAAGTATACTTTTGACCTTCATTAAGCTACCATATATCATTAAGATATTTGTTTTGTCTATTTTTGAGCGGTCATTTTACACAGGTTTTGATGTACAGTACCCTTTATAACACACCTCGTTATATCACAGATTTGGATATTATACATGGACATGTTGTAACTGTTAATACACATGCTTACCATTTGTAAGTCATAACTTATGCATTAAAAGTTGAGTTAAACAATGATTATGATAATAATTTTTACCTGTCAGTTGAGATCTTTTTCGGTGTGTCGAATGCATCCTCCGGGTAACATCTATAATCTATAAATAAAGATGAAATAATAAAGGAAGGTTATTGTTTAAATTCCAGGGAGGTTGATTCAATAGATCTGTATTTAAATTTCCAGTGTTTTCCAATAACTCAATACTGCGGATATAAGAACGAAAAATGTGCATGCATTGCTCATTTTCAATGCGAAAATGGTACACAGGATTGAAATTACAATGGTTATAGATCAACAAACGGTTCATACATATATGCAGTAGGCATCCTTTTCTCCAGGGATGTTGCTACCCTATTAACTCTATATATCCAAGTGTCATCTACTCATAACCTTTGCAAACAGATTGAACCCAGATCAGGCCCGACAAAATGTCGGGCCTGATCTCGATCCAATCTGTTTGACACTCAGATGGTATTCCTGAAATCTTTTTTCTAAAAATCCATTTTGGACCTCCCTATAATTCGAACTTTCAATTCTTCGAAATAAAACCTCCAGTCCCTAGGACGAGATTCTACTAATATACGAGAGTCTACCGTATATCCTTTCTATTTTAGCAATCAAATTGTAGAGAAAAAGATAGCTAGTTCCCTTAGTTTTATTGTATTCTTGCTTATTCACTATCTAGAAAGTATACTGACTCTTTCCTTTGTGAATATTCATGCTAGGCTCCACCCACTATGATTAATTATATGAATACATTTTCATGCTAGTACATAGAACAAAGAAATTACTTGTCAGGAGACTCAGAAACATGAGTGTAGGATCAGATATATCATATTTCAATAAACAAACAGAGTAGACCCTGATCAGGCAGCTCTTACAAGAGCTGCCTGATCTGGGTCTGCTCTGTTTGCAAGTAAGAGCTGCCTGATCTGAGTCTGCTCTGTTTGTAAAAGCGTTAAAAGGTTGTCTTTATGAGGTAACGGGTTAACTGAAACTGCTACATGCAGAATTTAAACATTTCAGCAAGTCTCTGTAGCTAAGCAGGCTGGTTTGAGAAAGGAACTTATGCTATAGTACCCTTTATGTTGGTCCATCAAATGAAAATTTAATACATGTAAGAGTATCATATCAAAATAGTGTTTACCCCAGGAACAAAAAAGGGCATGGTAACTTTATAAAAAAGGGCACTTCAAGCACGCGCTGAATGATCAAAAAGGGCACTTTATGCGCGCGCTGAGGAAAAAAGGACACATTTACTGTCTTCCTTCCCCTCCTCCCCCCCACACACACCAAAGAGATTCTTACATTCCCTGTTTATTTATTGTCTTTGCTCCCCTCCAAATCCAACATTCCTTCCTTTGTTCCTTCAAATGGATGTCCCTTTTAAAACCTGTTCCCCAGCCTAAAAAGATCTTATGTTCCCTGTTCACTTATATGGTCTTTGTTCCTCTCAAAATCTAGCATTATTTTGTTCTCTCATTTCTAAAAAAATGTCCCTTTTCCCCAAAAACGCTTGGGAGGAAATATGTCAAAGGGAAATAAATGTTACTGTAATAGCCTATTAATATGTTCAAGGGAGGTAAGTTGATAAAAAATGAAAATATTTAATTCATGCAGAAATATGATTTCTTTTTCAACACAATTGAAATGAAATTTACTTAAAAGGTATTAATATATTTTTTTATTACATATCAAGCAATAAAGCATTTAGTTAACAAAAAAATCTTCAACTTAAAGGCACATTAGGAAGTACCACAAACGTTTGATAACCCTAAGAAGTATATACGGTCATTGTATATTCAGTATGATAAAGATGTCAACTTGACCTTGTCAAGTGCATGTACACTGTCCTGTCTGTAAACAGGTGCAGATTTCTTATGTAATCAGGCCACTTATTGGAATCTCGGACTACGGCTAGAGTTACAAAGGAAAATGGACTTTCAAACCAAGAAAATGGACCGTTCTTATAAAGAAAAAAGGCTACGATCGGTCAGAAAAAAGGCATGGCGCACAGGAAAAGGGCATGGCACTCCAAGAAAAGGGCATGGCGCAGCGCCATGCTAAAAGGGCCTAGGGGAAACACTACAAAATTATCAGTGGATTTATTAAGCCCTTAAATTGCTTAAACATATTGCTTTTACATTTCAATAACAATATGGATCATTGAATGCCGGCTCACCAACATTTGCCAATCTAATCTAACAAATCATCAAGCTTTCATAAATGTAAAAACTGGTCAACTCTTTCTTTGCTAGTGATGGCTTTTGTTGTCTGCTGATAACCTTAAACTGCCAACAGTTTGGAACAAGATCAGGACAGACAGAATGTCAGTCCTCATCTGGATCCAATCCATATAGCTCTGGCGGCCACTTTTTTTTTGAGGATCAGAACTATTTGTGAAAATTTGGTAGAGGGCATTATGGGGAACATTCATGTGAAATTATTTTAAATTCGGACCAGTGGTTCAGGAGGAGATGTCATTTAAAGAAAAAGTTTACGGCCGACGGACGCACAAAGACCGATCACAATAGCTCACCTTGGGCCTTTGGCTCAGGTGAGCTAAAAAAGTCAGCTGACAACAACATAAACATGAAAAATTACCCAGCATGCAAAGAGGTAAATAAAGTATCTCACCTAGACCTCTTATCTGTACTCCAAAATAACTCCTATTGAGTCTTGACACCTTTGAAGTACCATGTATTTGAAAATATGATAGAAAATGGAGTATTTGCTCCTTTAGAGCAAATGCTCCATTTCTCATAATATTTTCAAAAGTATTTAACATCAGTTCTCTGAGAGCACCAGAAAATTCCCATAGACCCATTCCACGCACCGTCTCAGAATCGGACGAAACTTTCACACAATGATTATGACCACCCAAAAACAGCATAAATTTAGTTAAAATTTTGTTTGCATGCACCGTTGCCATGGCAACCAGCAAAATAAAAATTGGCTAAAATTAGCCAAATTTCTCATATGCAAGTATTGAAAATAGCTGTTTTTCATGTGAAAATATCAATATAAAAAAATAGCATACATCTAAAATATGTTTTTTCTTCCAAGTCAACCATATCTTGCTAACACATATCAGATGTTTATTTCAAAATTTAAAAATTACAAAGTTTTGTGTCACAAGGGCTTTGAACATTCTCATAATGTTTTTCTGAACTGACTAAATGTAGTTATTAAAGTTATAGAAAAACATGAGTGGGTTATTTGGATCTTACTTGCAAAATGAGCGCTTTAATAATGGCACTGTACAGCAAATTTTAAAACAGGTTTTAATGGAGCCCTGTCATAAACATGTTCTAACAATATAATTAATTCAACTGCAAGTACTTTTGATAAATAACCTGCTCCCTGGAAGGGTTTTAGATCAAAATTGTGTGAAAACGGGTTTGCATCTTGAAAATAGTGCTTATTTTCTCTATTTTTAAGCAAAAAAATGCAAAAAACAGGGGGTAGGGAAAATCAACCAAAGATTGACCTTTATTGTGAAAGGCATGCCTGGCAGAAATGTACTAGAATCAAAATAATATTGGCCCTGCTAGATTTTAAAACCAAGTTGATTAAAATATTTATATTTTTTTGAGAGAAAAGGGGCCATAACTCTTTATAAGGAACTGAAAATGCAAGGATTTTGGAGAATTTTTCTTTAATCGAGGGTTAATCAAAAATAACTGAGAGTTGGTTAATATCTCTTTCTCTTGACTGAAACTTAAAACACCTATAGAATGAACCTTTGTGCTTTATTGCATATAGATGTTGACGTCTTATCATCTTCAATGTGCTGTTGCTGGGCAACCGAAGACTGCCTCTCAGCGATGTGCATTCGCGCTAACACATTTCTGACGAAGCAGAGATGAATTTAAAATTATTTCAAATCTAAAACAGTACATGTATAACAACAGACCTTTTGTCTTGCAAATTGTATCATACAATGTGCTAGCAATGTTTTAAAGAAGTTAAATAGAAAGTTAATACATGGGATATTCGTTGCCTAGCAACCAAAATCGAAGGAAATTCTATTTTTGACAACAACACCAGATTTAGATGCTATGGAAACTGTTTATTCCTAAGAATATTCCAGATATGCATTCAGATATTATAAACAATGACTTCATACAATGAAATGGTTATATAATATAGTACTTAGTTGAAAATTTATCTCTAGAATGAACCATTATTGGTGGGTGGGGTATATTTTGGGATGAAATTTTCCGAAAAGTGATTTAATTTTCCTGTTATTTGTGGAATAAAATTCCAACAGCTATATTACAGTTGTTGCTTTTATTGAAATATACACAGAAATTTTATTTGCAACAAATGGACAAGTAGATGTAACTTTTTTGTATAGAGTTTCCATGACAACGCTTTATTCCAGCGTGAAGGTTTAACATTTCTCACAAGTATTATGATTTCCACTTAAACAGATATAGAAAATGCACATTTCAAGATTTTTCCAATATAAGTGCATTAGGAATCAAATTTGGCCTTGAGGTAAAAAAAAGGTCAAGGACAACCCAGATCCATCATTTGTGCAAACCTGGTAGGGCCATCATCTCCAATAATACATACCAAGTCCCAAGGCCATTGGCCTTTTGGTTCTAGAGAAGAAGATATTTAAAGGTATTTTACTGTATATGGGCATGGCGGCCATCTTGGTCAAGTAGCCATTAACATTTTTTTTAAATTTACTCACCTTAACTTAAGGAGTCTCCATATGAAATTTGAGTTCAATTGGCCAAGTGGTTTCTGAGAAAACTATATTTTAATACATTGATGGGACTCAATTCTGAGCGAACTTGGCTGAAAGGTCAACCTTGACCTTTAGAACTTAATAATAGACATTGTCTCTTAACATATTAAGGGAGAATAATGATTTTGGCTTCAAAAGTATTTAAAAAATCAATTTTTCAAAAAAATTCCAAGTTAAAAGCATTAGGAAGCAAATTTGAACTTGGTGTTAAGTAGGTCAAGGTCAACCTAGGATCACCATTTGAACAAAAATGGTAGGTCCTACACCCTAAATGTTACATACCAAGTCCCAAGGTCATCAGCCTTCTGGTTCTTGAAAAGAAGATTTTATAGGGATTTTACCATATATGGGTATGTTGGCTATCTTGGTCATGTGACCAGAACAATTTGTAAAAATTTTGGCTAACTTATCATAAGGAGCAAGACTTTAGTTAAGAGTGCATAACAAAAATTTAATTTTCTTACTTCTCAACCGAAGCATATGTTGTGGGTACTCAAAAGAACCATCTCAATGAGACGGTTCTTTTGAGCACTCAAACATATGTTAAAACTGATGGGCAAGAAAATATTTACATTTTTACGCTGAAAAATTTTGTTAATCTAAAGCTTTGAGGAGTCTTCCTATGAAATTTGAGTTCAATTTGCCTAATGATTTCTGAGAAAAAATTGTTTTAATACATTGATGGGACTCAAATATCCTAAGGAGTCTCTATATAAAATATGAATTAAATTGGTCCAGTGGTTTCAGAGGAGAGGATGTTTGAAAATGTTGAAGGACAGACGGATGCTGAGGACGGATGACAGACAGAGCTAGAGTCACTGGTATACTATCAGCTCACCCATGAGCCTTCTGCTCAGGTGAGCTAAAAATGTTGGGCTTAAAATTGTGAAAATTTATTTGACATCAATTTTTACATTTGTTTTGGGTGCTCAAAAGAACCTTCCCATTGAGATGATTCTTTTGAGTACCTAAACCATATGTTTTGGTTGAAAATATGTAAAGTAATTTTGAATTGCATTTTGTTGTTGTTTTTTTTATCATGAAGCCTACTATTGTCTTGATAATAATAATTTTATTGCTATTTATCTTCATGGGATTCCATAGTACTCTCTGGGTTGTCCTTCTAGAAATCAGTTGAATCAGTGCAGCAGTCTGTACCATTTTATCATTCATGTGAATTGTAAGGTACAATCAAAGGCACTTAAGTCAAGATGAGAGGAAGACAGAAATACAAATGTTCAGGCTTGAAGCTGTGAAGAAAGCTGTGTAACTTGTTGGCAGGTCTTTTCCTGGACTTAGTGGTAGTGTACAGATGGTGGATGGATGTCCCATAGTCAATTGGGTTTATTTTTACTGTTCTGCATCAACACCAGTATTTGTAATTTGGCTGATATAGTTCATTTGTGGTCACTTTTCCAGAGGTATAATGTTACTAGATCTTGAAATGAACCACCAAATAAGCATATACTGTCTTCTCTGTAATAGGATCTGTGAACATGGTAAAAAACCTGAAAAAAGGGGAGCCATTAATTAGTAAACAGGTCTGACTAGACAAAGACTAGGTTTTCAAAATGACTAGGCAGCAATCAATGGGCTTTTGATCAGATTAGGCAGATGCACAATCTGATCTTAGCCAACATTCAATCTCTTTTTTACACTGTGTGGAACACTACAGCAATTACTTCATGACAATAAAACTTCCATAGTTTTTTATTTGAAAACATTGTTAAGAAATCTAAAACATTTCAATGGTCCAGATTAGTGTGAAAAAAATATATGTGTGTTTCTGGTAAGATGAAATTTTAAAATATGGATGGTAGATACTGTAGGAAAATATTTTTTATTTTGTTAAAAGTTTTTAAATGGGAGACAATATGGCCCTATTTGGAAATTCCCTAAAAATAATGAAAAAAGCTAAAAATTAGGCACAGTTGGGTAACATGAAACACACATGTTTTTAATTTAAGCCGTAACATACTTTTTGAGCATAAAAAATAAGCCTATTTTCTTATCCATCAATTTCATTGTGGGTACTCAAAAGAACTGTCTCATTGAGACAACAGACAGACAGAGTTGGTCACAATAGTATAAAAAAATGTCTGGGGATAATAATTGTAAAATGTAAAGTTAAAAGTATACGGAATGATCCACATTTATTCATATGCAGTTTGATACAATAATAGGCCAACCAATTAATAAATTATGTGTTTCAGGTTACATTAACATTTATAATAGGGATGGTAGGTAGAAAAATATTGCTATTTCATTAAAAAATACATGGGGAAACAATATGGCTAAACTGGGAAAACCCCTAAAAGGCTTCAAAGGGGCAAATAAATTAGACACTGTCTGGTAACCTGAAACACACAATTTTTCTTTAGGCCTATGGAAGCTCCATTAGTAATTTTAAGGGATGATAGCTTGAACTGTCAAAACTATATTATCATGATTATATAGGCAATGTCACAAGAAATTCGAATATCTGATTTCATTACATGTGCAGACCACTGAGACCAGCCTGCATATACATGCAATCTGATCAGCACCTTTATCATTCCCTCAAAGGTAAAATCCTAAACTTCAATGTTATCGACAAAACCTCAATCTTCTAGCTAGTCTCTGTAGCTAAGCAAGTTGGTTTGTCCTGATTATAACTCAAAGTACCCAGTTTAGTATAATTTGAGTTCAAATTTGAAGGCATCGGCCTCCAGCAGGCAACAGCCTGCCTATTTACAGAAAAAAAAATACATTTTTATCCCACCTGCTAGTAGCAGGGTCTGACATAGTTCTTCAAATCAGCCCTTCTACAATTTGCTTCACTTAAGCTCGGAGGGGGCCCTTTTGTTTTGCATTTTAATCCATTTTTGCAGACCAGGTCATTGAATTTTTTGTGCAAGGCAGAGAATTCACAGAGCAGAGAGATCACAGATTGGGAAGATAAAATTGAGCCAAGAATGGCCTGCCAGCGAAACACCATCCAAATGGCCTTTTGATGGCGGGCTAATAGTGGCCTGAGATCCAAAAAGGTTACATTTCAGGTCAACCAAAATTCTTATTTTATTAGAGATTACCAATTCCATGACATCTCAGCCCCTGACAAACTCGGCCATAACAAGTAGGACTACTAACTTGGGCCTCAACCGAAATATTGTTTCATTTGTTTCAGGAAGCTGTAATCCCGCTGTATATAGTTTCATTGCACATGTGCTTAATCCCAATCATGTTTTGTCTATTCTTCAGTCAACCCATTGACAACAAACTCAGTACCAGATAACCATCACGGTTTTAGTTCTCATAGTTCCAAATTTAAGCACAAATGAATCATCCTAGAGCTGATGTGCATGAGTTATCCTTTGAACATTGGAACCCCGTAAATGAATAGTTCTGAAGAGACTGCGCCAATGCATCTATTCACTAGCTTTTCAAATGTTACATATAGCAAACAGTGCAGTCCAAGTTGAGAAGCCTGATAATATGAGGTTTCATAAGGACAACAATAATTGAAATACCAATTTATGATGACTCAAACCGAAAGAGAATTCAACAAAACTTGTCGGACTGGTGATAATAAATGTGTGCCAATATCGAAGGCCAGGGGGTGGGGGGGGGGGGGATCCAGGATTTCTTGATAGGGGGTTCAAATTTATAAAGGGGGGTTCGATTTGTTAATTTTATCTGATTATTTATTAATTTTCTCAGATTTTTCTGAAAATTCTCCATGTTAATGAAATAATTTTGTCTCAATTGAACCCTCTCTGGATCCGCCACTGAAGGCTCTATGCGCAGTCAGGCCTTAGCCTTCGCAGGTCACATATTGGATATAAAGTATCATACGGGATGATAGGCTAGTTATAAAATATTGGATAACAGAACACAATTACATCCTTAAACTTCACACTTGAGGGCCTGTAAATTTTTTAACACTCCTTCAGCAACACTGAGATAGGTACATGGGTAGTGGGTCAACTCGGCCTGAAGTCAAGTCGGCCCCTGAGTCAACTCGGCCCTGGGTCAAGTCGGCCTGAGTCAACTCGGCCCGGTGTATTTTTAGAGCATTCACGGTTGTGGTTTGAGTTTTGCCTCGGACCAAATATAACATAATAATTTATTACTGGGTCCGAAGTTTTGTATACTCTTTCGGACTAAATTAAAGATAAATATTGGACAATTATTGACAAACATGGCAATCAAGCTATAAATTGATCGAATTTGGGGTGAACTTAGGCCTAATTGCTAATTGATTAAAGGTAAATATTGTTTAATAAAAGTTTTCACACTTTGTCAAGCACTGGCTTCCAATATCTTGCAAACAGGGCAATTATCGTTTTCTTAACATTAGTATTCTAGAATAAAAACGGCGATTGCGATTAAAAGTTTGATCAAAATAACTTGGCCTAACATGAAAGGTGCCGCTGATTTTTCTCTTATTAAAATGAATAAGCGATGCAAAACTATATATTCCTTACCCGCTCTCTTATCATTTATATTGTAATGAATTCTGTCTATGATACTATATTCTATTAGTTTGCATCTTACTAATGCTACCGTTTACTATATCTTGGTCTGTCAATCTTGACTACTTAAGGGGTTCGACTTCATAACGCCGTTATGAAGTCGAACCCCTTAAGTAGTCAAGATTGACAGACCAAGATATAGATAGGACCAAACGTTATTCCCTCAAACTTTTGTTGAACTTTTTTTTAATAAAACACAAACATGTACAAAACCAGGATAGCACTGGCACCCTTAATTGAAAAATAGGCTATATAAGACCAGACCAAGATGACCGCGGGCCGAGTTGACTCGGGCCGACCCGAATTCGGTACATGTATATTGTCGTTGGTATAGTTCTCCCAAATTTTGACAAAGGGGCCGAGTGGGTAAGGGGCTGAATTTGCAATGGGCCTAGTTTGTGGGGCCCCCGAGATGTCCATTCACAGGCTTACCTTTTATAATTTGAACACCCTGGCAGCCTCTTTTATCTTCAGCATCATTTCCAATGGGCCATTCTACATTAATTAAGAAGCCTGTCGGAATAGGGTACCAGTAGCATCACACAAAGTAGCCTGGGCTCCTTTTTTCTCCTTGAATTAATATTCAGTTTAGTCAATCCTATATGTGCCTGACACACAACAAATCCCTTGGTCATTTTACTCAGGAGCAGCAAAATGTCAGGCAGATATATGCTACAGAATGCTTCATCAAAGTGTAATTGTTGTTTTTGTTGTTAAACGAAATAATGTTACATACAAATTTTAGTCACATTCAGTCCTTCTTGAGTCCGTTTTTAGACATAACACATTCTCTGTCAGTTAGAAATTCATCTGAACATACAACTATGGTGGATAAATCAACACAGCTACCAAAATAGGTTGATTGACAGTTTTTCCAGCAGAATTTGCCATTGTTTGAAAAATCTGGGAAATTGGTTTCACATGTATAAGGGAGGTAACTGCCTAGCAACTGCCAAGCAACAAGACAAGGGGTAGAATAGAACAGAATAAAAACATCAAAATTAAGACCCTATCACCCTGTAAAATCTTGGTGAGATTACAATAACCCACTCATGTTTCTTGTGAATATTGTATTTCAGACTATTCAGATTATGTTTTGATATGGGGCCATGTCTGTATCCCGGTGCATTATGCAAAATATTCACTTAAAATGTAGACTGTTTTATGACAAAATAATTGCAAATTTCTCAGTTAAAAGGCCACTGTAACAAAAATAGTCTTCAAATACCACATTTTTAATTTTTATTAATTTCTTTGGTATTTACTTCAAACAAACATTGTAGAATCAATGAAATTAATACAGCTCTTGTTTGCTAAAAAGACAATATTTTGGGCCACTGAAATTCTTGACCAAATATCAGTTTTACATAATTCATACAGAGTTTCCATGGCAACGAAAGATTCAATTATGAAACAAAGTATATTTTTCTGGGTTTTTGGACATAGACTTTCATTTGAATATGGTCTAAAGAAATTTCTTTTCGGTGCGTGGAGAAATTTGTCTGGTGCTCTCAGAGAATTGATCTTAAAACTTTACTTAAGTTTTTCATGATTTTTTTTTAATGTTGTCTAAAAATAGAAAATGATGTCATGATCTAAAAATAGCCTATGGAGTAAAGATCTCACCTTGACCCCTAATCTGTTTGCTTCCATGTACTGTTACAGGGCATGGCACCTGAACACATTCTAACTCATTTTCCTCCAAACATATCAACGAATCTTCATCAAAGTTGTAATTAAGAGGAAGAAAATTATTTGTATTGTCACACCTGCACAAGGTGTTTTGCATATATTTTGGCTCTGTGTTTTGGCACGTTATTCCCTTGACGCATTTGGACTTTTTCCTCGGACATTCACTTATTTCATTTGAAGGAGTATTCTCAACAGGATTATATCTCTCAGGATCTCGGCAATATTCACAGCTGATGTCGCCGTCTTTTGTAATGATGGGTTCCTGACCTGTAAAAGATTTGAGCCAACACGTGAGATTTTGGTACTTATCACATAGGCATGGGTGAAAGTTCAAAAATTCCAAAATCCTGAACTTTCAAAACTCCAATCTTAAAACTTGCGGTATGCCCAATAATTACTCACAATTTCAAGTTTAAATGGTCAATTGTCTTTAGACAGACTGCCTATAAAAGTAAGTAAGGGTGCAAAGATCAGGAATTGATACAATCAAGTACCACACCTGACCAGTATAAATCAGAGAACCTATTATAAGCTTCCTAATTCTGCCTCGAATTTCTGAATTCAGGAATAATCCTGAAAACTTTCACCAATGCATATAGGCAAACAAGGAAGGCTTAGACGAGGATGCACAAAAGTACAGTCTCAAAGGTGCAGTCTTATTTCGAAAATCCAACATATTAATCAAGTCATCTATGATTCTTCGAACCTTCAGCACTGTATTTAAGTTGAGTTATGAGACAGTATTATTCCCTTGCTCTCAGGCTTTTTTGCCCATGTTTCGCCATTGTTATCGTAAAGTGAGAAGAATGTCAAAGTTGTATAAATATTGGGTATAGCTTAACAGTATTGTCTTGCGCGGGCGCGATACTCAAAGAATCGACCTGTCTGCTAAGGCACATCAAGACTGAAAAGTCCGGTTTGTGTCAATACCGGTGTGCAATACTCGAAACACTGTGTTAAAAAGTAACAAGCACTGAATAGTTATAAATAATCCGTTTATGGAGACATCAAGTAACCTTTGGTAGCTAAACAATAACAATGATTGGTAATACAGTATTTAGCGAAACAATGATAAGATTTCATACACTAAAACATTTTTTGGGTCAAAAAAGTAGTTTCAGTGATGCGTGATGAAGCAGATTGATAACAAGTTTGAATCAACCAATCAGGCGGATCACATGATTTGGTGACGTATTCGGTAAACAAGTATGTCGCATGCACCCACAAAGCTCAAATCAGATAGGTCAGTATTTGAAAATGCTCCCGATCGTAAGATAATGGCTGAACAGGGATAAGAATGTTCCTGGACGGGTTTACAATTTAATGCACTAGATTTGGCACCACTCCGTGTATAAATTTGTACCCAACATTTGTTTGTGTTGTATGCAAAACTGGCAATCGCAAACCAAATACTATAGCAAAATACTCTATGAGAAAGTTCAAAATTGAGTATCAAGGATTTTTATTGCGTTTTTGTACGCACAGAAATGAATTTAATTGCTTTTTCGGGTCCAAGCAATTGCGTAAATAAGCAATATGCAGCCTTATCTGGGGCTATTTAACCAAAACCTAGATAGAGAGGGCAGAACCAGACCAGACTGCTTCTGAAGAAGCAGTCTGATCAGGGTCTTCCCTGTTTGGTTTTCTGACAAGCATTTTGTGAGTTCCAGTCCTTAAATAACCATTATTTTATTTGAGAACAGAAAGAGAAAAGTGTTTGAAATTTTAGAACATATACCATGAAAAATTACTGACTCTTTAATGCATACTTTGGCAAACAGTAAAGACCAAGATAATGCGGCATTTCATCAGGGTCTACACCGTTTGCCAAGGCAAAAACAATCTTCAGCGAAAGAAATACAATTTTATTTGGAAATTACAACCTATCATCCCTTGATATATACAATGGACTATCCCAAAGTAAGTAAGGTTGCAAAGATCAGGAATCGATACAATCAAGTACCACACCTGACCCAGGATACCAATGGGAAAGTGACAAACTCACAGTTAGACACCACAAACGAGAGCCAAGAGGTCAGCCCTTTCCCAACGTTTACTATTTCAAACCAGAAGGAAGAATCCATTAGTGCATAAAGGGTTAACTCACCTATAATGCATATTTGCAATTCTGCACATGTCTCTCTCCATATACCCAACTCATCTTTAGCACAATGGTAAGTCCCAGTGCCTTGACAGTTAAGCTTGTCTCCTAAACACTGCCAGGAGGAGGATCCATATACTGGGCAACCACTGTCGTCCACAGACCAACCACACTCCCTATCGACTGGTACAGTATCACCAGTTTTCAAACCAAAGAGGAAAATAGTAAAAACCTGGAATATTGATGTTAGAGGTCAAACTAAGGTGCACGTAAACAGGTTTAGATAAACAAAATTTTTGAGCGTATAATTGTAAATCTTTTCTTACCCATTAGTTTTAACATATGTTTTGGGTGCTCAAAAGAATCATCTCATTGAGACGGTTCTTTTGAGTACCCACAACATATTTTTTAGTTGAGGAATAAGAAAATTATTTTTTTGTTACACACTCTTAACTAAAGGAAAATATGGAAAAACATATATGTAGCAAAACATGGAATTTTGAAATATGAGGTCAAACCAAGGTATATTGTTAAATAGAGCATTAAAATTAGAGGTCAAACCATGGTATACCATTAAATCATTAAATGGAGCATTAAATCAGAGGTCAAACAATGGTATACCATGAAATGGAGCATAAAAATCAGTGGTCAAGGTAGATCTATATTCTGGGCAACCACGGTCATCCACAGACCAGCCACAGTCCCTATCGACTGGTAGGGCATCACCAGTTTTCAAAGCAAAGAGGAATATAGTAATAAAAACCTGGAATATTGATGTTAGAGGTCAAACTAAGGTGCACGTACACAGGCTTAGATAAACACAATTTTTGAGCGTAAAATTGTCAATCTTTTCTTACCAATTAGTTTTAGCATATGTTTTGGGTGCTCAAAAGAACTGTCTCATTGAGACAGTTCTTTTGAGCACCCACAACATATGTTTTGGTTAAGGAATAAGAAAATTATTTCTTTTGTTACGCACTCTTAACTGAAGAAAAATATGGAAAAACATATATGTAGCAAAACATGGAATGTTGAAATATGAGGTCAAACCAAGGTATATTGTTAAATAGAGCATTAAAATTAGAGGTCAAACCATGGTAAACCATTAAATCATTAAATGGAGCATTACATCAGAGGTCAAACAATGGTATACCATGAAATGGAGCATTAAAATTAGAGGTCAAAACATGGTAAACCATGAAATGGAGCATTAAAATTAGAGGTCAAAACATGGTAAACCATGAAATGGAGCATTAAAATTAGAGGTCAAAACATGGTAAACCATGAAATGGAGCATTAAAATTAGAGGTCAAAACATGGTAAGCCATGAAATGGAGCATTAAAATTAGAGGTCAAAACATGGTATACCATGAAATGGAGCATTAAAATCAGAGGTCAAAACATGGTATACCATGAAATGGAGCATTAAAATTAGAGGTCAAAACATGGTAAACCATGAAATGGAGCATTAAAATTAGAGGTCAAAACATGGTAAACCATGAAATGGAGCATTAAAATCAGAGGTCAAACAATGTTATACCATGAAATGGAGCATAAAAATTAGAGGTCAAGGTAGATCCATATACTGGGCAACCGCTGTCATCCACAGACCAACCACAGTCCGTATCAACTGGTACAGCATCACCAGTTTTCAAACCAAAGAGGACTATAGTAAAAATCTGTAAGATTGATGTTAGAGGTCAAACTAAGGTGCACATACACAGGTTTAGATAAACAAAATTTTTGAGTGTATAATTGTAAATCTTTTCTTACCCATCAGTTTTAACATATGTTTTGGGTGCTCAAAATAACCATCCTATTGAGATGGTTCTTTTGAGTACCCACAAAATATGTTTTGGTTAAGGAATAAGAAAGTCATTTTTTTTTGTTACGCACTCTTAACTAAAGTCTTGAAGTACATGTATAAAGCAAAAACCTGGAATGTTGAAATACGAGATTAAAACATGGTACCGGTAGATTGTGAAATAGAGGATTAAAATAGGTCAAACCATGGTATACCATGTAATAGAGCATAACAATTAGAGGTCAAACCATGGTAAATCATTAAATGGAGCATTAAAATCAGAGGTCAAACCATGGTATACCAAGAAATGGAGCATTAAAATCAGAGGTCAAACATGGTATACCATGAAATGGAGCATTAAAATCAGAGGTCAAAACATGGTATACCATGAAATGGAGCATTAAAATTAGAGGTCAAAACATGGTAAACCATGAAATGGAGCATTAAAATTAGAGGTCAAAACATGGTAAACCATGAAATGGAGCATTAAAATCAGAGGTCAAACCATGGTATACCATGAAATGGAGCATTAAAATTAGAGGTCAAAACATGGTATAGAGTGAAATAGAGCAGTAAAATTAGAGGTCAAACTATGGTATACAGTGAAGACCTGAAATATTGATTGTTGAAGGTCAAACCTCAGTATAAAAGTACAGTGAAAGCCTGGAATATGTATTGCTATTTTTGGACGGAATTTTCCAAGTTTCAAATGTAAAAATTGAAATGCCTTAAGGTTGGTTCCCGTTCTCATATGCTTTGGTTAAGAAATATGAAAATGATTTTTTAATTACCAGTCATCTTTTGTACACTGGAAACAGTGAAAACCCCTAAAGGGTGTTTGGCAAACAGTGAAGACCCAGATGACAGAATGTGTCATTTCATCAGAATCTGCAATGTTTGCTAAAATAAAAACAATCTTCATGGACTGGAGTAAATCTAAATTCTTTGCATTCTGGGTAATTTTTCATGATTTTCAGTCGTCTGCTGACTTTTTCAAAATTGACTTTTTCGAAAAATTCTTTCAGGGGTCAAACACATTGGACCATGAATGGGTCCAAATTGTTTGCTAAGATCAGCAGCAGATGACAAACTTTGCCGCTGGGCAGGCAAAGTTAATTTGGAAATGCTAACATGTGATCCCTTGATATTAACAATTAACCATCCCAGGCTCATTTTATCAAAACCAGAAGGAAGAATTCATTAGTATACAAAGGGGTAACCCTTTGGATTTGGGATACTTTTGCAAACAGTGAAGACCCAGATGAAATGCAGCATAATGCTGCATTTCATCAGGGTCTACATTGTTAGTATTTGTAAAGGTAAAAAAGATCTTCAGACAAAAGAGTACAATATTTTTTTTTGAAAATTATAACCTGATTCCCCTAGATATGTACAATGGACGATCACAAGTTCATTGTATCAAACCCATTGTCATCGACTAGAAGCATTTTATCAAATACTGACCTGTCTGATATCAGCACTGTGGGTACATGTGACATATTTGTGTACCAAATGCGTCACAGAGTCATGTGATTCACCCGATTGGCTGATTCAATATTGTGTATCAAGCGTGTCATCACGTGTCACTGAAACGGTTTCTTTGAAAATGCCATGTGGAGAATGTTTTCAAAATGTTTTAGCGCATACAATATGATCAGTCTATGGCTGAATACCGAAATACCTATCATTGTTGTGAATTGGCTACCCAAAATGACTAGATATCTCCATTGAAGAATTATCTAAAGGCATTTAACGCTTGTTACTTTTTAACGTAGGTGTTTTGAGTAATGCGTACCGCGTAACAGCACAAACCCGAATTTTCAGTCGTGAGGTCGATTCTTTAGTATCGCGCCTGCGCAAGACAATGGTATCAAACCAGATGGAAGAAATAATTAGCATAAAAGGGGTTAAGCAATTTTACTGGATGTACTTTACTTACAGCTAGAAAATAAAGCATCATACTTTTCTTCTTCTGTCTAAGAGAACTGTAAATATAATGCATAGGTTTAGATAAGCAAAAAATTTCAGCGTGAAATTGTAATTATTTTCTTACCTATCAGTTTTAACATATGTTTTGGGTGCTCAAAAGAACCGTCTCATTGAGTACCCACAACATATGTTTTGGTTGAGAAATAAGAAAATTAAATTTTCTGTACGCACTCTTAACTAAAGTCCTGTAATGAGTAATGAGTACAGTAAATTATCTAAAATTTTGAATACTTTTCTGTTTCTGTTCTCAAATAAAATGTTGGCTATCAGGGCTGGAAATAATAAAATGCTTGTCAGAACAGCAAACAGGGAACACCCTGATCAGACAGATTCTACGGAAGCAGTCTGATCTAGGTCAACACTGTTTGTCCTGGCCCTGTAAGGTTATGGACAGTCTTTACATCCATAGACTCAAAATTTTGGACTTCATATGCGTCAATTTCGGCCCTGTGCACAAGAAGGCAAAATCGCATGTCAATAATTTGGGCAAGCAACATGAATGAGGTAAGAGTTGATATTCTGTAAAAAACATTTATACCCCATTCTATCTTTTTTTGGAAGAAAAATGATTAATAATTATTACCCAAAATGAAGATTTACCAAGTAATTGCAGAAAGTCGCACACAATTACAAAACAAACTAGAACACATTCAATGGTGCACCATCGCAAATCCACACACTCTCGAAGAAATCTAATGGTAATTGACCCTTTGACCCCATCCCAAGGTCACCAGTTTTATCATAGGTTAAAATTGTTCAGTGTATTGTGGTCTACTGCTCATACCCATTAATTTGATATTATGCCACATGACCATGTTCAGAAAATTAAATTTTTTACCCCTCCCGGAAGCCCCAGGGGATGGGGACCCAAAAAATTGTGCCAATGCATGTGCCATTCATGTGAGTGATTCACACACCAAATCTGGTTGAATTTTGGGAAAAAAAATTTTTTTGACCCCCAACCCCCCACGTCTCATCCCTGTGCATGACCCAGGTGGCCAAATGAAAATTCCGTCTGATATGTTATATATCTTTCATTTGTGAGAAAATACACAAAGTTTGGTTTAAAAATCTTTGAAATTGACTTTGTAATTCAGATTTAATGATATTTGACCTTTTGGCCCCTCCCCAAGGCCCCAGGGGGCAGGGACCAAAAAATGGTGCCAGTGCATGTGCCATTCATGTTAGTAATTCACACACCAAATCTGGTTGAATTTTGGAGAAAAAAAATTTGACCCCCAAACCCCCCACGGTGCCCCTAAGGCCGAACCCTGGAGACCCAGGCGGCAAAATGAAAATCCCGTCTGATATGTTTTATATCTTTCATGTGTGAGAAGACAAACAAAGTTTGGTTAAATAATCTTTGAAATTGACTTTGTAATTTAATGATATTGATATGCCCCGGTGTCCGGAGTTATGTTACACACAGATCTACCACTCATATGTTTACATCCTTTGTCAAGTTATTTTAACTCTAAGGCTATACGATAAACTGACATGCATGTTTTCATAAATCATTACACATACTTGAAGTTTGCGCATGGGTGTCAGGTCTGAACGAGTATGCACAGGACCGATTTCTTTCTTGTTTTATAAAGCATCATCTCGCACTTGCCAGTGTCCGCCATATTGATTAGGATGTGTATTTATGTTAAATTGCATTATGGGAGTGTTGTCAAGGTGTTGATGTAAACACGTCGTCTGGTTTTTCGACTGTCAAATCGAAAAGTTCAACTTCAAGAGCATATTTACATTAATTCTATTCATCAAATTTTAAATCATCGTAAGGGTCATTTTATACATTCATTTGCCAATGTTTACATGTATTTATTATGCATCAGTCATTCATCATTTAGCATTTATCAGTGTTTGAAGCCAATCACCCATTCATTTTATCGGTTATTTTTAATGTCGGCATTGTTTACGAACGTTTGTGTGCACCCGCAAAGTAAAGTGTTTGCATCACGTGCGTTAACGTCAACTATCGGTGCGTGATTGCAGACAGTTAACGTTGTGTGCATGGTTAGTATATAAGTCGGCGCGCATTTAGCGCGTGGTCCTCGCATTTTTGGCTTTGAACTGTGCAGTCAAACAAAAGCACCTCAGTCTTCGCAGCGCAATATCTGCTGATTATACGCATATTAATCTATTCTTATAACCTGAAATATTCTGATTTGATAAAATTGTGTACGTATATCCCAAATATAGCAAGAATTATCTTTTAAAGTGAATTTTAATCATTTCTTACTTAGCGAAAAAGACTGAAAACTCGGACTGCTCAGACTATTTTATTTCCAAAGTTTCTTCATCGCAGTTTCAAGCGATCAGCCTTTACGCACGCACTTTTGGCTTCGTATTTGTAAACAAATATTCATTTGTTTAACCATTTTAACTGCATATAGGTCTATTCAACTATTGAGAAATTCTATTTATGCCCATTCATCATTGACCGAGTCATATTTTCACATTGCAGCTCAACTGCTTCAAGATTTCATCTCTTGCATTAGTATATTGTATTTAAATTTAGTTCATAAAACGTTTGCATCTACAATAAATAAGAAAACGGTACTTGAGTGTTATTCTTATTAAAATTACCATATATAGCCAGGTCTGAAAGAACAACAAAATCTAAGTCGAGGTCCAATTTATTTTATTCCCCATTGTTTCTCACTAAGAAACAGTGTGACCACGAGAACCACAATCACATACGGAGGTCAACGTACGAGGGTCATCAATACATATACTGGCTAAAGAGCAGCTCATTTGAGACACAGGTAGCGCGTAACAATATTTAATGATATTTGACCTTTTGGCCCCTCCCCAGGGCCCAGGAGGGGGGGGGGGGGAGTGCCCTTGCACACCCCATTCATGTGAGCAACTCACACACCAAATTTGGTTGGATTTTGTCCAATAGTTTAGGAGGAAAATCTGTTGCAAGATGGCCAAAAAATTCCTGTGTCAGGTGTGATTGATGCATATATGAACTTTTTCTCAGTGATTCAATTACAATTTTGACTTATGGGTCCTGGGAATCGCTGTTTCTCATATCAATGAGTCCAACTGCAAATTTTTGAGTCCAGAACACTATTTTTAATGACAAGTCAGCAATACTATTGTATCCTGGGACTCGCTGAAATAAAAACTTTGCAGAGACAAAATTATGCGTAAAAGATGCAGGATGTGCAGGTAACAAAATCACTGTTTTCTTCCAGTTTTTAGCAAAAAGATAGACATTCAACGTCATTTTCAACTTTTCCAATGATTTATTGCAACAAAATTACACAAGCTGAACACATTTTTCAGTGTGATTTTCTTTTGTGCACATTAATTGACAGCTTCCTGACGAGTAAGACCTTGAAGTATATATACGGTAAATGTTCTAAAATTACGAACACTAAAAAATAATTATTTTTTCCGCTGTTCGTAATTTTAGAAATTACGTTTCAGAAAAAATGCTAGTGTTCGTAATTTTAGAATGTGGTCTTTATCATGAGCAAAAACGGTTTATATGCATGTAATAATGTGGTAGAAACGTGTTGAAAACACGGCGATATGATTCTGCGCTATCTTCTCATTATTCTTTTCAACCGCCGCTAAATTCTTGCGGACTGAGTCAGTAAAATGTTCAGCGCGTGCGGTAATTGCCAAGTCGAGAGCCAGGCACGAGCATGTTATGTCACTCAATTTACTTACAAGTCGTTAAGGTCCACTTATTTAACCTCGGACTACCGATGAATCGCTTCACTTTCGTTCTTCCTTCAGAAAACCAAAACGCTTTTCGCTTGCTCTCCATCTGCGCAAATGCCGTTTACAATGTAATACAGTCTCTCATCTCGTCGATCCAATTTTTTGCAAAGATGTACACGAATCTTTGTCATACGTAGACGAGTTCTTTGAGTTGAAAAATGACGAAATTCAAAAAGAACACGCATCTCTCTCTCTCTCTCTCTCTACTTGTCGATCGATAGAAAGTACGCAAAGTGTCGTACAAAAGCCGATGCACACGATAAAATGGGTTTTCAGTATATCTCAATAAGTGTAGACATAGTCCGGTCCCATGCGCGGATCCAGAGGGTGGACAGGGGGTCCGGACACCCCCACCTGAAAAATCACAAAAATATAGAATTTCTTAGCAACAGACCGGATCCCCTGAAATTCTCAAAACTACCAAGCCAGCATTCAACGTTGGGCCATCATCGGCACGCCAGCGAAACGGCGTTTCGCTGGCGGGCCGATGATGGCCCGCTTTTAGTGATATTTAGATCCTCTCTCCCTTAAAGACGTTGTCAGAGTTCGGATCCAGATCAGATCCGAATTGATTTCAGGAAAGAATGTTACGTCAATTTAAACATTTTGGCATGCATAGAAAGCATGCAAAGCACCATTACTGTCGAATGTCCGACTTTGTCGTGCAAAAGCCGATGCGCACGAGAAGCATCTCCAAGTATCATTTTCAGCACCGATACATGATATTTTTTGAGATTAAAAGAGATTCGTATGCAAGCGCTATAGTCTCTCTCTCTCTCTCTCTCTCTCTACCACCCGCTTTCAAAGTTTGCAAATAGTTTGGATCCAAAAGATCTTCGACGTCATCAGGGGCAAACAGAATAATGTAAGCGAACGTCCGACTTTGCGTCCGATTCCTCGTAAGAATATAATTGAGCCGTGACATGAGATTTCCAACAATGTGGTATGTGGGACCAGCAAAGTCTCAGATCAGCCTGCGCATATACACAGTCTGATCAGAGCCTTTGCTAGTCGCTTGAATATTCTATGAGTGTTAAGCTACTGACTTAGCATCGTTTGGAGTTTGTAAGCTTAAAAGGAGGCTGCACAGGCTCGTCTGAGTCTATACACTCGTCAAAATGCCACATTGTGCCATGATATATACATTGGCTTCGAGCCGATGCGTACGACACGCTGGGTACATTTATATCTCAAAGAAAAGGAAAAAATCAGACAAGTACCATATATCTAGTTTTCATGCATACAGTGCGCCGTTTCATGCTCGAGTTCATTGAAATTCTTTTTTTTATTTCATGCAAACCCATGAAAAGGAGACATAGCTAGGCAATTATGTTTTGAGTGCTAAGTCCGCTTTCGTGCGCCCGAGCCACCGCGTGCTACCCGAGTCTTAAAACAACAACAACACGTGGTCTGATAGTCGGCTTCTTTGATCTCAGACATGTCCGTGAACCATTACCCTGTCCCTTTGTCTGCTGCTGATACTATTAGCAGTGCCGAACCCAGGGTGGGACCTAGGAGGCACCCCCCCCCCCCCCAAAGAGCCTGTGACAAACTAATTTAGCAGACAGTTTGGGCCCAGAACTTGCCCGACAAAATGTTTAACGTTTTGTTCAAGAAACAAATGTGCTGATAAGACTGAGCGGTGCACAGGCTGATCTTCGCATGTAACAAAGTCGGGGTACATACTTCTACAGACGTGTGGTAAATAAAGCAAATTCCAGATGTCCCAATCATCTCAATGGCTTTACTGATTTTAAATTCACAGCCGCGGCATGCACCTTCATTGCATGCACCTTCATTGTGTATGTGGGCAGTTAAGGCGCTGGCGATTTTCCGCGGATGCGCAGGCTCGTCTGAGCCTTCGCTGCTTGCATATGCGATAGGTAACATAATCTCATGAACTGGCTTATTTCATGAAATTAAATATTAAATTCATCAAGATGCAGAATCGTGCTACAATCAATTTATTTCTTGGTACATGTATGTGCGTCTGTGCGTACATTATACCGGTAATGCACTCGTAGGGCCTTCCATGTGCAGTTTCATGAGGACAAACAGACACGCCGCGATCGGCTCAAGTTCCATTTTGAGGAATATGATGTTTTTGATTAATAGGAATAGCAATTATTACATGTACTTAGAAAACCGCTGACAAGCATTTTAAAGACAAGGTACGTATAGATGTCTAGAATTTTTATTTGGCTAGAGTCTTCATCCACTTTAAACTTAGTTAGTGAGCGAGACGAGACCCCGGCGAGATTGTGCAAACACACATGCTCTCCTGAGCCTTCGCTGATCACACCTGTCATAAGTTCCAGCAGGGTCCTCACCAGCTCATATGGGGCTCCGCGCAAGTTGATTTCATGCTCGGGTCCGAGCTGTATTCAAGAAAAGAGCACACGCATAGAATGATAGAAGTGCCCTCCGTGTCGCACGCGGCTTGAACATATTGCCGAACTGGGAAATCCCTTAAAATGCTTAAAGGGGGGGGGGGGAGGGTAGGTATGTCAGTCTCATACATATTTAAGCCTTAAGTTAACGGTAGTGTACAGTGAATAAAAATGAGATGATGACCACGTTTGAGTTCTTGCAGGCATGTCGGTAAAAATATAAAATATACGATGGCTTTATTTTCCGCACTGGATGTCTCGGTGAAAAAAAAAAAAAACATGCAACTTGCACGATTTTCTCTGCATTTTGCACGAAACCGAATGACCCCTTGTGTTGCAAACGTCCACAATCACTATACATCAACTTATTTTATTCTCTCTCGCCTAAGTGATCGTCTCATTTTCCGCAACTCCCTCTCTTCGGGGCTGGTATTTTAGAAAAAAAAATAGCACGTGTCACATATACAGCACACTATTGAGAATTGCTCAGCGTGTGTCAACGTGCATAATTCACGTACAATTAGTTGAATCGCGGCCTGAAGGTCAATGTTTGGTCAGTAATAAATAATGATCTCAGCCATTTGAGCTCAATAGGGTTAGTCAAACATGTCAAAGCAGTTTCGGAATCGTTGCAGGAACTTGTTCGTGCAACTAGATCGTCAATGCTGGTGACCTTGAATAATGTATAACGTATAACGTCGCGCGCTGGCATGCGAAATAGAACGTCACGTGCCAGATTACCCATCTAAGTAGAATGGAACCTTCCAAATGTCGCTACCGCTAACGTGCTATACGGTAGAAGTATACCGAACACAGATGGGACACAAACAGATAAACGGACATCGGTTTTCCGCCGAAAATAACGTGTGTTCGTAATTTTAGAAATTCATTTTTCCGAAAAAGGGCAGTGTTCGATTTTTTAGAATGTTTTAAAAAATTATTTTCGGCGATAATTTTAGGTGTTCGTAATTTTAGTGTTCGAAATTTTAGAACATTTACCGTATTTAAAGACTGTCCATAATTTTATGGACTGTCTTTAAAAATAATCAAATCTTAGACCTGATAATTTTATACCAATAGACCCCTTTCCCATTATCGGAATTTACCTGTATCACGTGATATCGGCTGATCAGTCCAACAATTGGACTACTTCCGGTATATGAAGCTGTAATAACTTACTACTAATTTTGCGTGCATTTCACTTATATTCATTACGGTTAAAACACCAAACGAAAGGAAAATGGCAATTATATGTACCACAATTACATATGATGACAAAAAGAGTTAATTTTATTTCAAAGTTATCTATTTTACGCTGAACGAAGCCTTGCAGACTTTTATTCAAGTAGTATGCGTACTGGCATATATTTTCCACAATTATTTCCGCTGCTGCCGACGAAGGCCCTGATGAGATGTTGTGGTTCCCTGCGGGTCTACACTATTTATTAACTTTCCCAACAAGAATGTCCAAAATATCACAGAAATCGATGTGTCTTTATGCGAACTTTTCCGAGAAAGGATGTCTTTATATCGCCATATCTGCGAACTTTTCCAAAAGGGAGTGCAGACCCGCGGGGAAACACATCTCTCCAAGGCCTTCATCAGCAACGGAAATAAAAGGGAACTGTCTGCCTGTTTCACAAACGTCTCATTTTAGCCAAAAATCATCTGAGTAAAAGTAATAATTTGGACATGTTCGCGCTAGAAGCAAATGCGCTATTCTTACTTTTTAGAAGTGGCAGCAATAGAGTAAACACTCGACAGCTCGAACCCTGGTACATCGAAGCATCCGCATATGTCGAATAGAATATATGAAACACTTGATTCCAAATATGGTATATTTCGTAATATGCAATGTTTCGTGGGTACTCGAAAGAACCGTCTCAACGAAAAGCTTGTTTTTGTGTATTCAAACACACATTTTTGTAAGAATCGGACCAAGTGTAAGATAAAAGGAGAATAATAACTTTTTGATTCAATTTTATTTGCAACCAAACCCCTTTTAGCTCAAACTACTGAAAGCTCACTTTGAAATGTCTGAAACCCGAGCACTTTGAGTTGAAAAGAGTGAATATTTGAATGGGTCCCTATTTGTAGATAACCAGTTACGAAAAGGCATAGGTTTTGAAATTTGGAACCGCATATGCGCCCAAAACTGAAAGCCGGGTAACTCATGTCCCTCTCAGTAAATGTAAACGTGTGAACGCCAATTGTTAAAAGAAACTTTTAAAAAGTGTTTCTTCAGTATCTGTTTTCATAGCTTCGCATTGTAAGTCATTTGGGGAACATTTACAGATCTTAATTATTAAGTTACTAAAAGAATTTTCGGGTAGAATTTCTATAGATGGCTTATTTCATCTAAATGTTTCAAAGAAACAGCAATATCTATTTGGGCTACTAACAGTACGCACCAACATTCCAATCCACTGTAGTCTAGCTTTTATGAACTTAAGATTTCTTATTCTCGAAAAAAAGATGCATTTATATTTTCATAAGTTTTCCGTATTTTTTTTTTTTTTTTTTTACTTTACATGCAATAAGTGTAAAATATACTTTGATTTCGAACTTCTATAAAAATCGACGCAGATTAAAGCAGACTGTAGAGCCTCTGCGCACAGACTCGCGAGAGTTTTCGCTGCTCGCACACACCAGGGTATTTCTAGTAGAACTACCCTGCACACACGCACACACACACACACACACACACACACACACTTTATGGGTGTAGATGACGACGATTCAGCCTCAAGCCCCGCTGGATAAGTTTGGGTGGGCGTTTTAGAGGCTTTTACATATATGTGATAAGTAGACGTCTAGCTGGGCTTCTTATCAACTTCAAATAAAGCGACTGGTCAGGCTAGCCGAAGTTCTAAAGACACGTGTGCAAGGTTTTATTGTTTTCAAAGGGCCCACGGGCACTCATTGAAGAACCGGATGCAATTTGGGACAGCTCAAAATAAAATACATCTTATAACTCGGTGGACAGTTTACAGATGTAACCATAAATGACCCTAGTGACACGCAGTCTTGTCAGACTCTTCAATTAATAATTGCCGTGTAAAATTTTAACCGATGTAAAGTACATGTAGATCTATAAAGTGAGATCAACAGCCAGTATATGTTGCTTTATAACCGGAAGTAGTCCAATTGCTGGACTGGCCAGCCGATGTCACGTGATATAGGTAAAATCCGATAATGGGAAACTCCTCTATTGTGCTTTTCCCCTCTCTCAAGAATGCAGATGATTTCAAAAAGGTCATCTGGCATAAAATTGGTAGAAGCAACCTCCTTTTTATCCATAATTTAAAGTTCCAAAATCTCCCTTTGAAAATTCGCGTGCTACATCTTTCTTTCTCTATATACTGCCAGACCCTCTTTCGAGTATTAATGGCAGGTGTACTTTGTACACTCTGGCTTGCAGGATGAAAGCCTACAAGTAACCATATCCAAATTACCGTAGGGTTCTTTAACATGCACAGGGGGTGACTTTCCCTGCACAGGGGACATCCAGTTAACGTCCCGATCAGATGGACGAAGCATTTATCTAGTGTCATCCCTGCAAATGACACTAAAGAAAGCGTGTTCGGACACTGAAATTTTTCTTGCCGCGAGCAGGGATCCAACCTGTGACCTCTAGCACTAGAGGCAAGTGCCTAACCACTGAGCCACCACCAATTTTCGAGTGCCATCTTCTTTTCGTGTTTGCAACGTAAGTTGTTACCCCTGAAAATGCAAGCGCTCGATGATCCTGATCAACGAGAAAATACGCATTTCAACATAAATTTAGACTTTTAAAAGAAGCCTAAACGGTGTTAGTACACAATTACAGTCTTCTGGTTTGGTAGCCCACGAAAATAGTACCTTTAGAAATTTAGCACTTGCCGTTTCTGGGCCCTTTATGGCGTAAATGGGTGCTTTATTCGACTTTAAATGTACATGTGATTCAACATCGGTCTATGTTTGTCAGGCTGATGCAGAAAAATGCATCTTTGTGTGGACTATTTTGTCACAGACTCCCCGGGTAACGTCTGACACGGGTCAGATTTCAGCCCGGATTTTTTGACTGTTCCCAAAAGAACGGAGAATGCTGAGAAAACGAGATTATCAAGGTAGGTTGTCTTTTCACTTTTTTGATAGGTGAATGACAGATCTTGCCACTCACAGACAGAAAAAAGTCCAAGCAATGTCCTGGGAAAATTTGCAGATGCTCGAATTCTGCCTTTTTACATGGAGTTGAATGGGACCGATTAATTGTGCACCGAACCCTATAAGAGAGAAGGTGAAAAAAAACGAAAATCTTTGTAAAACAGTCATTTTTCAATGAATTCAGATGAAAAAATAGAAATAATTTGAAATTATTTTTGGAAGAAATTTAAATTTAAATTTTAAAATTTTATTGAATTTTAGATTAAATTTTAATATTTTCTTAAAATCATTTTTAAAGCCTGGTTCTCTCGAGGAAAGACTCAAATTGCATTATATACCAGAAAATGCAATTAAATGGCCATACATTGACAGTTTTGACCAGGATTTGACTAATCAATCCGAGCAGGCTGACGTGATACTCCGTTTTTGCAGAATGGCTAGCACTGCTGTGCAAGTTGATTTTTGTGATTGTATTCCCTTTTCTGCTGAAATGTGCTATGAGTGCTTACTCACTTTAACTGTACCAGTATGGTGACTTAGCATATGGGTATTTATTAAAACACTCTTAGGATACTTACACTCATTAGAACCACCTCAAAGAGATGAAACTTAAAGGCATAATGATGAGGATCTGCAGGGACTGGTCGGGACCATTCCCCCAAGCAAGTTCCCTGGCCTCATTGCTTAGACCAATAAAATTCAATTGTATTTGGCTGTTCAACTCACCGGGTCGAGGCTGTACTAATTTGAACACAAACTTTAACTTTTTTCAGCTAAACAAATCATCTGCAGCCCCCCCCCTCCAGCTTCACCCGAGATCAAATTTTGTTCTTATTTCGAGAACGCAAGCAGTGGTATTGTTTGGTACTCATTAGAGTCGCCTCACACTCAAAATTGTTTTTGAAGCTACTCATTAGAACCGCCTCACATAGATAATGATATATCACAGTTATTAAAGCTCATTTAGTTACCTAACTCACAATGAAGCACTTTCACACAGATACTCGTATTATTTGCTGAAGCGGGTTGTGATATTTCTCGCTCGACGAGGCCATTCTAATGAGTAATCTTTACTTACAGTCTTTTCAGAAATTTCAAATTTGGGATATAGTTTCATCAAAAAAAGAGGATGAGCAATTTCCATTATGATATGGGCATTAAATCTAGACCTCGGTTTCAAATCTTTCCCACTCTGGCCATTTTGGTAGCATGTAAATTACGGAATATTTCACATTCAGAACTAGCAGTGTAGATCATGATTAGAATGAAATGATGTGTTTCGTCCAGCATCAGCCACTCATCAGTGAAGCTGCTCTACTTCAGACACAAAGTAAGTGGTATAAATTGCTGTTTTCAGCATGCTTGGGTGCAACGTAGCTTGGTTTTGGGGGCAAATTTGAATGTGATTCAAAACTGTTCGCGATTTTGCTTAAATTCACTTTAAAATTTGATTTTTTTAGCTTCATTTTTTAAATTTTGTAACTAAAGTTTATGTGAGATTATCCTTTAATGACTCTTACAAATGCCTAAACTTTCTTTTTTGCTTTTGGGTTATTGAGATTCATTGAAATAATTGAAACTATGAACTTTTTCATCAGACTAGTTTGAATAATTGAACTTTTGCTTGTGTCAGCTTGTGAGGGGGTCACATGTGAAATCCTAGATTTGTATCGCTTTTTGGTGACTGAGTTAGTTTTTTTGGACGATTATTTGCTTAACTATATGAGTTTGATATGTCACAGAGACAAAATTTAAAAATTCGAAAATTTGCAGATTCTTGAAGGTGTTAGTACACAATTACAGTCTTCCGGTTTGGTAGCCCACGAAAATAGTACCTTTAGAAATTTAGCACTAGCTGTTTCTGGGCCCTTTATGGCGTAAATGGGTGCTTTGTTCGACTTTAAATGTATAGTGGAGTAAGCTAATTTCGCCAAGAATGTAATTTCGCCAATTGAACATTACTACCGTTTTTTCACTTGTTTGACATCACAGGCTCATTCTGAAAAGGGGATTTCCAAGGGCAAAAGAAAAGCTGTCTGTTAAGTTGTTTTAGCAGTAAGAAAATGCATATCTGAGTGGTAAAATAATGGTCACATATCTGCATCAATGTTTTCCCGCCATTTTCACTAATTCTTTTTAACCCCAATCTTTAAATCATGATCCTGGTATGTTTTATTCATTGAATACATCCCTTCCTTCATCTTCATTTGCGTTGACACCCTCACGATGGAGGTAAGAAAACTCAGTGATGTATTGGGGTCCCAAGTGGGGAAAATCATTGATTTTATCATAAGGGGGTTCTTATTAATGTTAAGACTCAGAAACAATGGTATGGCTAATAAGCAGCTGTACGGAGCATGTATCTAAAAATGATTTTTTGTTAAATTATATCAATCTTTCGCCTGCAATGGCTTGATGTATCCCTTAAGTACATAAAAGAAAGTTTTTATGTCTACTTTTTCATTTACTGTCTGTGTGGGAGCACCCCAATGAACCTAGGGGTTCAAATCAATCTGAAATTGGATTGAAAATGGAAAAAAAACATGACTGACATATTTTTGATTACAATTAATTAATTGATAGAAGATTGACAATAATTTATATTCATTGAATGAAAAAAATGGTTTATCTCATAAAATCTATTGATTTTTTGTCTATCCAACCCTTTTTGAGGCCTCTTTTTTAAGGTCAACAAGAGTTGTCGAAATTAGATTACTATTTTCAAAATGGCGGAAAAACGGGTGCACAAACAAATCAAGGTTTTTGCAAATTAAATAACATATTTTGATGGTCTTAGATATCACACATTATTATAAAAGGTTCAAATTATATGATAAAATCATTTTCTGGTCAGGTTGTATTTTGTTTTGTCATCCTCAGAGCCATATCTGCTTACGTTGGCGAAAACTGATTATCCCAGTATACATGTGATTCAACATTGGTCTATGTTTGTCAGGCTGATGCAGAAAAATGCATCTTTGTGTGGACTATTTTGTCACAGACTCCCGGCGCACTCCCCAGGTAACGTCTGACACGGGTCAGATTTCAGCCCGGATTTTTTGACTGTTCCCAAAAGAACGGAGAATGCTGAGAAAACGAGATTATCAAGGTAGGTTGTCTTTTCACTTTTTTGATAGGTGAATGACAGATCTTGCCACTCACAGACAGAAAGTCCAAGCAATGTCCTGGGAAAATTTGCAGATGCTCGAATTCTGCCTTTTTACATGGAGTTGAATGGGACCGATTAATTGTGCACCGAACCCAAACAGAGAACTCCCAGCTAGTTTGCCGATGTTCACGTCTACTTTCGTTTTCGCTTTCGCAAATTCGTGCACATGCATTTTCGCTGAAATCCTCTCGAATATAATCTCAAGTGCTTACTCTAATCGGGACTACCTGTTGCTATGCCATTTAATGCGGCTACGTGCGTTCTTTTTGCATTTGATTGGATACATTTGCACATTTTTTTTTTTAGTTTTTTTCACTTTTTTTCCATAGTCTGTTCGTATGACGGCCGTGTAATGTCAAAACGTCCCCAAGTCAAAGCGTCTCGATACAGCTCTCTTTACTGCATTCGACCTTGTCTGTTAAACCTGCCCTGCCCTAGCCTGTCCCACTCTACCTACCCCAGTAGTAGTAGTAGTCCCTACTCTACCCTACTCTACCCTACCCTATCCTACTAGGGTATGGGGGTGAAACAACTAGGGTATGGGGGCGAAACAACTAGGGTTGAAAATAGAGGCGAAACGACTAGGGGGGAAACGACTAGGGGGAAACGTCTTGGGGGCGAAACGTCTTGTTACAATCCTACCCAACCCCACCCCGCCCCGCCCCACTACCCTACCCCCACCCTACCATACCCCCTCAAACTACCACCTATTGCCCTGCCCTGCCATAACCTGCCCCACTCTACCTACCTACCCACCCAACCCACCCACCCATTCTACCCTACCCTACCCTACCCACACCACCAACCCCGCCCCACCCCACCCCACTACCTTACCCCCACCCTACCATACCCCCTCAACCCACCCCCTCTCGCCCGCCTCACCCCGATCCCATGACAGCCCACTCCTGAAGTGGATGGTATACCATCTGAGTTATCGAGGTTGTTAGATGCGTTTACCTTATGCATACTTATTTTAGTTTTACAAAAAAATATATGGAGCAACATGTACATATGGGATTACACAGCACTTTAATTCGTTTTGAAGAGTGAGTCATTTCCACACTAGAAAAGTCTTTAATGATCAATATATCACTGTAAAGACGATATACTGCAGTTCACACATTTGCTACTCGAACGTTTGAAAGTACATGTAGCAAAATCTCTTGAGCTAGCCAATTTATGTGTTTAAAATAGACAGTTACACATCTTCTGTGCAAAAAAGAAGATGTGCTATTATTGACTGTACTTAGACAGTGTTATATCTCTTTGGTGCTAAAAGAGAAGTTGTGTTATCACTAAAGGTATCCAGTCTTGCACCCCTCTTTGTGCTACAAGAGAATCTGTGCGTGCTACCTTTGGCTATATATATATATATCGTTGTATCTTTTTTATGCTACAAGAAAATCTACGATATATTGAACTGTAGAAAATGTTGCATCTCTTTTAAATGTAAATGATGATGTAAGAAAGTCTGTACTACCATTGTATTTATACAGTGTTGTATCTCTTTTATTGAACAATGGATTTAATCCGTGCTACTTTTGACTGTACATGTAGATAGAATTACATTTTTTGCGGTACAAGATAATACCCTCACGCACAATTATAGCAACAATAAATACACAACAACAGAATCACCACCTTAGAAGAACAGCAGCCTAGGCAAGAGATCACCAAGAGAAACTGTGCTATCTTTGACTTAAGACATCTTTGAACTTCTTATGAGCTACGATCAGGAAATACCACAATCACGCACTGCAGACCAACCCATGGCATCGTGAGGAAGAGTCACAGAACACTAAAAGTCACAAACCATCTGGAAGACAATTAAAGTAAAGCAACCAGCTCTCTCTCTCTTCCCCATCAGGATGATTGCAAAAAAAGAAAGTGCATTAAGTACAGTATAACAAAACAAGGTCCAAACACAGAACCCCTCAAACAATGGGAGTTGCGCATAATTTGCGCTACTAGAAACTAAGATCTTTTTGACTGTATACATTGTTGCACCTCTTTTGTGGTACAGGTGATCATTTGCTATCTTTGACTGCAGTGTTGTATTTTATGTCCGATAAGACACTCTGTGCATGCTTTGACTGTAGACATTGTTGCATATCTTTATTCCAACAACGCATATGTGTATTTTTGACTCTAGACATTGTTGGAACTGCTTTGGACAATAACACGTCTGTGCTGTCATTGCCTGTATACATTGTTGCACCTGTTTTGTGGAACAAGATAATCGGTACTGTTTATGACTGAAGACATTGATTTCGCATTTTTATGCTACAAGCGATTATGTTCAACATTTTGACTAAAGGCAGTGTTGCACCTTTTCTGTGCTATAAGGGAATCAGTGCTGTCTGTACGTAAATGCAGACATCGTTGCGCTATTTGTGTTTTTGACTGTACACGAGATGTTTTATTTTTATTTGAACAAATTTGAAATTGCCATTATTCATTAATTTCTCATTATATTTTGAAATAAACGATTTACATAGGAAAGTCTGATCTCCATAAAAACACAGTCAGCAAGAAAATAGCTCTTGAATTTATTCGCTGGTTTGAAACAGTCTCTGATGATGAGTAGTCAGATTTTAAGCGTTTAAAAATGCTCTCTGAAACGAAATGTTCAGAATCGTTCTCGAACGATTTCGCTTAAAAAGGTGAAGTTTTTTCTGTTGGAACCTATTATAAATTGTACATAAATAATTAGAGTGTGTAAAGCATTTCAGTTGGATAATTACTTTTTGGAAGCAACTTGAACATCAAATTTTAGGGTTTACAGTTTCCATCGGAACACTAAATTGCATACAAATTACACAAACTGCAATATTTTTTGGTGATCAGTTTTGTTGGCAATATATACTTATACTATCTAAAGGGAGCGCAGTGGCTCAGTGGTAGAGTGCTTGACTCCAGACCAAGGAGCTGAGCGTTCGAACCTCACCGACGTCACTTCGTTGTGTCCTTGAGCAAGACACATTAATCCTAGCTTAGTACTGGTTCAACCCAGGAAGACCCGTCCCTACATAACTGAAAGATTGTTGATGGGACGTAAAGAATCAAATCAAACAAGTTAATATCTAAGAACTTGAGTCGACTGTTAGTTTTGAGAATTTATTTCACAATTCTTCAAGGACATATTTTATACATGGAATACCCATTTGGACACTTGTATGGTACAACTTATTAATAAACTGGAAAATTGGATCCTTCAGAAATAAAGAGAGCATACTATATAAGAAAACAGCAGACTCGGTTTTATTGAGTCTGTTCAGGAGAACAGTTGGAAAGTGCAATAATTCTCACGCCCCCTAACTCCAGTTTTCAAGCAAAATTCAGGCGCACAGAAGCTGTTTTTCATTTGAACAATAGACTAAATGTTCCTCTAAACTTAAAAGAAAAATGCTTACTTAAATACGCATTTTATTAAAAAGAAACACCGTTTTAGCTCTTAAATCATTTAAATGGGGGGGGGGGGGGGGCGTCTATTTCGGGCCTCCGTGTTATTGTATGCTTTAAATTGCCATTTTGTCTATTTGGCTATACCAGAAGTACATCCGTTATTTATGGGAAAGTAAATTCTGTTTGTTATATTGATATGCAACCGCAAAAAGTGAAATTCACATCTGTTCAAATAAACATGAAACAGGTCTCGTAGATATTGGATCACCTGTTTCAGAGCCATAAACTGCAATGTTACCGGTGGTCTGTGCACCAGGTGTCATCACAAATAAAATAAATGCAAGTTTATAAATAAATAATAAAGTCAACAGGTATAGATTTTTTCCACCTTTTACGCCACCACCGGTGCTGTAAAATGCAACCACCAGCTCGTTGTAGCAACCACCGGTGCGTTTACATTGACCAGTGTGTGTTTTGTGCTACAAGAGATTATGTGCAACCTTTTGACTATAGACTAAGACAGTGTCGCACCACTTCCTTGCTACGAGAGAACATGTACTAGCTTTGACTGTATCCATTTTGAACAGTAGTCACAGCTAGGAGAATAGAACAGGTCACTGAGTGCAGTTCCCTATATATTCTATATAAAGACGCCATTTTGAAATGAGGGAAAAACGAGAACATTTGGGCATAATGATATTAATTTCAATTTACTGTCAAGGAACAAAGAGGAATGTTAATAACTGCTGAAATAGTGTATCGAGGAGCTCCTGTAGCCCAGCAGGTTAAGTGCAGCCCTTCCAATCTAGTGATCCTGGGTCCAAGCCATGCCTGTTTGATTTGATTCTTTACGTCCCATCAACAATCTTTTGGGTCTTCCTGGGTTGAACCAGTACTAAGCTAGGATAAATGTGTCTTGCTCAAGGACCACAACGCAGTAATGCTGGTAAGACTCGAACCCGCGGCCCCTCGGTCTCAAGTTAAGCACTCTACCACTGAGCCACTGCGCTCCCTAACCCCAAGCCATGCTGAAGGTGTGAATATTTCCGATATTTTTTATTCATTGCACACAACTTTTCATTATTACCCTCACATGTCATGATATGACTGAAATTTTGCTAAACAAAGGCTTTGAAATCGCAAGCCATCCATCCTTGAGCTCTGAATGTGGTATTTCCTGGTCATCTCTCTATCTATCTCTCTCTTTCTCTTACTCTGGACAAAATAGTTTAAAGAATCACAACTGGTATTTTAAATTTATTGACAATCACATATCACATATATGCAGAGCTACATTTATATACATAAGCATACAATACTAGTTAAATAAACACTTCTAGAATCCATAAGGTATTGACACATAATCATGTGTAAGGACCCGCTTGTCAAATAATATTCTATAGTCTTTGTGTTCTAATTTGGTTACAATATTGCATGTTTCACTGTTTCTTGTTATTTTAAACTTATCTGTTACTGTTATTATATTTTCTGCAGATTTACAAGACACAAGTCTTTTAAGTGTGTCAAAATTAATGGCCAGTGTATTTTTGAAATTTAACGTGATCCCACGTACTTTGCAAATGGATGTTTGTCCCTTCTTGTTTGGCTCAGATAAGTTGTAGGCGTAATTTTTAGGGCCACCTGTTACAAAATGTGTGATATCATTGTTTGGAGCTTCGTCTGTCAGATCTCCCAAGAAATCACCCAGGGCAGGTTCCCATTCTCCTGGCTTGACAGTGAAAACAATGGAGTCGGTATCACAATACAAGACTCGATCACCTAGGGGTTTCAAATAACTATACAGTTTGAGTCTTGCCTGGGCTGTGGTGTAAGCTGCAATGACCACATTGGTTCTAGATGAAGGTTCAATGAAGTCACTGCTATATACCCAGTCCACCTGAACAGCTTCATCATTCAGAAAGCGTACATTCTTAACTTCTTGCTGATCTGAAGTCATCATATCCATGAATTCTTTTGGTTCATCAAAATATGTGGTTTTTGTTAAGTTTGACCTCTGACCAAATTTCCCCCAGAAAGAATTTAGCATTAATTTTGCAAGTAATCTCAAGCCTGGATTTTCTTGTATCTTATCAGAGTCCAGTTTAATTCCTTCTTTCATAAAATACTGATGAATGTACTGCTGTTTCCTTTTCTCGTCCACACACCAGTCAGGCCATCCACTTGCTTCTTGTTTTATCTTAAGAAATGTGTTAACATACTCTGTAAAAAGACCACCTGTTTTAGTGCTGGGATCATATTGGGACATTTCATCAAAATGCCAAACTTCATAAACTTTAAGTAACTTATAACCATTGGCATGGGCCATCTTCAATTCATCTGTTACCCATGTCCCAATAAATGATCTTGCTTCTGTGTTATGTTTACATTTGCTTTGTTGATATGTTTCTCCACAAGCGCGACAGAGACTGAATAATAATTTCCCATTGCACTTCACTGGTAGTACAGGAGTATAGAGACCTTTAGGTGGAAGAACCTTGCATTTTATAAGTCCTTCATAATTTTCAAGATTGTCAAAATTTTCTGTGATAATAGTTGGATGTCCAATAGGAATCTTCCCTGTCTTATTAACAAATGGATATAAAGAAGTAACATCATAGTACTTGATCTTCTTAGTTTCTGTAGCTTCATCATACAGCCTAAAGGCTTCAGTTCGACCTCCATAAAAGGCATCTCTTGGCTCTAGAGGTGTGATAATTTCCAATGATTCTATGTAGGCTTTCATAGATGGGTTCGTTTTCAATTCTGATTTGAAATCACATTCCCAAACAGACTCATAGACAAACCCTTTTGACTCAAGAAACAGCTTCTTTTCGACTGTCCTATCATATAGTTCCTTCATGGTGAGTTCTGTCACAGGATTTACGGTAGTTCTAGAGAAGCACTTGACACATCCATGCCAGAAACATCCATTGAATTCCAGAGCAACTTTGTCTCCCGTGTCTGTTTGATAGAAACCATCCACTTTATATGGCCCTATTTCTTTTTCGTTCCCATTTCTTCCATGTTGAATGTGGATCCCTCTTACATAAGCCAGGTATGATAACCACTGGTAAGCCATTAATGATTGTTTAGCTTCAGCCCTGTATCCGTGGGGTGGGATAATACCAATGGTTTCGTGGTTCAAGAATAGAGTCCTAAAGACAAGGTTACATGCTGAGGCAATTGTTATGCATTTTTCAAAAGGGTCTATTCCATCTCTATCTTTAGTTTTCGTAAGATTGAGGAAAATAGATCTGAATTTCAGACAGCATTTTCGTAGCACATCTACATCAGAACGGCAATATATTAGCAGCTCCTTTTGAAAGTCAAAATGATCTTGATAATGTTTGTTATACCATTCTAAAAACTTGGATCTACTTTCTGGCTTCATTCCATCTGGATTGTAGTACTTGATATCAGGGAGATGATCCAATACAGAATATTGGTGTTCCTGTCTGTTATATATATGGGGAAAGTATCCTTTTGCAATTTCTGTCTCTCCAAATGCTTTTGGCATATCTGCAAGGGCCATTGGAATAAAGTTCAAAGAGTCAATAAATCGAATTTTCCACATAGGCACAGATATAGACATAAACTTTGAACCAGTTGTGATGACTTCAGGTAATATAGCATTGTCATATAAGTACTGCATGACAGGATAACTGTCATACCCCTTAAAATTATGACAAATGACTATAGCTCCTCTGTTTTCTTCTGAAAATAACCATTGGCAGAACATTGTTATCGTGTTTGGACCACTGAAGACCCTTTCCTGAGTTCCACACTCTTCACATGATGATGATGGTTTTATGTCACTTTTCATGCAGAGGCTACATACTTTGTGAACTACACACAAGTTGGGTCTATGTTGCATGGAGCCACACCATGATGTGTTACAGTTAACACAGTGGTTGTTTACACCTGAACGATATCCTTCCTCACATTGTAACTGGTTGTCCTGTGTGCATTCCAGGTCAAAAAATATATACTTTGTTTTCTTTTGACTTCTTTTTGTCTGACAGAGGTCTTCTTCATTATCAACTGGCTGCATGTAACACTGATGTCCTTCATCAACATAGTCTTTACATGTTTTGCAAAATGTCTCTCCACACACATGGGGCCTCTTGTGCTTCAAGCGATTGATGAGCTGACTACACTGCTTGCATCTATAGTATATGTCACAGGTGGATTTACCATGTTCTGATTTCTTCAAGTGCAGCAAAAAGCATTCTCCATTGACAAATTTACAGTTACAAGCTTGACAATGTTGCCAATCCTCTTGAGTCTCTTCATGCAAATGATGACAGAAATGACATGGGTTATTGCAAGAGTGGCGTTCTTTATGCTGATAGCCTTTTTTGCACTGCTGGCAGAAGTAATTTCTGTTTAAAAACCCTGTTATTTTGGTAATAACATCAAAATGACCATCATGGAAATAGAGGTAGATCGGAATACCACCTGTTGGTCCCTCATATATTATACCATTAAAATGTTCTTTAGATAACACATGGATTTGATATTTGGGTAATGTAGTCTGAAACTTTTTCACTTCCTCTATTCCACATATTTGAGTAGGTACTGCAGCCTTCTCATGTAGTTGTAAAGCTAGTTCTCTTTGAATTCCACGCCCCTGACGTATGTTGTCCCGCCGTGGGTGCTTTTCATGTCTGGCCATGGCTGTAACCAAAGCCCGTGCACAGCATAATTGGTCCTTGTTTTTGATCTGAATAATGCTTTTCTTACAGTCAAGCATTTTAGCAACATCCACCACTGGTCTCATTTTGTATCCAGAACCAGATACTCTATTGACATGAACTATTTCTATGCCAAATGTTTCATCCACTACAAATTGCTCATATGATTGTAATACTTTTTCTATCTCGTTTAATAACCTGTCCACTGTGAATTCGGATCGTCTCATAAAGGGTAACACAATTGGAAAATCAAGTTGAGGATTATCTATGGTCACTCGCACAAGATCGTTGGATGGGATATTTTCTGTGATTCTCTCTATGATTGAGTTAAATAAAGTTTTTAATGTTTTCAAAATGTTCGGCAAGTCTCTAACTTCTACATCTTTGATTCCTATTTTGTAATAGACAGCCTTGGTTTTAAATTTTTCAATTTTCCTTTCACTGACCCTCTCAAGAGTATAAAAATCAGAAGGATCATCTGATTTTAATAGCCTCTGTCTTTTTACTGCACCTCCACCTATATGGAGTTCAGCTGGACGTTTTGCAGCAGCGCTCCAGCCATGTTTTATGTGTAAATGATCATCAAGGGCATCTTTTCTGGTGAACACTTTTAAACATTCAGGGCAGTGCTGATTTTTTTCGTCAGCATGTTTCTTTAAATGCCTGTCTAGATTGTCTTTGCGGCTGAAGGTCTTTTTGCAGCTCGGACAGGTAAACTTTCGCCAGTGATTTTGCACCCGTCTATGTTGAAGCAGCTGACCCAGCTTTGGGAATGATGAGGCGCATTCTTCACACTGGTAGGCCATCTTGAATGTAGGATTTCTGAAAATAGAATGGCATTTATGTATTTGAAAAAAAAAGTATAACTTTGAAGTATAATACAATTAAGTGAGAATAAAATAAGACAGGCGAGACTACAAAATTAGACTCAACTTGTATCAAGTTATGCTTATAAGTAAACTATTACCTTTTTATATTGTATTCTCTATAGTGTCAATAACAATGTTCGTTTTGGTCCCTTGATAGCTTATGTATAGATATCTCTCTCTCTCTCTCTCTCTCTCTCTCTGGAAATAAAATTGTAGTATAAGGACATGCTTATTTATATCATCTCTTGGTGTATGCGCGCTTTATCTTTATTGAGAAATTTGATTGGCTAAGCAGAACAGAAGATGTTTGTTCTTAATTATTTAACAGCATTAGAATGTAACATATTATCATTTTGAAGTAGTTCACTGGAAGAGCAACATGTCTAAGACGTCGTGCCCTGACTGTTCAGAAATACTATCAAGGCGAGACGTCATGTTAAGACACAGACGCAATAAGCATTCTGGCAGCAAAATCAATCAAGCATATCCACAGAGCAGTGAACCGAATCCACCACCGCCGCCACCACCACCACCGCCGCCGCCGCCACCACCGCCACCGCCGCCGCAACCGCCGCCGCTGCCACAAGGAGGCATACCACTGCCACAGGGAGTTATGCCACCGCCACCACTGCAGGGAGGCATACCAATGTTCAAAGACCATAGGTTGGCGTGCACCACAGATGATTCATTTGAAAAACCAACAGTTCTACAACATCCATTTACCATGATTGTCTCAGGGCCTACATGTTAGTATAATAAATCTTCTTTTCATAACAGTGGTAAAATATTTGGCAGATATTTTTATAGAATTTACGTTTTATGCAAAATGTATGACTTTTTGTCCTTGTATACTTTCAGCATGTGGGAAGACTTCAGTTGTCAAAGATCTTTTGTACCATTTATCAAGTCGAGTGCTGCCAACTATAAAAAGAATTGTGTGGCTTTACAGACGGTGGCAGCCCATGTATACTGACATTCAAAGTACTGTGACACCAAGAGTAGAATTTCATCAAGGAATCCCTTCTGATTTAGAAGACGATGAGTTCTTTGATCCAAAATTGAACAATCTACTAATTTTGGACGATTTGCAATCAACATCAGGAAAAGATAAGCGCATAACAGATCTTTTTACAGAAGGATCACATCACAGATCATTGTCCATCATATCTATCAACCAGAACTTATATGCTAGCAAAGATCCAACACAGAGAAGAAACTGTCATTATTTAGTGTTATTTAACAATCCAGTTGACAAGCAGTCTATTATGACTCTAGCTAGACAGATGTACCCTGGCAATGCAGAGCAATTTATGAAAGCTTTTAACAAAGCAACTAAGTATCCCTATAAATTTTTACTGGTGGATTTAAAACCATTCACGCCAGATAACAAGAGATTGAAATGCAGTGTGAAGTGGTATGATAGTCAAGACAATCCTGTGAAAGATACTGCTTTGAAACGTTATCCTCATTCATATACACAACTGGATCATGTGACTCCAAGAAAACGTATAATTGCAAACGAACAACCCAATCCTAATCATTTCATAGTTAGCGATCAAAGTGCACACATTGAACCACTAGAAGCTGAACATTCTTTAATAACACCTGCTCAAATAAAGCAAGACCATATTATTGAAGATAACATGGCAGACAACTATCATGCTTGTGACGACTGTGGATTATTACTGGAAAATATTCATGATCTTCAAAGGCACGTGAAGAACTGGTGTCCTGAGAAAGACTTTACATTAAAACGTAAACGTCCATTAGAAGAAACTGTAGAGGAAATCCCGCTCAAACATCAGCACAGGGTTCATATGACTGATAAAAACTACAATGACCAGGAAGCTGATGCTTACAAACAAATGTTAAGATGTGCTAAAGGACGATTTAAAAAAGATTGGGAAGAAAAATATGATGAATACATCGAGGGTGGGATGACTGAAAAGGAAGCCAAACGTAAAGCTGATGCAAAACTTGAAAATCGGAATGTCAAAGAGTTCATGCTTAATTATAAAACCATTATAAAGTATTTGCTTAAACTGAAAGGTAGCCATCTTCACCAGGAAGTCATGAAAAAGGTAGAAGAATTGCTAGAACGAGGCTACAATGATGAAAAAGCTATTCAGATGGCAGTCAAAGTATTTCAACACAATTTGGATGGCTACCTGGAAACGACAAATTTTGATGATGATGATGACACTAGTGAAAGCGATGATGAAACAGAGGATGAGACTGAGGATGAAGAAACTGAAGAGGCTGAGACTGACAATGATGAAACTGAAGAAGACAGTATATAATATAAGACAGCTTCTTAAATGTGTCATAATTGTTTAAATGCTGTTTGAGTCAACATGGCATTGGAAAACTATTTAAAGAATATATATTATAACCCATCTAACCCAGCAAGTTTTTCTGGTTCTGATAAACTATATCAATTTGTGAAAAAAGACGGGAAATATATGATAAGCAAATATAGAATAAGAAAATGGTTACAAAGAGAAGAAGCCTACAGTTTACAAAGAGAAGCAAGGAAACCTCTGAAAAGAAGTAGAATTGTAGTGGCAGGCATAGACGATCAGTGGTCAGCTGATTTGATGGACATGGTAAAATTCGCTGAATCTAATCAAGGAGTTAGGTTTATTTTGGTTGTCATCGATGTGTTTTCAAAACACCTGTGGTTGCAACCTTTAAAAGACAAGAAAGGACCATCTATTGTTGAAGCCTTCAGAACCATCTTCAATGAAGGAAGAAAACCAAAAAGAATTAGGACTGACAAAGGTCAGGAATTCCGAGCCAAAGTGGTGCAGTCACTGTTTAAATCAAAATCTATAAGACACATGTTTGCAGAGTCAGACGTCAAAGCTTCTGTAAGTGAGCGGGTTATCAAAACCATAAAATCAAAAATATACAAATATTTTACACATAAACAATCTTACGAATATGTGAATGAACTGCAAAGTTTTGCCGAAGGATACAATAAAACTGTTCACAGAACAATAGATATGAGTCCAATCGACGTCAGGCGAGACAACGAAGAGGAAGCAAGACTGGCTACATATCTCTCGAGAAAGAAACCTGAAAGATCTCTCCAAACATTTAGATTTAAGTTTAAAGTAGGAGATTATGTGCGCATTTCACATACAAGAAACATCTTTACGCGAGCATATGATGAATCTTGGACAGGCGAGATATTTAAAGTGGCTCAACGATTTGTGAGGGATGGTGTACCACTTTATAGACTGACTGATTATAATGGAACTGAAGAAATCAAAGGCAGCTTTTACACGTCCGAATTGTCAAAGACAGAGCCACCAGAAACTTTTAAAGTTGAAAAAATTCTGAAAATCAGAGGCAAAGGAAAAAATAAACAGTATTATGTGAAATTTCTTCATTATCCAAAGCAGTTCAATCAGTGGATATTAGCTAATGATATCCAAAATGTCTAACTTCTTATATTATATGTATGATTTTATGAACTTGAACATGTTTTGTTCATACTATGTAAGTAAAAAAGAAAAGAAATGTGACTCAGATCATTCTCAGTTCATTTAAGGAGCGGTTCTTTATGACAGTATCTCAGTCATTTTCCAGAGCGATGTAGTAAAAAATATGTGAGAAAAGTTTAGACTAACACAAGTCCATACAGCTTGAACCCATACTTGCAGCAAAACATCTGGCATTTGTCCTGCAGTGCTATAAGTGACCAGCCGCCATTGCCTTAGAGCCAACCACACACTTATTACTTTTTTAATGTATTCAAGATACAGTACTGGTTTCTATGCCCTTAGTATATAAGGCTATGTGTTTAGATTAATTGTAAATATCATTAGTGTATGTATTTTGAATGTCAATAAAGAACATATAAAATATACAATTGTTATTATCTTGTAACTTCCTGTTTCATTAGTTATATAAAACTCACCAGAAAAGCTACTGTGTAAGAGTGATATCATTTAACAACAGGCTACTATCCCTTATAACCCCTTGTACTAAACATATAAATGCAAAAATCCACAAAGAACTCTCAAAGCTGTAGATTCCCAGATACAGACTTCTTTCACTTTAGAAATGAATTGGCATCAGTAGCAATCAGTACTTTCATAAAATACCAAATATTGGAACACCCAAAATAATGTAATTCCAAACATGGAGTAGCCATGCAGTAGCCTAGAACGAAATAGCTAATAGTATAGACTCTGATCAGACTGTACTTCTAGAAGAAGTCTTGTCGCTTCAGAACTATCTGACTCTATGCACAGAAGTTTTACGTTTTTCACCCTTTTTAACTACAAACTGGCCCTGATTTCATAAGGTTTAAATAAAATACAATAGTATTTACGGTGTTATTAAGCGAAAAGATGTGAACTCTTTGTCTGTGGTTTTGTCGTTTGACAAGTATTTTAAGATCAACTTTGTAAATTTCCTTTAGAAATACTATCTTCTCAAACAGGCTTGCTTCAAACCAGATTGTAGAACCTGATCTGGATCCAAAATGTTTGCAAAGTTTATTAGCAGATGGCACAAGCCGCCATAAGCGGATATCAAGTTAAACACATAACAGGTCGAGTAAAACATAAATATTTGTGAAAAAATCGTCTGTTCATGAAAATGTATATGGATAAATGAAAAATATCGGAAAACTGACAGTTTTACACCAAGGTATAACAGGTTGACACTTTTGTTAGGCCTTATCTGGGTCCAAGCTGTTTGCAAAGATTATCAGCAGCTGAGAGCTAAAGCGACATGTTTATTGTGTATAAAATTAATATCATCTTGTAGATAAATCCTTTTTACACATTCAAAAACTGTCTGATCCAAAAAGAAAAAACGATTTTCTGTTAAATTTTATATTCAACAGGGGAAGGGAATTAAATTCCATCTTGAATGAATAATACCTGTGCGACGTTAGAGAACAATTTATCAACAATTTACCTGTATCGCAAGTATTGTTATATTCGTCTGGTTTGGATTCTTTTCGATGAATGAGTGTATTGATAAAAAAGTATCACTTTTATAGATGAAAAGTGTTGTAATCGGTATATTTAGCAATACATGTCTCAACTTGATCTAAATTATACAAAAGAAGTGTAAAGAAAGAGCTGCACAATGGGGAAAAACCTTTATTAGCCATTCTGTAATCACACTTACCATATAGCGATGTGCGCCAGCTTGTCGTTTCAAAGAAACACAGATTGCGTTAATATTCAAGCGCACTGACTAAAAGCTGTCTGTTCCATGTCCGTGCGTTGTCCACTCTGATCTTATCAATCCCAAAGTACAGAAGCTTTGCAGTATTTACCCATTTCCCTGGTGTAAAGTACTTAAATAGTCTTGGCGAAAAAGTTTAACTCTTTGCATGCAAGGTAATTTTACATGTTTTTGTCATATGGCATCAAACTCAACTTTCAAAAAAAAAAAAAAAAAAAAAAAAATCAGTAATACACAATTGTATGATGTTTTGTCAGGCCTGATCAGGGACCAAACTTTTTGCAAAATTTATCAGCAGACGACAAGCGGACAAATAATTAAAACCCTACCTGTATATTTTCGCCTGATTGTGAAATATTTGAGAAAAATATATCGTCTGCTTAACCTGTATCTGTTATATGGACAGTGATGCAGAACTTGACTGTTCGCTGTTTGTAGAATAACTGATGAAATATCCGAAACATCATATTTTTATACTCTGTACTTTTAACAAGGTCAAACAGGTATGAATAAAGTATTATACAAAAATAAATTTATCGTCTGCTCTAATATAATTTATCAGTAGACCTTGATCGATACTGTTACGCTCTCGATTTTTCCCTCAATCCAAGATGGCGGCTTTATATAGAATATATAGGGAACTACACTCAGTGACCTGTTCTATTCTCCTAGCTGTGACTACTTTGAACCTTTATTTGTGCTACAAGAATATCTGTGCGGTATTTTACTGTAGATAGCGGAGACTGCAGATAGAGGAGTATCTAATTTGTGCCACAAGAACATCTGTTTGGTCTTTGACGGTAACAGTGTTTGAAGAGAGATCTGACCCCGAGGTTATAAAACGTTTTTCATGCTCAACTGAACTGAGCATGGAATTTCAACTGCTCACAAAAAATACTGAAATATAAAGACTTGCTTTGCTTTCAAACCCTCAGATGTTGTATTTATCGTGCTAATAAATGTTAAAATGCCAACAATTGTTTAACATTTATGAGTAGGATAAATTTCGTGTTCAGCTGAGTTAAGTATGAAAAAAAGTTTTATAGCCTGGGTCTGGTTGCTTTACTTTTGTTGTGTTCTGAATCTCATGTCGCTGTTGTCCTTCTTTGGCTCTTCCTAGCGGTGCCATGGGCTGCTCTGTAGTGTGTGCCTGGTCATGCTCGCTTACTTTTTTGAACATATTTTTGTTACAAGAGTAGAAATAGTCCTGTCCTTGACTGTCGACAGTGTTGCACTATTCAACTTGCACATAATTGTACAACAAGAACATTTGCGATATCTCTGACATGGTCTTGTCTGTTTTGCTACAAGATCATCTGTTCTGCATTTGACTTTAGGCATTGATGTATCTCTTTTATGCTACTAGAGCACCTGTACTGTCTATGTAAATAGTGGTGCATCGCTTTTGTGCTTCAAGAGAATCTGTGCTATCTTTGACTGTAGACGTTGTTTCCCTCTTTCGTGCTTCAAGAGCATCTTTCTTGTGTTACAAAACAAACTTAGACATTGTTGCATCGCTTTTGCTCTACGAGAGGATCCGTATTCTATTTGACTGTACATAGACATTGTTTCACCCATTTTGTGCTACAACAAAAGAACCTGTGGTAACTTTGATTGCAGACATTTTTTAGCAACAAGAGCATCTGTGATGTCTCTGACTATTGATAGTGACCATGTATATTGTGCTACATGTAAACATTGAAGTACCTCATAAATGCTGAAAGAGCATCTATGCTGCCTTTGAATGTAGACATTGTTGCATTTCTTTAGTGTAACTAGATCATCTGTGATATTTTAAACTGTTTATTTTAACGAAATTCCTTTGAACAACACAATCATCTGTGCTATCTTTGACTGTATAAATTTCTGCGCATCTTTTGTGCTTCTAAATAATCTGAACTGTCTGACTATAGACATTGTTTCACATTTTTGTGCTACGCAACCTTTTGACCATGGACAGTGTTGCAACTATTTGGTGCAACAAGAGAATCATTGACTGCATACGTTGTTTTGTTTTTTTAATCTCGTTGTTCTGCAAAAGAAAAGGTACCATCTTTAGAAGCAGAGCATCAGTGCTGTCTTTGATTGTTCCACTCCTTTTGTGCAATAAGAAAATGTGTGCAGTTTTTGGCTGAAGACGTTGTTGCACCTCTTTTATACAAAAAGAGGATCTGTGCTGTCTTTAAATGTAGACATCGTTTCACCTCTTTCGTGCTAAAATAATCTAAGTTAACTCTGACTGTTGACATTTTTGCCCCTCTTTTGTGCAACAAGATAATCTCTGCTGTCTTTAAAGACCTAAATTTTACAAATAAAAGTGGTACCACTGCCTGAGGGCTATTCCAGGAAATTCAAAGGCTAATCTGTGAGGTGATTATGAACCCTTTACATGGGGTAATAAGTGGTCCCATGAATGGTTTAGGTATTTTCTGATAAGATATTGATATTTATTTTAGTGTAAGATTTTTGTTTTATACGGGTAAGTCCCCTCTTCAGGCCACTTTAATCTAGTGAGGTACTGAAATTATATCTGTCCCTTATCAGCTAATTTGCTAATGACCTCTCATGGACAGAACCACATGCCTTAAACTGCAGACAGAGTAGTACCTCTATTGTGCTAATAGCATTTGTGCTGTATTTGATTGTTGACATAACAGCATCTCTTTTGTGTTACAAGCGCATCTGTGCAGTGAAAGACTGAAGACAGTTCGCATCAAGACAGTTCGCAACAAGAGCATCTGTACTATCTATTACTGCAGACGTTGTTGCACCTCTTTCATGCTACAAAGCATGATCTGTCCTTGAATATAGACAGTAGTACAGCCCTTTTGTGCTACAAGAGCATCTGTGCTGTCTCCACTGTAAACAGCGTTGTACCTTGTGCATCAAGAGAATCTTTGACTGTATGTAGTTTGACAGCTCCCCCCCCCCCTTGCGCTACAAGATCATCTGTGCTGTCTTTGGCGGCAGCCATTGTTATATCTCCTTATGTGCTACAAGGGAATCTGAGCCATCTTTGACCTTAGGTAGTAGCACAGCTATTTTGTCCTACGAGAACATCTCAGATGTGTATGACTGCAGATATGGTTGCACCTCTTTTGTTCAACAAGAGTTTCAATGCAGTCTTTGACTTGAGATAGTGTTGCACTTGCTTTGTGCTAAAAGGGAATCCAAGCAATTTTTGACTGTAAATAGTAATGCAGCCTTTTGTTCTACAAAAGCATATATGCTGTCTTTGACTGTAGCCTTAAAGTTAGGAGGCCTCCACGCGAGCTGAACTAATTTTGTGTTTTTTTTACAACAGCAGATTCTAAGGCGAAGGAATTGGCCAATAAAATTAACTTAAGCCTCCCCCGATGGCTTTGGCTACTGTCTGATCAAAGGTGGTGTTCTGCTGTTGTTTATTTCATTGTTTATTGTTGCTCCCATTGTGTGTGGGAGTTTTGTGTTTGGTCCTTGTTTTGTTGTGTAGTATTTTGTGTCCTTTTTAGTTTTGCAATCATACCACTGGAGAAGAGTGAGCTGGTTGTTTGACTTTTATTGTCTTCTGGATGTAATGTTGCTGTTATATTGTTCTTTGGCTCTTCCTCGCGGTGTCGTGGGTTAGTCTGAGGTATGTGATTGTGTCATTTCCTGGTATAACTCACTTGCTTTTGCTGCACTACATTATAATTGAATATGTGCTATCTTTGACAGCCGACGTTGTTGCACATCTTGTACAACATTATCATACTATCTTTTGACTTGTGGGGGTTTCGGGATCTGGGGAGAAGGGCCATTTATTTTCAGGGAGCTAGGGAGCACTGGTAATCATTTTCAGGGATCTGGGGAGCAAGCTCATAGTTTTAGGGATTTTGAGAGCCCTGCAAAGAAGTAAAAAATAAATCTAAAAAATCTCAACCTAAAGGAAAAGCCTCCATTTTGTTTGATTTTTTTTAAAAAAGTATTTGGCTTTGGCGGTGGGGGGCTGTTGCCCCCCCCCCCCCCCCGACCTCCCTTGTCAAATGTACATACTACCATGCTTATCTGGATTGATATTGCAGAAAGATATGGCGATTAATTATTATTATTATCATTGTGGATATATTATCCTTAAAATTGTTGATAAATGATGTATTTTCGAACAATCAGGTCTCATAATTTCTATCAAAATTTTCCGGGGGACCCCTAGCACGAGCGTGAACCCACATCATTGCAGGGCTAATTTCGTGCCTGGTATGTAATTATCTCTCTAGGTAATTAGATGAAAAAGGAGAAGCCTCCATTTTGGTTTGATTTTTTTTTTTAAATTTCTTTGGCTTCTGGGGTGCTTTTGACCCCCGACCCCCTTGTAAAATGTGAATGTATTCATTTTTGTACTAGCAAACGCATCTTGATTGATCTTGAAAAAATTATGGCAAATAATTTAGGTTCTTATTGATTTATTTACCTTAAAATTGTTGAATTTTAGGTTGACAACAGGTATTAGCTTTTCAAAAAAGCTGGCGGTCGTTTAGCCCTATCACTGTATGTATTATTGCACAATGCCAGTGCCGGACTGGGGGGGAGGCTGGGGGCACGTGCCCCTACCCCCACGAAGAGGCCGCGGTGAGCGTCTTAAAATTTTTTTCGCACATTTATATGTACGGTAATGGTTTGGTGGTGTTTGGGGTGTTTTGGGGTATTTCGAGGCCGTACGTTTCCAAAAAAGAAATTTAGAAAATTATATGTACGGTGATGGTTTGGTGGTGTTTGGGGTGTTTTGGGGTGGTTTGGGGTGTTTTGGGTAGGTTTGGGGTATTTCGAGGCCGTAGGTTTCCAAAAAAGAAATTTAACGCATTAGTATGTACGGTGATGCTTTGGTGGGGTTTGGGATGGTTTTGGGTGGTTATGGGTGTTTCAATAGACCGCACGACGGCTATGCTAACAGATCAAATTCGAAAACGAGTTTGCTTACAGATTCACGGACAGTTCTGCCTCGCGCTGTAGGTTAACCCACGATATTTGGTACCCCGCTCGTTGTTCGGCAGCGCATAAAAACTAGCCTGAGCACGGCATAAAGGTTCGGTCAAAACCTGAATTTGATGTATTTTTAGCACAAAGTTTATATATACGGCCGGCCACGGCCGACCGTAATAATAACATACTTTTGAAGGCCCAGACTTCAATCCCACTGGCACCAGAGTCCCAAACCTTAATTTATATGGTGACAGCACCAACGGCATATCATTAGTATAAATAGAGACATGGTATTGAAGTGGAAATTGGGTCACCTCGTTCGGACGGATTTTCTCCCACTCAAACGTAATAGTTTTTATCCAACCATACCATCGTTCAATAGTACAGTGATTATTGGGGACGGATGCTGGCATCCGGACTCAATTTTAACACTTACAGTTTTTCAGTCACGTCGATTTTTCACCCTTGCCAGGCCATACATTAAATATATGCTACACTCCTTGCAAATTTTCAGACATATAAGTTGCATGGTTTCAATATTAACAATTTAATTAGATGTATGATAAAGAGTCGTAAAGATCCTGACTAGTTTGTTCCTGAGAAGCCAACTGATCCGGATCTACAATGTTTTCCAGATAGGGGTATATCCGGATTCCGCAGGATAAAGGCTTAATGCAAACCGAACAACTTTCTGGAAAATATTACGCGTAAAAAGTAGTTCTTTTTTTCGTTGTTTTTTTTATTGTTTGTTATGCTTTGCAGTTTAGAAACTTCAGTTTGGGTATCGAAGCAATGATTTATTGCCAAATGCTAATTCAAATACAAATATATTTAAAAAAAATACCTTGCGCAGTAATATAATAATGATAGGCATATCGTAAAAGACATAGTGGACTTGGCATTGTAGTCTGCTTTCATAGACAACAAACAAACAAGTCGGCGTGTTTTTTTACGCGGCTATATATGTTAATAATATAAAATTCATATAAATCAAGAATTATCTCAGCTGACCCCAAAAAGTCGCTTAAATATTGGGGATTAAATAATCTTACTTGTATGATTTCATTCGAAGGTTTACTTTATGCCTATCATGCGATATACACACTACATGTGTATGTAAATTATTTATACACAGCCAATCGCAACGCGATTTAGTACGTTCTATTTATATATATATATATATATATATATATATATATATATATATATATATATATATATATATATATATATATATATATATATATATATATATACAATCGGTCAGGCATTGATCACCAACGCTTAGAAAGTTGAAAATGTAAGAACAAATCTAAGTTTTCCCTTTTAATTCAACAAAGGAAACGATGATTAATTGTAAAAGAATAAATAACAGCTCAGACCCAGTAATATAACAGGCAGATAAACTGTTCCTATCGATGACGGATGTAGGTTACCACTGTTCCCCCATGATTAATAAGTATTGGCTTTTACTAAAGGAAGTGTGTATCAGTAAGCTAGGAGTACAGTAGCATAATCATTATTCGGGTTGCTATATTGACATCAAGGGACGTTTACAAACAGTTTGCAATGTTCCATTGATGCCAGAAAATATATAATTGCATTGATTAGGTAGGCTACTGCGTTTGTGTTACATGTTGTGCAATTTTCGACACAAAACGGGCCTCAACGCGACAAAAACCTGTCTTTGGGGCTTCTGAAAAAGCGAGTCTAAAAGCAGTCTCCTCATCTACAGAGGCTAGCTAGAAAATTGAAATTTCACTTGTAGCAATTCTAGAAATGATACTTCCCAAAAAGCAAATGAAAAAGGCGCTGATCTGTCTACGCTAATGCGCAGGCTAGTCTGGGCATTTGTTTTTCGCACCCCAAGACAGGCTTTCACGTTCCGAGGCCCAAATATTTTTTAATCTCAATGTCAGTTTATAGGGTGTCGTGTGTGCGAAAAACATAAGCATAGAGCATTATGTTTCATACGACGAAAACAATAAATTGAAATTATCCTATTGCCTTTGATCCCTATTACCTGCTACCTGCCGCAAACAGATCAAAAAGGTCTTTTAACTATCGGTCTTTATAATAGATAAATCAAACCAAAAGTAATTACTGATCATTACTCTTTCATTCTACAATTTGACTCAGTTTCACAAAAGTTTCAGTTTATATTGTCAGAATGGTTTATATTTGTCACATTGGACCGTACATTTGAACATTTAAGTGAATTTGAAAATGCCATTGAGCGCTATCAAAACTATGCCCGGTTGTCCACTGTCGACCCGCCAACCAAATGCCATAATGGAGTTTTGGTGACGGGCCGATGGTGGCCCACTTTTATATGTTTTCTGAGAATGTAGATTACGTACTGTTGTATAGAGATCATAGAACAGTAGCCAAAGCTCCTACGCATAATGAAAAGAAAGCTAGACAAACTGTTAACGTACTACGACATCTCTTTCAGCTGTACACATGACAGCAAATAGGCACCGTGTTTAGAGAACAGGCCTCGAGGTTATAAAACTTGAGCACAGTCTCAGACTCAAAATTGAACACTTACGTGAATTTGAAAATGCCATTGAGCGCTACCAAAACTATGCCCGGTTGTCCACTGTCGACCCGCCAACCAAATGCCATAATGGGGTTTTGGTGACGCGCCGATGGTGGCCCACTTTTATATGTTTTCTGAGAATGTAGATTACGTACTGTTGTATAGAGATCATAGAACAGTAGCCAAAGCTCCTACGCATAATGAAAAGAAAGCTGGACAAACTGTTAACGTACTACGACATCTCTTTCAGCTGTACACATGACAGCAAATAGGCACCGTGTTTAGAGAACAGGCCTCGAGGTTATAAAACTTGAGCACAGTCTCAGACTCAAAATAAGCGACTTATTTTGAGTCTGAGAATGGACTCGAGTTTTATAACCTCGAGGCCTGATCTACCTACTCAAGAGGTGCAACTCATGACTTTAGATCAGTCTGCACATCGCCATAATAACATCCAGACCACCAGATACTTTCAGGGGTGTTTAATAATAATAATAGAAACCTTTTTTCTAAATCCAGAAATACATAGTAGGTATTCAAAAAGAATCACCTCAATGCCATTGAGACGGTTCTTTTGAGCACCAACCCTCAACCCTAGCTGCTGCACTTGAATTACATATTGCACCATCCTCATGTATCAGTCCATTAAAAAGATATCTACTGCTCTATCATAAACTCGGTAAAACCATTAATGAGCCACTTAAACCGCCCCAGTATAACATGATATTTCATGCTATAGTTTTTCTTGTTAATATGGTTTTTAGCAGCGGCTACTGTTTTTTGTTGTTGATTTTTTTTTCAATTTTAAATAGTCTGATTTTTTCTTGCTCGCTCCGCTCGCAAACGTACATATAGAGATCTAAATTCAAAGGTTCCAGATCTGCGGCGCCCTGCTAAAATCCTGTCATTTTATTGTAGCCTACCATATCTTTCGGTTCCTTTTTCTGAATGACGTCTACTGGAGTCATCTGAGCACTATGTGTTAATGCTCACAACAATTGCCAATTTTATCATACGGTCAAGCATTGTGGCACCGGATCAGAGCAGTCTGAAGCCTGATACACACGATGAAACTTTTGTCTGCAACTTATGTATGCAACTTTTGTGTGTACCATACACTACTGTACAGACGATGCAATTTCATATTACCTGTTGCTCTTTCCCGCTAAAATTGTGCATACTTTTTCAACATGGTGCTTACTGAGCATGCTGAGATGGACGAAACTGCTGTCCCATTGTGTCTGATGATCATTGCACTTGCAATGCAACATTTAAATGGACCGCGAATAATACGAAGTTTGGATTTAACGAAGAAATTTATATAGGGCTCACCATATTGTACCTAGCTAAAAGACCCATTTCTTAATTGTGTATGCACATTTGTAGAAATTACAGGTAAACTGACCTTCAGAAATAGCCGAGCTGTGATTGGCTAAATGTCTGGAAAAATATGAGACAAGTTTCAGAAAATATAGCAATGTCCTATTCGATGAAACTGTTTCATGAAACTCCAAAAATCTCTTGAAACATGTTTCTCGGACGTACACACGATGAAACTTTTGTCTGCAAATAATTATGTTCTTCGCATTTTCACAAAACAGTTTTTTTTTTCCAATCGCGCATGATATAGTCTACAAGTTCGTTTAGAAAACCATTTGAAAGTTGAAGAAATGACATCGAAGTCCATTTTACCCATTCATTTTAAAATTTTATGACTTTGCCTGTTGAAAAAATGAAGCTTTCTGATAAAGAATTAAACTGCATGAAAATGTGCCAGAAGGCACCAAAGTGCGCGGATTTTTCAATAAATCCTGGGGAAGCATGCCCCAGACCCCCTTACCCGCGCTTGGCACCTACAGATCTCGCATTCATGCATTCTGTGAATCAAAACACTCACATTAACTCTCAAACTCGTTGCTACGACCCTGAGTATAGGTTGGAATTATTTTCGGTGTGTGAAAGTGTGCCAAGTTCATAACGACCCCACGCCCTAGCATGGCTTCGCGTCTTCTGTGCTCGCATGAAAATATTTCATGTTTTAAATATTGTCCCCCCCCCCCCAACATGGAATCCTGGATGCGCCCCTGCGGTTCTATCGCTACAGTGTCAAACATTTGGGATCCAGATCAGGCTCGACGTTTTGTTTGGTCTGATCTGGGTCCAACCTGTTAGCAAAGATTATTATTTTGCGGGCTTCACCACTGGTATCATACCGAATTCTTGGCCGCGGATATTTTTCGACTAGTCTTTTCGCGGAGAATAAATAAACTTAAATTGAAGGTAGGGGCTCTCATTTGAAATAGTTAAAACTTATGTCCGAACACTTGTCAGGCGTGATTAAAGGCATATACATATTCTTGAATAGTCACTCTAACATCACATCATGGCTAAGGCATTACAGTACTTAACCCTTAAATCGCAAAGAAAAAATGCATCTGAAAATGTCGTCTGCTGTAGTCGTCTGCTTCATATAATTGCCTAACATTACTGACGAATCAAGTATAGAAGCAAACAGCGTTGACCCAGAACAGATTGCTCCTATAAGAGCAGTCTGGTCTGGGTCCACACTTTCTGCCATAGATGCTTCTTAAACATTTCGGCAGACGAGATAAGCAGACGACTTTTGTTGCGATTGGCGCTTTAAGGGTTAAATATGCGAGAGAAAAAATGCAAATAGATCATGAACGAGTCCTTGAAATCAGGATACTTTGGGATTGATTGACAATTACACATTTTTACAACAATGGTTTCTATATTTTTGCGTTTTTGGTGAAACGACATTTACTTGTTTTTACCTGTATGTTAATGATTTGGCTTAAATAAGCGTCGATTGTTTATGAGAACGGGATTTCTGCCCCTACCCCTTCAACGGTTGCAAGTCTAAACCATGGAGGTGCGTGGAAAAATATTATAGCGTCCGCGGGGTTTTGTTATCTGGCCGCGGGGCAGGGCTTTTTAGAACCGTTTTCCACATATTAATTAAAGTGGCAAGAACTAATAATGGGCTCAAAGGCACTTACATTTTGAAAGCCTGTAGTTTCTAGCAGCAGGCACAGCTGATACTGGTTCTATTGCGAGTTTGATGCAAATCTGAACCACGGGTTGAGAGCATGCTCCTAATCTTACCGCGGATGTGACCATTGTTGGCATTGTTCATGGCCGCGGGGTTCTGCAATATGCTTTTTTGTCCACGGAAATCCTAAAAATCAAAACGTCAGAATCATCTATGACAAAAGATAGGTAGCTGGTGTGCTGAAACGACTGGATCAAAACCCTGTTAGATCAGAATGTAGCCATTGGGTTTTCGCTTTTTTTATTTTTCTGTATGCTGATTTAGCACAATTATCTAGTTTCTACGGTAGTAGGATCGCCTGACCAAAGTGCTGAAGGTTGTGAGCAGCAAAATTTAGCTGTTTGTCTGTCTGTCCGTTAATCCGTTCATCCGTCTGTCGGTCTGCATTGGTTCTTCCTTCTTTTACTTATATGCTCGTTTAGCCTGCTTACATGTGTCTAGTAGCTCAGGTGGTTGGAGCGCCTGTCCAATGTTCTGAAGGCTGTGAGCAGCATAATCTAGCCATTTCTCTGTCTGTCCACTTTCCAATGGCTGTCTGTCTCGCTTTTTCTGTCTGTTTCGTTCTTTGCTCTTTTGACTTTTTTGTATGCCTGTTTTGCTAGATTATCTAGTATCTCAGGTGGTAAGTGTGCCTGACCATATTTTGGATACTTTCAAGTTTTCTAAATACCTAGGCTTGGCATTTGACCCAGCATCTACTCTTTACCCCCAAAATATAAGGAATATCAGGCATACCCAAAACATATTCGAATTTTAGCGACCCCAAAAACATTTTCCAAATCTGAACATTGACCTTAAAAAGCCCCAAATTGATAGAAATGACCCCCCAAAACGTAAAAAATAAATAAATCATAATTTCATCATATCTCCAAACATATTTATTTTTCTGATCTCCTGCCCCCCCCCCCCCCCCCCCAACAAAAAATGTAATTCAAAATTTTGAATCTCCAAAAATGGACAGAACCTACTTATATAGAATAATATCAGTGTGCCACCCCCCCCCCCCCCCGCCCACCAAATAGCTGACCAGTGTTTTAGAGCAGTACGCAGCAAAATTAGCTGTCTGTCTGCTTGCTTCCTCAGTCAGTCAATCAATCAGTCAGTCAGCCAGCCTGCCCAATCAACCGCTTCAATTTCTTAGTGTAGACAGAGCCTCTTTGTAAAAGTGTATTCTTGTCACAGAAGAGTATTTGCGTGTCCCAGGGGGCTTCGGAGGGGTGGGTAACTCTTTTTTTCTTCATACGAAGGGTCTGGCCCAGCTTCTACCATTCCCCCCCAAGAAATATCAGGAATTTCAAGGACCTCAAAAATATTTGAAATTTTAGCAACCCCCAAAAAAAACCTTGACGTAAAGAAAAGACCCTAAAATGCATAGAAATTAAACCTAAATATAGTCCAATTTCGTGGTGAACCTTCCCCCCTCCAAAAAAAATATCCATATATCTTCATATCCCCAAAATATTCATTTCTCTGAGGCTAGAGGTCAAAATCTCGGACATCTTATTTCCTTTTTAGAATCATTTGGGTTTGAACAACAGTGGCGAGTTCAACAATGTGAGCGTTTGCGGGCACACTTTAATGATGGTACCTACGGGGGATGCTCGAAATGAATTGCTTATTGTCCTATATCTCAATATCCACGTGGGAGATAAAAACCAATATATACCTATAAGGTTTATTTAAGGTCTACACAACGGTGTATAAATGTACACGTTAGACTTAATGTAAGACACAAAATTTGCCATATTAATACACGCAGTCATTGACCACTGTAATAAAAATAGTTGGTACATGTAGAAGAGTCAACCAGAAAGATGAAATAAGGGGTTACATCAAAGCTCGCTCAAAACTTGTCTGTTCTTTGAAGCAGCTGATGATTGAACTTTCTACTACTTACGGACCTTCTTGTGTGTCTTATGACACAGTTAGGCGCTGGAAAAAATTTAATCTGGCTTAGAGTCCATCAAAAATGCACCAAAATCAGGAAGGCGAAAATTTGCAGCTTGTAAAGAAATCGTTTCAAAAATGAAGGAAATCATTGAAGGAGATGCAATATTTACAGTTTGTGATATTGCATGAAAAGTAGGCATGTCACTATCAACGGTTCACTTTATTTTGAAGAAACATTTTAAAAGTCCAAAATATTTTTGCTAGATGGGTGCCACATCTGTTGACTGATGAGCAAAACAGACAACGGGTTAAATAGTGGCCAAAAAGCTGCTTAAAATGTTTCAAACTTATGACAAAAAGCAGTTTGCCAATGTCGTCCCAGGTGATGAAAATCGGGTCTATTAATTTGAGCTGGTCAGAAAGGTTAGCATTAAAATCTTGGCCACTAAACATAGCAGACGCCCAATAATTGTCAAACGGTCTTTAAGTGCAAGGAAGGTTTGGTATGCAATTTTCTTCTCTGGTGAAGGAGTCGCAATAAAAGTGCTGGTGGAAAAGGGCAAAAACATCACTGGAAAGGACTACAAAGACATATAGTACTGGAGAAGCCTAAAACATATCAGAAACGACGCCCTGTCACTGGTTTTAAACATATCTGTCTTCTACATGGCAATGGCCCTGCTCATGCCTCTGAAATAGTTACAGTGTTTTTGAAGAAAGAAAAAGTAACAATTTTGCCTCACCTCCTACATTCCCTAGATCTTGCCCCATGTGATTTCTTTATGTTTCCGAAATTGAAATAATTCCTTGCTGGGCGGAAATACCAGTTATTTTATAGAACCATTTGTATTTGAAGAACATGTACTATTTCATTTTCTTACTTTCTGTGACTTTAGGCCTTCAGGTTCGTGACCAGATGTTCCACACTTTTGAACTAAATGACTGCCAGAGCTCTAGCTAAGAAACTTTTTTAACAGAATTTCCTCCTGAACAACTGGCCCAAAAGCAAGTTAATTTCACAGAACTGTCCCCTATGGTGTCTTCTACCAATTTTGCACAAATGGTTCCACTCCACTGAACAATGGATCCGCAAAAGCTCCAGATAAGAAATGCCTTTGAATGATTTCTCCTCCTGAACCAATGATCCAAAATGTACAATAATTTCACAAACTTGGCCATAATGATGCACTGTACCAAAATTATACAATTGGTTTGGCTCTGCCATTAAGAGACTTCATTCAAGCTTGCACATAATGTCTATGGTGGCGATTAAGTAAAAGTAGGAAAAACATATACAAAAGTGGACAGAACTTTATCAAATCAGTTCTTGATTATCATTGATTTCTTTGAATAAGTGGGTGGATTTGTATTAGGTAAGATACTAGGAAACACTTTCCCTCATCCTCATAAGATCTTTAACCAACAGAAACCAAATGGAAATCTGAAGGAGAAAAAAAAACATGCCACGGTATTAGGAAACAAATTACAACTGTTTAGTTTTGGTTGTGCCAAACAAAGTTAAGAGAAAATTGTTTACCGCTTACCTGCCTGAAGAGCTTTCACAAACATTTATTGAGGGATCATTTTAACACTCTATAATAAAAGCGTTTGAAAATAAAGTTTGATTATTCACTTCTTAAGTTAGCAATTATCATCTGGTTTCTTGCATTGTTCAATAATGGATTACATTTGATAAACTCTCCCAAAAAAGGCTGTGTTTGTCCAATGAACAAATGCCAATGTCGTCAGAAAGAATGTTTTCCCATTTCACTTTGTGGCAATATGTTTGACCCTACATCAGAGACGGGACTTCCAGTTTCCATTTGCAGGTTATAGAAAAGATATCTAACTAGCAACCTCCCTATTTGAACGCTTCAATGCAGCCGTCCCCACCAGTACTCTCAGTGCTTTGATTCTATCTAGGGATGTAGTCCACAAGTTTGAAAAACTCACCTTTGTCTCTATTTATACTAATAGTAACGAGCACAATTTTATAAAATCGTGTTTTTCGATGTTTTCATGCATTTTGAGCTTCAATGATATGCCGTTGGTGCTGTCACCATATAAATTAAGGTTTGGGACTCTGGTGCCAGTGTTCAATCCCCTTAAATTTGTTTTAAAAAATGCACCTATTAACATTGCCATGGTAATTTTCACAAAAATTCGGGAAATGCACTGTTTAAACTGCGACGGCACGAAGTGACGAACATGTATGAACACAAATATCAATATTTGGGTTACTAGTCTGGTGTGCTGACTGCTCCGTGTGTGCTAATAGGGCTACAAGTCTGACCGTGTATGCTACATGTCACAAGTGTATTGTATCAGCGTGGCATAATCGGCGATGTGCGTATGCTGTAAGATCAAGTCACGAGCTTTTGCCATGAGCGCATTTTTGCACTAAATGTTCTAAAGCGCAGCCAGAGCCTGTTCTGCTATAATCTACAAAGTATGGAAGTACATGTAGACCAAGGCTCAAGCCAAACACTAAACTTCTAGCTCAACTAGTTAGCTATATATCCACAAAACACTTTGATGCGTGACTGTTACGGGTAAATGTATTGAATGAATCGATGGGCATTCCTTAGAGGTCGTGGTGGTTGAAGCATGTATGCATATAATGAATTTATAACGCATACGTGCCAAGTACCAAAATCTTATAAGTTGTGTAAAATCATGTTCTGTATTAAGCGTTTAAGCCAGGCACATCCCATTTTTATCTGCGCCTTTTCTGATCTCCTTTAATAATTCCGAAGTTTAGAGTTGAATCCATTTCGATCTGATCTGTGTCTTCGGTGTGTACATGGGCGCAAGCTGATTGTAGTTATTTATGGTTATAGCTGATACCCATACACGTACAAAAATGCAACCAAAGCTATTCGGGTAGGTATATGTACACATGTATTCCCGGCCCGTAGATTTAAAGTACCTCGACTTATAAGATGCAGATTCATAGTCTACACTGTTCACAACTTCCGCGACTGTAATTTAAAATTTTAGCATATGATTCTAACAGCATTTGAATGGTGTCGGAGTTATTACGGTCGGCGGTGGCCGGCCGTATATATAAACTTTGTGCTAAAAATACATCAAATTCAGGTTTTGACCGAACCTTTATGCCGTGCTCAGTCTAGTTTTTATGCGCTGCCGAACAACGAGCGGGGTACCAAATATCGTGGGTTAACCTACAGCGCGAGACAGAACTGTCCGTGAATCTGTAGGCAAACTCGTTTTCGAATTTGATCTGTTAGCATAGCCGTCGTGCGGTCCATTGAAACACCAATAACCACCCAAAACACCCCAAACCACCCCAAACACCACCAAACCATCACCGTACATATAATGCGCTTAATTTCTTTTTTGGAAACCTACGGCCTCGAAATACCCCAAACCACCCCAAACACCATCAAACCATTACCGTACATATAAATGCGCAAAAAAAAAAATTTAGGACTCTCACCGCGGCCTCTTCGTGGGGAGTAAGGGCACGTGCCCCCAGCCTCACCCCCAGTCCGGCACTGGCATTGTGCAATAATACATACAGTGATAGGGCTAAACGACCAGGGGCGAAACGGCTAGGGGGCGAAACAGCCAGGGGCGAAACGACCAGGGGCGAAATGCCGCTGGGGCGAAACGTCTAGGGGGCGAACTGGATCTGGGGCGAAACGACCCGGATTCCATTATTGTACCTCTTTTGTAGGCAATTTAGCATCGGTGCTGCCTTTGACTGTAAAACTTGTTACATCTCTTTTGTGCAACAAGAGCACCTGTGCTGTCTCTGTAGACAAAGTATTACCTATTTTGTGCAACAATAGCATTTGTGCTGTCTTTGATTATAGACATTGCTGCACTTCTTTTGTTTAACAATATATAACCGGTGCTGTATTTGACTGTAGATATTGTTGTACGTACTCTTTTGTGCATCAAAAAAATTTTGTGTTTTATTTTGGCTGCAGACTTTACAAAGTTACTAAAACAAGGCTATTGATAGCATTGATTTCATAAAGTATTCTAAATTCTTACTTAAGACACTCAGAGTTGATCGTTAAATACAATGTTAGCTTGAAAACTCAAGGCATGTTAGAGCCAGTATTTTATGGCGATTTAGTTTATAAATTTGAATGAATCGTTGGAAAACCTTCTTTTCCTGATCAGTTTAGTTCCAAAAGATTATCAAACATAATAAAAGAGTTGGATTTAGCATGGATATTATGTAACAGACTGCATGCCTTATAACTATGGTTCCCTCTTTAATAGCACGATGGTGGGTCAGGCCTCAGACTAAATGACTACTCTGATATAAAACTTTCATATGTGGGTCCATGCTTGATGTTTGTTTTTGGCTGGGACACCAGGTCTGACCATCTTTGAGCTGAGAGCCTTTTTATTTTTTCATCACAGTACACTGAAGGACTTTAAAAACGCAAAAAATGAAAATTATTATTTTTTGAACCCAGAACATTTTTAGTCTTCGTTAACAAGTTTAATTGGCTGGAAACGACACCCTGTCTCTATATATACCTAAAATTAGCATTTTATAGACAATGGCCACCGTCAGCTACGCATCCGCGATTTACTATTTTTTGCACGTGGCGCCCCACGAATCAATGAAGCAAAGTATTTTATCGTTTCACATATAGCTTGTAGGTATACATGTATAAAAAACACAGTAGCTTTAGTTTTAAAGCTTTATTTATCATGCCACGTTTGTCTGAACATGAACGACCTGGCGCAATTGGAATGTTAAAGGAAGTGGCTAGAGGTACGGATCCGTACCCCTAGCCTTGGAGGCTAGGGATACGGATCCGTACCCCTAGCCTGGGTGGCTAGAGGTACGGACCCGTACCCCTAGCATATTCTACCATGTCAGGCTACAGGTACAGACATATAACACTGATTATCATGATGATAAGTGTTAGAAAATACCTTGTTGTTGTGTTTTGAAATACCAATCCATTAAGTCGCCATTTGCAATGTGGGATAACTCTGTATAGTAAATATAAAAACGAAACACGAATTCGGAATTGGGACAAGTGGCGCGGGATTTATGTTGTGTTGTTATTATTATTATTATTATTATTATTATCATTATTATTATTATTATTATTATTATTATTATTATTATTATTATTATTATTATTATTATAAAATCAAATTAAAACTTGTAATTCATGATATGTTTTTAGCTGTTTTCACTTTCGGTTTGTGTCATTAGCGAGGGTGCGACAACATTCTGTGATTAATTGGTCGGCATAACGCACCACAAAGACATCTTTAAACTTAAAAGAACAAATTACAATGATTGGCTGAAAGTTTTAATGTCCAACCTCAAAGACATCAGAAGAACTTAATAATGTCCTTAATTAGCCTAATCCAAACAAACAGTATCTAGACCTATAATTATACCTATGATAATAACTATTTGATGTAACCGCCTAATTCTCGCTGCTCATTTATAAAACTCCAAGAAAATTATGTTCAGTCTCACTTTGTCAGAATGGCTCAAATGCTGAGCATAGGGAAAAAGTTTGAGGACTTTTCCTCTTTATAAGTTGCCATCCAGCAGTATCAGCCAGCACACTATGTCGGACTCACTTCGGTCCGCCCACAAAATGCCATTCAAATGGCATTTCGCTGGCGGGCCGACCCTGGCCCGCTTTTTCATGTTTAGTTTTGATGATAGTTTTGATATAATGCGTAAATCAACTATTATATTTTCAGATAAACTTTTTGGTGCTCAAAAAAGTTTTCACGATGAGACGGCTCTTTTGAGCACCAAAAACTTACTTTGAAAGTGATAGAAAATATAATTTTACACACCACCCGTCCGTCTGTCCGTTCGTCAGTCTCAGCAGTGATTCATTTACAAATTTGGGCTTATGAGTCCTGGGGACTCGCTGTTTCCCATATCAATGAGTCCCAATTGTAAAATTTTGAGTCCAGAACACTACTTCAGTGACAAGTCTGCAAAACTATTGCATCCTGGGACTCGCTGAAATTAAAACTTTGCATCCCAGGGACAAAATTATGCGCAAAAGATGCAGGATGCGCAGGTAACAAAATCACTGAGTTTGTACAATTTTATTATTTGTTTTGCGTGCTTAGAAGTAACATAAGTACATTAAGGATCTAAACAATATTAAGTTTGTCCATATGTCTACAGGTCCTAACAAATAAACCCAGCCAGCACACAATGTCGGACCAATATCGGTCCGCTAGCAAAACGCCGTTCAAATGGCATTTCGTTGGCGGGCCGACCCTGGCCCGCTTTTTTATGTTTAGTGGGATATATAATCTATTCTACCAGCTCATCCATGTGCTAACATGACAGGTCGATGTAATAAAAAACGCTTTTACATTTGTTCTGAAGTTATTGATAGTATCACACTCGGATGCAAATTCTGGATGTTTAGGACGTGGTTTGGGGAGGTTTAGATGTGGATTGCGGTGGTTTTGTGATATCTATCTATCTCTTGTTACTGGCTTTATCAAATTTTGATTAATACACCAGGGAGTGCGAATTTTGAATTTTGAAGAAAAAACAAAACAAAACAAAACAAAAAAAAAAAAAAAACACACACACACAAAAAAACGAAAAAGAAAAATGGGGCTAACATGGCAGGTCAGCGCAATAAAAATGCTTTTAAATTTCTTCTTCGATTATTGATACTATCACAACAACATATTCTGGGTGCTAAGACAGGTCGTATCATTTCACAGAAAAAATATTTCCTTTGAAGGTTAATCTTCCTTTTATAGGATAATAATAATAATAATAATAATAATAATAATAATAATAATAATAATAATAACAGGACATAAATCCTGCATTTCCGAATTCGTGTTTCGTTTTTATATTTACTATTCAGAGTTATCCCGCATTGCAAATGGCGACTTGCTCGATTTGTATTTCATAACACAACAACAAGGTATTTTCGAATACTTATAATCATGATAACTTCTCATCAGTGTTATATGTCTGTACCTGTAGCCTGAAATGGTAGAATATACTAGGGGTATGGACCGTACCTCTAGCCTCCCAGGCTAGGGGTACGGATCCGTATCCCTAGCCTCCCAGGCTAGGGAGGCTAGGGGTACGGATCCGTACCTCTAGCCACTGCCAATGTTAAAAGCTGGGATGCGTGTTTCTTGCGTCGCCAGATATTATAATTGCCATCCGTCAGCTATACAGCACCTCGGAGATTGTTAACAGACTACTAGGACAGTTAAAGGTCGACACAGGCCTGACCAACTACGAATGGCGACCGACATTAAGACGGTAACTAACGTCGATTATATCGGCGATATTCACATCGACGATATCCGTTCCAGCTGGCTACCAACACTGCCAGGCGAATAGAAGGGCTCCAAGGGTAATTTGTTTCAGATTTTTAATGAAAAATATTTTATTACAAGAACTTTAAATCACGCCCAATTTCAAGACAAATTTCAAATTGCAGCTTTATAATCTAAGGGTATTGTCTTTTGATAGACTGATGCTCTAAAATTATTTATCATTTTGATATGAAATTTAAATCATGTTTTGTTGACATATTGATGTTATTTTTTGCCATATCTCAATAAAATTGATACATTAAAAAGCTGTTAATTTTATAAATTTTGATTTTTGCGTTTTTTAAAGTCCTTCAGTGTATGTTAAAGCTGCATACTCTGTAACTATGAACATTTTTCGAAAAAAATTATTTTCTTTTTAAATCATTTGTAAAAGTAGAATTAAGCTATCTTTTCTCAATAAAAATGTTCAGTACTGCTGAAAACTGCATGGAAAAGTGAATTATCTTATCAAATAGGTGTATTTTTACCTTGTTGGTAATTATTTGCGTCCCTCCAATAATTATAGACCGTTGAATTTTAACATAAATGCAGTCGTTTTGATAGTGATAACTTGTTAAGATTTACGAAAATGGTAAAATGTTTACCTGAATTTGAATATTTTTACTGCGTTCTTGAAAAATAAAAACATTATTTTTAAAATTAGAAGATCAAAAGTTACAGACTATGCAGCTTTAAACAAGGTTGGCAATTGACCGGTCAATATGCATATTGACCAGACCAGTGGTCATTACTGGTTTTAACCGGTCATTACTGGTCGATTGGTGGTCAACTGGTCGATAGAAAAATCATGGTCATCGTGAAGATACTTAGCATTAGTTATCCCATTTTACTGGACTCTATAAACAGACTTAAAATAGTTTCAATATAAGATAATACAGGCTTTATTGAAAATGTGTTTCATCAGTTGCTATTGCTTTAAAAAATGTATTAATAATTATATAAATAATTATTAAAAATAGGCCGTAAAACAAACAAAAATGAAATGTCAATAGTTTTAGATCTTCAGTCTTAATCAAACTGAATCATTACCACAACTTTCAGTTGAACTTTTTTCTATTAACCATTAATAAAAAAAAGTATAGCAAATGCAAGTATTGAAATTTTATAAATTTTAAAACATGCTTTTTCATAGTCATTAAAAAATATTTAAATCAGTGACTTGAATTAATTGAAAGTACAAAAAAACAATCAATGCTTGAAATTTATCATCAAAGAGGTAATCATGTACGAATTGGTTAAAATGCAAAAATTGGCTTCTCACCTGAAAAGACAAAGGTGTGAAAATTGTAAACTTTAAAAGAAAACACTAAAAGTTGAGCAGTATATCAAGGAGTTAATTTTAAATTTAATTACCCCAGAACAAACAAAACTATCAAAATACTGGCGATGTCGAAGGTGTGTCCAGTTTATAAGACCTATCCAATCACTGAGCTTAAAATGCACTGGCATCTGTGTTAATATAGAGGTGTGAAAGTTTGGTCATTCTGTTATCTGCTGTTATCAGTTTAGTTAATAATTTAACCAGTGTACTACATTATTGTAATTGTCTCAAAATGATGAAAAAAGACTCTGTTAGGCTGTATGGTCATTCTATTCTGCCCTTGATGATTAAAGATTAATAGATGACTATATAGTGTTAGGTGCCTGGACTGTAATGCAAAAGTCAGTGCTTAGGTGAAAAGTGCCCTTAGCAGGGACGAAACAGTATTTTATTCTTTTTTCAATAAATAGAAGATAAAACCTGACCTGATATCTCTATCCACCACTAAAAGAGCCACTTAAAGGCCACTTAGATTTCAATCGACCACCCAGATTCGTATTGACCAGTATTGACCACTTTTTGGCATATTGACCGGGGCGGTTTTAACCGGTTAAAACCGCTGGTTAAAACCGGGGGTGGTTTCGACCGCCCAACCTTGATGTTAAATAATTTGATTGTTTCCCTGTGATGATTCACTGGATTAGTTAGGAAGCCTCCATGTGAGCTAAACAATTTTTGTCTTCTGACAACAGCAGAATCTAGGGCAAAGATTTGGCCAGTAAAATTCATTTAAGCCCTCTCGTGGCTTCCTCTGCTGCCTCTGATCTAAGGCGGTGAATCTGTTGTTGTTGATTCATTATTGCTGCTCTCATTGTTTGTGTGTGTGTGTGTGTGGGGGGGGGGGGGTGGTCCTTGTTTTGTTCTGCAGTATTTAGTGTCCTTTCTAGTTAAATTGCAATCATTTTGCTGAGGAAAAGAGCGCTGATTGCTTTATTTTAATTGTCTTCTTGATGTCATGTGGCTATTAGTGTCCTGTGCCTCTTTCTCACTCTACCATGGGTTTGTCTGCAGTTTGTGATTGTGGTATTTCCTGGTCATACTCACTTACCTTTTATTTCACCCCTTTGTGCTACAAGAGAATTTGTGCTGTCTTTAACTGTAGACATTGTTGCACCTCTTTTTGTGCTGATCTATTTCTTAATTATGAATTTTTGAAGACAAGTACAATAATAAAAAACAATAACAACTTAGATTGCATCATTTATTGCTATAAAATCGATAGATTTAGATAAACGAAGGTTTTGTGTGTAAAATTGTAAATATTTTCTTACCCATTGGTTATAACATATTTTTGGGGTGTTCAAAAGAACTGTCTCAGTGAAACGGTATTGAGACTGTTCTTTTGAGTACCCACAACATATGTTTTGGTCGAGAAATAAGAAAATAATCTTTAATTATGCTCTCTTAACTAAAGGCCTGATAATCCAATACATAATACTTGATACTGCAAAATGCTGCAGATTTTCTGACAATGCCAATAATAAGTGACAACTGAGCAGCATCTCTGAAAACGATACCACAACAAACAAGAAGGTGCTTGGTCCCTATGTCGTTCACCTGATAATGACTGTTAATAAGGTCAGGGGAAAGCATTGCCACTCCCAAAATCTATGAATTAAAATTGATCAGCAGATTAATTAAGACTTAACATGGAAACATTTTCATTATACTGATGAAAGTAACAGGATGTTGAACTACCGTTAAAATTATAAAAACAATTTAGGCTTGTTTCAGGAGATTTTTTTATGTTTTCACAATATAAGACAAAGTAAAACGTGACCACTGGGTTTGGTCCATTTTTGGTTACAGATTTAATATTTGATCAAACTTGGTTAAATATCATTAGGTGATGCTACATGCCAAATATCAAAGGCTCTAGGCCTTGTGAATTCAACAAAGAATATTCTAAAATGTTTTCTCTTAACAAACCTATATAAAACATGTGACCCCCAGGACGGGGCCATCTTTGGTTCGAAGGCCATTATTTGAACAAACTTGATAGAGGTCCATTTGGTGATGCTTCATACCAATTATCAAGGCTCTAGGTTTTCAGGTTTCAGACAAGAAGATTTTTTATGTTTTCTCTAAGTAAACATTTGATCCACTGGGCAGGGCCTTTTTTGACCCCAGGGCCATGACTTAAACAAACTTCGTTAAAGGTCCACTTAGTGGCACATAACAAAATATCAAGACTCTAAGCCTTGTGGTTTCAGGGGAGGATTATTTTAAGTTTTCCCTATATAAGCCTAAGTAAAACATGTGGCCCCCAGGATGGTGCCATTTTTGTCCCCAGGGGCATAATTTGAACAAACCTGGAAAAGGTGCTCATTAGGTAAAACATTTCTTGCAAGTACTATAATTTTGGCTTTAACAGTTAGATAAAGTTCAAAGGTCAGTTTAACCAATGACTCAATAGGTTACACATATCTAGCAAGAATATTTCAAGATTTTCCCCATATAAATGCATTGGAACTAAAATTTGACCTTGCAATAAAGTAGGTCAAGGTCAACCTAGAATCATCATTTGTGCGAACTTGGTAAGGCCAACATCTCCAAAGCTACATACCAAGTCCCAAGGCCATTTGCCTTTTGGTTCCGGAGAAGATTTTTAACGGGTTTTAACCGTATATGGGCATGGCAGCCATCTTGGTCATGTGACCAGAAACATTTTGTGCAAGCTTTCGTTCCCCGACCTTAAGGAGTCGCCACCTGAAATTTGAGTTGAATTGGCCCAGTGGTTTAAGATGTTAGAAAATATTGAAGGATGAACAACAGGCATAGTTATACTAATACAGTAAAACCTGCCTTTTAGAGCAGTCACTCAAAAAGAAGACCATAATTGTTTTTCAAGATCGATTATCACTTAATGCAGGTCAAAAGTATTCTTCAATACTTCCGAACGTCATTAAGCTACCCTTTGTCTTTAAGACCTTTGTTTTGTCTATTTTGAGTGGCCACTTACGAAGGTTTTACTGTAGCTCCCTGTGAGCCTTTGGCTCAGGTGAGCTAACAAAGGTAAGATTAGAAGGACTATGTTTAGCTACAGTGACTAGCCTAATCTTGAACATTTAGATTTTGCATGTAAACATAGGCCTAGATAAGCAAGATAATTTTCTTATCCATTAAACATGTGTTCTGGGTGCTCAAATGAACTGTCTCTTTAAGATGGTTATTTTTGAATGCCCACAACATAATTTTTGGTCGAGGAATATGAAAATAAATCAGTTACACAGTCTTATCTGGTGGTATATGTAAAGCATTTATCATTTGCAGACAAGGAATAACAAAGGGGTGGTCAGAGTGTTGATGTACACACTGGCCTGCACAACTTAGCATACTACAAAAGCAGAATTTCTCATAGCATTCACATGGTATATATTAAGTTTATACGGTAAATGCTCTAAAATTTTCAACACTTTTCTTGTTCTTTTTCCTAAAATAAAATGTTGGTTATCAAGTCTGAAATTTACAAAAGCAAACAGGTAAGACCCTGATCAGACTGCTTCTTTGGGATCAGTCTGATCTGGGTCTGCACTGTTTGTTTAGGCCTTTTTGGCAGGCAACTAGTGTTTGAAATTCAAGAACATTTACCATATTTTCAGATTTTAACAAATTGTACAATGTACATTTCAACAAAATATATCTATAAATTATCTTTGATTTGATCAACAGGTTCAATATATAATCTCTGGATTATCATTATAAAACTATCAAAATTATATAAAAACTATTACAAATAAAATATCTAGAGCTATTAATGCTGCATAGTCTGTAACTTTTGATATTTTTCGAAATTTTTTTATTTTCTTTTTAAATCATTTGTAAAAGTAGAATTAAGCTATGCTTTCACAATAAATGTGTTCACTATAGCTGAAAACTGAATTATCTTATAAAACAGGAGTGTTTTTCTCTTGTTGGTAATTATTTGCGTCCCTCCAATAATTATAGACAGTTAATTTTAACATAAATGCTGTTGTTTTGATACTGATAATTTGTTAAGATTTATGACATTGGTAAAATGTTTACCTGAATTTTAGTTATTTTACTGTGTTCTTTAAAAATAGAAACATTAGTTCTAAAATTAAAAGATCAAAAGTTACAGACCTATGCAGCTTTAATATAATCACAGTTTAACAATGTACATTTCAATATAAATATAGCTTAACTCCTTGCCTACATGTTTATTGATAAAGATAAAGAAGCTTTATTTAACGTCGCTTATTTGAAACAGACAACATTAGCTCTGTAGAGCTATTATTGGTATATAACATTATCTTTAACAGGTACCTGCCTTACTCTATCTTCATAGCACAACCCATTTTTATGCAAGCTGCTAGTACCATTTTTACCCCTTTGGATTGGTGCGACCCGGCTTCAAACCAATGACCTCCCACTCCCATAGGGGACACTCTAAGAGCCTGATCTGGATCCAACCTGTTCGACACTCTGATCCTATTCATGAAAGAAATTTTAGAAAAAGTTGATTTTGAAAAAAATTAGCAGATGACAAAGAAACCTGCAAAATTACCCAGTAGGTAAAGAGTTAAACCATCAAAGTGGAATACACTATGTTCTTAACCCTATTGCACTCAGATTTAATATTCTTCCCTATAAACCCTGTTACTTTCAGAGTGGCCAATAATCTAGACTTTTTTGCTAATCAGAGTGGCCAATAATCTAGACTTTTTTGCTAGTCAGAGTGGCCAATAATCTAGACTTTTTTGCTAATCAGAGTGGCCAATAATCTAGACTTTTTTGCTAATCAGAGTGGCCAATAATCTAGACTTTTTTGCTAATCAGAGTGGCCAATAATCTAGACTTTTTTGCTAATCAGAGTGGCCAATAATCTAGACTTTTTGCTAATCAGAGTGGCCAATAATCTACAATGTACACTTTTTTGCTAATCAGAGTGGCCAATAATCTAGACTTTTTTTTTGCTAAATTAAAGCAGAATGGCCAATAATCTAGACTTTTTGCTACAGTCAACCCTCTTTATAACGACAGAGTTTGTTCCAAGCTTTCTTTGACGTTAAAGTGAATTTGCTGTTATAAGGAATTCTTACCAGTACCAGATTTCAACATCATAATCATTTGGTAAAAGAAAATATCAAACAAATGAATTAAAATGCTATTGTTCCAAATGTATACATCAGTTCAGTTTAATATTGCATCAAAATACATAAAGCTCCCTTCTTCTCAAATGAGACAGAAACCTGTTCATGCAAAAGACCTTGACCTAATCACAAAATTGTCTGAAACATGTTAAAAATTCTGTTATACTGAATTTATTTTCAATAGAAAATGTATATATGTTCCCAGAAGTAACTGTCGGTGTCGTTAAGTGAATATTCTGTTATAAAGAGGGAATTTTAATGGAAACAGATCCGTTCTCAGCAAATTTATGTTGAATATTGAATATTCTGTTATAACGAGTGACGTTATAAAGAGTTTTGACTGTATTAGCAAAAAAGTCTAGATTATTAATAGCTCTGAAAGCGACAGGGGCCGAGTTTGCTTGTGGCCATCACCCAGCTATTGGCCATTTATAGCCTCAACCGAACGGCTGTAGCTTGGCTATGGCCGCGACCTTGCTGAGGACCTGGATGAGAAATATTGACCAATCAGTAAAGTTGTATCAAAACAATCTGAATAACCTACTCACCATTTGATTGGTTGGTTTTATCGGATGGAGAATACCAATCAAGTGAACAGCAGTCAATATTAGCCGGGTGATAGCCACAAGCGAACCCGGCCAGAGTTAAAAGGGAAGAATATGTAACCACCAGTTACCACCTGTCAAATATCAGAGAAATAAGCTCAAGCTCTGCCATATAAAGTCATTTCAACCCTTTTTAACATTTAGCATGCTGATTAATTTTGCAAGATTTGTTGTCATCTGATTTTTTTTTCAAACTTTTTTAAAATCCTCTTTCAGGAATATTATCATGTCCTACATTTTTGTCAAGAAAATATTGGCCTGATCTGGATCCAAACTGTTTGCAAAGGAAGCAGACAAGACTGACTCCATCCTTGCTAGCAACGAATTTTTGAAGTCTGCCTATTACTTTTGCAAACAGTTTTGACTCAGATCAGGACCCGCAAAATGCTGGTTCTCATCTAGATCTGAACCGTTTGAAACCCTGATAAGTGTTCCTGAAATATTTTTTTTGAAAAAGCACCAATCATGACTGCAGTAGATAACATATTTTGCAATAATTCTTTATTTGAGAACAATAAGGCTTGATATTTCATATGAATCATCTGCCAGCAGATCATTTACATGAATTGCCAAGCCTTATTTGATTGCTAAAAACAATAAAATTTCAAATTGTCCTGAGACTGCTGCCAATCATACGAGGGCTGTTCAAATATGAATGCAAGAAGCTTCATAACTTTCTTCACATATACACTACGACAAAATGTCATACCTTTCTGGAAAGAACTTTTTGTCACCTTTAAAATGGCACCAAACATAAAGAAACACTCACTATATTTTTCGAATTACAGACCCTTATATAAAGGCTATTCCTGTATACTAAAGTCTTTTTGAAGCAAATTGCAATGCACATTTTGGTACATCTGCGATATAGCGTCATATCTTTGTAAGTTTTAGACAAAATGTCACCAAATTTTAAATGCAAGTTAAGTAACAATCCAAAAGTTGCTTGCAGGAAAAAAAAAATATAACCCTGCTTGGATCTCGAGTTAACAGGCACGTTTGTGACGTCATTAATTTTATGATAAACGTCATTTTGAGTTATCTACTGCTGACAAAATAACAAACATCGCTGTGTCGTTCTCTTTGCGTTTTGCTGAAAACATGCTAAATATGTCATAAGGAAGTTTTCAAAATAATCCGTCCTCTATTTACAAGTTATCCCATTTTATATAATTTTTCAAGCATTTTTCTGCTTCTTAATGACATGTTTACATTAATTAAAATATGTTCAATCTATCTATACTTCCACAAAACGCTTTGAAGCGCGACTCTAACAGTAAATGCATTGAGTGAATCGAGGGTCATTACTTAGAGGTCGTGGTACTACTGTAGTCCTCAAGACCAGGTGGGTAATTTTATTGTAAATAATGCCTATAGTGGTCAAACTAAAAGTTTACGTTCAAATTTAGAATAAAGCCGCAATGTAATGACAAAAAATTAAGTATAACTTCTATAACCCCTTTCCCTTAAGGCATTTTTGACTTAATAAAAATGCTTTTCAGCGTTTAAAAATTACCCACTATCCATCAATAATTTGTAGCAACAACTCAGTATGAGCGATCAACCTATTGTCTTTGAGTTAAAACTAGTCTAAATGTTGCTTCGTGCATTTTGTTATAGATAAGTTTAACTGATACCTGAAAGGTGATGTTTTGTTTACCATTTATTTGCAAACATAAAGAGACTTTAGTGAAAACGATTCGTTGTAATTTAACAAAAGCATGTCGGATTTTTGCAACTTTCACAGAATCATTTTGTAAGAATATGGGGATACTTCCTTAAATATTTCAAGAAATTTCACCTGTTCTTCGAAAAACTAAACGCTCGTCTCTATCACTGTATATGTTCGAAGCATTGAGTTTGTTAGTATACACACGTGACCCTCGTTCAAAGGGCATTAACTCGATAAGTATACTGTATTTTTCTTAAGGTCTGGTGTCACTTTAAAGGTGACATATAGTCCTTTATAGAAACTATTACCATTTTGTCGTAGCATATATGTGAAGAAAGTTATGAAGCCACTTGCATTCATATTTGAACAGCCCTCGTATGTGGTACTTTGAGGGTCAAGGTTTTTAATAGCACCAAGGGGCTGGATTTCTAACTAAAATATGTCTACAATGTACCTCAACGAAGATTTCTTGCCTACACTTATTAACCCTTTTCTGCCAATATTTTTGGTTTTGAAAATGTTGTCTGCTTTTTAGGTCTGCTGCATAATTCAAATGCACTTCAGACGAGGCTCAGTGAGCCAATACCGCTCACCTGGGTTGTTGGCCTCATGGTTTCAGAGAATTTGTTAATGTTTTTGTATTAGGAGTCTATGGGAGCCAATGGCCCCATGGAGTAGCCACTTTGAAGCCCAGGAGCATGGTTGGCAGGGTTTACGTTGGAGAACACTAAGCATTGCAACATGCTAAATATATAAGCTGATGGGGCCTCATGACTTTGGAGAAGATTTTTAAAGTTTTGTCCATGTAAAGTCAATGGGAACTAAAGACCACCATGGCATGGCCAATTTGGACCCCATGGGTACAGTTGGCAGGATTTATGTAGGAGCCGGACTACTAGATATTGTTACATACTATTAAAACACACATGTATATAAGCTGTGGGCCTCATGGTTTAAGAGAAGAAATTTTTTAAAGATTTTCTCATTATAAGTCAATGGAAACTTGATCCCTGGGGCGGGGCCAGTTTAGACCCCAGGAGCTTGATTGGCAGCATTTATGTAGTGGGCCACTAGACATTGCTACATGCTTAATATATAAGCTGTGGTCCTCATGGTTTCAGAGAAGAAGATTTTTAAAGCTTTTTCCCTTATAAGTCTTTGGAAACTCTTGATCCCCAGGGTGGGGCCAGTTTGGATCACAGGGGCTTGATTGGCAATATTCTTCATTCCGAAAATGTTGTCTGCTTATCATTCTGTTGCATTTATTCAATTTCATGGCAAAATACATCTGCCATCTCATCTGCTTATGTACTTTAGCAAACAATATGGACCCTCATCAGCCTGCTCCCTTAGAAGTAGTCTGATTATGGTTACAAATTGTTTTTTATTCACGTCAGATAAAAGTAGTTGGAAGTTAATTAAATATATGCAGCAGGCGTAACAGGCAGTTGGCATTTTCATAAGGCAGAAGAATGTGAGACACCAGTCTGATAAGTGAGACAACTAGTCTTGGTCCTATCTAGTGCTGCCTCCCTGAATCATTGAGATGATTATTTAGAGTACCCACAACATATGCTTATGTTGAGAAAAAAGAAAAACATTTTCAATTACAGTAAGACCTGTGTAAAATGGCCACTCAAAAATAGACAAAACAAAGATCTTAATGACTAATGTAGCTCAATGAAGGTCGAAAGTTTTGCAGAATGCTCCCCTTGGCGATAATTGATCTTGAAAAGCATTTTTGGTCTTTATGAGAGTGGCCACTTTACACAGGTTGTATTGTATACACTCCTGACATACCATCAAAATTTTGCAGCATACTGCACAATATTTTGATAAGATAATTGTTTCATTACTGAATTAAATATCATGATTTATTTGCCCTGTAATTGATGAAATGGCACATTTTTATCTGCCAGAGCTGAGATTGGCACTTAAATGGTTAAATTCATTTGATTCGATTTTAAAATATGGTACACAGATGTATATCAAAACAATTTCATGAAAGTGAAAAGCTATGGATGTTATATAAATAGTTATGTACATTTATAATTTATGAAAATCTAAACATATTTACAGGAAATAATAAAAACAGTAGAAAATATTAACCTTTATCACTCTTCTATTTTTTGGCCTAAAATGTTGTCTGCTTTTTACATCTGCTGCATGTATTCAAGTGCACTTCATACAGGGTTCATACAGGCAAGTATGAGTCAAATTCAAGGACTTTTTGAGGACTTCTAAAGACTATCTTACTGTTTTCAAGGACTAAAAGTTTATGAAAAATGATTTAAGTGTTAAAATTCTACTTCAGAAATGCTAAACTGAGATAATGGGTGACATTAGTACTGGAAAATAAGTATAAAATTGTTGTGCTTATATTTGGTACAGCATATACTGCACCAAAATAAAGGCACAGCAATTTTATACTGATTAAGATCCCTATCAACAGTGCTATCTCCTACAGAAAATAATAGAATTCAAGGACTTTTCAAGGCTTTTGAGTGATTTTCCTGTACTTTTCAAGGCATATTTAATTTTCAAGGACTTTTCAAGAAAGCCCTCTACTTTTCAAGCCTGTGCGAACCCTGTCACTCAATTTTTTCGAAAAATAATACACAATATAGACCGTGATCAGACTGCTCCCTTGGACTCGGTCTATATTGTTTGCAATATAGGCTGCCTAAGAAAATAAGCAGATGAAAAAGCAGACAATCAGTCATGACTGGCAGGAAAATAAATTCAGTTGCCGTATTTCGCGATGCATATTACGTACTCATGCATACTGCGCAGCCCCTCTTGAGCCCCAGATCCGTGGGAAAAAGTCTTGCTCATGGTATCATATATAGAGCACTAAGTGAGATTGTGATTCTCGGTTATACTGCCGAAAAAGGGCTGATAGCTCTGTGTCTCCCGCAGATAACATGCTCAAGTCCCACAGAAAACGTGCAGATTTTGCTAGATATTGTGTAAGAATTAAAGGTTACTGGATCTGTTGGGCAGGATTGGTGAGTTTCCAGGTGAAAAATGAGCCAACTTTGCAAGACGAAACGTCTCTAAATTAACATCATTTACAAGATGACATGCGGTTTATTACATCTTGCAGTGGAATTTGCAAACGTCAATTGGGCCACAACACAGTCTGATCAGCGCCTTTTGTTATTCGCTTTTTGGAAAGTAACATATATACACTTGCTACAGGTGAAATTTCAATTTTCTAGCTTGTCTCTGTAGCTGAGGAGACAGGTTTCCTCGCACCGAGGCCCAATTAAAGTCAATCTGCCACTGACCACACAGTATACATTGACTGCATACTCATGTCTTTTTCCAGCACTAGAAAAATTGGATCTTATTACATTGAGAACAGGCAAATGCTATAACAATGTACGCATTTGCACAATCCCTTTAGAGCTTTCACAACTCAAACACACAAGTAATGGAAGTAAAAGAAGATTTAGAACAAAAATGTACATCTGTACAACCATTCCCAATATTTAGCGTGTGTGCTAAGTACCTTCCCCTCATGTGCAGACCCTAATCATTGAAAGAGAGAAGAAAGACATTTTCTAAAATTAGCCTGTTATTTTGGCTGTTGGAGTTATCTCTCTTTCTCTGTGTCAAGGACGAGCAAATGGCCGGTAAGCCACAAAACTAAACCTAAAAGTGCAAATTCACACAATATATATCCAATACTTATATGTTTTGATTATAAAATCATCAATATGAGGTGGTATGGCATTCAAAAACAACTGCATTAACCTTTTTTCGGGGGGACTTTGATTCCCAACCACATTGGATTTCATGACAAAACTGCTCTGAGAATGTGGAGATTTTTTTTTTGTAAATTTGATGTCCTAGCTGTTCTAAAACAGGTACCCCAATTTTTACAGGATTTTTGGGGTAGAAAAGTGTACATTATAAATCGCGCAATACGGTGTTTCTTTTCATGTACAAATATATAATGTAATATAGGCCTCATCGTGAACAAAACCTGGCCCCGGGGTTATAAAACTTTTTTCATGCTCAACTCAACTGAGCATTTATCCTGCTCATAAATATTAAAATGCCAACAATTGTTGGCATTTTAACATTTATTAGCCTGATAAACACAACATCTGAGAGAAGTAAAGCAAGAAACTTCTTTATTTGTCTGTATTTTAGTTTTTATGAGCAGTTGAAATTTCGTGCATTGAGTTGAGAAAGAAAAAAGTTTTATAACCTCGAGGCCTGATTTGCTTGTATGCCCACAACAAAGGTGCAGATCACCTTGTGAACCTGTGCAGTCTAATCAGCATCTATAATTAACTCCCTAGAAAGTATAATAGTTCAACTAGCCACATGCAAAAGTCAATAGTACTCATGTGATAAAATTTTATCTCCATGGGAGAAAGTTCAAAATTTCTAAAATCCTGAACTTTGGAAATTTCAATCTTAAAACTTGCAGAATCCATGCAAAGTATTGACACTTTCAAGTTTAAATGGTCAGTTGTATAAATCAGAGAAGCCATTATAATTCTCCTAATACAGTATTTTGAAATTGACTTTCAATGGAAAGTCAGCCTCAAAATCATGAATTCAGGAATAATCCTGAAAACTTTCACCCATGTATCTCAAATACCCCATACTAACCCGTGGGAAGGATAAAAAATGAACATTCACACGTTGGAAGACAAGTGATGTCATTGCTAAGTTAAAGTGACGTCATCTTGTTATGTCACATCTCAACCTATTCAGAAACTTCTGGGAGTCTTTTCAAAAATATTAAAATAAGGTATTAAACAGTGAGCTAGAAAAAGAATCTACTATTTGTGTGAGGATGGGATGGAAAAATCTGTCCCTCATAATCATGGTTTCTCATCACTTGGCATGCCATTATACCAATCAGTGATCCTCAGGATGTATTTTTCTCTCACACCCTCACACTCATGATAGAATCTTAGAATATTTCTTTCTCATGGACAATCAGTACAGAATAACTATGTGCTTGTTTAGATTTTCCTATCCCACCCTCACAATAGATTCTTACAATCTTTCTTATAATCTCGTGGACAATCCCTACAGAATCACTATGCGTTTGTTTATATCTAAATTTATTCATGACTACACTTATCCCTATCTAAATACCCCATTATTCCTGGGTTTTACTACTTAAAACTCGGAGATTCAAGGTGAAATATTGCACATTTGTTCTTTTATGGCTGGAAAAATGATATAAAAGTTATTGGTACTTTTATTTTTTGAAAAAGAAACTAGTCCTAACTACATGCTGTATGTATAGTGAGATCAGGCTCAAAACAGGTTGCCTTAGTGACTAATTTTATATTCTAACTATAGTCAATGGTAAAGTCTAGTGACATGTTGACTAACAAATCAATGACAGTGTGAATCTATTTTTTGTTTGTTTTGTTTTTGTTGCTTTACGTCCCATGTCAACAGCTATGGTCATTGCGGGACGGTCAGTTCACTTAACCACACTTTTTCCTGGGCAGGCTTGAGCAAGCGGTTAACCAGTAATTTGTGCACATACTTTCGCTTGTAACTGACAACAACCCTTCTTGAATAAATCAGCGGAAGGGAGGAGAATGACCGTAGAAATTATTTCATGATCAATCTCCACGAAAGTATGGTACCGGGCCGGGATTGAACTCGCGACCCCTGGATCTGCAGTCAGACATGCATCTGTAGCCAGACACGTTACCGACTGCGCTACACGGCCCAAATCACTGACAGTGTGAATCTATTTTTTAACCCATATAAGCCTAGCATACTTTTTGTGGGACATAGGCAAACATTGCAGACCTAGATTAGATTCTGTGGCATCTGATCAGGGTGTCCACTGTTTGCTTACAGAATGTTTTATTGAAATTTGAAAAAAAAAAAAAGAAAAATACTGTCCGACACCCCTAATACTAATATTGGAAATGGACTCGTCCCACTGATAAGGGTAGGCAAGTCCATTAGGCTTAAATGGGTTAATTCTAATTCTTTTAAAACTAAGTCAGTTTCTATTATGACTAGAACTGAAAAGTGATATTAATTGGCTTAGCCCATGGGATAATATAGGGATCAAACATGATCTATTTATTAGCATCTGCTGGGCCCCAAGGGTGTTTTTAACAACCCACGAGGGGCCGTATCAGAAAAAAATGTATGATTGCCATCATTGCATAAAGGTTTTTTTTGCTGAAAGGCTTAGAAAAGTATTTTTGTTACACTTATAATGGCACAAAAAGAATGAAAGATTGGTAGTTTTAACTCTATGGCTGCTTATAGCGACTAAATATTGTTTGCTGTGCGACATCTGCTGTTTTTTTTTTAATGTCTATGTAGCAAACAGTCTGGACCCAGATGAGGCTGCTCCTCTAGGAGCAGTCTCATCAGGGTTCACACTGTTTGTGTGACTGCTGAAATTAGTCATTGTCGTCAGCATTTACATGCAGCAGACTGAGCGCTGTGGCTCAGTGGTAGAGTGCTTGACTCAAGAACGAGGGGCCACGGGTTCAAGCCTCACCGGCGTCACTGCCTTGTGGTCCTTGAGCAAAACACATTTATCCTAGCTTAGTACTGGTTCAACCGAGGTACACCTGTCCCTGTTTAACTGAAAGATTAATGATGAGACATAAACAAAATCAAACATGCAGCAGACAATTTCAGCAGACAACTTTTTCAGATGCTTTTTTTTCATAGCAGGCAAAGGGTTAAAATGCCAGTTTCAGAGCAAAAAGACTTACATCATCACCAACAACTGACATCAATAAATTATGTTCACTTCTATGCATGTCACTGTAGATGAAGTCAATTTTTGTGATGGCCCCAGAATGCATATATGTAAAATCAAAAGCCTTGCATTAACATCACATGAATTGCCTTGTTAATACATGGGTTTGTGCTGGTTAACACATGAATGTTTATACCACAAGGCATGGCTTTTAATGCAAAAATGGGATAATAATACCTTATAGCATAAGTGTAAAGTCATGCTTTTGATGTGCAAACACAACTATCCAGTGGGGCTAGAAGTCTTAATATTTAGCCCGAGTCTTTTCCTACTTCCATACCTTGTGTATGTAAGCAGCAAAGACTTTGCCTGCCAAGATTGTACAATGTACACTGTACAGACTCATCTGAGCCTTCACTACTTACCAATGTTTGCTTTGATTCTTTACATCCCAGTCAACAATTATACAGTCATGTCCAGATGGATCTTCCAAAGTTGACCCAGTACTAAGCAGAGGATAATGTGTCTTGCTCAAGGACACAATGCAGTGCCCCCTGTGAGGCTAAAACCCGCAACCCCTCAATCTTGAGTCAAGCACTCTACCACTGAGCGACTGCGCTCCTACTTATCAATATGATAAGAAACAAAATCTCTATTCTTTTATTTGTTTGATTTGATTCTTTACGTCCCATCAACAATCTTTCAGTTATAAAGGGACGGGTCTTCCTGGATTGAACCAGTACTGAGCTAGGATAAATGTATCTTGCTCAAGGACCACAAGGCAGTGATGCCGGGGAGGCTCGAACCCGCGGCCCTTCGGTCTCGAGTCATGCACTCTACCACTGAGCCACTGCACTCACATGCAACAAGGTAAATGCTGTTCAACTCTTGTCCTTTAGATATTTTTTTCATATGAAATCTGATCGGGAACATGGTTTTCTTGTAATGAATGATATGTACAGCAAAGTTCCCTCGTCTTAAAAATCAATGAAGGTCTTTCAGAAGTCTGGTTCGTTTCATACAAACAGTTGATACTACAGAATTATGAACAACACTTAAATGAAACATTCAATAAAAATGTAAGAACTAAACAAGAACAAAAACATACAAAATCTTAAAAATATGGAACACATTTAAAGGAATCAATAAGTAGAACACAACATTTCGATGGAAACCACAAAACTAAAAATTGAACAAATCATTACAACCTTACATTTATTATTTTTAACAAAAGTGACACACCAATTGTCTTAGTTGGACTGAATCTTACTTGTTGACTGCCATCGCCGAATTTGTCGTGTGCTGATAACCTTTGCAAACAGTTTTGACCCAGATCAAGACTGATATAACATCGGTCTTGATCTGGACCCAAATGTTTGATATTCTGATAGTGTTTCTGAAAGAATTTTTTGAAAATGTTAATTTTGAAAAAAATCAGCAGATGACAAAAATGCGGGGAAAATTTACCAGAGGGCAAAGAGTTAATTCTAAAATCCCAACTTCATTGTATCTATCTAAAGGGAAGGCTTCATCTAATACAATCAGGGTTAAAACTATTCAACTGTAACAATGGCACAATTTCTTATGCTGCTAAAATAATAATTTAAAAACAACAACAATTATAGCACATTTTGCCTTTCATACACATTATAAATAAGTAACTTATAAAAAGATTCTATAATGGCACATGATTCCTTGAGTTATTGCCTCAAGGCCCTATCACACTGACAACAAGCCCAAATTGAGTCAAATGATCTAAAAATGTATGATTTCTGAACCCAGAATCAACCTCTGGTTACCAAAAAATATGCATAATAGCGTATAGCTATAATCTACCCCCCCCTCCCCCCCCCCCAAAAAAAAAATGTTTTGAAATGACAGGTATATAGAGAATATTAGGTGAATGTCTTTTGATATCAAGTTTACCAGACAAGGTTCTAAGAATGCTTGTTGAATCGCGTGGCTTGCCAAGCGATTCAACATGTGTTCTTGAAGCTGAGCCTGGTAAACTTGATATCAAATGACACAAATCTAGAATTATATTATCAGTTTACAAGTTGGTTCACTCTTCAAACTAGCAATTATGACATAATTGTAGATTTTTCGTGTCAAATCAACGTCATTCACGACATCATTCAAAATAGGCAACGTATTCATGACTTGATAGAGACACGTGACCTGAGATAGACAACGTTTATCAGGTCAACGTGCAATAATGCAGTTAATATGAGAGATAACTGATAAGATGCAATATAACGCAATACGACATTTTCAAAATTGTGCTTACCTGTAACCCTTTGAAGACCAGAAACCCCTAAAATTTAGTACTTTGGCAATCGGTAAAGACCTAGATAAATTGCCACATAATGAGTCATTTCATCAGGGTCTGCACTGTTTGCTAAGACAAAATCGAATTTCAGAGAAAGATTACGATACAATATTTTTTTATTTTCGGCCAAATACAAAAATACCTGTGTTTAGGGTAACCCGACCATACCTAAATTTACTGGTGAAACCTAGAAATTTTTTCAGGTTTTCTGGAAAAAATATAATTTCATGCATTTTGAAAGCCTTTCAAAATGCATAAAATTTTATTTTTTCCAGAAAATGAAAATAATAAAGAAAAAAAAATTATGTCTGCTTACCCTACCTTAAATTTTCAGACCCGTTACCCAAAACACACTTATTTTTTATTAGGCCTTATAACCTGTGAAATGTAAAACATCTACTTAAAATGTTTTAACCTTCATAAGGCTTAAAATGTCAGAATCTGTCACACTTGCACCCAAATGTAAATGTGTGCACCTAAAACGTGCTTGAGCACCATTATCATATAGGCTGCCCAATCAGCAGTGAAACCGTTCAACACCATTATCATGAGGGCCTCATCGCGAGGAAACCTGTCATTGGGGTTAGCAACAACGTCATACTCGAACCAGCTGACTCAGCTAAAGAGACTAGCTAGAAAATGAAATTTCGCTTGTTGCTCGGACCCAGTATAAAATGACTGGTAACTGACGGAAATACAAAGTTATGTTGGCGAGGCTATGTTTTAGCGCTATTTCAAAGTACTACAGCCAATAAAATTAATTCTGAACATACCCGAGATTATGTAAAGTTATTCCCAGTATGCAAAATTGAAATTTTACAAGTTACAGTAAATAAAATTGAAGTTTTATCATCTTTTTAGGTTGATTTCTGGCTAAAAATGCTGAAAATCGCTAACAAGGGTACCTTGGTTATCTTGCTGATGTCCATAAAGACGGATAAACTTTCAATAAATATAACAATACAGTCTTAAAGATAGTATATTGAAGCATTGCTTTTTGAAGAAAAATCACAGATATGCAGAGAAATAATGGAGATATGATTATTTATTCTTCAACATACATCAGTTTTGAAAGCTCGGCCTCGACAACATATTTCCAATACATACATTTACCTGTTTGTCAGTGCCCAGTCAGTGTATACTAGGTCAAAGCTTGTCCAAGCTTAGATATGATACTTTCAAAAAAGTGAATAACAAAGACCCTTTGTTGTTCGCGAACCCCGAAGACAGGTTTTCTCACACTGAGGCCCATATAATAGTCAGAGAATCTGTTCAACACTACCATTATTATCATGCGGGTCTCATTGCCAGAAAATCTGTCTTTAGGGTTAGCGAAGAGGTCAAGCTCCAACCAGCCGAGACTAGCTAGAATATTGAAAGTTTATATGACCCAAGCCTGAATATTGCACTTTGTAACCAGCGAAAAACAAAGGCACTGGTCAGCTTTCCTGGATGCACAGCCTAGTCTGCACCTTTGTTGTTGGCATGCAACACAGTCAGGTTTTCTCAGGACGAGGGTCATATGGGCTGCAACGCGAGAAAACCTGTCTTCGGGGGTTTGCGAACAACACAGGCGCAGACCAGCCTGCGCATTCGCGCAGTCTGATCAGCGCCTTTGTTATTTGCTTTTTGGAAAGTATCATATGTTAACTTACTTCAGGTGAAATTTCAATTTTCTAGCTAGTCTCTGTACCTAAGGAGACTGGTTTGAAACTCGCTTTGTGGGAAACCCCGAAGACAGGTTTTCTCAGGACGAGGCTCATATAATAGGCTGTTCAATCTGTTTTGCCTGCACAACCTATTCATGCTTGAGCATGGAGTTGTAAAATATATTATCAAAAAATAACACACACACTATAATTTGTCTGTACAACCTATTCATGCTTGAGCCGTGAAGTTGTAAAATAAATTATCAAAAAAAAAACACACACACACACTATAATTTGTTCATCTTGAGCAACTGCAATATATTTTCAAGAGAAGAGATCTATTTCACTGGTCCAGCTATAATATTGGTATTTCTACTGTCAAAATATGCAGCAGGCGACATTTTTAATTTTGATTTCTTCTCTAAGGAACAAAATAAGACTTGATATTTCATGTGAATTGTCTGCTAGTTTTATTTTCCATGAAAATCAAGAGTTATCACAAAATTTACCATCTGCATTCAATGAAAAAAGGTGTCCTAAAATTGTCAGATGCTGCAGTGATGATTAAATATGTGTAATCATGCTTGAAGAATAGCCTTCTTTTCTTGTAACAATTAAAACACCACCAATAATTTGCAACAGATGACATTTTCTAATTTAGTTGCTTCTTAGAGACTTGATTTCTATGTGAATTGTCTGCTCACAGGAGCAGGAATGTTAGATTATTTTTATAATATGACATTTAAATTATTTTGAAACAATATTTTTGACATGAAAACGTTAGGCTTTTGCCATATGCGTGACGTTAAAAGCGTCATTTCATAACGTTTCCCGAAAATCTGTAAACCACTAGTGGTTTATCAATTTTAATGCATGGCGTTATTTAACACTCAGACGCAACGTCATATGATAATTTTGTGAATTGTATCCCTTCAATAATGTTAGCAAATAGATGAATGAAACTGCAATGATCAGGAATGAATACAATAAAACTTTACAACCTTTCTTAAAAAAAATAAAGAAAAAAATCTATGTACAAAATCTTTGGGTAAAAATTTGAGTCACAGCAGGACAATACCAATAAACTGACTAGTACAGTAAAACCTGTCTTAAGCGGCCACTAAGAAGATCAAAAATTGGTTTCAAGACCGATTAGCGCTTAAATCAGGTCAAAAGTGTTGCAGAATGCTCCAAGAGAGCATTCTGCAATACTTTCGACCTGCATTAAGCTACCATTTGTCTTTAAGACCTTTGTTTTGTCTAATTTTGAGTGGCCGCTTAAGACAGGTTTTACTGTATACACAGTGATAAACTGATCAAGCAGATAATATGCCCTGGGCCCGAGATTATAAAACTTTTTTCATGCTCAACTCAACTGAGCACGAAATTTCAACTTCTCATAAAAACTAAAATACCGACAAATAAAGAAGTTTTTTGCTTTAAGTCTCTCAGATTATGTATTTATCATGCTCATAAATGTTAAAATGACAACAATTGTTGGCATTTTAACAAATATGGGCAGGATAAAATCTGTGCTCAGCTGAGCTGAGAATGAAAAAAGTTTTATAACCTCGGGGCCAGTCTATTCAGCAAAGACTGATCAGACTGGGCACATTCCAGGATGATTCCAGTCTTCACCAGGTGGTCACATAATTTCTTTGGTTTTGTCCAGCCTCTGCTCAAAATGATCACAGATTCTTTATGGAAAGACACATAGCTGTTAACATGGACTGGAATACTGTTTAGCTCTTAGCTCTTTCATACATGCCATAAACTGTGGACTGAAATCTGTGAGATAAACCAAAATTTTAAGGGAGATTTGATAAAATTCTGTTAGATTTTCACAAAAATCTCTAAGAAGGTCCCCCCAAAATAACCAAAAGCTTTTATTTTAATGCAAGAAACTTGTGATAAACAGAATAAAGTGTGATTTATGATTATTTCTTTATAAATGTGTTTAAGATGGTCTGAAAATTCTGTGAGATTTGAAAATCTTATGGGAATCAGCTTTCAGAAGGCCCAAACTCTGTGAGATTTTATCTCACAGTGTGAGGTATGGCATGTATGCTCTTTACCTGTTAGTGCCATATGCTGATAACCTTTGCAAACAGTTTGTATCGGATCAGGCCCTGAGGTTATATAACTTTTTTCATGCTCACCTTAGCTGAGCACGAAATTTATCCTGCTCATAAATGTTAAAATGCCAACAATATAACATTTATTAGCATGATAAATACAATATCTGAGAGGCTTAAAGCGAGAAACTTCTTCATTGGTTGGTATTTTAGTTTTTATGAGCAGTTAAAATTTCGTACTCAGTTGAGTTGAGCATGAAAAAAGTTTTATAACCTCGGGGCCAGGCCTACCAAAAGATCTGGATCGAAACTGTTTGACACAGTGATGATATTCCAGAAACAATTTTCTGAATATGTTAATTTTGAAAATATTTAGCAGAGGACATAAAAGAATGCAAAATTACCCAGCATATATAGTTAACTCTTCGCTCACAGGGAAATGTTTCATGCTCTTTGTCGTCACAACTTTTTTTGAAAAATTCTTTCAGGAATACCATCTGAGTGCCAAACAGATTGGATCCAGATCAGGCCCGACATTTTATCTGGGTCCAAACTGTTTGCAAAAGTTATAAGCAGACAACACTAGGTGATAAAGAGTTAAAGCAGCATAGGTCAGGATCAGCACGCTTTTTGAGCATAAAATTGTGATAATTTTCTTACCTACCTGTTAATACATACCCTTTGGGTGTTCCAAAGGATTGTCTCATTGAGACAATCCTTTGGAACCACAAAAGCATATGTTATAATGAATATGTACTGTGAATACTAAATTGACATGAGATACCCAATTTCTTAACAAATCATATTAGGGTTAAAAGCAAGCTACCTGTTTATGATATAGTAGATTCATTAATTGCTGAATTTTACAATTTTGATACAACAATTTGGCCAATAAAAAAACATAACTATAAAGAGTATATATTAAAAGTTAATTATCATACATAAAGAATATACATTGTACTACTGAGATCACTTAAATTATATACATGTACTAGCCAAAAGTTATAACCGGCCACCTTCATTTTATTAATTTTCTTCAAAATGTCAAATGACATGACTATTCTTTTTGCATCTTGAAATAGTCAGAAATGTCATGTACCATAGACAGTAAAGATATTGACAAAATGTTCAACAGTACATGCAGGATGCCAATTTGAATAGTGGTACCCTCATTTTAAAAATTCGCATTTTAGCACAATTTGTGAGTCATGGCTTTTTGAAGTAACCCCCTTTCACTCGCAAAACATTTTCATTTCAAAAGCCCAACTCATATTGAACACTAAAGTGCTATAATGAACACTTCATCTGCATAAGACTCGTCGCTATTGGCCAAAGTGTCAAAATATACCCCACCATCCAATGCAAATTCTTGTGAAATTTGTAATTGAGGGTACGTGTATTCGGCAAAGCCTCCCGGATACAATTGAATGAATTTTGCTTAGCCGTTTTCTTGTATCGTTTACTGATAGGCTGGCCTATTTTGTAGTGCATATGAAAATGATATAGTGCTTACAGCTTTTCAAAAAATCAGTAAAAATACTCGTGGCCGGTTAGAACTTTTGTGGTAATTCACCAAAATATTTGCACCATCATTTTATTGGCTATGGGATGGATTTCATACTTCTCCCACTAATGATGATATTCAAGCCAACTAGCCAAAATATTCCATAACTAGCTTATATCTCAGCCAATCAGAATCACGTTTCTATAACCATTTTAACATCCCAGCCAATCAGCAACAAACTTCCTTAACAAGTTTATATCTCAGCACTAACCAGAAACCCAGCTTCTATGACTTGCTAAACCAATCACCAACACATTTCCATATCATATATTTGTTTTGTTTGTTTGATTTGATTCTTTACGTCCCATCAACAATCTTTCAGTAATAAAGGGACAGGTCTTCCTGGGTTGAATCAGTACTAAGCTAGAATTAATGTTCTTGCTCAAGAACACAATGCAGTGACGCCAATGAGGCTCCAACCCGCGGCCCCTCGGTCTCGAGTCAAGCACCCTACCACTGAGCCACTGCGCTCCCACCATAGCTTATATATCAGCCAACCAGAATCAAGTTTCTATAACTTGCTTATAAATCAGCCAATCAGCAACAAGCTTCCATTACTTGATAGATATCCTCTTCACAGAATTCTAATTTAATCTCAGAGACATCTATGTTTAGTAGTCTACCATCATAATGACTCACTGAAATGAATAACAAAACCCTGAGGTTATAAAACTTATTTTTAACTCAACTGCTCATAAATGTTAAAATGCCAACAACTGTTGGCATTTTAACATTTATTAGCATGATAAATACAGCATTTGAGAGTTTTAAAGCAAGAGAAGTCTATATTTTTGACCATTTTACCTTTCATGAGCTATTGAAATTTCATGCTTAATGGAGTTGAGCATGAAAAAAAGTGATAACCTAATGACAAGGACTACAGCTTAGTAAATGCAGTGGATGTTCCATAACTCTTAGTATGGTAAATGTTCTAAAATTTTGAAATCTTTTTGCCTTCTGTTCTCAAATCAAATGTTGGTTTTCAGGGCTGGAATTCCACTGTGGTACAAATGTAATAGTACTATGGCAATTTGATGTTCGTCACCTACTCAGGTGATATAGTAAAATTACCTTCAAATAAAGGCTGACAAAAATGAGAACTTTCGAATTTGTTTGCTATGAGATTGCATTCTCTAGTTAACAACCTCTGTGTTGTCATGCTCAAATGGAGATGAAATCAGATTTTAAATAGGGTACATACAGGGTATGTCAGTGTAATTGAGTCTAAAACCAGTCCTTCACAGTGCCAAAATTTGGCATTCATCATGAAAAATCTTAACCCTTAAAGCGCCAAGAAAAAAATGCATCTGAAATGCCGTCTGCTGAAGTCGTCTGTTGCAAATAATTGCCTAACTTTTCTGATGAATTAAGTATAGAAGCAAACAGCATGGACCCAGAACAGACTGCTAGGAACAGTCTGATCTGGGTCCACACTGTTTGCCATAGAGGCTTCTTAGATATTTCAGCAGACGAGAAAAACAGACGGCTTTTGTTGTAATTGGTGCATTAAGGGTTAAAACCAAAGTACATCTGATTGCTATGGAAGTTACCTCTCATATAAAATGCATTATTGCTTGTTGCCCTAATAAACTTTGCCTATCTCATGGCATATGCCTTTAACCAGTTCATCATGATGTTGCACTTTTTTTAATCGACACTAAAATCGATTACCTCTCAGCAAGAAAAAAATCACTATTTTACGCTAAAAATGTTACTAGTTTAGGCTAAAAATGTCACTGTTTTACAATAAAAATGTCACTATTTTACACTAAAAATATTACTGTTTTACACTCAAAATGTTACTAATCTGAGCCTATGTTAACAGAAAAGCATTACCTTTTCAATACTGGGACTATGTGGTACACCTTACTACTGTAGTTCTGTCTTGTTCGCTCACTTACACAGACCCAAAGAATATGAATACTTTCAGCGTGTACATCTTTTGTCTCAAATGGCTGAGTTTCAACATTCTCCTTATCAATGACAGGCACGTCCTTACCAAAATGCTGATGGATTGGGTAACCTATTGCACTAGATAGGAACTGAACCTGGAGTTGACCTGAAATATAACAGAGAAAGTAGCAACCCTCAATTATTTTAAATTCAGGGACCAAGTTTATAAAAGTAAAAAAGAGGGCAAAGATCAGGAATCGATACAATTAAGCACCACACCTGACCCAGGATACCAATGGGAAAGTGACAACATCACAATTAGACATCACAAACAAGAGCCAAGAGGTCAGCCCTTTCACAGCAGGTGACCACAAGGCATCAACAAACAGACGTGCATGAAAGCATAACAAAATAAGACAGAAATAACAAATGATCCACACAAAAAACACCGCCTTGGATCGGTCAGTACAAATATTTTACTTAAGGGCTTAAATCGGTTTAACGGTACACCAACCTCACCCTTAGTTCAGATGTGGATCAAGACACATAGATGTTTGGTTTGCATGAAAGACCCCTTACTTATCAATGCTTTTTTCATGCTCAACTGAACTGAGCAGGAAATTTAAACTAATAATGAAAGCTAATTTACTGAAATATAAAGTTTTTTCTTGCTTTCTATCTCTCTGATGTTGTATTTATCATGCTTATAAAGTAGCCATGGCATTCAGCCATGCTGATTTTGTTTGTTTGTTTTCTTGCTTTACGTCCCAAGTCAACAGCTATGGTCATTGCGGGACGGTCAGTTCACCTAACCACACTTTTTCCTGGGCAGGCTTGATCAAGTGGTACACCAGTAATTAGTGCACATACTTTCTCTTGTAACTGACAACAACACTTCTTGAATGAATCAGCGGAAGGGAGGAGAATGACCGTAGAAATTATTTCATGATCAATCTCCACTAAAGTATGGCAGCGGGCCGGGATCGAACTCGCGACCCCTGGATCTGCAGTCAGACACGCATCTGTAGCCAGACACGTTATCGACTGCGCTACGCGGCAGCCATGTTGAACCTTCTGATCAATTTTTGTAGAGGGCAACATGAGGACCATTTCTGGGAAATTATTTTGATTTTGGATCAGTGGTCCTGTATTTGATTTGAAGATATTTCTTATATAGAGCTCTGGCAGCCCTTTTTTTGCCTAGCAAAACCATTTGTGCAATTTTGGTAGAGGGCATCATGAGGAACATTTCTGTGAAACTATTTTAAATTTGGACCAGTGGTTCAGGAGATGTCATTTAAAGACATTTCTCGTCTAGAGCTCTGGCAACCCCTTTATTAAGCGGAACAAAACAGTTTGTGCAATTTTGGTAGAAGCCATTATGAGGAACAACAAATATTATCAGATATGGAATGTGACATCAAAAACAATGTTAACCCTATCATAGCGTCAGAGTGTTGGTCTCCATTTGTTTGTTGGTCAACACATGCTCAGTATAAAAATCTAGCAAATATAATGTTTACACATGTGTTATCTATGTTATAATGTAAATGCAAATGAAATAATATGAATGTATAATATTTTCTATGCTGTTTATGTTTGATTTGATTCTTTACTTCCAAGTCAACAATTTTTCAGCTATGTCGAGACAGGTCTTCCTTGGATGAACCATTACTAAGCAAGGTTCAATGTGTCTTTCTCAAGGACACAACACAGTCATGCGGGTGTGGCTCGAACCCACAACCCCTCGGTCTTGAGACAAGCACTCTATCACTGAGCTGCTGAGCTCCCTTTTCTATGTTATTTCAAAAGCATTCAATGTGACCCATTCTTTATTTTGCTCCCTTGTAGGTGTTATGGTCTAATTGTTGCCATGACAACAGTCATCATACAAAATTGTAAATATAAAAAGAAATGTTTGCAATCGAGTCCGAACAGGGTTTACACTGTTTTTAATTACATAATGTTGCATATGGGAGTGATGTAAAGCCATGTATTCAGGGCATTTTCTGCTCTTCTCTAGGGGCTGAATTTCGGCCCCATTCCCAATAGAAAATAGCCACCTTTTTTCCCAATACCATGTCTGTTTTTCCCAATAAGGAAAAGTAAATCTAAAAAAAAAAAATTTTTTTTTTTTTTATTACTTTTTTTAGAGACCACTACTACTTATGAGAAACAATGACCCATATAAGAATGATACTTAAACACTTGTGCTTGAGTGGTAAGGTTGGCATTATACAATCTAAAATAACTTGATTTTGAGGATATATTTTGCTACCCTTGTTATGTTCTATGTCATTAATTTCTCCCGATTTTGCTGTTAAATTGATCATTTTTCCCAATTTTGGCCAGAGGCCTTTTCCCAAAACTGCTGGAAAAAGCCCTGGTATTAATACTGGTTAACATATTATTCATCAATGTTAACAGAGTGGCATATAGATGGTAATATTTTCACCTCTTTTATAGATTTAAAATACAGGAGCACTCATATGGGCCTTGATGCGAGAAAATCTGTCCTTGGGGTTTGCGAACAACAAAGGTGCAAACCAGCCTGCACATCCCCGCACTCTGATCATCCCCTTAGTTATTTGCTTATTGGAGAGTGTCATATGTAGACTTGCTACAAGCAAAATTTTGATTTTCTAGCTAGTCTCTGTAGCTGGGGAGAGTGGTTAGAGTCTCGCTTTGTAAGAAACCCTGTTGCGTCGAGGCCCATATACGTTTTTCTATTTATTTCTGAATTCATCCAGTAGTCAAATGGAAGTACCATTTTCAGCCTGATAAGCCCACTGTTTACATAACGTTTTTAAATTCTAAAACCGTTCTCGGAAACAATGTAGATTCAGATCAGCTGGCTTCAAAATCACCAGTTTTTCATGCACAGAATGAATCCATAGAGGTTCTTACACAAGTGCTCATGTTTTATGGAATTTATTAATCGAGTTGGGGAAGTGATAAAATGCGATGCTTGCAGAGCATTTTATTACTTTTTTCCCAATGAGTTTAATAAATTCAATCATAGAAGAGCTAAAATGTTACATTCTATTGATCACATGACATTAAAATTAATTAAAAATCACATTTTTGGCGAGAAAACGTCAAGATTTTGCCATCTATTAATGCATCGTTAGAATGGACGTCATAAGTTTCGCGAAAATCTGTGAACCACACGTGGTTTTGATTTGATTCTTTACGTCCCATAAAAAATCTTTCAGTTAAGGACATATGCTACTAAATACTTCCCACATTGAAATATTTTTAATACTTTGCATACAGTTTGTTTTATGCATGGGCTATCCATTTTTGAATTAAAAAGGATATGTCACCGTGCTTATTTTTTCAGAATCACATATTGAAGTTTACAGCATTTGACCAATTTTCAAGAAATATATAATAATAACACTAGTCCTAATTATCGAGCTAAAACGGTTGTAATCTTCAGCCAGCTTCTTTCTTTTAACTTAAATTACTGCCCATGACCTCAAACTTTTAAGAAAATGTGCATGTTTACTTGTTATCCCATGCTGTGACAAGATACTGCATGATGTATTTTGGCAATTCCTCGAAAAAATGGAATTTGTTTTTAGAATAAATCATGTATCAAAAAATCTGACATTGAAAATCTTGAAAATTTATTTTTAATTTATGGACTATTATAATACCTTTCAGAAAAAAGAATAAAAATCTGGGGTCACCGAACTAATTCTCTTTCTAGAGGGCCAAATTTAACCCCACCCCCATAGGTTCATGCGTAATTCAATATAAAAAGTTCGGGGATGACCATTTCGGTCGTTTTGATGATGCCATTATACTAGTATATGAAGTAATTTAGCATTAAAATGTTAAAAAAGAAAGAAAAAACACACTGAAAATATTTGCGCATCCGGGAATCGATCCTGGTCCTCTGGCTTTGTAGCCAGACACACTAACCACTAGGCCACGAGGTCAGGTCGTGCGCCGCTCGAAATAACCATACAAATAGTATAGACTCGGCCACTATCGTATTCGTAACCAGAGTTATTGTGTACATCGTTTGATTTCGACTGAGCTACATTTATCTGTCTTTAGTGCTGAGACGATCAGTTCTGAAAAGATGTCAGTAGATATTTCGAACACACTTTAATTAGTTATTTTGTGAAGAAAATGTCGGAACACGGATATGACATAAGAATATCGGAAGTTGTGTTGATCCGAATCCGTTAAGGGTCGAAAGACAGGACCGAGACAACTTTCCCCGTTTGCAGACGCGGAAAAGGTGCGCATTGGAAATAGCCGCATATGTCTTTAAACAGGAATGGGTCTTCCTTGGTTGAACCAGTACTAAGCTAGAATAAATGTGTCTTGCTCAAGGACCACAACGCAGTGACCAATAACAGCAGGCCAATAAGAGCATGTTTGATTATCAGGTTTTAGATGTTACTCTAATTTTAGGACCATGTTCTTCAAAAGTTCAGATGTAAATACGTTACCGCTGTATGTTCCTGGTGCGATTGTCTCCCTTGCCGCCATCTCAATAACAAAGTTAGCCACATAGTCCAAATCATCAGTTCTGTTTTTATCAATTTTCTGGATTGAGCCTTCTAACAATCTGGATTGCATAAACTGCTGCATACTATCTTTGTCATTTCGTTCAAGTATATACTGTAAAGAAATATATACATGTATGTAACACACCGGGTAGGCGGCAATCAAAAAGGTTATCAACAATCGACGAACCCGCATCAAAATCGATAGAAACGGTGTTTTGGATTGCCATTTGTCACCAGTGGGGTGACAAATGGCAATCCAAAACACTGTTTCTATTGATTTTTTATCTACGTTCTTCGATAGTATTGGTGTTTTCGATTGCGACCTACCCGGCGTGTGTAAGGCCAGATTAACAAAATTAATCAAATTGAGTTTAGCTTCTTATCCATCGGTTTGAAATGTGTTTTGGGTGCTCATTAGAACAGTCTCATTGAGACAGTTATTTTGATTACCAACAAAATATGTTTTGATTGAGAAATGAGAAAAAAAAATTGAGGACGGTTAGATAAGAATTTAAAATCTGTTAAGTATCAGAATATTTGGGCCTTGGCACAAGAAAACCTGACTTTGTTACATGTGAACAACAAAGGTGACGACCAGCCTGCACATGCAGGCACTCTGAACAGCATCTTTGTTTTTCCCTCTCTAGAAAGAAAGACAGCTAAAGCTGCAAAATTTTAATATTCTAGCTAGTCTTAGTAGCTCAGCAGCCTGGTATGAGCATTAGCAGGTTCGAAACCCCGAAGACAGATTTTCTCGCGATAAGGCCAATGTCAAAAGTGAAGTGCTAATGGAAATATCTGTCCGTCCAGATCACTGTTTTTCTCCCCATGGAAACAGCTATAATAGAAAACTCCTTGCAGACACTGCTCCCATATGGTTCTCGGCGGAGAAATCCTGTTTTCAGGGGTTTGCGAACAACAAAGGAGCTGACCAGCCTGTGCATCCGTGCAGTCTGATCAGCGCCTTTGTTATTCGCTTATTGGAAAGTATCATATCAAAACTTGCTACGAGCGAAATTTCACTATTCTAGCTAGTCTTTGTAGCTGAGGAGACTGGTTTGAATCTCGCTATGTCCGAAACCCTGAAGACAGGTTTTCTCGCATCGCGGCTCATATCATATTTTAGCACATAAACCCAGATGAAACATTTATATGTTTGCCTGCTAGTATCATCTCATGACAGCCTTTGCAAACAGTTTGAATCCAGATCAGATACAACAGCCGGTTGGGCCTTATCTGGATTCGTACTGTTTGACACTCTTGTGGTATTTCTGAAAGAATTGTTAGAAAACAGGCCCTAGGAATGGCTGTTTATAAGGTCAGGTTCCCAACAATCCAGCTATGAATTTATGATGAATCAGTAATTTCAATAAGACTTTACATGGAAAAGTTGAAGAACATCTAGAAATTATCATTTAACCAAGAATGAATTAAATCTGATCAATGGCTAATGGAATACAGTTCCTGGTAGACAGACAGACATATGGATTACCCAATCGAGAAAGCCTGGCACAGTTCGAGAATCGAATCAAGCCTCGCGTGTACGTAAGGCATTACGCTTATTACTATCTACGAAAAAACTCCATTTTGTTAGCCAGCACTGGCGTAGGGAGAATTAGTTCTGTAGCATGTGGGTTCAGCCATATTAAAATCCATTTTTCTGATTACCTGAAAAGTTTAATAAGCAGGATAAATGAAGTTTATGTATTTTTCAATGAAATATCGCTATAGCAATATTTTATTGAAAAAACATAAACTCATTTAGAACCGTTTGTTTTGCTGCAATCACACTTGTTATTGTGTTGTCATGGTTTCTGTGACGTAAGCATCACACTATGTTACATCAGCCTCACATTATCAAAGTAGATCCTTGATGTACATCCCAGGTCTGATTCCACAGAATTCCACGAAATTGGCTGAGGTAGTTCCTATTGATGGATTACCCTGGTGGCCATTTTTGAGCTGGCTTGTATAGGTAGAGGGTCACCCCAAAACCATTTGCACCCAAATAAATCATTTTCAAGTCAACCCAGCTCTTTTTGACAAAGTTTTTTTATAGAAAGTTTTCCAATATATGTATAAGAAAACCTGGCCAGGCCACATGATAGCCATGATTGATATCAAGTTTCAATAATTCTAGCATTTTTTTTTATAGTCTCCCAATAACCATTTGTGAAAATTATTTTCAAATCAGCACAGTAGCTTTTGAGAAGACTTTTTAAGGTTTGCCAATGTATACATAGAAAAAACTTTTGCTGGCCCAGACCCTTGACAGCCACATTTTTCTATAGATCAAAAGATTTTGAGCACTCTTGCTAGAATGTCAACCAAACACTATTTTTCCAAATTATTTTCAAATCAGTCAAGTAATTTTTGAGTAGATTTTTTTAAAAAATCCCTATGAATCTATTTTGTAAAACTGGACTAGTCCTTTGGCTGCCATGTTTTTGTAGGGATCAAAATAATTTGAGCAATCTTGGTAGATTGTCAACCAAGGGCTGTTTGAGTTAAAAAGGTCCTTGGTTCACCCAAGAACCATTTGAATTCAAATCCTATATGTTTTTGAAATTCAAATTTTACCATAGTATCCACACCAGCACTGGTATCCCTACACTTGAGCCTAAGAACCTAATTCTACCTACCACTTTTTTATATAGTCTACTCTTGAGTATGGCATCACACACAGCAGCCAGTCGTAGCCTGTAGGCATATCTCTCATTTCCAAAGAGAGCTAAACTCACGCTGTTGAAGAGGCAGTCACCATTCCCTGTAGACTCATAAGCCTGTAGGTTAGGAGGAAGACTACCAGTCCTGTAATACATACACATAGGTTTAGATAAATAAAGTGTAAACATTTTCTTACCCATCAGTTTTAACATATGTTTCAGGTACTCAAAAGAACCGTATCATTGAGACGGTTCTTTTGTGTACACACAACATATGTTTTGGTTGAGAAATAAGAAAATCACTCTAAGCAAAAGTCCTGATACAATACGGTAAATTTTCTAAAATTTTGAACACTTTAGACTTTCTGCTTTCAAATTTTGTTTGTTTGGATTGATATCAGGGCTTACCCTGGCGTAGAATTTGTTGTAGCCAACACTTTAGCCAAATGGAAAAAGTTGGAGTCAAATGAAATTGACATTAGCCAGAAAGTAGTATAAACAAGTTGTTCTGTATTTAAATTTTTGCCCGCTAGCAGTGACTTTTGTCATCTGTTGATAACCTATGCAAACAATTTGGACCCAGATCAGGCACGACATAATGTCGGGCCTGATCTGGATCCAAACTGTTTGACACCCTGATGGTAGCATCCGAAGAGTTAAATATGGCACAATAATAAAAGTGTGGAGGAATAACAAAAGCATATTGGAAAATCCAAAAGCTGATCAAAATACACTTTTTCGCAAATGTTTAATTTTTGAATTACCTAGTGTGTACTTTTAGCCAATGACTTATAATTATAGTCACTCTACATTTTTAGTAGGAAATGGCTACAATGGCTAATGGTAGGGTGAGCTCTGGATATGTCCCAGTCATCAATTTTTCAGTTATGTCGGGTTGGGTCTTCCCTGGTTGAACAAGTACTAAGCAGAGGATAAAGTGTCTTGCTCAAGGACACAAGACTCAAACTAGCAACCCTTTTATCCCAAGTCCAAAGTTCTACCAACTGAACCACTGTGCTCTGCATTGTTTCTCAAATATATTGTTGGTTTTCAGGGCTGGAATCTACAAAATGCTCATCTGAATAATAAACATATCAAACCTTTTTTCCCTATGATTAACTAAATTTATCACCTTGTATATTGAGGAATTCTTCACTCTAGTATATTTGCAAACAGTGAAGACCCAGATGAAATTAGGCATAATGCTGCATTTCATCAGTGTCCACACTGTTTGTAAAGGTGTAAAGGTGAAAAAAATCATTAGACAAAAGAACACAATATTACTTGAAAATTAAAACCTGATGCTCCTAGATATGTACAATGGACTATCCCAAGTTTATTGTATCAAACCAGAAGGAAGAATCCATTAGTATACAAAGTATGCTGCACCAATGACAAGTACTTATCACTTTTGGATTGTTTAAACATACCCTTCATAAAATCTCCGAGATCCTTCTATCCTTTTGATTGGTGTTTGTGGAATGTTGTTGAGTAACTGACACTTCAGAAAACCATACAATGATTCTTCTGCAATATTCTCCAGCTTGTTCCATGATCCTGTCAGTTGCATTTTTCGTAAAATCTTCTTTGCCTTCATATCCTTTAAACAAATAATATGAGTTGTTGCATGACAGCGTAGCTCGACTGCAACCTTTTAATTGAAAGAAGTGTAACAACCTTAGATTATGCATGTATAGGAATCTTATGAAAAAATATTGTACAGTTGGAACATATTTTATGGTCAACAAACATACATCAAGGGCATAGCTAGGGATTTGTAATCATTACGCACACCTTTTTACGCACACCAAAGGTGTGCATGAGAGCCGAAGCTGCGAGAGTGGGTAGAGTAGGAGAGGGGGGCTCTCCCCCTCGCATAAGCAGGGTTTGGGGGGGCCTCCCCCAAGAAAATTTTGATATTAAGGACTTTTGTGTGTGCATTTTGAGTACTAATTGAGACATAATTTTGGTCATTTTTCACTTTGAAAAGCCCCCCCACCCCACCCCCAAATGTGTGTTTTAGGTTTCCAGACCCATTCAGCCAAAATTTGGCTGACTCAATTGTTTTTTAAGTGATGTTTTTTTTAAAATATAAAACACTGATCCTTTAAAGTCATTATTAGTAAAACCTGAGTAGACTGTTATTCTAAATTGAGTTATTGTCACAATTTATTTTTGGTAAAAATACAACAACCAGACAACTTTATTTGATAATTGAAACGCTTGAAAACATCTTCTGTGAAATGCCATGTTGTTGTTGCTTTCTAAAAGGTCCGCTCTGCTCAACAACCAATCAAAACTATTATAAGAAAACTGTCTACCTGAATTGCATTGTCTGCGCATGGCTGAATCCTAATAATATCTAGTTGTTTGTGTTCCTCATTTCCCGCCAAATTATATAAAAAAACAGTCCATTTGTTGAACTCACAAATATGTTAAAAAGTCTCGCTAGACAAGAACATGACATGGGCAGACAATGCACTACACCACAAAGCCCATCCCTCTCAGACTAACGTTCTAAATTTAGAATGTGTTATCTTCAAACGATAAAGTAGCTGTGTTTTGCCGACTTGATATATGTGTATTAATCCTTTGCACGCTTGTGAAACTGATTTGATTTAATCAGTTGTAGCGCATATGAAATCACATCTGATCAAATCTTTTGAAGCAATTTCATGAGAATAAAAAATTAGAAATAAAACTTAATAACTTGAAACTTTGACTTATTTGCGAGATTTTGCATTACGCATGTGCATATGCTGCGTAATGGGACTACATCCTTGTACATGACACAGTAACGTGACGAATGCCCCCAAAGGAATCGGTCTAGCATTTAACACTTTTGAGGAAAGTTATTTGTAATATAGGAGATATGCTCCAGACACGAAAAACGTAAAAATGAGGTTAGAAGTCAATGTCTAGGTAAAAGTGACCCAAAATGGAATGCACCACTCCTCCATCCCAAGATGAATCCACACACCAAATTTGGGATTCCTACCTCAAATAATATGAGATATGCTCCAGATACAAGTATTCCAGAAACTAGGTCATAGGTCAAGGTCACAGTAACCCAAAAATGGTAAGCGACACATCACCATCCAAAGATAAATCTATACACCAAATTTGGGATTCCTACCTCAAATAATATAGGAGACACAATTGTTCTTGAAATGAGGTCAAGGTCACATTGACCCTAAAACTGGTACATGACACTCCATCATTCCAAGATGCATCCACACAGCAAATTGGGATTACAATAAGAGATATGCTCAGGACATAATTATTCTAAAAAGTAGGTCAGAAGTCAAGATCAAGGACACAGTGACACAAAAATGGTATGGACACTCCCCAAGATCCATCCATAAAACTAATTTTGGGATTCCTACCTCAAATAATATAGAAGATTTAGGAGATATGCACCGGAGCCATTGTGGATTCTAGAAACTAGGTCAGAGGTCAAGGTCACAGTGACCCAAGGATGGTATATGACACTCCATCATCCCAAGATCCAAGCACACACAATTTTGGATTCCTACCTCAAATAATATAAAAGATATGCTCAGGACATGATTATTCTAGAAACGAGGCCATAGATCAAGGTCACATTGACCCCATGATGATAAACAACATTACCCCATCCCAAGATGCAGCCACACACCACATTTGGGATTCCTACCTCAAATAATATAGGACATATGCTCCAGACTCGGTGCAGATTCTAGAAACTAGGTCAGATGTCAAGGTCACAATGACACAAGGATGGTACACTACACTTCGTCATCCCAAGATCCATCATCACACCAAATTTGGGATTCCTAGCTCAAATAATATAAGATATACTCAGGACAAGAATATTCTAAAAACTAGGTCAGAGGTCAAGGTCACAGTGACCCCAAAAATGGTATGTGACACTCCCCCATCCATAGATGCATCCACACACCAAATTTGGAATTCCTGCCTCAAAGAATATAGAAGATAATCAAATACACCAGACTCCATGCCAATTCTAGAAACTAGATCCAAGGTCAAGGTCACATTGACCCAAGGATTGTATGCAACACTCCATCATCCAAAGATGCACATACACAATTCCTACCTCAAATAATATTAGAGATATGCTCCAAAAATGATTATTCTTAAAACTAAGTCAAGGTCACAGTGACCCGTAAAGAGTACACAACATTCTTTCATCATTCATTTGATAATCAGTAGGGCCGCAGACAACACCACAAACACGATTATCCATAAAATCAAAAGTCACGTCATCAATAGCTTTTGTGTACATCATAATCCCGAACCACTCAAGCACATTGCAAACTCTCTAAGATTTTATGCGTGCTAGCTGTATGCATTACTTACACTGCCACAGCCATTACATTGTAACATGCTCTGACGTCACAAAATATCACAAGCGTGCGTGAAGACACTTAGAAAATTCGTTTTTGGTCCAGCATTTTGATTATCAACATAATCTGTCACATTTAAATTCTTTTTTCGTCACCATAAGCAAAATTTTAACGTCAATGAAGACTAATCAGCATTAACACTATTGATAATGGAAATTCTCTGATGATTTTTCAGTAAGGGGATGGGTATAAAACACAGATTGAGTGAACCTTTGATGGCCGACATCAGCCATAGTTTTTGTTTATCTCTTTCGTGTAATTGTTGTCATACACAAACACAACAAATTAAAACAAAAAGGTGTCAAAAGGATGTTAGGTTAAGGAGATTAGGAAGTTCTTAAATTGTTATTTGTTTAATTCAAAGGGAGGTAATTTCAAGTAATTTTGTAAATTAAGGGTTTTGAACTGCAATTTCGCTAGTTTAATAAGCAGATTTAAGATTGTTAGTTGTTTTCTCATTGTCAGACATTCCTGGCTGCCATCTAAATAAAATGTGTCACGTTTAGATGATTGACTTTCTGTTGAAAAAAAAAGTTGTTTTCACAAAAGGTTCAATAACCCTTCCAGATAAGAAGATAAAATCAAATCATTACCAATTTTTGTGTGTCTGACGTTTGAGAAACATTTTGTTTTTATTTTTGTTGCGACATCTTAACTTGATCTAAAGATACAGCAACATGAAAATCGGATGTTTCTTTTTTGTTTGAGTATATTTGCGACGTAAAATATTCCCAACTGGGGCATCATTCACCTTTATCAGTAACAGACTGAGTGATCATGCCGTTTCGCAATAGGCCTAGTTCTATTTTCGTGAAACTTCTAATATATGCAATGTCTTGGTTAAAATAAAACCCTCACGAAAAATTCTGAATTTACAGCATAAAATAAGAAAAAATGTGATCCATAACATTTCGTCTAAACTCATTTTGTCTAAAGGCTATTTCGTCTAAAAGACATTTTGTCGAATACCTCTTTTTGTCTAAATTTTGTCAAAAAGAGCTTAAATTTGTCTAACAATGTCTATTGCATGTGGCCTTTGGCGCACAACAGTGCATCAAATCATAAACTGCACCTCAAGGTAATAGTTTTGACTATACTACAAACAGGCATGAAATAACTGTATACTATTAAATTGTCAGAAGTCTGAATACATACGAGGGACGATCTTAAAGTTCTGATCCTAGTGTGATATCTCTGTAACCTGCGATACAACATGACTGAAAATTGTACCACATAATAATATATTCTTTGTCTATACACTGCTCTGAAATGTTTTATGTAACTTAAAGGATTGACCGGTACTCTATCCCAAAACAGTCATGTCCTCAATGCACTGACCTATCAAGCAGACTGTGCATGTTAGAGACATCACAAGTTTGACAAGTGTAGTCACAGCATTTTGTTTTTAATGGCTGCTGAATGATCATCCGTAAGGCAATATGTTCTGAAGATATGGCGAATTTTCTATATGATTTGGGTTTTCTAGGCCCTTGAATGTATGGCTATGCAACTGTCAGCTATAATCAAATTTTTGACCACTTGAAGTTTTGACTGGCCTTTACTGCCATAACAACAGCTGTATTGAAGGTAAAAATTGTTTTTGATAATCAAAGATGAATTTGAATTTTGTCTGAAGCAATTATGAATTATCGGTGTCGTCGGGGACTGATAGTAATCCACATAAGAAAATTAAAATCAATCCACAAATTAGGTCAATATTCGGAGGTACACAAATTTGTATGTGTATATCTAAAACTAAAATCCAATTAATTGTCCAAAGGTGCACTTTTTCATAAAATGATGCAATATGGGATTAAATTGAGCACAAAGCATCTATCTGAAACTAAAAACAACTTTGAAAATTCTTATTAAAATCACTCATTTTTTTCGATAAAAAGTATAACTTTTTACAATATTCCAATGAAAATTGAGATATTTTGTAATCAAAATAGCATTGGTCATAAATATTTTGCCAAAATTTGCTTCGGCATGTTTTTAATCCAAATTGATAGAAAAAAAAATAGAATATTCTCAGAAATGAAATTTCTGCAATTTATTCAAAATGACATAGTTGTCAATTTCAATGACGTCATAAGAATTCCGCATTGCGCTTAAAATATTAAAATCGACATATCCTGTCGCCATTCTAACATTTGAATGGACATTACAAGTAATAAAAAGTAAGAAGACAATGCAGTTTTACTTTGTAGTTTTAAAGATGCTGGGCTTGAAAAATTCAGATATAAATACTATCATTATTCTATAATATGAAAAAAATGCCTGTGGTATTGAGTGGACCATATATAATGTGCTGTAATTATCAATCGCAACAGTATAGCCAGAAAATATTAGCATCATTATAAAGATAAAAACTAGATCTTTTGAATGGTGCATAGTATGCCTCTCAAAAATGTCTCTGGACAAAGCTACAAGGCAACAATCAGAACTTTTGGATCATCCCTCGTACAATCCAGAGAGTATTGGTTCTTGAGCTCTGTATTTGGCCCTATGATATTTTACATTTTTACATAATATTTGAAAAAAAAAAAAATAATAATAAAATAGACTGACTATAATCCCAACGTCAACTTTTTTCATTGAAAGTGCTATAATGCCAAAAATATGCAGTTAACTCTTTACTTAATAATAAACTGAGAATATTATGGAAAATGAGGCATTTACTCTTCGGAGCAAATGCTCCATTTGCCATAACATTTTCAAAAGTATTCAAAACTTTACTTAAATTGTTCTTGATTTTTTAAAATATTGCCTAAAAATAGAAAATGATGTCATGATCTAAAAATAGCCAATTTTAAAATGCTAGAGATCATAGTTATCTGTTCAAGTTATCAATGTTTGAGGGAGAGAGGTTCAACTGTTTAAATAAGAGAAAGAGCACTTGCCTCATCTTCTTGGTCCTTGTCCACTTTATCATAATTTGATCTTTGCTCAGTCTGTCTAGATTTACTACCATTACTTCCACCATCATGAGTATTCCCTGTATAATCATTGTGTCTCGCCTTACTATTGTCTGATTTGTCTTTTTCATCAGCAAGAGTGCTACTTTCTAACTTTTGACTAACTTTATTTGCATTAAAACTGTGCCCATGCTGGCCTGAACTACTTCTGTCACTGTCCTTGTTGTTGTCGCTTATATCACTAACTTTGCTTTTATCACAATCTTTATTATTGTCTTTACGGCTATTATCATTTTCTTTATCCAGATTATCATTTTCTTTAACCTGATCTTTATCATCATCTTTCCAGTCATCATCATCTTTCTTGTCATCATTATATTCATCATCATCTTCTTTATCATCATCATCATCTTCTTCATCATCATCATCATCTTTTTTATCATCATCATCATCATCATCATCATCATCATCATCATCATCATCATCATCATCATCATCATCATCATCTTCTTTATCATCATCATCTTCTTTATCATCATCATCATCATCATCTTCTTTATCATCATCATCTTCTTTATCATCATCATCTTTATCATCATCATCATCATCATCTTCTTTATCATCATCATTTTCTTTATTATCTTCATTATTGTAATCATCATCTTCTTTATCATCCTCATCATTGCCCTCTGTACTATCCCTATGGTCTGCTGAAAAACATTTAAGAGGAGATAAGTTATTTTTGCATGCCTCTTTAATGGGTCAACTCTTAAAAGGAAGAATTTGCTCAGAGCAAATTCTTCCTTTTTAAGAGTAGACTTCATTGAAAAGGCATTTGGGAAATTTTCACTCATCCAACCATTGACACATTTTAACCCTTCTGACCTATTAGATTTAGATACAATAAAGATAAAGAGTGTCTCTTAATAGTTTTTGAGGGTAAACTTTTGAAAGTAAGAAAGAGGGCAAAGATCAGGAATGGATACAATCAAGCACCACACCCCTGACTCAGGATACCAATGGGAAATTGACAATGTCACAATTAGACATCACAAACGAGAGCCAAGAGGTCAGCCCTTTCCCAGCAGGTGCCCTCAAGGCATCAACAAACAAACGTGCATGAAAGCATAACAAAACAAGACAGAAATAACATAAATGATCCACAAAAGAAGCACCGCCTTAGAACGGTCAGTAAAAATATTTTACTGGAGGGCTTAAACCGGTTTAACGGTGCACCAACCTCACCCTTAGTTCAGATGTGGATCAAGACACATAGATGTTTGGTTTGCATGAAAGACCCCTAACTTATCAATGCACCATCTCCAATAACATGTTTTTTTCTGAAAAGGTAGATCATTTCAATCCTATTTAATAAGGAAGGCCAAGCTGCCCTGGATCACTCACCTGAGTTCTATTTAAAGTGGTTAGTTGTAGCTAAGCACCAATTGGCTGTAAAAATCTATCAGTATTGAAAGAATAACATATATTTATAAAAGGTTGTTATTGTTAAAACTGTATATGCTGTAGAAATTAAACAAGAAGGCAGTAACTAACAACTGCCTTGGAAATGAAAAGTTTCCAAGATATTGAATCCCATATGATATCATATGGCCCCTGGGTTATCATTTGTAAAATATTTGAAAAAGGATCACTAGAAGGTGCTACATACCATATATTGAATCTCTAAGCCATTTGATCTCAAACATTTACCTATATAGGTCTTTGTAAAGTATGTGACTTCTATGTCAGAGCCAGTTTTGGCTCCAAGGCCATAATTTGAACACACTTAATAAAGTTCCACTACAAGGTGATGCTCCATACTAAATATCAAGGCTTAAGGTGTGGTGGTTTCAGACAATAAGTTTTTTATTAAAATTATTTTCTCTATATAGCCCTATATAAATGATGACCAACTGGGGGGGGGGGGGGGGGGGGGGTATTCTTAGCACAAAATTGGTAGAGGTTCATAAGGTGATGCTACATACCACTTGTGGTTTCAGACAAGAAGATTTAAAAATAAAATTCTCTACATAAAACATGTAACCCCAAGATGAGCCAATAACTTTTTAGTCTTCCAGGATTTACTGATGTAACCGAGCCGGATAAGATATAAAGATAAAAAAATGTATTTAAAGATGGCATCTGATAAGCTTTTGACCGTCTAGATATAGGAATAGATGTCTCCGTCAAGTTCAGCAATGGGTCAACTATCCAAGTACTAACCATGAACGCCGTTGCTTAAGTTCACAGAACAGTCAGACCACTAAACCACATTGCTATAAAAGCTAGCTCATATAGCAAAATTTCTTCTTCAACCAGACTCCTTCATGAATATGTTCAATGTGTCTATGCATCTATGCATATACAAAAGCGTTGTTAGAGAAAAAATTGTCTATGTTCTAACAGCTGTCATTTTGTCAAAAAATATTTTTTCCATACCAAACTCCTTCATGCATATGTACAATATGTCTACATTGTAGCTGCAAAGTATCAAATTACTCAATCAAAAGCTGTGGTAGGAGTTGATTGGCCCATGAAGGCACTGTCCATGCATATACAAAAGCCATATAAGGAAAAAGTTGTCTAAGTTCTCATAGCTGTCATTTTGTCAAAAAAAAGATTCAACCAGACTCCTTCATGCATATCTTCAATGTGTCTATATTGTATAGGCAAAGTGTCAAATTGCTCAATCAAAAGCTGTGATAGGAGTTGATCGGCCCATGACGGCACTATCTAACAAGAACAAGAAGTGAGCAAAGCTCACATACTCAGGGCGGTAGCCATCAGAGGTTGTAACACTTTCGGAGAAAAGACAAAATTGTTAAAGATTTCATAATCCTTAATCAAGTAGATTCTGAGAAAACTGATGAAAAATGTCCCTATGTGTTATACAGGAGTGACAGAGTGAAAAATTGAAAATTTGAAAAAAGAAGGAAAAAAGAGGATTAGCATCTTAATTTTCATTTACACAATACACTTTGCCTACATGAAGGTGTACACAAAATTTCATAATCCTAAATCAAGTAGTTGCTGAGAAAAATTTCCCATATGTGTTATAAAGGAGTGATAGAAGGAAAAATTGAAAAAGAAGGCAAAATGAGCTTTAGCATCTTTATTTTCATTTACACAATACACTTAGCCTACCTGAAGGTGTACTCAAAATTTGAAAAAATGGCACCAATAGGAGTCGAGAAATCTGTGAAAGAAATTTTCATTGGAGAGAAAAAAATGAACAAATAAAGGGACTGATATGCTATATGTGGCTGTTTTTTTTTTGTTACACAATACAACTCATCACTATCAAGCTTTGTACCAAATTTCAGAATCCTAAGTCAAATAGTTGCTGAGAAATCTTTGACAGAAACAAGAAATGTCACAAACACGTGACGAATGCCCCCAAAGGAATTGGTCTAGTATAAGACACATTTGAGGAAAGATAGCTGTAATATAGCACGAAAAAACTAGAAATGAGGCCAGAAGTCAATGACAAGGTCAAAGTGACTCAAAATGGTATGCACCACTCCGCCATCCTAAGAGGAGTCACCACCCCAAATTTGGGATTCCTACATCAAATAATATAAGAGATATGCTCTTGACACAATAATTCTTGAAAACGAGGTCAGAGGTCAAGGTCACAGTGACCCAAAAATGGCTTGTGACACTCAGGCATCCCAAGATGCATTTACATACCAAATTTGGAATTCCTATTTCAAAGAATATAGGAGAAATGCAACAGTTTCTAGAAACTAGGTCAGAGGTCAAGTTCAAGGTCACAGTGACTAAATTATGGTAAGCGACACTTCGTCATCCCAAGATGCATCCACACACCAAATTTGAAATTCCTACCTCAAATAATATAAGAGATATGCTCTGGACATGATTATTCTTAAAACTAGGTCAGAGGTCAAGGTCACAGTGACCCGAAAATGGTACATGACACTCCACTATCCCAAGATGCATCCACACACCAAATTTGGAATTCCTAACTCAAAAAATATATGAGATATGCTCGGGACACAATAATTCTCCGCCATCCCAAGATGTATCCACACACCAAATTTGGAATTCCTACCTCAAAGAATATAGGAGATATGGACCGGACAAAAATATATGAGATATGCTCGGGACACAATAATTCTTAAAACTAGGTCAGAGGTCAAGGTCACAGTGACCCAAAAATGGTATGTGACACCCCGTAATCCCAAGATGTATTTACACATCAAAGTTGGAATTCCTATCTCAAAAAATATAGGAGATATGCACCAGACTCAATGCAGTTTCTAGAAACAAGGTCAGAGGTCAAGTTCAAGGTCACAGTGACCCAATTATGGTACGCAACACTTCTACATCCCAAGATGCATCCACACACTAAATTTGAGATTCCTACCTAAAATAATATAAAAGATATGCTATGGACACGATTTTTCTAAAAATTAGGTCAGAGGTCAAGGTCAAGGTCACAGTGACCCGAAAATGGAACATGACACTCCCCTATCCCAAGATGTATCCACACACCAAATTTGGAATTCCTAACTCAAAGAATATAAGAGATATGCTCCGGACACAATAATTCTTAAAACTATGTCAGAGGTCAAGGTCACAGTGACCCAAAATTGGCATGTGACACCCCCTCATCCCGAGATGCATTTACACACCAAATTTGGAATTCCCATTTCAAAGAATATAGGAGATATGCACCAGACTCAATGCAGTTTTCAAGAAACTGGGTCAGAGGTCAAGTTCAAGGTCATAGTGACCCAATTATGGTACGCGACACTTCGTCATCCCAAGATGCATCCACACACTAAATTTGAGATTCCTACCTCAAATAATATAAGAGATATGCTCCAGACACGATTATTATAAAAACTAGGTCAGAGGTCAAGGTCAAGGTCACAGTGACCCGAAAATGGTAAGCGACACTCAGCCATCCCTAGATGTATCCACACACCAAATTTGGAATTCCTACCTCAAAGAATATAGGAGATATGGACCGGACACGAAAGCGGGACGGACGGACTGACGGACGGACAGACGGACAGTGCGATTACTATATGCCTCCCAAAGTTCCTTTGGGGGCATAAAAAATGTCCATATGTATTATAAAGAGTAACAGAAGGAAAAAATGAAAAATTGAAAAAAGAAGGCAAAATGAGGATTAGCATCTTAATGTTCATTTACACAATGCACTTAGCCTCCAATAGGAGCTGAGAAATCTGTGACAGAAATTTCCATTGGAGTGAAAGAAAAATGAACAAATAAAGGGACTGATAAGCAATATGTGGCTTTTTTTTGTTACACAATACAACTCACCACTATCAAGCTTTGTACCAAATTTCAGAATCATAAGTCAAAGGGTTACTGAGAAATCTTTGACAGAAAAAATGTCAATATGTATTATATAAGAGCGACAGAAGGAAAAAATGAAAAATTGAAAAAAGAAGGCAAAATAAGGATTAGCATCTCAATGTTCATTTACACAATACACTTTGCCTACCTGAAAGTGTACACAAAATTTAAAAACACTGGCTCCAATAGGAGCTGAGAAATCTGTGACGGAAATTTCCATTGGAGAGAGAGAAAAATGAACAAATAAAGGGACTGATAAGCAATATGTGGCTGCAATTTTGTTACACAATACAACTCATCATTATCAAGCTTTGTACCAAATTTCAGAGCCCTAAGTCAAGTAGTTGCTGAGAAATCTTTGACAGAAAAAAAAGTTTACAGACAGACACAAACATAATACAGAAAAGGCAAAAACTATATATCCCCTATATACTTTGTACCGGGGGTATAACAACTGGTTTTTACTAAAGTTCGACCAGCATGTCACAATATTGCAAACAAACTGATAAGCATGCTGCAGATTGCTCAAAAGCTGATTGTTGGGGCGTAAAGTGATCTATGTGAGATGTATAAATTGTTCATACAACAATGTAGCCAAAGGTATCCGTTTCCTTCATAAAAAAAGTATTTTTTTTATACAGGAAAAATTTCATGCAAGTAAGAGCTTTTGAAAGATATATCCCCTTAAAAATGATTGTTCTATCCAGATTTTTAGGAAACAGATGAAATATTTGACTGTAGCTTTACCTTACTAGTTTATTGATTGTTATGGAGAGAAAAACAATCCTCTGAAAATGACCAGTTTAAAAAAAAAAAAAAGTTCTCTGAAACTGACCAGTTAACTGGTCATTTTCAGAGCTTTAAGTAATAGATAAAGGATGCTTTTCCGAGGCTTTCTTGCTTAAACCGCGAGGTGGACGTAGCCCACCGAGCAGTTTAAATAGAAAGCCGAGGAAGAATCCTTTATCTAGCTTGTAGTATGGCGCAGGCGCAAATAAACACGTGTTACTGACACCTGCCGAAATTTACATTCGCTCCTCCCTGCATCCGGCCTAAGCTGTCAATTATATTACATTTACCTACGGGTTTATTTGTCGCTATTAAGAAGTTACCGCCTACATCGCTGTTTAACTAAAATTGGAATTTAGAGTATGGTTTTAAGCTCCTCCTTCGTCGTTATTCTAGGGTGTCTGATTTAAACATCAGCAAAGATCAAAGAAAAAAGCGTCAGCCATACTACAAGGAGTTCTATTGATAAGGCGTATATTTTCCCTAGTTGACATATTTGTCAACACCAAATTTTCAAATTGCCTTATGTTTTTAAAATTGGTGTAGTTTGGCAATAAAATATGCATAGTAGGAAACAAAATATGTTTAAAAGTCATTTAAATGATTTATCCATCTGTTCTTTTGACTGAATGGTTTGCCACTAATTTCATACTCTGTCACGGTATGATTTTCCCTCATTCACACCTATGAACCTTTGATTTTCCCAGCCAATAATCATCAGTAATGTTTACAGATAAAATGAGCCAGTATATGAGATTTCCAACAATGTGGCATTTTGACATGTGTAGACTCCAACGAGCTTCTGCAGCCTTTTTTACGCCTAGAAACTCCAAATGATGTTCAGTCAGTAGCTTTACAATCATAGAATACTCAAGCGACTAGCAGAGGCTCTGATCAGACTGTGCATATGTGCAGGCTGATCTGAGGCTTTGCTGGTCGCACATACCACAATGTTGGATATCTCATGCACTGGCTCAAATTATGAGCTATCTGATCAAAAATGATCAACACAAATTCTCAGCTGTACAATAGGGTTCAGCAATTCTAGAACTAACTCTAACTTGGTGATCGTTTAAAACCCTGGTTAAAAACACATTCCAGCCTCATTGCTAGGAAAGTAGCTCCGCTATATCCCTCAGCAAATCTATAAAGGCTCCAAGCATATAACGTTATTAAGCATGCACTTCTCAAGTATGCATTTCAGCCTCTCTCTGAGATGAATAGCTAAGAACCAGGGGTGGGTAACAAGAATAATTTTGTTAGTTATTCTTAACGATGTCCTTACAACAGAAATAATGAATGAATAACGATATGACAGACCGGTAACAATATTGATTTGTTGCCTCCTCGTAAGAAATTGTTTAGTTAGTTAAGTAACGAAGATGCAGGTCTATAGTGTAGAAGCTGTGTAAATACATCTACAAGAGGAAAACAAGAGGGCCAAGTGGCCCTAAAGCGCTCACCTGAGTTTTGTTTAAAGCTTACATATAGGTATCTGTAGAAAGCTGACCATGTCCCTGGCTACCCTGGCGCGGGGCCATTTTGGCCCAAGGGGCATAATTTGAACAAACTTGGTAGAGGTCCACTATGTGAAGCTATAAACCAAATATCAAGGCTCTAAGCCTTATGGTTTCAGACAAGAAGATTTTTCCATGTTTTTCCCTATATAAGCCAATGTAAAATATGTGACCCCTGGGGCGGGGCCATTTTTGGCCCCAGGGGCATAATTCACAAGGTGATGCTACATACCAAATATCATGGCTCTAGGCCTTATGGTTTCAGACAATAAGATTTTTTCATGTTTTTCCCTATTTAAGCCTATGTAACCGGGGTGGGGCCATTTTTGGCCTCAGGGGTATAATTTGAACAAACCTGGTAGAAGACCACTAGATAATGCATCATACCAAATATCAAGGCTCTAGGCCTTATGGTTTCAGACAAGATTTTTTCACGTTTCTCCCTATTTAAGCCTATGTAAAGCATGTGACCCCCTGGGGTGGGGCCATTTTTGGCCCCAGGGGTACTAATTGAACAAACTTGGTAAAGGTCCACTAAATGATGCTTCATACCAAATATCAAAGCTCTAGGCCTTGTGGTTTTAGACAAGAAGATTTTTTCATGTTTTTCCCTGTATTAGTCTATGTAAAGCATGTGACCCCAGAGGCGGGGTAATTTTTGGCCCTAGGGGCATAATTTAAACAAACTTGTTAGAGGTCCACAAGGTGATGCTACAAACCAATTTATCAAAGCTCTAGGCCTTATGGTTACATACAAGATGATTTTTTATGTTTCTCCCTATATAAGCCTAAGTAAAGCATGTGATCTCTGGGGCATGGCCATTTTTGGCACCAGGGGTCTAATTTGAACAAACTTGGTAGAGGTCCACCAGATGATGCTTCATACCAAATATCAAGGCTCTAGAGCTTGTGGTTTCAGACAAGAAGATTTTTTGATGTTTCTCCCTATAAAAGCCTATGTAAATCCTGTGACCCCAAGGGAGGCCATTTTGGCTCTAGGGCTATAATTAGAACAAACTTGGTAGAGGTTCACTAGATGATACTACATACCAAAAATCAAGGCTATAGGCTTTGTGGTTTCAGACATGAAGATTTTTTCATGTTGCTCCCTATATAAGCCTATGTAAAACATTAAGATATTGGCCCTATTTTATGTGCTTACTGGGATCATTCTCCTCCTTCCTATGATTCAAGAATGGCTGTTTCAGTTACAAGGGAAAGTATAATGCACCAGTCATTTGTATGCCCCACCCTATTGAGCCAGGGATATCAGGGACAGAGCTGGGCTTAAGTGCCGTGATTTGACCTATGATGTGTCCCCACAGTGCCATGGATGTGCAGGGATTTTAATTTCATGGTTAAATAGGTCACTACTGAAAGAACTTGTCTGAAAGGTCCTCTTAACAGCGCACCTAAAAACCAAAAGGGGTGCAACTTGGCGGTTTTGTTGGTCAATATGCATGTTCTCGGGCAAGTGCGGATCCAGAAACTATGGTATCGGGGGTGGGGGTCCAAGCCTGGTTGACATTCTAGTCGTCCTTTACTTACTTTTTACAGAGTGTTCCAATTGACCATTCCAAGGGAACTAAAATTTCCGAGGAGGGAGGGATGGAGTTCTTGTACACTGTATCTCTCTTCACTGAGATCTATTTACCATTGAAGTTTCAAGTTGATACCTCTCACAGGGGGTTAACTCAGTCACAGTGCGGGGTGATTCTTCATGAAAGTTGTCAATGATGCTTTATGAAAGGGTTACAGATGCTTTATGATTTCCTTAATCAGTATAAGGTAGGTGATGGGAAACTACATCAAACGTAAGATTTTCGAAGCCCGAAAGTATTTTATTTTTACTAATTCATAAAATTGAAAAGCTAAAGGTATTACTCTGTCAGTCTTTGCGATGATGGTTTATGTGTCAGGGATGAATGAGCAGTTTAATTCAGATATTGTTAAAACCCATAACAAAAATCAGTATATTTATCAAAGTACATATTCCATCAAAGATAGTGTGCATACAACTTAAAGTTCAATCTAAATGTGTTTGAAAAAAATCAATTTTCTCCTCATGTAAAACTATAAAGGGCTTATTTTAAATGACTAATATTGATAAGCCAAAGACTGGTGGTAAAGAATCAGTAACATATTTTGGTAACAGGTTCTTTATGACAAACGTGACGACTTTGATTTTGAAATTGTCAATTTCCCATTTTTAGATGGTGATGTTCCTCGTTCTACATCCTATGGAGTCTATATCTCTCAACTCATTCGTTTTGCTAGAGCATCTAGCTATGTTGCTGACTTCAACACTCGCAATAAATTGTTAACTCAGAAACTTCTTAAACAAGGCTATCGGTATCATAAACTTCGCAAAACATTTTCAAAATTTTATAGACGATACTATGATTTGATTTCTAAATTCCAAGTTGGACTTAAATCTCTCTTGCGCCAAGGACTTTCGGAACCTGATTTCTATGGTGACTTGGTGTATAAGTTGAAGAAGATTGTTGGCTCTAATAATTTTTCAGCGCAGTTCATTAAAATAATTTCCCATTATAAAAAGATTGGCTATAACATTAATGTATTGCAACAGACTGCATGCTTGGTAGTCAACCCAATCACGGTTGGCAACTTTGCTTTCCTCTTTAATTGCACGCCGGTGGGTCGGACTTCAGACTCTATGATGGTTCCGACTTAAAGACTTATCTATTGATGAGATGGTAGGGGCCTGATGCTTTGGCTGTTTGTCGGGCCCACCGGGGTTTACCTGTTGGATTTCTTTTGCTCCGGTATTCAGTTTAATTTACTGTTGAGTCCTTATCCTTGCTTTATCTCCTTGTTATATCTTGATTTATATGTTTTAGGAGATGATGCATTGATAAGTTAGGGGTCTTTCATGCAAACCAAATATCTATGTGTCTTGATCCACATCTAAATTAAGGGTGAGGTTGGCGCCGTTAAACCGGTTTAAGCCCTCCAGTAAAATATTTTACTGACCGTTCCAAGGCGGTGCTTCTTTTGTGGATCTTTTATGTTTTTATTCTGTCTTGTGTTTGCTATGTTTTGTGCGCGTCTGTCTATATGTGCTTTGTGGTCACCTGCTGGGAAAGGGCTGACCTCTTGGCTCTCGTTTGTGGTGTCTTCTGTGAGTTTGTCACTTTCCCATTGGTATCCTGGGTCAGGTGTGGTACTTGATTGTATCGATTCCTGATCTTTGCACCATTATTTACCTTTACCTGTCCGAATGATGGATAACTGGTTCTTTATGAAAGGGTTCGAATGCTTTATGAAAGAATTTGCAAAGATGTTAATGGTTTAAGAATCAAATATCAAGGCAATTAGACCTATTACTGCAGTCCTGACTTATTTATTGATTGAATGAAGCCCTAACAGCCCAGTCAACAATATTTCTGTCATGTTGGGACTCCTCCAAGATTCACGGGAGAGACTAAAAGGGCCCTATCCCCTCAAAATTAGCCACAAATCAAGCAAATCGCGCCCTATCATAACAATTAAGGTTAAGATTTATTTCAATATCATAGCAGTGATGCCGATGCTGGGTGCTATCTCCTGTCTGCTTGCATATTAAGCAGATAGGCAACTGCCCGAGCTACAGAGTTCAGATTGATAGCTAAGCATCGCATGTGTGTGTCTGGAGGGTGGGGGACAGAGGGTTTGCATCCCACCTGGAAGATCACAAGTTGTTATATGTTTCCTTAGAAATACTGTTATTGACAACCTCGAGAAGAAGTAGGACCCCTTGCTTCGAAAGGGAGGCCAGGTCCGCACTGCCCTCTGTGAAAAAATAAAATAAAGTTTTCAGGACACGCAACTGCCCCCCCCCCCCCCCCCCCCTCCAGATAGAACTTTCTGGATCGTAAACACCCTGCTATCAGCATCCAGTACTGTAAGATTGTATCCGAGACGTCAATATGTCCAATAGGAGCATGTGGTGGATTGATGGGGGTTGAGTGGCTCAGCGTATTTTGAAGGGACTTAACATGAATTTTAGTGAGAGTTGAGCCCGACGCGACAGAGTAGGAGCATTTGGTTTGTTCATTTGCTTGTTTTCATTTGCTTGGCTTGATTCTTTACGTCCGAGTCAACAATCTTTCGGGCTTGTCGTGATGGGTCTACCTGGGTGGATCCAGTACTAGGTAGCGGGTAAAATGTCTGTTTGCTTTGATATTTTTCATCCCAGTCGGATCGGGACAATTTCTTATCCTTCGGTTTTATACCAGTTTCGGTGTCTTGCTCTAGGACACAACACAGTGACTCTGATGTCTATGAGTCTCGAACTAGCAAACCTTCAATTGAGCCACTGCGCCCCACACAGGCATGAAAGATTAAGGCAAACATTGTCCATAATAACTTTAATCTTACTTGATAGTCATGGGCGGATCCAGGAATTTTGTCAGGGGGGGGGGGGGGGGGGGGGGGGTCCAGGTCAGTCTGACAAAAAAAGCTCTGACAACGTTTTTTTTAGTCCTTAGCTTATTTTACAGAAGTCAAATGGTCAATTTCAAAGAAATCTATCATTTTTCAAGGTTCCAGAGGGGGTCCAACATTTTCCTGGGGGGTCCAACTTTTTCCAGGGGGGTCCAATTGCTTATTCCCTATAGAAACCAATATAACAAGACAAATTCGACGAATTTATATCCCCCGACGAAGGGTTATTTGAGAGAAACATGTAAATCACAAAACATAAATCCCATTTATCTAACCCTTAGTTCACCTTCAGTATTATTCAAATCATAAAAAACACCTATCAAGTATGTTTTAGTGCTTAGTTTAATAAAAAATATACATATATCTGCACGATTTCAATATCTGACCTTTAAACCCAACCCCAGAGGTCAGGGGTGTGTGTAAATTCAAAGTGTTACCTTGCATGTAGGTCTACACTTCTTCCACTTTAATTTGATATGCAACATGACCTCTTTTAGAAAAGAAAAATAGAATGACCTTTTGACCCCATCCCAGGGGTCGTTGGTGTGTGTAATGACAGCATGTTTGCTTTCATGGTGCTCTGTGCTCAATTCCCTTTAATTTGATATACAACATGACTACTTTCAGAAAAAGATATAGTTTGACCTTTTGACCCCACCCCCTGGGTCGAGGGTATGTCTGTCGGCAAAATATTTGCTACCATGTTGCTGCCAGTGTCGTCAGCTTTAATTTGATATGCAACATGACTACTTTCAGAAAAATATATAGTTTGACCTTTTGACCCCATCCCCTGGGTCGAGGGTGTGTCTGTGGGCAAAATATTTGCTACCATGTTGCTGCAAAAGTCGTCAGCTTTAATTTGATATGCAACATGACCATATTCTGAAAAAGTTTAATTTTGACCTCGGCCCCACCCCCTAAGTCCACCCAACAGGCTCGGACCCCGGCCTTCAAACTGAAACCCCGTTTGATATGTTTCATATCTATTGCTGCTCTGCCTGTATGCAAAATTTCAGCAAAAAATATTAACAATTGCCTTAGTTATTGCAAAATTTAAATATTTGACCTTTGACCCCTTAGGTGGGGTCAAAGGGGGTGGGGTAAAACTTTGACACTGCCATCCTTATCTACAGGCACTTGGCAATCATGGTCTAATAGTGAGAAGTTGTTAAATATAATAGCTTTGATGAAATGTGAAGATCATCACACAAAAAAGCTAATATAAGTTTTGCCTTATAATTGCCTATACTAAAACAAGGGCAATAACTCAAGTGTTAAGGAGTCGATTTTGACCAAACTTATAGGATATCGAGAGTCCATGATACTTATCATTTGTACCAAGAATGAATCAAATCTGACCAATAGGTACTGAGATATGGTTCCGGACAGACAAAAAGTGCGGATGGACGGACGGACGGACGGAAGGACGGACGGAATGGACGGACGGACGGACGACGCCAAAACTATATCCCTCCGACTTCGTCGGGGGATAACTAGTGATTTTCCAGGAGGGGGGTCTAGACCCCTGTCCCCCTCTGGATCCGCACTTGATAGTCTACTCTTGATAAACAAAACGAGACATGCAGACAAAAACTATTTACATGTTTGGCTTCTCAAAAGAAACGTCTCATTTGGACGGTTCTTTTGAGTACCCAGAAGAAATACAAATGATTTTTTTTTCAAAATTCCCAAACTTACCTCGCCAAATGATATATCCAATCATTAGAATCTAACAAAAAACCTATAAAAAGCAGACTATTTATGAACCCAGACGCCAGATTTCTCGTGCTGGATACCTGCAGTTGCAGTTATAGTTCTCTTCGTTGGAGTTGTTTTCTCATAATTTGAAAACGAAATAACATCTAGCAATTCACAAAGCTGGTGCAGTATGATAAACATACCGGGTAGGCGGCAATCGAAAACTCTCTTAACAATCGACAAACGTGGATAAAAATTGCAAGAAACGGTGTTTACGATTGCCAATTGGGTGACAAACTCTGTTTCTATCGATTTTTTATCTTCGTTCGTCGATATTATTAAGGTTTTCGATTGCCGCCTACCCGGCGTGATAAAGAAAGTGTACGGCTTTTGCGTCTGTACAGGCGATAATCCTCACTTAAGCCTTTAATACAGCTACGCTTTAGGCACATCTAAAGTTTTGGCCATTAAAAAGCCAAGCTTCATTGGTTCCTTCATGTGTATGCGAACCTTATCTTTTTTATGCATTACCTAAGTCACATACATGTACCTCGGGGAAAGGGCGCGTGTGATTTAGGGGAGGGGCTACCCTCAAGTAACGTTACTCTTTCTACAAAAGCTTGGTCCCCCTCCCCCGCATCCCGACAAAATTTCAGGATCCGCCCTTGAATAGCTTTTGATGTAGCACGAAAAGTGATAAAAGCATGCAAGCTGGCTCCAAGGCGCTCCGTGCATTTTCTAGTTGAGCTTTAAAAGCTAGATAGACTTGAAAGATTGGGTGTAGTTTGTAAAATTGACAGAAAACAGCAAAGATGCGGACAAATCTGCGCCATCTGTCTGCATAAAATGCAAAACATGTCTTCATTCGGTGAGTTACAATCAATGGATGACTGGGCTTAGGTCTGATGCAACCTCAAACAGCCAGACAAAAAATGTGTTTGATCATTACACCCAAGTCGGCTGCTGCATATATTTTCATAGATTATTGACTAATATATTAGCACAGAAGCAAACTGCAACAGTCTGTTCTGGGTCTACATTGTTTGCCTAAGAGGCTTCAAAAACATTCAGCATATGACAAAGCAGACAGCTTTTGTTGTAATTGGCAAAGCAATTCTAAAATCGATGTTCATGCGCGTTCGAAGAAAATATTTATAGTCTTACCATAAACCAAAAACGCTTTTTGGGCGAGGTACTTCTATTACAGAGCGGACACGATTAAATTTTAACGGGTCATATATTTTTTTAAAAAAAGGGGAATACAGTGTTAAAGTCCTTGTGTATTACACGTCGTCTTATGTTGATTGATATCTGTTTCATGAAGATATCTTGAATTGTTATTGATATTAGAGAGGGGACTCGAAACATGTATGCCATCTGAGTTGAACTTGTTACCTTGAACTTGGGAGATGGTGGATGATTGTTGTGCCAATACATTAGATTCCGAGTGTAACAGCTTCTGACCCGGTTTTAGCCAAAGTTGTGACCTTCACTTTGGGAGTTGGTGGTTAAGTGTTGTATGTGACACACCTTCGTGTATAACCATGTGAAGTTATAATCAAAATATAATGAGATTGGCTTCCTCGGGCACTAAACCCATAGTTACATGTACACTGCTAGCATGGCTCACAGATTTTGGGTCAAAGCTGTGACTTAATTGATATCGATACATATGCGCTTCCGCGAGTAACCCTGTCTTTGGTGGTTGCGAACAAGAAAGGCCTAGACCAGCCAGCGCAGCCGTGCAGTCTGATCAGCGCCTTTGTTTATCGCTTATATCTAGATGTGCTACAAGCGAAAATTTAATTTTCTAGCAAGTCTCTGTAGCTAAGCAGGTTGGTTTGAATCTCACTTTGTCGGAAACACCGAAGACAGTGTTTCTCGCGTTGCGGCCGAATTATAAAGTCTGATGAGATATGATTTTTTATTCATGTTTTTTGCGTTTTTTATTGATATTGATGTAGTTTAACTAAAACTTGATGTAGTTTAACTAAATCATCATTCCTCTAAAAAACTTCTTCTTTTGCTTTTTCTTCTTCTACTATCTCATAGATGTTTGAACAGGCACAAATCAATTTTCTGGACAGCATAAGATAAGATGTGGAATTGTAGCTCTTGCTTGTTTGTTTAATTTGATTCTTTATGTCCCAGTCAACAATCTTTCCGCTTTGTCGGGACTGGTCTTCCTGGTTTGAACCAGTATTAAGCAAGGATAAATGTGTCTTGCTAAGGGACACAACACAGTAACGCAGGTGAGGCTAGAATCCGCAACCCCTCGGTTCTGAGTCAAGCACTCTATCACTGAGCCACAGCACTCCTTTGGAATGGTTAGTGGTTGGTATGGATTCACAGGGGCAGTATTAGCATCTATGAAGGACATCAGTCCAGTGGTACACATTCATGCTATCGGTAATATTCATATGAATTATTGAGTGCCGTACCTCAGTCGGAGGCAAGCCCAGCTGTTCATCAAGGGTTCGTGAGTTCCATTGAGACCCAACCAAAGTCCAATATTTCCTGGAGATTGGTCATCAAAACAGATATGCGTTCATTCGCCACTTTCCGCTGATTCAAGAAAGGTTCTTGTCAGTTTCAAAGTATGTGCAAAGAGTACTGTTTTATACCCCTATTCCAAACAGGGCCCGAATCCCATGAATCGCCACAAATTGATAAATGTTTGGATTTGTGGCTGAAAGGTATACTCAGTTCGCGAAGATCTTAACTGAATCATACAGTCCGTAGTCAGTTCTTGCAATTTGTAGGCCTATTGGGAATTCGGATCAAAAGATTTGTACTGTTCAAAACTTGGCCACGAATTCCCCGATTCGAAAAATCGTGCTTGATTTGTAACAAATTCCTAATTCATTATTGGACATTGTAACTGAATCGTAATCGATTCAGATGCGTTCTTATGCATTCGTAGCTACTCTTAACTCATTCGTGGGTAATCAGGAGATTAAGACAAGCTATAAAACCAAGGAAGAGATAGTAGACGGACTTTCCCTTAAAGTAACTACCCCGTCACGCGCATACATTCAAGCCAGTCCTGGAAGTGGAAACACATTTGACAGATTCAGGAGCACAATCGGATCAGTCAGTAACTCCTAGCTGGTGGTTTTGCTGATGGCGAACTACCATATTTTTCCAAGTCAGAGAGTCATGGCTAGGGCTTCTCGACATTAACGTAGTTGTTTTCTTCTAGCTATATAAGTAGCTGTTTTAGACACTCAAGTTTCAGGATCAATTCTACTGCTGACTAACAAGGAACATTCATTTTGGAACTGATACCCACCCCTCCCCTACCCCCCGAGGCATGGATGGTCTTTCTTTATAACTGAGGTGAGAGGTGAGAGAAAATCTTGCGAATCATCGCAAATCGTCGCGGATTTCTGATATTTCGTGCCCAATTCGTACTGCATTCTGCGTATTCTCAACTAATTCGTGATCGATTCTTTAACTTATTGATAGGTTATTTTACATCGTAGTGAATTCGGCACTCAGGCCGAATCCAGCCGAATCCCGCGAATATTCGTAACTGTTTCTTACCTATTTCGTAACTGAATCTTAGAATATCCCGAATAGATTAAGGAAAAAACAAATCTCCATGAATCCTAACATTTATCGATTCTTGATGATTCGAGGGATTTGTGGTCTGTGGGGAAATAGGGCATTATCCCTTAGCTAAGCTTGCTTAGTAAAGTGTGGGATGCCCTAACATGACGGAAAAATTGTTGACTTTCCCCTCTCCTACCTCCCAAGACCTTGTGGATGGGGTCAATAGGTCAAAATTCAACTTTTTTCCAGAACAGTACCAACACAAACCAACAAAGACATTTGTACCGGGACAACATGTGCGGATCCAGGAACTTTTTTGTCAGGGGGAGATGGGTTCAGGCTCCTCAACTTTTTTTACAGTTTACAGAGGGGGTCCTATGGTTTTATTACACATTTTCCAGGGGGTGGTTCAACTTTTTCCAGGGGGGGGGGGGGGGGGGGGGTCCAAATGCTAATTTCTATAGAGACCCATGTAACTATAACTTGTGATTTTCCAGGGGTGGTCTGGACCCCCTACCCCCCCTCTGGATCCGCAAATGTACAATGTGGCATTTTGGCACGAATAGGCTCAGAAGAGCCTGTGCGGCCTCCTTTTAAGCTTAGAAACTCCAAATGCTAATCGGTCAATAGTTTTTAAGCGACTAGCAAAGGCTCTGATCAGACTGCGCATATGCGCAGGCTGGTCTAAGCCTTTGGTGCTCGCACATACCACATTGTTGGAAATCTCATATTTCAGCCCTTTTATTGGTGCAAAAAATGCATTACGGCTGTATATCAGGACAAAATTGCATTTGTCTGATAAAGAACCTGTAACTTCTTTCATAAAGAATATGTAACAACTTTCTAAAAGAACCTGTAACCCGAATTTTAGGCTCGTAAAGCATTTGTAGCCTTTCATAAAGAACCATTAACTTCGAAAATTTTTGAAATTGGCCAAAACGTATATTTAAGGAAGAATTTAAGCTTCAGATACCAAATTTATAATATAATGGTTCGTTTCCAAGCATGTTTTGCTCGATAAAACTATGAAATATACACATATGGCATTTGTTGCAACTTAGCATCTCTATTGCAATTGGTGAATTGTTGGACAGCTAAACTGTATGATAATTGCATAGACTATCTTAAAACATGCTGCTTATATGTCTTTTAACAAAATTTGACTCTAAAACTGTCTAATATTGCCATTTTCACCCCGTGCGTGGTATGAGCATCGCATCTTGTCAAGAATCATTAACCCAAAGTAAAGAATCTGTAACCCTTTTCATAAAGCATCATTGACAACTTTCATCAAGAATCACCCCGCACTGTGACTGAGTTAACCCCCTGTGCCTCTTACACATGGAGTTGTTGGGCTATGCTCCAGACACAATTTAAGTGTGAAAAATAACAAAGGGCAATAACTCCCCAATTATGCGAAAGATTGGTGCGGTTCTTGTATACTGCACTTATCCTCATCGAGATCTATGTACCAGTGAAGTTTCAAGTTGATACCTCTTAAGTTTCTGTGTTACCTGCATGCTCTGGACAGAATATTCGTAAATATTCTGAAACCACTGGGCCAACTAAAGCCAAATTTCATATGGCACCAGCATGGGATAGAGGAAAAGATGGAAAGCTTATTCAAATGATTTAGGGGGGGGGGGGGGGGGGGGGTCCAAATGCTAATTTCTATAGAAACCCATGTAACTATAACTTGTGATTTTCCAGGGGTGGTCTGGACCCCCTACCCCCCTCTGGATCCACAAATGTACAATGTGGCATTTTGGCACGAATAGGCTCAGAAGAGCCTGTGCGGCCTCCTTTTAAGCTTAGAAACTCCAAATGCTAATCGGTCAATAGTTTTTAAGCAACTAGCAAAGGCTCTGATCAGACTGCGCATATGCACAGGCTGGTCTAAGCCTTTGGTGCTCGCACATACCACATTGTTGGAAATCTCATATTTCGGCCCATTTATTGGTGCAAAAAATGCATTACGGCTGTATATCAGGACGAAATTGCATTTGTCTGATAAAGAACCTGTAACTTCTTTCATAAAGAATATGTTACAACTTTCTAAAAGAACATGTAACCTGAATTTTAGGCTCATAAAGCATTTGTAGCCTTTCATAAAGAACCATTAACTTCGAAAATTTTTGAAATTGGCCAAAACGTATATTTAAGGAAGAATTTAAGCTTCAGATACCAAATTTATAATATAATGGTTCGTTTCCAAGCATGTTTTGCTCGATAAAACTATGAAATATACACATATGGCATTTGTTGCAACTTAGCATCTCTATTGCAATTGGTGAATTGTTGGACAGCTAAACTGTATGATAAATGCATTGACTATCTTAAAACATGCTGCTTATATGTCTTAACAAAATTTGACTCTAAAACTGTCTAATATTGCCATTTTCACCCCGTGCCTGGTATGAGCATCGCATCTTGTCAAGAATCATTAACCCAAAGTAAAGAATCTGTAACCCTTTTCATAAAGCATCATTGACAACTTTCATAAAGAATCACCCCGCACTGTGACTGAGTTAACCCCCTGTGCCTCTTACACATGGAGTTGTTGGGCTATGCTCCAGACACAATTTAAGTGTGAAAAATAACAAAGGGCAATAACTCCCCAATTATGCGAAAAATGGGTGCGGTTCTTGTATACTGCACTTCTCCTCATCGAGATCTATGTACCAGTGAAGTTTCAAAGTTTCAAGTTGATACCTCTTAAGTTTCTGTGTTACCTGTATGCTCTGGACAGAATATTTGTAAATATTCTGAAACCATTGGGCCAACTAAAGCCAAATTTCATATGGCACCAGCATGGGATAGAGGAAAAGATGGAAAGCTTATTCAAATGATTCAGGTCATTTTTTGTTATTCATTATTGCCAAACCCCGGGGGCGGGAGCATTTAGCAGGGATTTTACCACAAATTTGGCCCCTCAGTGCAGGGCTTTTAGCAGAGCTTTGAAAAGTGAAAAGTTAAAAGCCCCGCTATTCTGGGGATCGAGGGGGCCGGGGATACAAATGATGGGTGTACACCACAAACTACTGCTTAACCGCTTTGAAGCTTGTCCAGGAGAAAGTGTGGATATTGGAACTGGCGGTCTTGGCACGACACTATATAGCTGTTTACTGGGACCTTAAACCTTAAACCAAAAACGATACAAACAAGACCAAACTCTGCTCTGGACCTGCATCGCCGGAGCACATCCGTGTGTTAACAGTCGATATGCAAAGTTCAAATATACAGGAATGAAATCAGATTACATCCAAATTACACAATGAAATCTACAGTAGGTGACTTAACAATTTCTAAGTTAAACGCTAGAAAATATATTATCAAATGTGCATAAATATAGGGTGTACATGTTCAATGTGTCAACAATCATAATACAAAGTTTGAATATAAAGTAATGAAAACTGCTTGAGTTACAGATTACACAAACAAAACACCCCTAAGCATTTCGGATGGAAAAAATGTCTAAGTTCAACATTCCTAAAAATAAGAAAATATTTATCAAATTTGCACAAAAAGGAGAGGCACATCTTCAATGTATGAACAATCATTATGCAAAGTTTGAATATTAAGGAATGAAAACTCTTGGAGTTACAGATAACACAAACCAGAAACCATCTAAGCAATTCTAACAAAAAAAGTCTAAGTTCAAGACCCCTCAAAGATGAAAAAAAATATTCATGAAATGTGCATGAAATTGAAGGTGCACATCTTCATTGTGTGAACAATAACTATGTAAAGTATGAATATAAAGGAATGAATACTGCTGGAGTTACAAATTACACAAAATAGGCATCCCCTAAGCATTTCGGATGAAAAAAATGTTAAACACCCCTCAAAAATGAAAAAAAAAATGAAACATGCACAAAATAGGAGGTGGTCATCAGCAGTATAAACCAGCATTTAAGAGTAAACATTTATTCTGCTTATGGTAACAAAATGCCGAATACTTTTGTAAACAGCTAGGACTCAGACCACCCCTGACATTATGTATGGCCTCGTCTGGATCAAGACTATTTGACATTAATGGCATTCCTGAAAGCTTCCTGACACCTCTACCTTGTCTCTATAAAAGCTCCTTAAATGGACGCCTTATATTTCAATCTTAAATATATTCTTTTTTTGCAAAAATAATATAATTAGTAAACTGCTGCAATATTTGCAGCCACCATTTTATTTTTGAATATAGCAAGAAATGAGCAAAGCTCACATACTCCGGCGGTAGCCATCAGAGGTTGTAACACTTTAAGCAAAAACAAAATTGTTAAAGACTTCATAACCCTAAATCAAGTAGTTGCGGATAAAACTTTGATGAAAAAAATGTCCCTATGTGTTATATAGGAGTGACAGAAGGAAAATTTGAAAAAAGAAGGCAAAATGAGGTTTAGCATCTTAATTTTCATTTACACAATACACTATGCCTACCTGAAGGTGTACACAAAATTTCATAATCCTAAATCAAGTAGTTGCTGAACGAACTCTGACTAAAATGTCCATATGTGTTATATATATTTGACAGAAGGAAAAATTGAAAAAGAAGGCAAAATGAGCTTAAAGCTGCATAGTCTGTAACTTTTGATCTTCTAATTTTAAAAATAATGTTTTTATTTTTCAAGAACGCAGTAAAAATACTCAAATTCAGGTAAACATTTTACCATTTTCGTAAATCTTAACAAGTTATCACTATCAAAACATTTGCATTTATGTTAAAATTCAACGGTCTATAATTATTGGAGGGACGCAAATAATTACCAACAAGAGAAAAATACACCTATTTGATAAGATAATTCACTTTTCCATGCAGTTTTCAGCTGTACTGAACATTTTTATTGTGAAAACATAGCTTAATTCCACTTTTACAAATGATTTAAAAAGAAAAGAATTTTTTTCGAAAAATGTTCATAGTTGCAGAGTATGCAGCTTTAAGCCTCTTTCTTTCATTTACACTTGTAATACACTGAACCTACCTGAAGATGCACACACAATTTGAAAACACTGGCTCCAATAGGAGCTGAGAAATCTGTGACAGAAATTTTCATTGGAGAGAAAGGAAAATGAACAAATAAAGGGACTGATAAGCTATATGTGACTGTATTTTTGTAACACAATTCAACTCATCACTATCAAGCTTTGTACCAAATTTCAGAATCCTAAGTCAAGTAGTTGCTGAGAAATCTTTGACAGAAAAAAATGTCCATTTGTATTATTGGAGTGACAGAAGGGAATTTTGAAAAAAGAAGCCAAACTGAGATTTAGCATCTTTATTTTCATTTACACAATACACTTTGCCTACCTGAAGATGTACACAAAATTGGAAAACACTGGCTCCAATAGGAGCTGAAAAATCTGTGATGGAAATTTCCATTGGAGAGAAAGAAAAATGAACAAATAAAGGGACTGATAAGCAATATGTGGCTTTTTTTGATACACAATACAACTCATCAATATCAAGCTTTGTACCAAATTTCAGAATCCTAACTCCATCTTAATTTTCATTTAAACAATACACTTTGCCTACACAAAATTTGAAAACATTGGCTCCAATGGGAGATGAGAAATCTGTGACAGAAATGTTCACAGGAGAGTAAGAAAAATGATAAAATAAAGGGGCTGATAAGCAATGTGTGACTGTTTTTTGTTACACAATACAACTCATCACTATCAAGCTTTGTACCAAATTTCAGAATCCTAAATCAAGCAGCTGCTGAGAAATCTTTGATAAAAAACAACAACAAACAGACAGACAAACAAACAAACATAGTTACGGAAAAAGCAAAACTATATACCCCCTATATACTCCGTACCGGGCGTATAAAAAGTCCTCACATAGTTCTTACTTAGCTCTTTCCTTGCCAGCAGCATCTTTTGTTGTCTACTGATAACCTTTATAAACGGTTTAGACACAAACTGTTTGACCCTTTGATAGTGTTCTTTCATTTGATGAAAAAGTTAATTTTCAAATAAGTCAGCAGAAGCCAACAAGAATTGGGCTGCTAGCAAGGCATTCAGTATACACCCCCCCCCCCCCCCCCCCACAACATAATGTTCCTCCTTAACTTCACTCTAAGCATTGATTGACCAAAATAAAAGAAAAGACCCAAATAAGACTATGTAATGTCATTAAACTTCTTGATGCACATCTTCAATATGTCTGAAACATACCTGCAAATAATTAAAAGGAAGGCTCTAGGAGGAGTTGATTACACTAAGTATGTACTATTAGCCATTATTCAATATGTGAAGTGGTCGAAAATTGGCTAAGTTAAAAATGCTGTATATTTTTAAAAAATTATTTTTTCATCATTAAACTTCTTCATGCACATCTTCAATATGTCTGTAAAATACTTGCAAAGTATTAAAATGATCCACAGAAGGCTCTAGGAGGAGTTGATTACACAAAGTATGCACTATTAGCCATTATTCGATATGTGCAGTGGTCGAAAAATTGGCTAAGTTAAAAATGCTATAAATTTATCAAATTTTTTCTTTTATCATTGATCTTCTTCATGCACATCTTCAATATGTCTCTATAACATTCCTGCAAAGAATTAAAAGAATACACGGAAGGCTCTAGGAAGAGCTGATTACACAAAGTATGCACTATTAGAAATATTGCAAACACCATACAGTTAGAATTACAAAGGGACATAACTCTTGCAATACTGATCCTTCAGCCCCTTTTTTCCTACAAAACATGCAATGTCTAATGGCTAAGGTGTGTTGCAAATTTGATCCAAATCAGATAAAAGCTAAATAAGAAAGACCTTGAAATGTTGACAGAATGACGGACGGACAGACAGAAAGTTTTGTTTGTTTGTTTGATTTGATTCTTTACGTCCCATCAACAATCTTTCAGTTATATAGGGACAGGTCTTCCTGGGTTGAACCAGTACTAAGCTAGGATTTTGTTTAATTTGATTCTTTACGTCCCATCAACAATCTTTCAGTTATACAGGGACGGGTCTTCCTGGGTTGAACCAGTACTAAGCTAGGATAAATGTGTCTTGCTCAAGGACCACAACGCAGTTACGCTGGTGAGGCTCGAACCCGCGGCCCTTCAGTCTCGAGTCAAGCACTCTACCACTGAGCCACTGTGTCCCTTAGGATAAATGTGTCTTGCTCAAGGACCACAACGCAGTGCACTCTACCACTGAGCCACTGCGTTCCCTACAGACAGAAAGAGGGACATGCTGAAAACAGTATATCCCCCCCCCCCCCTAAACTTCGCTTGCGGAGGTTATAATAAATGCATGAAAATTACCAGGCATGCACAGAGTTAAAGTTTTCCTGAAAAATAATAATGTCATGTAGTGATTTCTGAAATCTGCAACATTAGCACTGAATTCTAGGGCGTTTTTTATCCATATTTCACTTAAGAATTGAAAGTTATTTTTCTGCGTTTCACTGAGGTATGAAATGTCGGGAAAATTACATCTAATTTGCATGAAAACCGAAGGTTTTCATGCTAAAATTAGATGTAATTTAAACGACATTTCATACCTCAGTGAAACGCAGAAAAATTACTTTCAATTCTTATAATTACAACTTCTTCTTTATTCATTCTTATTCAGTATTTTTAATTATGTTTTCCTTAAAAAAATACGTTTCCAGCTAATAATTTGTTTCGCGCATTTAGACTATGACGTGCGTATGTAGACGTAACGATCGCGATGTTCAAAAATCAAAATGGTGGCCGTCCTCCAATTGAAAATAAACAACAACATTTTAGAGCTAGACTATAAATCTCGTTTTTACCTAGTGACAACCGAAAAAACTTAACATGTGTTTACGATAGTTACGTCATCGGATATGATGTCATTCATTTACATTCGTGACGAAAAGCATCATCTGTCAAAATGGCTTGGAAAGGAAAAGAAATGACCCCCAGCAAAAAGAAATTGAGCTATGTTTATTGAGTGATTGAAGAATGCAAAGACGAATTGCAAAGGATGTTGGATAAACCAGGCAACAGTCATGCAGTAAGTTTAAGAAACGATTTTATTGCTGGGCTTGACTGAACAACGAAGTTGCAGGAAAACGAGCACATGTGCAAGCCAAGAGGCGATCGCATCATTTTGCGGACTGGGAAACTAAATAGACCGCAGCCAAGTGCGAATCCAGAGGGGAGGGGGCAGGGGGTCCGGACCCCCTGGAAAATCACAAGTTATTTGGGTTTCTATAGAGAGTAAGCAATTGGACCACCACCCCCCCCCCCCCCCCCCCTGGAAAAATTTGGACCCCCTCCGGACCCTTGAAAAATAATATTTCTCTTTGAAATTAACCATTTGACTTCTGTAAAATAAGCCGAGGACTAAGAAAAAAACAAAAACAAACAAACAACGCTGTCAGAGGTTTTTTTTTGTCAGATTGACGTGGACCCCCCCCCCCCCCCCCCCCCCCATGATGACGAGTATCACAAAAGTAGTTCTGTCGTGAATGGCCCCGCCCCCTCATGAATACGGACCGGGTTCATTGGAAAATGAAATACAGGTCAATGCGATCAGATGACCGTTCTTGACCAATCAGATTAGCGGATCTCAATAAATGTTATGACAGTTGTAATTATATGGTTATATATCAAGCCCAGGGCTCAAAGTTGACATGTAAGGAGTTGAACTTATCGGCAGGTTTCCGTTAGCATATAGCCATAATGAAAGTCAACTAATTACAACTTTACAGTCATTATCAATAAGGTTTTGCTCTTTCTAGAGGAAGTCTAGTGAGACAACCTGCATGGACAGACCTATCAGAATTCTTGTGTGCAGGTTCGCCAGATCCTTCCCTGCTCACTTAACATAAAGTATAGAAGTAGATAAATGGTAAGACCAGAAGCTTGACATCTAGTCCCACTGGTAAGCCAAAAATGTCTGTTTCAAGAATTGATGGGATAAGTCATGGATAGATTACTTGCAAAACATGCACTAAAGTTTCAAACACTTTTCTCTGTCTGTTCTCAATGAAATTTTGGTTTACAGGGCTGAAACTCACAAAATGCCTGTCAGAATAGCAAACAGGGAAGACCCTGATCAGACTGCTTCTTCAGAAGCAGTCTGATCTTGGTCTGCCCTGTTTGTCTAGGCCATTTTAGTCGCCAACCAGTGTTTGGATTTTTAGATCATTTACTGTACCTTTTGGATTTGTCTGAACATTCTCCCTTTCAGGTTCAGGCTTTTGAGATTCAACCACCACTTCCACTAAACCGCCATCGCTATCGTTAACATCTTCAATTCCACTTGGATCTTTCTGCTCCTCATTTTTATGAAATAAACTTGAATTGTTACCTGTTCCAATAGCACCATTCTGTGGTTTATTGGTCCAATCTGGTCTACTGTCCTTTGGACGGATAAAAAGATCAGTTTCCCTAGAACCTTCCAAGTCGGATGTATCACTAGGCTCAGCTTCTCCAGAATCTTTTATGTCGGATGTATAACTTTCATCTAGTTTGGTAGTCTAGAATGAAAATACCACCAAATACTTTAAACCCTTCTTGATCATAACTGATCCACTAACTAATGATGCATTTACATGAAATTTATTCACAATTCAATTGGCCAACTGACTTTATACACGTACACCTAAGGAATGTTCTAACACATACACTTTTGTTTTGGGATTTTCTTAAAAACTCGAATTTTGAATTAAAAAATACTTTGGAATACATTAGAACAATGTTTTCTGGTTATACATAATTATTTTCAGAGACAGTCGACTCAGAACTTTTAAAATCTTCGTCTTCTTCCGGATACAGGTCAGAAATCCAAAACTGGAATGTAACTTTGACCACAGTGAGGTTAGGACAAGTCGGTCACCTCTCAAGAGTATGTACAGTAAAAGGTTCAAATTTTTACAGTTAAAACTATATACAACCGTGGCTTGTAACGCTGTGGATGGATATTGAAGTATAAGTTGTAAACTTAAAAAAACAACAATGAAAGACGCAAATTTACCATTTTCCAAACAATTTTTTATTTGATTTGATTCTTTATGTTCCAGTCAACAATTTTTCAGTTATGTTCAGGGATGGGTTTCCTGTGTTGAACCAGTACTGAGCAAGATTAATGTCTCTTGCTCAAGGACACAACAAAGTGACGCCTGTGAGGCTTGAACCGGCAACCCCATGGTCTCGAGTCAAGCACCCTACTGTCGCGGATCTCTGCGAATAAACTATCTTATATGTATCAGATTACTGAATAGATGTATTGTTTAGTGACATTGATGATTTAAACAACGTAACGTCAGATGACGTTGTCATGTGTTAGTTACGACGTTAGTTACATAATGGCAGCACAATAAAAGAACAGTGACGTATGAATAATAATAAAAGGACAGTTAAATAGACATTATAGTCAACAGACTTTTTCTATAGTGTTATAGAAATTGACATTTATTTTACCAATAATTAAAAACAGTATTTGATAACCTTAATGTGGCACATTTATTAAATATCTTCAAAATGATTAGCGTTTGTAATTGTGTCGCCACATTAATTGGTCCCGCAAACCATATACAAACCAGTGAAAGGATTGAAAGGAATATGAGCCAGAAATTTTAAACATACAGAAAACTTTCCTGAAAGTTCCCTGACTTATCTGTACATTCAAAAAAGCTTTTTATATAGAGCCAATTCTGTGCTCTCGCCCCAAGAGTTTTTACTCACTCTTTGATTATTTTTTCTCTTAAACGTTTTGCAAAATTAGAATTTAAACCATTTAAAAAAACTGAAATACTCTGTACAGAATTCCGCGTATAAATGAATTTCTCATATTATAAAGTGCCTAACACTATTATTATTTTTTTGAATGAAATATACCTCCCTAATTTTATATTGATTCTTTATGTCTTACAATTTGCAATTTTGCCTAATGGTTGGTGCAGATTTCCATGTTATTTTGCCCCTGTCACAGTCTTCATAACCCCTGTAATCTTCTCTGCTTCTGTAGCCCTCTTTGGTGTTAAATTATCCGCCCTTTTTTTCCATCTTTACAATGTTTGCTGTCCGTATCTTTGTTTTTATTTTTACAGCTGAAGCTTTCCTCGTCACCTATACTAATTTTAAAACTATGATAGTCCATAATGCCCTTTCTGTTCTCGCAGTCTGTTCTGCCTGTGCTGTCCATACAGCTGTTGAAGTAGTCACCGCCTATGCCGTTCTTAGGCATGTAGCAGTCCCTGCAACCTGTGCTTTTTTTTTTGAAGCTGTTGTAGTCCTCAGCGCCTACGCTGTCCTGAGGCATGGGTTACGATTTGAGTTGCAGGATGGCCATGGTAAAACATTTTTTTCTGCGAGCTAACAGCAAAGCCTTGCGGATGGTACTTGCAGTTGGAATTTTTAAAATTGAAAATCCCATGAAAAAGTAAGCACTTATGACCAGGAAAAGCCACAATCACACACTGTAAACCAAACCATCTTGGGTTATGTGACTAGGAACTTGTGAACAAACTTTTACAACATCCTAAGAAATCTCAATATGAAAGGTGTACGTGTATTAAGGGGCTATTTTGGCCCCCTCTAGAACCAAAAACTGAAAGTTGCCTTTCACCAATTTCATCTTATTGGTTTATTAGAAGAATACCCCAAGTGTAAAATTCTGGCATTTATAATACTTTTACCGGTTGCTATGGTAACAAAAATGGCCGATAAAATAGGCTTAAAATAGAGAAATTGCCATTTTAGGCCAAATTTGAGGCTTTTGGAGACCGTTTTTTTAAGAATTAGATATCAGCACAAGAAAATACCAAAAGAACCTTTTAACATATTGTGTGCCGTGATATTTCTCTTCATCTGTTGAAATATTTTTTTGGTATTTGCTTGTGCTCTATATTAATTCCTCTGTTACATGTCTCAAATTTGCTCCAAAATGGTCATTTTCCTATTTTCAGCCTATTTTGGAGGCCTTTTTGTTACCATAGCAGTGTTAGATTTAGGCTTGATTTCTATTGGGTCCCTGGGACCCAGGACATCAACAAAAGTTGAGTCCCATGTAAATTTTACTGAGACCCAGAAAGTTTCCCAACCTAATTTTTTTTTGCAATATTAAACACAGAGAAGTTAGCTAAAACTACCAATTAAGTTTAATCTCAAACATTTTCAGTTTACACTAAGTGATTGACGATCAATAAAAAAGCAGACTTAGCAGTGATAGAGTCTTTGACTATTAAACTTTTTCGCTTTTAAAAAGTCTTTACTTGACGCTCTAGACCAAGATTATTTTACTTGTGCCTGTTGAAAATCGCTGAACCTGTCTGTGAACGCATTTTTTAACGGATAAAACATCGACTTGTGATAGTATTGGCTTCAGAATACACTTTATTAAGTTATTTAAATGTTTCTAGTGTGATTCCTCGAGACAAACGCCATTTTTACCCAGCAAATCCATTTTGGAAAAACCGTAAATCATTATTTATAGCTTAGCCTCGTTCTGATATCAACCGTTGCTATGAACAACGAATGTCGGAAAACCACAACTGAATACTATTTATAGCAGTCTCTTTGTGATTTTAAAGCGTTGCAAAGTACAAAAGACCGATAGTCAAGGGTTTTAACTCTCTTTACTATTGAGCTGGCTTAAATGTGTTGAAAGTCGACTGCTTTTGATCTTGGGTTCCATGGACGCAAGCTACTTGTCTTTTTTGCGTACCTACGATTTTCGTTGCGTATTTAGATATTATTACGGCGTAAATGCGAACACTGCATAGCAACCATAAAAGTCGAATCAATACAAGAACTTTACACTTCGGCTATTGTTCTAATAAACTAATAAGAAGGAACTTGTGAAGAGCAACTTTTATTTTTTGACCTCATAGGGGGGCCAAAATAGCCTCTTAATGCACGTACCCCTTTGAGTTCAATTGGCCTCGACTTGAAGTGGTTTTAGATAGCTAGGCGGCTAAGAGCCAAATTTTGGCCAGATTGTGCTATTCCGGATACAAGCATGAAATTTGGCACAGTTGTAGACCATGACTGAATAAGCAGAATACGATATAGAACCACATTGGGAAATGGCTACTGCGCATGCGCAAAGCATTTTCTGATTTTAGGCTGTTATCATAAAGCTTTCATACAGTTTGACTTTAAAGAAGGGGTCATGATGGCTGTAGAATAATAAAGTGTGGCAGAAGTGATTTTAATTGTTTGTAGTTTACTCCTCTTTATTTTTTAATTGCTGCGCATGCGCATAGAATTTGAATTTTGTACAAAGATGGCATTCTGTTTCTCTTTTATTGTAAACTGCGCAAAACCTGATGCCCCTTTCAAAGGACCAAAGCATGTCTTCAATATACATGATATAGGGACCTATAGACCTGTTTAGATGCGCACGCGCAGTGGGTTTCTTTTAACCGGATGTTGTTTAGACAATAAACAAAGTCCCATTTATTTACAAGTAAAATCTTTCACAAAAAAGCTCTGTCTACGCTAAACATATATAAAATTGATATTAGACTTAAAAGTCAAATTATTAGAAAAGAGGATGGTAGGCTTGTGGCAGACAGACAGACATGCAAACAGTTTTTGCTCATGCTCAAAGCCCTTGGACACTGAACAGACACGCTCACCACCTAAGCTACCAGGGTGGGCCTAAGTCACCACCACATATTTTCTTAGTATTGACCAATTTGGATTGTTTTGACTTGTTGTCGCCTCTGAAAAAGTTATGTTTAAAGCCAAGGCAGTGATGTTGCTTATATAGGTCACTGGCCAAGGGCAATATAACTTTTTGATAGACAAACATAAAGACTCAGAGACAGACAGACAACAGGTAGGTAGACATATATATTCTGCCGTGCTTGAGCTCACAGACCTCATATCACTGTCTGTCGATGGACTGTCTCCAAACTGTCAGTGAACTGTATATGTATATTATAAGTTGCTCACTTCCCTTAAACGAACCATACCAAACATTAGTTAGTCTACGCCAGTCTATTTTATGTGAGTATGATAACGTTACATTTTTTGTGGAGGGGGATGCCTGATATGCTTCATAGTTTTGACTGTGAAGCTACTGACTGTCTTCGAGGCATTTGGTCCTCCTGTATATGATTAAGCACTTTGAGTCAGTGTTATCATTTTGGTTGGCGTTTGGTCGAGTGGATTTAGTGTGGGGCACATGTTAGGCGGACAGTTTAAAAGCATCAACAAGGGAAAAATGAGGGGACAACATCCATCAGCCGGTTGGTCCATCAAATAACTGTAGTACCGAAAAAACTGCCAAGATTTCTTGTGAGAAGATGACAATAAACTATTTCATAATCTTTCCAACTGGTGTGTTTCCTGGACATTAGATTTGCCAACTAAAAAACAATAGCATCAGATTGAGATCAGTCGTTTCACCGGGAGAGTGTGACAATACTTTAGAGAGAACCCTGCACTTTACCGGAAAGAAGCTTGGTCTTAGTGTGTCCAGCTTGCAATATGCCTTCATTAGCGCCTTGTTTGCAGGAGGAGGCAGATACAAGAATATTTGCTTGTGCTACGGAATCAGCTTAAAGGCCTAACAAGAAAATAAGCAGATGCCCTGTTGATACTGATGTTGTAGTTCTGGTCATGCCTGTGGTGCAACAGTTGTGAGTGGATGAACTGGGGGGTTGGCAAAAATCGCCGGCTATCGTTAGCGTGAAATCAAATTGTCTTGCTTTTTTTTCATTCACTCACAGGGTCAATAAAACATACTTTCTCCTTGGTCGTTGAAAACGGTGGGTAATCTTTCCAGCTGTAACTGGGTATTTTGTAAAAATGAACTCTCCCTGAAAAGCCACCTACAGATTACCTCTGAACCATTGAACGATTCATCACAGTACTGTATGGTAGAACAAGCAAGCACCTACATGAACATAGACATGACTAGATAACATTTTTTTACCAAAAAGATTTGATTGATGAAATGACAGCCCTTACCAAGGAAGGTATTGTATCAGCACAGTTTAAAGGCAGCAAATCAAGGCTCATGTGTTGGAGTCAGTACTAGAACATGGGAAATGATTACCAAGTCCAGCAAACTCTGATGGATAGAATTAGACACTGGAATGTACAGTCCATTGTGGTCCACCATACCACAAGCATCACTATCTTCTCTAGACCTTGTGAGATATGGCTGTCCTCAAGGTTGCAGAAGTAGACAATGCAGCTCTCCAATGTACGACCCTTTGTGTTTATTGGCAACTTTTAACACTACATTTCTGTAAATTGATGATTGTTTTTAAAATTGGTAATGTAAAAGAACTGAAAATCCTATGAGAAGGCTGTGTCATATCAGCATACAACCAGATTATCGCATATATTGCAAGCTCTCTTGGTTAAATGTCACTTTAAAAAATGAATACGTTTGTATATAAGCTCAACGTGATCTTGTCATCTTGGCCAAGGTGCCAAGTAACCAAAAATAAACGCATAACAATGCATGGACATAAGTCCAAAAGACAGCCAAACACTTTTTAGTAAACTCCATAACATGAGTTACAGTCGAAGTTACATTACGGTATGTAGTCATTCAATAACATGACAGGTAAATCATGCATGTCCCCAGCATAACAAGAGAAATGCATTCATGTCAAATGCTGCGCTAGAGAACCACTGTACTCGAACAGCATGGCCATTGTGGCATGGCTGCTGTCGACGAGGGAACAAAATATACTGTTTAAGCGTACCTGGCTGTTAAAAAGGGTTATTTTTTGTCAATATTTACTTTTGAACATATTCAGTGCATATTATTGTCACTTATTTATCGAGCTGTGTATCTGTTTAACAAAAATCGTAGTCGATACAGCACCTGAGTAATGCCGAACAGGTGATATTTTCCAGAAAAAAGTATGGAAGGCAGTTTTGTTTATGATCTGGAATCTATGCTTACTTTAGTTAGTTTAGATAAAATGCAAAATATTTGTACTTTCATGCGCAAAAGTTCAAAATCTGAGGGCAGGGCATTTTGAAAGTTATTCAAGTGAAACTGGTTTAAGCCCTCCTGTAAAATACTTTTACTGACTTTTCCAAGGCGGTATTTCTTTAGTGGATCAATTGTGTTATTTCTGTATTTTGTTTTTCATGCTTTCGCGCCTTGTGGTCACCTGCTGGGAAAGGGCTTGCCTCTTGGCTCTTGTTTGTGGTGTTAAATTGTGTGATTGTTACTTTCCCATTTGGTATTCTGGGTCAGGTGTGGTACTTGATTGTATCTATTCCTGATCTTTGCCCCCTTTCTTACATTCATACTGTACGCATAGTACTACATATATCGGCTGTTCTGGTCCAGTGACCGAATCATAGGTTGCAATAAATTGAATATATTTAGACCCTTGACTACTAATACAATGCCCTTGACTACTTAAATTTTGCGTACAGCTACAAAATGGTTTGCAACTTCACAAAAAATAAATAAAAATATGCAAAACATTCTATTCATTCATTTATTTGTATAATTCATTATGTGATGACATTAAATCACAACTCATGACTAAAATAGTGTCTCATCAATTTGTGAACACATTTTGTACACATAAAAATCCCACTGGCTATCCAGAAATTGGCTGGTACTTAGCTAGTTTTAGAATTTAAAGGCTCCAATTGTCCCAGAATGGGCTACAATACCTTAGTGATAATTGCAACTGAAAACATCATCATGAAAATTAATAGCTGTAAAGAAACTAGCTCATAGAATGGATCACAGTAAACCAAAGTAATATAGTGTTTGCCCTCATCGACTGCAACCGACCCGCGATGACTGCACTGTTCTAATACAGTGGCTCTCTAGCGTGAATGCATGCACATCAAAAACTATTGGATAAATGAGTGTTAAGAAACACATTTATTTCCCAGTCAAAAGATATAAGTATTCCATTTATTCAATGGTTTCTACCGTTTTGACATCATTAAAGGAGATAACCGGAAGTATTAGTTAGTTTGCGCATGCGTAATTATGAAAACTATTTTAAACTATATTTGTTTATGTCTTTTAGGACATCTAGAGATATAGTGGGTTGATTTTTTACCATGTTAAACGCAAATATTGGTCTGTGTAGTCAAGTGAGTCCAAATTTTCTATAACGGAAGTGATTTTTGCCTTGCGCATGCGCAGAGGGAATTTGTCGACGTGGTTCTATATAAAAAAAATCATCAGCTCACCAACCTTAACAAGTGTGGAAAGTTTCATGCTTGTATACCGAATAGCACAATCTTGGCTCTTAGCCGCCTAGCTAAGAGGAGATATTTGAAAATGTTGACAGATGGTCAGACGGACGCTAGAGTCATTGGTATACTATTAGCTCACCTCAGAGCCTTTTGCTCAGGTGAGCTAATAAGTACTAGAGGACCTGAAGCGCTCAGCTGACCTCCTTAATAATGTTAAAATAGGTCAAGGTCAACTTAGGCTTATTATTTGAACATATTTTGTTTTACACTATATGGGCATGGTGGCCATTTTGGTCAAGTGACCTAAAACAAATATTATATTTATATTGTTTTATCTACTGAATCCTCCATATGAAATTCGAGTTCAAACAGCCAATGATTTCTGAGAAAAAGATGCTTAGATACGTATGTGGCAGTTCAAAATGAGTGGCCTTGGATCTTTGGTGCTTATAAAAAAATATAGCAAGAAGTGAGCAAAGCTCACATACCCCCGGCAGTAGCCATCAGAGGTTATAACACTTTCAGAGAAAAGACAAAATTGTCAAAGACTTAATAATCCTAAATCAAGTAGTTTCTGAGAAAACTTTGATGAAAAATGTCCATATGTGTTAAATAAGAGTGACAGAAGGAAAATTAGAAAATTTGAAAAAAGAAGGCAAAATGAGATTAGCACCTTAATTTTCATTTACACAATACACTTTGCCTACCTGAAAGTGTACACAAAATTTCATAATCCTAAATCAAGTAGTTGCTGAGAAAACTCTGACAAAAAAAAAGTCCATATGTGTTATATAGGAGTGACAGAAGGAAAAATTGAAAAAGGCAAAATGAGCTTTAGCATCTTTATTTTCATTTACACAATACATTTAGCCTACCTGAAGGTGTAAACAAAAATTGAAAACACTGGCTCCAATAGGAGCTGAGAGATCTGCGACAGAAATTTTCATTGGATAGAAAGAAAAATGAATAAAAGGACTGATAAGCAATATGTGGCTGTTCTTTTCTTACACAATACAACTAATCACTATCCAGCTTTGTACCAAATTTCAGAATCCTAACTCCAGTAGTTGCTGAGAAATCTTTGACAGAAAAAAATGTCTCTATATATTATATAAGAGTGAAAGAAGGAAAAAAAGGAAAATTGAAAAAAGAAGACAAAATGTGAGGATTAGCACCTTAATTTCCATTTACACAGTTCACTTTGCCTTCCTGAAGGTGTAAACAAAATTTGAAAACACTGGCTCCAATAGGAGCTGAGAAATCTGTGACAGAAATTTCCATTGGAGGGAAAGAAAAATGAACAAATAAAGGGACTGATACGCAATATGTGGCTATTCTTTTGTTACACAATACAACTAATCACTATCAAGCTTTGTACAAAATTTCAGAATCCTAACTCAAGTGGTTGCTGAGAAATCTTTGACAGAAATATGTCCATATGTATTATATAAGAGAGAAAGAAGGAAAAAATGAATTTTGAAAAAAGAAGGCAAAATGAGCATAAGCATCTTAATTTCCATTCACACAGTACACTTTGCCTTTCTGAAGATGTACACTAAGTTTGAAAACACTGGCTCCAATAGGAGCTGAGAAATCTGTGACAGAAATTTCTATTGGAGAGAAAGAAAAATGAATAAATAAAGGGACTGATAAGCAATATGTGGCTGTTCTTTTGTTACACAATACAAATCATCACTATCAAGCTTTGTACCAAATTTCAGAATCCTAACCCAAGTAGTTGCTGAGAAATCTTTGACGGAAAAAAAAGTTTACAGACAAACAGACAGACAGACAAACATAATTACAGAAAAGGCAAAAACTATATACCCCCTATATACTTCGTACCGGGGGTATAACCAGTGTTTCAAAGTAGGTTTAACATTTCTCGCATGTATTATAATTTTCGCTTTAAATTATAGAAAAATGAAAATTTCAAGATTTTTCCAATATAAATGCATTAGGAATCTAATTTGGCCTTGGCATAAAAAAAGGTCAAGGTTAACTCAGATTTATCATTTGTGCAAACCTGGTAGGGCTCACATCCCATATGCTAAATAGCAAGCCCCAGGCCATTGGACTTTTGGTTCAAGAGAAGAGGATATTTAAAGAGTTTTTACCTTACATGGGCATGGCGGGCATCTTGGTCATGTGACCATTATCATTCATTATCAATTTACTCCCCTCAACTCTAAGGAGTCTCCATATGAAATTTGAGTTCAATTGGCCTAGAGATTTCTGAAAAAAACATGTTTTAATTTATTGATGGGACTCCAATAAGCCACATTGGCTGAAAGGTCAAAGGTAAACCTTGACCTTTGGAACTTATTCATAGCCATTGTCTCATTAGGTTAAACATATCAATTGAGAATAATGACTATGGCTACAAAAGCTTTCAAAAAATCAACTTTAAAAAAATCCCATTTAAATGCATTAGCAAGCAAATTTGACCTTGATGTTAAGTAGGTCAAGGTCAACCTAGGATCATCATTTGAACAAACTTGGTAGGCCCCACATCCCAAATGTTACATACCAAGTCCCAAGGTCATAACCCTTCTGGTTCTGGTATGGAAGATTTTTAAAGGGTTTTTACCATATATGGGGATGTCGGCTATCTTGGTCATGTCACCAGAACAATTTGTATCAATTTTAGCTAACTTATCACAAGTAGTCTTCAAATAAAATTTGAGTTCAATTGACCTTATGGTTTCTGAGAAAACTATGTACATTGATGGGACTCCGTTATGAGCAACCTTGGCTGAAAGGTCAAAGGTCAACCTTGACCTTTGGAACTTATTTATAGCCATTGTCTCATTAGCTTGAACATATCTAGTGATTATAATGACTTTGGCTTCAACAGTTTTCAAAAAATCATCTTTTCAAAAAAAATCCCATTTAAATGCACTAGGTAGCAAATTTGACCTTGACGCTAAGTAGGTCAAGGTCAACCTAGGACAATAATTTGAACAAACTTTGTAGGACCCACACCCCCAATGTTACATACAAAGTCCCAAGGTAATCAGCCTTCTGCTTCTGGAGAAGATTTTTAAAGGGTTTTTACCATATATGGGCATGGTGGCCATCTTGGTCATGTGACCAAGACCATTTGAACAAAGTTTTGTTCCCCCATCCTTAGGAGTCTACATATGAAATTTGAGTTCAATTGGCCCAGTGGTTTCAGAGGAGAAGATGTTTGAAAATGTTGACGGACGGACGCCGGAGTGACTGGTATACTAATAGCTCACCTCGGAGCCTTCGGCTCAGGTGAGCTAAAAATTGAATGTATGCAATTTTTCTGTTGCAAGTCAGAAAATCTGGACTGCTGAGGGTTTCGATGTTTTCCCTAAACATTTGGGCAAATATGACTGAACAAAAAGTGAAAACCCATATCAGACTGCTCCTAGCAGTCTGGTGTGAGTTTATACTTTTCACCATACCATCACTATATTTCATACACTTCAACAGGTTTTAAAATGGGCTTGTTCAAAGTTTAAGATACAGTAAAACCTGTGTAGAACTGCCACTCTCAAAAAGACCAAAAAATGTTTTTTAAGACTAATTATCGCTTAATTGCTCCAAGGGGAACATTCTGCAATACTTTTTACCTTCATTAAGCTACTATTTGTCATTAAGATAAATTGTTTTGTCTATTTTTGAGAGCCGTTTTACACAGGTTTTACTGTAGGTATGGTGAAGAAGTAAGGTGTGTGCATATTTAGAGTCCAAAATGGTACAGCATACTAAATAAGAGCATTATAACTAAACTCCGTTCAGAAATTGTGTGGCACCGGTTTTTCGCAGTTCCTACTTTTATACGTCATTTTAGGTCCTACATCACTGTGAGAAAGTTACTCGTGTAGACCTCCCCTAATTTCTCCAGCAGGTTCTGTGCCTGTGCGAGCTTCTGGCAAAGCCCTGATATCTTGGAAAAAATCAAGAAATTAAGAAAACCGCCAGCAGACTAAGACAATTTGACACGTTTGAAACGCCCTCCATGAACTTATATGGAAATGACAATATTTTCATTATAATATTTGGGAGTGGTTATTTCAATTGGCGAGAAATTCGTGGGAAATTATAAAGCGTGACTACACACCGTATATCTGGAAAATTTAACATAGATCTGGCGCTTTACGCACATAATAACATTTCCTCTTATTACACACTGAGGCTAACATTTCTCCAGTATACATCTTAAACATTTCTACCTGTTATTGACTGATATTACTCTGCGGATCAAAAACACTGAACAGAATATAGCTTTAAAGCAGTTAGATGCTCACCAAGATCAATGACAGTTCAGCTGCTATTAAATTTGAATAAAAATTAAACTAATTTTCATGGTGTACCTATTTGACAAAAATGTTCGTTGCCGATATCGTTATAGGTAGAAAAGATTGGATTTATACTTTATACGGGGGTATGAAATCATAAACCACATTGAAGATGTATTGTCGATTAAACCAAACGATTATAAATGGTTGAAGAAATGCTTGTTCGCAATTTGAAGGTATTACCTTTACTGTGTCTTTTTGTGAGCATAGTCATACTTTTGTGAAGATTGATGAATTTGTGATGGGGCATCCCAGTCAAATGGCTTTACGTCGTGCTAGCCACATCCATGCACTATTGACACAACGTGGACATGGGCTTGATTGACCATTGCCTTGGAAGGACGGTCCTAGAACTAATAACTAATTTCCACTATTGCAGGACCCCCAACCCCCTTACCAACCCCTGCCGATCCTTACTTTCACGTGTACTAGGACTGGTAAAACGGTAGGAATAAAGAATCGTTTTTTATTCTAACTTGTTATCAAAACATCTAATATTCGAGTACAGGGTGTGTTGCATTTGAACAATTTAAAAATATATTAAAGAGACGTGAAGCATATCGATGAATATTGATATATTTTATGTGGCAATCATCGTCAACTGGACTTAGTCTGTGGGCGCAGTTATGAAATTTCTGATTTTTCTCAAGATATCAGGGCTTTGCCAGAAGCATGCACTGCCACGGAACCTGCTGGAGAAATTAGGGGAGGTTTCCAAGAGTAACTTTCTCACAGCGATGTAGGACCTAAAATTACGCATAAAAGCGGGAACTGCGAAAAACCGGTGCCACACAGTTTCTGAACGGAGTTTAGAGAATCACAAATCAATACAAACCTCATTATAAGTAACTATGCGTCCTTTTAAATTAATTTGATCTCCATGTATAATGGTTTTATTATGGACTGTTTTGTTACGGATAATTATTCCTGAAAAGAAAAAGAATGATATAGAAATAATGAAAATAATAATTGGGCTGCAAGCAAGGCTTTCAGTATACTCCCCCCCCACCTCCCACAAAAAATAAAATAAAAATACTTTCTTCCTTAAACTTGCTAAAAGCAATAATTGACCAAAATAAAAAAGGACCAAAGTAAAATGATGTAAAGTAAAAGATAAGCAATGACAAGGAGCTGTTACATTCAAAACAATAGTTCTGCCTTTTTAAAAGGAAACAGAAAACAGTTGAAATAAGGTATGCACTGCAATGATTCCAAAAATTGGCTAAGTTAAAAATGCAACAAATTAAAAAAATAAAAATTCGGCACCAACTACTTCATGCATATCTTCAATATATGGAATGGTCCAAAAATGGCTAAGTGTAAATTCATCAAGAGGGTCAGGATGTGAAGGGGAGAATCACATTTGTTAGTCTCTGCCAATTAGTTCCATTTTGCTACCAGGAGAAAATAATGCACACAACTAAATGAACAATTTCAAATACTTTTATATACAGTATGTTTCCTTTCGCGATTTGGCATTAATCTGTCTTGGCTTAGAGCCTACAATAATTCCAATTTCTATATTTTTAAGATTCACAGTAGTCTGTGTTACTGGCCTGTGGCCAAGTATTTATGATTCATGGTTTTGTGTGTTTATTTACAATGGTGCTAGGATTTCTGGCTCAGAACACCCTTGTGGTGCCCGAGTAGGTCTTCCTAGTGATAGACTCTCATCAAAGCGTGTAATGTACAACCAGGATTTCCCCATGGTGGAGGGGACACACACAGAGATTCTAGAAAACAAAATTTACTTGATAGAAACCAAATAACCTGAAACTCTTTAGTGTGAGGAGGAGTTATTTGACTCAAATGAATCAATTCAAAGTACATCATTTTTTTTTCCTATAGTGTTTCCAGGACTTAAGTGACCCCCGTTTTTTGCTAATTATTCTTTAATGGGGACTTTAATTGAAAAATTAATTAGAGAAATGAATTTAGATATATACCGCGTAATTGAATTTATTTTTTCCACATAAATTTGAGTTTTTGTATAGGCCGTGATTAGATGGAATTTTGGTGTGTTTTTGTGGCTCTTCTTTGAATTAGTCCCCAAGTGAACCTAGCGATAAAAATAAAACATGGCTTATACAGGTCAGTGGAGGTAATTCGTCAGTCCCACAGATAAGAGTGCGTAACAGAGAATTATTTTTCCTATTTCTCAACCAAAAATATGTTGTGTGTACTCAAAACAACCGTCTCGATGATATGGTTCTTTTGAACACCCAAAACACGTGTTTAAACTGATAAAAACAATCGCAACTTCACGCTAAAATTGCTAAACTGGCCCAATCTTAGTGTATTAAGCTATGATCCACTGCTTATACTGACTCATGAACACTACTGTGCATCTAAAGGCGATGCATTGAAATGGCCTGTGTTAAAAAACGATTTAAGGTTGTATGGGACCCATGTCAAAAGATAAATGAGTGTTTTAAAAAAAGTAAGAGTTATCTTTATTTATTGTCTTAAAACGTATAAGTATTGGCGTTCACAAAAAATATCATTTATCAACAGTCTGTATGACCAAATATATTTTGACTGTCTGGTCCTGTTTCACCCCTCAATGCGTTCCGAGTTACATTCTTTGACTTTTCGCTTACTGTAAAGGCGGCGCCTCATGAATGCGTAATTAGGACTAGTCAACCTTAGGCATAGGTAAAAGTTGAAAATGAGGCATGGTTTCATTCAAAAGTAAATGTATCATCTTGCGCCATTATCGCAGTATAGACGCAAAACACAGTATTTAGTCCTTTAAACACAAGCAAAATAACTGCATCTGAAAATGTCTATTTAACATAAGCATAGAGGCAAACATTGTGGACCAAGATCAGACTGCTCCTATAGGAGCAGTCTGATCTGGGTCCGCACTTTTGTCTTTGAAGCTTCCCATATTCTAGTGGACGACAAAAACATACATTTTATGATTATGCGCTTTAAGGGTTTATAAATGTGAGTTCAGCGTGTATACGGTTAAGATTTTCATGAAATACACGCACGTTTGCGCGGCCCGAGCAAATTACTAATTCTTCACCAAATTATAAATAGAACCTGATTTCTCTTGTGTAGCAGTTGCACTAGCCGAACAACGCCCAGATATGAATATTAAAGTTACCGCCTTTACAGTAAGCGAAAAGTCTATTAATACCTGGTCAGGCAATTCTGGTCAGAAAAGTATTCAATGTATGTACTATTCACTGTAGAGGGTCTTGTCCCATGACACAACACTATGACTCTGGTGATTCACAAAGTAATCCTTCGATCCTTAGTTTAACACTCTACGAACTGAGCCAGTTTGCTTCTTAAGTCCATTATCTTGGTAAATATGGCGTCGTGGTGGGAGGGCTCCCTTTTTTATTAGCTTGGATGAAACCCATAAGAAACATATTGGACACTGTGATAGCTCTCGCTAAATGCTGAGGCGTGCCTTTGCCCTATTTTTAGCTAGCCAGTGGGGAGATTTTGGACTGAGGCTTATTTTGTATATATCGTCCTAAAAGGACCAAAACCAATTATCTATGTTTTGCAAACATTTGAGAAAAATCAATTTGAAATATTTGGTTGCTTAAAATAAATGCTAATTAAAGTTCCTAACTTGGGTTCCCTAAAGATAAAATGGTCACTATGATAGTAATTCACCGTCACAACTCCAATTACTTGTACGATCATCAGTTACGTTTTAATTATTGATAATTAATTACGCTTCTTTTTGGCATTTTATAGTTCATAGTATTTTTATGATACACTTGTGCCAAAAAAAAATAAAAGACATTAATTGGTTTTGGCACTAAAGCATCTACAACATTTAATGACATATTTCAGTGCCATAATGATGTAAATTAAGTTACATGGTCTTGGCTTTTTCAAAATTCCTTGTTTGAAACTTCATTGAAAGGCCAAAACATATCATCTCACATTAAACCGTTTTGGCACTTACCTATTGTGATACATTTTGTTTACCATCTAAACCAAAACAAGATATTGTGAAATAGAATATTTTGGTATAAATATAATTTTAGTAGAATAGCCATATTGTTCTGCCAAATCGTAGTATATCAATTTACTACTTTCTGCCTTTCAACGGTTGGAGACTTTAAAATTCAAATATGAGACCAAATGCAACCAAGCAAAGTTAAATGAATTTGGCATACTTTAGAATGGTCCTGTGAGTATGTTATGCCTTCAGTTAATACATTTTAATCAAAAATTATACTCATTTTCGGTGTAAATGAAAGACTTAAGTCTGTAATGATTGTTCTTTGACATCATAAAGATGGCAGTGATTCAGGCATATTACAATCAATACTGACAATTTTCGTAGCGGTATAAGTCTTAAAAGGATCTTCCCTAGTTCTTTTATGAGGTCAGCAAACCCTGGTTTAAAACATTTTAAAACGGGTCTGAATATTTTTGTCATATTACCTCACTGACTGTTGAAATTCAGATTGCATTATGTTAAGTCTAGTGATACAGACGTTTTATGACATGTGACTGTTAATGTTCCGTGCCACTTCTTAATGGTGCCGTGGGTGATTGTGGTATTTCCTGGTCATACTCACTTTGGGGGCAGGTAATGCTAAGCCACATTAAGCCAAGTTACAGCAACGATACTTTAATTATTTTATTAGTTTTAATCATTTTATAATAATCCATAGTTTTCTGACCATTACAAAACGGATCTTCATTAGTGGATCAGACAAAAAAATAAAATAAGTTTGGCTATAATGTAATATATCAATTGTTGAATGGTACTTTTCTGCCAATATAATGCATTATTTGAAAATGATATCTTCCAGAATTTTAGTTTTGCCCTTGTAAATTTAGTTGGTAATAGTCTAAAATTTTGGAGGCTATATTTTAAAAATAGGTTACACCACCTAAAACTTTTGGAATGAAATGTTGATTTACATGCAACAGTTGATTGCAAATAAACATAGTAAGCTAATGTTATGCGTAAAACTTTGTACCGATATTATCAAAAGTTATCATGCATTTTCTAGCAATCATTATTACAGACACAAAACAGAAGAAGCAAGTTTAAAAGATCTTGACTGTTTCAATGCTTCATGTACCACTGTGATCAACATTAAAGGAATCAAAATCTTTTAAATCTGCAGCTAAGTTTGTCCTATGTCATTTAAATATCATGGTGCAAATTGTAAGCAGTATTCTAAAGCATTTTTGACTACACTAGGTGGCTATCTATGTAAAAAGTTTCAAACAAGAGTTGTCCAAGACCTTAAAGCATACTTTGCTGCTTTATATAAGGCATTTGCGAACTTGCGAAATTCCTGCTTCATGCCATAATAACTTATGATATGAAACATTAAATGCTTAATGTTGTATTGCATTTGAGTTAAATACTTCTGAATGAATACGTATTTTCAGGGTGCCCACTATTAGTCTGAAATGAAATTCCCTGACATTTCACTGACTTTTCCCTGACCAAAATTCATTTTTCCCTGACCATTTTACCGCGCTTTGGCGCACGCCTCCTCCCCTTCCAGCCGTCTGATAGGCCCGCATTTTAAAAATACTGACATAAATCAAACTAAATCCTTAAAATGTATGAGTTTTACATCAGAAATATGTGTTTAAATAAAAAAAAACACACAAAAGGAAGCAAGGGTGTAAGAAAAGACATTACATAACTTTGTGTTGTGTAAGATATTTTCTTAATATGTTATACAGCTTAATTGAGCTGATTGGGGAATTTTGCCAGGTGTAAATGGGAGCAAACGACCCCCAGGACATGGCCAATTTTGACCCCAGGGACATGGTTGGCAAGATTTATGTAGGGGATCACTAAACATTGCTACATGTGCTTAATATATAAGCTGTAGGCCTCATGGTTTTAGAGGGTTTTTTTTATATTTTATTTATAGTCAACATAAGATAATGGCCCCCAGGGTGTGGCCAGTTTTGACCCCAGGGGTTTGAATGGCAGGGGACCACTAGATATTGCTACAAATTTAATCAACAAGCTGTGGGGCTTATGGCTCCAGCCACTTCAGAGAATATTTTTAAAGTTTTTCCCATTATAAGTCTATGGGAGCTTTATGTTACCCATGGCCGCCTTTCCCCTAGCTACCGTATGTGCTTTACATTAAATTTGATCAGAACTGATATATACTACAACAAACCATCAATATACTCATTATCATATCTAACTTGAGCCTTTAACTCAGGTGAGCTAAAACAATGTGACCAAAAATTAGGTTTTAGATTATAATAACAGTTACTATAGCCAAAAGATATATATATTATATATTAGAACAACTGGATTGCATATTATATTCACCCTAACACTATTAAAGTCATCATCTCATATTTGTTTGTTTAATTTTTGAGGGGTTAACCCAAGCATGATTTTAAAATTCCCTGACTTTTCCCTGACTTTTGACGATTTTCTAATTTCCCTGACCATTTTACAGAATTCCCTGACTTTTCCCTGACCTTGAAGAAAAAACAAATTTCCCTGACATTTCCCTGACGGGTGGGCACCGTGATTTTGGATGGTTTTAATTTAGAGTCTATGCCTATTCTTTAGTGCGGTCTTGTGTCTTATGTTTTAGGTTGCAACTTAGGAATTTATTTAAGTTGGCATGTCCAAATTTAGCTTCAATACCACATTTTCAAGCAGATCTTTGAGGAAAAAAGTATTCAAAAGAAGTTAATTCTCCACAATACTGGAATAGTTTGTATACATTAGATCAGTCTTGTTTCCTTTAAACACACTCAGGAAGCTTTACAGTGACTGTCTCTAAATTAGTTGGTCATTACTGAACAAATTGATGTAGTAAATTGTAAATTTAGAAGGATAATCGCGGTCAAATCTATGTGCCCACCTAAATTAAACAGCCAAACATGAGACAGCATTGCTATGTTCGTTTATACTCTATTCATCGTCAGTGTCACTGTCCCTATCAGACTCTAAAACATCTGGTAAGGGTAGCCTGTCAGCTTTGTTTTGTGGTGCAGGAAAGTTTTATAGTAGTCGTGAAATTCAGTTGGTATTATTCCAGATTTACAGAAGACTACTAGATCTTTTGTTTTCGCAGCCGATATTGGAAGCTTTGCGTGATATCTCCTTGTCACTTGTAGAAGTAACATCTGTGCTTCTTCCTTGTTTTATCTCTGTGAGTTGGGTGGCTTGGAATTCTTCATCAAGTTCATACTTAATAAAGCAAATATTTGAAAGCGCATCCATCATATTTTTGTCCAGTTTACCTTCTTGCCATCCACTGTAGTCCTCACATTTTTTATCTTCTGAGCTCTTATTTTTTTGAAGTCAATGATATCTCCATGCTTTAGAGGAACTACAGAATATGGATTTTTACGTCTAGCCATGTGCATGACAGTATCCCACTGAGTTGGTATATAAATCTGTGTCTTTTTTAGGCGAATTCAATCGTTGAATGCATAGAATCGCATTCCATATGCGTATGACCACTTTCAAGAAACTTATGGTCAATGACAGCAATACTGCCCTTTGTTGAAACAGCTGATATTAGACTGGGGGCAATAATTTGGTTTCAGTTTTGTCCCTGAAAATCATCTGAATACAAAACAACATGCTCAATGTTCAGTGGCAACGACTGCAGTTGCAGGCGCAGACACGTGGTAACTTCACACGACCCTCTCCCAGCTTCTACCTCTGACCACAGATAGCAAGTACCAGACTGATTACTTAAATTATAGACAGATAGGTTGTAGCAACATAATTTTCTCATATAGTACATCAAACTAACTAATGTGCAAGGTGTGTACAAGACAGACTGGAGGTCAAACATAGCCACAAACATGTTGGTAGAGGATTTTGCTTTCTCCTTGTATGTCTCTTTTTCCAGTCTTGACCTGACTTTCTAGCTTGGTGTGTTTCATGTTCATCCTTCATTACAGCAGTTTCTTTACCCTCTCTGACTGCCTGATGATATTTGTTGCATATTTTACATTGATCCTCCTTTGGAAGGTGAAAAGAGAAATTGTACTATTTATTGAACACCTTTCTATATATGTAATTTGACGTAGGTTCTCCACAGTCTAACTCGCACTTCTCTTGGTATAAGTCGTACATACGGAATATATTAAGCTCTGGTCCCACAAACTGTCTTGTGGAAGTCTTTCTAATGTAATGACTTGCAACTTTAGGAAATGATTCAATATGCTCACGAATTCTTAATAGTTTGGTCTGTTCTGTCTTGTTGTATGGTGTAGTTGTTCCCACAATTTTCATTTTCACTAAAACGACCATTCAACTTCATTTTCATGTGTGGCTGACATAGGCATCGCCAACACAAAGGGTAGCCATGAAAAAATTCTTACATACATTGTGTTCTTGTCCACAACTTTCTAAATTGTAAGTCCTAACTACCATCCTTTTCTTAGGCTGGGCGCTTTCATTTACATCAAGGAATGTCCTTGTTTTACGTTCTGTTACATTGGAACATACAAACTCTTTTTGTTTTTCATATGACTCAAGGGTCCAAGATAGGAGATAAGTCTCTGCCGTTCTTCTTTGGAAATTTTTGATATGCATTTTAATCTACAGTTGTTCACAAGGTGGTTCCATTTGTTTCTCTGGCATTGTTTTTCCAGTTGTACTTTCGTATTTCTGTCCACTCAATCTCAGTCGTTTACTTACATTCTTTTTCCAAATTTGAGGTGTCGCTTTTCATTTTCTTACAGTCTTCTTTTTGACTGGTGTAACAAACTTAGCAGCTTTTCTTGGAGTAACTGCTTGGAAATGTTGTGGTACATTACAATTAATGGTAGATACATCTTCTTCCTGAATGTTAGAGTTAGGCGCTGTTCTTTCACTGGGTTCATCATTTATTTCTGTGTCCTCTATGTCTTGAATAAAACTTAAGGGTTGTGCTATGAACTCTGGAACAACTGATATACCTTCTATGTCTCGTCCATCAGTTTTTTCATCATATTATATTGTCAGGGGGTTCTGTTACATGGTCATAGTTGATGACTTCATGTGCTATTGCAGTTTGATTTTCTGGATCAACATGATACTCAGTATCAGTAGTAGCTTCTTCAACTTTCTCAGTGTGCAGGTAGGTTTCTATTCCATGTACCTTTTTCTCTGTAATACATTTTCTACATGCATCATAATGCTCTACAAAGCCAGGCGATGATGTGTAGGCTAGTGTTAGTAGTGTTGTATTGCAAACAGGCCCAAGAGTACGTCGAATCTCAATAATTGGTTGGTCATGCTTGCAGATCCTCACTGATCATTTACTCCAGTTTGATAGTGCCAACGGTATAAAGTCCCCTGCTTTGACCAATAACCAGTCTGTTTCAGCACATCAATTTCCTTGCAATTGCTCTTGATGAAGGTCAAATCATCAATGTCTCTAGTTTTGCTCATCAGAAACCCAACATATTCCTCCATTTTATCTTCTAAATGTGTACATAGCTTATTTCGTAGTGTGGCTGCATCCACTTTAGAAGATAATGCAACAATAGCAGCCTCAAAAAACAGTTTCCATCTGGACGTACAGTTTGCCTTGTATATCCGTTGCTAAATAATAATTTATCTTATCTTTTTTTCATGTGCTAGTTCAATTTTTTGCTCAGCTCCACTTCCTTTTGGCTTTCCTGCTTGGCTTTTTGAATTAATGACGCAAAGTTTCTTTAAAGTGTGTAAGGGTGCAAAGATCAGAAATCGATACAATCAAGTACACCTGACCCAGGATACCAATGGGAAAGTGACAAACTCACAGTTGGACACCACAAACGACAGCCAAGAGGTCAGCCCTTTCCCAGCAGGTGACCACAAGGCACATATAAACAGACGTGAACAAAGCATAGCAAACACAAGTCAGATATTAACCAAAAAGATCCACAAAATAAGTACCGCCTTGGAACGGTCAGTTAAATATATTACTGGAGGGCTTAAACCGGTTTAGCGGTGCCAACCCCACCCCCAATTCAGATGTGGATCAAGACTGACTTCGGTTTCTATAACATTGACATTTGAATAATCCTCTGATTTAGAAGTACTTCGCATTTTGGTTTCTTTGCCGTGCTTATAAGTCAGCTTCCTGTGGCATTTAGATGTTGAAATTCCAGAACTGTTTTTCAAATTATACGTGGATCTCTTTTGTGGTTTCAATTGTTTGGCTTTTACTGACTTCTTTTTAAATTGTTGGTTTCCCCTGTTTGTTTGACTTGATGGTTTTTTTAGCTTTTTCAAAGACTTGTTCAACAGTTTTGTCAGTATATTTTTTTCTTTTGTGGATGCTCTTTCCCGTTCTGACTGATTTTTTGAATATTCAGAATCTGATGAATTGGCGTCATTAATGTTTGGCCTGTATTTGGGATCTTTGACAACATCAGTTTCTTCTTGTATTTATTGTTTGATTTTATTAACCTGACACAGGTGCATAATTGCACGGTTAGTGCACAAGATATTTTACCTTCCGTCGACTTTCGGTATTTACCGTAAGATTTACAGGAATTTTGCAAGTAGTAATGCAGATAATGAAACGTTTTGTACCGTACTATAGTGTTTCCAGAACTTAAGTGACCCCCGTTGTCTTTTAATTATTCTTTAATGGTGATTTTCATTGAAAAATAAATTAGAGAAATGAATTTAGATATAGACCGCGTAATTGAATTAATTTTTTCCACATAAATGTGAGTTTTTGTGTAGGCTGGGATTAGATGGAATTTTGGTGTGTTTTTGTCGCACCTCTTTGAATTAGTCCCCAAGTGAACCTAACAATATAAATAAAACATGGCTTATACGGGTCAGTGGAGGTAATTCGTCAGTCCTACAGATAAGAGTGCGTAGCAGAAAATTATTTTTCCTATTTCTCAACCCAAAAATATTTGCAAAAAATATTTGGTGTGTATTCAAAACAACCGTCTCGATGATACGAGTCTTTTGAGAACCCAAAACACGTGTTTAAACTGATGAAGACAGTCGCAGCTCCACGCTAAAATTGCTAAACTGGACCAATCTTCGCGCATTAGGCTATGATTCACTGGTTATACTGACTTATATAAACTTCACTGTACATCTAAAACCGATGCATTAAAATGGCCTGTGTTAAAAAGCGATTCAAATAAAAGTATTGTCTAAACCTTAAATGCTGGGTTGTTTTTGTCCTCTGCTGATTTTTTTTCGAGATAATTATTTTCTAAAATATGTCTTTCAGGAATACAAGTAGGTTTTCAAACAGTATGGATCCAGATAATGACCAACATTTTAGCCTGAACTTGGCTTAGGCTGTTGACAAAGTTTATCAGCGAAATATCTTATGCAGGCAAATATTTGATGCTCTTGAAGTGTAATGAATATCCCTGATTCACTATTTATCGTCCTTGAATTGTCGTCATAAACTCTTTACTTACTAGTGTTGTCTGCTGATAACCTTTGCAAACAATTTAGACCCAGATCAGACCCGATGAGCATGATTTGGATCAAAACTGCTTGACACTCTACTAATATTGCCGAAAAAAATTAGAAAAAAAAAATACAACATTTCATGCTTAAGCCTTATATTTGCCTACTTTCCATACGGCACGGTCTAGGACACACATAGACTTTTACAATTGCGCGTGTGTGTGCGTGTGTGTGTCAAAGTGATGACGATGAGGTTTGCGGAATAGATTTTCGTTGAATCAGCGGATATAGATATTCCTGTAGGCTAGTATATATCATCATAGCAATGCAAATATACCACGTGTATCTATAGGGGTACACATGGGTATATTTATAGGGAAAAACAACTTGTTCTTTTGTACAGGGGATTTGGGCTTCATTTACAAATAAGGGTGTCTCCCAAAAATAAGTTTTAGTTACGCGGTGTGCATTTAAATCCACATGCTAAGTGTCGTTCTTCTAGGTTCAATTAATAGCTGTTTAAAAAAAGAAAAACGGGGGTCACTTAAACTCTGGAAACACATTACTGACTAGTCAAGTGGTTATGATACAGAATTTACAACCAAAAGGTCGTGAGTTCGAGTACACGTGTGTTCTTTTTTCTTTTTTTTTATCTTTATACGATTTGTTTAATTTCATTTATTATAGATGTTCCACGACCTATGAGGAATGAAATTTTGGTTCATTCTATTTCAAAAGGTTGATGCGTAAAGAGTAAAATGAGCCAGTCTGTCCGAAACATCTTCAGAGATTCACATGAAAATATTTTCCATACTATAGCCAAACCATAGGGTTAAAAATTATTCACTATACATGTTGTTTGAACTTAAGTTCAGTGGGAAAACGTCTGAAGAAAAGTATGCAGCAAGTCTTGGCACTAAGGCAAAGCAGACATTTTTTTTTAAATATCTGCGATTACTTTAAAAAAATATGTCAAAAGAACAGAGATTCAATTTCACATATCAAGCGTACGGTAAACGTTCTCGCTGGGGATCCTACAAAAAATAACGATAACAAATGCAAGTATAGATAAACAAATAACTTTGAAGCATGTCTATATTTACAAAATTGTAAATAAGGATCTAGAAATAGGGGGGTTCGGGCGTTTTATTACGTATACTATTCTATTTTGAAGCATGTAAATGTTCCAGACAGACTGGCTTGTGTATGTGTTACGCATCAACCTTTTGAAAATAATGATCCAAATAGTATTACTCAGACGTCGTGGTATATCTATAATAAATGAAGCTAAACGAATTGAATAAAGGTAAAAATACAAAACAAAAAAAAAACAAGAACATACGTGGACTCAAACTCACGACCTTTAGGTTGTACTTGACAAGTCAGTAGGACAGTGTAAAAGGTTTCATTATCTCATTAGTAATTGCAAAATTCCTTTAAAACTTACGGTAAATACCGAAAAACGACGGAAGGTAAAAAAATCTTGTGCACTAACCGTGAAATTATGCACCTGTGTCAGGTTAATAAAATCGAACAATAGTTAAGAAAATCAATGGTTTGCCATCTTCAGAACTAGACCCATCAATATGATTCTGTTTAAAAAATTTGGAGAAATTTTGGTTGGGCTGTGTTTTAATTGCTTTCTTTTCACATTTTGCAGCTGAAAATATCGTATTATATTGCAAAGGATTATCGACGTAGTGTGAAACAAAAATAAGTTAATATGGTAACATAATTGTATATTATAATCACCTAACGTCAACAATCGTAGATTCGTAGTAATCATAGTACCGTATTCGATGTAATAAGTGCACTGCGTGTTACAATTGTAAATGTTTTACCCTCTTAAGAAACCTAAAGATCCAGATCAGCTGGCCTTTCATGAAGCTTGCCAATCAGGATCCACATTGGTTTTTAATCCACAATAAATGTAACTTATCGATTGATTGAAAAGCAGAAATTCATATTATGATCCCGGTCCGGCCCCATACTTTCGTGGAGATTGATCATGAAATGATTCTCCTCCTTCCGCTGATTCATTCAAGAAGGGTTGTTGTCAGTTACAAGCTAAAGTATGTGCACGAATTACTGGTTAACCGCTTGTTCAAGCCTGCCCAGGAAAAAGTGTGGTTAGGTGAACTAACCGTCCCGCAATGACCATAGCTGTTGACTTGGGACGTAAAGCAAACAAACAAACAAACAAAATATTATGAAATCAACGCTTAAAGTATTCAGTGCACCTACTGGAGTATTTTAGCTTATTAGGTCAAATACTATATTCGGTAAGTGTGTTATTTTCAACATGCTGTGTTTTAGAACTGAAAACACTTCAAATTCTTTTCCAACAGAAATGCAAAAACAAATTATTTCTATTATGTTGTATTTTGTCTGAAAGTTGATATCTGTATACATAAACCAGAAACTGATACCTTCAGCAGCAATCTTTTGGACTCGAATTTTCTAGATTAAAGTATATTATTACTAATGCCAGAATGTATTAAAGAAAGATACATGGTTTGGGCATCAAAATAACTTGTATAAATCCTATTTAACAAAAGGGCAATAAGAGTATATCAAAACATAACATGTTTTGGCATAAAACTTGATGAAATATTGATCAGTTTGAATAGTGCCAAAACATCCTATCTCGAATTAATTTGTTTCAGCTTAAATGTTTAAATGTTTTCATCTGAATTATAGGATGCCAAATGAGCACATCTATATTAATACTTGTTTTAGGTACATATACTTAGGGGTCATTAAAGACAATTGATTTGGGTTTTAATTGATATCATAAAAAGTAATTAAGATATAAGCTTGAAACTTAGATATGTTAAAGTTGGGTTGAAAACAAAGCAAAATATGCAAAAACCTGAATTTCGATAAAAATGGCCGGTAACAGGTTTTGGCCCTCATAGGACGATATATATATATATATATATATATATATATATATATATATATATATATATATATATATATATATATATATATATATATATATATATATATATATATATATATATATATATATATATATATATATATATATATATATATATGCGAGCTGTGAATAATCTAATATGGCCGTTCACATGTGCATGCTTGTCTTACCATTAACTAATTGCATTTATGAAAAGAACTAAACTCGTGTAATATCCCTTCTTTACCCATTGCTGCAGTGGTAGAATGTTCAACTTGAGACCAAGTAGTCCCTGGTTTGAGCCCTATTGCTTGTTTGTTTGTTTACTTATTTGCTTCTTTGTTTGTGTTTATCATGGGAGTGACATAACAACATGTAACACTAGTGGTTTACAAATGTTGGTAACGCTACGTAATGACGTCCATATAATAATGGTTTCTCATATAATTATATGGCAACATCAAAGCACAGTTCCACGCAATTTCTAAACGCGATTTCAAAGTAGTTTTAGGGTCATACAACAAATAGAACCTAACAGTCGTGCTTCTGTATTATTAAATTTATCAAGCTTGTCACGAATAAGTGACAAAATTCTTGGCAAGCCTCGCATTTCATCTCTTTTTACAGCTTGCTTAATAACTTCAATATTGGGATCAAACATGGTTTTCTATGTAATACCACCTGCTAGAACACCAGGGTGGTGTTGAAACCCAAACCAGAAATGCGAGGGTTATGAATACCCCTGAGGGGTCTAGCAGATATAAGTGTATCAAAAAACCATCATTGCATAATATAAGGTCATTTTCTTGCTTGAAAACTTGGAACAACATTTTAGAAATAGAACATTTTTCCACATCTGTGTCATCCTGACGACACTTCTATACGCGTTACTGCTGATGATGTCAATTTTGTAACGAATGCAGAATATGTATACTGTACGTAAAGTAAAGAAAAGAAGAAAATAATAAAAGTAACAACAAAAATGCTATGAATCAACAGCACCTAAATTGCCCTTCCTTCTCTCTCTATTTCTCTCTCTCTCTCTCACATACACTCACCCTCATATAGGCACACACACAAGCCTGCGTCGCGATCGCGCTTATAAAGGTCTTAAGGGGTCCTAGAATGTGCCAAATGAGGAGTAGACAAATAATAGGCTTTTCGCACACGGACCTAAATTAAACAACATCAACTCAAACAATACACTGTCTACGCACACTGACCTAAATTAAACAATAAAGCAGGTATTGCACCCCATGCCTGTTTTTATTTCAGAGGTAAAAACAGAAAATAGCACAAAAAAGACAAACGAGCACAGTGACATATGCTTTTTAATTAATTATAATTTCTATGCAAAATTTCCTTCAAAATAATAAGTTTTTTGTTTCTGTAGTTACATTGTGTGACATTTTTTATTCAAGATTTAAACGATTTTTTGGCCTTAATGATTTTTTTACAATATAGGTTTTGGCTTAACAACTAAGCTACCTGCCTTTCTGTTCGCTGTTTTTGTGTTCTTTTATTAGCCAATAGCATGTAGCGTATTCCCAGGAAAAAATATAGCATTTCTCATTTTCAATTTTTTTAAAATGTGAGAAATTGAAATTTTGAAAAACTCATATTTTACGATTTTTAAAGTTTAATAACTTTTTAAAAAGCACGGTAAGGTCCTGTTTTTTTGTCAAAATGAAGAGTTTTGAGCTATTTTTTAACATATCAAAAGATGGTAACTTTTTGGACATATGCTGGTGAGTCCGGTACTACCTTAAGTAACAGTATTGTCTGAACCTTAAATAATGGCTGAATTTTCTTTCGAGATCATAATTTGTTTCCTAAAATATGTCTTTCCGGAATACTAGTAGGTTATCAAACAGTTTAGATCCAGATAATGCCCAACATTTTAACCTAAACTTGCCTTCGGCTGTTGACAAAGTTTATCAGCGAAATAGCATTAGCAGGCAAATATTTGATGCTCTTTAAGTTTAATGTCTATCCCTAATTCGCTATTTCTCGTCAACTCTCTAATTTGCTTGAATTGTCGTCATAAACTCTTTACTTACTAGTGTCGTCTGCTGATTACCTTTGTAAACAATTTGGACCCAGATCAGGCCCGACAAAACGTCGGGCATGATCTGGATCCAAACTGCTTGGCACTCTACTCATATTCCCCAAAGATCATTTAGAAAAAGCAACAACAAAAAACAAACTGATTTTGAAAAAAATGTCAGCAGACGACAAAATCACGACAATAACCTCGTAGGAAAAAAGAGTCAATGAATTGGAATGGAAGGTGCCACATGTACATGTATGTTTCATGCTTAAGCCTTATATTTGTCTGCTTTCAATACGGCACGGTCTAGGACCCCTATTGACTTTTACAATTGCGTGTGTGCGTGCGTGTGTGTGTCAAAATGATGATGAGTGAGGTTTGCGGAATAGATTTTCGCTGAATCATCGGATATAGATAGTCCTGTAGGCTAGTACATATCATCATAGCAATGCAAATATACCATGTGTATCTATTGGGGTACACATGGGTATATTCATAGGGAAAAACAACTAAGTTATTCTTTTGTACAGGGGGCTGGGGCTTTATTACAAATAAGGGAGTCTCCCAAAATAAGTTTTAGTTACGCGGTGTGCATTTAAATCCACATGCTAAGTGCCGTTCTTCTAAGTTCAATTTAAAGCTGTTTAAAAAAAGAAAAACGGGGGTCACTTATAACCTGGAAACACTATTATTAAGTTCAACAGCATCAGCGGCTCCAGCACCCACTTGGTCCACCCCAACCCTCCCATAATGGAAGTCTTTGCATTACTCAACAAATGTTCGCATCAACCCAAATATCTCAATTGACATGAGTCGAACAAGCCCACACATTATCAAAATAATCTTCCCAACAGGATGATTTTATATACGAAAATGTCACCCTTCTCAATGAGGTTAACATCACCTATGCATTGCAATCCCTTGAACAGTTAGGTTAAGACTACTCAGTGTTCGGGTTTACGCCATAATAAGATCTAAATACGCAACAAAAATCGTTGGTACACAAAATAGACAAGTTGCCTGCCTACATGGGACGCAAGATCACATGCAGTCAACTTTCAACAAATTTAAGCCAGCTCAATATAGTCAAGGAGCTAGGTTTTTGAAAATTGACTTGGCACAATTGTCCAGCCAGAAAAGGTTTGACTTCAGAAACAGTCAGAACTACCCTTCTACAACATTTCTAGGCACGTCGTACAGTCAAATTGTGGTAGCAGTTTTCCAGGAGGAGTTGTTTTGTACACCTACCCCATTTTTACTATAAAAAACAAAATGGCGACATTTCAATAAGAAATGGTATCCAGGTTGTATCCAGATGGTGATTACTGTTGTTATTGACTGCCAAAACCTCGAGAAGGACCTAAACAATTATGAAAATAAATTGTTTTGCATCCAGAAGCACAACTTATATGTTATAACTGTGATTTACGTTACATCTTAAATTACGCCTTATAAAATCAATTAATTTTGGTCAACGTTTAATTTTATAAGTTCTATAATGGGCATATACGTTTTACATACCATGTTTGGAAAAGATAATTACCTGACTGTGTCAAAACTGCAAACATCTTGTTTCTATCATAATTACTTTAAGAATTATAAGCTGTTGAATATGATTACCCCCCCCCCCCCCCCCCCCTCAAAAAAAAAGGTGAATATGGGAAGAACCATTTCACTTTGCAAGTTAGCATGCAATACCATCTGCTGACTTTTTTAACCATAATTGAGCATTTTATCGGTACTCGATTGTAAAAAGCTATATGTAACTGCGTTTCTGGTGTAAAGTTCCACATTTTAATGCTTGTATGACAATATGTAACGTACATTACACACTTTAAGACTTCCTATATATATATTGCTAAGTACCTTAAATTATATGTCATATGGCATTTTACTTAACTTCAAACATGTTTCTAATAAGAAAGTAGTTTGTTCTAAAATATTTTTCAGTTTTTAGTAAGTTACTATATCTATAAACATTTACATTTGCAATAAAGATTTTTTTAAGTTTTCATCTCCAGGAAAAATCATTTTGATTTGTCCAAAATTAAAAATTCCAAAACACATAAACAAAGAAATAGACAGCTCTTTAGTAGTTGTAGAGTACATTCCAGTTCTGTCAAATTTATCAAAGTAACATATATAACCATATCAAATATCATAAGGTTCTATGAGTGTCCTATATGTTATCAAAGACTGTATACGATTGGGCCCTTAAAAGCTAAAATATTAAGGATGTAGAATTTTGTAATATTTATCGCAGGAGAAAAACAATACAACTAAGTTTTATTGAATGAGTCTCATCAGTCATTTGAAAATATTTTATGTACCCAATTTACTATTTTACATATTATGCAAGCAAAGCCAGTAACATAATAAAGGTTAGCTCCTTGTATAATACCTAGGTTAATTTCCCGTAGAGAGGTGGTAATAAAATTATAGTAATTTTCTTTGCTTACGTTCCAGACAAAATCAACTACCTAAAAGTTGGTAGGATAAAATTTTTATATATATTACAATAGAGGTTATGCATTATACGTTTCTGTAATCAGTCGTTTTTTAAAGATAATCTCTAAAAATCCAATTGTATACTGACAATTATATGCATAGTCAGATGATGACACATTACTTGTTTCAGATTTTTAATATTTTAGTTTATTTTTAGACTACCTTTTATAGTTTATTTAATGAAACTGTTAGTACCTTTGATTATTTGCTAAACTTATATCACTTGATAAGGAGAGGTTTTATATTAAAGAAACATTTCCCTGAAAATGGGTAAAATCAGTTATAATGGATGACAACGATCTCATGTGATCAGATCATATCCAAGGAACACATGTTAACAGCTGCTTAAGAAACTATTTTTAACACATATGACATTATCAGTCAAGAGTTATGTCAAGCTGAATAAGACATTGTGACACTCAGGTAATATAAAATATACTTTAAAATGTTTTTTAAGATATTGGATGGAAAAATAAAACATTTAAAAATATGCGGGCATGAGATCTTACTCAGTTTTAGCAATTGATGCTTAAATAACAGATATATACATTATACAGAATGAGGCATGGCCAAATTATTACATGAGTCTTGTGAATCTAATTCTTGACAACAAAGCGCTATATGTATATACACATAAGAATGAATAAGTGATATAAAAATTTAATTCAACACAGCTTTTTCTTGAAAAAATATCTTGCATCTTCAGACAGAAAACAAATGCATTACACATAAATAGGAAAATATATGAAAGCACAAAACATGTTGAGGGTAGTGATTTATAGAGACACACAAAGAGCCAATTGTTCTTACAAACACTTTGTGCAGTAGTCTTTGCCATAAATGAAAGACTTAAATGCAATGTCTAGAAAGGCTGAGCGAGAGTAAATATTATGCATGTCATATTTGCAATGCTTACTTCCAAAAGAAATCATACTTCTATTACTTTTAAAGGTAAGTATAAATCTTAGAGGTTGATAAAGCAGTGCCTCTATTGTTTCATATGTTATGTGATATAATATGCAAGATTTTGAATATCTTATCTTCGATATGATCTTTGACAGTAGCACATGTGTAAAGTTCGTTGCCATTTTAAAACAAAAAACAAAAAAATGCTGACCTCTCTTATGTAATTTATACATGCTATTTTGAAGATTTGAACCATCATATGTGATTTTTGTATCACCTCACATGGGTAAATGCACAGTTTAATCTCCAATGCTGATGCAGTAGAGCTAGCGTTTGTCTTCATCTACATATACAAACAGCAAATGCTCTAATGACATATTTTTACAGGCTCGCATGAGCTTTCATTGCTGAACTAAAATCAAATGTGCTTTCTAATTTGATGTTTTATTTACGTTGCTATTTATCATCAATTTAGTTTGATTTGGAACATACAAAGGCTTAATGGGATTCCATTCTTGCATCAAGGACTATGTCCTCATTTGACATGCTGAATGTAGTAATGATTTTATAGGAACAAATTCCACGTTTATACTAAGCCTAATTGATAAAAATAATGTAAAATAAAATTTCCAATGATTTATTTGAGTCTGTTTATTTTGCAACAGCTACAATATAATCTTTACAATGCAAGAGAGTTGTTCTAAGTGATAAGCCTTGACCTCTAAAATGTATAACCATAAAGAACCTTAAAAAATATCCTGTTTCAATGCTTTATAACATTGCAGAAGCAGACAAAGCGTATGATAAATGTCACCTTCTCCTTAACCCTTTTAAGTCGAATGAAACTTCCCACTTTTATCAAATTGACCAGTCCAGTTTCGTCTTCAGGGTTGTTGGGTGTTGTTTTTCGTTCTTATTCAAATCTAATAGAACATCCTGTAAGCAAATAGTAGAGAACCTGATCAGACATTGCAGTCTGTGGTGTCTGATCTTGGCCTGTACTATTTGTCTATGTCCCACAAAAAGGACACTAGTCTAATATGGGTTAAATACTTTTGTTGTGTATGTTACTCACATCAGTTGTATTGTTTCTTCATAGAACCGGATAATGATTGGATATAAAGCGGTTTTAACCATATGAATGGGCATGGCATTTGCCATATGCGGGACAGAAACTGTTACGATAAAACAGTTTTCGCTATGGCAAGGATTAACGTTTGCTTGAATGTTTCATTTCTCGATTTCAACCAATATTGTAAATAAAAAAGGTAGTTTTAGGAATTAAGTGAAAGTTTTCCCCAAAATCATAGCTATCAATATAGTTATTGTAGTCAATAGCTGACAAGATATAATTGTATGTATTTTGGTGACTTACACAATTGGTGATATAGTGCTGTTATTTGATTAAATATTGTATTTAGTGTTATTTGATTAAATATTGTATTTAGCAGAAGTAACATATATAACTGTAATAACTGTAATAATAGGTGCCAAAATTAGTTTAAATTCAGATTGCTAGTAATTTTCTTTCAAATAAAAGTTAATATTGATACGTAAGAATTAGAAAAAACTGAATATTAACACTAAAGAAAAGTTTATGGATGATGGATGAAGAGTGATCACAATAGCTCATCATTAGCCTTACGACTAAGGTGAGCTAAAAAAAAGCCATAATTCAATAAAAAAAACTTGCGGACAATCTCAAAATTCAAACATGACCTGTATTTTATGATGCTTTACCATTCTGTAAGCTTTAAATGAAATTATTGCATCCCTTCAAAAGTTATTGATCAGAAAACACAATTTAGCCAAAATCTAAGTAAACTAGAGGACCTGAGGGTCCTGAGGCACTCACCTGATCTCCTTAATAATGTTACAATAGGTCACAGTCAACTACAGCTTATAATGGAACAAATTTTGTTTTACCATATATGGGGGTTGCAGCCATTTTGGTCAAGAACTGTGTTGAATCCACTAGAAAAGAATAATCCATCAAACAGCCCAGTGATTTTTGAGAAAAGAATGTTAAAATAGGTATGTGGCAGTCCAAATGAGTGGCTTTGGATAAAAGGTCACAGGTCAGATTGACATTTGGAACTTAATATAAAACCATTGTCTCAATAGGTTAAACTTTTATGAATTCAGATTAAACAGTTATAGAAAAATGTACATCTTAAGATTTTCTCCATATAAATGCATTAGGAATCAAATTTGACCTTGCCATTAAGTAGGTCAAGGTCAACCTAGATTCATCATTTGTGCAAATTTGGAAAGGCCCACATCCCAACTGCTACATACCAAGTCCCAAAGCCAATGGCTTTTTGGTTCCAGAGAAGAAGAGATTTAAAGAGTTTTTACCATATATGGGCGTGGTGGCCATCTAAGTCATATGACCTTAACAATTTTTTATAATTTTTGGCTAGCCAATCATAAGGAGTCTTCACATAAAATTTGATTTCAATTGGGCCAATGGTTTGTGAGAAAACTATGTTTTAATATATTGATGGGACCACATTATGAGCGACCTTGGCAGAAAGGGCAAAGGTCAACCTTGACCTTTAAAACTTATTCATGGCCATTATCACATTAGTTTTAGCATATCAAGTAAGAATAATTACTTTGGCTTTAAAAGTGTTCAATAAATCAACTTTTTAAAAAAAATCCCATTTAAATGCATTAGGAAGCAAATTTGACCTTGACGTTAAGTAGGTCAAGGTCAACCTAGGATCATCATTTGAACAAACTTGGTAGGCCCCAAATCCCCAATGCTGCATACCAAGTCTCAAAGTCACTGGCCTTCTGGTTCTGAAGAAGAAGATTTTTAAAAGGTTTTTACCATAAATGGGCGTGGCGGCCATCTTTGTCATGTGACCAAAATATTTTGTAAAAATTTTTGCTAACTTATCATAGGGAGTCTTCACATGAAATTTGAGTTCAATTGGCCAATAGTTTGTGAGAAAGCTATGTTTTAATATTATTGATGAGACCACAATATGAGCGACCTTGGCTGAAATGACAAAGGTCAACCTTGACTTTTGGAACTTATTTATAGCCATTGTCTCATTAGGTTAAACATATCAAGTGAGAATAATGACAAAGGCTTCCACAGTTTTCAAAAAAATCAACTTTTCAAAAAAATTTCCCATTAAATGCGTAAGGAAACAAATTTGACCTTGACGTTAAGTAGATCAAGGTCAACCTAGGATCATCATTTGAACAAACTTGGTAGGCCCCACAACCCCAATGCTACATACCAAGTGCCAAGCTCATCGGCCTTCTGGTTCTGGAGAAGAAGATTTTTAAAGGGTTTTTACCATATATGGGCGTGGCGGCCATCTTGGTCATGTGACCAGGACCATTTGAACAAACTTTAGTTCCCGCGTCCTAAGGAGTCTCCATATGAAATTTGAACTTAATTGGCCCAGTGGTTTCAGAGGAGAAGATGTTTGAAATTGTGGACGGACGGACGGATGGACGACAGACGGACGCCGGAGTGACTGGTATACTATTAGCTCACCCATGAGCCTTTGGCTCAGGTGAGCTAAAAAAAGGCCCATAACTCAGTCAAAATATTGTGGATGACCTCCAAATTAGAACTTGACCTGTATTTAATAACGCTTTACCCTTCTGTAAAGATTGAATCCATCTGAAACCAAGAGTGTGACAACGCTGACGACGCCTACGGAGACATGATCCCTATGTGTGGACCATGCTTTGCAGGTGACACAATAAATGCTGGAAAATATGTTGAAATCAAAAGTGCAATGAAATAACATTTTAAGGGCCATTCCAGAAAAAGGGGGGGGGGGGGGGAGAGAGGGCAGAATTATCTGCCAAAAAAAGAGAGAAGTTTTATCAAATCTAGTCAAAAGAAAGCGTTGAGCTTAGCAAACCGCAGCGGTCATTTTTGTTTACATGCAATTGTCAAAACTCGGATGTTTTTGTCAATATTGGTAAAAAGCGGTACCGAAATAAGCTCCCCAATGAACTACAGTCAAAACGTCCCCAAGTCAAAACACCCTCTAGTCAAAACGTCCCGGAATTGGTCAAAACGTCCCCAAAAATTGGTCACAACGTCCTCATGGTAAAATATGTTGGTCAAAACGTCCCCAAAATGATTTTTTTCTATATTTTATGAAATTTTAGGCATAATGTGGGATTTTTGAATGAAACTGTTTTAGATATCGTGTTTTATGTAGATTCCATTCTGTTACGTCAGTAAAATAGCATTCAGAGTGCAGTTTTTCCGACAGTCCGTCTATACACATTCCTTCAAATATTATTATATATTCACTAGCTTTAATGATTTGTTTTGTGATAATTAGGGGACGTTTTGACTTGCACCCTCCCCAATAGTGGCTTCTGTAGCGTCATTACTTAACTTGGGAAACATGTATTTTCAGAAGAATTTATTCAAGGAAACAACGCTTTAGGGTAGTTAGGCCAGTGGTAAAAGCCAATACCTGTAAAAACCTGTACCGATAAAGATTGAAACTGGACATTGGAATAATTCGCTTTACCATTTCTTTCATTGAGAAAGATGCGCAGTTGATTACACTCATAATAATTGTGAATTGATCTGTTTGATTGCTTTGCACAGTTAAGGTAGCGCCTAAGTTCATGTTATTCTTTCTGCTGAGGCTTTATTATTTCAATTTGCTTTATGGCGCACTCAGTCTCTCATGACCCCCCCCCCCCCCCCCCCCCCCCCCCCCACCACCCCCATCTTCTTTTCATAAAACGATCCAATGTCTTTCTGTGACATTTAAATGGGACAGCAAATTTGGAACCAAAAGCTCTGATGTAAGCAAATATGTGGTGTTCAATGTCTGAATTCGCCCGCCGATTTTGGATGATCTCTGTCGCCCTGCGCAATTTTAGTTCATAATCTACTTTGTTTTGTCATGTTTATAACTCGCTTGGCTGTGAGGGGGAATGAAAACTAAAGTCCAAGTTCTATTTCATCCTTTGATGATTATCATTCTTTTTCTTCTTCATGTCCACCTGGCAGTGCTAATATTAAAAACTATTTACAAGTGGCAAACTCTCTTAGTCCTAAATCTACATTTTTCAAACTCTATATTCTGGCGCCTAAATTATCATATTCTTTTTTTCTCATTCAAAACACAGTCCTCTCTTGTCAATCTCTAAAACCTGTCTGCCCCAAGAATTCAAAATCCTGCACCCCTGCATCTTAATTAATTCCCAGCATTCTCTTTTTCCCTCTCTTTCTGTATCAACCAATCAACATCTCTCTTACCACTCAATCTAAATAAACATCCTTAGAGACAGCCTAATATGGGAGACCCCTCACTGCTGATAAGCTAACCCAGGTGCTAATTTCTCTAAGAGGGTCTAGACTCCAAGGCCACTAATTAGGAAGACTCTCAGGGTGTAATTTGATCTGGCCAGACTGCAGCTTTACACCGATATTAATTAAAGAATGCTGATTTCTGTATTTTAAACAATGTAAGATTATAAGATAAAAATAAGAGTTAAACTTAAACAATTATTGATTTAAACCTTAAAACTTGTCTCTTGAGTGATTTAATAAATTTAATTGAAATTCTGATAAAGAATTTTTAACTTTAATTAGCCTGGTGATAATCTCCGTCGTTTACACCCCCTGAGTCCAGAGGAGGCTCCCCGAACAAGCCGCAGGGGAGTTAATTGCAGAGATGCGCATGCGTACTTGCAACTGTCTGATATAAACATCTGCTTTGCGACGAAAAAGGTCGAACATCTGTATTTTTACCTTTGTTTCGTCTTCTCTAAAGGATAAAATGCATTTTACGTGTCGAACCCGAAGTTTCACCAATGCGAGGGAGCGGATGGGGAATTTTACACCACTGGGCCTTGGGAAAATTGAATTCTATGGGTAGTTGGTGTACGAACCTTTCTAATTACAGCCCTAAATGAAAGTAGTCTTTGGAGATTCAGAGCTAGAAAATATTCAAACTGGGAAACTAAACTGAGGCCAGATCCACATTGTTAAATACTAAAGTCCAGAGTCTTTGACACTTCCGGAGAAGGTATTTGATTGACGAATTTTTACCTTATATGGGCATGGCAGATATATTTGGGCCTCGTCGCGAGAAAACCTGTCTTTGGGGTTTCCGACAAAGCGAGGTTTCAAACCAGTCTCCTCAGCTACAGAGACTAGCTAGAAAATTGAAATTTCACCTGTACCAAGTTTACATATGATACTTTCCAAAAAGCGAATAACAAAGGCGCTGATCAGACTGCGCGGATGCGCAGGCTGGTTTGCGCCTGTGTTGTTCGCAAACCCCCGAAGACAGGTTTTCTGGCGTTGCGGCCCATTTGTCATGTAACCTAGACCACATGGTCGATTAACATTGTCTAATCTACTGATACTCCCTATGAAATTTGAGATAAATTGGCCTAGTGGCTAATGACAGAGAAAAATATGTTTAAATATAGTGATGGCAGTCCCATATGAGCAACCTTGGATGAAAGATCAAAGGTCAACTGCAACCTTGGCTGAAAGGCCAAAGGTCAACATTGACCTTAGGTACTTATCAATAGAAATCTAGTAAGTATAATAATTTTGGCTTCACTATATAGCTAGTAATTGAACAGGAAATGTGTCACAATGTGACAAATGCCCCCAAAGACACAATTTTTCTAGGATTGAGGCCAGAGATCAAGGTCACAATGACCCAAAGACAGTATGCAACACTTGGCGACTCCAAGGTGTATCCACACACAAAATTTGGGATCCCTACCTCAAATGATATTGGAGATAAGCTCCCGACACAAATTTTCTAGAATTCACAGTCAAGGTCATAGTGACCCGAAAATAGTATGCGGCACTCTGAGACCCCAAGGTGTATCCACACATAGAATTTTGGGATTCCTACCTCAAATAATATAGGAGATATGCTCCAGACAAGAATAAGGCTCGGACGCATGGAAAGACAGTTCAAAAACTATATGCTGCCAAAGCCAACTTTGGGGGAATAAAAATAACTTTTCAAGATTATACCATTAAAATGCATTAGGAAACAAATAAGACCTTGCCATAAATTAGGTCGAGGCCAACCTATGATCATCATTTGAGCAAACTTGGTTGGACCCAATTCCACATACAATGTCTGAAGGTCTCTTGATTCTGCAGGAGAAGAGTTAAAGGATGTTTACTATATATAGGAGTGGTGGCCATCTTGGTCAGGTGACCAAAACCATTTGTATAAAAGTGTGTAACCCCATCCTAGTGAGTCTTTTTATGAAATTTGAATTCAGTTGGCCTAATGGTTTCTGCGTAAAATATGTTTTAATACATTCATGGGAATCCAAAGGTCAATCTTGACCTATGGGACAGATTTATAGTCATTGCCTCATTAAGGCCAAGAAAAAATGTTTCTGATGACCCTTGAAAAAAATTCGGTCGGAAAAAGCTTTTTGTTTGTTTTATGTTGTTGTTTTTTAAATCCCACAGAGCGGTCCTTTTATAGCAAGCTGCAGCCACAAAAACAAATGATCAATTGTCGGCTTGTTAATCTTTTTTTTTTTTACTTTAATTTAAAATGAATCTCGCAAAAAATTGATTTTTCTTGAAAGTTACTATCAGTGAGGCGCCATGATCTTGAAGAAATAGAGTATTGTGGCTGTTTGCATGATAGTCTTGATGGCCATGGCGGTCGTGTCGGTATAACTACATACTGAAATGGACCAAAATGCCAAAAAAACGGAAATTTCAAGAATATTGGGAAAAAAGTTTTTGGGCAGTGGGTTGGCGGATATCGTTGGTCCGGTCATCAGAAACATGGCTATTTTTTTTCTTGGCCTAAACATATCTAATAAGTAGAAGGACTTTGGCTTCAACAATTCTCAAAGAATCAGATATTAAATAAAATCTATTTAAATGCATAAGGAAGCAAATTTAACCTTGATGTTAAGTAAAGTAGGTCAAGGTTAACAATGTATCATCATTTGTAAAAACTTGGTAGGCCGCACATCCCCAATGCTAAATATCCAGTCCCAAGGTTGCCCGAGCCTTCTGGTTTCAGAAAAGAAGATTTTCTTTACCTAATATGTGCCTGGTGGCCATCTTGGTCATGTGACCAGGACCATTTAAACAAACTTTTGTTATCGCATTCTGAGAAGTCACCATATGAAAATTGAGTTCCTTTGGCCCAGTGGTTTCAGTGACGAATGTGCTTTGAAATGCTGACGGACGCCAGAGTCATTGGTATACTAATAGCACACCCCTGAGTCTTTGGCTCCATGAGCTAAGAATTGACATTTAGATGAAAAGGTTTTTATGTACATAAAGAAAAGGAATAACCTACCTATAATAGCCAAAACAACCACCGAGACCACAACAACAATAAAAGGCACAATGATCTTTTGATAATTCTCATCTGCAACAATAATAAAGAATTGATGACATTATCCTGCAACTCTGTCTCTAATATTAACCCTTAATGCGCCAATCACAACAAAGGTCGTCTGCTTTTCTCGTCTGCTGAAATGTTTAAGAAGCCTCTGTGGCAAACAGTGTGGACCCAGATCAGACTGCTCCCAAAGGAGCAGTTTGTTCTGGGTTCACCCTGTTTGCTTCTATACTTAAATCGTCAGTAATGTTAGGCAATTATTTGCAGCAGACGACTTCAGCAGACGACATTCTCAGATGCATTTTTTCTTGGCGCTTTAAGGGTTAAAACATAGCTGCTTTTTTAACCAAAATATAATTCTAAAACACTTATATTTTGCGGCCCTATTTGCTTTATAAAAGAAAATTGCAAAACTGGGAAATACAGTTACAATGGACACTCATTGGTGGTATGTTGTAATCTATATCAATAAAATATTTTAGAATGTTACGCATTTAGTGAAACCCTCCTTTTAAGGGGCTACTACTAATGGATTCTTCCCTCTAATTTGAAACAATACGTTGAATATTTCTAGCGGTGTATTGCATTCTTTTGTTGGAAGATCTTTTTACCTTTACAAACAGTGTAGACCCTTATGTAATGCAGCATTATGGTGCATTTCATAAGGATCTTCACTGTTTGCAAAAGTACTCGTTTACGGATTTCCCGAATACAAAGGGTTTAAGAAAACAGCTTGCACCTAAAAGAAACAAATTCTTTCCATTAATAGTCATCTCTATAGGGTGTTTCATCTGGATCTTGACTGTCTGCAAAAGTACACGTTTAGAGGTTTCCAGTCTACAAAGGATTAAATATCACTTTAGTCGGTCAAGTTTTTTTTTTTAAAGAAGATGTTTGAAAAGTGTGGATGTAGAGTGACGGTGATGTAATCTGAATTTTCCTATAAGCTTAACAATGAGCTATTGGCTCAGGAGAGCTAAACCTAACAGCGACTAGAACAGTCAGACTCTGACAAAGGGCCCCGCATAATGCCCTGCAGTGAAAACGGGATATCTGTTTTGGCAACCATCTTGTTTATTGTTCATCCAACAAAACCCATTGTCAGACATGAGCAATTGTTTGATGAAAGTAATCCATATATAAAACTTGGAAGAAATTGTGTGATAAATGACCAAGTTAGAGTGGCCACACATGCAAAATATCCAAAGTCAATCTTGGGAAAGAGTTACATGAAAGTAATTTTGAAGAGATTGGGTTATAAATAACTAAATTAGAGTGTGCACAAGTGCAAAATGACCACAGGCTGCTGCCATTTAGGCAGCCATCTTGGTTATCAATCATCGGGACAAAATCCATATTCAAACTTGGGCCATAGTTTGATAAAAGTAATTCATAATAAATGAAATTTGGAAGAAATCTTGTAATAAGTAACTAAGTTAGAATGTCCACAAGTGCAAACAGATAGGTGTCAGCCATTGTGGTCGCCATCTTGGTTATGGGAGAAAACCCATGTTCGAACTTGGGCGAAAGTTTGGTCAAAGTAACCCATATATGAAATTTGGAAGCAACCGGGTAATAAATGACTAAGATAGAGTGTCCACAAGTGCTGACTGACCTCAGGCGGTGGCCATTTTGTCAGCCATCTTGGTTATGGCTCATCGGACTAAAGGTATATTCAAATTTGTGCCAGAGTTTGGTAAAAAGATTTCATATATAAAATTTGGAGGAAATAATAAGTTAGTGCCCACAAGAGAAAACCAACAGGTGGCGGCCATTTTGTCGGCCATCTTGTTTATCGTTCTTCCGATGAAACCCATAATGAAACTTGGGCAAGAGTTTGATGGAAGCAATCCATCTATGAAATTTGGAAGAAATCCAATGAAAAATGAGCAAGTTAGAGTGACCATGGACAGACGGACGTACTTAAAGGACGGACATTCTGAGGTTCCTAATGGTCCGTGACCATTGCAAATTTATGGGGTTATGGGGTTAACCTCACAAGGTTAACCCCAAAGCCCATTTTAACCCCATAACACCAAGCTGTATTAACCCTAATCTAACCCTAACCTCACTAAGCACGGCTGTACAGATTGCAGACATCATAATGTATAGTGGGCATGTACATATTGACAGACAGAATGACCAAGCCGAAAACAATAAAGTAACCCAAATAAGGGTATTTTAAAAGCAAAAAAAAAAATTCCAAAAACATCAAAAAACAAATCACCTTTTGCTGGTTGGTGTGGGCCTGTGGAAGTTAAGAGTTGTGAGTCTTTAGTAGATGGAGCTGTTGGTGCAGAGGTCGTTGAGATACCTGTAGTTGTTTCACTTGGCTTTGGCCTGAAAAAAAAGAAGAAAAGATTGAATAAGATTGGTATTGCACTAAAAATGGTTCTATCAAAGACAGCTTGTTTTAGAAATGCACAAGGTACAATGTACTCTGTTTTTGTGGTTATTTTTTAAAATAAAGCACAATATGGAGACTGCATTTGGCCTTACAGTAAATTCGAAAATTTCGCGAGGACTTTATTTTCGTGGAACTTCCCATTTGCGAAGTTTCGTGAAAATAAAACCCTCGTGAAAATTAATGGCAAAATCACTGTTGTTTATTGATATAGGTAAACCTTGCCTTAGTGGCGAATTTTTCACATCACTAATGATTCTTTAAATGCTTTTCACGAAAATAAAATTCTCGCTAAAATTTCTTAATCTACAGTAGCTAAAAATAAGGATCTTACAACATCTGAAAATTATTATAGCTGAAATCTAAGATACCTAAAAAAAATGCAAAGGTCAGTTTACCAGGCTTCACTCATAATTTTATCCGTCTGAATTTCATGTTCATGTAAGCAGCATAACAGCAAAACACATATCATATCATGCACTATGGTAAATGCTCTAAAATTTCAAACACTTAAAGCCCCAGTTACACTGTCACGATTCAAGCCCCGATTCACCACGACTCATCCCGATTCGAGACAGATGGTAAAATCGGGGTGCATCGGGATGCGTCGGGATGAAAAAAAAGAAATTCCAGCATCAATACGATGTCTCACGATGCTCCTACGGTGTCTGCACGATTCATCTACGGATCCACTACGACTCATGACGGCAGCGCTACGATTCACCACGGTGGAGCTACGAATGCTCACGATGCCTCCACGATTCGATACGGTGCTAGTACGATTCAAGCCAGTAGCGCTACGGTAGCGTCACGACCTCCCACAAATGTGCACAATTTAGTGGTTGTCATGCGACAGTCCTAGAGGGGAGGGGGGTACTCTCATTTTTTTCTCCATATGTAAGCTCAGGCCCAGCATCTACCGTTCGTCCCCACCCCCCCCCCCCCCCCCCCCCAAAAAAAAATAATATCAGAAATTTCAAGCATCCCCCCCCCCCCCAAAAAAAAAAAAAAAAAATATTAATAAAAAATTCTAAATTTTAGTAACTAAAAAAATATTCCCCGTTCTGTACCTTGACCTTAAAAAAAACCTAAAATGCATAGAAATGACCCCTAAAAATAGTCCAATATTGTGATGACCCCCCCCCCCCCCTAAAAAATGTTCACAAAATCTTAATACCCAAAATATATTAATTTTTCTGAAAACCCCAAAAGATATTATAATTCAAAATTGTGAACCCCCCAAAATAACCAGAGTCTACGTATGTATGAAAATATCAGAGTAACCCCCCTGGGGCGACAGTTTGCCAATATCATTATCTCTTCAACCTTTGACGAAGTCAGTCATGCCATCAAAAAGAAAAGCTGTGGGAAAATCAAAAAAACAGTAACCGGACCCAAGGTCCAGATTATCAGATGACGTCCAGTTCAAGCTGCAAATCAGCAATTTGAAGTCTCTGGACATAATCCATGATGGGCTGCACTAAAATTGAGCCGTGACATGTGATTTCCAACAATGTGGCATTTTGCATGTCTAGACTCAGACGAGCTTGTGCAGCCTCCTTTAAGCTTAGAAACTCCAAATTATGTTCGGTCAGTTGCCTAGGGGTCATAAAATAATCAAGCTACTAGCAAAGGCTCTGATCAGACTGCGCGTATACGCAGGCTGGTCTGAGCCTTTGCTGGTCTCACATACCACATTGTTGGAAATCTCATGTCCCGGCTCAATTCACTTTTGAAAATGATTTTCAGCAATGATACCTCTGTTTTTATACCAGAATCTTGTGTCAGTGATAACCCGATTTGCTACGAACGCACACAAACGCCCACGAATGACCACGAATACTACCACGGTACCACTAGGAATGATCCCGATCATGCTACAGTAGAGCTACGATTTAGGCCATGCCAACAATCCAACACGATTCACCCCGATGAGTTTAAACGGTTTAAACTCGTCGTAGCCTTGTCGTGGAGGTTGCCGAATCACCAGGAGTCTTCACGAATCACCACGGTACTACTAGGATTCGCGCTGATGTCTCTACGGTGCTGCTACCACTCATGCCGATGCATCACGACTTGATAAATCGGGGTGAGTCGTAGTTCCGTCGTGGCCAAAATCGTGACAGTGTAACTGGGACTTTACTCTTTCATGCTGATTTTCCGGACTGGAAATGACAAAATGCTTGTCAGAATAGCAAAGAGGAAGACCCTTCAGAAGCAGTCTGATCTGCGTTTGCCCTTGTTTTTAAGCCTTTATTGGCAAGCCACTAGTGTTCAAAATTATAGACCATTTACAGTAGTTGATCATGTATGACAAAATCCTTGCTTTATATGAAAAATTCAAATAAACAAGAGGACCCAAGGCCCCTGGGTTGCTCACCTGAGAATGTCTGTTCATAAGTTCAGGGAAAAGCACCATCCAGCCCACCAAACAGCTTTGATCATGGATCTTACAGCACTTTCAATAATACTAATAACATGAAATTGATATTACACTAGAAGATTTTTTAAAATTTCCAAATATAAGCTTATGTTAAACATGTAACCCGTAGGCGGGCCCATTTTTGGCCCCAGGGCCATAATTTGAAAAAACCTGGTAGAGGTCCACTAAATGATGCTACATACCAAATATCAAGGCTCTAGGCCTTGTGGTTTCAGAAGAAGATTTTTTCATGTTTTCCCTATATAAGACTATGTAAACATGTGACTCACACTGGGCTGGCCAATTTTTGGTCCCAGGGGCATAATTTGAACAGTTTTGGTAGATGTCTACTAGATGATGCTACATATTAAATATCAAGTCACTAGGCATTGTGGTTTCAGAGAAGATTTTTTCGTGTTTCCCTATATAAGACTATGTAAAATATGTGATCCCCAGGGCATGCCGATTTTTCCCCCAGGCAGAGGCATAATTTGAACAAATTTGGTAGAGGTCCACTAAATGATGCTACATACCAAACATCAAGGCTCTAGACCTTGTGGTTTCAGAGAAGAAGATTTTTTCGTGTTTCCCTAAATAAGACTATGTAAAACATGTGACCCCCAGGGTGAGCCCATTTTTGGCCTAGGTCATAATTTAAAACAAACTTGGTAGAGGTCTACTAGGTGATGCTACATACCAAATGTCATGAATCTAGGCCTTGTGGTTTCAAAGAAGATGTTGTTTTCCCTATATAAGCCTATGTAAAACATGTGATCCCGGGGCAGGCCCACTTTTAGCCACAGGGGCATAATTTGAACAAACATGGTAGCGGTCCACTAGATGTCCTATATACTAAATATCAAGGCTCTAGGTGTTGTGGTTTCAGAGAAGAAGATTTTTCATGTTTCCCAGATATAAGCCTATGTAAAACATGTTAACTATGGGGCGGGCCCATTTTAGGTCCAAGGGGCATAATTTGAACAAACTTGGTAGAGGTACACCAGGTGATGCTACATACTAAACATCAAGGCTTTAGGACTTGTGGTTTGGAGACGATTTTTTCATGTTTTCCCTATATAAGACTCTGTAAAACGAGTGACCCTCCCCCAGACAGGCCCATTTTTGGCCCCAGTGGCATAATTTTAACAAAATTGGTTGAGGTCCACTTGATGATGCTACATACCAAATATCAAGACTCAACAACCCTTGTGGTTTCAGACAAGAAGATTTTTAAAGGTTTCATTTTGAAAATCTATTTTTAGCCTATGTGACCTAGATATGCTATGGACCAGAACCATTTGATCAATTATTAAAGAGTGCCATATTAATATCATTCCTGCCAAATTTGGCCAAAATCCAGCCAGTAGTTTAGGAGATGTCATTTGAAACAATTGTTGACGACACACGATACACTACACATGACAGACATCTGACGATCACAAAATAGCTCACCCTGTGCCAATGGCTCAAGTGAGCTAAAAGTTGACTGTAAAACACAGTACCTGTAGCCCATGCAATGACTATTGAAATTTAATTATCAAACTGGAATGGGGTCAATTTATGGACTGGCCCATTGCAAAAACACCTGCATAATATGACATTTTTTACCTTGATCTTTGTCTCCAAGGCTATACCAGAAATCCAAAACCTTTTTTTTCATCAAACCGTAGACAATCAGTGTCCCAAATACATGTATGACTACTTACATCTAAACATATTGACAGTACAAGCCAAATAGTTGGCAAGATATCTGCATAAGTCAGAAAAATTGATGCACTTTAAAGTTGTCATCGGTTTTGATCTCTTGCACTACCCTGGGTAATTAACCCTAAGGTCCACATTCACCCAGAGAAAGTCAGCCTGAAACAGTACTGATCAAATACTAATAATTGAATAAAAGATAAAAAAAATGGGTGAAAACATCTTAAAATACCTATATTTCAACCTCTAGCCCAACCCTGTGGGTGAGGGGTGGAAACCAACTTTGAGTAGTTACTATTGTCCAAATATGAATGCTTTCTAATAAATGGTTGTTTAGAAATATGTAGAAGTTAGAAAAACAGATCAGCACTTTTTAAAGACATCCTAGATATTGACCTAAAGCCCCACCAAGGTAGGGACACCGGGGTTTAGAGACAGAAACTGAATGCCAACCTTCCAGTGTAACTATGGTCCAAATATAAATGCTTTCTGATAAGTGGTTACCATGATATATACCATAAAAGAAACTTAAACCAAAACATTTGTTATTGTAACAATTACGAAGGAACAAACTAACGAACGAACATATGAATGGACGAACGGAAAGACAAAAACTTTATACCCCTCGGCATAAATGTCGGGGATATAATGAGGAGCAGGAAACTAGTTGTTCTGTTAATGCATATTCAAATAGAGCTGTGTGATGTTACTCAGCCTAAAAATGGCTGCCCTCCATAGATTTTAATTCTCTATTGCACAAACATCAGTAAAGGGGGAGTTCCAAATCTGCCCATGCATGGATTTCTATAATATTTTGTACGTTGAATACCTACATTATTACAACTACAAAAATGAAATTATTTCATTCCTCCACGGCTGTTAGGCCACAGGGGGGCACCTTGATGTACACTCTCTTTGTACTAATATATGGCCTATCAAATATCAGTCTCAAATCATTAACATTATTGACTGCTACATTCTTTGAATGGAATATGAAAGAAGACTTCCCAGGGTATAACTTACTACCATTAATATATATGAATACATCTAGATAATTTTTTTCTGACCCATCAAAATTTGAATTATCCCCATATTGAACACTAAAGTTAGTGCCTATAGGGGATTCTGTCCTAATATTTACCATGTTCCAGTTTTTGTCAACCCATAATATTTTCAGAAAAGTAGGCCAAATACATCCTCTTTATGCATGTAAATTTTCATTAAATTTGGACACCGGTAAAAGTGTTATGATTTGCATCGAATGAGTTAAGTCAGTTTTGATTCTTAAGTGATTTCAAATAAAATATTCCAGTTAGGTCTTACAAACAGCAGTTTTTCCACCAGTATTATTCTAAAAACGCATTGACTATCACTATGTAGTATCTTCATCCGAATTAGGTCCAAAATATTTTTGGTGTCGGAAGTTTTAGCTAATTCAATAGCATAAAACTGGCATTTTCGTAAGCAGCACTTGACAAGTAGCACTTGGTCTAGAACTTAGTTGTATGGGTGGATGTCCAGCAGGTATCATTTGTGAATTGATCTTCCACTGGTTTCCAAATTATTTTTGGACTGAAGCCAACAGGTGTTAATATGCTCTTAATGTCTTTCAGCCATTGAAAAAATTCAAACAGATTAGGATTTATGCTAGGTAATTCATTGTCTCCATCTAAATTCTATGTTCCTGTTGCACCTAGAATTTCCTCTATCTTATGTCCCTCCGAATCAAATATTGAGGGTAAATTTGTTTAGGACTATGTGCATACTTCTCATTAACTCTTATAAACTAAGTGAAACCAGGTCAAGTGTTAATGAAATTGTGTATGTTTTCACTATTTTGGTAGGTTCTTTTTTCAGAGAACTTGGATTTCACAACAGCTGTCTTTGTATTGGGTTAAACTTTCCCCCTTACATTGATAAAGTGTTGTATTTACATATTCTGGTCCTTCTGGAATATTTAGTTTCAGCAGAAAGTAGAAGACAATTTAAGCCAGTGTTAGGAGGCATGAGAGCTGCAGCACTTTTCATTTAGTGACATGCAGAGACTGAGTGAAACTGAGTCTTAAGTTTTAAAACTTTATAGTTTATTTCTATCATGGAATGATCCTTTTACCCACATTATTTAAATAGTATACTTATTTTGCAGTCCCTTAGTCACTCTATGTGTACATTTTAATGAATGGTTTACGGAATCTTATTTGAATTGCATTATATCTTAATTGGTATTGATTGTGCTTATTTATCCTGCATTAAGTTCTATCCGCCAAAACATTTCAAAAGTGTATCCAAAAATACTTATCATAAACCCCAGTTAAAATTATTAATATTCCAACAAAAGCTTTAAAACTGCTCCAATAAATAGAAATGGAGTTGATGAAAATAAAAATTGATACTTTTTAAGATTATAAATGGATTTTCAAACATTAAGAAACACTTAGGGAATTTTTGAATGTATACATACCGAACATCTGGCATTAGACGAGGTGAAACAGTCTTTGTGCTGTTATTTCCATCGTGGTTATAGAATCATGAATTTGATTCTCAAATGACCTCATAATCATAATGCTGATATACTAAACAATTCTGTACAACTGGGCATAAATATTTATGATGAATTCAATAATATTTATTCATTCAACAAAAGTCTGACTCACCATTCAAACAAAATACATATTGTGAATATTATCCTTATACATATACTAATAGTCAAATTATATATAGATGGGATAGGTTGACAAGAACTGTAACACACCATAATTAAAACCAAACATTGTTGATATAATTTGTACAACTGAATTTGAGTAAATATTCTATAAGAAACATTATTTTAAACGATTTATGTGATAGATATGGTAATGTGTGTACCGCACACATAAGCTAGAACTCACAGATAATTCTAATAATTATCATTTATAGACATTCTGATTTGGGATTGATGCAAATTGGGCTGATTTGGGGGGTACCCCTATAATCACATACTACACAATACCAAATGTTGTAACCAACCAATGAAAAGCGATTGAAAACAAAATACTTATAAGCCAAACAGTCAATTTGCATAACATCATCAAGATCTATGCCTGTGCAGAACAGAACTCTATGTAAATTGAGCATACTGCTGGAAGTTTACATAAAATCTTGGTTTTTACATTCTGCAAAATTTTGACCATTAAGATTGAAATTCAGAAAACTCCATTTTACCGCTTTTATTTTTTCTTGAGATTTTATGATTCTAACAAACACATTTGTGGACAAATTTGATATAAATTTCATAGGTTGACAGAAACAGCAACTAGGCAAAATTGACAATTTAATTTGTTGAAAATATTTTCAAAATTTTAAATTTAGGGGTACCTACAAACAAAATTTGATGTGGACTTGTTTATTTTATACATTGTAATACATGTATGGTACATACATAATTACAAATTATTAGGCATCATGTTGAGAATAAATTAGGTTGAAAAACCAAAATACCTTGTCGTCTAGGGCCACTTTTAATTAAAGTGTCCATTTTTTTAGTTTTAAAATTTAAAATTATTTAAATTTAAAAACTGAAATAGATGAATGGGTAAATATCTCACAAATAAAACACACATGTAATAGACAATCTTCCTACAAAATTTTATAAAATTCTGTGCGTGGGCAGAACCCTATGTAAATTCCATATAGAGTGGAACTCCCCCTTTCTTATTTTTCATATGATTGTGGCAGATTGCATGGTTTAATAAGGGCTTTAAAGGCCTCCAGATAAGAGTGTGTATTGGAAATTTATTTTCTTTATTTCTTATCCAAAACATATGTTGTGGGTACTCAAAAGAACTGTCTCATATGCCGTCTCATTGAGACGGTTCTTTTGAGCACCCAAAACACGCGTTTAAATCAATGGGTAAGAAAATAATTAAATTATTACACAAATAAAATTTCCTCATCTGGACCTATGCTTAAATTTCATATTCATTTGCTTTCAATGTTGCAGTCCCCTTTAACATTATATTCCTGTTTTTAGGTCTGGTGGTTGCTATGTTCAACATAGTGACCCATTTTGAGCAATTTCATTAAAGGGAGTTTAATATTGGATTTTTTGTTCAATTATTTCAAATTTGGGCTAGCAGTTCAGAGGCAGATGTCATATGAAAATATTTTTTAATTGGGCTATGATGGCAAATTTGTTCAACAGTTCAGCATTGTAGTATGGCCGATGCTTTTTTCTTTGATCTTTGCTGATGTTTAAATCAGGCACCCTAGAAAAACGACGAAGGAGGAGCTTAAAACCTACTCTAACTTCCAATTTTAGTTAAACAGCGATGTAGGCGGTAACTATCTAAATAGCGACAAAATAAGCCATAGGTAAATGTAATATAATTGACAGCTTAGGCCGGATGCAGGGAGGAGCGAATGTAATTTTCATCAGGTGTCAGTAACACGTGTTTATTTGCGCCTGCGCCATACTACAAGCTAAATAAAGGATTCTACCTCGGCTTTCTGTTTAAACCGCTCGGTGGGCGTAGCCCACCTTGCGGTTTAAACAAGAAAGCCTTGGTAAAAGAATCCTTTATCTATTACTTATTACTTACTCACTGATAACTTAGGATAATAAGCAGTTTCAAGCTAGTTTTGCTTATGATAAATTTACAAGCAAGCAAATAATAAAGATGCTGACCTGACTGTGTGTATGTGCAGGCTGGTGTGCACTGTTATTGTTTATATGCAGTTATATGAGGATTTCTTGAGACAACACTCAATCAATTAACACTTACTTGCCAGTTAAAACAGTTAATAGGGTAGACTTCGTTGTTGGTACAATTTTCTCCTCCTCGGCATAACATGTATAACCTGTAGCAATAATAAAACATAGTTCTAGGCAAATAAAAATTTTGAGTGTAAAATCGTGAATACATGTATTTTCTAACCCATCAGTTTAAACATTTGTTTTGGGTGCTCTAAAAAAACATCTTATTGAGATAGTTCTTTTCAGCACCCAAAACAAAAGTTTTGGTTAAGACACAGCGCTCCAGATAGCGTCTGTACAGACATAAATCATGGGTCCGTTTTCCCCAGATACGGATAGAGTTGAAAATTACTACGTACCGGATATGGGTGTGTTTTTGCCTGTACCGGTAACACGTAGTTTTCATCCATTTCGAATCAGAATACGCTTGTTATTTTAACTGAATTCTGAATCTATCAAAATTTATGGGTTCAGAAATCCAGAATCAACTTGCTGGACTGCTTATTGAAGTTTTATTTTTGCCTCAATAGAAACTCCCCAATGTTAAATTGCATCCCCTTACCATGTCTTCCTTGAAGAACATGTGTTTTCAGAATAATATGTGCGCAGAGACAACTCTAGGGAGTTTGCTATCAATTTGGTCCTTTTAAATTTGTGTGAACCAGTCAAAGTAAAAACTGAAAGTAGGAATTTCTCATATTTAGAAGGGCAGCGTGTTTCCTATGTGCATATATATATATATATGGCCATTGCCGTTTTGATTGATGGGTGATCAAACTGTATATGAAGATAGAAACAATGTGACCCATTTTAAATACAAGTATAAGGTTTTATAAGAACAAGAAATGTCACAAACACGTGACGAATGCCCCCCAAAGGAATTGGTTTAGCATAAGACACATTTGAGGAAACTTAGCTGTAATATAGGAGATATGCTCCAGACACAAAAAACCTAGAAATGAGGCCAGAAGTCAATGTCAAGGTCAAAGTGACCAAATATGGTATGCACCACTCCGCCATCCCAAGAGGAATCAACACCCCAAATTTGGGATTCCTACATCAAATAAATAGGAGATATGCTCCAGACACAACTATTATAGAAACTAGGTCATAGGTCAAGATCACAGTGACCTAAAAATGGATTGTGACACATCAGCATCCAAAGATGTATCCATACAGAAAATTTGGGATTCCTCCCTCAAATAATATATGAGATATGCTCCTGACATGATTATTGTAGGAATAAGGTCAAGGTACCAAAACTGATACATGACACACTGCCATCCCAAGATGCAACCACACACCAAATTTGGGATTCCTAGCTCAAATAATAAAGAAAAAAGCTCCAAACATGATTATTCTAATAACTAGGTCAGAGGTCAAGGTCACAGTAACCCAAAACTAGTATGCCTCACTTTGCCATCCAAAGATGCATCCACCCACCAAATTTGGAATTCCTACCTCAAAGAAAATAGAAGTTATGCACCAGACTCTATGCCGATTCTAGAAACTAGGTCAGCGGTCAAGGTCACTGTGACCAGAAAATGGAATGGACAATCAGCCATTCCAAGATGCATTAACACACCAAATTTGGGATTCCTACCTTAAATAATAAAAGAGATATGCTCCAAATATAATTATTCAAAAAACAAGGTCAAATGTCAAGTTTAAGGTCACAGTGACCCGTAAATGGTACACCGCACTCCACCATCCTAAGATGCATCCACACACCAAATTTGGGATTCCCATCTCAAATAATTTAAGGGATATGTTTTGGACACATATATTCTACAAACTAAGTCAGAGGTCAAGGTCAAAGTGACCTGAAAATGGTATGTGACACTCCGCAATCTAAAGTGGCATCCATACACCAAATTTGGGATTCCTACCATCAATAATATAAGAGATATGCTCCGGACATGATTATTCTAAAAACTTGGTCAGAGGTCAAGGTCTCAGTTACCAGTAAATGGTACATGACACTCCACCATCCCAAGATGCATTCACACACCAAATTTGTATTCTTATCTCATGTGCTCCAAACACAATAATTCTTAAAACTAGGTCAGAGGTCAAGGTCACAGTGACCGGAAAATGATATGTGACACTCTGTCATCCCAAGATGCATTTACACACCAAATTTGGAATTCCTACCTAGATATGCTCTGGACACTATAATTCTTAAAACTAGGTCAGAGGTCAAGGTCACAGTGACCCAAAAATGATATGTGACACTCAGGCATCCCAAGATGCATTTACAAACCAAATTTGGAATTCCTATCTCAAAGAATATAGGAGATATGCACCAGACTCAATGCAGTTTCTAGAAACTAGGTCATAGGTCAAGTTCAAGGTCACAGTGACCCAATTATAGTATGGGACACTTCCTCATCCCAAGATGCATCCACACATAAAATTTGAGATTCCTATCTCAAATAATATAAGAGATATGCTCCGGACATAATTATTATAAAAACTAGGTCAGAGGTCAAGGTCAAAGTCACAGTGACTTGTAAATGGTATGTGACACTCTGCCATCCCAAGATGCATCCACACACCTAATTTGGAATTCCTACGTCAAAGAATGAAAGAGATAGGCTCTGGACACAATAATTCTTACAACTAGGTCAGACTTCAAGGTCAGAGTGACCCGAAAATGATATGTGACACTCTGTCATCCCAAGATGCATTTACACACTAAATTTGGAATTCCTGTCTCAAAGAATATAGGAGATTGGACCAGACTAAATTCAGTTTCTAGAAACTAGGTCAGCGGTCAAGTTCAAGGTCACAGTGTCCCAATTATGGTATGCGACACTTCATAATCCCAAGATGCATCCACACACCAAATTTGAGTTTTCTACCTCAAATAATATAAGAGATATGCTCCGGACTCGATTATTCTAAAAACTAGGTCAGAGGTCAAGGTCACAGTGACCCGAAAATGGTACGCAACACTCCGTCATCCCAAGATGTATCCATACACCATATTTGGAATTCCTACCTCAAAGAATATAGGAGATATGCACTGGACACGAAGCGGGACAGATGGACGGACGGACAGTGCATTTACAATATGCCTCCCAAGATTCCTTTGGGGGCATAAAATTGGCAAAGCCAAAATTAATACATCAGTGGAACATGTACGGATTGAAAATAGCTGGTACGGGGGATCAAGTTTCATTTGGACCAGTACTGGTACTGATGGTAGTCAAAATTATCTGGAGCACTGAGAGATGAGAAAATCAATTTTCAATTCCCCATCATTATCTAATTTAGGCCTGAAAATATATATGCCAGTGTATCCACAGCCTTAACATCAACTTAGTCAGATCAATGTCTTCACAGTTCAATGGAAGACTAAGGACTCATGGTGTCTCCATGTCCAAAGCAAATACTCTGATCAGACTGGGCAGATGACCTGAGGGTGATCTGTCACTTCTTTAGGCACACATGTTATTTTGCTAACTTTGTCAAGCAGTTGCTCAAAGCTTTTTTTCCACAGCAGTGGAATAGTTTGCCGCCTAGTCCACTATAGAATAGATTGCCCCAGAGTATGGTGATTCAATTGCTAGGGTAAAAGGTGAAAGATGATATCTAAATCACATGAATGGCCTAATCAAACCAAGAATAAATTGACTGCCCAAACATGAGATGGTTCCTGTGAAGTCCTGTCAGACATCAACCAATCAAATAGTAACATTTATGTCAGGTGACCAAACTTATACAGTGGAGTTGATTTCATGAAGTATGCAGGCAATAAGCCTGGAGTCCGTCAGTCTGAAGCTTGTTCACTCCATAACTTTTATACCCTTAGAGATATTGATTATAATTGGTAGGTGTATATATCTGGTCAAGACTGTATGTCACATGCAATAATGGTAGTTCTCCCTAGCTTCCTATTGAGTTATCTCCCTTAAATAATAGTATCATGTTGGGTCAGGACAGTGTGTTGCATGCAAAAATGGTTGCTCTCCCTTGCTTCCCTTTTGAGTTATCTCCCTTAAATAATAGTATCATGTTGGGTCAAGACATTGTGTTGCATGCAAAAATGGTTGCTCTCCCTTGCGTCCTGTTTGAGTTATCTCCCTTGATGCATAAACAGTGTGTGTTCCATAGCTTCCATTCCCTTTCAGATGATTTGATAATACAAGGGCGGATCCAGGATTTCTTGACAGAGGGTTCAAATTGGCAAATGGTGGGTTCGATTCGTAAACTTTACCTGATTTGTCATTAATTTTTCCTGATTTTTCTGAAAATACTCAATGAAAATGAAATAATTTTGTCTCAAATTGGGTTTGAGTGAGCCCCCGAACCCCCCTCTGGATCCGCCACGGTTTTTCAGCATGTTTTAATCTTTTGTATATGGAAGTCACCCCTTAATTATTACTTTTGCAAAAAGTGAAGACCCTGATGAAATGCAGCATAATGCTGGATTTTACGTGGGTCTACACTGATTGTTACAGAAAAAAGATCTTCAGACAAAGGCACTATATTTTGAAAATTATAAACTAACACCCCTAGATATGCACACTGGATTATTCCAAGTTTATTATATCAAACCTGGAGGAAGATTCCATTAGTTTACAAAGGGTTAATTAATGAATAAGAAAATAATCAAAATTTTAAGCATAAAAAGTCCCCATATCTAGAGCTATAAGATAAGTACTATTGTTATTCCCTTTCTAGCATGGTTAATCACTAACTTACAAGTAGCTGCATGTAAAATTTCTGCAGTCTCTATAGCTGAGCAGGCTGGCTTGAGCCTAAACTGGTTGCAAACTTGGAGGGACAGCTTTTCTCAGCTGGAGCCAAGTTCTGAAGCTGTGCCATTTGCAAGTACATCTGGAAGTCTAAATAATATCATAAACTTTAACTTAAGCCCTAAAATGAAAAAATAAGTGTGTTTGGGGTAACGGTTCTGAAAGTTCTAATTAGTGTAAGCAAACATATTTTTTTCTTTTTTTTTCTGGGAAAAAAACTATTTTTTCCCAGAAAACCTGAAAAACTTCTAGGTTTCACAATAACTTTAGTTAAAAGGTCGGGTGCCCTAAACACAGGTATTTATTTTTTTTGGCCTTACCAAGTCCACGGTTTTGTTTCCTGCCATCATCAGTATTTGGGCAATCACTTTTCCAACATATTATTGCCTCTGGTGGGGCACATGTCCAGTCTTGTCTGTCAAACTCATAATACAAGGGAATATAATTTCCCTCATAATAACACCTACACAGCCTATCCATTTTATATTTGGAATTTGGATCATTCTTATCATATGGGTCATCACACTCAACAAGTTTATTCCCTGGGTTATTCTCTTTCTTCGTACAGAAAGTCTTTTTATAAGGGCATTCAACTGAATGGCTGGACAGAATGTATTGATCAGAATTGTATGATTCTGGTTCTTGACAGAAATCACACCTGATTGTTAAAGAGTCTATCACCCTGGTTTCTTCACCTGGAACAAAGAAAATGAAAAAAGTCAATAAGCAATGCTTATCAGATACCCCCCGCACATTTAGAGTCAGAGAAAAAACTTGTCAAGTTATAGTTCAAACCAGCAGACTTTAGTTTTGAAAAGAAGATTTCATTATAATCTGTGCAAACAAAAATCATAACACTCCTTCATGCATATGTTCAATGTGTCTACATTGTATCGGCAAAGTATCAAATTGCTCCATTAAATGATGTGGTAGGAGTTGATTGACCCATTAAGGCACCACCTATGCATATACAAAAGCCATATTAGGGAAAAATTGTCTAAGTTCTCACAGCTGTCATTTTGGCAAAAATTATTTTTTCTGAACCAAACTCCTTCATGCATATGTTTCAAATTGTCTAAGTTCTCACAGCTGTCATTTTGGCAAAAAATATTTTTTCTGAACCTAACTCCTTCATGCATATGTTCAATGTGTCTACATTGTCTAGGAAAAGTATCAAATTGTTCCATCAAAAGCTGTGGTAGGAGTTGATCGGCCAAGGCACCATCTATGCATATACAAACAGGTTAGTAGGGAAAAATTGTCTAAGTTCTCACAGCTGTCATTTTGGTAAAAATTATTTTTTCTGTACCAAACTCCTTCATGCATATGTTCAATGTGTCTACATTGTATAGGAAAAGTATGAAATTGTTCCATCAAAAGCTGTGGTAGGAGTTGATCGGCCCATGTATGGCCTATAATAGCATAAGCATAAAACCCTATATTATAAGCCATTTAGAACTACAAAGAGAAATAACTCTGATAGAATTGGCCCTTACTTTTTTGTCTAAAAAATTTGTCTTGCATATATGAACATGTTTGCAAGATTAAATAAAAATCCAGCAATGACTCTTCAAGATATTAAGGAAACAAAGCGTTACGGACAGACGGACGCACGGACGGACAACGTGAAAACAGTATACCCTCTACAAACAAAGTTTGCGGGGGGTATAATAATATTTGCCATATTGGTCAGGATAAGCATTTTTCGGGCAAAAAATATAAATGTCTCCTTTTCCATTAATTTTAACATATATTTTGGGTGCTCAAAATCAATAGAACTGTCTCATTAGAGATGGTTCTTTGAGTACCAACAACAAATGTTTTGGTTGAGAATACAAATAACTAGACTTCAGTCGATGGTACACCATCGCAAATACTCGCTTTTTATCTAACCAAAGCATCTGTAAAGTTTGAAGTTGCTACATACAAAGGTTTAGGAGGAGATGCATTTACAAGAAAATACATTATTTTACTTTTGACATTGACCCTATGTCAAGGACAAACACGAAACATTGTCAAGTATCCTCTACATCATGTGACCTATGCACCTGCAAAGTTTGAAGTTGCTATGTCCAACAGTTTAGGAGGAAATTCATTTACTAGCAATATTTGATTTGACCTTGACCATGAAGCATTGCCCTCTACATCATGAGGCCTATGTACCTGCAAAGTTTGAAGTTGCTACTGCCAATGGTTAAGGAGATGCATTTACAAAAAAAAATATCATTTGACCTTTGATCTTGACCCCACGGTCAAGGGGATCAAGGTCACAAAAAATGTTGGCCAGTATCCTCTACATCATGTGACCTATGCACCAGCAAAGTTTGATGCTACTACATCCCAGGGTTAAGGAGAAGATGCATTTACAAGAAATACATGTTTTGACCTTGAACACAGGAAATGTTGCCCAGTGCCCTCTACATCATGTAACCTATGCACCTACAACGTTTGAAGTTACTACGTCAAACGGTTTAGGAGGAGATGCCTTTACAAGAAATATATTTTTTGACCTTTGACCTGGACCTTTGGGTCAAAGTCACAGAAAATAATGCCAAGTGCACTCTATATCATGTGACCGATGTACCTACAAAGTTTGAAGTTACTACGTCTAAAGGTTAAGGAGGAGATGCATTTACAAGAAAATATATTATTTGACATTTGACCTTCACCTTGGGCTCAAGGTCACAGGAAATGTTGTCATGTACCCTCGCTCAAGGTCACAGGAAATGTTGTCATGTACCCTCTACATTATGTGACCTATTCAGGTACAAAGTTTTAAGTTGCTATGTCTAAAGGTTTTGGATTAGATACATTTACAAGAAAATACATTATTTGACCTTGGCATCAAGGTCACATGATATATTGCCCAGTACCCTCTACATCATGTGACCTATTCAGCTACAAAGTTTGAAGTTGCTACTTTCTAACGTTTTTGGAGGAGATACATTTACAAGAAAATACATTATTTGAGCTTAGACCTTGATTTTGGGGTCAAGGCTACACAAAATGTTGCCCAGTACCCTCTACATTACCTATTCAGCTACAAAGTTTGAAGTTGCTATGTCTAATGGTTTTGGAGGAGATACATTTACAAGATTATACATTCTTTGACCTTGACAAAATGTTGTCAAGGACCCTCTACATCATGTGACCTATTCAGCTACAAAGTTTGAAGTTGCTATGTCTAACGGTTTTGGAGGAGATACATTTACAAGAAAATACATTATTTGACCTTTGACCTTGACAAAATGTTGTCAAGTACCCTCTACATCATGTGACCTATTCAGCTACAAAGTTTGATGCTGCTTCATCGAACGGTTTAGGAGGAGATAATATAGAAGAAATGTGACTGACGGACGGACCCACTTTGGTACAAAATTAATATACCCTTTATATCTAAAGAAAAAAGAGGGGACGAGGGTCATCCAATAAAGAATGAGACTTTTATCATAGTCTAAAAATATGTGTATGCAATTAGTTAAAATTCACCATATTAATACTATGATATCTCAGCAATTCAGGAATAGAAACAATATGTTTGTGATTGATCAGTTGCCATAGAAACGTAATGTTTTGTGGAAGGACTAGAAGATGCATGGCTGCGTTTATACATTTTTTGCATACCTATGGTCATTCAAAATTGTTTATTTTCAATCACAGAAAGAACTTAACCTCTGTATATCATTTCTTCAACTGTACAGTCTTACTGTTGCATAATATTCTATAAAAGAAGAACCAAACATGTATATCCTTTATTTTGGTTGCCTAGCAACCAATTTACTTGATTTTTTATAAACACACTACTTTGCGTTGCTATGGTAACTAAGTTAGCAATGTATTTCGTACAAAAGGCATGTTTAATGTGCAACTGGTTGTAATTTAGGTTACATTAACAAAAACCTGTTCGCTTTAATTGCCTTTGACTATTTGATATTAACTTTTAAAGTCAAGACATCAGCGAAAATACCAGATCTTTCTTGGAAACTTGATTTTTTAAGCTTTGTTTCCATGGTAACAGCCGAAGACTCTGGAGCACTACTTTTCCCTATTGGTTGTAGACAGATTGCATGAGCATATACAAGTATTACTAGAAAAATAAACTACATTTTAATCTGTTGCCATGGTGACCACCTATAGTGAACTGTTCACGCGTATTCACCTAGTCTTCTTATGTTGTCTAGCAACAAAAATTGGAACACACATGTTGAATATGGTACATGTGAATAGCCAAAAAGACGTGCTAGCTTTGAAAGAGATTTCATAAGTCCAGCATGTAAATTCACTGCGCTATAGCAAAAGTCTCATTCTTTATTGGATGACCCTCGTTTAACAAGACAGCAGTCTGAAGAACAGATAAATCCCCTGCTGCAGAATGACTTTGTCAGAGTGGTGGAATCTTTGTAAAGTTCTCACTAATTCCAAATTTGGATTATTTTATTCCAACTTTTTCGTTCTGACTCCAACTTTTTTCAAAAGTTCAATTAGAGAAGTATGGTAAAAACTCTTAAACTGCTCTGGTAGACAGCATATTTACTCCTATTTGCAAAATCCTAGTGAGAACTCTGCTTTGGAAGCGAGGCCAAGTGAACAGTGTGGATCACAGAGTCCAGGCTTTGAGGTTATAAAACTTTTTTCAGGCTCAACTCAGCTGAGCATGAAATTCATCCTGCTCATAAATGTTAAAATGCCAACAATTGTCGGCATTTGAACATTTATCAGCATGATAAATACAACCTCTGAGAGGCTTAAAGCAAGAAACTTCTTCATTTGTCAGTATTTTAGTTTTTATGAGCAGATAATTCCAACTCAATGTTTTTATCGTTTTTTTGGCGATTTTGATTGGTCCGTTGGTAAAATTAAATGGTTTTTATACTTCAATAAAAACCCTTGCATATGAATATTTGTTATCTGCCTTGATTTCACAGTGCTAATAACGAACTGTACATAAAACTTCGAACACAAGTGACAAGTAGGGTACCCTATTGTTGTGTTCGAGGTAAAACATTCACCAGTTAAAATATAGTTAAACATGTTGAAAGCTCATTTGAAAACCCTTACACCGTATGAGGGTGCATCTTCAAAGCAACAGGAGGAACTCTAAGAAATGAACCCGATGACCTGGTTATGTAATGTCACTTAACACAAACAGTCACGTCATCGGAGAGAATCAGCATCAAAACAATGGCTACATCAACAACGAAATGTTTCAATACAGTTTGACAGCGTCAAAACAAAATTTTTAGGTTAACGCTTAGGGCCTGTCATTCCGTGGAAGGGCCTTACTCTAAATGCTCTTCAATGAGCCCAGCAAGCTAAAGAAAACAATTCCAAACTAAATGGAGATGTTTTTGAGCTCATACTCATATACTCGCTCCAAATAGAGTGCAATTTTAATCATTATTTAGCATAACAAAGTTTTGAACTGACATAATTTTCAAGATGGCTGCCCAATCTTTCATAGACAGGGATTACGAACTATTTTCCTTCAGTGGGCTTTTAAATTTGAAATGTTGTCAACAACCCTTTACAAATATGCTGTTTTTGTTCCAAAGTTGGAATTATAAGGAATGAAATTTAATTTTTTTGCTGTTATCTATGTGTAAACTCCGGCGAATCACTCACAAATTTAACATAAAGCCTTCTGGCTTTATTCAATTTGTGAGTGATTCCCTTGAGTTTACACATCTATAAAAACCAAAAAATAAAATTTCATTCCTGTATTGAAATTTCGTTCTCAATTGAGTTGAGCATGAAAAAAGTTTTATAACCTCAAGACCAGGCCTTCCGGGTTGTAAAACTTGAGTACAGTCTCAGATTCAAAATAAAGCGCAATGATTGGCTGCTTGCAGACACGTGTCTGCAAGCAGCCAATCATTGCACTTAATTTTGAGTCTGAGAATGAACTCTTGAGGCCAGGGTTCGATCCAAAAATATATGGAGCAGAGGCAAAATTTAAAGCTAAACCCCATGATGTTTAATTGATCTTGACCCCAGTCTGCATGGCTGATTAATATCTCACTGGCATTTGAACAAAGTTTAATGAAAACCTTTCACTTGGTTCAGGAGTTGTAGAGTGAACACAAAATTGAAGGGTAAAATCCATGGCCTTGAACTGTGGACTAGACCTTGAGTCTGTGTGGCTGAGTCATGGGTTCTGCACATCATCTCACTGACTCAGAGATGAACATTTGATCAAGTTTTATGAAAATTTTTCAAAAGGTTTGGGTGATATGGAGAGGACATGAAATTAAAGAGTAAATCTCATGACCATGAAGTGTGACCTTGACCTTGAGTGCATAGCCAGTCATGGGTTCTGCACACTGTCTCAATGTGAACATTTGAGTGAAGTTTAATGAAAATCTTTCCAAGGGTTCAGGAGATATAGAAACAAAATTGAAGGGTAAATCCCATGACCTTGCAGTGTGACCTAGACATTGGGTCATAGCCTGGCCTCAGGCACTGAGTTCAAGGAAAACGACTGCTACTGGACAAAAAAAAATTCTCTGCATAATCTCCCTTCTTGGCTCAAGCACTATCAGAGAGGTAGACACTTTTAGAATTAAAGAAATGTAATAAGATTTTTTGTAACATGATAAAATTATCTGTTAGACGGAGGCCAGTCTACTTGGGTCTGTGTAGCAGAGTCATGAGTTCTGCACACCATCTCACTTAGAGGAACATTTGACCAAAGTTTAATGATAATCTTTCAAAGCGTACAGGAGATTTGGAGCGGACACCAAAGTGTTATGGACTGACTGACTGACTAACTGACTGACAAACAGACTAAGGCCATTCCTATATCCCCATGCGCTTCACAGGTCAAAGGTCAAATAATATATTTTCTTGTAAATGCATCTTCTCCTTAACCGTCAAAGGGAGTGACATCAAACTTTGCTGGTGCACAGGTCACATGATGTAGAGGGTACTGGGCAACTCTTTATTTTGCCACAATGATACAATACATAATGTTTACCTAGAATTCATTGTTCTGTTCAAGAGATATCATACAGAAACTCTATTCTGGTCAAAATTTGACATTTCAAAATGCCGGCGTGACCTTGAGAATAAGTCATGATAATCACTGCTAATAGAGAATAAGGTCAAGGTCACCAAAATCTAATCAGCTCTTAAATCCCTCTTAACAATATATCTTTGCAAGTTTGGTTCAAATTAAACCTCTTTGTTCAAACTGTTTCGGAAGATAGTGTGCAGAAATGGCGGTGTATTCCTGTTTCTCCCACTTTTTGATTTTTAGGTAAATATGGGGTGGGAAGAACAGGAATAGTGGATAAGGTGAAAAGGTGTTAATCCATAACCTGAGGACATTTAGTTTATTTCAGTAAAGGTTAACATAAAACAGGTGTTTAGCTCATACAGGTGATAATAATTGAGCACATCGTTTAAATGTATATTCTTAGGTTTTGCTATAATAATCAAATTTAGACAAACAGTGAAGACCAAGATAAAATATTGTAATATGTGACATTTTATTAGGGTCTGCACTATTTGTTGAGATAAAACATACTTATCATTGTATCAAACCAGACTTCATATTTTTTTACATTTCATGCGGTTGCAAACTTGTAGCGCATGAGACTTTGGTATTTATCGCATATGTATACGATTTAACATGTAGATCTATTTATCTACAGCCTTATTTACAAGAACTTTCTAATTTAACCCTCTGTATAATGGAAACTCTAAATTTATCCCATGTATATGCGGACAGAGACGGCTATGATGAGTGCTCCCTTAAGACTTCCTTGCCCGCTAGATTTTACATCTACATGTATTATATACCTACAACCTTATGCATAATAATTTTCTAATTTAACCCTTTGCATGCTTGAAACCTGAATCTTTGTGTAGGCGAGCAGTGACGGCTATGACGAATCTTTAGGCCCTCGGGTGGAATATTTTACTGACCGTTCCAAGGCGGTACTTCTTTTGTGGATCTTTTATGTTTTTGCTCTGTCTTGTGTTTGCTATGTTTTGTGCGCGTCTGTTTATATGTGCTTTGTGGTCACCTGCTGGGAAAGGGCTGACCTCTTGGCTCTCATTTGTGGTGTCTTCTGTGCGTTTGTCACTTTCCCATTGGTATCCTGGGTCAGGTGTGGTACTTGATTGTATCGATTCCTGATCTTTGCATCCTTACTTACTTTGCATGAGCGCAGGTGAGTCTAAGACTCCCATGCTTGATATATTTTTCATGTGCATAAGTGATCGGCTCTTGCTACAAACTTATTCGTAATAATTTTCTAATCAAATCCTCTGCATAGTGGAAACCGCAATCAGTGTATATGCGAGCATAGACGGCTCTGACGAGTCTGTGCATGTGTACAGGCTTGCCTAAAACTTGATTGCTCGATAATGCGATATAAATTCTTCAGTTCATAATCATTCAAATATGCAGAAGCCATGATAGGATGCAGCATCAGCGTACTATACTACGGTGATCTCTCCAGCTTGAAGTCGCAGTTTAAGAGTGTTGAGGTCTGTATACGCGCGTTTCTCAAGCTGCATATACTGTTCCATGTCTCAACTAGACAGCTGTATCCCTGCATGCAATCATGAGTTGGAAACACTTGCATTGCCAAATTACTTTTTAGGAGTCTACAGGAACCTTTAAGAACATGCAAATGTTCCTATTTTTTTCTCAGTAATGCCAGCAGCGAAAGCACAGGCGAGTCTGTGCATTGGCAAAAACTCGACTGAACCTTCGTTGCTTTAAAATGCAACCAATACCAATTTTCCAGATTTTTTCTCATTGATGCAGCAGCGAAAGCTCAGGCGAGTCTGTGCGTTGGAGCCTCCGTTGTGTTTAAATGCGACAAATACCAATTTTCCAGATTTTTTTCTGGATAAACATTTGGATTAATTATGTTTAAGCTAATCCCAAGATTAATTGATTTACTGCGAAGAAGTAAAATATTCAGAAACAGACTATACTATACAGGTAACTTGTCCTAAATTCTACATAGTGGGAATAAGAGGAATAAGAATTTCTAAAAGTGGGAGAAACAGGAATAAACCAGAAATGGCTGATTAATAGCCTTTATGGGATGGTGACCTTGAAAATTAGGTCAAGGCCACAAAAATCTAATCATCTCTTCCCATTCTCCCAACAACTTATCTATACAAGGTGGGTTAAATCCACCCACTAGTTCAGAAGATAGTGAAATGTACCAGCCCCTCTCATTAAATTGGTAAAACCAGGATTTCACTCAGCAAGCTAAGTTTGAGTGCATCAGTCTGTTGCCTACGACTGACAACCCTAAATGTTGTAAATAACGACCTTGGTGAGGTTATATTTCGGGGAATAAAGCTGGGAGTTACTAAAATCTATTTTTTAAATCACTTCAGCAACCCACGGAAGGCTGTTGACCTGTTTTGACATGTTGCGACCTGCTTTATCGATCATTTTGGTTTCAAGGAGGGTTGCCGGTTTGGTTTTACCAGTTGGCACAAAGAGATAAATATGTTTACTAACTAATTCAACCAGCAACTACTTGAGGTTAGTTTTAGTTTAATGGTAGAAAATCACTTTGTTTCAGTCACACATTCCTTGAATCAATGTGCATAGCTTGTCACCATTAAAACTGTTTAGCCAAATCTGATTGGTGTATCCATGGGCGCTTTAGGAAATTGAGGCAATCAAGTTACTCATTATGAAGCAGTTGGCATTTTAATAAATGTATATTAAATGTCATTACCCTTTGTTGTTAATGTACTAATCTACAGAATCAAGAGTCTATCAGAACGAACCCTTGTAATGTTTAGACTCCTTAATGACTCGGCCTTAATAATTAATGCTGACTAGTTAACACAAAACAGTTTAAAATAGACAAGGAAGTCGGGACGTTACAATAGTGTGTCAAAAAGGCTGATTTATAAATCTTTATAGGATGGTGACCTTGAATTTTAGGCCAAGGTCACCAAAATATAATCAACTCTTAATTGTGCCACAAACAAAGCAATATTATAGAGATTGGCCAGAATCCATTGTTAGGTTCAAGAGATAATGTGCGGAAATCAATTTTTGGTCAAAATTTGACATTTCAAAGTACTGGTGTGACCTTGAAAATAAGGTCAAGGTTCTAAAATCTAATCAACTCTTAACCTTCTCCTAACCATATATGTATGCAAGTTTGGTTGAAATTCAACCACTGGTTCAGAAGGCAGTCTGCAGAAATGGCTGATTTAGTCTTTATAGGATGGTGACCTTGAAAATTAGGTCAAGGTCACCAAAATCTGATTAACTCTTTATGCCTTCATAACAATGTATCTATGCAAGTTTGGTAAAAGTTCATCCACTGGTTCAGAATATATATCACATCACTTTTTGAATGACTTTGAATTGACACGAAAGTTGATAATTACATCATAATCGCTAGTTTGAAAAGTGAAAAAAAATTGTAAACTGATAAAGAGAATACCAGGTATGAAGCTTACCGGGCTCAGCTTCGAGAATTCATGTTAAATCACTGGACAAGACTCGCAATTCAACTAGCATTCTCAAAGCCTTTAATTCCTAGTAAACTTGATATCAAAAGACACTCACAGAGTGTTCTCTATTTTAATACCTTGCCGACAGGTCTGTTCTTGAGCACAGGCTTCTGCCCATTCACCTTTATAGTTCTTGGCACAATGGTACTCATTTCCAAGTGGACAATTTTTCTCATTTTTTAAGCAATCCCATGCTTTTGTTCCATGGATCGGACAATAATTATTTTCTGGTCCTCCAACAGACCAGCCACATTCAGCACTCAAACTGTACTTCAGAAAATCTGCTATAATCTGAAATAAAAAACATGTAAAGAATTTTCAATAAGGCTAAGAAAAAAAAATGCCACTATTTGTGTACTGAAATTATCATATGCTTTTTACGTCTGCTGCATATATTCAAATGCACTTCAGACTAGATTTTATCATTGAAGCAAACAATATGAACCCTGATCAGCCTGCTCCCTTGGGAGCAGTCTGATCTGGGTACATATTATTTGCAATATAGACTACCTAAGAACATAAGCAGACAAGAGCAACAGATGAAAAAAGTTGTGACTTGCAGAAAGAGTTATCGAGCATATATAATGTATGAAAGCTTCAAATATGGTATGCATGACAAAATATGGTTTTATTTTGCTATATTATATTAAAGCTTGCACATGAGGTTAAATAAGAAACAATATGGCACCGCAGACAGTTAATCCCCTAAGAATACTAAACCCTGACCCTTTTTAAATTTTTGTATTTAAAATGTCTGCTTATTATGTCTGCTGCATATAATTTTAAAAGCACTTCAGATTTTTTTTATCATTAGACTTCGAGCTAAAAAAGGTCCTGCTCCCCCCCACCCTAGGGAATTTTGCAGACATATCCTATCTTGAAGAGAATTTCAAGCGGCATCTTTTAAGAGATGTTTGCACTCTGTGCTCCGGGGCGTTAGTCTCTGACAGCCTGTTACATATGTTACTGTAACAAACTAAGGAAAAAAATCAAAATGAAAGTTTGAGCTACAGAAAGAAGACATTAAACCATCTAATTATTCAAATTTCTTATGTAGTTTGCAAGCTGGATGCCTCAGCTACATAAAAGCAGCATTTTAAATAAAAATACAGCCTTCAATGGTGTTATATGCGTTACATGATTAAATTTCCCTTTGAAAGTTGAAATCGTGACTAACATCATTTAATTTTACAGACGATTTGTGCATTTTTGCAAGTATTTTTGATCTTAGTTTACTAAAATACTCATTTGACTAATAGAAAAAAACAAAGTTTGCTTTTCTATCTCAAATACATTGTTTTATATGAGCTATTAAACAACCCTACCCCCAATTTTAAGTATCCAATTTTGGTATCTATTATTGAAGAAAAATATATATCAATATTTGACACTCGTAGATATCTTACATTTTTGGCACTGTCTTGCTAATGCAATAAAGAATCATACATTTGCAAGTTAATGACATCAGGTTCAGAGCACTTATTAAAGTATGTAACGTATGTTACATGGCATAATAAATGAGCAAGGAAATTGTCTTGGAAATAAGAGATGATAGTTCAGAAAAAATACCATTTTTCACATGTTTTCCTATTAATCTCTAGCCTCTAGTGCCTTAGTCTTAGTAATTACAGTCATTGCTGATAACAAGCCCACATTTCATCACAACCAGTAGAATCATGGCATAGTATTAGGACTGCAAACTGAGTACAATCCTGTTACAATCCTCTTCCTCTCCACCCCTTTGGGAATTGTGCAGACATATCCTACCTTAAAGAACAATTTAAGCTGCATCAAATAAAAGATGTTTGCACTCTATTAACTGGGGGGTTAGCCTGTAATGGTATGATACATATGTTACCATATCAATTCAAGAATAAATGAATTGAAAGTCTGAGAAACAGAAAGAAGACATAAAACTATCTATTTATTTGAATTATTCATGTAGTTTGCATGCTGAATACCTTTGATAAATAAGAAAGTGTTTTTTAACAAATATACAGCTTCCTATGGTGTTATATGTGTTACATTAATTAAGATTACTTTTTAAAATTGGTAATTGTGACAAACATTACTTATAAGCATTTCGTGTGATCCTCCTCTTTTGCCATCAAAAGACTTAATTTTCTTTGTATATGTGGCCAGTGCCAGCGTCAAACAAATTGACTCAGCTATAACTTGAATCCTTAGCATTCTTCAAAAGCAGAAACAGCATGTCAGTGTCATGGGATCAAACACCTGATTAAATATGGGTTTAATGCCATTTCACATATATGCATACAATGGAGTATGACTCTGGTATATGTCTCTTCCTGTGAAGTGGCAAAAGCAATCTTACTGCAGCTGCCTCTGCATCCTTTCTAGTCAAATGATAACTTTGCTCTGATTTTGCGAAATCAATGTCTCTACCGTGTACCTCTAAGAATACTTTAAGATTTCTGACATTGGTCAAACAGAAATTTGATAGGCTGCTTTTTTGCATCATTTGCCATGGAACCTATCCAGTCCTTTGGTGCTTAAGTCCTCAGGTCTTAGATCAATAGTATTTTGCTGCGCCCAAAGAACTTTATAAGTTTTCTTTAGTTACAATGTTGACTCTTGATGGTTTTGGCAGACCGTCTGAAACAATTTCTGTTACACCTTGAAAGTTATCCAGTATATGAGAAAGAACATGAAGTTGGACATTGCCATCAATAATGTTTGTAGCTGGTTGTTTTCTTATGTCAGTACGTTGAAGCAAGTCTTAAAATAATGTAAAACCTATGATTTCACAGTGTTTGCAGCCATATCATTAGCTGTTGCATTTAAAAGAAGGAAAGTGGACTATAGGTAGAATAGGATAACCAGCAATTCTATATTATGCTCAATTGAAGATTTATACAGAGTAAACAAGTTGATAAGGTGCCTCATTTCATGATCCATTGAAAACACTGATGAAAACACTTGCCTCTGACTGTGTAATCAAACAGGATGTCACGACAATGCCCTTGCTAATTTTTTATGACGAGTTATATATGTTACGTCCTTTAATAAGCGCTCTAATCTTAGAAACTTAGTGAATCATTGAATTGAAAGGGTCTAATTTACGCTCTGTTCATCCTGCATGTCATTGCTTTACCTGCTGTGATACATCTAGTTCGTTTATCTGAAGGGAAAGAGTTACCTCGGTTTCAACACTTTAGAAGTACAAAGGCTTCAAATAAGTTTTTGAATGCTTGGGGAAAGATAATAAGTGCAGAGACATTATTAGATGAAAAAATGTTTGTTGCATGTATGGAAAGGCTACATTTATAAAAGTTAACCAGCTAAGATAGGTTTCTTTATCACAGAAATACCAAGGTACATCAGTCCATGTACTCTTTGCTTTTAATGGCATAGTTTTCCTCCTTGTAAAGCTTTAGTCTTTCTCCTACTTGCAGAGTATCACTTGAAACACATACTCAAAGAGCCAACTATTAGGAATTCATATCAGTTTCCGAATGTTCCAAGCCATGAATGGCAAAATTGGAAAGTTGATAATGGCTCATCAATTTTGAGTGGACTGGTGGTAAAAATTGTATAACAGTAAATGATTGAAATATTGTGTGATGATTCTACTAGTTGCAAGGAGGCGTGTGATAATAATGATTACCACAGAAGCAGACAACGACAAACTTTTAACATGAGTGTTAAATCGATGAGAAATAGTTTGGACCATTTCATTTATCTTATTTTCTTGTACAAATGTAAAACTATCTTTTCTATTTGTGGCTCTATATTTAGCATTATATGCACAGTATTATAGAAATGTGTCCAAAAGGTCATTGATAACATCTGTAACAACAGTCCATGGGCTTGATAATCAGATATGAATATAATTTCTAGTGTTTTGGCACCAAAGACTTATAAGTACACATTAAGTGTCCTGATCATAAACTTAATGACATCTTGCAGATATATGAGCAAGACAGACTAAGAAAATTTAAAATGTCCCTTGCATGTGTTTTACTTTAACGGTAATAACAAATTTCGGTCCTCTGTAAAACTGGGAGTAGGGCTGTGTATTACCTCCTATAAGACAATATTTAAGATAGAAAAGCAAACTTGGTTTCTCCTATTCATCAATTGAGTATATGTTTGTAAAATCTAATAAAACATTTTAAAACCAAGTCATAGTAGTTGTTTAACTAAATGACGTTAGCCACAATTATAGCTTTAAATTAGGTTCATGTAAGCCACATAACACCACAGTTATCTGTATTAATGTTAAACAGCTTCCATATGTTGTAAAGACATCCAGTATAAAGACTATAAGAATGTCAATTTATTAGATAATTTTAATGTCTTCTTTCGGTAGCTCAAACATTCAAATTTCTTATTCTCAAATTGATATAGTAACATATGTAACAAGCTGGTACAGGCTAACGCCCTGACTTACAGAGTGCAAACATTTCTTATTAAATGCAACTTGAATGGTTACATAAGATGTAATATGTCTGCAGAAATCCAAAGGGGATTGAGATGGAGCAGGCCCTTACTCAGCTTGATGTCAAAATACTGTTTGATGATTTTACTTATCACGCTAACATATGTAACGCTCTCTGATCTTTAAAACTTGGTGCCAACTAGCAGATCTATAAGTCTTTTATCATACGAGCCAGCTTAAAATCCCTAAACAATGTAAAATATCAAACAGCTGTGAGTTTTTTCACAATTTTAGCTCAAACTTTCAAACTACATTTCCTTTATTTGATATGGTAACGCATGTAACACACTGTTTCAGACTAACGCCCCAACGTAGAGAGTGCAAACATCCCTTATTCTATGCAGCTTGAGTTGTACTATAAGAAGGAATATGTCTGCAAAATTCCCTCTGGGAGATTAAAACATTTTTAGGCATATCTTACGTAAATACAATGAGCTTGCCCATTTATTACATCAGGTAACATATGTTACAGCCTCTGATATTAAAAATTTTGCAACAAACTTGCAGATTTATGAGTCTTTTCATATAAGCAAATAAATCCCAAACAATGAAACACATTCATCAACTGCAAATATTTTTTAACTATTTTTACTTTAGTTTTAATACCAAACATTTCACCTTAAAACTGGGTAGGGGTTGGGTTGTTTAATTGCTTATTCCAGAAAAATCATTTAAGCTAGGGAAACAAACTTTGATTTTTCTGTTAGCCAATTGCATAAGCTAGTCAGACATGGTTAAAAACATTTTACAAAACACACAGAGAGATTGTGAATGTAAATGATGTTAGCCACACTTGCAAATTTTTTTGGGTTATCTGATTTATGTAACGCATATGACACCTTAGGAAGCCGCAATTTTGTTCAAATGGCTGTCATACGTAGTTAAGATATCCAGTATGCAGACTATATGAATGATTTTAAAAAATAACTATTTTAATGTCTTTAATTTGTAGCCCAAACTTTCAATTTACTTTTTCTTAATTTGATAAAGTAACGTATGTTACAGGATCTTACAGACTAACGCCCCAACGCACAGAGTGCAAACATGTCTTAAAAGACTTGGCTTTCAAGTCACTAAAAGACAGGATATGTCTGCAAAATTCACTAGGGGGGGGGGGGAGCAAACCCATTCTCAGCCACCCGTCTACATGGAAGCAAATAGAGTTTATTGATCTTTTTATTTAAAATATGGGATTTATTTAAGAAAGGAATTCAGTTTTTGGAATGTTCATGGAATCATGAATACTTCGGGTCTCTTGCAAAGTAAGTGAAGGCTTCACTTTAACTTTGCAAGAGAGCCCAAGTATTTATGATTCCATGAACATTCCAAAAATTGAATTAATTACTTATATTTACATTTTATATCATCAGTCAAGTATAATTTTTCAATTTTCACCTAGCTTGGCTGTTTTTCCAGATATTTTGAATTAAATCAGCCATAACGTAGGGTTTGGAATAGCCAAAATGCCAAATTTCCACGCTTAACGTCATGGAAATACGTGCTCACTGTCACACAAACGTCAGTAAACAAGCAACGTTATTGGATGGACTTGACCTTAGCCCGCTCAAATGGTGCGTATGTGGGTGTGGCTTAAATCTATTTGTTCACGAAGGTATGAACCACATCTCAAATGTAAAGGTTCATTTAAAAACTCGCAGTGGAAATGTAAATAATAACCGAGGGAGGTGAAAAATCTGATAAACGAGTGCGCAAGCACGACTTTCTTTACATGAATTTTCACCTCCCGGGGTTTATAAATCCCATATTTTAAATATAATGGTTCAATAAACTGTATATTACATGTATTCTGCTTGAACTGCTTGCTCAAATCAAGAAAATACTACGGTATGTGATGTGGCAAAACTAGCAGGATCATGGCATGTCTAATTCTAACATGAGTAGTGATATATCAGTTGTTCCTGCTGAAAAAATGGAAGTCCGCCCTTTTGGAAATCTTCATCATCGAGTCTATCTCAGAATTTCAAACGTCTGTAACTTTTTTATTAGTGAACGAAAACATAAAGTGTGAGTAGTCTTTTTCTTAGCAGGGCTTCCATTAACTTTCAAATCCAGGAAGTCCAGACTTCCTACCTTTGAAATTTGGAAGTCCCATTGATTTTTTTGGAAGTCCCACTTTTTTTCTGTGATATGGTCACGGTATAGCGGATTGTTAAACTTGCTTTGAAAAATAAACATATATATTTCAGAGATAATTCTTCTTTGTTCCTTACAATGCATTTTTATTTTTAATTGCTTATAATGCTACAGAGGGGATGTCTGGTATCTCCTGAATTGACATGTAATCAGCCTAGATGGGGAAGAGAGAGCTGTTTGCTTTGCTTGTCTTCCTGGTGTCTTGTGATTGTTGTGTTGCTCTTCCTCACGATGCCAGGGGTTTGTCTGCAGTTTGTGATTGTGGTATTTCCTGATCATACTCACCAATTTTGATGCCCATGTTGTCTGGTCTTGGACTGCAGTATGGTCAGCTGAGCATAGGACTTTCATCAGTAAAGCTAAAACCCACACCATGCTGAGTCTGAATTAAACCTGCATTCATATTCATGTGATGGATGGATGGATGGATGGATGTATGGATGGATGGATGGATGGATGGATGGATGGATGGATGGATGGATGGATGGATGGATAGATAGATAGATAGATAGATAGATAGATAGATAGATAGATAGATAGATAGATAGATAGATAGATAGATAGATAGATAGATAGATAGATAGATAGATAGATAGATAGATAGAAAGAAATTTGTTTGGGAGTGTTGTGTAGCAATTATCATTTTAAAAGCTTGTACTTGATTGTGTAACAATTATTTTTTAAAAGCTTGTACTTGTACAGCTAAAAAATTGCAACAACAAGAAAAACAAAATGCCATTCGTTGTTAATATATTGTATGTTCGTTGGTGTAGTGCCGTTCAAGTACTAAATTATCGCATGCGCAGGCTCAACAAAATTACAACGCAGACGTGTAGAGTTTATAAATTTTATTTCACAAGCGTGCAAAGTGTCACGTCGGCACTTTCATATCTCAACTGTCAAACAAAACAGATACTGGTTAGTGGTTTCGCTTAATTGCTCTCAGTTATTGCTCAGGGATTGGATGTCCGTCTCGCGGGAATGGTTTTTAAGGCCGGTGTCAAGATGCGCCGATATTTTCACACCTGTTGGTTGACACGCTTTAATAATTATGCGTCGGACTGAAGTCTACGCATGACACTGGCAGTCAATAAAACTCGAAATCAGTCAAGTAGGACGTCCTAGCGTGGTCAATAAACAAAAGAAATGAGTTTCCAATACGAAGGCGGGACATAAATCGCGTAATCTGGTAAATGTGGGCGGGTTTTTTTCCGCAGACAGGACTTCTCAATAACCATTTTCGGCTGTACTAAGGAATTTTCAGAAGTCCACGGTACGTCTTTGATGTGTAATTTCGGCGTACGCAGCCGATTTGGGGACGTAATATACGACGTACGTCCGCCTAACGGTAGCCCTGTCTTAGTTTGTTTGATCGTAATTAACATTTTGGTACTCAATTTATTGTGTTTTTCTAAAAGTTTTCGTTTTTGTTCCTGGATCCCCCAGTTTAAATGTTGGAAGGCAGAAACGTTATGCAATGTCATTACATGTGTAAATGACATCATTTGTTGATGTTTCTTAAGTCAAAAGTGCAGAGAAGCGTTATCTTAAAGTTTGTTAAATTGTAAATAATAAAACGAAAATGAATATGACATCGACTCCTAGGGTCACTTGTGGTCAGGAAAAAGGAGTTCCGGCTAAAGAGATTTATTTCCCTAGAGGAAATAAATCTTTCTAGACAAAATCAAAATTACCGCTTTTATTTGTTTGATAAATCATGGAATTTCTCTGTCAAGCATGTGATATACACAAATAACACCTGGTAGAGATGGTGACTTTTTTGTGTTGTTTAACATATCCCACCAACAGCTGAGGTCATATGGAGATGGCGCCACAGCTTAAAGTCTCAATATGACAGACCGTAGAAGTCGGGGATCAAACAGGAGATCCCTGGTTTACAAGGCGAGTGTTTTATCCACGAGTGTTTATCCACAACGCCACAATGGCTACAGACGTAACGTCAAAAGTACGGGATCATGTAAAAAATTGACGAAGCGTGATCATTCATTCTTGTTTATTTGTGTCAACATCAAACTAGGAAAAATGTAATGAGTACTATCTTTGAGACAATGATATTCTCTTCATTCCTATGTATTTTTGCTAAATATTAATCTAGAAAGTGCATAAAATTTGATAATTTAAATAACGGGAAACGTCAAAATAATGTTGAAAGATGTAACGTAACGTGTTCACGCTAGGTTGAATTACCATGCACAGAAATCTCAATTAACGTTCAAATAGCGAGATTTTTTACGTTACGGCGCCTGTGACGTCAGTATAGATGGCACGTGAATCTTACGTCAATATGCCAAACAAAAACAAAAAGATGTACGCGGCCGCACGCAAAGTTAAAATTTGAAAGATTCTAAAGAAATGGCCGTTTTTGAGGCACTTTTTTCCCCAAAATGCTATAAAATGAAACTCCATTAAAATAATTGTAAAATATTTTAAATTTGACATACATTTAGATTGTTATTTGTATATTCGAAATATAAAATCTCTTGGGCGTTTATAAAGTAGTTTTAGCAATACATTTATAGCGTCTTAAAAATTGTCACAATTTTTAAAAACGTCGTTTTTGTGAACACACATTTTTTGAAAAAAAATAATCTCTGATATATGCCTTTTTATATTTAAAATTTGAATATGTTTTTTAAATACATTTTGAGCAAAATTTTCAATTTCCAAAAAATTTTACGATTGTGCAAACAGTATTAGAATTGTTCTATTGAAAGTGGTGTCTTAAAATTTGTCACACTCGCGCTTTTTTGACGTTTAAGACACGTAACGTCGAAAGATTAAAGCTGTTAAAACATCCGTATTTCTATACAGTATTCGTGTACAGTAGTAGATTTAGTGAATGTTTATTTCGCTAATTGTGTAGGAGCGCAACTGAGAGAATCATTTCAGCATTATAAGACATTACAGGCTGCAAAAAGAAAAAGATAGATATACCAGATACTATATGCACCCAGATCTCGACAAAGCCAAAGCAAACAAAACTCTCAAAAACATGACGCTAAGACAAAGAACATATAGGCTAAAAAGACAACAAATTCAAGATCGTCGAAGAGAAAATTTGGCTTAGTACAGAGAAATACAGAAGAACACAAAAACAGTTGAACCCAAAGACTTTCAAAAGCAAGAGCTATGAAATACACACTAAAAGATTTACTTCCGCAAACCCCTGGTCGACGGATAACTGTCATAAAGTCTTACTTAGAAAATATGAGATCGCCAACAGTAAGCACTTTACAAAACATGAAAATAGAAACATCACCCGAGGAGATTGAAAATACAGCATTTTTGGTAATTACTAAAGAAATCATACAATCTACCAAGAAGATTTCCAATAAAACGACGTAATTAAAAATGGTGAAAACGACGTTCAGAAAGACGACGTCATTATGTTACAAGCGTGACCCCCAACTTTTGACTTTACGTCTACAGTATGAATGATGATGCGTATTTTTTTTGAAAACTATTTGCAACCTTACTTAACATGAATTGAATCAATGGTAGACTAGATTTGAAAACAATAACATGTAGTTACTAAAGGTTTTAAAATAAAACTTAAACACAAAATTTCTTTAAGTCCATGACCTTGACCTTGAGATCATAGTTGTGGGGTGGAGAAGGGGAATGAAACTGCACAAATCTTTTGCCCAATATGTTTGTTTGTTTGTTTGCTTGGTTGTTTTACATCCAAGGCAACAGCTACGGCCATGACGAGACGGTCAGTTCACCTTACCACATTTTTTCCTGGGCAAGCTTGAACAAGCGGTTAACCAGTACCTCTTGCATATACTTTCTTTTGTAACCGACAGCAACCCTTCTTGAATGAATCAGGAGAAGGGAGGAGAAGGAACTTAGAAATAATTTCATGATCAATTTCCATGAAAGTATGGGACCAGGCCGGGATCAAATGTGCGAACATTGGATCTGCAGTCAGACACGCATCTGTAGCCAGACACGTTACCAACCGCGCTATGCCTCCGGTTTGTCCAATATGTAACATCATACCACATATGAGTCAAATTGATTATTGGGTTCGAAATAAACGAAATGAGGCCTAAAAACTTTAACATAAATATTCCTCGACCTTAAGATATACCAGGGGTGGGTATGGTTCTGCATATAAAGTTTGATGTTTGATGAAAATGTAATTATGTATCATCATACCAGACATGAACTCAATTGGTTGTAGGGTTTGCAAATAATGATACCCAAAAGCTTTAATAAAAACTTGAGACATGAAAATTTTAAATCTGTGACCCGTTGACCTTGAGATGAGCTATAGGGCAGGGCTGGTACAGCGCAGTAACGCATAGGGAACCTTTTTTGACCTTACCATTTTTACATTCAAACGATGACTTCAGGATTACCTTGACCTACTTTATGGCATTGTCAAATTTGATTTATTTTTATGGGTATAAAACTTGAAAAGTTGATTTACCGAGAAATTGTCGAAGCAAACTTACATCTTCAATTATCTATACAAAATTTAGGCCTTAAAAGATCTTAATGACAAATGGTAGCTTAATGAAGGTCAAAAATTACTGCAGAATGCTCCCCTTAGAGCATTCTGCAATACGTTTGACCTGCATTAAGCGATGATTGGTCTTGAAAACCAATTTTCCATCTTTTTGAGAGTGACCATTTTACACAGGTTAAGAGTAGATATCAAGGCTTAAGTGGTTTTAGATCATGTTGTGTTTATTGTTTATGATTGTTCATCTTCCTATAATGGAGAATTAAACACTAAATTCTTCTTAGAACAAGTAGCCTAATGGGCAACGGTCGCTCACCATGGAGCCAGCATATGGTTGTCCTGTTAACCTGCAAGAATGAAGAAGATCCAATCAAAAATGAAGGCGCTAGAGTGGTCACAACAATGTTACATTATCCATCAATTTTTAAGATTATCAAGGGAAGCTAACTCCTGAATAGATGATTGGATCTTGATGAAATTCAAATTCATCTGAGCTTTTAGTTTTTCTTCTTATCTGCAAGAATGAATATGATCTATTCAAATTTGAAAGCACTAGAGTGGTCACAACATTTCTCCAATTATAAGTCAATGGGGATTTTTTATGACGCTCAAGGGCAACTAACCAAAAAGTCCATGGTCTGATCTGGCCGAATTCAGAACCCATCCAAGCTTTTATGGTTGACCTTTTATCCTGCAAAAATGAAGAAGATCCAATCAAAAATGAAGGCATTAGAGTGGTCACAACAATATCCATCAATTTTTAAGATGCTCAAGGGCAGCTAACTCCATAATAGGTGATGGGCCCTTGATGGAATTCAAACTCATTCAAGCTTTTATAGTTGTCCTTCTTATCTGCAAGAATGAAGAAGATCAATTCAAAACTGAAAGTAGTAGAGTGGTCACAATAAATCTCCCATTATAAGTCAATGGGTATTTTTCCAGACGCTCAAGGGCAGCTAACTCCACAATCCAAGGTCTGATCTGGCTGAATTTCGAACCCATCCAGGATTTTATGATTGTCCTTGTTACCTGCAAGAATGAAGAAGATCCAACCAAAAATGAAGGCGCTAGAGTGGTCACAACACTATTTATTGATTTTTCAGACGCTCAAGGGCAGCTAACTCCCAAGTCAGTGATGGAATCTTGCCAAAATTCAAACTCATCCAAGTTTTTATGGTAGGGCTTATTACCTGCAAGAATGGATAAGATCCATCCAAAATTGACTGCACTAGAGTGGTCACAATATTTCTCCAATTATAAGTCTATGGGGATTTTTCCAGGCGCTAAAGGGCAGCTAACTCCATGATCGGATCTTGCCGAATTTCGAACCCATCCAAGATATTATGGTTGTCCTCATTACCTGCAAAAATAAAGAAGATCCAATCAAAAATGAAGGAGCTAGAGTGGTCACAAGGTTTTCCCCATTATAACCCTATGGGAGCTATCTGTTGCCATGGAAACCAGAGTTCTGATCCGATCTGGCCCAAAACCTTATGCAGCCAATCCCCTACTCCAATGATGCTCCAGATGAAATTTGATTGTGATCGTCCAGCTGGTCTCAGAGATATTCATGTTTGAAAGTGTGGACGGACGCACGGACACACGTACGGACGCCGGCTTGAGTCCCATACTATAAGTTCACCCTAAGCCTTCGGCTCTGGTGAGCTAAAATGTTCCTTTTATGAGTGTATCTTTCACTCACAAAATCCTTTCACCAGGGTCTTTTCTACACAACAAATTTCATCAATGATGACATTATCTCTGATCTGTGACGCAATTTGTTCACTATGCTATCTATTACAAAAGATGGATGCGGCTGAAAATTGATCTCCAAAACCCTACCCCAGTGTCATTGTGTATCTACCAAAGACAATGCATTTGTGTGGTAAGATGCTAAGTATACTTAGCCCTTAAAGCACCAATCACTACTGCAACAAATGACAAATTTTGAGACATCTTTCCTAATTTTGGCAAGAAATAAGGAATGATATTTCATGAGAATCGATTCACATGAATATCATGTCTTATTTGTTATTCTTGAAAAAGAGGCAAAATTTGAAATTGTCGTTTGTTGCAAATTATAGGTGGCGATTTATGGGTTAGCTTCTCGCTATTCTGTCACAAAGAAAAGGTTATATCTAATGGGGAAACATGTTATTGAGAAACAATTTGAAAGAATGTGATTTGAGCACCTATGATTGACTGCCATGATGCAGGCAGAACTGTTTCAGGGGAACCAAATATATACAGTGGTTCTTGGTTTTTTTCAATGTGTTCTACAGTATAGTAAAAAGTAGATAAAATGAACTCACTTTTGACTTGGTTATGACGCAAGCATTTTTGCAGATTTTTTTCAAGACTATAGCTATAGTAGGGATAAGTGCAAAAAAATTGTTTGTTGTTGTTGTTGCAGCAAAGCTAAAAGTTCTAAAACATCTTCAATTTACAACAACAAATTACCTGCTTTATTCCATGTGTATGACTACAAATGAAAATAAAACAGACATGTATTTCATGTCTTATGGTTTAGGCCTCTTGATAATAGGTTTAGATAAACAAAATTTTTGAGCGTAAAATTGTAAATATTTTCTTACCCATCAGTTTTAACATATGTTTTGGGTGCTAAAAAGAACCGCCTCATTGAGACGGTTCTTTTGAGTACCCACAACATATGTTTTGGTTGAGAAATATGAAAATTGTTTTTTGGTGCGCACTCTAACTAAAGGCCTGGTAGTTCATAACAAATTTCATTTTTTTCTAAACTAAAACGTACCTTGTGGGAACTCATAAGAACCGTCTCAATAAGACCATCCTTTTGAGCACCCTAAACACATGTATAAACTGATGGATAAAAAAAGTAACAATTTAAAGTACCAGGTCCATGATAATGAAATTAAGTTGCTATTATTTACAAATTAATCACGAGGGCAGTGCAATTTTAAGGATGATGACCTTGAAAATGAAGTGACCTTGAAAGTTATGTCAAGGTCACCAAAGTCATATCAACTCTTCATCTTGCCACAATTATACAATACATTAAGTTTAGCTGGAATACATTGTTCAATCCAAGAGATACAATACAAAAGCCCTATTTTGGTCAAATTTGATATTTCAAAGTGCTGGTGTGACCTAAGTCACCTTGAAAATAAAGTCAGGGTCATCAAAATCTAATCTGAATCGACTCTTAACCTTCTCTTAACAATATATCTATGCAAGCTTGGTTAAAATTGAACCACCGGTTCGGAAATGGCTGATTTATACATGTACTGTCTTTATAGGAGCATGACCTTGAAAATTAAGTCAAGGTCACCAAAATCTAATCACTTCTTCCCACCCTTCCAACAATGCATCAAAGCAAGTTTGGTCAAAAATTCCTCCACTGGTTCAAAATATAGGGCACGGAAACCCAATTTGGATACTTCAGAGTGCCTTTGTGACCATGAAAATTAGGTCAAGGTCACCAAAATCTAATCAAATCATTCCCTACTCCAATAATGTATCTAGGCATGCTTGGTTAATCTCTTCAAACTGGTCCAGAAGATAAGACAAGGAACACCTATTTTGGACATTTCAAAGTGCTGTTGTGACCTTGAAAATTAGGTCAAGGTCGCCAAAATCTAATCAACTCTTCCCCTCCTCCAAACAATGTATCTGTGTGAGTTTGGTCAGAATACATTGACTGATTCAGACTATAACACACTGAAACTAAATTTTGGACATTTCAAAGTGCTGGTGTGGCCTTGAAAATAATGTCAAGGTCACCAAAATCTACTCAACTCTTATTCTCCTCCCAACAATGTATCTATGCAAGTTTGGTCAAAATCCACCCACTAGTTCAGAAGATAATGCACGTAAACCATATTTAGGATATTTCAAAGTGCCGCTGTGACCTTGAAAATAAGGTCAGGGTCACCAAAATCTAATCAACTCTTCCACTCCTCCCAACAATGTAACTACGCAAGTTTGGTCAAAATCCATCTACTTGTTCAGAAGATAATGCATGGAAATGAAAGCAGACGCCAAGGCCAACGAAATCTGCACCAAAAACAATGTGTCCCCCCACACTTTGGGTTGGCGAACATAATTTTATGCTCAGAAGAGTTTGTTTATCTGGACATATGTTTCATATGGAAAATTCTACATACACAGGGATATTTTTTGTGTTTTGGCCCCTGTCCCAATGGGTATTAGGTGACTTTTTCCCCAATTTTGAAAAAAAAATCCCAATCTTAAAATGATTAATTTTTTAAAAAAAATGTTAAGGTTTTTATTCAGTCACCACACACACACACCACACAATTAGCTACATGGTGACAATCTACTACAATATCATCTTAAATTCAATGGCAATACAGATCTTAAATGTTTAATAGCTAAGGCAAAATAAAAAAAATGAATTGTTTCTCAGGCACCACAGCATCTGTTTAAAACGACCCGCATTACGTCTTTTTTTTGGATAAAAACCCTTATTTCCAGTTCAAAACATCGTTATTGGTAAAGGTAATGCAGTTCCACTCGGGTGCATTGCAGGTAATGTCAGGTTGTTTAATAATTCTCGCATCCATTTCCTGTCAAATGGACCAATATTTTCTACTTTCAAGCCCCAACAGCATAAGTTTTATACATCTGTGATGAAATCAAATCTGCTTAATGTGCAGATGCTTTCCCTGTCAAGTTTTATGGCCTAACATTGAATTATATCCGATGAAATGACCATACAAGCACAATTTTTGAAAAATATCGCTACCAGTTTCAAAAAAAAAAGTTCCTGCATCTGCCTTTTGCCTGAATAAAAATAAAAACCTGCCCTGCCGCATCTGTTTTTCCAAAAACTGGCCCAAGAAACAGTTTAATTCTTTTTTTAGCCTTATTTGTTATTTTAATTGACAGAAAATGCTGTAACTGTGCACTATAAATAAATTTCCCAATTTAGGGGTTGTCCACACTAATTTTCCCAATCTGAAAGGCTCTAGGGCCCCTTCCCAAAATTGCAAAAAGAAAATCCCTGAAATATCCAAAATCATAGGTCAAGAAAAGAAAACTTTTGTCTGTAAAAAAAAATATTTTCTTATCTATTTGCTTAAACATGTATTTTGGGTGCTCCAAAAACCGTTTGACTGAGAAGGTTGTTTTGAATACCCGCAACATATATTGAGCCAAACTTTTAATGCAACTTTGTTTTTGTTTGATTATTTCTATGCACTTAGCACTATTAGCAAATTGTTTCTCCTAATCAAAATTCATTCAGTTGTTCATCTAACTCTATTTTGGTTTTAACCATTTGTCTAAAAGTGGCTTAGAACAAGAAATGTCACAAACACGTGACGAATGCCCCCAAAGGAATTGGTCTAGCATAAGACACATTTGAGGAAAGTTAGCTGTAATATAGCACGAAAAACCTTGAAATGAGGCCAGAACTCAATGTCAAGGTCAAAGTGACTCAAAATGGTATGCACCACTCCGCCATCCAAAGAGGAATCACCACCCCGAATTTGGGATTCCCACATCAAATAATATAGGAGATATGCTCTGGACACAATAATTCTTAAAAATAGGCCAGAGGTCAAGGTCACAGTGACCCAAAAATGGTTTGTGACACTCCAGCATTCCAAGATGCTTTTACATACCAAATTGGAATTCCTATTTCAAAGAATATAGGAGATATGCACCAGTTTCTAGAAACAAGGTCAGAGGTCAAGTTCAAGGTCACAGTGACTTAATTATGGTCAATGACACTTCGTCATCCCAAGATGCATCCACACACCAAATTTGAGATTCCTACTTCAAATAATATAAGAGATCTGAGATATGCTCTGGACATGATTATTCTTAAAACTAGGACAGAGGTCAAGGTCACAGTGACCCAATAATGGTACATGACACTCCGCTATCCCAAGATGCATCCACAGACCAAATTTGGATTTCCTAACTCAAAGAATATTAGAGATATGCTCCAGACACAATAATTCTTAAAACTAGGTCAAAGGTCAAGGTCACAGTGACCCAAAAATGGTATGTGACACCCAGTCATCCCAAGATGCATTCACACACCAAATTTGGAATTCCTATCTCAAAGAATTTAGGAGATATGGACCAGACTCAATGCAGATTCTAGAAACTAAGTCAGAGGTCAAGTTCAAGGTCACAATGACCCAATTATGGTATGCGACACTTTGTCATCCCAAAATGCATCCACACACCAAATTTGAGATTCCTACCCCAAATAATATAAGAGATATGCTCTGGACACGATTATTCTAAAAACAAGGTCAGAGGTCAAGGTCACAGTGACCCGACAATGGTGTGTGACACTCCGCCATCCCAAGATGTATCCCCACACCAAATTTGGAATTCCTACCTCAAAGAATATAGGAGATATGGACCGGACACGAAAGCAGGACGGACGGTAAAACTAGGTCAGAGGTCAAGGTCACGGTGACCAAAAAATAGTATTTGACACCCTGTCATCTCAAGATGCATTCACACACCAAATTTGGAATTCCTATCTCAAAGAATATAGGAGATATGCACCAGACTCAATGCAGTTTCTAGAAACTAGGTCAGAGGTCAAGTTCAAGGCCACTGTGACCCAATTATGGTACGCGACACTTCGTCATCCCAAGATGCATCCACACACCAAATTTGCGATTCCTACCTCAAATAATATAAGTGATATGCTCCGGACACGATTATTCTAAAAACTAGGTCAGAGGTCAAGGTCACAGTGACCCGAAAATGGTACGCAACACTTCGCCATCCCAAGATGTATCCACACACCAAATTTGGAATTCCTACCTCAAAGAATATAGGAGATATGGACCATACACGAAAGCGGGACGGACGGACGGACAGTGTGATTACTATATGCCTCCCAAGGGCATAAAAAGCTCATTTTATTGATATAGGAAGGTTGCAAAAATTAAATGCATTGTAATGTTCTCGATTCAATATATGACATGCATTTTGGCATTGCAAAATTTTGTTAATTTTTGTCCTTTTTAAGGAAAATATTAATGTTAAAATGCTTTTAGTGTAATTAAGGCTAGTATAAAGTCTGTATTTACACCAAATTAAGTTGCCTGCTGCATTCTCATGATCGCTGTATAACAGTTTAACCTTATTTCCACACTAAAAAGGTTAACAATACTTACTAGCAATGTTAAAAGACTGTACCACCATTCTACCATTCTTCAAGCAAAAATCTGTAAGAAATAAGGCCAGAATTTTTTTAATTTAGTTGATTTACAAACCCTCCTACTGTACTTTTCTGGAGGGAAAAAAGTCTAAATTTTTTAATTTATTTTATCCCCTGACTCTAATTATTTTATTTTATCCCCTGACTCTAATTATTTTGTTTTGTTGAAAAATTGAAAAAAATAATACATTTTTTAGGCTCTGTGTATTTTTGAGAGTGACAGTGTTAAAAGTGATCGTCCTACGCAGATTTTTAGGAAAATTAATGAAATATTTAAAGATTTAATACAGACTGTTGGTTTACTTTACTAGTTTTACTGGTTGCTCTGGAGCTTTTTCTCCTTATTTCTTTGCCCCCCCTCCCCTACTCCCCCCATGACCCTAAATCAGAAAAAAAATCCCATAAATCAACTACAGTAATAAAAAATTCTGACCTGAGTAACTTTAAGTTGTACAACGGCAGGGATTCAGCTTGACTAAAATGTACTCCTGACAGTTTGTCCGATCTGCTCAACTCTTATTTGGAATTTTGGCTAATACTTAAATGGAATAGGAAAAATATTTACTTTAACCTTTTGTATACTGGAAACCCCATAAAGGGTACTTGGCAAACAGTGAGACCCTGATGAAATGTAGCATAATGCTGCATTTCATCAGAGTCTGCACTGTTTGCTAAGATTAAAACAATCTTCAGGGACAGAGAAATATCATAATTGAGAAAAAAATGGACAGTTCCATACATAGGCCAGATTTTTTTTACTAGTTGATTTATGAGAAAAAAGTTTCAGATTTAGGGTCAGGGGGAGGAAAAAAAAGCTCTGAAAATGACCAGTCAACTGGTCATTTTCAGAGCCTTTTTTATTTATTTTTTTATTTTCAGAGCTTTTTTTTTCTTTTCTAATATCTCCAGAACAAACAGTCTAGAGCTGTCATTGATTGGTCATTTGGTGTATTGATATATCGGTAGGAAATATTGCGATATATCGATATGTATTCATATATTCATATTTTTTTTTAAAAATATGTAAAATGCAACTTTCAATATTGTTTAATGTTCTTTTTGTATATGACTAGACCTCAAGCCATTTCTTATCTTTTAAGACCTGCAAAAAGTATGATCAGGTTGATTTTTGTTTTATGTCCATGCAACACAGGTGAGGTCAAGTAGGGACAGTCAGTGATAATCCAAACCAGGCTTTTCCTCAAGCTTAACTTAAGCAGTACTCAGTTACATCCTGTTAAAGTATAATTAGCACATTGACATGTCAGCAGTTGGTAGAAAATATTTCATGACAAATTGCTGATTGTGGGTATCAAACTTGCAAATTCCTAAATGATAGGCTGGAGCTGCTTGACATGCTACCAGCCACACTTAACCAGTCTGACTTGTGGCAATTTCCATTGCCTCACAATGCTAAATGCTTTTTGAAGTTTGTCAAATTTACCAGCTGGGCAACAAGAATAGCAATACTTTGGCTCAAAATCGCTTTACCAATTTAATTGCTTAGCTATTATGCACCAGTCACTTATTGGTTCTTTGGAGATCCAAAAATATCATACACTTGTGTATTTTGGGAATCTTTCCCAAATATTGATACCAACCAATGGTGCCTGTCAAAATATGATAACATGTAAGTTGTGTTGCCGCTCTATGGTATGGATCATGTTGCATGTAACTTTTGCTTTAAACTTCTATGGTTAACACCTTTACATAACTATCACTAAAGTAGCTTAAAATGTCTGGTGCAAACAGTACTGTGGTATGGAAGCTTGGTTTGAAACCTCCATGATGTTGGCCTTCAGGAAGAAAACAACAATTCTTACTTGACACAATATCGATTATTATCAATTTCTACATTTCAGTATCGATATGAAATTTTTCTTGAAACATCGACATCGTCGATAACGATGACAGCCGCAACAAACAGTAAAACTAGTAAAGTAAACCAACAGTCTGTATTAAATCTCTAAATATTTCATAAAATTCCTGCATAGGACAATCACTCTCAAAAATACACAAACAGGACCTCAAAAATATTATTTTTTTCAACGAAAACAAATAATATTTAGAGTTGGCTGATAAAATAAAAAAAAAATAGATTTTTTTTTCCTCTACTTTCTGGAAAATTACAGTATGAGGATGCGTAAATAAATTCTGGCTCAATTGTATCAATATGTATGGGAAAATCCATCAGAAAATAAAGGGTTAAAAATGACACCTCTAAACCTTTACCATGCTGAACCTGGAAATATCCTGTGTAACTGTTCAAGTCCTCTATTAACTTCCAGCCCACAGGTATAGTCATACAGAAACGGGGTTATTGCTTAAGGGCCCTTTCACATATACACAGAATCTGAACCGAATTGCAATTCGTTTTTGGCAGACCTATCACATATGAACCGAATCGCAGATGAAATCTAATAAAAATGCATGTACAAGGGTAATCCAAAAAGTAATGCCAACCCATCTTTAATTTCTTTCAAATTTGGTATTATTAAAAAGAGTTTACCTGTATATTTTGATATATTATCAATTCTTTGAGAACCGATTACTTTTTCAATAGATCACATGGCAACTCCTGTTGCTTAGCAACAAGAGAAGATAAGGTAAACGACCTTGGCCGCGCTTAAACAAGGATTTTAAAGATGAAATCCTGTGTCATATGTGCAGCAAAATTATGTCAATAATAATTTCATTTGAAAGTATAATGACCCATTTAGTAGATATAGTGTAGACAGCAGGATGAGCTAAGCGCCGCATAAGTAAATGCAATTTTACTAGCTTTACCCCCTCAATTATTTGACACTTTTGACTGCTCAAAACAACCCAAGTCTCTGAAATACCTCTGTTTGGAAGCCCAAGGGAGTAAATTGTATAAAAAATTTATTTTCTGAATCAAATGACTTCGATACATACTTGTATAGTCATTTCAACCGATGTTTTCCCTTTTTCTGTGCCAGATATGCATCCAAAATATGGGCTCTTTCAAATCAGATGAATATTGTGAATTTTTTGTCATCTGGCGTTGCTAGGCAACATAGAATAGCATGTGACGACCTTAGTGCTTTGTTGTTTTATGGATTTTCAAACTTAAGGTATAACAAACAAAATAATGCTAAAGTTTAAGTTTATAAACGATGCTTTCAAATTTTGGACATCAATTTTTTCCCCTATACCCCGAACAAAATAGAAATTTTCAATAAATTTTGCGGCCATGCTGAATTTGGTTAGGCAAATCATATCCTCCTTAAATCGTTACCCATCATTGGAACTTCTTGATATTACACATTTGCCCAGTACACATATACATGCTTATTAACTGGTAGAATTTCAAAGCCGTGTCTGCATTCATTAAAAAGTTATACATGTGTTCCCATTACTTCTTGGATCACCCTCGTATGCATGGAGTCGTGTCGTGGATGGAGAGGTGTGAGAATGCACATTACTCCTTTTGGAGAGAAAAACTTTCCACTTGATTACTTTGTTAGCCGTAAGCATGGCAGAATGTTTAGTTGCCAATAAAATTTTGTATTGTCTAAAATGACACAAACTTGGTAATTTTTCAGACTTCCTGATATTAGACTAAGGGCCCACTGTACCCATGTGCGGACTGCGGATCCAGAGGGGGTCGATAGAGGGCCCGGACCCCCCCTGGAAAATCACAAAACAAAATTGAGCTTTTTAAAACCCTTTTGGAGAGCTCTTCTTGCACCTTTTTAAACAAATTTATACCCATATTTTGCTGTTGATTCACAAAATAAAACATGCCAGGATTAGAAAAAAAAAGCTTGTAAGTATTGTTTTTTGGTGTGTGTTTTTTTTACTTTCATCTGTTTGCCTCAAAGCAGCTTGTTGTTCCCGAATCTAGATCACTGTTTCCATATTTGTGAAAAAATTGGGGATAGGTTCCCCTAGCCAGAGCACTTTCAGATTTTTTATTTGGGGTCCTGTTAAAAGTGCTGGGTGAGACAGAAAACAGGCGAGTTTTGATATATTTTGGGTTTCTTTGGTGTGGGCTGTTTCTGGATTTGTGAAATGTTTGGGCATAGGTTCCCCTAGCCAGAGCACTTTCAGATTTTTTTATCTGGGGGCCTGTAAAGTGTTGGGTAAGACAGAGAACAGGCAAGTTTGGATAGATTTCCCTTATCCTAAAGAAATCTTTCTTGCACTGCATTTTGATAGATTTTGTTTGGAAATTAAAAAAAAGACAATACTTGCTTCAGCGAGAGCCTGGTTCATTCCTACAATCAGGAAAACGTTTATCCGTCCGACTTCTTCACTGATTAATTACCAGTATCATCGTCTTGTTTGGCCCTTTTGAACCCGAAGGCAAACAGACTTTGACTTCCAGAAAGCTTTGTAACGTTGTTTCGCCGCATATGATTGGATGACTAGATAAAAGTATCCAATAATTGGCCGTTTAACATATCTAAATGGCTGGTTACTATAAAAAGCCAAACCGGTGATGCGGTATTTCAGCTAACAGGAATAATATCCGCATATAAACAGTGCGATCGATTTTTCAAAGTTTTGACAAAAACAACCGATCCAAAGTCGATTTCAACCGATGTTTTTGATCGGCATCGGCTCTTAATGAAATCACTGCTGACTCCCCTGACAAAAATTCCTGGATCCGCGCATTGTACAATGTAATGTGTTTTGACGCACATCTATTTTGACGCACCTTTCATTTTCTTCAAATGTATGAAGCTGCATCATTTAATTTTCAACATCCTATCATTGCTGAGGTAGAATGGCATTAGAAGAATACACCTAGGTGGTCAAATGTAAAAATTCTGATTTTCTTGGAATATTACGATCCCTTTACCTACAATGGTCATGCTTTTTACCCAAATTCTTAAGGTACTTTTTTCACCCAGGTGAACCGCATGTCTAAATTTCGGAGGGTGTTGGCTATCGGAGGTAAACATTGAGATCATGGATGGATAGGGGTTGTATTTATCCGTTTTTATTTCATATTGAAAGTTTCTTGGGGACGAGAGCAGCAAACATATGGCTTCTATATTGAGTGATAAGGACTCGGAATCTGTTAAATACTTTTGATCCATGTCTGTAGGACTCAGGGCGACTTTTCAAACGGCGAATGTGAATTTTTCAATGAAAAAAGGCCAGTGGTTTGATCATTGCTGGACTTATATCAATCTTTGACACTAATTGCTTGTGCCGCTACCATTCTATATCATTCTCCTGCATGGCTTGTAAGTGTCATGTCCAAAACTGCTATTAAAACTTCAAATTTTTAAAATCGCTTACGTTGCTATCGTTTTGATGGTTAGCAAAATGTTCAGAGGACTTACCTCCGATAGAACGCTATCCATAAACATGACACCATCGTCATAAAATTGCAAAAAAATAAGTGTTGTACACGTCTGTTTGAATTATATTGGACTGATACATTCCAAAGAGAGGTTAAACATTGCAGCGGTAGTTATGAATCAAGAAAAAATAAAATAATACATATAAATATTAACTGATGAATTCGAAATATTCGTTCAAATCACCGCATTTCCGAATTCAAATGCGATTTAAATTCAAACAGATTCAGTTCAAAAACATGCATTGCTTTCAGAATTCTTGTCATTCTATATACTTACGACTAGTATGTTGATTTTATTCCTTAATGTGGTTCATTATGATATAAAACCATCTCAAAGCAGACCATGTGCAGCCCAAAACTCCTTTGTTTACCTCCGGTAGCCAACACCCTCCGAGATTTGGACATGCGGTTTACCTGGGTGTTTTTTGTCAATTAAAAAACAAGATTTTTTCAGACACATTTTATTCCAGTTATAAAATACTTTATTTGCCTGCTACATTAGCATCTGCTCTAGTGATTCACCTTCAAATCATATGATTGCTTTAATGCTTTACAAAAAATAATTTCATTTGATGTGTTGCTATGTCTTATATAAATTTATTAAGAAACTTAAAAGTGAGAAAATATGTAAGCATAATATCCCCAACTTGTTAGCATAAGGAATATTAATAAATTGAACAAAATAGTTTTTAATGTTATTGCATGCTGTCTTAAGAACATTTTCATCCACAATTTGGATACATTTCTTAAAAGTAAATGGGAGGAAAAACCACTCCAAGTGCCCCACCCCCAAAGCTAAAAAAAACAAAATGGCCACTATTTTTAGAATATCAGGTCTCATTTTTAAAGTATGGTCATATACCCCAAAACAGTAATTCTTCTATTTTATTGTATTCGAACATACATTAGGTGCCTTCTCACCTTACACACAGCCTGGTTTTCAAGATTTTATAAATAAGTTGTAAGAAAAATAGAAAAAAACAATAGATGCGTCATTTCATATGACTTTCAACAAAATAGTGTGCACCACAGGGGTCTGTTTTCTTTTGAAATTTTCAGGAGTATGGCCAATACAGAAAAAAAAATTAATAGTATGAGCTGGTGTACTATGTGTTCATTAGTAACATACACAGTGCACTTAACCCGTCTTTACATGTATACATCATAAGTGATAAAATAGTGCTTAAGTGCGTCAAAACACATGACTCTAGGATACCCTTGGTGCCACACTAGTGGGATTTGATGATACCTAATCACTGTAAAGCTTACTATCTCCCACATCGAATGCCACTTGTTGGATGAAAAATGGATGCTGCATAAGCCTACTGTATGCAATTGATTATCTGCCCCTGGTTTCTAAATATTTCATTTTTTGTGAATTTAGATATTTAAGAATTTGAGAATATGGACTCCAAATTTAAAACTTCTCAACTCCCATAGCTTAAAAGTAATAATATATTGTGTAAATTCATATATATATTTAAATAGAAAAGATAACTCTTATTTGAATACAGTATTTTAAGGGTTATGTCCCTTTTAATTGTACAAAATAGCCAATTAAGCCATAATATACATTCGACAAACTAATTTTTCTAATATACGTGATGACACAGTTTGCAAAAAGCACTGTTATTTAGATAGTTTAATGAAGGATAACAATATCTTAATATATCTATGATTTCTGCTTGCTGTAAAAGCAGTGGTCTTGATTAATTATTAAGAATGTCAAAAGCATATAGACCTACAATCAACAAAAAAATTCTAATATAAAACTTAGTCAAAGTCAGTGGAGACTGGTAAAGTGTAGCCCTCAGTACAGGTAGATGTAGCTGTTTGTTTACTTCATTAAAACCTCATAACATCATGTAGAGAACGAATGTGGCTGGTAACCGGGACTAGGTAAAGTGCAGCCTAGCCAAAATGACACAAAGATGATTTTCTTTTTCTTTCTTTCTTTAGCTACTTGCTGGATCGATGCTTGACCATTACGCCAGGGAGTGCAAATTTTAGAAATTTGAGGGGGGAGGGGGGGGGGGGGGGGGGGGGGGGGGGAAATTGTTCGGCTGTCCTTATTTACTAATTTAGGAGTGCCCTAAACTCCTCAGTGGTCTGCGAATTGACCACCGAACGAGAAAGACTATTCCACTGTGGAATAGTCTGGGGGGAAAAATGAATTCTTCAGGACATCACTGTATGTCTGGTATCTACAATATTGGGCACTGTATGATGACTTGGTAGATTTCAAACTGTGAGCAGGGGTAAGGTACTTGTCTTTTTCTATAGACACAGCACCACAATGTATCTTATGAAAGAGATGCAGCGAGGACCGATCCCTACTGGCCTCTGAAGATGGTCACTCAAGCTCATCAAGCATCTCCTCAACACTACTTGTGTTTTGTCATCTCCTGCAGGTCCAGCTGGCTGCTGCCCTCTGAACTTTCATTACCTGATTAATCTGAAGTTTTGAGAAAGGGCTCCAAATGGGTACTGCATACTCTAGTTTAGGCCGAGCCAGTTTTGCATGCAACTTCCTTAGTACTCCTAGGTGCAAAAGCCAAGTTCCTGTGAGGGAAACTGAGTGTCGTAGTTGCTTTGGAAGAAATTCCTGAAATGTGTTGACCCCAAATCCATATAATCAGAGATGGTTATACCAAGGTATTTTGCTGACTGAACGTTTTCCAAAGTTTGGTTGTGATAGGAATAATCAAAGAGAATTTGTTTGTGATGCTGATGCCGAGTCACTCTGTTTGAGTGACATTTGGCCATATTGGTTCAGGGTCATTTTGGCCCTTTACAAAATCTGCCCATGTCAATTTCGGCCCATAAATTTGGTCAACCTGGATTTCAACTATATATATATAGATTATATACTATTGAAAATATATAAAAATGATAAATGGAGTCATAATGAGAAAAAAATCTGTAAATAGATTGACTTTACAAACTATTAAGACTAGAACACGCCTAAATTGGTATCAGACCAGTAATAGAAAAAAATAGTAAAATATGAACAAAATATTTTTTTCGTAATAGCTTTCATTGTTCCATGCGAATGCCATAAACTGTTGAGTTCAGCGCAATGTTGCTGCAATATTTTGATTTCGATAAAGGAAGGAACAGGATGAGTCCTAAAACGGATCCCTTGGGTACACAATTTTTGCAATGTTTATTTCGCAGACGGAGCTATGCGGTGAATCTCAGACCCAAAAAAAGACAAATGTCGAGATAATTACGTGAGAGAATAATGTCCAAACTAAAAAAAATCAACAAAAACAATGAAAATTCCAAAGCAGAGGGCGAGAATAGAGATCCATAGAGCGTATTTTGAAGCTAAAAAGCGTAGAAAATACGCAAAAAAACGTAGTAGTAAACATGTCTGTACAAGTAAGGAAAAAAGGCAACGTCAAGCTCCTGTGACAATATTGGGCACTAGAGTCAAAGTAAGTAATGGTGCAAAGATCAGGAATCGATACAATCAAGTACAAATGTACCACACCTGACCCAGGATACCAATGGGAAAGTGACAAACTCACAGAAGACACCACAAACGAGAGCCAAGAGGTCAGCCCTTTCCCAGCAGGTGACCACAAAGCACATATAAACAGACGTGCACAAAACATAGCAAACACAAGACAGAACAAAAACATAAAAGATCCACAAAAGAAGTACCGCCTTGGAACGGTCAGTAAAATATTTTACTGGAGGGCTTAAACCGGTTTAACGGCGCCAACCTCACCCTTAATTCAGATGTGGATCAAGACACATAGATATTTGGTTTGCATGAAAGACCCCTAACTTATCAATGCATTATCTCCTAAAACATATAAATCAAGATATAACAAGGAGATAAAGCAAGGATAAGGACTCAACAGTAAATTAAACTGAATACCGGAGCAAAAGAAATCCAACAGGTAAACCCCGGTGGGCCCGACAAACAGCCAAAGCATCAGGCCCCTACCATCTCATCAATAGATAAGTCTTTAAGTCGGAACAATCATAGAGTCTGAAGTCCGACCCACCGGCGTGCAATTAAAGAGGAAAGCTAAGTTGCCAACCGTGATTGGGTTGACTACCAAGCATGCAGTCTGTTGAAATACATTAATGTTATAGCCAATCTTTTTATAATGGGAAATTATTTTAATGAACTGCGCTGAAAAATTATTAGAGCAAAAATCTTCTTCAACTTATAAGTCTGGAAAATTAAAAATAAAGCCCCTATGGCAAAGACCTAGGTACCAGTGGAGTATTTGTTATATCCCCATCAACACACTCTCAATAGACACCATTGAGATCTACTTACACATGTAGATATTAATTTGCATCCAAATAAACTCATATGACTTTTAATATCACACCGGAAGTCACAGAGTTTTGTGAAGATTACAGAGAGGAAACATGAGCCACCAGGGCTCCAGCCCCTCCTCATTTCCCTACAGAAACAGTAAATAGTGAAAATACACTGACCCCAACAGGTCTAAGATTTGATTATTTTTAAAGACAGCCCGTATAATTATGGACAGTCTTTCTTTCTTTCTTTCTTTAGATTCTGCAACACCCCCTCGCGAGGATTACATGCAGGTTGATTACGCCTTACAGTCACGGTACTAAGTTTAAGAAAAAGAGTAGAGATAGTTGTTAAAAGTAAATGTACAAGAAGAGATAAAAACAGAATAAAAACAGTTTATGTTGAGTTATGGGATAAGATGGTTATGCGCCCGTACTGCCACACTGAACGGGTCCAGAGTGGGCAGAAGTACAATCGGATATACTTTAATATAGTGGACCTATGTGGAATCCTGCCTTATAAGAGGATGTATCCATACAAATGCGGTATCAAAATAAACTTTGACATCTTAACTACACAGAAAGACCAATAATAATAGCAATATTCTAGTATAAGGTGAATATCGAGGCCTTTAAACTTCATAAGGGTCAACGCAATTTTCGCTTCATCGCGCATCAGTGTACATGATCATTTCCAACACTTGTGCAAGCCTCTGGGATTATGCACTTTGGAAAACAGGTCTTGGAACGATTGGGCAATGATTATAAATGATACCCATTCCGTGTTTTCTGCAATAAAAAGGTTCTCACATCATTAAATGAACAAATCCTTCACTCCTGTGAATCTTGTTGACAAGTCGGCCATTTTGGTAGAAAAGTAGATAAAAAGCGCCTGGATAACACTTGCTATTGTCGCGAACTCCCCAGTAGCTCTCACAAGATTAAAGGGTGCCGAGTCATAGAGGGGCATCGATAACAGAAATGCTGTTTATTCCGTATAAGTTACATTGACGGAAAAACGCATTTTGATATAAAAACATTGTATTCTTAAGAAATGTGGAATCATTTCTATATAGAGATGCAACCAGATTTTTGGCAAAGACTGAATAATTGTCTTCTCAAGAAATGTGGATGCATTTCTATCTAGAGATGTGACCAGATTTTTGGCCCAGACTGAATAGTTGTTATCTTAAGAAATGTGGAATCGTTTCTATATAGGGATGTAACCAGATTTTGGCCAAGGCTGAATAATTGTTTTCTCAAGAAATGTGGAAGCATCTCTATATAGAAATGATTCCACATTTCCTAAGAAAACAATTATTCAGTCTGGACCAAAAATCTGGTTGCATCTCTATATAGAGATGATTCCACATTTCTTAAGAAAATAACGTTTTCATATAAAATGCGTTTTATTCCGTAAATGTAACCAATACGGAATAAACAGCATTTCTGTTATAGATGCCTGTCTATGGATACATCTTCAAGAAGACGAATAACTGTTGGGGAGTTTTACAGCATAACTCCCCAAAACATGATCCATGTTTGAAAGACGCTTGCATTTTTATTGAGACATTGAAATGGCCGACATCAAGCGTGAAAAATCACTGACCCTTGCCCGATTTAACTGATCATTACAAACGATATTTGGACCCAGGCCTATTGATTGTAGTATAAAAATGGAGATGAGATACAGTTGTATATAATTCGACCACACAAGTGTGGACATATCCTCTTATATGGCAGGATTCCACATAGGTCCACTATATTAAAGTATTTCCGTACAATCTGGGCTGGAAGCTGATTCCAAAATACAACAGTTGAGGGAAAAAAGGCAAATTTGTAATAATTTGCTGTTGTATGAATCTGGCGTAATGCAAGGGGGTGGCTATGCCGTGTCGATCTCATTGGTTGTTCAAAGTATGGTGGCACAGGTATGGCAACGAGGCCATGTATAATTTTGAACATCATAATGACTTTAGCACTTCTCTGTTCTAGCTGTTCTCTGTTCAGTCTTTAATTATATAGACTTAGAGGTCCTAACTCGTCAGTAAACAGTCAATTCAAGTGCACAAAAGAAAATCGCACCTGAAAAGTGTGTTCCGCTTGTGTAATTTTGGGCAATCTACCGTTAAACTGCCAGCTGGCAGCTTTTGTATTAGCCTTTTTTAAATAATTAATAATCTGTATGTTTACGCTGTGTTACTTTTGATCAATGTCAAACAGACGCTTGATTATATTTGCGCATGCGCAACGACTATTTTGATTGACAGATAGGGAGGTTCACGTTATTACCTTTCTGGTCCTTACTAATAGACATTTACATGTACTTATAACAAAATTGTGATTTACTCCGTAAATGACTGGTTTCTACGGAATAAATCGTGTCACTACATGTAGACTGTGTGTCAGTTTGATTAGAAATTGCGCCTCAAACAAGCATACGATTTATTCCGTGAATTATGGCTTTTAACGGAATAAATCGTATTATATCAACTGTATGCTTGTTTGGATCACTTATCTAATAAGACAGGCAATGTGTACTGGTATGATTAATTCCATTGAAAGCAATTATATACGGAATAAATCTTATCTTTGTTCCTAGTAGATTTTTGTGTAGCTTTGTTTATTAATTTTGCTTCTTTCATGCATTATACGACTTATTCCATTGAAAGCAATGCATTCCCTAGGGACTGACAGTACCGGTTGGTTCCATTTCACCATCTCCTTCTCCATTGTGGCAGGCCATCTTTAAACAAAACAATCCGACTTCCGGTTTAAAAAATTGACTTGAGGTTACGGAATAAATCACATCTCTCATGTTTGTTTGGAGCATTGATAGGATTTATTCCGTTAAGAGCCACACTTTATGCATTAAATCATGTTACATAAACAGACATGTACTCAAAACAAAAATACGATTTATTCCGTAAAAGTCGATTTCACAATGCAAAATTATTCTCTTATATATATACATGTACTACCGTTAAGGGTAATATATAGCGACGATGTATTTTCCCCTAGTACCCTCATCCTGCCAGGCAGGATAAATATCTAGGCTTTACTCTTTAGATACTGTTTTGTCTGTAAATATATACACTACCGTTAACCTGCCTGGCAGGATGACGGTAGTATAGAGCGACGATGTACATTTTCCCTACTACCGTTATCCTGCCAGGTAGGATACATATCTATAATTTAATTTTAAAATTTCAACAATTCTTTGTAAGTAAACTCGAATCTGCTTAAGACACTTCCCCCAAAAGCTTTCCAAGCCCCGTTTTCTCTGTATTATATGCCCCCGAAGAAAACCCTCTTCCTGGGAAGAACTTCCCTTTCAAGGCAATATTTAGTTTGTTGTCTAAGATAGTTTCGTCTGTATATATATACTACCGTTAACCTGCCTGGCAGGATGACGGTAGTATATAGCGACGATGTATTTTTTCCCTACTACCGTCATCCTGCCAGGCAGGTTATATATCGAGGATTTACTTTTAATATTTCAATAATTCTTTGCTAGTTACTCGAACTTGTTTAAGACACTTCCCCCAAAAGCTTTCCAAGCCCCATATTCTCTGCAATATATACCCCCGAAGAAAACCCTCTTCCCGGGAAGAACTTCCCTTTCAAGGCATTATTAAGTTTGTTGTCTGAGATAGTTTCGTCTGTATATATATACTACCGTTAACCTGCCTGGCAGGATGACGGTAGTATATAGCGACGATGTATTTTTTCCCTACTACTGTCATCCTGCCAGGCAGGTTATATTTTGAGGTTTTACTTTTAATATTTCAATAATTCTTTGCTAGAAACTCCAACTTGTTTAAGACACTTCCCCCAAAAGCTTTCCAAGCCCCATTTTCTCTGCAATATATACCCCCGAAGAAAACCCTCTTCCCGGGAAGAACTTCCCTTTCAAGGCATAATTAAGTTTGTTGTCTGAGATAGTTTCGTCTGTATATATATACTACCGTTAACCTGCCTGGCAGGATGACGGTAGTATATAGCGACGATGTATTTTTCCCTACTACCGTCATCCTGCCAGGTAGGATATGTATCGATGTTTTACTTTTACTTTTATTTCCTCTGTCAACGGAATTGACCGATTTCGACATGCAAGCATCTCAGTGACCCTGATCATAAAGATTCGTATTCATTTATGGCAAACAGTCACTTTTCAAAAATGTCAAAAGAAAACCTGCCAGGTGGCAGCTTAACGGTAGATTGCCTAATTTTGTTGCAATAAATCATTGGAAAAGTTGAAAATGTCATTGCATGTCTATCTTTTAACCATCTTTGATCGATAAAGGGAATCTACTATATTTGCTGTGACGTCATACAAGTAATATCTTTCACAAAAACAAACTCTGATTATATTGATGATAGTGTATATGCAAACAGATATACATGCACGAACAGAGTCCTATTTCATTGGATAGTTTGGCCTCATTATGTTTAGCTAAATAATATTTGGCCCTTCAAACTTCTGTACAGTGCGAAGTTTTTCACAGATTTCAGTGTAACATACTTCTAATGATTGTTCCTGCTGAAAGAGGAAAATAGATCAGAAGAAGGACAACATAGCCTTAATGAATAATTTATGGGCAAATATGTTGAAACTGATGAAACACTATGAAACATAGGTCCAGATAGCAGACAAACAATTTTAGAGAAAATTGTATTTCATCTAAAATGGGTCGGGTATGAAAGCCATGACCGCGCCGCGCTGCCGCGCCAAAATCAGCCACGCCAGGAATATATTTTTCCTTTCCTTAAGCACAGAGAGGTGTAATTCCATATTTTTTTCGCTCTATCATCATCAAATGGTATGATTAACAATTGCCAATAAAAAAATACATTAGATTTCCCGAAATAATGATTTTAATGGCGATTTGACATGTGTCAGGTGTATGAAAGCCCCTGCCGCGCCGTGCCGTGCCACTTGCATTAGTTAGTATATATCCAAGTTATCTGAAAATTAGCTGCCCGTTTTTTAACTAGAAACGTGGATAACAACGAATAACGTTCTTTACATGCTTTGGGAAATATTACTGTGTTTATAGTACATGTACATCCATGTATGATGTCGTTGATGCCAGTGCTCAAACAAGTCAATTACCTGCACAAATACAGGATTATTTTTATTATTTAACTGCACTCTTTTTTTCTGAGTCCTATGTGCGCTTCATGTCTTGTCATGTGACAGAAACCATGTTATATTGTTTACAAACAATATACTACAAAGGCTCTGGCGAGACTGTGCATATGTGCAAGCTCGTCTGAGTCTTCACTGTGAACTGACTTATGGTGCACATGTATGACCATTGAACAGAATTAAGTTTAATTCGAACTGCGGTAGGCTATATAGCTCGCGAGGATACAATGTACATCTTTCAGAGAAGGTGTGCTTAATTTTCTAACTTGTATATTCATTACCTTGAGTAAACAAGCAGTAAAGGCTCTGGCGAGACTGTGAGTATGCGCATGGGCGGATCCAGAGGGGGGGGGACAGGGGGTCCGCCCCCCCCCTGGCACGTGAACAAATCACAAAAAATATAGGATTTCCTAGCAATACTCGTCCGTATCCCCTGAAAAATCACAAGGTTACCAAGCCAGCATTCAATGTCTGGCCATTATCCGACAGCAAAACGCCATTTAAATGGCGTTTCGCTGGCGGGCCGATGTTGGCCCGCTTATGGTGGTATTTGGATCGTCTCTCTCCTCATCAACTAAGAAAAAACCGTTGTCAAAGGCGGACCTCCTCAGGCAAAACTTTCTGGATCCGCACAAGATGCGTAAACTCGTCTGAGCCTTCAATATGAACTGACTTATGATGTGCATGTATGACCATTGGACAGAACTGAGTTTTATTCGAACACTCGAATGCCATATAGCTCGCGAGGATACAATCTATACTGCTCAACAAAAGTTTAGCACGGATTTTAATACGATGTCCCACTTTGAATGAACATGAACCATTTTATTTAATGTAATCAACATGTATGGGGATCTTGAAATTTACATTTTTTCGTGTCCGCCAGACAAAAAGTTATCTGGTTAGGCGTCAGTGGATCGACGTTAAATTTGATGCCATGGGCATGCAAGATACACGTCTACATCTGAAATTAAAAATTTTGATTTTAGAGTAAAGCCAAAGGTTCTTAATGATGAAAAACGTTAAACATGTCAAAGTCTGATACCCGTTTATGTCACGTTTTACCGTTCCATTATGACGTTAAAATGGCATTTTTACACTTCTTGACTTTTCAGCGAACTGAATCAAGAGATCAAGTAATCTGTTTGATGTTAGATTGGCACACGCACCCGGAACATGTCTGTAGTTTGTCCTTTGAAAACGTCTTCTTTAGATAGCGTCATCGCCTTAATTAAGCCTCAACTTCAGATTAACGTCACTTTTTATGAATTAAATACCATGAGACAAAATTTTATAAAAGTACCTTTCCTTTAACTGTCTCTCTTTTGGCATCCTCTTAAACACGAAAACCCTATCAATTAAGCATGCCTACACAGCAAAAACAGTACTGTTTTTCCCATTTTTAGATGGTGATGTTCCTCGTTCTACATCCTATGGAGTCTATATCTCTCAACTCATTCGTTTTGCTAGAGCATCTAGCTATGTTGCTGACTTCAACACTCGCAATAAATTGTTAACTCAGAAACTTCTTAAACAAGGCTATCGGTATCATAAACTTCGAAAAACATTTTCAAAATTTTATAGACGATACTATGATTTGATTTCTAAATTCCAAGTTGGACTTAAATCTCTCTTGCGCCAAGGACTTTCGGAACCTGATTTCTATGGTGACTTGGTGTATAAGTTGAAGAAGATTGTTGGCTCTAATAATTTTTCAGCGCAGTTCATTAAAATAATTTCCCATTTTAAAAAGATTGGCTATAACATTAATGTATTGCAACAGACTGCATGCTTGGTAGTCAACCCAATCACGGTTGGCAACTTTGCTTTCCTCTTTAATTGCACGCCGGTGGGTCGGACTTCAGACTCTATGATGGTTCCAACTTAAAGACTTATCTATTGATGAGATGGTAGGGGCCTGATGCTTTGGCTGTTTGTCGGGCCCACCGGGGTTTACCTGTTGGATTTCTTTTGCTCCGGTATTCAGTTTAATTTACTGTTGAGTCCTTATCCTTGCTTTATCTCCTTGTTATATCTTGATTTATATGTTCTAGGAGATGATGCATTGATAAGTTAGGGGTCTTTCATGCAAACCAAATATCTATGTGTCTTGATCCACATCTGAATTAAGGGTGAGGTTGGCGCCGTTAAACCGGTTTAAGCCCTCCAGTAAAATATTTTACTGACCGTTCCAAGGAGGTACTTCTTTTGTGGATCTTTTATGTTTTTGTTCTGTCTTGTGTTTGCTATGTTTTGTGCGCGTCTGTTTATATGTGCTTTGTGGTCACCTGCTGGGAAAGGGCTGACCTCTTGGCTCTCGTTTGTGGTGTCTTCTGTGAGTTTGTCACTTTCCCATTGGTATCCTGGGTCAGGTGTGGTACTTGATTGTATCGATTCCTGATCTTTGCACCATTACTTACTTTTTGTAAACGTCATTATAGCAACGACGTTATAGTTGTTTTCAAGACTCAACTTTTGCTACTTATGCTCAATGGAGACGACCTTTGTCTTTTTTTCAGAATGGCCTATTCGATCAAGCTGTAAAACAAGAGACTTTATAAACCGATGCTGCATCAATTTTGTATTGCCATTAATGGAGTTGAAACACGTTTTTGACCCCTCTCTTGTTTAAAGCAACGAACGACGCTGTAGAAATCCAATTAAAGTACACCAATTGCTTCCTCAACTTTATCACATACCAAACCATCATTTCAGCAGATATTTTATAAGCTTAAACCATTTGCTGAAATAAAAAAAAAATATATATTTATCCGTGCTAAACTTTTGTTGAGCAGTATACATCTTTTCGGAGGTGTGCTTAATTTTCTAACTTGTATATCCACTACTTTTAGTAAACAGGCAGTAATGGCTCTGGCGAGACTGTACGTATGCGCATGGGCGGATCCAGAGGGGGGTTTGGGGTCCGGACCATCCCCCTAAAAATCACAAGACTATAAGATTTCCTCGCAGTACTGGTCCGGATCCCCTGAATTACCACAAGGTTACCAAGCCAGCATTCAATGTTGGGCCATCATCGGTATGACAGCGAAACGCCATTTGAATGGCATTTCGCTGGCGGGCCGATGTTAGCCCGCTTATGGTGGTATTTGGATCGTTTCTCTCGTAATCAACATAGAATAAAAACGTTATCAACGTCGGACCCTCTCTGGCAAAACTTTCTGGATGCGCGCAAGATGCGCAAACTCGTCTGAGCATTCACTGTGAACAAATTTATGATGTACGAACGTTATCTGTCTTTTAATATAACAATATCCTAGCTAGTTTCATTAGATGAGTGACGTGGTTAATATTTTATCATCTTGTATAAACCAGCAGTAGAGGCTATGACGAGACTGTACATTTAGGTTTTATAGGATTCTGAGTAACACAAACTAATGTCGCGCTTATTGAAGTTCACAAACTTCTTAATTTCTAGAAAATGATTCAACATAACATATCTTTTTAGCATAAAGTTTATTCATATTCTGTGTTGTTTGTAAACTTGCCATATATTATACAAATAAAATATAGTTTAAACCAAAGTTTATTCAGGCTTAAGCATAAAACAGCTCATCACCAATCGAGCAAATGTACAATCAGCATGAAATAATCATTACATACAAGCAACCACATTAAAGAATGTGTTAGAATCTGTTAATCACACTAATTGATAAGATTAAAGGCATGCGCATACATCTTTAATGAGCTTGTTTGGTTCTATTACTGATCAAGAATATACAGGTTTCTTGATTATAAATTTAATGATAGGCCCTTGATTATATGATGATGCAAGCGGACCGTGAACAAGTCAAGTCAAGTTTATTAGGTCTAAACATAGAACATGTTTTTCGCCCATAATCAGAGGCGGTTGGTATAAGTCATTACAGACATATAAATAGAACAAAATTAAATGGATCAATAAATCAATCAATGAAGAGCGTGATATATACAGAGCATATCGCATCTAATCTGGTAATTGACGGTGGGCACTTTCTTGTCTCCTTATTTTGATCATGTCAGACATGTATTTTCTTTAAAAGCCAATAATAGGTATATGTAAACAATATACGCCACTGCCATGCGTTGCACGTGATGTTTATCAGCCGCTTGAATGGACAGGATCAGAGAGTATTGTAATTTTGGATAAGATTGGATTGAATTCTTGTGGGCATCGGCAGTGTTGCAAACTATACAGGTCCAGACCAGGCTGAACACAATTTTAACTGACCAGTCAATTGTCCAGCTGTAACAACGCATGAAAAGGGCCTATTGAGTGTGTGTGTTATTATTATTCATGATTATTATTAGTATATTCAATTGCATACCGAAAACACCCACTAAGAATCACCCTTGCCCACATTTCAAGTAAAGATACACCCAGGATAATGTTTCAGTAAACAAATGTTTAAAAAAAATACGGTAAAACTGCCACTAACGCAAGTGGCACGACACGGCGCGACAGGGGCTTTCATACCCCTGGCACATGTCAAATCGCCATTAAAAACATTATTTCGGGAAAACTAATATCTTTTATTATTTGCAATAGTTAATAATACTCTTTGCAGATGATAGAGCGAAAAAAATTATGGAATTACACATCTTTGTGAATCGGGAAAGGGAATATTTATTTCTGGCGCGGCAGGTCTCTTGGCCATTTTTAGTAAAAATCATGATTTTAGACTTATCAGGATTTATTGATAGACTCCATCTATTACAAAAAACATTAACTTAACTTATATTTTGTTGTAATTCAGCTGCCGATGTTGACAAAAGTAGCAAATCATCAGCATATAACAAATGACTTATTCTAGAGTCATACAGCACAGGTGCCACAGTGTCTTAAGATAAAATCTCCTAAATCATTTATGAAAATGTTAAATAAAAGAGGGCTTAAAACATTCCCTTGATGGACTCTTTTTGTAATGTAAATGGAATCTGACATAAGCTGATGACATTTAACTTTAGCTTGTGAACCGTGATACATAGATTTTATAAATCGATATATTTTTCATGAATACCAGCTTTCCAAAGCGTAAAGAATAAACCATCATGCCATATACAGTGTCAAAAGTCTTCCTTAAGTCAATAAAACAAGCAAATAAGTTGTCACCCTTTTTAGCATTTAAAGCATATTTATCAACAATAGTTTTCAAAACAAATATGTGATCTGATGTACGATAATTTTTCCTAAACCCTGCTTGTTCAGATTTTATAAAATTTTTACTCTCTAACTCTTGATAAATTTTTTCATCTATAATGTGACAAAACAGTTTACCTAAACAACTGCTTATAGTGATTCCACGGTAGTTTTTTACGTTTTACGCCAGCACCAGTGTGGAAAATTGCCACCACCAGCTAGTTGTAGCAACATCCGGTCCTTTTACATTGACCGGTGTGATCGTATAAAGGTTATAAAAAATCAACCTTTTCCCGATGTACTGTCTTCTGTGGAACTGGTGGAATCGTAACAAAATGCATAAAGACATTGTAAGGGGGGGGGGGGGTTTAAGGGTTTATTTATATTTTTGTTACCATGACCTAATTTTCAGGGTCACCATCTTATTATCCCCCGACGAAGTCAGAGGGATATAGTTTTGGCGTCGTCCGTGCGTCCGCCTGTCCGTCCGTCCGCACTTTTTGTCTGTCCGGAACCATATCTCAGTACCTATTGGTCAGATTTAATTCGTTATTGGAACAAATGATTAGTACCATAAACTCTCGATATCCTATAAGTTTGGTCAAAATCGACCCCTTAACACTTAAGTTATTGCCCTTGTTTAAGTATAGGCAATTATAAGGCAAAACCTATATTAGCTTTTTTGTGTGATGATCTTCACATTTCATCAAAGCTATTATAATTTACAACTTTTCGCTATAGACCATGATTGCCAAAAGCCTGTAGATAAGAATGGCAGTGTCAAAATTTTACCCCACCCCCTTTGACCCCACCTAAGGGGTCAAAGGTCAAATATTTAAATTTCGCAATAACTAAGGCAATTATTAATATTTTTTGCTGCAATTTTGCATGCAGGCAGAGCAGCAATAGATATTAAACATATCAAACAGGATTTCAGTTTGAAGGCCTGATTACGAGCCCTTTGGGTGGACTTAGGGGGTGGGGCCGAGGCCAAAATTATTTTTTTTCAGAATATGGTCATGTTGCATATCAAATTAAAGCTGAAGACACTGGCAGCAACATGGTAGCAAATATTTTGCCCACAGACACACCCTCGACCCAGGGGTGGGGTCAAAAGGTCAAATTATATATTTTTTCTAAAAGTAGTCATGTTGCATATCAAATTAAAGCTGACGACGCTGGCAGCAACATGGTAGCAATATTTTGCCCACAGACACACCCTTGACGCAGGGGGTGGGGTCAAAAGGTCAAACTATATCTTCTACTGAAAGTAGACATGTTGCGTATCAAATTACAGGGAATTGAGCACAGAGCACCATGAAAGCAAGTATGCTGTCATTACACACACCAACGACCCCTGGGGTGGGGTCAAAAGGACATTTTTTGTTCTTTTTCTAAAAGTGGTCATGTTGCATATCAAAGTAAAGTGGAAGAAGTATAGACCTACATGCAAGGTAACACTTTGAATTTACACACAATCTTGACCTCTGAGGTTGGGTTTAAAGGTCAGATATTGAAATTGTGCAGATGTAAGTATATTTTTAATTGAACTAAGCACTAAAACATACTTGACAGGCGTTTGTTATGATCTGAATGATACTGTAGGTAAACTAAGGGTTAGATAAATGGGATTGATGTTTTGTGATTTACATGTTTCTCTTAAATAACCCTTCGTCGGGGGATATGAATTCGTCGAATTTGCCTTGTAAGAACTGTAATCATCAGCCTTTTTGACACAATATTTTCTGAACCAGAGTGTGGATTTTGACCAAATTTGGATGATCGATAAATTATTGAAGGGCAGAAAGATTTGATTACATTTTGGTGGCCGTAATCTTATTTTCAAGGTCACACTAGCACTTTGAAATACTAAATTTAACCAGAATAGTGTTTCCACATGCTATCTATTGAACTTGAATGAAACAATGGATTTTACCTAAACTTAAGGTATTTTATCATTTAACACTTAGCTCGTTATATAGGTAACACCTCTTTATTTCATATTATTTTGTGAAGTTTTAAGTTTACTTAAGACTGCATGCATGTTTTCTGAAGGTTGTGGGAGGATTTCTAAAGGTTGTGGTAGGTAACTCAAAGATTGTGGGATAATTAAAAAACGGTATTTCTGGCTATGGTCATTTAGTTAAACAACTGCTCTGTGTTGGTTTCAACTCGTTTTTGATTAGGTTTTACAAACATATACTCAAAAGATGAATACAAAAAACAACAACAACAAAGCACAGCCCTACCCCCCGTTTTACGGAGGAGCAAATTTTGTTTTAGTTGCAGCGTGTGGATATTTTAAATTATCTTGAACAGTCATTATGGGAGTCTGTAATTGTTCTATGTTTTGTTGTACGTTACTTATTTCCATTCTAGGATTGCAATCATCTTGATGGGGAAGAGAGAGCTGGTTGTCTTCCTGGTGTCTCATGATGGTTCCTAAACGTTAAATTAAAACCTGCTACGCAAACAAAACATTTACCAAACATTTCCACAACATTTTCAAACGTTGCGGGAACGTTTTATTAAAACGTTTAGGAACCCAAAAATTTGATTTATAAAAAAAGTTCCTAAACGTTAAAATAAAACGTTCCCACAACGTAAACAAAACGTTTACACAACATTACCACAACGTTTTTTGTTAGCTGGGTATATACTGGAATAATAATTCCATCTTTCCATGATTTTAGAAATTTACCAGAATTAAGAATAATATTAAAAGCTTGCATTATTCGTTTACATATAAATGGTATTGCTGATTTAAGCATTTCTGATCAAATCATATCAACTGCAAATAGTATTATTAACAATTGCCAATAAAAATTTTTTTTAGTTTTCCCGAAATTATGATTTTATAAGCAATTTGACATGTGCCAGGGGCATGAAAGACCCTGCCGCGCCGTGCCGTGCCACTTGCGCTAGGTAGTATTTCCCAGTTTTAGAATTTTTTGGAATGCCTTGCCCACCTCTGTTCACCCATATGTATTTGTCTGCGCGTCAATCCTTACCTTTATTTACATCACCATCGTGGCTGAAAACATACACTTCGCCTCCTTTCGGTTTCATTGGTGGTACAAACATTACTTTGCTGGTATCTGGATTTTCGAGAATTTCACGAGCTTTCTGTGCATTTAATAACTTTTCAGACAACATATACACCTTATTTTCAGTACCACCACCATATAATTTCATAACCTGTGTATCATCATCATCATCATCATCATCATCATCATCATCATCATCATCATCATCAACAACATCATCATCATCATCATCATCATCATCATCATCAACAACATCATCATCATCATCATCATCATCATCATCATCATCAACAACAACATCATCATCATTTGAAGCAAAATTGGCGGTATGTGTGATAACATCTAAAGCAGCAACATTACATGATACAACATTCAGAATATGGCTTAGAACTTGTGTACAACAATAATAATCATCATCATCATCATCATCATCATCATCATCATCACTAGTGGTCTTCGAGCTTACGGAGGTACTACTAGATTTCGTCTGAACTAAGTCACTAGTATTTGTCATCACAGAGTCATTAGGCGGTATAGGGGACTTTATATGCACGGGTACACTATTTGGACGTACGGATGAACAAGTAGGCTCCGTAGGCACGGAGACACTAGTCAACTGAGTTGATGTAGTGTCACTAGTGGTCTTCGAGCTTACGGAGGCACTACTAGATTTCGTCAGTACTAAGTCACTAGTATTTGTCATCACAGAGTCATTAGGCGGTATAGGGGACTTAAAATGCACGGGTACACTAGTCGGACATACGGAGGTACTACTACACTTAGTCTTATCATTTGTCATTACAGAGTCACTAGTTGGTACATGCATAGGGGAAATAGACTCTGAGTCACTATTCTCCGTCGGTTCGGAGCAACTTTGCAATACGGGGACACTGGTCTTAGTGTTTACAGAGTCAATAGTTGGTACAAGGGGGCTATTCTTCGTCGGTACAGAAACGATCGGAACAGTTGTGAGCTCTCGACAGACCCTTCTGAACTTCTTCGCCACGATGTATGTTCCCTCATGACTGGTTTGTAGCCCATCTCGCGCAAGCAGATGATCAGATGATTCGGAAAACTCTGACCAAGAGATAAAGTTTAAACCTCTAATAGCGGTAGAAAGTTCTGACAGTCGCCAATTAACTATCTTAGCCGACGCATTCTCTTGTTTCAGCTGTTCTTCTTCCTCCTTGGACCAAGCGTACCATCGGTTGCGTCGTTTCGGTAGAATCCCTGCAATTGCTATCTTTGCTGTAGGGTTCTTCTGTTGGAGATGCTGATAGAGCCGTTGGAATCTGTGAAGTACTGTGCTTGTAGCCCATCCATGTATTATGTCATTGATCCCAGCAAACAAGACGATTACCTGCACAAATACAGGATTTTTTTTTATCATTTAACTTCATGCTAATTTTTTTCTAAGTCCCATGCGCGGGTGATGGATGTCTTATCGTGTATACGAACAATGAGCTGTAAAGGCTCTGGCGAGGCTGCGCATATGTGCAAGCTCGTCTGAGTCTTCACTGTGAACTGATTTATGAAGTACATGTATGGCCATTGAACAGAACAGAACAGAGTTTTATTCAAATTGCGGTAGATTATATTGCTCGCGAAGATACAATTTACATCTTTTGGGGAATATGTCATGCACGGTCCCAGAAAGTTTTTTTAGAGGGGTTAAACTTTTTTTTACTGTTAGTTAATCAAACAAACAAAATAACCTATTTGAAAAGCAACGCTGAAACAAATACCACTAAAATCGGGTCATCGTCGGCCCGCAAGCGAAACGCCATGTTAATGGCGTTTCGCTGGCTCGGTCCCAGAAAGTTTTTTCAGATGGGTTCAACTTTTTTTTACTGTTACTGCAAAGGAACGCTGAAACAAATACCACTAAAATCGGGTCTTCGTCGGCCCGCAAGCGAAACGCCAAGTTAATGGCGTTTCGCTGGCATGCCTTTGATGGCCGAACATTGAATGCTGGCTTGGTAGCTTTGTGAAATTTCAGGGGATCCGAACAAGTATTGATAAGGAACCATATATTAGGGTGTGCTTAATTTTCTAACTTGTATATCTATCTACAATATTGAGTTAACAGACTGGAATGGCTCTTGCGAGACTGTTCGTATGCGCAAACTCGCCTGAGCCTTCACTGCGAAAATATAGATACAATACAAAAACATTTTGGTTGGATGGCAATTACGTATGTGAGCGACGTGGTTAATATTCTATCATCTTATATAAAGCAGCAGTAGAGGCTATGGCGAGACTGCACATATGCGCATGCTCGTCTTTGCCAACACTGGGAACATATGCATATAAAGGTCACTGCCCACACCCGGGCGATTTTTTTTTCCAAAAAATAGATTTTTTTCATTTTTTGATATTCTGTAGTACATCATATTATAAGCAAAATAACACAAAATAAAAAAAATTTACCGTCCAGTTCAAAAGTTACAGCTCTTCATTATATGGCCTATGTTGGCTTTTTTACGCAGCTTTTTGTAAATTCATTAAGACAAGTAAAATATTCTGTAACTCAATTTTATATTTGAAAATCGTTATTTCAAACAAGCATGCGAAGCCATAAATAATTAAGAACTTTTTCTCAAACCATTCTTTTGCAGCTATACAATTATTTTTCTTCATATCACGCTTTCAAACCTGCGTTCACCGATATTTATGCATTAATTTTCGGCAATTACTGACTGATAATTCAATATTTAAACATACTTTAAAAAAATAAATTTTTCTATTTTTTTTTTAGGAAAGTGACCATTATATAAGATGCGTTATGACAAAATTTTAAAAAAATTCACCGTTTAATTAGTGAGATATTACCAAATAATTATCCCTACCCCCTAAACTAAAAATTACTGATCTTAGCAGGCTTTTCTTATTTCTAAGCATGTTAAAACCTTACGAACCAAACACTGTTGATTAAAATACCTCACTCTGAACTTCCAAATGAAATTATATGTACTCCAAATACTTGGAACATTTATATGCATATATGTGAAGACTTTTCAATACCAAAAACGATACCAAAATACCCCACCCACGGTAAAAAGAAACTTATCCGCATTTTGTCTGAACACCTAGTCGATATATTTTGACCAAATTTGCATAGATACACCATTAGGATAGAGATGTAATGTTTTGGGGACATTTACCTTTTTCAAGGTCACGGGGTAACTCTGCATGTCAAATTTAGGTGAAAATGTGCTGTTTTAATATGCATCGCTTTAATTGATCGATGCATATACAACGCTACCAAGTATTACCTCCCTTGATGATTTAGAGTTACGGTTATTGCTATGGGTAGTGACCTTAAATCGCTCTTTTATCACAAGTAATTATAAAGCAAACTTACTTTATAATCGCCGATGTTGGTTGGAATCAGGTCATAGATAGATAGATAGATGGTTTATTTGAAAATTCCAACAGGCAAAAATGCCCATGAGGATACAACATATATACATATACATGGCAAGAACAGTGTAGTACATAAGCAGTTTACAATGATTGTCAATGATTCAACAAGTTTATCCGATTTGTGGTGGTAGTATGGAGAAGGTGTGCACAGTACTGATTAGATCAATCGATGTTTTATATAAACTGGTAGTGTTTAAGAAGCAAATTAATTAACTTTTGATCACATACAAAATAAATAAATAAATAAATACATTTAAGAGAGTGTTAAAGCATCTGGCTGTGTTATTTGAGAAAAGAACCAAAGCAATGAAGAACGTAGGTATTTTTGCCAAATAGTCAATAACAAAACAATGAAAACATTAGCATTCCCCCATCCGTCATCTTCTAGCGAAATCGAAACAGAAGACTGACTTGGGGGCATATACATTCGATTTTATTTAAGTTCAAACTTGTCCCGGAAAACCTGCATCTAAAAATACATGGACATATCATAGCCACGGTTGAAATCAGAACGAGGCTCAGCTATAAATAATGATTTACGGTTTTTCCAAAATGGATTTGCTGGGTAAAAATCGCGTTTGTCTCGAGGAATCACACTAGAAACATTTACATAACTTAATAAAGTGTATTCTGAAGCCAATACTATCACAAATTTATGTTTTATCTGTTAAAAAATGCGTTCACAGACAGGTTCAGCGATTTTCAATAGGCACAAGTAAAATAATCTTGGTCTAGAGCGTCAAGAAAAGACTTTTTAAAAGCGAAAATTTTTAATAGTCAAAGACTCCATCACTGCTAAGTCTGCTTTTTTTTTTTTTTTTGCTTTTTTTAATTGATCGTCAATCACTTAGTGTTAACTGAAAATGTTTGAGATTAAAGTTAATTGGTAGTTTTAGCTAACTTCTCTGTGCTTAATATTGCAAAAAAAAAAAATTAGGTTGGGAAACTTTCTGGGACTCAGTAAAATTTACATGGGACTCAGCTTTTGTTGATGCCCTGGGTCCCAGGGACCCAATAGAAATCAAGCCTAAATCTAACACTGGTTGGTTTACTTTCTAAATTACTAGTTTGACTGTTGTTTGTTCTGGAGGTATTAAAAAAGAAAAAAATGCTCTGAAAATCAAAAGGCTCTGAAAATGACCAGTTGACTGGTCGTTTTCAGAGCTTGTTTTCTTGCCCCCCCCCCTCCCCTCCCCCCCCATTATTTCTCAATAATGATATTTTTCTGTCCCTGGAGATTGTTTTAATCTTAGCAAACAGTGCAGATATGCTACATTTCATCAGGGTCTCACTGTTTGCCAAGGTACCCTTTTATGGGGTTTCCAGTATACAAAAGGTTAAAGTAAATATTGTTCCTATGCCATATAAACATTAGCGAAATTCCAAATGTCCAAATAAGAGTTGGGCAAGTCGGAAAAAATGTCAGGAGTAAATATTAAATGACTTAGGCCAGAATTTTTTTTTATTACTGTAGTAGATTTATGGCATTTTTTTTCAATTTAGGATTGTGGGGGGGGGGGTAGGGGGGCGGAGAAAAAAGGGGAAAAAAGCTCCAGAACATACAGTAAAACTAGTATAGTAAACCAACAGTCTGTGTTAAATCTTTAAATATCTCATAAATTTTCCTAAAAATCTGCATAGGACAATCACTTTTAACACTGTCACTCTCAAAAATATACAGACAGAGCCTCAAAAATATATTATTTTTTTCAACGAAACAAATAATATTTAGAGTCTGGGCATAAAATAAAATAAAAAAATTAGACTTTTTTTTCTTTCCAGAAAATTACAGTAGGAGGGTTTGTAAATCAACTAATAATAAAATTCTGGCCTCATATTTCTTACAGATTTTTGCTTGAAAGATGATAGAATGTTGGTACAGTCTTCTTACAAGAAAGAAATATTAATATTGCTAGTAAGTATTGTTAACCTTAAGGTAAAACAGAGATCATGAATGCAGCAGGCAACTTTATTTGGTGAAAATACGGACTTGATACTGGCCTTAATTACACTAAAAACATTTTATCATTAATATTTTCCTTAAAAAAGGACAAAAATTAACAAAATTTTAGTGCCAAAAAAATGCATGTCCTATATGGAATCAAGAACATTACAATGCATTTAATTTTTTCAACCACCCTTCATTAATAAAATGAGCTTTTTCTAAGCAAGTTTTAGACATATGGTTACGGTAAAACCAAATTAGAGTTAGATGTCCAACTGAATGAACTTTTGATTAGGAGAAACAATTTGCTTAGTGCTAAGTGCATGCACTTAGGCATAGAAATAATCAAACAAAAACAAAGTTGCATTAAAAGTTTGGCTCATTATATGTTGCGGGTATTCAAAACAACCTTCTCAGTCATACGGTTCTTTGGAGCACCCAAAACACATGTTTAAGCAAATAGATAAGAAAATAATAACTTTTTTTACAGACAAGAGTTTTCTTTTCATGACCTATGGTTTTGGATATGTCGGGGATTTTCTTTTTGCAATTTTGGGAAGGGGCCCTTGGACCTTTCACATAAGGAAAATTACATGTAGTGTGGACAACCCCTAAATTGGGAAATTCATTTATAGTGCACAATTACAGCATTTTCTGTCAATTAAAGTAACAAATTAGTCCAAAAAAAAGAATTAAATTGTTTCTCGGGCTATTTTTTGGAAAAACAGATGTGGCAGGGCGGGTTTTTATTTTAGCCAGGCAAAAGACAGATGCAGGAATTTTTTTTTTTAAAACTAGTTACGATATTTTTTAAAAGTTGTGCTTATATGGTCTTTCATCGCATATACTTCAATGTTAGGCCATGAAACTTGATAGGGAAAGCATCTGCACATTAAGTAGATTTGATTTCATCACAGATGTATAAAACTTACCCTGTTGGGGCTTGAAACTAGACCAAAACAGTAGAAAATATTGGTCCTTTCAACCGGAAATGGATGCGAGAATAATTAAACAACCCAACATTACCCACAATGGACCACAACGTCCGAGTGGAACCCCATACCTTACCGATATCAATGTTTTGAACTGGAAATAAGTGTTTTTATTTCATATAAAGACGTAATGCTGAACATTTTAAACAGATGCGGTGGTGCCTGAGAAATAATTCCTTTTTTTTATTTGGCCTTAGCTATTAAACAAGATCTATATTGCCATTATTTAAGGACTAAAAAGATGCTATTGTAGTAGATTGTCACCATGTAGCTTGAGTGGTGTGTGTGGTGACTGAATGAAAATCTTAAAAAAAATTTTTTTTTTTTTTTAAGATTGGGATTTTTTTTTCAAAATTTGGTAAAAAAGCACCTAATTTCCATTTGGACAGGGACGGAAACACACACAAATATCCCTGTGTGTGTATAAATTTTCCATATGAAACATATGTCCAGATAAACAAACTCTTCTGAGCATAAAATTATGTTCCCAAAACCCAAAGGGTGGGGGGACACATTGTTTTTGGTGCAGATTTCGTTGGCCTTGGCGTCTGCTTTCATTTCCATGCATTATCTTCTGAACAAGTAGATGGATTTTGACCAAACTTGCGTAGTTACATTGTTGGGAGGAGTGGAAGAGTTGATTAGATTTTGGTGACCCTGACCTTATTTTCAAGGTCACAGCGGCACTTTGAAATGTCCAAAATATGGTTTATGTGCATTATCTTCTGAACTAGTGGATGGATTTTGACCAAACCTGCATAGATACATTGTTGGGAGGAGTATAAGAGTTGAGTAGATTTTGATGACCTTGACCTTATTTTCAAGATCACATCGGCACTTTGAAATGTCCAAAATTTAGTTTCAGTGTGTTATAGTCTGAATCAGTCAATGTATTTTGACCAAACTTGCACAGGTACATTGTTTGGAGGAGGGGAAGAGTTGATTAGATTTTTGCAACCTTGACCTAATTTTCAAGGTCACAACAGCACTTTTAAATGTCCAAAAAAGGTGTTCCTTGCCTTATCTTCTGAACCAGTTGATAGAGTTTAACCAAGCATGCTTAGATACATTATTGGAGCAGGGAATGAGTTGATTAGATTTTGATGACCTTGACCTAATTTTCAAGGTCACAACGGCACTCTGAAATATCATAAATAGGGTTTCTGTGCACTATACTTTGAACCAGTTGAGTGGTTTTGACCAAACTTGCATAGATACATTGTTGGAAGGGTGGAAAGAGTTGATTAGATTTTGGTGACCTTGACTTAATTTTCAAGGTCATGCTCCTATAAAGACAGTACATGTATAAATCAGCCATTTCCACAGACTATCTTCCGAACCGGTGGTTCAATGTTAACCAAGCTTGCATAGATATATTGTTAAGACAGGGTTAAGAGTTGATTCAGATTAGATTTTGATGATCCTGACTTTATTTTCAAGGTGACTTAAACTCCAGCTGTTAAGTTTTTAGACTTAATTTTTCGCAATAACTTTTTTATCTTCAATTTTAGCAAAATGTGTTCGCGATGAAAGGTATTCAGGAACATCTCCGCCAACTTCTCCAAATGGTTCCAACATCCTAGATGCTGCAGGTTCCTCTGTGCTTAGATGCACTCTTTGAACATTTTAAGCAAAGCGCAAATAAACCAAGTCCAAGATGTCAGTCAAAAAGTTACATTGCTCCACCCTAAATCAATTACTAAAGCGATGGGTGGCTTGTTCAAATATAATAGAAACCGCGCCTGATTCGCTCGTGCGTTAAGCTAGTAGGGTCATCTCAAAACCGTTCGTTTCATAGCACGTGCATAAGAGACAAATTGCACGTAATGTGATAACCCAGCCTTTGTTCCTACAAATGAGCCTGCTTTAAGTTGATTCTGCATATACGCGGTAAATTCTGAGTATGTTAATGGCAGTTTTAGGTTATGCACAGCCTTTGAAGAACAGGATGTGCGCCGCTTCCGAATATTTTTTGAAACTACCCCTTTTTGTCACGCCTATACGAATTATACCTGTCATTAAAAGGCTTAGAAATTTAGGACGAATTCAATTTATTGCAAAATCTTCATCTATATACACAAAAATCTGTTTGCGCCACACGCACAAGACCTTTTGGAGAAGTTGGCGGAAATTCTCCTCTACAACTTTCATCGCGAACACATTTTGCTAAAATTGAATATAAAAAAGTTATTGCAAAAATTTGAGTCTAAAAACTTAACAGCTGGAGTTTAGGTCACACCAGCACTTTGAAATATCAAATTTGACAAAAATAGGGTTTTTGTATGATATCTCTTGAATTGAACAATTTATTCCAACTAAACTTAATGTATTGTATAATTGCAGCAAAAATGAAGGGTTAATATGACTATGGTGACCTTGACATTATTTTCAAGGTCACTTCATTTCCAAGGTCATCATCCTTAAAAACTGTTAATTCAGCCTTTTCTGAGCTTTGTCTTCTGAACCAGTAAATCTTTTCTCCACCAAACTTGTATAGCTACATTGTTTAGAGACAGAAAAGAATTAACCTTGAACCTATATTCCAGGTTACCACAGCACTTTCTAAATACAAAGTTTGACAAAATTGTGTTTGTGCATGCTCTCCCTTGAATTAATTGGTGGATTTCAGCCTGTATCATTGTGACAGCATGCTAGCAGACTCAATTTGCGGTTGGGGACGTAGTTTTCCTCTGAAAACCTATCATGTTAAAAGATGTGTTTTGGGTGCTCAAAAGAACCCTCTCATCAACATATGTTCTGGTCTGTAGGCCTAAGAATTTATGTCAGTACAACTCCAGCTACTTGTCACAGTGGTCACCCAGGGTCATTTTTCCACCATTCTATGACATTTCATCTTGTCTTCACTGTTTGTCAAACATCAGTTCAGGGGTTTCCCGTACACAAAGGCTTAAGGCTAAGATCACCAGAGTCCTTGTTTGTTTGTATGTATTGAAGCTTCATGTCAATAATTTCTTCAGTATTGTCAGGGTGATTTGTGTCTTCCAGAGTTGAATCAGTACTATTGAGCAGAGGATACAGTGTCTTGCTCAAGGGCACAAATTACACAGAGGCTCTATCGAGTTTTGAGCTGGCAACCCTTTGATCCCCAGTCTAATGCTCTACCAACTGAGCCACTGCCCTCGTGATTAATTTGTAAATAATAGCAACACAATTTCATTATCATGGACCTGGTACTTTAAATTGTTACTTTTTTTATCCATCAGTTTATACATGTGTTTAGGGTGCTAAAAAAGATGGTCTTATTGAGACGGTTCTTATGAGTTCCTAGAAGGTATGTTTTAGTTTAGAAAAAATGAAATTTGTTATGAACTACAAGGCCTTTAGTTAAGAGTGCGCACCAAAAAATATTTTTCATATTTCTCAACCAAAACATATGTTGTGGGTACTCAAAAGAACAGTCTCAATGAGACGGTTCTTTCTAGCACCCAAAACATATGTTAAAACTGATGGGTAAGAAAATATTTACAATTTTACGCTCAAAAATTTTGTTTATCTTTACCTATTATCAAGAGGCCTAGACATAAGACATGAAATACATGTATGTTTTATTTTCATTTGTAGTCATCATACACATGGGATTAAAGCAGGTAAATTGTTGTTGTAAATTGAAGATGTTTTAGAACTTTTAGCTTTGCTGCAACAACAACAACAAACATTTTTTTTGCACTTATCCCTACTATAGCTATAGTCTTGAAAAAAATCTGCAAAAATGCTTGCGTCATAACCAAGTCAAAAGTGAGTTCATTTTATCTACTTTTTGCTATACTGTAGAACACATTGAAAAAAACCAAGAACCACTGTATATATTTGGTTCCCCTGAAACAGTTCTGCCTGCATCATGGCAGTCAATCATAGGTGCTCAAATCACATTCTTTCAAATTGTTTCTCAATAACATGTTTCCCCATTAGATATAACCTTTTCTTTGTGACAGAATAGTGAGAAGCTAACCCATAAAGCGCCAGTCGGTAACGTGTCTGGCTACAGATGCGTGTCTGACTGCAGATCCAGGGGTCGCGCGTTCGATCCCGGTCCGGTCCCATACTTTCGTGGAGATTGATCATGAAATGATTTCTACGGTCATTCTCCTCCCTTCCGCTGATTCATTCAAGAAGGGTTTTTGTCAGTTACAAGCGAAAGTATGTGCACGAATTACTGGTTAACCGCTTGTTCAAGTCTGCCCAGGAAAAAGTGTGGTTAGGTGAACTGGCCGTCCCGCAATGACCATAGCTGTTGACTTGGGACGTAAAGCAACAAAACCAACCAAAAGCGCCACCTATAATTTGCAGCAGACAGCAATTTCAAATTTTGCCTCTTTGTCAAAAATAACAAATGAGAAGTGATATTTCATGAGAATCACGATTCTTATGAAATTTCATTCCTTTTTCTTGCCAAAATTAGGAAAGAGTTCGTAAAATTTGCCATCTGTTTCAGTAGTGATTGGCGCTTTAAGGGCTAAGTATACCTAGCATCTTAGCACACAAATTGTTCAATGCATTGTCTTTGTTAGATACGTAATGTACCCTGGAATGACACTGGGGTAGGGTTTTGGAGATCAAATTCTAGCTGCATCCATCTTTTCTAATAGATAGCATGGTAAACAAATTGTGTCACAGATAATGTCATCATTGATGAAATTTGTTGTGTAGAAAAACCCTGGTAAAAGGTTGATTCTCGGTACTTTTTAGAACATGGTCTAAAACCACTAGAGCCTTGATATCTACTGTAAACCTGTGTAAAATTGCCACTCTCAAAAAATATAGAAAATTGGTTTTCAAGACCAATTATCACTTAATGCAGGTCGAAAGTATTGCAGAATGTTCCAAGGACTGGTGAGCATTCTGCAATACTTTTGACCTTCATTAAGCTACCATTGGTCATTAAGATCTTTGTTTTGTCTATTTTTGAGTGACTGTTTTACACATACTTACTGAAGCATGTAGCATCATCTATTGGACCTTTACCAAGTATGTGGTCGCATATTTTAAAATGTCCTGCTAAACCCAGATTAATAGTTATTTGACTCTCTAGGAGCAGTCTGATCAGGGTCCACACTGTTTGTATGCTGAATTTAGTCAATAACATGAAAATTTTCATGCAATAGAAGACTTTAGCATTTTCAGATGCATTTTTATAGGGTTGAGGTAAGGGAATGAAAACTTGAATGTACAAATGGTAAGGTGAAAAAGGGTTCCTTATGTATTTACAAATGTACCATCCCCGCCTGAGCAGGCTGATCAGGGTTCATATTGTCTGCTTCCATGATAAAATCTAGTCTGAAGTGCACCTGAATATGTACAGCAGAGGTAAAAAGCAGACAATCATTTCAGTACAAAAATAGTGACATGCTATACTAAGGGTTAACAAACAGTTTTTTTATGGTCTCAACTTTGAAGAAGAAGTTAAGGGGGCATATTGCTAAAAAAAAACTTTTTGTGGCTTTTCCATGGGTAGTAACCAGTACTGGGCCAGGAGGGTATATGATATTTGTGTTTATTATATGACAGGAGCACCCGAAGGCTTATCGAAAGTGGTTTTATGGAGAAGCCGGGAATCAAACCTGCGACCCCTGGTTTACAAGACATAGGTTTATCCCCTAAACCATGGCAGCTTTGCTTTGGGCTTGTCCGTCAGTCCATCCGTACCCATGAATGGACCTTTAAAATACCAAAATTTCAGATTTATAGTTTTTAAAGATCAATTACGGAATAAACCTAATTTGCATATAAAGGGAGCTAATTTACTCAAAATGAGGTTTATTCCGTAAAAGTTATAGGGGATTTGTTGGGTACTTACCTTTTCTAACACTGTAAGTACGCAAGAAGTATCCAGCTGTAAGAGCATCCAGCCTTCTGTCCGTTTGTGTGCCTGTTACAAAAATCAAGTTACAGTTCTGAAATTTCATACATAGATTCATCAAAAAATAGTTGACCTGTATTTTTTTAGTCTGAATTATCTCCATTTGTGGAGTTATGCCCCTTTTAACGGGTCAGAATGAAATTTTGTAATCAAGATACTTCTTTTGTGGATCTTTTATGTTTTTGTTCTGTCTTGTGTTTGCTATGTTTTGTGCGCGTCTGTTTATATGTGCTTCGTGGTCACCTGCTGGGAAAGGGCTGACCTCTTGGCTCTCGTTTGTGGTGTCTTCTGTGAGTTTGTCACTTTCCCATTGGTATCCTGGGTCAGGTGTGGTACTTGATTGTATCGATTCCTGATCTTTGCAACCTTACTTACTTTGTAATCAAGATATCTCAAAAATTATTATAGCTAGGAGCTTAAAACTGGGTTTAAAACTTGGTCAGCTGATAGAGGATAATGAGTAGGTTAACTGGTGAAAATTAAAAAAAAGTATATTATTTGTTATTGAGTTATTGTCCTTTGCAAATTTGAGCATTGAAAACTTGTAATCCGCCGTGGTGTAGGGGATAAACCTATGTCTTGTAAACCAGGGGTCGCAGGTTCGATTCCCGCCTTCTCCCAGTCTGTTGGATGAGACTTTAAACCGTTGCCCCATTTTCTGAGATGCTTAAAAACCAGAACCACTGCCGGTTGAGCCTTCGGGAGTTCCTGGACATAGAACCACAAAAAGCATAAACCCACACAGCCAGTACTGGTACAGCCAAGGAACACGGCCACAAAAACACAATAAAGATATCTCAAAGATTATAACAGCTAGGAGCTTCAAACTTGGTCAGCTGTTAGAGGATAATAAGCAGATAACCTGTTGAAATTTTTCAAAAAAAAGTTATATTTTTTAAATTAATGCCCTTTACAAATTTGGGCATTGAAAACTTAAAATAGTAATAAAGATATCTCGAAAATTATTACAGCTAACAGCCTCAAACTTGGTCAGCTGATAGAAGATGATCAGTAGATTACCTGGTCAAATTTAAGAAAAAAGTTATTTATTTTTTTGGAGATATTGCCCTAGGCCTTTAGTCTATTTCCAATGGTGACCATGACCTTATAGTTATGGTTGGATTACACCCTTCGCACATCATCTAACTTAGACAAATATTCGACAAAAATTAAATATGGGGCGGATATGAAATTCAATGTTCAATCCCATTAACTTCAACTGTGACCTTGACCTTGAGTTTGCAAGGTTGAGCTACGTGTTTTGCACACCCTCACAATGAGCTGAACATCTTATCAAAGTGTAATGAATATCCTTCAAGGGGTTGAAGAGATATGGAGCATACGCACAATTAAAGGCTAAATTCCATTACCTGTAACTGTCACCCTGACTTTGAGCCTGCGTAATTGAGTCATGGGTTCTGCACACCGTCTCACTGAGGTGAAAATTGACCAAAGCTTAGATAATTTTAAAGGGTTATGAGATACAAGATTATGGATAAATGGATGAATAGACCAAGGCATTCCTATAATCCCCTCTCCCCTTCGGGTTGGTGGATTTGTGCATGTGGAGTTTGCTTTAAGAACTGTTAGGCAAATTTTAAATATATTTTACCTTGACCTTTGACACCAAAGTTATATCGGTAATATCAAACTTTTGTTGTAATCTACACACCACTGGCAACCATTGTGCCAAATAAGAACACCCTTAGTCAAAACATGAAAGAGGAGTTCGTGTTACGAGCTAGAAGACATATAGATTTTAAGTATATTTGACTTTTACCTTCAACTCCAAGGTCACATCGATGATCAGATCTGAGACCTTTGTTATAATCTACGCACAATAGCCAATTATTGTGCCAAATATGAACACCCTGGGGCAAGTACAATATTGTGTAATTGTAGTTTTTATTAACAATCTGGAGTGGCACGAGCACTTAACTATAAAAAAAACTTTGTCTGGCTAACATACTTTAATTAATATGTATATGGCTATCAATATCACGATGTCCGCCATTTTGATGATGTCACTATTTACCCCTGAAGCGGATCTCAGATGTGTGAACTGGATAAAATTGTTGCTTATGTCTCAAAGATTAATTTGATAAAGGTCGCCAAAAATTGTCACGAAATTTACGTGGGGCCTAATTTGTGTCCCATTCGACATAGACCACAACGTGGCTAATGCCCTAGGCTCATGGGCAAGATGGCTTGTTGCATTTGAAGTAGATTTCTGTGTAAATATTGTTTCTGTTTAAAATCTGGAGTAGTACTGGTATTAAATCTATAAAAAAACGTTTATTTTGCCATCATACTTTGATTGTTCTTAAATACAAACGTATTATAATTGTGCATTGGCTGCCATTTTTATGACATCATAACTCGGGCCAGACGCCAAACTCAGATGGGTGAACTTGTTGAAATTGTTGCACTTACCCCAACGTTTTATTTTATATAGGTCACCAAAAATCGCCATGAAAGGGGTACTTGCATTAAGGGGCTATTTTGGCCCCCTCCAGAGCCAAAAACTGAAAGTTGCCTTTCACCAATTTCATCTTATTGGTTTATTAGAAGAATAGCCCAAGTGTAAAATTCTGGCATTTATTTTACTTTTACCGGTTGCTATGGTAACCCAAATGGCCGACAAAATAGGCTTAAAATAGAGAAATTGCCATTATAGGCCAAATTAGAGGCTTTTGGAGACCGATTTTTTTAAGCATTAGATATCAGCACAAGCAAATACCAAAAAAAAAAACCTTTTAATATATTGTGTGCCGTGATAATTCTCATCATCTGTTGAAATATTTTTTTGGTATTTGCTTGTGCTCTATATTAATTCCTCTGTTACATGTCTCAAATTTGCTCCAAAATGGTCATTTTCCTATTTTCAGCCTATTTTGGTGGCCATTTTTGTTACCATAGCAACCGTGAAAGTCGAATCAAAACCAGAACTTTGCTCTAATAAACTAATAAGAAGAAACTTGTGAAGAGCAACTTTTATTTTTTGACCTCATATGGTGGCCAAAATAGCCTCTTAATGCGCGTACCCCTTTACACGGCCCATTCAACATAGCCTACTTTGCAAAGGAGTACGCGCATTAAGGGGCTATTTTGGCCCCCTCTAGAGCCAAAAACTGAAAGTTGCTTTTCACCAATTTCATCTTATTGGTTTGTTAGAAGAATAGCCCAAGTGTAAAATTCTGGCATTTATTTTACTTTACAGATTGCTATGGTAACCAAAATGGCCGACAAAATAGGCTTAAAATAGAGAAATTGCCATTTTAGGCCAAATTTAAGGCTTTCGGAGACCGATTTTTTTAAGCATTAGATATCAGCACAAGCAAATACCAAAAAAACCTTTTAATATATTGTGGGCCGTGATAATTCTCATCATCTGTTAAAATATTTTTTTGGTATTTCCTTGTGCTCTTTATTTATTCCTCTGTTACATGTCTCAAATTTGCTCCATAATGGTCATTTTCCTATTTTCAGCATATTTTGGCCGCCATTTTTGTTACCATAGCAACCGTAAAAGTCGACCAGACCTTTACACTTTGGCTATTGTTCTAATAAACTTATAAGAAGAAACTTGTGAAGAGCAACTTTTATTTTTTGACCTCATAGGGGGGCTAAAATAGCCTCTTAATGCACGTACCCCTTTAGCCATTGAAAACCTGTAAACAGGATATCTCGAAACATATTTTAGAGAGGAGCTTCAAATTTTGTTATCTATTCAGGATGATGAGTAGTATAGCTAGAAGCTTCAAACATAATCTTAAAAAGAGCACCTACCTTATTGACAAGCAAACGGTGGGGGCATAGTGTTTCATAAACACAATTTCTAGTTTTTCTTAGCCATATTGAAAATTCTTTACATGTTTTTTTATATTATTATTTCAGATTATATCAACTTTTCCAAATTACAGCTTTAGCGATAAATGTGGCTGGTCTGTCGGAGGACCAGCAAATAATTATTGTCCAATCCATGGATCAAAAGAATGGAATTGCTTGAAAGATGAGAAGAATTGTCCACCTGGAACTGAGTACCATTGTGCAAAGAACTACACAGATGGATGGGCAGAAGCCTGTGCTCCAAAAGAACCCTGTTTTCAAGGTAAATAAAGAGTGCTAGGTGGGTGTCTTTTGATATCAAGTTTACTAGGCAAGGCTTTGAGAATGCTTGTTGAATGGCATGGCTTGCTGAGCGCTTTCAATGTGAGTTTTTTAAGCTGATCCTGATAAGTTTAATATTGAAAGACACGAACCTGGTATTCCATTTATCAGTTTTGGGCCACAAATTAACAATTTAACCTAAAACTAAGTCAAAAAAGGGTCACAACTCAGCCAAAATTTTGCAGATTACCCCCTTTATAGAACTTGACCTGTATTTTATGATGCTTGATGTTTTGCGGATTACCCCCTTTATCGTACTTGACCTGTATTTTATGATGCTCTGTAAAGTTTAAATGAAATTGATGCATCCCTTCAAGGGTTATCCATCGGAAACCAAAAGTGTGACGCCGCGGATGACGACGAAGTCATGATCCCTATGTGTCATCCTTGCTTCGCAGGCGACACAAAAAGTCTGTATCTAGTGCTGTGTGGCTATTTAGGGCATTTTATGCCACAATCTTGAATCTATACTGTGTTCAGTGACCTAAAATAGTATCGACTGAGTTATTCAACCATTCATTTTATCTGTCTAGTATTAGCTAAATGAAACTGTTTATAGCCATCGTTTTAAACTGTTTCACTCCCATGTTTAATAGAAGAGAAAACATACCAAAATTCCATCATATTACAGTAAATTCTAGCATAAATACCAAAGCAGAGTTCTCACCAGGATTTTGAAACTAGGTGTCTACCAGAAAAGTATATTGTTTTACCATACTTCTCCATTGGGATTTTTGAAAAAGTTGGAGTCAGAACCAAAATGTTGGAATAAAATAATCCAAATTTGGAGTTAGTGAGAACTCTACAAAGATTCAACCACTCTGACAAAGTCATTCTGCAGCAGGGGATTTATCTGTTCTTCAGACTGCTGTCTTGTCATATTTATTTCTCTACCAAACATTTCTTGTGGGTACCCATAAGAACTATCTCAATAAGACTGTTCTATTGATTTTGAGCACCCCAAATATATGTTAAAATTGATGGAAAAAGGAAGCATTTATAATTTTACACCTAAAAATGCTTATATGAGGGTCTGGATGGGGTATAATGATTAGTGAATAATGCTAAATGGCCCTTTTTATAAATGAATAGTGAATAATGAGCTAAAAATTTATTAATACGAGGGCTGTTCCAATATGAATGCAAGTAGCCTCAAAACTTTCTTCTCATACAGTCTACTCTCGATACCTCGAATTTTAAGGGACTGAGCAAAATATGTCGAGTTATCAGTAGTTCGAGGTAACCATATCATGACGTATAGCCACAATTTCGGGGCAATATAACTCATGTTCAACTCGTCTATTAATAGATCGTTATTGGTAGCTATTACAATAAAGAATTGCGGGATGAATTGGGATCCAAGAATCAATTGACATTGGGAATTGAAGTAAAAACAAAACAAGAATAAAAAGGGGAAAAATAGAATCGTTTTTCAGGTACCACTGCAGTCCTGACATTATGGCCATTTTTTTCACTTTCTAAGGCAAAATAAAATAAACAAAGCATTTTCAGTTCTAATTAAGTTTTGGCGACTGGTCCCGCGGTCACAGGTTTTACCCTTTCGTACATGGTCATATGTTTGAGCCCCAACAGACAGTGTACATGCACGTTTTAATTTTCGTCAGCTTTTGTCATGACATGACCAATGTCCGAAAATAGCCTTACACGCACAACTGTCCAGTGCCTGAAATAAAAACGTTGCATCTGTTTTCAAAAATCAGAAAATGGCCGAGAAACAATTAAATTATACTTTAGCCTTATTCAAAACGAGCAGTCATCGGACAGGCTTAATACTCAATAGATTGTTAAAAGAATACACATTAGCTCGAACCTGTCACTTACTGAGATAGACATGTACCTGCTTTGAAGTTGTACACAATAGATCAATCAGTAGAATTCGCCGACTGCGGTCGATTATGTAATTTTACAACACACTAATTTACAACTGCATGTGTCACACACGTGGACCAAGTGATCAGACAGTTGATGGTTTTTAAATTAAATGGGGATAATTAACGTTCAAGTCGGTGGATTAATTGGAGACGCATTCAGATAAAAAGGTAAGTTAATGACTGTCTTTTTCTTTTGAACTGAAATCGAGTTAGGCGTTGTAAAATACACTAAAATTGATCAGCGGGACCAGATTTTCGTAACAAGTTATCAGTTTTATTGACTTAGCCGTTGTCGAGATAAACGTTGTGGAATTGCAATAATAATAATATATAGGGGAAAATACTGGGACCGGGCCATCGAGTCAAGATAAGCGATAGTATTGAGTTATGCATAGTTGAGTTAACGAGAGTCGACTGTATATGCTACGACAAAATGTCATACCTTTCTGGAATGAAAAATTTGTCGCCTTTAAAATGTCACCAAACATAAAGAAAAACTCACTATATTTCTCGAGTTACAGACACTTATATAAAGGCCATTCCTGTATACTGGCGTTTTTCTGAGGCAAATTGCCATGCACATTTTGGTACATGTGCGAATATAGTGTTATACATGTACCTTTGTACGTTTGGGACAAAATGGCACCAAATTTTAGATGCAAGTTTAAGGTACATTGACAAAGTTGCTTGCAGGGAAAAGTTTATATAATCCTGTTTCAATCTCGAATAAACAGGCACGTTTGTGACGTCATTAATTTTATGATAAATGTCATTTTGAGTTATCTACTGGTGATGCAATAATGAACATCGCTGTGTCTTTTTCTTTGCGTTTTGCTTAAAACATGCTTAATATGTCATAAGGAAGTTTTCAAAATGATCCGTCCTCTATTTACAGAGTTATCACACTTTATATCATTTTTCAAGCATTTTTCTGCTTTTTAATGACGTGTTGACATTAATTAAAATATGTTCAATCTGTCTAGTCCTCAAGACCAGGTGAGTAATTTTATTGTAAATAATGCCAATTTTGGTAAGACTTATAGGTAACGTTCAAATTTAGATTAAAACCGTAATGTTATGGCAACAAAATTAAGTATAAGTTCTATGACCCCTTCACTTAAGGTAGTTTTGACTTAATAAAAATGCGTTTCAGCGTTTAAAAATTACCCACTATCCTTCAATGATTTGAAGCACAACTCAGTATGAGCGATCAACAGATTGTCTTTGAGTTAAAACTAGTTTAACTGATGCTTCGTGCATTTTGTTAGAGAAAATTTTGACTGAAAACTGAAAGGTGGTGTTTTGTTTACCATCTATTTGCAAACATAAGGAGACTTTAGTGAAAACGATTTGATGTAATTTAACAGAAACATGTTGGATTTTCGCAACTTTAACAGAATCATTATATAAGTATATGGAGATACTTCCTTAAAAATTTCAAGAAATTTCACCGATTTATCGAAGAACTATACGCTCGTCTATATCACTGTTATGTTCGAAGCATTGAGTTTGTTAGTATACTAAAGTGACCCTCATTCAAAGGGCGATAACTCGATAAGTATACTGGATTTGGCTTTAGGTCTGGTGCCAGTTTAAAGGTGACATATAATTCTTTATAGAAACGTATGCCATTTTGTCGTAGCATATATGTGACGAAAGTTATGAAGCTACTTGCATTCATATTTGAACAGCCCTCGTAGTAAATAATGAGGGCCTAGAAAATAATGAATAATCCTATTTTTTCATGAATTGAAGAAAAAATTAATGAATAGCGAATAATCATATTTCTTTGCCACCTTTCTTACTTTTAATGAATAATTGGTCTTATTTTAATGAATAACCCAAAAGAATTTATGAGATGAATAATGTGCTAAATTTTTAATGAATAGTGAATACCAGACCCCCCCCCCCCCCCCAGACCCTCTTATATTATCTTATATGGCTCATACAGTAAAATCTGTACATGTATAAAATGTCCACTCTCAAAAACTCAAAAAGACCAATTGGTTTTCAAGACAAATTATCACTTAATGCAGGTCAAAAGTATTGCAGAATGCTCCTGGCATTCTGCAATACTCTTGAACTTCATTAAACTACCAATTTTGTCATTGAGACCTTTGTTTTGTCTATTTTTGAGTGGCCGTTTTACACAGGTTTTACTGTAATATTTTCTATGTTTCAGGTCAAGAAACCAGGGTGATAGGCCATTTAAAAATTAAATGTGATTATTGTCAAGATCCAGAGAAATACAATGCTAATTTTTTCACTTGGTCCAGTGAATCAAGTGAATGCCCGCATACAAAGACATTCTGTACGAAGAAAGAGAATAATCCAGAAAATGAACTTGTTGAGTGTGACAATCCATACGATAAAAATGATCCGGACTCCAAGTATAAAATGGATAGGATGTGTAGGTGTTTTTATGAGAAAAATTATATTCCCTTGTATTATAAGGTTGGCATACAAGATTGGACATGCGCCCCACCAGAGCAAATGAAGTGTTCGAAAAGTGGTTGCCCAAATACTGATGATGGCAGGAAACAAAACCGTGGACTTGGTAAGGCCAAATTTAAAAAAAATACCTGTGTTTAGGGTAGCCCGATCCTACCTAAATTTTCTAATGAAAACCTAGTATTCTTCAGTATTTATGTACTTTGAAAGGCAAAATATAATTTTTGGCATTTTGAGTTTTTTGAAGATTCACAAGACCTTTAAAGTTTCTGATATTTTATCACGTAATGTGGAGTCTGTGAGTGATATAACACCATGCAATAAAATTGATAGTAGTTTACATATTTAGAAACTTTACGGAATGACGTCCTTTATAACGTTGCATAAAATATGACAATACCTTGATGTTTTCATGCCAAAAATGTGATTTTTAAGTAATTATAGCCCTGCTTTGAAAACTGGGGGGCTATATTGGATTTGGGTTGTAACAAGACTGTCATTCCGTCATTCCATCCGTCATACTTTCCTTCCCGTTCAATATCTTGAGAAATTCTTTATAGAATTAAACTTAATTTTGTATGTGCATTGATATTGACATGATCTACCTTGGGATTGTTACACATAATTTTTTCGAACATTTGTACCAGAGTTATGGCCCTTGATTTACGCCGAAATTTCGTTTCAATTCAATATCTTGAGAACTGCTTGACATATTTTCACCAAATTTTATATATGCATTCATATTGACAAGATCTAGCTTGGGATTGTTACACATTATTTTTAGGAAAATTGTACCAGAGTTATGGCCCTTTATTTACGCCAAAATTTTGTTTCCGCTCAATATCTTGAGAAACAATTGATAGAATGTTACAAAATTTTATATATATATGCATTCATCTTGGCAAGATCTAGCTTGGGATTGTTACACATCATTTTTCTCACATTTGTACCAGAATTATGGCCCTTGATTTACGCCGAAATTTTGTTTACGCTCAATATCTTGAGAACTAACTGACATATTTTCACCAAAATTTTATATATGCATTCATACTTGGGATTGTAACACATCTTTTTTCAGAAATTTTTTCCAGAGTTATGGCCCTTTATTTATGCCAAAATTTAGTTTCTGCTCAATATCTTGAGAACCAATTGGTATAATTTCACCAAATTTTATATATGCATTCATCTTGGCAAGATCTAGCTTGAGATCATTACACATCATTTTTCACAAATTTGTAACAGAGTTATGGCCCTTGATTTATGCTGAAATTTTGTTTCTGCTCAATATCTTGAGAACTGACATATTTTCACCTTTATATATGCATTCATATTGACAAGATCTAGCTTGGGATTGTTATATGTCATTTTTCGCTCATTGGTACCAGAGTTTTGGTCCTTGATTTGTGCCAAAATTTCATTTCCCCTCAATATCTTGAGAAACAATTGATAGAATGTTACAAAATTTTAGATCTGCATTCATCTTGGCAAGATCTAGCTTGGGCTTGTTACACATCATTTTTCGCATAATTGTATCAGAGTTATCGCCCTTCATTTACACCAAAATTTTGTTTCTCCTCAATACTTTAAGAACCAATCAATTTTCACCAAATTTAATATATGCATTCATCTTGGCAAGATCAAGCTTGGGATTGTTACACGTCATTTTTCGAACATTTGTGCCAGAGTTATGGCCCTTGATTTATGCTGAACTTTCGTTTTTCGCTCAATATCTTGAGAACTAACTGACATATTTTCAAGAAATTTTGTAACAGAGTTGGCCCTTGAAAGATGTCAGAATTTTGTTTCTGCTCAATATCTTTAGATTTTCCTGCTCAATATCTTTAGAACTTGGCCTTTTTACCAGGGTTGGCACGATATTACTCGCCCGGGTAAACCCACCCCATAAAACCCGGGTTTACCCGGGTTGGGCAATAAGGTCATATTACCCTTTTTGGGCAATATGGGGGTTTTATGAATTTTTGGTCTTATAAATTCTCCGTTTTCAGTCTGATAATAGATCTAAAAGTGTAGAAATGATTCTATATAGCCATTTATTAATCAGTTTAAATGGTTATAGTGAGATAGTCATTAAAATATGAATATCAACATTGACATTTAAATGTATATATCATTTTACAAGATATAGACAAGTCAGTTTTCAACTATATTTGATTAATATTATCTAGTCTATTATCATGATTATGCCAGTCTACCAATGTCATCTTTCCCCTCGGCTTCAATAATATAAACAAATCCACTCTGGGTCTTATTGCTTGATCATATTGGCAATCAATCAAAATTTGATTAAAGCTAACTTTGATTTATTTTGTTTGTTTGTTTGTTTTAAATATGCTTAAGCCATAGCTCCAAATAAGGCTGCGTATTGCGTATTTACGCAATTTCGTGGACCTGAGAACGCAATTAAATACATTTCTGTGCGTACAAAAACGCAATAAAAATCCTTGATACTCAATTCCAAACTTTTTTGTAGCGTATGACGCTATAGTTTTCAATTTGTGATTGTCGTTTTTCGCATCACAAGCTGTTGTTGGGTAAAAATTTTACACGGCGTGGCGCCGAATCTAGTTAATTAAATTGTAAACCAGTCCAGGAACATTCTTATCGCTGTTTAGCTGTACCCAATATTTGCACAATTACGACATTCGTCTCGCTTTACAATAACAATGGCGTAACATGGGCGAAAAAGCCTTAGAGCAATTGAATAATATCATGCCGTAACTAACTCTAATACCCCGTTGGTGGATTCGAAGAATCAAAGATGAATTGATAGATACGTTGGATTTTCGAAATAAGTTGGGAATAGCGATCTCAGATATACTAATATTGCAAGTGTGCTTTCTGAAAGTGAAACCGAAAGTAAACAAAAAAAGTCAGGAGAAACAAGGCCCGGTTTCATTGCTTATTTGCTTTCAGATAGATACCCAATACAAAAAATTGAAATACCCAATTCAAAATTTGAAATACCCAATTAAGCCAAAAAGAGGTGGGTAAATACCCAATTGCCTCCAATCCTTATCTGGAGCTATGTTAGGCCTGAATGAACATTATGATAATGTATGTATAATTCTATTCCAGAGTGTGAATAAGTTCCCATTTCCCAATGCGACTGCATTAAGATCTTTTCACACTTTTGTTACTTGGACCAGAATTACTGCATTTGACAATAGTTTCAATAGCCAAGGATAATTGCTCAATTACTGACCCAAAGGTGTGAATCACAGTCAAAACAATACTTTCAGATTTATAAAACCCAATAAAACCCCATAAACCCGCCTCATAAAACCCATAAAACCGGCCGGGTTGAGCTTTATGATAAAACTCGGGTTTTATGCCAACCCTGCTTTTTACTGCATGAAAAGCGCTGCAGCGAGGCTATAGGCAGATTCTCTGACAATTCTAGTTTTAATGTCCTGTGATAAATAGAATCTAAAATTCCTGCTCCTATATTATTGAATTTATTAAATTTGTTGTGAAAAGTGATAGAATGCTCAGCAAGCCTCACATTTTATTGCTTTACCTGAACTCATTTAATAAATTCAATAAAACATGAGCTCTCATGTAAGATCCTCTATATATAGACTTCCAGATGAAATTGCAATTTGACAACTTCTGCAAAACTACTACTAGAATTGGGCTTGTGGTGAGAACAATCATCTCTCTGAGTTTGCAACCAGTTTAGGCTCAAGCCAGCCTGTTTAGCTAAAGAGACATTATAGTCTACAGAAGTTTTACATGTAGCTAGTTCAGTCATTAAACTTACAAGAAAAGGAATAACAATGGTAGACAAGGGTACTTTTTAGCTCACCTGAGCCGAAGGCATAAAAGTTCTTATTTGATTGGTTGATGACTGACAGGACTTCACAGGAACCATCTCAAGTTTGGGCAGTCAATTTATTCTTGGTTTGATTAGGCCATTCATGTGATTTGGATATCATCTTTTACCTTTTCCCCCAGCAATTGAATCACTATAGGAATGAAATTTTATTTTTTGGTTTTTATCGATGTGTAAACTCAGGCGAATCACTCACAAATTGAATAAAGCCCGAAGAACGATAAAAACATTGAGTTGGAATTATTATACAGTAAAACCTGCGTAAACCTGTCACTCAAAAATAGACACAACAAAGATCTTAATGACAAATGGTAGCTTAATGAACATGGTGACGATCAAAAGTATAATTCTCCCCTTCAAGCATTCTGCAATACTTTTGACCTCCATCAAGCGATAATTGGTCTTGAAAACCAATTTCCAGTCCTTTTGAGAGTGGCTATTTTACATAGATTTTACTGTACTCTGCAGCAACCTATTCTATAGGGGACTCGGCGACAACCTATTCGACAGCTGTGGAAAAAAATCTTGAACTTCTGTTTGACAAAACTAGCAAAATACCCTTTGTGCCTTAAGAAAAGACAGATCTACCCATTCTGATCAGAGTCTTTGCTTTGGACATGGAGACACCATCAGTCCTTAGACTTCCATTAACGGTGAACCTGTTGAATGGACTGGAAGGATCTCCAGGCTGATCTGATTCTTTTATCTTCACTGGATACATAGATAGGCCAATTAATTGGTGCTGTTCAGCACTGGCATATATTTCCATGCTTTAAGATAAAGATGGGGAATTGAAAATTGATTTTCTCAGGGACCAAGCTAGGGGGCGACTAGGGCAAAATGGTCGCCCTGGGGGCCAAAATTTCGCCCTAAATGGGACCCAGGGAGAAGTGGGAGTCTCCCTAAAAAAAAAATAAAAAAAAATAAAAAAAAGTTTTTTTTTTTTTGTTTTTTTTTTAGGGAGACTCATTTTCATTCTGTCACCACACAAATGCAAGCTGTGGTGACATTATCAGACAATCTACTACCACTGCATCGTGTATCTCCTTCCATTAAATGGCAATAGTATGTGTTATGGCTGATTTGCTTCTAAATTGACAGAAAATGTCGTAGTTTTGCGCTATAACTTCTCCCTATCTGACTGTCACTTCTCCCTAATTGTCCTGCAGGGAGAAGTCACTTCTCCCTAAAATTTGGGGCCAGCTTGGTCCCTGCTTTAGAGCACCCAAAACAAATATTTAAACTGATGGGTTAGAAAATAAATGTATTCACGATTTTAGACTCAAAATTTTTATTTGCCTAGAACTATGTTTTATTATTGCTACAGGTTATACATGTTATGCTGAGGAGGAGAAAATTGTACCAACAACGAAGTCTACCCTATTAACTGTTTTAACTGGCAAGTAAGTGTTAATTGATTGAGTGTTCACTCAAGAAATCCTCATATAACTGCATATAAACAATAACAGTGCACACCAGCCTGCACATACGCACATTCAGGTCAGCATCTTTATTATTTGCTTGCTTGTAAATTTATCATAAGCAAAACTAGCTTGAAACTGCTTATTATCCTAAGTTATCAGTGAGTAAGTAATAAGTAAAAGATAAAGGATTCTTTTCCGAGGCTTTCTTGTTTAAACCGCAAGGTGGGCGTAGCCCACTGAGCGGTTTAAACAGAAAGCCAAGGAAGAATCCTTTATTTAGCTTGTAGTATGGAGCAGGCGCAAATAAACACGTGTTACTGACACCTGACAAAATTTACATTCGCTTCTCCCTGCATCCGGCCTAAGCTGTCAATTATATTACATTTACCTACGGCTTATTTTGTCGCTATTTAGATAATTACCGCCTACATCGCTGTTTAACTAAAATTGGAAATTAGAGTACGGTTTTAAGCTCCTCCTTCGTCGTTATTCTAGGGTGTCTGATTTAAACATCAGCAAAGATCAAAGAAAAAAGCTTCGGCCATATGCTGAACTGTGGAACAAATTTGCCATCATAGCCCAATTAAAAGATATTTCCATATGACATCTGCCTCTGAACTGCTAGCCCAAATTTGAAATAATTGAACAAAAAACCAATATTAAACTCCCTTTAATGAAATTGCTCAAAATGGGTCACTAGTTGAACATAGCAACCACCAGACCTAAAAACAGGAATATAATGTTAAAGGGGACAGCAACATTGAAAGCAAATGAATATGAAATTTAAGCATAGGTCCAGATGAGGAAATTTTATTTGTGTAATAATTTAATTATTTTCTTACCCATTGATTTAAACGCGTGTTTTGGGTGCTCAAAAGAACCGTCTTAATGAGACGGCATTTGAGACAGTTCTTTTGAGTACCCACAACATATGTTTTGGATAAGAAATAAAGAAAATAAATTTTCAATACACACTCTTATCTGGAGGCCTGTAAAAGCCCTTATTCTTGCATAGATATCTATTCGTATAGCTGTTTACACCCATTGTCAAATGAACGAAAATCCATGTTCAAATCAGGAGATTCACGCGCTGTTTGAACATGGGTCTGAACTTGAAAATACTTAAAATGAGCCCTGCATTATTATACGGAACGCATTGCGGACCAGACTGATCATTTCGCCGATGTTTTTGTTCGCGAAAACGCTGCGTACGGAAATGACGTTATGCCGTTCGAAAGTACACAGCCGACGCCATTTTGTTTAGAGAAATCCAGTGTAAGAAAATGGACGATTTAATGTTTTAGCAGCGTTTTCAGTGCGAATTTAGCTAGAATAAGGTAAAATATGCAAGAATAACGATCACACATGTTTGTTTCAATACATTAACACTTGCCGGGTCCCTCGGATGATGTTGAGCACTCGGCCTATCGGCCTCGTGTTCAAACAGCATCCTCGGGACCCGGCAAATGTTAATGCATGAAAAAACATGTGTGATCCCTATATTAAACCATGCAATCTGCCACACTCAAATGAAAAATAAGAAATTTACTGATGTTTGTGCAATAGAGAATTAAAATCTATGGAGGGCAGCCATTTTTAGGCTGAGTAACATCACACAGCCCTATTTGAATATGCATTAACAGAACAACTAGTTTCCTGCTCCTCATTATATCCCCGACATTTATGTCGAGGGGTATAAAGTTTTTGTCTTTCCGTTCGTCCATTCATATGTTCGTTCGTTAGTTTGTTCCTTCGTAATTGTTACAATGACAAATGTTTTGGTTTAAGTTTCTTTAATGGTATATATCATGGTAACCACTTATCAGAAAGCATTTATATTTGGACCATAGTTACACTGGAAGGTTGGCATTCAGTTTCTGTCTTTAAACCCCGGTGTCCCTACCTTGGTGGGGCTTTAGGTCAATATCTAGGATGTCTTTAAAAAGTGCTGATCTGTTTTTCTAACTTCTACATATTTCTAAACAACCATTTATTAGAAAGCATTCATATTTGGACAATAGTAACTACTCAAAGTTGGTTTCCACCCCTCACCCACAGGGCTGGGCTAGAGGTTGAAATATAGGTATTTTAAGATGTTTTCACCCATTTTTTTATCTTTTATTCAATTATTAGTATTTGATCAGTACTGTTTCAGGCTGACTTTCTCTGGGTGAATGTGGACCTTAGGGTTAATTACCCAGGGTAGTGCAAGAGATCAAAACCGATGACAACTTTAAAGTGCATCAATTTTTCTGACTTATGCAGATATCTTGCCAACTATTTGGCTTGTACTGTCAATATGCTTAGATGTAAGTGGCCATACATGTATTTGGGACACTGATTGTCTACGGTTTGATGACAAAAAAGGTTTTGGATTTCTGGTATAGCCTTGGAGACAAAGATCAGGGTAAAAAATGTCATATTATGCAGGTGTTTTTGCAATGGGCCAGCCCATAAATTGACCCCATTCCAGTTTGATAATTAAATTTCAATAGTCATTGCATGGGCTACAGGTACTGTGTTTTACAGTCAACTTTGAGCTCACCTGAGCCATTGGCACAGGGTGAGCTATTGTGATCGTCAGATGTCTGTCATGTGTAGTGTATCGTGTGTCGTCAACAATTGTTTCAAATGACATCTCCTAAACTACTGGCTGGATTTTGGCCAAATTTGGCAGGAATGATATTTATATGGCACTCTTTAATAATTGATCAAATGGTTCTGGTCCATTGCATATCTAGGTCACATAGGCTAAAAATAGATTTTCAAAATGAAACCTTTAAAAATCTTCTTGTCTGAAACCACAAGGGTCGTTGAGTCTTGATATTTGGTATGTAGCATCATCAAGTGGACCTCAACCAATTTTGTTAAAATTATGCCACTGGGGCCAAAAATGGGCCTGTCTGGGGGAGGGTCACTCGTTTTACAGAGGCTTATATAGGGAAAACATGAAAAAATCGTCTCCAAACCACAAGTCCTAAAGCCTTAATGTTTAGTATGTAGCATCACCTGGTGTACCTCTACCAAGTTTGTTCAAATTATGCCCCTTGGACCTAAAATGGGCCCGCCCCATAGTTAACATGTTTTACATAGGCTTATATCAGGGAAACATGAAAAATCTTCTTCTCTGAAACCACAACACCTAGAGCCTTGATATTTAGTATATAGGACATCTAGTGGACCGCTACCATGTTTGTTCAAATTATGCCCCTGGGGCTAAAAGTGGGCCTGCCCCGGGATCACATGTTTTACATAGGTTTATATAGGGAAAACAACATCTTCTTTGAAACCACAAGGCCTAGATTCATGACATTTGGTATGTAGCATCACCTAGTAGACCTCTACCAAGTTTGTTTTAAATTATGACCTAGGCCAAAAATGGGCTCACCCTGGGGGTCACATGTTTTACATAGTCTTATATAGGGAAACACGAAAAAATCTTCTTCTCTGAAACCACAAGGTCTAGAGCCTTGATGTTTGGTATGTAGCATCATCTAGTGGACCTCTACCAAATTTGTTCAAATTATGCCTCTGCCTGGGGGAAAAATCGGCATGCCCTGGGGATCTCATATTTTACATAGTCTTATATAGGGAAACATGAAAAAATCTTCTCTGAAACCACAATGCCTAGTGACTTGATATTTAATATGTAGCATCATCTAGTAGACATCTACTAAAACTGTTCAAATTATGCCCCTGGGACCAAAAATTGGCCAGCCCAGTGTGAGTCACATGTTTACATAGTCTTATATAGGGAAAACATGAACAAATCTTCTTCTGAAACCACAAGGCCTAGAACTTTGATATTTGGTATGTAGCATCATTTAGTGGACCTCTACCAGGTTTTTTCAAATTATGGCCCTGGGGCCAAAAATGGGCCCGCCTACGGGTTACATGTTTAACATAAGCTTATATTTGGAAATTTTAAAAAATATTCTAGTGTAATATCAATTTCATGTTATTAGTATTATTGAAAGTGCTGTAAGATCGATCATCAAAGCTGTTTGGTGGGCTGGATGGTGCTTTTCCCTGAACTTATGAACAGACATTCTCAGGTGAGCAACCTAGCGGCCTTGGGTCCTCTTGTTTATTTGAATTTTTCATATAAAGCAAGGATTTTGTCATACATGATCAACTACTGTAAATGGTCTATAATTTTGAACACTAGTGGCTTGCCAATAAAGGCCTAAAAACAAGGGCAAACGCAGATCAGACTGCTTCTGAAGGGTCTTCCTCTTTGCTATTCTGACAAGCATTTTGTCATTTCCAGTCCGGAAAATCAGCATGAAAGAGTAAAGCCCCAGTTACACTGTCACGATTTTGGCCACGACGGAGCTACGACTCACCCCGATTTATCAAGTCGTGATGCATTGGCATGAGTCGTAGCAGCACCGTAGAGACATCGGCGCGAATCCTAGTAGTACCTTGGTGATTCGTGAAGACTCCTGGTGATTCGGCAGCCTCCACGACAAGGCTACGACGAGTTTAAACCGTTTAAACTCGTAGGGTAAGAAAGAAAAATAAAATTTTATTTTAAGACGGCATGACAGTAAAACAGAGAAACATAAGCTCTAATGAGCTTTTGACCGTAGGGGTGAATCGTGTTGGATTGTGGGCGTGGCCTAAATCGTAGCTCTACCGTAGCGGGATCGGGATCATTCCTAGTGGTACCGTGGTAGTATTCGTGGGCGTTCGTGTGCATTCGTAGCGAATCGGGTTATCACTGACACAAGATTCTGGTATAAAAACAGAGGTATCATTGCTGAAAATCATTTTCAAAAGTGAATTGAGCCGCGACATGAGATTTCCAACAATGTGGTATGTGAGACCAGCAAAGGCTCAGACCAGCCTGCGTATATGCGCAGTCTGATCAGAGCCTTTGCTAGTCGCTTGATTATTTTATGACCCCTAGGCAACTGACCGAACATAATTTGGAGTTTCTAAGCTTAAAGGAGGCTGCACAAGCTCGTCTGAGTCTAGACATGCAAAATGCCACATAGTTGGAAATCACATGTCACGGCTCAATTTTAGTGCAGCCCATCATGGATTATGTCCAGAGACTTCAAATTGCTGATTTGCAGCTTGAACTGGACGTCATCTGATAATCTGGACCTTGGGTCCGGTTACTGTTTTGATTTTCCCACAGCTTTTCTTTTTGATGGCATGACTGACTTCGTCAAAGGTTGAAGAGATAATGATATTGGCAAACTGTCGCCCCAGGGGGGTTACTCTGATATTTTCATACATACGTAGACTCTGGTTATTTTTGGGGGTTCACAATTTTGAATTATAATATCTTTTGGGGTTTTCAGAAAAATTAATATATTTTGAGTATTAAGATTTTGTGAACATTTTTTAGGGGGGGGGGGGGGGTCATCACAATATTGGACTATATTTAGGGGTCATTTCTATGCATTTCTATGCATTTTAGGGGTTTTTTTAAGGTCAAGGTACAGAATGGGGAATATTTTTTTAGTTACTAAAATTTAGAATTTTTTTATTTTTTATTTTTTTTTTTTGGGGGGGGGGGGAGGGGATGCTTGAAATTTCTGATATTATTATTATGCTGGGCCTGAGCTTACGTATGGAGAAAAAAATGAGAGTACCCCCCTCCCCTCTAGGACTGTCGCATGACAACCACTAAATTGTGCACATTTGTGGGAGGTCGTGACGCTACCGTAGCGCTACCGGCTTGAATCGTACTAGCACCGTATCGAATCGTGGAGGCATCGTGAGCATTCGTAGCTCCACCGTGGTGAATCGTAGCGCTGCTGTCATGAGTCGTAGTGGATCCGTAGATGAATCGTGCAGACACCGTAGGAGCATCGTGAGACATCGTATTGATGCTGGAATTTCTTTTTTTTCATCCCGACGCATCCCGATGCACCCCGATTTTACCATCTGTCTCGAATCAGGATGAGTCGTGGTGAATCTGGGCTTGAATCGTGACAGTGTAACTGGGGCTTTAAGTGTTTGAAATTTTAAAGCATTTACCATAGTGCATGATATGATATGTGTTTTGCTGTTATGCTGCTTACATGAACATGAAATTCAGACGGATAAAATTATGAGTGAAGCCTGGTAAACTGACCTTTGCATTTTTTTTAGGTATCTTAGATTTCAGCTATAATAATTTTCAGATGTTGTAAGATCCTTATTTTTAGCTACTGTAGATTAAGAAATTTTAGCGAGAATTTTATTTTCGTGAAAAGCATTTAAAGAATTATTAGTGATGTGAAAAATTCGCCACTAAGGCAAGGTTTACCTATATCAATAAACAACAGTGATTTTGCCATTAATTTTCACGAGGGTTTTATTTTCACGAAACTTCGCAAATGGGAAGTTCCACGAAAATAAAGTCCTCGCGAAAATTTTCGAATTTACTGTAAGGCCAAATGCAGTCTCCATATTGTGCTTTATTTTAAAAAATAACCACAAAAACAGAGTACATTGTACCTTGTGCATTTCTAAAACAAGCTGTCTTTGATAGAACCATTTTTAGTGCAATACCAATCTTATTCAATCTTTTCTTCTTTTTTTTTTCAGGCCAAAGCCAAGTGAAACAACTACAGGTATCTCAACTACCTCAACAACCTCTGCACCAACAGCTCCATCTACTAAAGACTCACAACTCTTAACTTCCACAGGCCCACACCAACCAGCAAAAGGTGATTTGTTTTTTGATGTTTTTGGATTTGTTTTTTTTAGCTCACCTGAGCCGAAGGCTCATGGGTGAGCTAATAGTATACCAGTCACTCCGGCGTCCGTCCGTCGTCCGTCCGTCCGTCCACAATTTCAAACATCTTCTCCTCTGAAACCACTGGGCCAATTAACTTCAAATTACATATGGAGACTCCTTAGGACGCGGGAACGAAAGTTTGTTCAAATGGTCCTGGTCACATGACCAAGATGGCCGCCACGCCCATATATGGTAAAAACCCTTTAAAAATCTTCTTCTCCGGAACCAGAAGGCCGATGATTTTGGGACTTGGTATGTAGCATTGGGGTAGTGGGGCCTACCAAGTTTGTTCAAATGATGATCCTAGGTTGACCTTGACCTACTTAACGTCAAGGTCAAATTTGCTTCCTAATGCATTTAAATGGGAAAATTTCTGAAAAGTCAATTTTTTGGAAAACTGTGGAAGCCCTAGTCATTATTCCCACTTGATATGTGTAACATAATGAGACAATGGCTATAAATAAGTTCCAAAGGTCAAGGTTGACCTTTGACCTTTCAGCTTGGGTGGCTCATATTGGAATCCAATCAATATATTAAAACATATTTTTCTCACAAACCATCAGTTCAATTGAACTCAAATTTCATGTGAAGACTCCTTATGATAGGTTAGCCAAAATTTATGCAAAATACTTTGGTCACATGACCTAGATGGCCGCCATGCCCATATATGGTAAAAACCCTTTAAAAATCTTCTTCTCCAGAACCAGAAGGTTGATGACCTTGGGACTTGGTATGTAGCATTGGGGTAGTGGTGCCTACCAAGTTTGTTCAAATGATGATTCTAGGTTGACCTTGACCTACTTAACGTCAAGGTCAAATTTGCTTCCCAATGCATTTAAATGGGAAAATTTCTGAAAAGTTGATTTTTTGGAAAACCGTGGAAGCCTTAGTCATAATTCTCACTTGATATTTGTAACCTAATTAGACAATGGCTATAAATAAGTTCCAAAGGTCAAGGTTGATCTTTGACCTTTCAGCTTAGGTTGCTCATATTTGAGTCCCATCAATATATTAAAACATAGTTTTCTCACAAACCATCAGTCCAATTGAACTCAAATTTCACCTGAAGACTCCTTATGATAGGTTAGCCAAAATTTATGCAAAATACTTTGGTCACATGACCAAGATGGCCGCCACGCCCATATATGGTAAAAACCCTTTAAAAATCTTCTTCTCCAGAACCAGAAGGTTGATGACCTTGGGACTTGGTATGTAGCATTTGGGAAGTGGGGGCTACCAAGTTTGTTCAGATGATGATCCTAGGTTGACCTTGACCTACTTAACATCAAGGTCAAATTTGCATCCCAGTGCATTTAAATGGGAATTTTATTTGAAAAGTTGATTTTTTAAATACTCTTGAAGCCAAAGTCATTTTCTCACTTGATATGTTGAACCTAATGAGACATTGGCTATAAATAAGTTTCAAATGTCAAGGCCACCACACCCATATATGGTAAAAACCCTTTAAATACCTTATTCTCTGGAACCAATGGCCTTGGGACTTGGTATGTAGCATTGGGGCTGTGGTCTCTACCAGGTTTGCACAAATGATAAATCTAGCTTGACCTTGACCTACTTTATGGCAAGGTCAAATTTGATTCTTATGCATTTATATGGGAAAAATCTTGAAATGTTTATTTTTCTATAACTGTTTAAGCCGAAATCATAATACTTTCTAGAAATGTTTAACTTTATGAGACAATGGTTTTATATAAGTCCAAAATGTCAAAAATGTCAAGCTGACCTGTGACCTTTTATCCAATGCCACTCATTTCCACTGCCACATACCTAAAGGGTCTGCAATCCCAAAACACTGCCACATACCTATCTAAACATTGGTTTCTCAAAAATCACTGGGCTGTTTGATGGAGTATTCATAAGATTGTTTTAGGTCACTTGACCAAAATGGCTGCAACCCCCATATATGGTAAAAGAAAATATGTTTTATTATTAGCCGTTAAACCTTGACCTGTTTTAACATTATTAAAGAGATCAGGTGAGCGCCTCAGGACCTTCAGGTCCTCTAGTTTTGCTTTTAAAATACCCTTATTTGGGTTACTTTATTGTTTTCGGCTTGGTCATTCTGTCTGTCAATATGTACATGCCCACTTTACATTATGATGTCTGCAATCTGTACAGCTGTGCTTAGTGAGGTTAGGGTTAGATTAGGGTTAATACAGCATGGTGTTATGGGGTTAAAATGGGCTTTGGGGTTAACCTTGTGAGGTTAACACCATAACCCCATAAATTTGCAATGGTCACGGACCATTAGGAACCTCAGAATGTCCGTCCTTTAAGTACGTCCGTCTGTCCATGGTGACTCTAACTTGCTCATTTTTCATTGGATTTCTTCCAAATTTCATAGATGGATTGCTTCCATCAAACTCTTGCCCAAGTTTCATTATGGGTTTCATCGGAAGAACAATAAACAAGATGGCCGACAAAATGGCCGCCACCTGTTGGTTTTCTCTTGTGGGCACTAACTTATTATTTCCTCCTAATTTTATATATGAAATTTTTTTACCAAACTCTGGCACAAATTTGAATATACCTTTAGTCCGATGAGCCATAACCAAGATGGCTGACAAAATGGCCACCGCCTGAGGTCAGTCAGCACTTGTGGACACTCTATCTTAGTCATTTATTACCCGGTTGCTTCCAAATTTCATATATGGGTTACTTTGACCAAACTCTCGCCCAAGTTCGAACATGGGTTTTCTCCCATAACCAAGATGGCGACCACAATGGCTGACACCTATCTGTTTGCACTTGTGGACATTCTAACTTAGTTATTTATTACAAGATTTCTTCCAAATTTCATTTATTATGAATTACTTTTATCAAACTATGGCCCAAGTTTGAATATGGATTTTGTCCCGACGAACGATAACCAAGATGGCTGCCGAAATGGCAGCAGCCTGTGGTCATTTTGCACTTGTGCACACTCTAATTTAGGTATTTATAACCCAATCTCTTCAAAATTACTGTCATCTAACTCTTTCCCAAGATTGACTTTGGATATTTTGCATGTGTGGACACTCTAACTTGGTCATTTATCACACAATTTCTTCCAAGTTTTATATATGGATTACTTTCATCAAACAATTGCTCATGTCTGACAATGGGTTTTGTTGGATGAACAATAAACAAGATGGTTGCCAAAACAGATATCCTGTTTTCACTGCAGGGCATTATGCGGGGCCCTTTGTCAGAGTCTGACTGTTCTAGTCGCTGTTAGGTTTAGCTCTCCTGAGCCAATAGCTCATTGTTAAGCTTATAGGAAAATTCAGATTACATCACCGTCACTCTACATCCACACTTTTCAAACATCTTCTATAAAAAAAAAACTTGACCAACTAAAGTGATATTTAATCCTTTGTAGACTGGAAACCTCTAAACGTGTACTTTTGCAGACAGTCAAGATCCAGGTGAAACACCCTACAATGTGGCATTTCATCAGGGTCTGCATTGGTTGCCAAGACTAAATCAATCTTCAGAGAAAGAAAATACAATATTTTTGAAAACCCTCAATAGGTATCTACATGAATATCTTGACTTAACTGTATCAAACTTTGTGGAAAAGCCCATTGGCCTGCAAAGAGTTAATTAGAAAACAAAACTTGTTCATTTTGATCCAGGCCATCTAACTATACAAGGTAGGGAAACACATGACTTATGACGTCATATTTGCTACAGTAAGGGCGCAGCCATATTGGAAATTATACCCATATGCGTTAAGTTTTTATGCTATTTTCTCCATAACACAAAAGTGGTAAGAACAAACAACCGTTTCATGAGCTAGCCCACAGCACATGTTATTTAAATTTATCAGTTACCTCGCATATTAACTGCATTTTTGCACGTTGCCTAATAAACGTTGTCTATCTCACGGCATGTGCCTTTATCAGGTCATGATGACGTTGCACTTTTTGAATGACGTCGCTAATGACGCTGAATCAACACAAATATCGAAAATTACATCATGATATTTAGTTTGAAGAGTGAAACAATGGGTAAACTGATAAATAGAATACCAGGTGAGTGTCTTTTGATATCAAGTTTACTAGGCTAGGCTTTGAGAATGCCTGTTGAATTGCTTGGCAAACTTCGCGATGTCAACATGCATTCTCAAAGCCTTGCCTGGTAAACTTGATATCAAAAGACACTCACCTAGTATTCTCTATATTTTTGGAGATATTCATATCAGCATGAAGCTGCTTTTTTAAGGTCCATAGGCTAGATAATTACATCTTTGTAGTGTGAAGCTTTAAAAGATTTGTCAAAAGTAGCAAAATGCTGTTACAACATTATTAATTTATTTTGATGTAAAGACCTTTAAGTGTTTTATTCATATAGAGACGACTATTAATGGAAAGAATTTGTTTCTTTTAGGTGCAAGCTGTTTTCTTAAATCCTTTGTATTCGGGAAATCCGTAAACGAGTACTTTGCAAACAGTGAAGATCCTTATGAAATGCACCATAATGCTGCATTACATAAGGGTCTACACTGTTTGTAAAGGTAAAAAGATCTTCCAACAAAAGAATACAATACACCCCTAGAAATATTCAATGTATTGTTTCAAACCAGAGGGAAGAATCCATTAGTAGTAGCCCCTTAAAAGGAGGGTTTCACTAAATGTGTAACATTCTAAAATATTTTATTGATATAGATTACAACATACCACCAATGAGTGTCCATTGTAACTGTATTTCCCAGTTTTGCAATTTTCTTTTATATAGCAAATAGGGCCGCAAAATATAAGTGTTTTATAATTATATTTTGGTTCAAAAAGCAGCTATGTTTTAACTCTTAAAGCGCCCCCAAAAAATGCATCTGAAAATGTCGTCTGCTGAAGTCGTCTGCTGCAAATAATTGCCTAACATTACTGACAAAGTATAGAAGCAAATAGCGTGGATCCAGAACAGACTGCTCCTATAGGAGCAGTTAGATCTGGGTCCACACTTTTGCCATTGAGGCTTCTTAAACATTTCAGCAGACGAGAAAAGCAGACGACTTTTGGTGTGATTGGCGCGTTAAGTGTTAATATTAGAGACAGAGTGGCAGGATAATGGCATCAATTCTTTATTATTGTTGCAGATGAGAATTATCTAATAATCCTTGAGCCTCTTATTGTTGGTGGATTCCTGCTTGTTTTGACTATTATAGCATTTATAGGTAGGTTATTTCTTTTCTTTATGTACACAAAAACCTTTTCATCTAAATGTCAATTCTTAGCTCATCGAGCCAAAGACTCAGGGGTGTGCTATTAGTATACAAATGACTCTGGTGTCCGTCAGCATTTCAAAGCACATTCGTCTCTGAAACCACTGGGCCAAAGGAACTCACTTTTCATATGGTGACTTCTTAGAATGTGAGAGCAAATTTTTGTTCAAATAGCCCTGGTCACATGGCCAAGATGGCCACCAAGCACATAATTATATGGTAATTTTTTTTTCCAAATCTTCTCCAGAACGAGAAGGCCAACAACCTTGGGACTTGGTATTTAGCATTTGGGATAAAGGGCCTACCAAGTTTGTTCTAATACTAGGTTAAACTTCACCTACTTTACTTAACATCAAGGTTGAATTTGTTTCCTTATGCATTTAAATGGGATTTTTTCAGAAAAAAAAATGTTCAGGCCAGGCCAAAGTCCTTATAATTATAAGAAAAGTTTAATGAGACAATGACCTTAAAACTGTTGTATAGGTCAAGATTGACCTTTGAATTCCCATTATGTATTAAAACATATTTTACGCAGAAACCAGTAGACCAACTCTATTCAAATTTCATATAATCCTATGATGGGGTAACACAATTTTATACAAATGGTTCTGGTCACCCTACCAAAATGGCCATCACTCCCATATAATGTAAAAATCCTTTAAAACTCTTCTTCTACAGAACTAGAAGGCTAATGACCTTTAGACTTGGTATTTAGAATTGGGTCCAATCAAGTTTGTTCAAATGATAATCATATGTTGGCCTTGACCTTATTTATGGCAAGGTCAAATTTTTTTCCATATGCATTTAAATGGAATGATCTTGAAAAGTTAATTTTCTATTGCTAGGGAAGTCAATATTATTATGCATGTACTTACAAGATATGGTTATATATTACTATAGATAAGTACCTAAGGTCAATAATTAATGACCTTTGACCTTTTAGACATGTTTGCTGTTGACCTTTGACATTTTAGCCAAGGTTGGTCATATGGGACTGCCATCAATATATTTAAACATAGTTTTCTATGTCATTAGCCACAAAGCCAATTTAAAGAAACAAGACAAAAATGGCTGCCATGCCCATATAAGGTAAAATTTCTTCAAATACCTTCTCCAGAACCAAAGTGTCAAAGACTCTGGGCTTCAGTATTTAGCAATGTGGATCTGCGCTCTATGATTATTTTCCAAGTTTTGAATATTTTCTAGTTCTGAATCTCCAAAGAATACTTTCATTTAAAATGTTTTTTCATTGCACTTTTGGTTTCAACATTTTGGTTTCAGTATGTTTTACAGCATTATTAAAACATGTCTCAAAAAACAACAACAGAGTTTTGGTCTGTTTTTGGCTCAGTGACTGATAGCGGTGAAATCATTAGCTACAAATTTGACAGTTTTGACTTGGGTGTGTTTACACAAATACACAGATTTATTTAAGGCTCCACATCATATAGCAATACGTAACAAGCACTGTTGTTTTATTATTCATACACTTACGTGCCAAATTAAAGTTCACAAACTGAAAAAAAAATGGATACATCGTTGGGAAATTTAGACATTCGTTTCTTCTTCATTTCAGTTTTATTCATAATATGGACTTGACAAATACATGAATGGGAAGATATAAGCAAGCCTTCAAAAAATGCAAACATGTTAATAAAATCTGTCAAGATTCAAAGTGCTTAAAATGGGGGTGTGGAAGGCAAATATTAATAATTCCACAAGTTAAAAAGTCATATTTACTTTAAATTATACCTAAGACTTTAAAACAAAGATAATCTGTCAATAAAATGTTAAAAAAAAAAGAAAAAGTTAGAATAATGCATTCAAAATGATGTTGTCATGGAAACAAAGATGCAGTATGTTTATATTGATTGTAATTTTCCCCCTTTTTGTGATCAATTTTATAAAGAAATGTTGATATTTTACTTTATTATTGATATAAATTAAAACAAAACCACACATAAAGACATCAATAAGTCATATATGTTATAGCATAAACTCAAGTAATTATTGGAAGTCTGGTTGCCATGGTAATAGTTTTAATGAACTAGATAGGGCAAATTTGGCCATTTTTGTCTTGTTGCTAGGCAACCACCTCCAGTATGGAGTAAAATTTTCTGAACATATGTAATGATAGGGAGGATAATGATGTATCCAAACATAAGCCTTATTAATGCTGTAAATCTTTTCTTTTAGATTTAAAGTATTATAAGTGTTGAAAATAAGCATTAATTTTTCCCTTGAAATTCACTTTGTGAACTTTAATTTGGCACCTGACTGTAGCTAATCATAGGTAAATACTTAAAATATGATAGATTGTTGGCATCCTGTGCAAAACTATAATACAACTGCTCTACTGGGGGTGATTTCTAAGAATTTCACAAGAGATTCCAAACTAGGAAAATGACCCAAAATTGGGTAAATTGGAGGTCTACTTCAAAGTCATTGTCTGACTCATAGCTGAGTCTGAATGACACAAATTGAGGTTCATTATTTAGAAGAATGATAGTGCTTTAAAACTGAAATCTTATTTACTGTGAGCAAATATTTGGAATCCCCCTTGAAGTAAAAGTAATTCGGAACTGGGAAATTATCTGTATTTTTGACAAGTGATCCCAGTTTGACCTTAATTTACATTACAACAAGGTCAAATGTGTTTATAAATGTATTAATGTAGGGAAAACCTTGTAAAGATGATAATGCACACAATATACTTAGTAGTTTTATGTTTTGCATTTTATTATGCTCACTTAAGTGCAATATCACACAACAAATATATTGCAGTTTAGACCCAGATCAGGCCTGACAAAACATTAGACATGAACTGGGTCCAAACTGTTTGACACTCTGATGGTAGCCCTGAAAGAATGTCTTTGAAAAATTTTATTTTGAAAAAAATAAGCAAACAACCATAAAGCATGCTTCATTTCCCAGCATGCAAAGAGTTAATAGAATATGTGTTGATACTGTATTGTATTTGTATTTTAGTATACAAGTGGAGGAAGAAGAATCGTCAAGGTAATGTGTTGTTTTTTTTTTTGTGAAACCAGGGCTGTTTAATATCAGCTATTGATAAAGTTTACAATTGGTCTCAAAATTTCTACCCAGTGAGAAAATAGTGAAAATAGCTGTAAACTTTGAAATGATAATAGGAGAAACATAGGCGTTAGTGCAGTTATTCAATACAAAGCCTTTTACTATCAATTTATGCTGGGGTCCAGACATTGTGGCTGAGTGAATGTTCAGCTTAAATGATTTGAAGGGACAAGGAACAAACAAAAGATTAACTTGGCTTAATTGTAACATTTTAATAATTACTCTCTTTATTCCCTATTCTTTGGCAAACGGAATCAGCTGCTCAGTCATTGGCCCTGTGAGTGTCCCAGTTCGAGGGGGGTTCGGATTCGGTGTAAATGTAAAATGGCGCTAACTCTTATACACTTTGAGAGTTTAATGATATTAAATAAGGATATATACCAGTGTCACAGTGTTTTTTGGTAGGTGCAAGAAAGATTGACTTAACTCCCTTGGATGAATTTAGAGATATAAATGAAATAGTTTCTTTACCGGCATCATTCCATTTCTGTTGTACTATTACAGATTGTTGTAGTGCTACTCAGTATTATCTTATCAAATATCTCAGTATTATCATATCAAATATATATATATATATATATATATATATATATATATATATATATATATATATATATATATATATATATATATATATATATATATATATATATATATATATATATATATATATATATCTCGCTGGAGGCAAAATATTTACAGCATCTATCGGCTCAGTTGATTCACTATATATATATATATATATATATATATATATATATATATATATATATATATATATATATATATATATATATATATATATATATATATATATATAGTGAGAAATAGGCTAATGCACCAAAGGAGATATCTTTCCTGTGGCACTGGATCCAGTAAAGGATGCAAAATTGATTTGAGAAATAAATATAAACGGATATAAATCAAAAAACAGTGCTAAATTTTTTTGAAACTAAGCGCTTTCGGCTTTCGCCTTCATCAGAGTTTCAAGACACACTAGATAAGATGGATAGTTAACAAAATATAACTATATACATGAATTATGTGATTATTTACGCCCAAAAAAGGGCCCAGTCTTTTGCGTGGATTTTCACAAATATGACTGCACAATATTTCTGAATTAAACACAGCGTACAAAATGTTCATTCTGGCAACACAGTGTGCAAAATTGGCCAGAATGCAGGGAGGGCACCTAAATGCACTGCCTCTCCTTACGACTATCACTTTTGAACATAAATGAAGGTGGATCCAGCGAGAGCAATGATCGCATTTTGTGCATTTAACAAAAAATGAATGACAAACAACCTCTGATGGCACCTGATGACCATTTTCCAGTGCATTTTAATTTGAATGAACTTGGTCTATACAAATTGACAGTTTCATCATCATCATAATCGGATTTTTGATTAACGTGCAGGTGCAGGGGCATCATCCACATCAGTGGGCCCCTTTCCAGGTAACTGGCTAGCTGCATGCATAGCAGATCTCACACCTGATCTCCAGGTGCTCCTTTCTTGAGGGTCAACTGTGGTGAGCTTCCACTCACGGCAGTCTTTCTCTGTCAGTTTCTTCCATGTTTGCTTCGGCCTCCCTGCCCCCCGCTTGCCATCAATCTGCATATCATATGCTGTTCTGATTGCACCACTCGAACGCGCCACATGCCCAAACCAGCGAAGCCTTATCTCTCTCAAAATGAGGTCGAGGTACTCAAGCTGAAGCTTTGCCAGTAGCTCGCTTGACCTTACCCTGGCCACATCCTCTGGCTTGATACTGCAGATCTGTCTGATCATGGCCCTATCATTGCGTTGCAAGCGCTGCAGGTTCGTCTTGGTAAGTGGCCAAGTTTCACTGGCATGGAGCATGGCGCTCCGCACACAAGAGCTGTACACATGGCCACGGGTCTTGTAAGAGAGGTGGCGGGATGTGAGAACTGGTAGTAGCTCCCTGAACTTCTTCCAGGCGGTTTTCACACGAGTAGTGACCGCCATTTCACAGCCTCCACCAGCAGAAAGCATGTCACCTAGGTAGCAGAAGGAAGCTACCACCTCAAGCTTATCAGGTCCGACCTGGACTTCACTCTGTGGTCTGCCGTCAATAGGGCGAGCATTTCCCATGCACTGTGCACACCTATAATCAGGATTTGGTGTCAGTCTTTGTAGCCCACTGCATTTCTTATGCACCCAAAGTTTGCAGCCATTGCAGTAGATGCTGTTGTTGCCTACTCCTGTACGACAGACAGCGCATGGGTATTCGCCTGAACTCTGCAAGAGGTCCAGGCCTGTACCACAGATCATGACTTTTGTCTTTCCTGCATTCACCCTCAATCCCTTCTTCTCCATGGCTTCTTTCCATATCAAGAGCCTCCTGACACATTCCTCTAGGGAGTCAGCAATGATGACAAGATCATCTGCATATAGGTCCTCCCAGGGAACACCAGCCCGAAACTCACGTGACAAGGCCTCCAGCACAATGATGAAGAGCAAGGGACTGAGTACGGATCCCTGATGGACCCCGACCTTCACCACAAACTCTTTGCTGAAACCCTCGCCAACACGAACCCGGCTTCGTGCATTAGCGTACATTCCCTGGACTAACCGCACAATCCATTCCTCAACGCCTAGCTTTCTCAGGGCCCACCAGATAACCTTCCGAGGGACACGGTCAAATGCTTTCTCTAGGTCCACGAAGGCCATATAAAGCCTCTTGTTCACTGCTAGGTATTTCTCCTGCAGCTGCCGGACCACAAAGATTGCATCTGTAGTGCCTCTTCCTGGGACAAAGCCAAACTGGGAGTCGTCAATAGACACCACCTGTCTTATGAGACCATCGACAATCCTCTCTAGGATCTTCATGGCCTGCTCAGTCAGCTTGAGGCCTCGATAGTTGCCTGTATCCAAAGCATCACCCTTGCCCTTGTAAAGGCAGACAATGAAACTTTCCTCCCAGTCAGTTGGGACCTTGCCGTCACGGATAATCGCAGTAGCAAGATCTCGGATCATGGTGGCCCCTGTATCACCTGCTGCCTTGATCATCTCCACCACTATGCCTGATGGACCTGCAGCTTTGCCCGACTTCATCTTTGAGATGGCCTTCTTCACCATGTCAATAGTGATTGGGATAGGCGGGCCTTCTAACGGAGGTTCATTGGACAGGTGATCAGGGTCCCAATCAAATTCAACGTTGAGAAGCCTTTCATAGTGTTCAGCCCATGCATTCTGCTTTGCCTCCTCGCTCATTGACATTTCCCCAGTGTCATTCTTCACTGGCTTGTCGCCTACAACATCAACATTCTCTTTCCTCATCTGGTTGGCGAGGCGGAAGATATCAGACGACTTGTGGTCAATGCCCTCATAGACCACCTTGTCTGCTTCGTGGCGTGCATGGTGCACCACACGTCTGGAGATGCGCTTGGCAGTGTTATATGATGCTCGTGTGCATTTGCCAGCCTTCCATGCTTTGAAAGCTTGGCGCTTGGCTGTGATGGCATCATCTACTTCCTTATTCCACCACCAAGTTTCACGTCGCCATCGTTAGGGCTTTGTTGTGCCGCACACCTCCTCTGTTGTCTTCAGCAAACCTGTCTTGAGTTTCGCCCAAATTTCCTCAGTAGTAGTAGCCGCTTCAGTTTCCACAGCGGGCACATGTGCCTTGAAGACTTCCTGGAATCGGCTACAGGTTTGAGGATCTCTGAGCTTCCACACTTTTGGACGTGGGGTGAATTTGCGCTTGATTTGGGGCGGCATATCAATCATCATGTCGCACACAAGGAGCTGATGCTGCAGAGCAACCTCCTCTCCAGGAATCACCTTCACATCCATAACAAGTTTGCGCAGGCTCTTTCGAAATAACATGAAGTCTATCTGGGTTGCTGTATTACCGGACCTGTATGTGATGAGGTGACTGTCACGTTTCTTGAAACATGTGTTACCGAGGAACAGGTCATATGCTAGTGCATATTCCAGGATCCTCTCACCCTCACTATCAGGGTCTGGCTTGCCATACCCATTGCCTCCATGAACTTCTTTGTAACCGGAGCCTGTACTGCCTACATGGCCATTCCAATCACCACATGGGATGAGGAATTCCGATGCTGGGATCATTGCAGTCACGGCCCTAAGTTGGTCGTAGAATAGATCCTTTACAGAATCACTGAGACCACACTGTGGGGCATAGACAGACAGAAGACAAAGCACCCGCTGACCAACTATGATCTTCACCAGGATGATCCAGTCTGAGACTCGCTTGACCTCAAATACCTTCTCTATCCACTTCTCCGCCACAAACACTCCAACACCAGCAGTACCCTTGTTGTTTCCAGACCAGAACAGTTTGTACCTTGAGTCTTTGCCCGTTATTATACGGCAATGACCACCCCGGTATCTGGTCTCTTGGACACAACAAAGGTCTACTTTTCTACGAGATAGTGTTTCCACCACCTCGCAGACCCTCCCTTTTAGAGTGTTCACATTAAGAGTGCCCACCCTGAAATTTCTCAGATGCTTGCTGGATTTGCCGCAATGGCCCGACCCTGCCCTTCACACCTGAGAGGGGGCCAAGCCGGAGACGCCACTGACAGAAATCTGGTTTCTGCCAGCATCGCCTAACGTGACTTCATTTGTTGATTCTGCCATGATTGTTTTTGGAACTAAGGTTTTTCTGGGATCGCCTGTCCTAGCTGACATCCCAACTCAGATCTTTGACGGCCTCTTTGATTCCGCCGTTCCCTCACTCGGGCAGTGTGCCTTGCCGTTGTTCTTATACAGAGTCGTCCGCCAAGCCACAATAGCTAGGATGCCAAACCATCGGTGTGTAGATGGCTGCCATCTAGCTCTGCCACCCAGGCTGTGGCAGCCTCTTAACCCAGAGATGGGGGATGCAGTTTAACGTCATACCCAGTTTGAGCTAAACAACTGTCCATTCTACCCAGATTGTTACGACTTTCCTTATAAAGAGAATATGTGACTATTTGTATACGTTACATCTGTCAGATACAGGTGACAACTCCATCTGAGGTAAACAAACTGAATCGTTTGTATAAAAATATCCGAGCGGCTTTTATAAGGGGAGGGGTAGTGAATAGCAATAGAAAATGGTAAACTTCGCAATGTATATATGAAAATAATTTTACTCATCAGTTCACTTGACATATTGTCAACTTAACCTGGATTTGACGAGCTGGGGGCTTCCTTCAACTGTAGTTAGCGTAAACAATCGTGAGGGGGCGCCATGTGAGAGAAATCATGAGATTTGTAAAATCCGCGGTAAACTACAATCCACGATAAACTAGGAAGGGAGCAAATATACTTGATTGCTTATCAATCGCTTTAGGTTCAGGGGAATGTGCCATCTCCAATGATGGCTATTTTTCATTATACCCCCGCAAACTTTGTTTGTGGTGGGTATACTGTTTTTACGTTGTCCGTCCGTGCCTATGCCCGTGCGTGCGTCAGTCCGTCCGTAACGTTTTGTTTCCTTAATAACTCGAAGAGTCATTGCTGGATTTTCATCAAACCTTGCAAACATGTTCATACATGCAAGACAAAAACTTTAGACAAAAAAGTAAGGGCTAGGGGCCAACTCTACTAGAGTTATTTCCCTTTGTAGTTCTAAATGGCTTTTAATATAGGGTTTTATGCTTATGCTATTATAGGCCATACACAGGCCGATCAACTCCTACCACAGCTTTTGATGGAACAATTTCAAGCTTTTCCTATTATACCCCTCGCAAACTTTGTTTGTGGTGGGAATACAGTTTTCACGTTGTCTGTCGGTTTGTAGATTTTAGACCTTGACATTGACTTCTGGCCTCATTTCTAGGTTTTTTGTGTCTGGAGCATATCTCCTATATTACAGTTAAGTTTCCTCAAATGTGTCTTATGCTAGACCAATTCCGTTGGGGGGCATTCGTCACGTGTTTGTGACATTTCTTGTTCTTATAAAACCTTATACTTGTATTCAAAATGGGTCACATTGTTTCTATCTTCATATGCAGTTTGATCACCCATCAATCAAAATGGCAATGGCCATATATATATATATGCACATAGGAAACACGCTGCCCTTCTAAATCTGAGAAATTCCTACTTTCAGTTTTTTCTTTGACTGGTTCACACAAAATTAAAAGGACCAAATTGATAGCAAACTCCCCGAGAGTCGTCTCTGCGCACATATAATTCTGAAAACACATGTTCTTCAAGGAAGACATGGTAAGGGGATGCAATTTAACATTGGGGAGTTTCTATTGAGGCAAAAATAAAACTTCAATAAGCAGTCCAGCAAGTTGATTCTGGATTTCTGAACGCATAAATTTTGATAGATTCAGAAATCAGTTAAAATAACAAGCTTCTTCTGATTCGAAATGGATGAAAACTACGTGGTACAGGCAAAAACACACCCATATCCGGTACGTAGTAATTTTCAACTCTATCCGTATCTGGGGAAAACGGACCCATGATTTATGTCTGTACGGACGCTATCTGGAGCGCTGTGTCTTAACCAAAACTTTTGTTTTGGGTGCTGAAAAGAACTATCTCAATAAGATGTTTTTTAGAGCACCCAAAACAAATGTTTAAACTGATGGGTGAGAAAATATTCACAATTTTAGGCTCAAACTTTTATTTGCATGTACCTATGTTTTATTATTGCTTCAGGTTATAAATGTTACCCTGGGCCTGAGGAGGAGAAAAGCACACCAACAACGAAGTCTACCCATTCTACTGTTGGAACTGGCAAGTAAGTGTTTATTGATTGGGTGTTGTCTCAAGAAATCCTGATTTGACTGCATATAAACAAAAACAGTGCACACCAGCCTGCACATACACACAGTCAGGTCAGCATGTTTGTTATTTGCTTGCTTGTAAATTTATCATAAGCAAAACTAGCTTGAAACTGCTTATCATCGTAAGCTATATCAGTGAGTAAGTTATAATGCTGAACAGTTGAACAAATTTACCATCATAGACCAATTAAAAATATTTTCATATGGCATCTGCCTCTGAACTGCTAGCCCAAATTTTAAATAATTTAACAAAATGAATCACTGTGTTGAACATAGCAACCACCAGACCTAAAAAACAGGAATATAATGTTAAAGGGGACAGCAACATTGAAAGCAAATTAATCTGAAATTTAAGCCCTTACTAAACCATGCAATCTGCCACAAACCCAATCAAAATCGAATGAAAAATAAGAAAGTTACTGATGTTTGTGCAATTGAGAATTACAGGGCCGCGCAGCGCACTCGGTAAAGTGTCTGACTGCAGATCCAGGGGTCACAAGTTTGATCCCGGCCCAGTCCCATACTTTCGTGGAGATTGGTCATGAAATAATTTCTACGATCATTCTCCTCCCTTCCGCTGAATCATTCAAGAAAGGTTGTTGTCAGTTACAAGTGAAACTATGTGCACAAAATACTCGTTAACTGCTTGTTCAAGCTTGCCCAGGAAAAAGTGTGGTTAGGTGAACTGACTGTCCCGCCATGACTATAGCTGTTGACTTGGGACATAAAGCAACAAAACAAACAAACAAAAGCAAAAGAGAAATAAAACCTATGGAGGGCAGCCATTTTTAGGTTGAGTGACATCACACAGCCCTTATTGAATATGCATTAACAGAACAACTAGTTACCTGCTCCTCATAATATCCGTGGCATCTATGCCGAGGGGTATATAGTTTTTGTCTTTCCGTTCATTAGTTTGTTCGTTTGAAATTCCGTTAAAATGACAAAGTTTTTAGTAAAAGTTTCTCCATTGGTGTATATCGCTGTAACCACTTATCAGAAAGCATTCGTTTTTGGACCATAGTTACACTGGGGCTTTAGGTCAATATCTAGGATGTCTTTAAAAAGTGTTATTCTGTTTTTCTTACTTCTACAGATTTCTAACCAACCATTTATTAGAAAGCATTCATATTTGGACAATTGTAACTACTCAAGGTTGGTTTCCACCCCCCTCCCCCAGGATGGGGCTAGAGGCTGAAATATAGGATATTTTAAGATTTTTTTGATCAACAGGTACTATTTTAGGCTGACTTTCTCTGGGTGAATATGGACCTAAGGGATCATGACCCAGGGTGGTGCAAGAGATCAAAATCGATGACAACTTTAAACACACTGGTCAATGTAAAAGCACTGGTGGTTGCTACAACAAGCTGGTGGTGGCAATTTTCCACACTGGTGCTGGCGTAAAAGGTAAAATAATCTATACCTGTTGACTTTATGATTTGATGCTGTGGTGAGGCTGCACCAGCAATTATGGCATATCTAGGCAACCATCAGTGTGTTGTATTAATGCTTCAGAAAATGCTCCCAATGTGTTGTAATAAAATTCCTCAATAAAACGTTTGCTAGTTTACCAAGAAAAAAAACCAAAGTGGTAATCGTTTTTTGGATGTTATTACATGTAAATATGATAACAGCTGTGCTTATACATGCAGATTTCCCTCAATTTAGCCAATTACACTAGAAAAAAGCACCTGTCACGGCAAAACTCCAGAACTGTGGTGGATTTGCAGTCCAAACCATGAATTAAATCACCAATTGCTTGGCAGAGCCATAAACTGCAATGTTACCGATGGTCTGTGCGCCTGGTGTCATCACAAATGAAATAAATGCAAGCCTATAAATAAATCATAAGTCAACAGGTATAGATTTTTTTACCCTTTACGCCTGCACCAGTGCCGAAAATTGCCACCACCAGCTTGTTGTAGCAACCACCAGTGCTTTTACATTGACCAGTGTGTTAAAGTGCATCTATTTTTCTAACTTATGCAGATATCTTGCCAACTATTTGGCTTGTACTGTCAATATGCTTAGATGTAAGTGTTCATACATGTATTTGGGACACTGATTGTCTATGGTTTGATGACAACAAAGGTTTTGGATTTCTGGAGACAAAGATCAAGATAAAAAATGTCATATTATGCAGGTTTTTAATGTAAGTGCGGGTATTTGCAATGGGCCAGCCCAGAAATTGACCCAGTTAAATTTCAAGTCGACTCATTGCATGGGGCTCCTGGTATTGTGTTTTAAACTTTTTCATATGAATTTTTCATATAAAGCAGGGATTTTGTCATACATGATCTATATGTCATACATGATCAACTACCATAAATGGTCTAAAATTTTGAACACTAGTGGCTTGCCAAAAAAGGCCTATAACAAGGGCAAACCCAGATCAGACTACTTCTGAAGAAGCAGTCTGATCAGGGTTATCCTGTTTGCTATTCTGACAAGCATTTTGTGAATTCCAGTCCTGAAAATCAACATGAAAGAGTCAAGTGTTTGAAATTAAGATAGAACCATTTTAGTGCAACACCAAAGGATGTGTGGCCTTCTTTTTCAATCTTTTCTTCTTTTTTTCAGACCAAAGCCAAGTGAAACAACTACAGGTATCTCAACTACCTCAGCGACCTCTGCACCAACAGTTCCATCTACTAAAGACTCACAACCCTTAACTTCCACAGGCCCACAACAACCAGCAAAAGGTGATTTGTTTTTTGTTGTTTTGGTTTGTTTGTTTTTAGCTCACCTGAGCTAATAGTATACCAGTCACTCCTGCATCTGCCCGGCCTTCGTCCGTCGTCCGTCCGTCAACATTTTCAAACATCTTCTCCTCCGAAACCACTGGGCCAATTGAACTCAAATTTCATATGGAGACTCCTTAGGATGTGGGAACAAAAATTTGTTCCAATGGTCCTGGTCACATAACCAAGATGGCCACCATGCCCATATATGGAAAAAAAAATCTTTTTCTCTGAAACCAGAATCTTGCCGACCTTGGGACTTGGTATCTAGCATGGGGATGTGGGGCCTACCAAGCCACCACGCCCAAATATGGCAAAAATATCTTCTTCTCTGGAAACAAAAGGCCAATGGCCTTGGGACTTGGTAGGTAGCATTGGGGATGTGGGCCCTACCAGATTGCACAAATGATGAATCTAGGTTGACCTTGACCTACTTCAAGGTCAAAGTTGATTCCTAATGCATTTATATAGGGAAAATCTTCATTTATCTATAAATCATAATACTTGCGAGAAATGTTTACCTAATGAGACAATGGTTTTATATAAGTACAAAGCTCTCAAGCTGACCTGTGACCTTTTATCCAAGGTTATGCATTTGGACTGCCACATATCTATCTAAACATCTTTTTCTCAGAAATCAATGGGCTGTTTGATGGAGTATTCATTAGATTGTTTTGGTAACTTGACCAAAATGGCTGCAACACTCATATATGGGAAAACAAAACATGTTTCATTATAAGCTGTAGTTGACCTTGACCTATTTTAACATTATTAAGGAGATCAGGTGAGGGCCTCAGGACCTTCAAGTCATCTAGTTTTGCTTTTAAAATCCCCTTATTTTGGGTTACTTTATTATACCCCCCGCAAACTTTGTGGTGGGTATACTGTTTTCACGTTGTCCGTCCGTCCGTCCTTAACGTTTTGTTTCCTTAATATCTTGAAGAGTCATTGCTGGATTTTCATCACACCTTGCAAACATGTTCATATATGCAAGACAAATACTTTAGACAAAAAAGTAAGGGCTAGGGGCCAATTCTACTAGAGTTATTTCCCTTTGCAGTTCTAAATGGCTTTTAATATAGGGTTTAATGCTTATGCTATTATAGGCCATACACAGACCGATCAACTCCTACCACAGCTTTTGATGGAACAAATTGATACTTTTCCTATACAATGTAGACACATTGAACACATGCATGAAGGAGTTTGGTTCAGAAAAAATAATTTTTGACAAAATGACAGCTGTGAGAACTTAGACAATTTTCCCTAATAAGGTGTTTGTATATTGGCATAAATGGTGCCTTTATGGGCCGATCATCTCCTACCACGTCTTTTGATGGAGCAATTTGATAATTTGCCTATACAGTGTAGACACATTGAACATATGCATGAAGGAGTTTGGTTTGGAAAAATATTTTTTGACAAAATGACAGCAGTGAGAACTTAGACAATTTTTCCTTTATAATGTGTTTGAATATGCATAGATGGTGCCTTCATGGGCCGATCAACTCCTACCACAGCTTTTGATGGAGCAATTTGATACTTTGCCTATACAATGTAGACACATTGAACATATGCATGAAGGAGTTTGGTTCAGAAAAAATATTTTTTGACAAAATGACATTGAACATATGCATGAAGGTATCTGGTAGAAAAAAATAATTTTTGACAAAATGACTGCTGTGAGAACTTAGACAATTTTTCCCTTAAATGGCTTTTGTATATACATGGATAGTGCCTTTATGGGCCAATCAACTCCTACCACAGCTTTTGATGGAGACATTTGATACTTTGCAGATACAATGTAGACACATTGAACATATGCATGAAGGAGTTTATAATTTTTATTTGCACAGATTCAACTGAAATCTTCTTTTCAAAACTTAGGTCTGCTGGTTTGAACTATAATTTGCCAAGTTTTTTCACTGACTCTTACTGTGCGGGGGGTATCTAATAAGCATTGCCTATTGACTTTTTTCATTACTTCTATTTCTTTTCTTTTTTTCAGAAACAACAATCCAAAATATCACAATCCATAATAAAACAGTCAATAGAATAGCTGGAGATCAAATTAATCAACAGGGATCCCAAAATACTTATAATAAGGTTTGTATCTATTTGTGATTCTCTAGACTAAGTTTTAATGCTCTTATTTAGTATTCTGTACTATTTTGGACTCAAAATATGCCCACATCTTAGTTCCTCACCATGCCTATCTTAAACTTTGAACAAACATATTTTAAAACCTGATGAAGTGTTATGAAATATAGTGATGTAATTTTAGATACAGTCTTACCTGTCTTGAGCTGCCACTCAAAAAGAAGACAAAAATTGGTTTTCAAGACTGATAATCGCTAAATGCAGATCAAAAGTATTGCAGAATGCTTTCTGCAATACTTTCGACCTTCATTAAGATACCATTTTTCATTAATGCTTTGTTTTGTCTATTTTTGAGTGGCTGCATGCGACAGGTTTTATTGTAGTGTAAACTCAGATCAGACTGCTAGGAGCAGTCTGATATGAGCTTACAAGTAGTTATTTGCTCAAGCATATTTGCCCAAATGTTTAGGGTAAGCCTGGAAACCCTCAACAGCCAAGATTTACTGACTTACAACAGAAAAATTGCATACAGGTACATTCAATTTTACTTATTAGCTCGCTCCAGGGTGAGCTAATAGTATACTAATGACTCCAGCGTCCGTCTGTCCAGCTATCAACATTTTCAAAGATCTCCTCTAAAACCACTGGGCCAGTTGAATTCAAATTTCGTATTGAGACTTCTTAAAATTATTTATATTTGGTATGTAGCATCACCTAGTGGACCTGTACCAAGTTTGTACAAATAATGCCCCTGGGGCCAAAAATGGCCAGCCCCGGGGGTCACATGTTTTACATAGGCTTATATAGGGAAAATGTGAAAAAGTCTTCTTGTCTGAAACCACAAGGCCTAGAGCCTTGCTATTTGGTATTTGCTGACCTCTTGGCTCTCGTTTGTGGTGTCTAACTGTGAGTTTGTCACTTTCCCATTGGTATTCTGGGTGTGGTTCTTGATTGTATTGATTCCTGATCTTTGCACCCTTACTTTCTTTGCTTAGGAAGTTTGTTCAAATAGTCCTGGTCACATAACCCAGGGTGGTTTGGTTTACAGTGTGTGATTGTGGCATTTCCTGGTCATACTTGCTTAACTTTTTCATGGTATTTTGCTCAGTTCAGTTTTAAAAATTCCCACTGCAAGTACCATCCGTAAGGCTCTGCTGTAAGCTAGCAGAAAAAAATGTTTTACCATGGCCATCCTGCAACTATTATCGTAACCCAATGGATCAATCAGTTGAAGAGCACATATGCAATGTGATTGTCGGGAATTATCTAATTACTTGTGTGTGCCATTTGTACGTACATTATTATAGATGAAGATGATAGTTGGATGATGTTTCTTATTTTATGAATAATAGAATACAGACTGACTTACCTTTGAAAATATTTCATACTATATCTCATGAAAATAGCAAGCGAGTGTGATCAGGAGATACCACAATCACAAACTAGAGTAGATTGACAAATTGCTATTCTGTTTTCTGAATATAGATTTGTTTGAAAAAAAGCAAGCACAGTGGCTCAGTGAAGTGGTAGGGTGCTTGACTCGAGACCATGGGGTTACGGGTTCCAGCCTTACAGGTGTCACTGTGTTGTGTCCTTGAGCAAGACACATTAATCCTTGCTTAGTACTGGTTCAACCCAGGAAGACCCATCCCTGAACATAACTGAAAAATTGTTGACTGAGACGTAAAGAATCAAATCAAACAAAAAATAAAGAATTGTTTGGAAAATGGTTAATTTGGGTCTTTAGTTTTTTTAAGTTTACAACTTATACAAATGTACTTCACTATTTTGAATGTTCTGGGTCGACTGTCTCTGAAAATAACAATGTGTTACTGGAAAACATTGTTCTAATATATTCCAAAGTATTTTTTAATTCAAAATTTAAGTTTTTAAGAAAATGCCAAAACAAAAGTGTATGTGTTAGAAGATTCCTTAGGTGTATGTGTTTAAAGTCAGTTAGCCAATTGAATTGTGATTAAATTTCATGTAAATGCATCATTAGTTTGGGGATCAGTTATGATCAAAGTAAGAAAGGGTGCAAAGATCAGGAATCGATACAATCAAGTACCACACCTGACCAAGGATACCAATGGGAAAGTGACAAACTCACAGTAGACACCACAAACGAGAGCCAAGAGGTCAGCCCTTTCCCAGCAGGTGACCACAAAGCACATATAAACAGACGCGCACAGAGAAATAGCAAACACAAGACAGAACAAAAACATAAAAGATCCACAAAAGAAGTACCGCCTTGGAACGGTCAATAAAAAATTTTACTGGAGGGCTTAAACCGGTTTAACGGCGCCAACCTCACCCTTAATTCAGATGTGGATCAAGACACATTGATATTTGGTTTGCATGAAAGACCCCTAACTTATCAATGCATCATCTCCTAAAACATATAAATCAAGATATAACAAGGAGATAAAGCAAGGATAAGGACTCAACAGTAAATTAAACTGAATACTGGAGCAAAAGAAATCCAACAGGTAAACCCCGGTGGGCCCGACAAACAGCCAAAGCATCAGGCCCCTACCATCTCATCAATAGATAAGTCTTTAAGTCGGAACCATCATAGAGTCTGAAGTCCGACCCACCGGCGTGCAATTAAAGAAGAAAGCAAAGTTACCAACCCTGATTGGGTTGACTACCAAGCATGCAGTCTGTTGCAATACATTAATGTTATAGCCAATCTTTTTATAATGGGAAATTATTTTAATGAACTGCGCTGAAAAATTATGAACTGCGCTGAGCCAACAATCTTCTTCAATCTATACACCAAGTCACCATAGAAATCAGGTTCCGAAAGTCCTTGGCGCAAGAGAGATTTAAGTCCAACTTGGAATTTAGAAATCAAATCATAGTATCGTCTATAAAATTTTGAAAATGTTAACAGTTTAACAGTAAGACAGGTTAACAGTATTTGGTGATATTTTCATTCTAGTATATCGATGCTGGTGAAAGTGGTTCATTCAACTTGGAAGTTTCTGGAGAAGCTGAGCCTAGTGATGCATCGGACTCGGAAGGTTCTAGCGAAACTGATCTTTTTATCCGTCCAAAGGACAATAGACCAGATTGGACCAATAAACCACAGAATGGTGCTATTAGAACAGTCAACAATTCAAGTTTATTTCATAAAAATGAGGAGAAGAAAGATCCAAGTGGAATTGAAGATGTTAAAGATAGCGATGGAGGTTTAGTGGAAGTGTTGGTTGAATCTCAAAAGCCTGAACCTGAAAGGGAGAATGTTCAGACAAATCCAAAAGGTACAGTAAATGATCTAAAATTCCAAACACTGGTTGGCGACTAAAATGGCCTAGACAAACAGGGCAGACCAAGATCAGACTGCTTCTGAAGAAGCAGCCTGATCAGGGTCTTCCCTGTTTGCTATTCTGACAGGCATTTTGTGAGTTTCAGCCCTGTAAACCAAAATTTCATTGAGAACAGACAGAGAAAAGTGTTTGAAACTTTAGAGCATTTATTGCAAGTAATCTATCCATGATGTATAACATTGATTCTGGAAACAGACATTTTTGGCTTACCAGTGGGACTAGATGTTAAGCTTCTGATCTTACCCTTTCAGTGATTTTTTTTACAAATTTGTTTCTATGAGTCCCGGGACTCACTAGGCCAAAATTCTTTGCATCCCAAACTCGAAGTTCTGCATCCCATATGGGGCCCACTTTGAATCATAAATTTTATGTATCCATACAAATCCGACCCATTCATAGAAGCCAATTTGAGAAACAAGACACTGTCATACTTACTTATACAATAAAGAGCAAGCTTACTTTGTCATGTAAAATAATTTTTAGAGCCCTGGCCATTAGCTTGTGTTCATCTAACTCTGCATGCCTACAAGTGTACTGCTGGAAGTTACTGAGCCCTTGGACATATGGTGATGATACCATATTAATTTTTGTTAATACCATCTGTTCACAGTACAGTCCCCGTACTTCATGAGCCTGCAGAAATACTTTAACAATTCTATTTGCAGAGTTGATTCTAGGATTTGTCTAGAAGGGGCCAACTCTCTCCCCCCCCCCTCCCCCTGTGTTCCCAAAAGGGGGCCAACCTGCAAATCAAATGGGTAATGGTTATTTTCTAAAAAAAAAGCCCCACCAGCCCTTCCCCCCCCCCCCCCCCTAAAAAAAACTAAGTCCACACCTAAAGAAAAATCGAGCAGGGGTTGTCTTTAGGCGCTGGCCTGTTCTGTTCACCCCCCAACCACAATAACCTTGGCCTTCAAAAGTGTTGGACAAAGACAGAGGGAGAAGAGTGGGAGGGGTGTCTGATTTGAATATAAACAAATGTAATCAGAGCACCCTCTTCTCCAGAATGATAGATTTTTGGAAAATAGAGTACTAAATGGCACATACCTGGTCGGTAGAAGACAATTTAATATTCCTCAGAAATGTCAGACTCTAATGCCATGCCATTCGTTTATTTCAAAGTTGGGCCTCTTGCTAAGAACACCAGTGTGGGCTGTTTAGGGTCTATTTTTGAAGACATAATCTTCTCATGAAAGCATGCTGTGTTCATTATGGAGGGGCATTATGGAAAGGGTGTTTAAACTTGCGGGTTAAACGCATTATTCCAATGCTTCATTTTTGGTCGGTACTGGTTTATCGGCACTGGCTTTTACCAGTAAACTCCCTGTGAATATCTGAAAACACATGTTTCTCAAGGGAAGTAATGATCGCTAAACTGTTGGGGAGTATTTCGGTACCGGTTTTTACCAATATTATTCAAGACACGGTGCGCAAGTAAAAAACGTTCAAAACGAAAGTTGCAAATTTTTAAATGCAGACTTTTCGCCACAATTTTTAATGCGTCCTGCGGGATTCACATGGTTTAAAATCATGCGTCCTTTGTGAGAATCATGCGTCTGAGACGCAGGGTGCGCAGGTAAAAAAATCACTGCCCTTTGTCTACTTCTTTTCTTCATTTTAAGTGATCAGTGAAGGATCTGGTGGGACTGCACCCATGTGCAGGCTAGGCTAGCCTGAGGCTCTGCTCTGCTATTCTCCGATGTAATTAGTACCCACTTTTCTATATTTTCCTTACATAAAGGTTTGATACATGTATGTCTTGTAAATATTTATCCAAGTTTGGCTTTAACTAGACTGGTAAATGAAGTCTAGTTTAAGCCAACTTTGTATACAATATTTACAAGAAGAGGCTTTCTATAAGCAGAACTTATCTATGACACTTGTGATTTGACCCACAGACATGACAGACATAATACTGTAAATTAAAAAATTTTGGTGAGATTATTATTGTCGTGAATAACATTAAAAGACATATATCTGACATTAAAAGTTTGCAAATTCAGCATGATTTGCCTACACCAGTAAACTACAAAGTGGTTACGCCATTTTGTTAGGGGCTTTATTTTCATGAAACTTATTTTTTATCATAGAGGTCATGATTGCAAATTTATCTTTTCAATGCTAGCTGCAGCCAAAAGTACATATCTTTTTGGTCTGCAGCTTGCATCCTCAAGTACATAGCCTGTTTTGGTACTTATGCCCCCTCCCTTAAGGGTTGGGAGATATATTGTTTGTCTGGGTCTTCTCTTTGTCTGTATATTCTAAGATGTCTGTCCTTGTCCCAGTTAACATTCCGGTGTTAAGGTGCTAATTTTATTTGCAGGATTAGGTTTATTCTGCTTATGTTATACCCCCATCCCACACCGACCATTTCCTTAATCTCAAGACTCCTCTCAAACATTTAAACAATTAAGAAGTCTACCGAAAATAGCTGTAAAAACACATATCTGGAGTGCCTAACATGAGTAACAAGAATTCTGATAGGTCTGTCCATACAGGAAGTCTCACTAGATTTTTCTAGAAACAGCAAAACCTTGTTATAACTTTAAAGTTGTAATTAGTTGACTTGTATTCTGGCTATATGCTAACAGAAAAGACACAGATAAACCTTCAAACAAGTTTGATTCATTACATGTCAATTTTGAGCCCCGGGCATGAGATACAACCATGTGAAATATGGATAAATGCCGTAGAATTTAGTGCTAATTTTACAGATTTCAGAAATCACTGTATGACACTATTATTTTTCAGGACTTGAGCTCTGTGCATACTGGGTAATTTTCATGCATTTATTGGCATCTGCTGACTTATTTGAAAATAATCATTTCATAAAATTCTTTCAGGAACACTATCAGGGCATCAAACAGTTTTGGTTCAAAGTGTTTGTAAAGGTTGTCATTAGACAACAAAAGATGCTGAGGAACTACATGTTTGTGAGGATTATAAAAAGTAAAATAGTAGCTGCAAATATTGCAGCAGTTCACAATTATCTTATTGTTTACAAAAGGAATATATTTGATATTGAAATATGAGACTTATAAAGGAGCTTACTGTAAATTCGAAAATTTTCGCGAGGACTTTATTTTCGCGGAACTTCGCATATGCGAAGTTTCGTGAAAATAAAACCCTCGCGAAATGGCAAAATCACTCTCTCGTTTATTGAAATAGGTTAACCTGGTCTTAGTCGCGATTTTTTCACATCACTTATATGCCTTTTAATACTATTCGCGAAAATAAAATTCTTGCAAAAATTTCCGAATCTACAGTATATAGAGACATGGTAGAGGTTCACAAAGCTTTCAGGAACACCATTATAGTCAAATAGTCTGGATCCAGACGAAGCCATACATAATGTCAGGCGTGATCTGAGCCCAAGCTGTTTGTAAAAGTATTTGGCATTTTGTTACTACAAGCAGGAAAAAAGTTTACTCTTTACTTGCTTGTGTCTGCTGCTAATGACCATTCGGCTCAGCCACAATCAGATGCACTTTTTGTACAAACAGCTTGTTATATGCTCCTGTGATACAGAAAATAGTGTGAAAACACTTTATTTTTGTTTCAGAGAAGTGCTAAGAGACTGTTTTAAGAGGGCAAATAGCAATGAACATCATTGACAGAACAGATTTTTCACATCAGAGCATACAATGGTAAAAAAATGCTTGAAAAATACTGTTATGCTGTTTCATTCGAAAAAGAACTGTTTTTAACAAAACATTCCATATCCATTTCTTTAGAAGTACATATAATGATATCAATTTTTGTATAATATAGACTGTCCACTTTCTTTTGTTGGTTAAATCATCAAGCTGTGTCAACTAGTACCTAAATGGCATCTAAAAGACCAAATGCCTATTTTGTTATATATTTTTCAAATTTAGGAAGTGACAGATCGCACAGCACCCGTAATCGTGGCAACCACATTTAAAATACAATTGATTAAGTGAATTGTGAAGTTTAACATACCTGCTAATGAGTTTGTATAACATTAAGTATCTCAGGAAACAAATAAATTTACAGTTTTCATTCAGCTGGTATGGTGTAAAATGGTCCAAAAAAATGTCCAGTCGGTAGACGCCCTTGTTTTTATTGAAGACTTTGAAAGATTAAGGTCATGTTTATGTGTGTGATACAAGTGGGTGTTATGACTAAGCTTACATATGGAGTAGAAAGATTGATTGCAACAGAAAGGATTAAGGAGTCTCTGAATGCAAAAATGTCCTGTCCATAGACATGTCCTGTCCGTAGACACTAATATTTAAATGAATATTTAGAAGCAAAATTACACTAGTATTGAGTTACTCTGAATCATATCTGTTTATTTTACCCGCTTTTTTCTTTTGAAAAAAGTGTATATTTATTTTTAATAAGCAGGTTCATCGTCTGTCTGTGTGTGTGTGTGTGTGTGCATCGATCTGTACATCGCGTTTCTTGTAAATGCATCTCCTCCCAAACCATTGATTGAAGCAACTGCAAACTTTGCAGGTGCATAGATCACATTATGTAGAGGGAATTGAGCAAAATTGTGTGTGACCTTGACATTGGGGTCAAGGTCAAATAATTTATTTTCTTGTAAATGCATTACCTCCTAAACCATTAGATGTATTTATTTAAACTTTACAGGTGCATAGGTCGCATTATGTAGGGGTACTGGGTAATATTTCATGTGACCTTAAACATACGGTCAATATCGGGCAGCGTAGCGCAGTCGGTAACGTGTCTGGCTACAGATGCATGTCTGACTGCAGATCCAGGGGTCGCGAGTTCGATCCCGGCCCGGTCCCATACTTTGGTGGAGATTGATCATGAAATAATTTCTACGGTCATTCTCCTCCCTTCCGCTGATTCATTCAAGAAGGGTTGTTGTCAGTTACAAGCGAAAGTATGTGCACAAATTACTGGTTAACCGCTTGTTCAAGCCTGTCCAGGAAAAAGTGTGGTTAAGTGAACTGACAGTCCCGCAATGACCATAGCTGTTGACTTGGGACATAAAGCAACAAAGACAAACAAAACAAAACATACGGTCAAGGTCAAAAAATGTATTTTCTTGTAAATACATCTTAACCTGTTGGCATAGCACCTTCAAACGTTGCAGGTGTATAGGTCACATGATGTTGAGGGTACTGGGCAACACTGCATATGACCTTAAACCCAAGGTCAAAGGTTAAATAATGTCGTTCTTGTAAATGCACCTTCTCCTAAACTGTTAGACGGAGTATCTTCAAATTTTGCAGGTGCATAGGTCATATGATTTGGAGGGTACTGAGCAATATCGCATCTCCTCCTTAAAGCTGCATACTCTGTAACTATGAACATTTTTCGAAAAATTTTATTTTCTTTTTAAATCATTTGTAAAAGTAGAATTATGCTATGTTTTTACAATAAAAATGTACAGTACAGCTTAAAACTGCATGGAAAAGTGAATTTTCTTATCAAATAGGTGTATTTTTCTCTTGTTGGTAATTATTTGCGTCCCTCCAATAATTCTAGACCGTTGAATTTAACATAAATGCAGTTGTTTTGATAGTGATAACTTGTTAAGATTTACGAAAATGGTAAAATGTTTACCTGAATTTGAGTATTTTTACTGTGTTCTTGAAAAATAAAAACATTATTTTTAAAATTAGAAGATCAAAAGTTACAGACTATGCAGCTTTAACTGTTGGACATAGCAACTTCAAACTTTGCAGGTGCATAGGTGACATGATGTAGATGGTACTGGGCAACACTTTGTGTAATCTTGACCCCAAGGTAAAGATCAAAGGTACAAAAGGGAGTATTTGCGAAAATGTACCATTGACAACTGCTCTAGTTTTCCTATAATAATTACTTTGAATTACACTTAGATTTTGGAAAGAAAAAACTGTATAAATTCTCTCTAACTAGTGAGAAATAATTCAAAATTATGTTTGCTTTTCAAAATTTAGGTGTAATTCAAAGTAGTCACCAAATAACAGAGAATAAACCAATCTGATGTAGATTGAGTCAGTGTTTTGGTAGTTTCTCTTCTTAATATTCAAAAAGCATTTGTGTCTATGGTCGAGACAGGTCTAGGGCCAAGGGGTTTTTATATTCAAAGGCTGGTTAATCCTTTTTGTTGTTAAAAATCCTTGTACTTCATATTTGAACTTAGTCCTTGCACCCGATTGTATCTCAAACATAAATATCACCTTACACTTTCAAAGCCTTCAATAAATACAAGAGTGTTTACGGACTGGACTGTGTGACCTTTTAACACAATAGGAACTGCAAGAAATAAGGCAAAAAAATTTGTATCCTGACATACTTTATGTTATACAAACTCATTTACTGGTTTGTTTTACTTCACAAGGCACTAAACCAATTGTTATCTAAAACATATCTGCCTTGGTTAAAGGTTCTGAGCTGTATTGCACTCCCTGAATTTTGGAAATATAAAAGAAAGTAGACGTTTGGTTGTTTTGACACCATTTCGATTCTAGTTGACATAATTTGATAATCGAACCGGCAAAAGAAAGAAGACAGTCAATTTTGTATAGAAATTTATATTGGACTCTGATCATTTTGTGAGATGGTTATGTAATTATTTGTTGCAAACAGTATTTTTCAAGCACTTTTGACTATTTTATGCGCCAAATTTAGTTTGATTTGATTCTTTACACCTCAGTCAACAATTTTCAGTTATGTCAGGAAGGGTCTTCCTGGGTTGAACCAGCACTTGGCAAGGATTTGTGTCTTGCGCAAGGACACAACGCAGAGGCGCTAGTAAGGCTCGAACCCACAACCACTCTGTCTTGAGTCGAGCACTCCACCACTGAGCCTCTGTGCTCCCTTTATGTGCTGATTTGAAATAAAAACATAATTTGTCAATGACGTTATGTGCTATATGCCCTCTTGATATAGTCCCTTAGCATTCCTCTTAAACAAAGTCGAAGTATTTACACACATTTGTCTGCAACACAGAAGCATTTAACAAGCTTATTGTAAGAAAAACTGCATACTGCTTATATTTTTCATTTAGTATCACTCCAAAAACATAATGAAAACTTACAAGTCATGTATATTTTATCCTCTGGTTATATTACTTATTTTGTCTATCATTTTGAGACATGAAAAGGAAGTTATCATGTATGCTTACAAAGTTGTATTTGAAACAGGTAACTAATGTCCTGTCCATAGACATTTTCGTTAATTTTCAGAGACCATTTATGAAACTCTATAACTTAACAGCCAGACGACATAGAATAACAACCATAAGCTCTCTGGATTTGTTGGATGGTCTAGTTTTTTATTATGTATCATGTGAATAGAACGTTTCCTTGAAAAGAGACTTATAGCAACTAATAGGAGTCATTTCTTTGAGTTTTATAGAATTTTGTAATTTCAACGGCCAAAAACCCCATGAAAATGAACGTTACAACATTTAGTTTGGTGCCCTAATTTTCCATATAAGAACATTTAAGTATGGAGTTATCTTCAGTGACAAAAATTTCTCATATTATGATAGTATGTTGACTTCTTTTTTTTCCTTATAACATCCTCTTTCAACCATAAACGTGTGAGTTATTACTTTCGTAACTCTATAACACCAACTGGATTAAGACAATATGAAGTATATAAAATGTAAAAATGCATGCAAAAAGTGGATTGAAAGAACTTTATTTTTGACCTCCGATGAAACAAAAATTTGCTTCTGATTGTGGCTGAGCCGATTGAAAACTATTTTGACCCAGATCAGGCTCCAAACCATTTGAGGTGTGACATGTGATTTCCAGCAATGTGGCATTTTGATAAGTGTAGACTCAGAAGAGCATCTGCATCCTCCTTTTAAACTTAGAAACTCCAAATGACGTTCGGTCAGTAGCTTGACACAGGGTTGCCACAGTCAGGGAAAAAGTTCTGGAAAATGTAAAATTTTCCAGGTCAGGGAAAAGTCAGGGATTTACATTTTCAGTCAGGAAAATTTGAAAAAAATGAAAAAAGTCATGGAAAAGTCTGGGAATTTCAAAATTTTCCTAAAAAGCTGCTAGTTAACAGGGTTCTGGAAATTTTAGTTTCTATAATTTGCAAGCAATATTAGAAAAGGAATGTTTCTGAACATAAAATGCAAGCAATTTATGTTCAGAAACGTTCCTTTTCTAATATTTATGGTTTAAGATTTTTCTTTAAAGGTTAAATCAGCAAGTTCAAATATTTGTGCAAAATCTTCGAATATTCGATGGATGAAAATGTCTAAAATTGGCCTTCCAAAAGGGTATGGAAAATGGCTGAAAGTCAGGGAAAAGTCAGTGAAAAGTCAGGGAATTTCGAAATGGATATTGAGTGGCAGCCCTGTTAACAGTCATAGAATATTCAAGCGATTAGCAAAGGCTCTGATCAGACTGCATGTATGTGCAGGCTGGTCTGAGCCTTTGCTAGTCACACATTGTTGGAAATCTCATGTCACGGCTCATTAAACAATGATAGTTTTCTTGAAAGAATCTTTAAAAAAGAATTAAGACTTTTAAAGACGTAAAACATCAGCATATGACATCAAGTATGAAAAATTACCCAGCCTGCAAAGAGTTAATGAATAAACAAACTTGAAACCTTTGTCTGTTGCAATTTTAAGTTTATCTGTGCCGAAGGCTCCGAGGTGAGCTATTAGTATACCAATGATTCCGGCGTCCGTCAGCATTTTCAAACATCTTCTCCTCTGAAACCACTGGGCCAATTGAACTTAAATTTCATATGAAGACTCCTTATGAGAAGTTAATTAAAATTTAAATAAATATTATGGTCACATGACCAAGATATACCACCACGCCCATAGATGGTAAAAACACTTTATAAATCTTTTTCTCAAGAACCAGAAGGCCAATAACCTTTGGACTTTGTATGTTGCTTGGGGATGTGGGGCGCACAAAGTTTGTTCAAATGATGATCGTACGTTGACCCTGACCTACTTAACGTAAAAGTCAAAGGGGTATGTGCATTAAGAGGCTATTTTGGCCCCCCTATGAGGTCAAAAAATAAAAGTTGCTCTTCACAAGTTTCTTCTTATTAGTTTATTAGAACAATAGCCAAAGTGTAAAGGTCTGGTATTGATTTGACCTTTACGGTTGCTATGGTAACAAAAATGGCCGCCAAAATAAGCTGAAAATAGGTAAATGACCATTTTAGAGCAAATTTGAGACGTGTAACAGAGGAGTTAATATCAAGCACAAGCAAATACAAAAAAAATGTTTTAACAGATGATTAGAATTATCACGACACACAAAATATTAAGAGTTTTTTTTGGTATTTGCTTGTGCTGATATCTAATTCTTAAAAAATCGGTCTCAAAAAGCTTTAGATTTGGCCTAAAATGGCAATTTCTCTTTTTTAAGCCTATTTTGTTGGCCATTTTGGTTACCATAGCAACCGGTAAAAGTAAAATAAATGCCAGAATTTTAAACTTTGGCTATTCTTCTAATAAACCAATAAGATGAAATTGGTGAAAGGCAACTTTCAGTTTTGGGCTCTAAAGGGGGCCAAAATAGCCCCTTAATGCACCTACCCCTTTGCTTCCTAATGCATTTAAATGGGATTTTTTTTTTGAAAAGTTTATTTTTTGAATACTGTTGAAACCAAAGTATTATTATCTCTTGATATGTTAAACCTAATGAGACAATGGCTATGAATAAGTTTCAAAGGTCAAGGTTGTAAAGGTTAAGGTTGACCTTTGACTTTTCAGCCAAGGTCTCTCATATTGGAGTTCCATCAATATATTAAAACAGTTTTCTCAGAAACCACTTGGCCAATTGAACTCATATTTCATACAAAGACTTCTTATGATAGTTAAGCGAAAATTTATACAAATTGTAATGGTCACATGACCAAGATAGCTACCACGCCCATATATAGTAAAACCCTTTAAATATCTTCTTCTCTGGAATCAAACGGCCAATGGCCTTGGGACTTGGTATGTAGCTTTGGGGATGTAGGCCCGTTCAGGTTTGCACAAATGATGAATCAAGGTAGACCTTGACCTACTTTATGGCAAGGTCAAATTTGATCCCTAATGGAAAACGTCTTGAAATGGTCATTTTTCTATAGCTGTTTAAGCCAAAACCATAATACTTGCAAAATAGGTTTAACCTAATGAGACAATGGCTTTATATAAGTACCAAATGTCTAGCTGACCTTTGATCTTTTATCAAAGGCCACTCATTTGGACAGCCATGCACCTATCTAAACATCTTTTTCTCAGAAATCTTTGGGCTTTTAGATAGAGTATTCATTATATTGTTTTAGGGTCACTTTATTAAAATGGCCACAACCCCCATATATGGTAAAACAAAATATTTTTCATTATAAGCCATAGTTGACCTTGACCTATTTGAACATTATTGAGGAGATCAGGTGAGCGCTTCAGGTCCTCTAGTTTTGTAATGCTTTAACCCTTGCTCTGCCAGTACCTATTGGTCAGATTTGATTCGTTATTGGTACAAATGATTAGTACCATGGACTCTCAATATCTTACTTTTCGTCAAAACCGACCCCTTAACACTTGAGTTATTATACCCGCTTTTTTCTTTAGGTCAAAAGGGTATATTAGTTTCGTACTAAAGTCGATCTGCCTTCCGTGTGTGCAGCCCTCCATCACATTTCTTGTAAATGTATCTCCTCCTAAATTGTTAGACCTAGAAACTTCAAACTTTGTACCTAGATAGGTCACATGTTGTAGAGGGTACTGGGCAACCTTTCATGTGACCTTGACCTAGGGGTCAAGGTCAAAGGTCATATAATGTATTTTCTTGTAAACCCATCTCTTAAACCGTTAGACATAGCACCTTCAAACATTGTACCTGATTAGGTGACATGGAATAGAGGGCACTGGGAACATTTTGTGTGACCTTGATCCATATTTCAAGGTCAAAAATCAAATAATGTATTATCTTGTAAATGCATCTTCTCCAAACCGTAAGACGTAGCAACTTCAAACTTTGTACCTGATTAGGTCACATGAAGCTGAGGGTACTGGGCAACATTTAGTGTGACATTGACCCCTTAGGTCAAGTTCAACAGTCAAATAATGGCCGAAGGCTCAGGGTGAGCTTATAGTATGGACTCGAGCCGGCGTCCATCCGTCCGTGCGTCCGTCCGTCCACACTTTCAAACATTAATATCTCTGAGACCAGCTGGCCAATCATAATCAAATTTCATCAGGAGCATCATTTGGGTGGGTGATTGACTGTATTAGGTTTTGGGCTAGATCGGATCAGAACTCTGTTTCCATGGCAACAGATAGCTCCCATAGGGTTAAAGTAGGGATAATCTTGTGACCACTCTAGCTCCTTAATTTTTGATTGGTTCTTCTTTATTCTTGCAGGTAACAAGGACAACCATAATATCTCAAATGGGTTTGAAATTTGGCCAGATTGGACCAGGGACTTATGAGTTAGCTGTCCTTGAACGTCTGGAAAAATCCCCATTGACTTATAATGGGAGAAATGTTGTGACCTCTCTAGTACCTTCATTTTTGGATGGATCGTCTTCATTCTTGCAGATAACAAGACCAACCATAAAAGCTCGAATGAGTTTGAATTTGGGAAAGATTCCATCTTTGACTTGGGAGTTAGTTCCCCTTGAATGCATTCGGAAAACCCCCCATAGACTTATAATGGGAGAAATGTTGTGACCACTTTCAATTTTTAATGGATCCTCCTCATATTGCATATAATAAGAACAACTATTAAAGCTTGGATGAGTTTGAATTTCAGCAAGATTCCTATACTGACTTCGGAGTTAGCTGCCCTTGAGCTTCAGAAAAATTAAGGAATAATGTTGTGACCACTCTAGCTCCTTCATCTTTGATTGGATCTTCTTCATTCTTGCAGGCAACAAGGAAACCCATCTCGGATGGGTTCGAAATTCAGTAGGACCTGACCAGGGACTTATGAGTTACCTGCCCTTGAGCGTTTGGAAAAATCCCATAGACCTATAATGGGAGAAATATTGTGACCACTCTAGTAATTTCAATTTTGAATGGATCTTCTTCATTCTTGCATACAATAAGAACAACTATTAAAGCTTGGATGAGTTTGAATTTCGTCAAGATCCCATCACCTATTTTGGAGTTAGCTCCCCTTCAGCATCTTAATGTTGTGACCACTCTTGCTCCTTCATTTTTCATGGGATCTTTTTCATTCTTGCAGGCAACAAGTAAACCCATAATATCTAGGATGGGTTCGAAATTCAGCAGGATCCGACCTGGGACTTATGAGTTACCTGCATTTGAGCGTCTGAAAAAATCCCCATAGACTTATTATTGGAGAAATGTAGTGACCTCTCTATTGCTTTCAATTTTGGATGGATCTTCTTCATTCTTGCATACAATAAGGACAACTATTAAAGTTTGGATGAGTTTGAATTTCTTCAAGATCCCATCACCTATCTTGGAGTTAGCTCCCCTTTGACATCTTAAAAATTGATGGATAATGTTGTGAACGCTCTAGCGTCTACATTTTTTTTATCTTCTTTATACTTTCATCTAACAAGGACAAAAATAAAAGCTTGGATGAGTTTGAAATTCTGCAGGATCCGACCACGGACTTATGAGCTAGCTGCTCTTGAGGGTTTGGAAAAATCCCCATAGACTTATAATGGGAGAAATGTTGTGACCACTCTAGTGCTTTCAATTTTGAATGGGTCTTTTTTATTCTTGAAGATAAGAAGGACAACTGTAAAAGCTTGAATGAGTTTGAATTTCGTTCGTCAAGATCCCATCACCTATTATGGAGTTAGCTCCCCTTGATCATCTTAAAAAGTGATGGATAATGTTGTGTGTCCTCTAGCGCCTTCATTTTGATTGGATCTTCTTCATTCTTTCATGTAACAAGGGCAACCATAAAACTTGAATGAGTTTGAACTTTAAGTAGAACTAACCTCAGACTGTTGAGTTAACTGCCCTTGAGTGTTATAAAAAATCTGCATGGACTTACAATGGGAGATCTTTTGTGACCACTCTAGCACCCTCATTTTTGAATGGATCTTTCTCATTCTTGCAGGTAACAATGACACCCATAAAAGCTTCAATGAGTTAGATTATCCGCTACAACCAACCACCAATTACAGAGTTAGCTGCACTTGAGCGTCTAAAATATAGCTGTATAATGTTGTGACCACTCTTGCGCCTTCATTTTTCATTTGATTTTTTAGCTCACCTGAGCCGAAGGCTCAGAGGTGAGCTATTAGTATACCAGTGACTCCGGCGTTCGTCGTCCGTCCGTCATCCGTCCGTCCATCAACATTTTCAAACATCTTCTCCTATGAAACCACTGGGCCAATTGAACTCAAATTTCGTATGCAGACTCCTTAGGATGGGGGAACGAAAGTTTGTTCAAATGTTCCTGGTCACATGACCAAGATGGCCGCCATGCCCATATATGGTAAAAACCCTTTAAAAATCTTCTTCTCCAGAACCAGAAGGCTGATGACCTTGAGACTTGGTATGTAGCATTAGGGATGTGGGGCCTACCAAGTTTGTTCAAATAATGATCCAAGGTTGACCTTGACCTACTTAACGTCAAGGTCAAATTTGCTTCCTAATAGATTTAAATGGGATTTTTTTTGAAAAGTTGATTTTTTGAATACTTTTAAAGCCAAAGTGATTATTCTTACTTGATATGTTGAAACTAATGAGACAATGGCTATAAATAAGTTTCAAAGGTCAAGGTTGACCTTTGCCCTTTCAGCCAAGGTCGCTCATATTGTGGTCCCATCAATATATTAAAACATAGTTTTCTCACAGACTATAGGCCCAATTGAGCTCAAATTTTATGTGAAGACTCCTTATGATAAGACAGCCAAAATTTATACAAAATATTTTGGTCACATGACAAAGATGGCCGCCATGCCCATATATGGTAAAAACCTTTTAAAAATCTTCTTTAGAACCAGAAAGCCAGTGACCTTGACACTTTGTATGTAGTATTGGGGATGTGGGGGCTACCAAATTTGTTCAAATGATGATCCTAGGGTGACCTTGACCTACTTACAATCAAGGTCAAGTTTGCTTCCTAATGCATTTGAATGGGAAATTTTTTGAAAAGTTGATTTTTTTATACTGTGGAAGCCAAAGTCATTATTCTCACTTGATATGTTCAATCTAGTGTCTATAGATAGGTTTCAAAGGTCAAGATTGATTTTTGACCTTTCAGCCAAGGTTGCTTATATTGGAGTCCCATCAACATATTAAAACATAGTTTTCTCAGACAATTCTTGGCCAATTTAAACCAAATTTCATATGACAACTCCTTATGATTGGTTAGCCAAAACTTATACAAATTGCTATGGTCACATGACTAACATGGCCACCATGCCCATATATGGTAAAAACTCTTTAAATCTCTTCTTCTCTGGAACCAAAATGCCATTGGCTTTGGGACTAGGTAGGATCGGGGATGTGGGCCATACCAGGTTAGCACAAATGATGAATCTAGGTTGACCTTGACCTACTTTATTGCAAGGTCAAATTTGATTCCTAATGCATTTATATGGAGAAAATCTTAAAATGTTCATTTTCTATAACTGAGCGGAATTCATAATAGTTAAACCTATTGAGACAATGGTTTATTAAATACCAAATGTCAAGCTGACCTGTGACCTTTTATCCAAGGCCACTCATTTGGACTGCCACATACCTATCTAAACATCTTTTTCTCAGAAATCACTGGGCTGTTTGATGGATTATTCATTAGATTGTTTAGGTGACTTGACCAAAATGTATATGGTAAAAACAAAATTTGTTCCATTATAAGCTGTAGTTGATCTGACCTATTTTAACATTATTAAGGAGATCAGGTGAGCGCCTCAGGACCTTCAGGTCCTCTAGTTTCATCTTTGTAGGTTATCAGGACATACATTAAAGATAATGATTGGTCAGAACCCATCACTGACAACAGAGTTAGCTGCCCTTGAGCATCTGAAAATACACTTTCACCAGTTCAGATCTTTTTAAAACTTGCAGATAACACGGACTGGCATAATATCTCAAGTTTTTTTAATTAGTTCCTGGTCACTGTTTCAAGTTCAGAGTTACCTGCCTTTGAACATCATCAATTGTGGTATCTCCAAACATTATGCTGGCTCCCAGGTGAGCGACCGACGCCCATTGGGCTTCTTGTTTGTAAATGCATCTCCTCCTAAATCTTTAGACGTAGCAACTTCAAACTTTGTATTTCAATAGGTCACATGATGTAGAGGGTACTGGGCAACATCTCGTGTGACCTTAGGTCAAATAATGTATTTTCATGTAAATGCATCTTCTCCTAAACTGTTAGAGGTAGCAGCTTCAAACTTTGCAGCTGCAAAGGTCACATATGTAATGGGTACTGGGCAACATGTCAAGGTCAGAGGTCAAATAATGTATTTTCTTCCTAAACCTCATGACATTGCAACTTAAAACTTTGCAGGTGAATATGTCACATGATGTAGAGGGTGCTGGGCAATATTAAGTGTGACCTTAATGCCAAGGTCAAGGTCAAAGAATGTATTTTTTAGCTCACCTGAGCTATGGTCTGATGGTGAGCTTTTGTGATCGTTGGATGCCCGTAGACCGTTGTCAACAATTGCTTCAAACGACTTCTCCTCCTAAACTACTACCCTCGATTTTGACCAAACTTGGTAGGAATGATCCTTATATGATCTTCTTTTGAAATTGTTCAAATGGTTCCAGTCCATTGCATATCTAGGTCACACAGGCTAAAAATAGATTTTCAAGATGAAAACTTTAAAAATCTTCTTCTCTGAAACCACAAGGCCTAGAGTTTTGATATTTGGTATGTAGCATCACCTAGTAGACCTCTACCAAGTTTGTTCAAATTAAAGCCCTGGGGATAAAAAAGGCCCCGCCCGGGGGTCACATGTTTTATATAGGCTTATATAGGGAGCAACATGAAAAAATCTTCTTGTCTGAAACCACAAGGCCTAGAGCCTTGATATTTAGTATGTAGTATCGTCTAGTGGACCTTTACCAAGTTTGTTCAAATTATAGCCCTGGGGCCAAAAATGGCCCCACCCCTGGGGTCACATGTTTTACATAGGCTTAAATAGGGAGCAACATGAAAAAATCTTCTTGTCTGAAACCACAAGGCCTAGAGTCTTGATATTTGGTATGTAGTATCATCTAGAGGACCTTTACCAAGTTTATTCAAATTATAGCCCTGGGGCCAAAAATGGCCTGGCCCCGGGGGTCACATGCTTTACATAGGCTTTTATAGGGAGAAACATGAAAAAATCTTCTTGTCTGAAACCACAAGGCCTAAAGCCTTGATATTTGGTATGAAGCATCATCTGGTGGACCTCTACCAAGTTTGTTCAGATTAGACCCCTGGGACCAAAAATGGCCACGCCCCAGGGATCACATGCTGTACTTAGGCTTATATAGGGAGAAACATAAAAAATCTTCTTGTCTTAAACCATAAGGCCTAGAGCTTTGATATTTGGTATGTAGCATCACCTTGCGGACCTAACAAGTTTATTTAAATTATACCCCTGGGGCCAAAAATGGCCCCACCCCGGGGGTCACATGCTTTACATATACATAAATAGATATAAATAGGGAGAAACATGAAAAAATCTTCTTGTCTGAAACCATTAGGCCTAGAGCCATGATATTTGGTATGTAGCATCACCTTGTGGATTATGCCCCTGTGGCCAAAAATGGCCCCGCCCCGGGGGTCAAATATTTTACATTGGCTTATATAGGGAAAAACTTGGAAAAATCTTCTTTTCTGAAACCACAAGGCTTAGAGCCTTGATATTTAATAATAATAATATTTGGTCTATAGCATCACCTAGTGGACCTCTACCAAGTTTGTTCACATTATGCCCCTGGGGCCAAAATGGCCCCGCGCAGGTGAGCGCTTTAGGGCCACTTGGCCCTTTTGTCTTTTAAATGCATCTCCTTACCGTTTGATGTAGCCACTTTAGGTCCACAGGTCACATGACGTGGAGGGTACTCTGCAACATTTTCTGTAACCATGACCCCAAGATCAAGGTCAAAAGTGAAAAAGCGGAAATTTGTGATGGTGTACCATCAACTGCATTCTAGTTGCCCTTGTTTTAGTATAGGCAATTATAATGCAATACCTATATAAGCTTTTTTGTGTGATGATCTTAACATTTCATCAAAGCTATTATATTTAACAACCTTTGACAATAAACCATGATTGCCCAGTGTCTATAGATAATGTCAAAGTTTTACCAACCCCCTTTGACCCCACCTAAGAGGTCAAATATTTAAATTTGGGAATAACTAAGGCAATTGTCAATATTTTTTGCATGCAAGCAGAGCAGCAATAGATATGAAACATACCAAATTGAAGGCATGGGTCTGAGACCCTGGGTAGGACAAAGGGGATGGGGCTAAGGCCAAAATTAAACTTTTTCAGAATATGGTCATGTTGCATATTAAATTAAAACTGAGGACATTTGCAGCAACATGGTAGCAAATATATGGCCCACAGACATACCCTAGACCCAGGGTGTGGGGTCAATAGGTCAAACCATATCTTTCTGTAAAAGTAGTCATGTTGCATATCAAATTAAAGGGAATTGAGCAAAGAGCACCATGAAAGCAGATATGCTGACATTACACATGTATGCGCAGGCTGGTCTGAGCCTGTGCTGGTCGTACATACCACATTGTTGGAAATCTCATGCTGCGGCTCATTAGCTTTTTAATATTTTAAAGGTTTTATGGAAGAAGCTGATGGAGGGATGGAACAAGCTGAGTCTTTGGAGCTGGAGTATTTACTTGACACAGCTTCAGAATTAGAAAATGAAGGTATGGTTAACATTCTAAAATTTTGAACTTGTAGAGACTGGAGATTTTATTTAAAGTATCGAACGTTGGAATTATATGGAGGTAGATGTAATATTACATAACCCCCACAGTTCTTTCTTTATCAAATATGAGCCGCGGCATGAGATTTCCAACAAATTGACATTTTGACAAGTGTAGATTTAGACGAGCCTGTGCAGCCTCCTTTTAAGCTTGGAAACTCCAAATGGTGTTCAGTCAGTAGCTTAACAATCATAGAATACTCTAGCGACTAGCAAAGGCTCTGATCAGACTGCGCGTATGTGCAGGCCGATCTGAGGCTTTGCTGGTCGCACATACCACTTTTGTTGGAAATCTCATTCACTGGCTCATATATGTTTTGTATACTTAAAGAAGCATCTCAGAGAAACATTTGTTTTACGCACACAAAACATATTTTTATACATAGTATATTAAATAGTTCATAAATAGGCCCTTTTCTCAGAATCCGTTGAGTCCAAAATTTATTTTGAATAAGCGAGCATTACGAAAAATTTGAGTTCGAGTTTTCGAGGTTTCACTGTAGTTCATAGAAAGAACTCTCTTTTGTTAGATGTCCTATACACACATTCTACAATTAAACTCATATAATTTAACACACTAATTTATTTTAAATTTTCAACTTATATGTAATTTAAAAGTATTATTCAGAAATCCATGGATAGGTTAATATCATGTTAAATTAATTAAAACCAGTCAGATCGAACTTCATTGTTCAATACCATAACTTTTGCAGAACCCAGGATATCCTTTTGGGAAGTCTTTCTTCCAGTCCCTAAGGTGATACATATTTGATTATTGACAGTAATGTCATTGTCTGGCATTAGTATTTGACATAAAATGGCAAATTATTTAAAGAGTGGTAAAGAGCTATGTGCTGATCATGAAATTCTTCTCATTAGTTTATTAGAACAATAGCCCAAGTGTAAAAGTCTGGCCAAGCATGATGCATGCCTGACATGCTTTTATTAGATCACCTCAGTCGAAGACTCCGAGGTGAGCTATTAGTTATAACCAATGACTCGGTCGCCTCTCTGTCGTCCATCAGCATTTTTATACCCCCGGTACGAAGTATATAGGGGGTATATAGTTTTTGCCTTTTCTGTAATTATGTCTGTTTGTCTGTCTGTCTGTAAACTTTTCCCGGTACGAAGTATATAGGGGGTATATAGTTTTTGCCTTTTCTGTAATTATGTTTGTTTGTCTGTCTGTCTGTAAACTTTTTTTCCGTCAAAGATTTCTCAGCAACTACTTGGGTTAGGATTCTGAAATTTGGTACAAAGCTTGATAGTGATGAGTTGTATTGTGTAACAAAAAACAGCCCTATATTACATATCAGTCCCTTTATTTCTTCATTTTTCTTTCTCTCAAATAGAAATTTCTGTCACAGATTTCTCAGCTCCTATAGGAGCCAGTGTTTCAAAATTTTGTGTACACCTTAAGGTAGGCAAAGTGTACTGTGTAAGTGGAAGTTAAGATGCTAATCCTCATTTTGCCTTATTTTTTCAATTTTTCATTTTTTCCTTCTTTCACTCTTATATAATACATATTAGACTTCGTGCTTAAAAAGGTCCTGCTCCCCCACCCCCCCCCCTAGGGAATTTTGCAGACATATCCTATCTTAAAGAAAATTTCAAGCCGCATCTTTTAAGAGATGTTTGCACTCTGTGCTCCAGGGCGTTAGTCTCTGACAGCCTGTTACATATGTTACTGTAGCAAACTAAGGAAAAAATCAAAATGAAAGTTTGAGCTACAGATAGAAGACATTAAACCATCTAATTATTCAAATTTCTTATGTAGTTTGCAAGCTGGATGCCTAAGCTACATAAAGGCAGCATTTCAAACAAAATTTCAGCCTTCAATGGTGTTATATGCGTTACATATATTAAATTTCCCTTTGAAAGTTGAAATCGTGACTAACATCATTCATTTTACAGACAATTTGTGCATTTTTACAAGTGTTTTTAATCTTAGTTTACTAAAATACTCATTTGACTAATAGAAAAAACAACGTTTGCTTTTCTATCTCAAATACATTGTTTTATATGAGCTATCAAACAACCCTACCCCCAATTTTAAGTATCCAATTTAGGTATCTATTATTGAAGAAAAATATATGAAAATATTTGACGCTCGTGGATATCTTACATTTTTGGCACTGTCTTGCTAAGGCAATGAAGAATCATACATTTGCAAGTTTGACATCAGGATCAGAGCACTTATTAAAGTATGTAACGTATGTTACATGGCATAATGAATGAGCTAGGAAATTTTCTTGGAAGTAAGAGATGATATTTCAGAAAATTTACTGTTTTTCACATGTTTTCCTATTAATCTCTAGCCTCTGGTGCCTTAGTCTTAGTAATTTCAGTCATTGCTGATAACAAGCCTATGGAATTGTGTTACCTATGTTATATATAACCCTTTTAATCACATATTTCCTTATGCCTATAATATTAAAATATATAGACATATAGATAGAAAATAATAGTTCTCATTTAAATGACACAATTTAATAAATATTCCTATTAAATAAAATTATTCAAAAACAATCTTTATTCAAGTCACCCTCACAATGTCTATCATTGTGTCTGCTTCTATGGCAAAATAATCACCCATTTCATCACAACCAGTAGAATCATGGCATTGTATTAGGACCGCAAACTGAGTACAATCCTGTTCCTCTCCACCCCTTTGGGAATTGTGCAGACATATCCTACCTTAAAGAACAATTCAAGCTGCATCAAATAAGAGATGTTTGCACTCTATTAACTAAGGGTTTAGCCTGTAATGGTATGATATGTATGTTACCATATCAATTTAAGAATAAATGAATTGAAAGTCTGAGAAACAGAAGGAAGACATAAAACTATCTATTTATTTGAATTATTCATGTAGTTTGCATGCTGAATACCTTTGATACATAAGAAAAGATTTTTTAACAAATATACAGCTTCCTATGGTGTTATATGTGTTACATTAATTAAGATTACTTTTTAAAATTGGTAATTGTGACAAACATCACTTATAAGCCTTTCGTGTGATCCTCCTCTTTTGCCATCAAAAGACTTAATTTTCTTTGTATGTGTGGCCAGTGCCAGCGTCAAACAACTTGACTCAGCCAAACTTGAATCCTTAGCATTCTTCAAAAGCAGAAACAGCATGTCAGTGTCATGGGATCAAACACCTGATTAAATATGGGTTTAATGCCATTTCACATATATGCATACAATGGAGTATGACTCTGATATATATCTCTTCCTGTGAAGTGGCAAGAGCAATCTAACTGCAGCTGCATCTGCATCCGTGCTAGTCAAATGATAACTTTGCTCTGATTTTGCAAAATCTATGTCTCTACTGTGTACCTCTAAGGATACTTTAAGATTTCTGACATTGGTCAAACAGAAATTTGATAGGCTGCTTTTTTGCATCATTTGCCATGGAACCTATCCAGTCTTTTGGTGCTTAAGTCCTCAGGTCTTAGATCAATAGTATTTTGCTGCGCCCGAAGAACTTTATAAGTTTTCTTTAGTTACAATGTTGACTCTTGATGGTTTTGGCAGACCGTCTGAAACAATTTCTGTTACATCTTGAAAGTTATCTGGTTTAAGAGAAAGAATATGAAGTTGGACATTGCCATCAATTATGTTTGCAGTAGGTTGTTTTTTGATGTCATTACATTGAAGCATGTCTTAAAATAATGTAAAACCTATGATTTCACAGTTTTTACAGCCATATCATTAGCTGTTGCATTCAAAAGAAGGAAAGTGGACTATAGGTAGAATGGGATAACCAGTAGTTCTATATTATGCTCTATGGAAGATTTATACAGAGTAAACAAGTTGATAAGGTGCCTCATTTCATGATCCATTGAAAACACTGAAATTGAAAACACTTGCCTCTGACTGTGTAATCAAAAAGGATGTCACGACAATGCCCTTGCTCATTTATTATGACAAGTTATATATGTTACATCCTTTAATAAGCGCTCTTATCTTAGAAACTTAGTGAATCATTGAATTGAAAGGGTCTATTTGCGCTCTGTTCATCCTGCATTTCATTGCTTTACCTGCTGTGATACATCTAGTTCGTTTATCTGAAGGGAAAGAGTTACCTCGGTTTCAGCACTTCAGAAGTACTAAGACTTCAAATAAGTTTTTGAATGCTTGGGGAAAGATAATAAGTGCAGAGACATTATTAGATGAAAATATGTGGGTTGCATGTATGGAAAGGCTACATTTATAATAGTTAACCAGCTAAGATATGATTCTTTATCACAGAAATATCAAGGTACATCAGTCCAGGTACTCATTGCTCTTAATGGCATAGTTTTCCTCCGTGTAAAGCTTTAGTCTTTCTCCTACTTGCAGAGTATCACTTGAAACACATACTCAAAGAGCCAACTATTAGGAATTCATATCAGTTTCTGAATGTTCCAAGCCATAAATGGCAAAATTGGAAAGTTGATAATGGCTCATCAATTTTGAGTGGACTGGTGGTAAAATTGAATAACAGTAAATGATTGAAATATTGATAACTTCTGTAAAACAGTCTATGGGCTTGATAATCAGAAATGAATATAATTTCTAGTGTTTTGGCACCAAAGACTTATACACATTAAGTGTCCTGAGCTTAAACTTAATGACATCTTGCAGATATATCAGCAAGACAGACTAAGAAAATGAAAAATATCCACATGCTGTAATCGCTTTCATGTGTTTTACTTAAACGGTAATAACAAAATTCGCTTCTCTGTAAAACTGGAAGTAGGGCTGTGTATTAGCTTCTATAAGACAATATATTAAAGATAGAAAAGCAAACTTGGTTTTTCCTATTCATCAATTGAGTATATGTTTGTAAAATCTAATAAAACAGTTTGAAACCAAGTCATAGAAGTTGTTTAACTAAATGACAATAGCCACAATTATAGCTTTTAAATTATAATTAGGTTCATGTGACGCACATATCACCACAGTTAGCCGTATTAATGTTAAACAGCTTCCATATGTAGTAAAGACATCCAGTATAAAGACTATAAGAATGTCAATTTATTAGATAACTTTAATCTCTTCTTTTAGTAGCTCAAACATTCAAAAATCTTATTCTCAAATTGATATAGTAACATGTGTAACAAGCTGTTACAGGCTAACGCCTTGACTTACAGAGTGCAAACATTTCTTATTAAATGCACCTTGAATGGTTACATAAGATGTAATTTGTCTGCAGAATTCCAAAGGGGATTAGGATGGAGCAGGCCCTTACTCAGCTTGATGTCAAAATACTGTTTGATGATTTTACTTATCACGCTAACATATGTAACGCTCTCTGATCTTTAAAACTTGATGAAAACTAGCAGATATATAAGTCTTTATCATAGGAGCCAGTTTAAGATCCCTAAACAATGTAAGATATCTAACAGCTGCAAGTTTTTTCACAATTTTAGCTCAAACTTTCAAACTACATTTCCTTTATTTGAAATAGTAACGCATGTAACACCCTGTTTCTGACTAACGCCCCAACATAGAGAGTGCAAACATCCCTTATTCGATGCAGCTTGAGTTGTACTATAAGAAGGAATATGTCTGCAAAATTCCCTTGAGGAGAATAAAACATTTTTAGGCATATCTTACGTAAAGACAATGAGCTTGCCCATTTATTACATCAGGTAACATATGTTACAGCCTCTGATATTAAAAATTTTGCAAAAAACTTGCAGATTTATGAGTCTTTTCATAATAGCAAATAAATCCCAAACAATGAAACACATTCATCAACTGCAAATATTTTTTAACTATTTTTACTTTAGTTTTAATACCAAACATTTCACCTTAAAACTGGGTAGGGGTAGGGTTGTTTAATTGCTTATTCCAGAAAAAATATTCAAGCTAGGGAAACAAACTTTAATTTTTCTGTTAGCCAATTGCATAAGCTAGTCAGACATGGTTAAAAACATTTTGCAAAACACACAGAGAGATTGTGAATGTAAATGATGTTAGCCACACTTGCAAATTTTAATGGGTTATCTGATTTATGTAACGCATATGACACCTTAGGAAGCAGTAATTTTGTTCAAATAGCTGTCATATGTAGTTAAGATACAAAGTTACAAAGGTACAAAGCTTGAAAGTGATTAGTTGTATTGTGTTACAAAACAACAGCCACATATTGCTTATCAGTCCCTTTATTTATTCATTTTTCTTTCTCTCCAAAGAAAATTTATGTCGCAGATTTCTCGGTTCCTATTGGAGCCAGTGTTTTCAAATTTTGTGTACACCTTCAGATAGGCTAAGTGTATTGTGTAAATGAAAATAAAGATGCTAAAGCTCATTTTGCCTTCTTTTTCAATTTTTCCTTCTGTCATTTCTATATAACATATATGGACGTTTTTTGTCAGAGTTTTCTCAGCATATACTTGATTTAGGATTATGAAATTTTGTGTGCACTTTAAGGTAGGCAAAGTGTATTGTGTAAATGAAAATTAAGGTGCTAATCTGCATTTTGCCTTCTTTTTTCAAATTTTCAATTTTTCCTTCTGTCACTCTTATATAACACATATGGACATGTTGCATTAAAGTTTTCTCAGAAACTACTTGATTTAGGATTATGAAATCTTTGACAATTTTGTATTTTCTCTGAAAGTGTTACAGCCTCTGATGGCTACCGCCGGGGGTATGTGAGCTTTGCTCACTTCTTGCTATATTCTAACATCTTCTCCTCTGAAACCACTGGGCCAATTGAACTCAAATTTCATATGGAGACTCCTTAGGATGGGGGAACAAAAGTTTGTTCAAAATGGTTCTGGTCACATGACCAAGATGGCCCCCAAGCCCATATATATGGTAAAAACCCTTTAAATTCTTCTTCTCCAGAACCAGATAGCCGATGACCTTGGGGCTTGGTATGTAGCATCGGGTATATGGGGCCTACCAAGTTTGTTCAAATGATAGTCCTAAGTTTACCTTGACCTACTTAACGTCATGGTCAACGGATCATTGACGGTTTGGGCCTTATACGCCTATTTTCTGTTTCCCAGAACACTGCTTTTGAGCTTCTGGTGTGATGCATGTAGTATCAGTGCAATAGATGAATCTAATGGCAAGAGCCAGCTAGCAAAATATTTTCAAAATTCTTACGCACTTGAGAGATATGGCAGGTAGAAAGGGGAGGGGGTCTGAAATTTCCTGACCATGAAAAGTGATTTAAAAAGTGATTTCTGCACTTTTTCTTGATTTATTTGGTAGGCAGGGTGATATCTATTGAACATATCATATGCAGAGTATTAACAAATCAAGATAATTGATGAAATTGTTTTAAAAACAAAATATGTTTTGTAAATAAAATGATTTTGGGGAGATAATTTAGAAGTTACCTGTACATTTTTGACTACATGTACCGTAATGATACAAAACTGAAAGCTCAACAAAAGAAATACATACTTTTGAAGGAATGAAAGTGTCCCATTTAGCACTGGACAGTAAAACGGATTCTAACTAGATCATTTGAATATCACTTTTGCTTTGTTTAAAGGGCATAGCATGTCGAAATGTATTTAAAGTGTCCAAGTATTTATGGTATATATATACATGTATAGCCAAGTTGAAATCCTACCTATATGAGATAATATATTGAACCTGTTATAACTCTTTGCATGCCAGCGGAGAAGTGTGTCGTCTGCCATTAGCCTTTTGCAAACAGTTTGAACCCAGATGAAGACCAACAGAATGTCCGTCTTGATCTGGATCCAAACTGATTGACACTCTGATAGTTGTCACGGGTGGTTTATTTGTAAAAACTTAATTTTGAAGAAAGTCAGCAGACGGCAATAAAAAACATGAACAATTCCCTAGCATGCAAATAGATAAGTACAGGACGTTTGCAAAAGAATGTGTTTCTTATGAAAAAATGCATAAACCTTACTAATTCTACTTTTAATCTTTATGTACTTTATATTAAACTAGCACAGAATACAAAGCAATTTTGGAGGCTGGTTCTAGAGAATTTCATTACTGTCATTTATTTCTTATTCGGTAGCAAAGGCATTTTATGGGCTTAGGCTCTGTGTTTTGGGGCTGCTGCACATTTCCCCCCCCCCTCCTTGTGCCAGCAAGCCACTTCCATACAATGTGTAAAATATGGTAACACATATACAGGCAAAAGCTTTTGCTGGCACACGGGGGGGGAATGATGTTTTAAAAAATGTTTTCTGATTTCTATATATTTTAATGTAAAACTAATTGTTCTACCCAAAATTTTACATCTTTGAAGCGCTTAATATCGAAAATGGTTTTCACTGCCATAAAGTACTCAGGTCAGGGTAGCTTCACTGTGAAGAAAAGGTCGATTGACAAACTTTTGTATTTACTGAAAACCATAGGCATTTACCCATAGCAAGTGTCAGTGATCCTTTGCTTTCCAATCATTTAAATGGGATTTTTTTTAAAAGACGATTTTTTGAAAATTGTTGAAGCCAAAGTCATTATAATCACTAGATATGGTTAATCTAATGAGACAGTGGCTAAAATAGGTTCAATAGGTGAAGGTTGACTTTTGACCTTTCAGCCAAGTTCGCTATGTTGGAGTCCCATCGATATATTAAAACATAGTTTACTCAGAAACCATTAGGCCAATTGAACTCAAATTTCATATGAAGACTCCTTACGATAAGTTAACCAAAATTACAAATTGTTTTTTTGTCACATGACCAAGATGGCAAGGTTTTACTGCAATTATCTGAACACTGATCTTTTAATTGTTTATTTCACTATTTTAGATTGTTACAGAAAAGTTATAAATTCCCTCACAGTGGATTTCAAGAATCTTGGACTTGATCCTGCTCTGGTCTTGGACAGGTTGAAGAAGCACAACATTGGATTACAGCAAGATTGGAGAGATACAGCTGTAAGCAAGTAGTTTCATTTGTGAGGCATTTTCTTAACTTAATACAAGGGGGCCTGGCTTGATGCAGCTAAGGAAACTTTAAGAAACGGATGATCAGAATTCAAAATGAATTGGCAGAAATGGTTATTAGGTGTCAGACCTTCTACAAAAATAAGTAAAACAAGTTTGTTCCATCCAAAATCATGGCCACCATGGGACCTGGCCAGTTTCTCTTATGTACCTATCTAAGAAGCTTTCTCTTCTGAATCAGAGGAATATACCTTTATAGGAAAATTTTATATCTTCTCTGAAACCTGTGGTCAGAAATGATTAAAATTACAAGGTGACCATCTACAAAAATAGCTATATTTAAATTGATCCCTCCAAAAACATGGCCACCTGGGCGGTAAACTTTTGATAAGTTGATTTTTGAAAACTGTAGAAGCCTTAGTCATTATTCTCACTTGATATGTTTAACCTAATGAGACAGTGGCTATAAGTAAGTTCCAAAGGTCAAGGTTGACCGTTGACCTTTCAGCTAAGTCGCTCTTATTAAGGTCCCATCAATACTTTAAAAGAATGTTTTCTCACAAACCATTAGCTCAATCAAACTCAAATTTTATGTGAAGACCCCTTGTGTTTAGTTAGCCAAAATTTATACAAAATATTTTGGTCACATTACCAAGATGACTGCCATGCCCATACAGTGAGCCACTTTAGTTACGCACCATTTTTTCAGGGCCCACATTTTTTGACAAAAATGCTGGAATCGAACATTTTCTATGATAATTTATTTATTGGCATTTTATCTGTTTGATGACATCGAAAAAAAATATTGGAATCACTCATGCGAATCATTCTGCTACGTCAAAGGCAATTTTGACAAAAATGCAAAAAAGCACATGCAAGCTGAACGTCCATATTTTCTATTTTTGTTTTGCGCTAGTCATTATCCATGGTGATCGTTTTGACAGAAAAAAAACACCAAAAACAATTATTTTATTCAAGTAAAACCCCCTTTTTCGGTCGTTGAATTTAGTAACACCGTTACTTTTTGAAGAAATGCTCGTTTTGACGTCATATAAACGTCAGTTACAATAATCAAACAGAGTTTTCTTCGCAAATTGTTTTGTTATGAGTCACTTGTTGACATAGAAGTATCAAAACACTAAACCACCTTATCATTGACACATCTTATAGCCTTGGTAGTGGTGACGTCATCACTAACGTCAACACCATGACGCCAATAAATCCATTAATATTTTTACGAAAATAAAAGGTGGATACATGGTTGTTTAAAATGAAATTATAAAAGAAGTGTTTTGATAACTAGTTTACTCAGAATCATACGAAATTTTAACTAACTTTAAAAAAGTACTAAAACCAACTTTTTTCAAACCTTGACCAGCTGGGAACCAAAATAGTAAAACATTAAAAAAATGATGAAGTTCACAAACACATTCCAGTCTTAGATATTGCCAAGAATAAATTGGCTCTTATCTCTGGCATAGCAGAAATTTACCCCTGAAAAAAGTGCAATGTGATCTGAGTTTCATTCGAGATAATGCAATGTGAAATGGTGTTTTGAGGGTAGTGCACTTAAAGATCCATTTTCTCATTTGTTTCTGATCTGATCACAATAAAATTTCAATGGCTAATGCAAATATAGATGCGCTTTACGTTGGTAGTCTCAGAATAAAATTATCAAATTTCTTTTCCGAGTAATTTTACATTTTAAAAGTGGTGCGTAACTAAAGTGGCTCACTGTATATGGTAAAAATCCTTTAAAAATATTCTTCTTCAGAACCAGAAAGCCGGTGACTTTGGGACTTGGTATGTAGCATTGGGGATGTGGGGCCTACCAAGTTTGTTCAAATGATGGTCCTAAGTTGACCTTGACCTACTTAACATCAAGGTCAAATTTGCTTCCTAATGCATTTAAATGGGATTTTTTTTTAAGTTGATTTTTTGAATACCTTTGAAGCCAAAGTCATTATTCTAACTTGATATGTTAAACCTAATGAGACAATGGCTACAAATAAGTTTCAAAGGTCAAGGTTGACCTTTAACTTTTCAGCCAAGGTCGCTCATATTGGAGTCCCATCAACACATTAAAACATAGTTTCCTCAGAAACCACAAGGCCAATTGAACTCAAATTTAATGTGAAGACTCCTTATGATAGGTTAGCCAAAATTTATGCCAATTGTACTTGTCACATTAGCAAGATAGCCACCACACCCATATATGGTAAGAACCCTTAAAATATCTTCATCTCTGGAACCAAAAAGCCAATGGCCTTGGGACTTGGTATGTAACATTGGGGATATGGGCCCTACCAGATTTGCACAAACAATGAATCTAGGTTGACCTTGACCTACTTTATGGCAAGGTCAAATTTGCTTCCTAATGCATTTACATGGGAAAATCATGAAATGTTCATTTTACTATAACTTTTTAGGCGCAAATCATAGTACTTGCAAGAAATGTGTAACCTAATGAGACAAGGTTTTATATGAGTACCAAATGTCAAGCTGACCTTTGACCTTTTATCCAAGGCCACTCATTTGGACTACCACATACATATCTAAACATCTTTTCCTCAGAAATTACTGGGCTGTTTGATGGCATATCCATTAGATTATTTTAGGTCACTTTACCAAAATTGCCCCAACACCCATAAAACAAAATATGTTCATTATAAGCTGTAGTTGTTCTTGCTCTATTTTAACATTTTTAAGGAGATCAGGTGAGCGCTTCAGGACTGTCAAGTCCTCTAGTTTTTAATGTTGGGAGGGCAGTGCTCAGTGGTAGAGTGCTTTACTCGAGACCAAGGGGCTGCGGGTTCCAGCCTCACTGGCGTCACTGTGTTATTTCCTTGAGCAAGACACATAAATCCTAGCTTAGTACTGGTTCAACCCAGGAAGACCGGTCCCTACATTACTGAAAGATTGTTGATGGGACGTAAAGAATCAAATCAAACAAACAAACAAATCAATGTTGTCTAAAATAGAAAAAATTATATCTAAAATAGCCTATGGAGTAAAGGGTTAAACTGTGACTTTTGCCACAGTGGGCTTTACATGGTGACAGTGATCCAGTATTATATGGACCTCCACGTGACAAAACCTGTCTTCGGGGTTTATCCGACAGAGGGAGACTCATATCAGTCACCTCAGCTACAGTTTAGATATGATACTTTACAAAAAGCGAATAATAAAGGTGCTGATCAGACAGACTGCCCAGATGTTGAAAAAGAAATAATAAAAAAAAGCTTAAGATACCAGTTCAATAACTGCTATAACCCTATATTTGTCTCTTTAATGTAGGCATTGGAATTACAAAGTAAGCAGATAGACAAGATATTGGACTTAATCTTGTTTCATGGTTTTGAGGCATACAAGAAATTTAAGCGGATTCTGTATGAAACAGGGCACATGGAGTTACTAAAAAAATTGAAGGATAGAGAAGACAATCTGCTTAAAGGAAAAGGTAATTACACAGTGGGTCTTACATGAGTGCTCAAGTTTTATTGAATTTATTAAACAAGTTGAGGAAATGAGACAAAATGTGAGGCATGCCGAGCATTTTGTCTGTTTTTTCGCGATGAGATAAATAAATTCAATAATACTGGAGCAGAAATGTTCATCACATGGCATAAAATTTACTTAAAATCACATTTTTGGCGTGAAAACGTAAATATTTTTGCCATCTTTTACGCAAGGTTATAATGGACGTCTTTATGTTACGGGCTAATCTTTAAACCACTAGTGGTTTATCGATTTTATTGCATGGCATTGTATCACTCCCATAGGTGAAGTCATGTGATAAATGCTCATATTTAGTATTTATTGCAGCAAAAGATTTTTGAAATACATATTGTCTGGATGATCTACACTGAGAATGTGCAGTTGTGTTGTTTTGCAGTATTTTTTTTTATCTAAGCTATATACTTGTTTCTATAAATATTAATAATGAATGGGGGATAGTTGGTTTGATGTTAGTTTTCACATTTTATCTTATATGCTATCTGATTATTTTAAAAATGTTAAAGATGATTTTGTAGTTATTCATAGTAGATAAATCATTATGTAAGTATTACCGAAAAATGTGCCAGGTAGCTTTGGCTGCGTAAAATTGTGCATGTGCCAAACAATTAATAAGTTTGACAGTTAAAACCTAGAGGAATTTTGTTGAACTTATTGAACAACCGACTTGAGTATAAACTGTCTATGCATGTCTTATTATAGCCTGGCTTTCAAAGCCATTTGATGGTCAGGGTAGGTAGTATTCTTAGAGCCCTCTGTGTGGCATGAATGATATTTAAGACAAACTCTTACAAGTTTGACTTGTAACAAATCAGGGCTCTTGATCACCTGAATTTTGGGTTGAAATTCGGCCCCATTCCCAATGCCAAAAAGTATGTTTTCTTCCCAATTTCAGGCAAAAAATTCCCAATCTTACCAAGCCTACTGTGTCCCAAAAACTACCAATGTATCAGTTGAAAAATTCTATTAAAACAGTTAGAAAACATATAAAAGTGTGCTGATTATTAACTTCTAATCCTTCAACAACGTCCGACTTCCTTTCTGAAGATCTTTGCACCCATTGCGGTGTTAAGTATAACCGTTTTTCGGAATAAGCGAATTACTTCCCTTACTGGTATATTAAGGGAGGGAATCAAGACCGATGCGGGTGTGTTCTGGCCGTTCTCGTGGCTAATTTCGCAGCGGTAAACTGCATACCAATTCAAGTTATGCTTAAACATAAATAAAACTATTCATTGCTAGCATCTGAAGCGAAGTTGTGAAGAATTAATGATGATTCAGTCTTTTTTTTCGTTCCTGCCCTGATCGAATTCTGCTGATTACTTTTGGTCATGACTTCTGTGCTTTGTACTACAGTAGTGTACAGTCCACATCGAAAAATGGAACACCTTAGGATTAAATTATATATCAATCACTCATACAAACTTTCTACTGCAAAGCCATGTAGGTTTAGTTTGCATTTCAGAAACTTATTGAGAAAATGATTTAATTATCAGTTACTCACTTGGAAAACTTTCTATCCTGCAATGTTCTGCCTCTGTTGCATTTCAGAAATTCAAGGAGACAAGGAATCATTTTCGTCTGTTCTAAGCTCTTTTTTAAGACATATACATGTAAGTGGGTATTCATTTAATTGGAATGGTCTCAACAATGACTAGCCAGTGAGAAAATGAGAAATATATGAAGCAAAATTTTCCCTGAATTATGATACAGTCTAATAATTAAATCTTATATTATATATCAAGAAACAAGGTAGAGGTTATTCCGTTAACTATTGGAATCAATCTAGCTATGGAAACTTCATACATAAAGACAATATAGATTTTCCCAAGAACCTCTAACGGTGGTAATGGGCATCACAGTGTATCTGTGCCGATAATTTTGATAAAAATTTAAGTTGATTAAATGCTTCCATCTTCATATATAAGCTCGCTGTTGGTCTATATTTTATGATTTTGCATTTGATTTCCTATTTCCATAAACATTAGCATTTGGATTTTTTTGTGTGCTCTCTTGAAAATCTTTTTTTTTCCAGTATAATGAAATAATTAGTACAAGTAAGCTTCCTTTTCATAACCCATTAGTCATGAAATATTACAATGTTTTAGCATATTTTTCTTTAGATTATGAAAATTGTCCTTTTACTTAATTCAGTTGATAGATTATTTTGCACATATATTGTATCTATCCAATACACATAAACTACATGGCCCTTGACTAGGTGTAGTTTACGTATGGATGAATGGTTATAGTACATGACTGCATAATATTGCACCAGGTAAATACATTGTCATCAAGGTTGAATATGGACGACAGTTGCACTTCAAATTATTTCTTAACAAATCAGATAGAAAAAACAACAACAAAAATAACTATTAAATGCTCATGATTTTGGACTTTAAAATACTTTCACTGTGATTTGTAATCGAGTATTGATGATATAATACCCTTACAGGTGAAAATAATTGATTTCTAAATGTTTTGGTGAAGTCGTAGGGATCTGCCTGTCTATTTAAAACCTTAATTCGTTCCTAATACATCAAGCGTTCTATTCAAAAGGATACCAGTGATATTTTATGTATAGTGAAATTTTGGGAAGCATCTGAAAAATAGGCAGATACCCTATCAAAGTGTCAGAGGTCCTTTTAGTCAAAATGCAGCTAATTTTCCCAATTCCATGGGCCCCGGCCCCATTCCTAAAAAGGGGTGTGAGAGCCCTGCAAATCATGCAAGTTGAGAAAGCTTCCATCCTGACTGTTGGATGCTCATAGAGTTTTCAGCTTGAAGCATTTACGATTTGGAAACGCCATTCCTCCAAACCCGGTTCTGAACTAATGTCTCAGAGAGTCTGGATGCTTGTAGTTTCAGGCGTACAAGGCTGGAAAGATATGTAGGTTTGGAAACACTATATCTCCAAACCTAGATCTGAGACTGTTAGATGCTTGTAGTTTTCAGCTAGGCTGGAAAGATAAGAGGTTTGGAAACGTTATATCTCCGAACCTGGTTCTAAGCTATCATCTCAGAGAGGCTGAAATGCATACTTAAGAAGCTCATGCTTAATAACGTTATATGCTTGGAGCCTTTATAGATTTGCTGAGGGATATAGCGGAGCTATTTTCCTAGCACTGAGGCTGGAATGTGTTTTTAACCAGGGTTTGAAATGATCATCAAGTTAAGGTTAGTTCTAGAATTGCTGAATGCTAATGTAAAGCTGAAAATCTGTGTTGATCATTTTTGATAAGATAGCTCATAATTTTGTCTGTACATATACTATTGCCATAAAGTTAAGCATATTCTATTTGATAACACCACTTAGGTTTTAGAAACGGTAAGAATGGAAACTTTTGAGAGATACCAAAATTTATTGTAGTTGACAACAAAAGCAGAATACCAGCCATTTTATAAAGTAAAGCCCTTGAATCTCTGACTTGTTTATAGGCTGCAAACACCTTACAAAAATTAGGCGTAAATTTTACACAATTCAATGAAAGCAGCATTGAGGCCAAGAGGCAGCAAAACTTTTGCAAAAAAAGTGCCACGAAAGCTGTAATTTCTTCAAAACTTTCTCTTTGGAGCATACTCTTTCACAAAATGGCTCATAATAATCCACTACTTCCGTAAATGTTGTGTATAGCCTTCACACTGTCGAATAACAACTTGGCACATTTTCATCATTAAATTCACTGGGTACATGTGTTCAAGAGATGAAATTCTGTCCCACTCATGCAGTAGAGCCTAGCAAAATTCACAATGGTTTTGATACGGCTGGTTCTCGGTTTCAAACATGTCAGCCGAGCTTGTCCCACACATGTTCGATAGGGTTCAAGTCCGGTAACAAGCTCGGCTGTGGAAGACGAGCGATTTTCTGTTGATTTTTGTATTCCTCGATGATGTGGGTACAGTAAGGTCTTGCAATGTCATCTTGGAGCACCATGTTCTGGCCATCTAGCGAGTCCAAGGGTGACCTAACGCCAGATTCCAGGATTTCGTCCTTGTACTTTTGAGCGTTCAAAGTCCCAGGAACCACATTATATATATCAGGTGGTCATCAGATAATGCACCACGTAACATAATGCTTCAGTAACAATTCTTTGCACTCAAGAATCAATGTATACCGTTTCCTTTTTGTAATATTGCCACTCTCTCTATGTTCTTTCAAAGGTCTGCTTATAACACTCTGAGATATGTTTAATACCCTTGCAATATCATCTTGTTTCATACCAGTGTTCCTAATGGCAAGTTTACACATTCTGTCCTCTTTCTTCTTTGTAGATGTATCCAACATACGCGTTTTAAGGCTATTTCATGACTCAACAGCAAAATAAATTCATTCGTGCATATCAACTTTTGGACAGTACTGTGTTGTAAGCTCCCCATTCAAAGACAGTAGTGAATGAAACCAATCGAACTTATCCAAATTTGGTAGCCAAAATACAAGTGTACATGTCAAGTAAAACCCAAACTCAAATTATTTTTCAATACTTTGAAAACTGGGATCGTATAAAAATATGCTTAACTTTATGGCAATAGAATATTACTGATGATTATTGGCTGGGAAAATCATAGGTTCATAGGTGTGAATCACTTTTGAGCGAAAATCATACCGTATCAGAGTATGAAATGAATGGCGAACCATGCAGTCAGTAGAGCGGATGGATAAATCGTTTAAATGAGCAACTTGTCCAAATGGTTCTGTGTGCCACCAGAGCTAAAAAATAGACAAAAAATTCTTCAAATGTTCCTTCTAATGCCTTCCACCAAACTTGTCCAAATGGTTCTGCTGGCCACCAGAGCTAATAATAGAAAACTCTTTAAACAACATATTGTGAACTGCTGGTCCAAATTGAAGATAATATCACCCAAATTTTCCTCATAACTGTAGCAAAATCAACCAAACAGTTATGCTCCGCCCAACAAAATTGCCACTAGGGCTCAAAATAAAATAAAAAAATCTTTTAACAAGATCTCCTCCTAAACTGCAGGTCAAATTGGAAATAATTTCACACAAATGTTTCTCATAAGGCCATGTACCAAAATTGCCAAAAAGAACCATTAAATCTCAGCCTTCTACTGTTGTCTGCTGATAACCTTTGCAAATAGTTTGGACCCAGATCAGGTCTGACATTACGTCAGGTCTGAATTGGATCAAGCTTTTGGTATTCTGATAATTTTCTAGATAGAATTTTTTGGAAAAGTTGATTTTGAAAAAAAATATAAGCAGACAACATTAAGGCCTGAAAAATTACCTAGTAGGCAGTGATAAGGAAAGGAGTGTGTTTGAAGATATCAAGTTTTGTTTCCTTTCAGAAGCTGACTCTAGTTCGAGAATAGACCTTGAAGAAACATCTGGGGAGTTACAGAAAAATGGTAAATACAGTCTACTCTCCATACCTCAAAACCCCATGTTATGATCTGTTTATCACATATTCCATTTCACAATTTCAACGCGTTTGGCATTAAAAAATGTAAGTAAAACAGAGGAATGGCGTAATTTTTGCGTTACATCACGCCACTTGTTAACATCTGACGTCATCAAATGATCAACGTTACGTGCCGGGCATGATAACCTCTCTCAGTTCAAAATACATGACTTTCAGTTATCATCACGGCAGGCTGATCACCAGTTGGCGGGAAAGAGCTTATCGCATATGCAGACTTTGGGTTATCACGGCAAAATGTGTCTTAAATATGTGATAATGGTCCATATCACACCATGCTTTCAGCAGTTACGGCCCTTTGTTTATGAAAATTCACCATTTGAAATGATGTCTGCTCTTTAAGTCTAAATATTTTTTATCAGAATTTTATGAAACTTGGTCACATTGTTTAGTACCATGATGTCTTCTTCAAGTTCGATAATGATTCATATCCGACTATGCCTTCAGTAGTTTTGGCCCTTTGTTTATGAAAATTCACCATTTGAAACAATGTCCGCTCTCTAAGTCAAATACTTTTTATCAGAATTTTATGAAACTTGGTCACATTGTTTAGTACCATGATGTCTTCTTCAAGTTTGATAATGGTCCATATCACACCATGCTTTCAGTAGTTATGGTCCTTTGATTATGAAAATTCACCATTTGAAACAATGTCCGCTCTCTAAGTCAAATACTTTTGATCAGAATTTTATGAAACTTGGTCACATTGTTTAGTACCATGATGTCTTCTTCAAGTTTGATAATTGTCCATAACGCACCATGCTTTCAGCAGTTATGGCCCTTTGTTTATGAAAATTCACTGTTTTAAACAATGTCCGGTCTCTAAGTTGAATAGTTTTGATCAGAATTTTATGAAACGTGGTCACATTGTTTAGTACCATGACGTCTTCTTCAAGTTTGATAATAGTCTATATGGCACCATGCTTAAAGGAGTTATTGCCCTTAGTTTATGAAAAATCGTCAGTTGAAACGACATCTGGCTGCCCTCTTAGATGAATAGTTTTGATTATAGTTCTATGAAACTTGGTCACATTATTTAGTACCATAATGTCTTCAAGTTTCAAAATGGCCCATATCGCATCATGCCGTCAAGAGTTATTGCCCTTTGTTAAAGACAATTCCCTATTTATGCGAATTTGGCAATAGTGGGGACATCCGTGTCCCATGGACACATTTCTAGTTTTGCATGAATTATATTAGTAGATGACAATACAGACTTGTTAAATGAATGCCAGGAAAGGGGCTTAGGGTCATTACAAGTACTATCTTTGATTATTTTAGGAGCCTATAAACGGGTAATCCGGCGACTGACTGTGGAATTTAAAAGGAAACTTGACCCAAGTAAAGTATTAGATGGTTTTAAGGAGCACCAAATAGGAACTGATGTGAAACTTAAAGATATTGAGGTACGTAATATGAGCTGCGGCACGAGATTTCCAACAAAGTGGTATGTGCGACCAGCAAAGCCTCAGATCAGCCTGCGCATATGCGCAGTCTGATCAGAGCCTTTGCTTTTCGATTGAATATCCTAGGACTCTAAGGCTACTGATCGAACATCATTTAGAGTTTCTAAGCTTAAAAGGAGGCTGCACAGGCTCGTGTGAGTCTACATTTGTCGAAATACCACATTGTTGGAAATCACGAAATGTTATAATAATACCTTTTACAGCGGTAAAGGGCTATGACAGAAAAAAACCACCCACTGTGAGGTACGTTGGCCACCCTGGAATAACCCAAGTGTAAAACTTTTACCATTTTGCTAAAGTAACAGAAAATGGCCGACAAAATAGGCTTAATATAGTAAAATTGCCATTTTCCACCAAATTTGAGGCTTTGGGAGACCGATATTTTAAGAATAAGCTATATGCACAGGTAAATACAGAAAGGACCACAACGCAGTGACGCCGGTGAGGCTCCAACCCGCGGCCCTTTGGTCTCAAGTCAAGCACTATACCACTGAGCCACTGCGCTCCCTACGATTTAATAAGAAGTTATATAATGCACTTATGAGCCAATCACATCTCATCATTATGTTGAACTGTTACCGGTTACAATTTGACTATAACTCAAAAGTCAACATATTGCCTGACTAACAGTAATCACTAATGCTAGACATTTTAGCACTACTGTAAGTCAAAGATCACCAGAAATTTAAAGATCAACCTAAACGGCTTTGATGAAAGGATCATTAGTTTTACACCTATACAGGCACATGAAACATTTGCTTGAAATTGGTGTTTGTTTCACTAATCATGCTCATATATTACCTACAAAGCTTGACAAATGACGGTGTTTTTGGTCAGGGAAATTTAGATTTGGTCAGGGAAATGTCAGGGAATTTTGCTTTCTATAATATGTGGGAACCCTGTTTGTCCAAACATGAATGATCTGGCACAATTAGAATGATGCAAGCTGGTGTGCGTGTTTCTGATGTCATGTGATATTATAATTGCCATCCATCAACTGTACAGCACCTCAAAGATGGTTATCAGGCCACAGGGACAGTTAAATATCGAAGCAGGTCTAGTTAACCAAAATGACGACCGGACTTTAAGACTGCAACCGGTACCTAGATTTACCGGAAAGACCGCCAAAATACCGGAAAGACTGTAGAATAATAGAGAAACAGTGATTGGTGTTTATTGAATAATGAATATAAAAAAAAAAGTATATGTTGTTATATTTTTTTTTCTTGTGCATTTCTATATAATGGACAATTCAGAAATTGGACATTACAAAATAAAAAATTTATAAAGTTATTTTCAAAATTCAAATAAACATATTTCATTTCGAGAAGTTTGAAAAAAAATGCAGCGTCAACTATTCAATTACTCGTATGTCTACCTTTAGTAATCATTTACATTGATTGGGTTGTTAGGTCTTGATGTTAACAATGGTCCCTTAATAAGGCTGGTTAATTCCCCATTATTGACATGTAGATTGTGATAATTAGTTATCAGCAGGGGTTAACAAGGGTCCTTTAATTGGGCCTTATCATTTCTTTGAATAAACAATATTCGAAGAGAGGGTTAAATATTTAAAACAATATAATTAACTTTTAGCCCCGAACAGGTTAATACATAACTGAGCATAAACTTGGTGGACAGCATATTTTAATTTCCTATTATTCTTTGGTCTTTCCGGTATTTCGGCAGTCTTTCCGGTAATTCGAGTCTTTCTGGTAAATCTAAGCACCCGACTGCAACTGTGCCAGACAAATAGTAGGGCTCCAAGGATGATGTGTATTCAGATTTTTAATGAAAATATTTTAATACAATTACTTTAAATCACGTCAGATTTCTAGACAAATTTCAAATTGTAACTTTAGAATCTAACAGTATTGCTATTCGATAGAGTGTTGCCCTAAAATTATCTATCATTTTGATATGAAATTTAAAAAATGTATTGCTGACATGTTGATGTTCATTGTTCCTGTGGTCATCTTGAGCAGTTCCTGTCACTAGTTTCCGTGGGAAAACAGAGGTAACAGGTAAGGTTTTTCTGGTCCCAAGACAGATTTTGAAAATCAAAGAATGTCATGTTATCAGTTTTTAGCGATTGTATGTCTACCAAAAATGGACAATTAAACCATGTTACTGCTATCGCTTGTGTCCTGCTTACTCATTGGTGAAAACAAAAGTAGTGAGTCAGCAAATACAGGTAAATTTCCTCTGTTTTTTCAGATGCAAACCTCCAGTGACCCGTTATTGTTGCAGTCAGATATATATTTCTATATAAATTATGCTTTTAAGATGTTATATCACAGAAAACAACCACTTTCCTTTCAATGCACGCATTCATTTTATGTCGGTGGTCAACTTGAAAAATGCGGTGGTCAAATTGACATAATTTCATGGTGATTATAATGGCAAATACTCTTTGAGTGAAAATCATGAAAATGTGATTCTCAATGTGGTTTTCTGTTAGCATCTTGATACTTCTTCTGGGCACAGTGACAGCAAAAGTATGGCTCTTTGTGTACTACTGATTCATTTGTTAGTTTTGCTCGTTAAGAATCTTAGTTTAGGCAATATTGTATGTAATTTCAGTTGTAGCAACAATATAAATACTACCACATGCATGGTATACTGAAGTTTGAAGCTAACAGAAAACCACATTAAGAATCACATTTTCATGATTTATCCACTCAAAGAGGGTTTGCCATTATAATTACCATATGTCAATTTGACCACCACATTCTTTCAAGTTGACCACCCACATAAAATGGTCTGTGCATTGAAAGGAAAGCATTTGTTTTCTGTGAAATTTCATCTTAAAAGCATAATTTATATAGAAGCATCTGACTGCAATAATACAAGGTCACTGACTTTCTACTTTCGTTTTCTTGGGACCAGAAAAATCTTACCTGTTACCTCTGTTTTCCCCAGGGAAACTAGTGACAGGGCATTCTCAAGTTGACCACAGGAAGTATTTAAAAAAAAATAATATTGACCATCGCCAGTGGTCAATTTGAAAGTTTCCAGGGCGTGCCTCATTATCGAAGAAAATCACATATATAATCTTGAACATTCGTGTTCATTTGGCAATAATAGGGTGTCTCCCAAACTCTGTTTGAAAACTTCCGCTTAGGTTTATAAAAGTAAATGCAGGTCTATTCACTGGTAACTAGGCCATCAAAGGCCGGTACATTTTGAGCAGTTTTTTGACCACTGCTACTTTGGTCATCTTTTGCTCATTTGTCAGTAAATGAGGTATCCATCGTGCATTGATTTTCTTAAGTTTCAAATGCTTCTTCACGAACTTGTGATAACAACATGTTTGTGAACTGGGCTAAATGTCTCACGGTAATTCTGGCATCTTTTTTTAACAAAATCACAGATTTTTGGCTCACCTGAGAAGAATGGTCAAGGTGAGCTATTGTGATTGGTGTTTGTCCGTGGTCCATCCGTCTATCCATCGTGTGTCTGTACATCCATTAAATTTTTCTTTAAACGACATCTCCTGAACCACTTGTCCAAATTTCATATATCTTCACATTAACGTTCCCCATGATGCACTCTTTCAAAATTTCATAAAAATTACACTCCAACAAACAGGAGGCTGCCAGAACTCCAGATAAGAAATCTTTTAAATGACATCTCCTGAACCACTTGCCAAAATTCAAAATAATTTCACAGAATTGTTCCTCATAATACCCTCTACCAAAATTGCACAAATGGTTCTGCTCCCCTAAACAAAAGACTGCCAGAGCTCCAGATAAGAAACACCTTTAAACAGCATTTTTTACTGAACCATTGGTCCGAATTCAAAATAATTTCGCAGAATTGTTACTCATGCCGACGACCAAAATTGCACAAATGGTTTAGATCAGCTGAACAAAGGGGCTGCCAGAACTCTAGATGAGAAATGTCTTCAAACGAATTCTACTACTGAACCACTAGCTTGAAGCCCAAAATATTAATAGGAATCTTGTAAGGGAGACAAATCTTGCAAATGTGACTGTCTTGTTTGTAGAGAGTTTTTCCCTTGATTCTGGGAAGATTGATTTTCCCATACAGATAGCTACAATAAGGATGGGATTGTCCAATTCAGGGATTCAGTTTGGCGTCGGCCATCGGACATAGTCTGAAAATAGTTCCAGATGTCCGAGAGTTTGCTGTCCAGTTTGGACATTTTGTCCGAGATGATTTTCGGAAACGCATGCTGTACGGTAATGCACAGTGATGCAATAGTATTTTTGTTTTAAAAAACGATCTCTGGCCAAATTTATGTACGCTGCACACTGGTACACCTTATTTTACCCCGCAAATACTTATTCACTAAAGCAAACCAGTCATAGTGTTTTGTTACGCCGCGCCTGATTGGTCTATTGCATCCTTATAGTTTTCTTCCCTTGATTTCGTCTCAAAGCGTCAGCATGTTTTATTGGCATTTACCGATAATATGACTAAAAAAACTTAAATGCCACCAAGACACAACATGAACTAAAGTTTTTTTATGCCCCAAAACAGTTTGCCCGCTCCATCATTACCTGAACAGTCATTTTCTGTGGCTAACGAGTCGTGCAGCGGCCGTAAAAAGTAGCAAAAAAACAGTACCCCACCCACTTCCACCGATCAACATGCTCCAGCCTCCTCATGAAATAAAAAGCCAGCCAATCAATCAGGCTGCACTTACCATCCGAAATGGTAGCAAAACTACACCTGGTTTCAATTTGAGAAGGGCAGATGCCAATTTCCCTTTATGGTGGAAAAAATGATAGAAAAAAAATGTCCTAAAAAATTTCCAAATGTCCGAACAATATTGGGGCTGCTTGGACAAAATGTCCGAAGTAAATTTCAGTCCAGCTGAAACCCTGTCCATTATATGTTTTAAAGGGTCACAGGTAGACTTTCCTAATAAATGTAAACTTCAGTCTCTGAATATTGCATTTATCATAGCAAGCAGTGCAGAGACCCTGATGAAATGCAGCAAACTTCCAAACTACCCTTTCAGGGGTTTCAAGTATACAAAAGGTTTATTCCCCATTATCAGACGAGTTCAATTAAGTAATGCCCCTGGGACCAAAAACATAAAAAAAATCGTCTTGTCTGAACCCACTTGACCTGGAGCCTTGATATTATGTTTGTAGCATCATTTTGTGAACCTCTACCAAGTTTGTTCAAATTATGCCACTGGCGGCCAAAAAAGGCCCAGCCGCAGATGTCACATGCTTTATTTGTTGAAGTTCTACATCCTGTTAATTTTGTCAACATAACCCATGTTAAGTCTTATTGAAACTGCTGATCTATCAAAATTCATAGCTGGACTTTGAGGAGCTATGCTTTCTCATACCTTTATAAACAGTCATTCTCAGGTGAGTGACCAAGGGCCCTCTTGTTTTTATATTACATATGATGGTTGTTGGTGCAGGATGTCCAGGGCGAGCAGCATCTTTAAGTTGCTGCAGCCCCCTCTTAAAATAAGCCACCCACCTATAAAATGTGCTAAAGGCAATTTTGCCCCCCCCCCCCATAAATATCGCACACCTTTCATAGCTCCAGATAAGGCTGCGTATTGCGTATTTACGCAATTTCGTGAACGTGAAAACGCAATTAAATTCATTTCTGTGCGTACAAAAACGCAATAAAAATCCTTGATACTCAATTCCGAACTTTTTCGTAGCGTATGACGCTATAGTATTCAGTTTCCGATTGTCGTTTTTCGCATCTCAAGCTATTGTTGGGTACAAATTTATAGACGACGTGGCGCCGAATCTAGTTTATTAAATTGTAAACCAGTCCAGGAACATTCTTGGCGCTGTTTAGCTATACCCAATATTTACACAATAACGACATACATCTGGCTTTACAGTAACAATGGCGTAATGTGGGCGAAAAAGCCCCAGAGAATTTGAATAATATCATATCGTAACTAACCCTAATACTGCATTGGTGGTTTGAAGAATCAAAGATGACTTGATAGATACATTGGTTTTTCGAAATAAGTATGAAATAGCGATCTCAGATATACTTATATTGCCAGTGTGCTTTCTGAAAGTGAAACCGAAAGTAAACAAAAAAATCAAGAGAAACAAGGCCCGCTTTCATTGCTTATTTGCTTTCAGATGGATACCCAATACAAAAACTTGAAATACCCAATTTAAATTTTGAAATACCCAATTAAGCCAAAAAGAGGTGGGTAAATACCCAATTGCCTCCAATCCTTATCTGGAGCTATGACCTTTATGTCTGTAGCTTTCAAGCCAAGTTGCGACCTACCTTTTATACAGGCCCTGATTTCAAGCACATTTTTAGCTTTTTTTTCCCAGGCATTTTGTATGCAGTCTAATGAGTACCTATGTCAGTGAAGTTATGAGAGAGATATTTTGCTATGTTACACTTAAGTGGTCATTTTATCGACATGTGGTGGCTTTTATCACGGTTTGCACGCTTGGAGTGAGATAAAGATGAACTTGCATTATTTTTTGAACACCCTTCATAAACAAAAGTTTTATTGTAAAATTGTAAATATTTTGTTATCCATTAGTTTTAACATCTGTTTGGTTGAAAAATAAGAAAATTCTTTATTCCTTTTGCACTCTTAATTAAATGCCTATAACATGTATCTATATACCATTAATTGCAGTCAGTGACAAAGCACAGTGAGAAAATAGATATGATACTAGTTTTAGTCTGTAATGGAGGTTTTGAAGTGTACAAAAAGTTTAAACAAGTCCTCAAGGAAACCAAACATGATACCGTCTTTGATACCCAAGGTGAACTTAGGGGTTAGAGAAATGGGATTTATGTTTTGTGATTTATAAGTTTCTCTAAAATAACCCTTCGCCGGGGATATGAATTCGACAAATTTACCTTGTTTGACTTCTGTTTTGCCAAGGAACACATCTGATTCTCCGAGTTCTACTTTGTTATGCACTCTTAACAAAAGGCCTATAACATGTATCTTTATTTCTTTAATTACAGTCAGTGACAATACGCAGTGAGAAAATAGATATGATACTAGATTTAGTCCGTAATGGAGGCTTTGAAGGATACAAAAAGTTCAAACAAGTCCTCAAGGAAACCGGACATGATAATACCCTCTTGATGAAAATGAAGGAAAAAGAAGATGAGATTACCAAAGAAATGGGTATGTATTTGATATTTGTGCCACCTATGTGATATGGTGATGCACATCAAAGTTTGTCCCAATGTTTTCAGTCAGGCCCCGTAGCGCAATCAGTAGTGAGTCTGATTGCTCATCCAGGGGCCCTTAGTTCAATCCCGGCCTGGCCCCATACTTTCATGGAGATTGATCATGAAATATTTTCTACGCTCAGTCTCCTCCTGCTGATTCAAGAATGGCTGTTCTCAGTTTCAAGCTAAAGTATGTGCACAAAGTACTGGTTAACCACTTAGTCTCAGCTTGCTAAAGAAAAAGTGTGGTTATGTTAAATGACCATCTCAAATTAACCATAGCTGTTGACTGGGACTTTAAACCACAAACCAAGCAAAAAAACAATGGTTTCAGATATACAGGAGTTATTTACCTTCAATTTCAAACAATTAATTGGTCCCATCAGAACCATAACTAGGTAAGGAATAGATGGAATTTCATGAAACTTAAATGAATATGAAGTGTGGTGATGCCCATGAAGTTTCATTAGAAAGAACTTAGATATACATAAGTTATTGCCCTTTGATTGCCTGAATTTCAATAAATTAGTACATCAAGAGCCATAACTTTGTTAAGGGATAAATAGATTTTCATGAAAATTATACTAAATGTGTATCATCATGAGCAGTTTCATCAGTAAATCCTTTACTGGTTTAAATTCTGATAAAATTGTGTTTTCAGAATCATAACATTTAAATGGATGAACATAACGAATATTTATTGCAAGTGTATGGTGGTGTTTGAAGTTTTGTTGGAATGTTCTTTCTGAAACATGAGTTATTGTCCCTGATTTGCATATATTTTTGAAAATTTTGACTTGATATGAACTAGAATTTAGTAAATGATGATCCAAACTGTGTGAAATAAATTTGAAATATGCATCTCTATGTTAAGGTGTAACTATTTGGTAAATATGTCAGTGGTGTTGCATGAGTTATTGCCCTTGAATAGCATAAATTTCTATGTAATTGTATGTACAACAGTTTCATCAGTGTGGCAAGAAGAATAATATAGATCATTGATATAGCCTTGCTGTATGAGCTAGCTGTTACAGCGACATGGGTTGGAGTTTTTCCTGACTCTTCTGTAAAATTAAGCAATAGATTTCAAAGTTAACACTTCGATGGGTGACCCATTGCTCAACTTGGTAGAGAAATTTATCCTGCTTGGTAACATTTGGTGCTATGAAAAGGGTTGAAAGAAGGGTACCTCCCTGACTTAGTCTGACTGTACATAGACTCTCTGCTCTAGAGCCTGCTTGATTAGGATTCGTTGGCGGAGCTCTATTGTTTTCGCTCGTCCGTCTGTCCATGCGTCTGTCCGTCCGTGTTTACAAATGACCACTTATGTGGCTAATAACTCGTAATTTTGACACTTTAGTGGCTTAAACCTCTTACGTTTCTAGTCGCATAAGAAGTTGTTTAAAACTACATAAATCAACTAAGGGGGGTAACCCCTGTAAGTTTTGAAAAAAAGACACTCAAATTTGGATATTAAATTATCCATCTGTATTTACCTCCAACACCGTCCATCTACATAATGTGGCTTGGTAAAATATGTCCATGTACCAGGTGTCTTGTCCATACACTGTGTGCCTTGATCTTATATGCCTACTTAAATAAAAAATATAAAATTTCATTGTCAATTGATACTGTCAAAAAGCTATTCTAAGGGGGTAACCCTGATATAATGAAAATAAAAATCTGTTGCAGTTTGAGCCCCTGGTGGTTAAATTGGTATTTAACCACATAAAAATGTAGCCTCATAAAAATTATCATCCCAAAAATATAGTCACTTAAATCAAATCGACAGAATTTAGCCACTTAAAATTCGAAGACGCATAATGTTTTTAGACACATAGCTCTTAGCCACCTAAATGGCCATTCGGTGGTACGTCCATCTGTCTGTCTGTGGTCACTCTAACTTAGTCATTTTTAATCGGATTTCTTCCAAATGTCATATATGGATTGCTTTTATCAACCTCTAGTTCAAGTTCGAATATGGGTTTTGTCCGACATAACTAAGATAGCCGACAAAATGGCCACCACCTATCAATATCCACTGTCGTGGTCACTCTAACTCAGTCATTTTTAATTGGATTTCTTCCAAATTTCATATATGGATTGCTTTTATCAACCTCTAGTTCAAGTTTGAATATGGGTTTTGTCCGACACCCAAAAACCAAGATGGCCGACAAAATGGCAGCCACCTATCAATATCCGCTGTCGTGGTCACTCTAACTCAGTCATTTTTAATCGGATTTCTTCCAAATTTCATATATGAATTGCTTTCATTAACTTTTCGCTCAAGTTCTAATATGGGTTTTGTCCGACATCTGATAACCAAGATGGCCGACAAAATGGCTGCTACATATCAATGTCCGCTGTCCTGGTCACTCTTAGTCATTTTTTTCTTTCATTTCATTAATGGATTGCTTTCATCGAACTCTCATTCAAGTTCGAATATGGATTTTTTCTGACGATTGATAACCAAGATGGCTGACAAAATGGCCGCCGCCTATCAGTGTCTGCTGTCGTAGTCAATCTAACTTAGTTATTTTTTATCGGATTTGTTCCAAATTTCATGTATAGATGGCTTCCATCAAACTCTTGTTCAAGTTTGAATACCAGTTTAGTCCAACGAACTATAACCATGGTGGCCAACAAAATTGCCGCCGCCTATCAATTTGCTTTTGTGGACAATCTACCATAATCATTTATTACCCTATTACCTCCAAATTTCATATTAGGATTACTTTTATCAAACTCTCGCTTTGTCCAATAACCAAGATGGCCGCCAAAAATGCCACCACCTATCAGGTGGTCACTCTAACTTAGTCATTTTTTATCAGATTTCTTTCAAATTTCATATATGGATTGCTTTCATCAAACTCTCATTCAAGTTTGAATATGGATTTTGTCTGACGAACAATAACCAAGATGGCTGATAAATTGGCCGCCGCCTATCAGTGTCCGCTGTCGTGGTCAATCTAACTTAGTCATTTTTTATCGGATTTCTTCCAAATTTCATGTGTAGATGGCTTCCATCAAACTCTTGTTCAAGTTCGAATACAGTTTAGTCCGACCAACTATAACCAAGATGGCCTACAAAATGGCCGCCTCCTATCAATTTGCTTTTGTGATCATTTATTACCCTATTACCTCCAAATTTCATATGTGGATTACTTTTTATCAAACTCTGGCTTTGTCCAATAACCAAGATGGCCGCCAAAATGGCCGCCACCTATCAGTTTACATTTGCGGACACTCTAACTTAGTCATTTATCACCCAATTTTTCCAAATTTCATATATGGACATCTTTCATCAAACTATTGTTCATGTCTGAATATGGGTATTGTCTGATGAATGATTATCAATATTTTCGCCATGGGGATATCCCCTTTTCGCTGCAGGGCATTAGACGGGGCCCTTTGTCGGACTCCGACTGTTCTAGTTATCAACTTGTGTGACTTTAAGGACAAAGTTAGAAGTTGAGGGGGAGGGGGGGGGGGGAATGTGGCAAGGAGAGCAAAATAGATCATTAATATACGCTTGCTATATGAGCTAGCTTTTAAAGTGACATGGTTTAGTGGTCTGACTTTTCTGCAAACTTAGGCATCGGCATTCACGGTAAGTACTTGGATCAGAGACCCATTGCTGAACTTGGCGGAGACATCTATCCTTATATATAGACGGTCAAAAGCTTATAAGAGCTTATGTTTTCTGTTACGTTATGCCGTTTATTAAATAAATTTTCTTATCCATATATCCTGGAAAACTAATAAGTTATTGCTCTTTGGTTGCTTAAATACTGATACATAATTTCGACATAATTAGTAGTCAAAGGGCTAGGTTCACGAAGGGGTTAAATCGGCCCTGCCATAGAATGCATACTGACTTAAAAAAATATGTTTATATGGTTTATTTCATTGAGAAAAATCGAAATTTTATCTGCCTAGTGCTTAAATTGTGAAAACTATGGGTTTCTAAAGACAATGACCCTCTGCTATTTTTGCGCAAAAAGTAACGTCATTTACATTGCAATGTAACGCCAAAGACGTCACTAAGTTTGGTTAACAAATTTATGTTAAACAAGTGTGTATTGCACCCAAATGTGTGCCAAAATGTATTATAAACCTCGATAAACAGTCTATCATGGCGATACGCCCGCCAACCCTCTGAAATGTGCATGTTTGTTTGAGGCTTTATGTCCATGTAATTTTCACCAGTTTTAGTCATATCACGGTAGCGGTCAATGTATCATATACCGCTGCTTTACAAATGGTGTATCAGTATCAAGTACTTACTAAATACTCTCATCAGAATCAGTAGAAGAGAGAAAATAATTTCAACAAAATTGTACAAGGGTTCAAACTCATGACTCATGGAAGTCAGACTATAAATAGAACTCTGCCGACCACGCTTCGCGGGTCCGAGAAAAAGTGTATTAAAACTGTATGCACACAATATTACTGATGCGATGAATAGCACAATCGTAACGCATTTTATGCAATTGAATGCAGAGTGGTCATTTTTCGGTAGCCTCGTGATTTTCAGACAGGAGCTTGTCATTCTGACTGATCTTAAATACCTGTGCTTATATATATATATAGGATATAGTTGGGTTTCCTGGACGCGGTAACTTATTGTAGAGTGATGCTGTAATATTTTACCCTTAAAGCGCCAAGAAAAAAATGCATCTGAAAATGTCGTCTGCTGAAGTCATCTGCTGAAAATAATTTCCTATCATTACTGGCGAATTTAGTATAGAAGCAAACAATGTGGACCCAGAACAGAGTGCTCCTATAGGAGCAGTCTTATCTGGGTCCACACTGTTTTCCATAGAGGCTTCTTAAACATTTCAGCAGACGAGAAAGCAGACGACTTTTGTTGCGATTGGCGCATTAAGGGTTAAGTCAGCTCAGAAGATATTTATGTTTTTTATCATTGGTGACCAGCACAGGTGCAACGTAGATTGAGCATTCGAACAGACTAGCCAGAACCTTCCCTGATACTGCCAGCTCAAATTAAAGACAGCGTAGAAGTTTCATGGGCATTTAGTTTTTGAAAAGTATCAGAAAGAACGTTAAAGCTAACCACTATCGGCCAACGGCAAAAGGTAATTGCATATTGCTGGGCCGATGGTTAGCTGCTATTTTTGATTCTCCCCGCCTCGCTAAAGTGGGGCAGACTTGTCAAAATATGATAACGGGACTTACACTAAGCATTTACACAAAACGAACATTTTTGATGGACAGAATTAAATAGTGATAACAGTAAAACCTTGGTTGCCATGAGTCATATCAACAATCTTTCAATTATGTAGGGACGGGTCTTACTGGGTAAAACCATTACTAAGCTAGGATTAATGTGTCTTGCTCAAGGCACAACGCTGTAGCGCCGGTGAGGCTTGAACCCACGGACACTCGGTCTCGTGTCAAGCACTCTACCACGACAGTAAATCTCAATTACTCAATCCTGAAAATAAGTTATTATACAACATGAAAAAAATTCAGCTGCTATTCTTTCGCAACAACGTTTTTATCTTCAATTTAGCAAAATGTGTTAACGATAAAGCTGAAGAGAAGACTTTCCGCCAAATTCTCCTAAAGGTCTGGTGTTTGTTACACGTACAGATTTTGTGTACAGGAAAACCTCAAAAATTTGAGCTCCGATTTTTCGAAATACTGGCTAATTCGAAATAAATTTGTGACAGACTGAATTCAGAGTATAGGACTTATTCATGATCTATTTTGATAACTTTCTATAATAATATATGTTCTGGGTGCGTAAATGAAACGTCTCCCTGAGACAAGTCTTTTATGCACACAAAACATTTATTTGATAAGAAAAAATAATCATTATAATTTCTGGGGGCTATATATCTTTTATTTCTACTAGACCTATAATTTGAATTTTCGATAATTCGAAATAAAACCTCTAGCCCCTAGAACTTCGAATTAACGAGATTCAACTGTATTTAGATAAAAATTTTGCAATTAATTGAATTCGTTTAACATTTCAAAGTTTGTTTTATTGACGGGTAAAATTCGTATGGGCGTGTCAGAAAGAGGTATTATCAAAAAAAAATTGTGAACGATGAAAATCCTGTTATTCAAAGGTTGTGTATAACATGAAAGTGATAAAACTGCCATTTGCATGCCCAGAATTTTCAGTGCACGCACAGAAACAACGTCAGACATGCTCATTTGTACGAACAAAGTTTGGGTTTTTGCGCAACGTGCCATTTTCCTTTGCAGTTGTTCTAAAATTTACGGTTCCGAGATGATCCCACTAGTTTAACGCACGTGCGAATCCCTACTAGCTTAACGCACGTGCGAATCAGGTGCGATTTCCAATATATTTGAACAAGCCATATAATACATCGCTTTAACAAGTGAATTGTGGCGATACAATGTAACATTTTGATTGACATCTTTGACTTGTTATATTTGTGCTTTGCTTAAAATGCTCAGAGTGCATCTATGCACAGATGTAACATCATCATCTTGGATGTTGGAACTGTTTTGAGAAGTTGGCAGGGATGTTTCTGAATACTTTTCATCGGGATAAGGATTTCGAAAAAATGACGTGGTAAAAATCATTGCAAAAACAGGTCTAAACATTTCAGGTGGAGTTAAATTGTTAGTATAATTCAAACTTCTAAGTTATACATGGATCTTTTTTTTCAAAACGATGTGCCTGACTCCTGAAATCATGATAAATCCTAAATTATATCACCTTCCCTTATTCTCCCCATGCAAATACAAGTGTGACAAAGTATAAAAAAAATTCCGTTCACCCCACAGATTGCCCATACTGATGTTTCAAAGATGCAAAATAATCAGACTTTACCACATTGTATTTTTTCCATTGAAACGGGTTAATAACGGTCAATGAAATACTGCAGTTTGAGGCAGTTAATGTAATATACCTGTATAAAATACACATTACCTGGATTAGTTCATATTTTTGTTTACAACGATTCTCATCTATCTTTGAATCAACTGTAGGTCTTGTCGAACGTTTGTTTGTTTATTTGTTTGATTTGATTCTTTACGTCCCATCAACAATCTTTCAGTTAAACAGGGACGGGTCTTCCTGGGTTGAACCAGTACTAAGCTAGGATAAATGTGTCTTGCTCAAGGACCACAACGCAGTGACACTGGTGAGGCTCGAACCCGCGGCCCCTCGGTCTCGAGTCAAGCACTCTACCATTGAGCCACTGCACTCCCTGTCTTGCCGAGCGTATGTGAAACATGCGTCATTACCGATTATTGACCAAAAAATCCCCAGTTCTTAACACTACATGCAGCTTACACATGGGGTACACGGGGTCAATGAGGGATGTAAATATAGTAGAGCTATCAACTCATCGCGAATGCCCAATGCGATTTTTCTTTCAAAACGGTCTCCAACTGTGTCACATTTCTAAAGAAACACATGCATTTTGGCGGTCGAATAAGTTATTTTTGCAATAGGAAAATCAGTGCAATACAGATTAAACTGAACTCATGATTAAGACATGAAACACGGTCATTTTGTGAAGGATCAGTCATGCACGGACCCGGAGAGGAGGTGGGGGTAACAGGTGGCCCGGACTCACCTTGAAAATCACAAGTTCTATAGGGAATAAGCAATTGAGTTAGACCCCCACCCCTGGAAAATGTTGGACCCCCTAAAACGACCAGTACATGTGTTTTTTTTTGTTTTCAGCTATCAGATAAATTTCAAAGCTTGCAATAATATATAAACTAGCATTTTAGGAGAAACGAGAGAAAAAAAGGAAAGAAAAAAGTTGACGTCGCTGAGGATTGAACCCAGGACCCGTTGCAAAACATAGGACAATTCCTGGACTTAACCGCACGACCACGTAGATGCTTATATTTAAATGCAGCGCACTTAAAAGTATATATTTTTAAATACGAACAAAACAACAATAGGCTTTTAGAAATATACAAAAATAAACAAGCTGACACACATTAATTGTAAAAATATGACCCCGTGTATTTTTCTAATAGTGATTTATGAATGAATTCACATCCCGTTAACCAAAAAAGGTAGTATATACCTGCGAAAGCAGACAAAAACTAACGGTAGCACGACTAGCGTCTCATACTGAATGTAAATTTCGGACGTAACATTATTTCGGAATCGGCATAATGTGAGAAAGCAGGCATATTTTCAGCTTCTAAAATAGTCCAGCCCTGCTTTCATGAGATAATGTAGTCATATCTGTATATTTTAAGCCTTAGAACATGTATAAATGGCCTGAAAAGACCAAACACAGACAAAATATCCAAACGTGATCGTTTAGGTTACGTAATATTACATTATGAAGCCATAATTTTGACACCATGAATTTTCGGTCATGGGTTCTCAATGTTAATTTGCACAGCTAAGCCAAAAATTGTGGTGTCGAAATAATTGCCTCATGTTTTGTTATGGATATATTTACACTAAATCCCCACAATTTCAGCCATTTTGGGGAACTGGGGGTCATAATATGGATTTTTGCGGCATGAGGGAAGCATCCAAGAAATTGTTTGGTATGTAATTAAAGAGAGGGAAGATCGTCTTCTTCAGAAATAATGTCATTTATATTATATTCATACATTTCTAAAATAGGATTTTACAGGGCCGATTTTACCCCTTTGTGAACTTAGCCCTTTTCTTGTCCATATTTTGGCTCAGCTGGGGGTTACATGTTTTATGTAGAGAACTTTATTTTTAAATCTTCTTGTCTGAAACCACAAGTGGTATGTAGCATCACCTTGTGAACTTCTACCATTTTTTTTTTAATTATAGCCCTTGTGCTAAGAATAGCTCCTCCCTGTTATGTTTTATATAGAGTTATATAGAGAAAACATTTTTAATAAAAACTTATTTTCTGAAACCACAAGGCCTAAAGCTTGGATATTTAGTATATAGCATCACCTAGTAGTGGAACTTTATCAAGGTTGTTCAAATTATGGCCTTGGGGCCAAAATTGGCTCTGGCCTAGAAGTCACATACTTTACAATGACCTATATAGTAAAATGTTTGAAATCACATGGCTTAGAGCCTCAATATATGGTATGTAGCATCATCTAGTGATCCTTTTTCAAATATTTTACAAATGATGACCTACCAGGGATATCATATATGGTTCAATATCTGGGAAACTTTTCACTTCCGAGGCAGTTGTTAGTTACTGCTTTCTTGTTTAATTTCTACAGAACAATAACAACCTTCTAGATTTTTACAGCCTATTGGTGCTTAGCTACAACTAACCACTTTAAATAGAACTTAGGTGAGTGATCCAGGGCAGCTTGGCCCTCATTTTAAATAGGATTTAAATGATCTACAGATGCAGAAAAGGTTTGTGTTTTTTAAAAAAATTACCCTCAAAAACTTTTAAGATACAATCCAATCTTTATTGTATCTAAATCTAGTAGGTCAGAAGGGTTAAAATGTGTCGATGGTTGGATGAGTGAAAACTTCCCAAATGCCTTTTCAATGGGGTCAACTCTTAAAAAAGGAAGAATTTGCTCTGAGCAAATTCTTCCTTTTAAGAGTGGACCCATTGAAGAGGCATGCAAAAATGACTTATCTCCTCTTTAATTTTTTTCAGCAGACCATAGGGATAGGACAGAGGGCAATGATGAGAATGATCAAGATGATGATGATGATGATGACAATTATGAAGATGATAAAGAAGATAATGGTGATGATAAAGAAGATGATGATGAATATAATGATGACTTTAAAGATGATGATGACCGTAAAAATGATGGCAATAATGAAGATGATAAAGAAGATAATGGTGATGATAAAGAAGATGATGATGAATATAATGATGACTTTAAAGATGATGATGACAGTAAAAATGATGGCAATAATAAAGATGATAAAGAAGATAATGGTGATGATAAAGAAGATGATGATGAATATAATGATGACTTTAAAGATGATGATGACAGTAAAAATGATGGCAATAATGAAGATGATAAAGAAGATAATGGTGATGATAAAGAAGATGATGATGAATATAATGATGACTTTAAAGATGATGATGACCATAAAAATGATGGCAATAATGAAGATGATAAAGAAGATAATGGTGATGATAAAGAAGATGATGATGAATATAATGATGACTTTAAAGATGATGATGACCGTAAAAATGATGGCAATAATGAAGATGATAAAGAAGATAATGGTGATGATAAAGAAGATGATGATGAATATAATGATGACTTTAAAGATGATGATGACCGTAAAAATGATGGCAATAGTGAAGATGATAAAGAAGATAATGGTGATGATAAAGAAGATGATGATGAATATAATGATGACTTTAAAGATGATGATGACCGTAAAAATGATGGCAATAATGAAGATGATAAAAAAGATAATGGTGATGATAAAGAAGATGATGATGAATATAATGATGACTTTAAAGATGATGATGACCGTAAAAATGATGGCAATAATGAAGATGATAAAGAAGATAATGGTGATGATAAAGAAGATGATGATGAATATAATGATGACTTTAAAGATGATGATGACTGTAAAGATGATGATAAAGATCAGGTTAAAGAAAATGATAATCTGGATAAAGAAGATGATAATAGCTGTAAAGACAATAATAAAGATTGTGATAAAAGCAAAGTTTGTGATATAAGCGACAAGGACAGTGACAGAAGTAGTTCAGGCCAGCATGGGCACAGTTTTAATGCCAATAAAGTTAGTCAAGAAACTAGCACTCATGCTGTTGAAAAAGACAGATCAGACAATAGCAAAGTGAGAGATGATAATAATACAGGGAATACTCATGATGTTGGAAGTAATGGTAGTAAATCTAGACAGACTGAGCAGAGATCAAATTATGATAAAGTGGACAAGGACCAAGAAGATGAGGCAAGTGCTCTTTCTCTTATTTAAACAGTTGAACCTCTCTCCCTCAAACATTGATAACTTGAACAGATAACTATGATCTCAAGCATTTTGAAATAGGCTATTTTTAGATCATGACATCATTTTCTATTTTTAGACAATATTTTAAAAATTCAAGAACAATTTAAGTAAAGTTTTGAATACTTTTGAAAATATTATGGCAAATAGAGCATTTGCTCCAAAGAGTGAATGCTCCATTTCCATGATATTTTCAATTTATTATCAGGGCTGGAAAAATCTACTCGTCCGCTCGCCATGGCGAATGCCTTATGCTGTAGGTGAGTAGAAATTTGGACTGTTTCCAATGTTAAGTATTGAATTTACCAATACATATGGTGATGTAGGACGAGTAAAAAATTTAAGAATTTTACACCCCTGATTATGGAGTAAAGGTTTAACTGCATATTTAAGGCATTATAGCACTTTCAATGAAAAAAATTGACATTAGTCACTCTATTTTGTTTTTGTGTTTCTTCAAATATTATCATGAAACTTTACAAAAAATGTATAGCATCATGGGGCCACATACAGAGCTCAAGAACCTTTACTCTCTGGATTGTATGTATTCAGAGTTCTGACCATTTAATAGTATACAGTTATTTCATGCCTGTTTGTAGTATAGTCAAAACTATTACCTTGAGGTGCAGTCTATGACCTGATGCACCGTTGCGCGCCAAAGGCCTCATGCAGTAGACATTTTTAGACAAATTTAGACTTTTTGACAAAATTTAGACAAAATGAGATATTTGACAAAATGTCTTTCAGACGAAATAGCCTTTTAGACAAAATGTGATGGATCACATTTATTCTTATTTTATACTGTAAATTCAGATTTTTTCGTGAGGGTTTTATTTTAACCAAGACTTTGAATCTAACAAATAACAATTTTTAACAATTAAAAGAACTTCCTAATCTCCTTAACCTAACATCCTTTTGACACCTTTTTTGTTTTAATTTGTTGTGTTTGTGTATGACAACAATTACACAAAAGAGATAAACAAAAACTATGGCTGATGTCGGCCATCAAAGGTTCATTCAATCTGTGTTTAATACCCATCCCCTTACTGAAAAATCATCAGAGAATTTCGATTATCAAAAGTATTGATGCTAATTAGTCTTCATCGACGTTAAATGCTTATGGTTTTGTTTGATTTGATTCTGTACATCCCATCAACAAATTTGACCGATTAATTTGATTATCAAAATGCTGGACCAAAAATGAATTTTCTGAGTGTCTTCATGCAGGCTTGTGATGTTTTGTGACATCAGAGCATGTTACAATGTAATGGCTAAGGCAGTGAAAGTAATGCATACAGCTAGCACGCATAAAATCTTAACAGAGAGTTTGCAATGTGCTTGAGTGGTTCGGGATTATGATGTACACAAAAGCTATTGATGACATGACTTTTGATTTTATGGGTACTCGTGTTCGTGGTGTTGTCTGCGGCCCTACTGATTATCAAATGAATGATGAAAGAATGTTGTGTAGCCTTTACAGGTCACTGTGACCTTGACCTAGTTTTAAGAATAATCATTTTCGGAGCATATCTCTTATATTATTTGAGGTAGGAATTGTGTATGTACGTCTTTGGATAATAGAGTGTTGGATACTTGGGTCAATGTGACTTTGACCTCTGATCTAGTTTCTAGAATTGGCATTGAGTCTGGTGTATTTGATTATCTTCTATATTCTTTGAGGCAGGAATTCCAAATTTGGTGTGTGGATGCATCTATGGATGGGGGAGTATCACATGCCATTTTGGGGTCACCTTAACCTTGACCTCTGACCTAGTTTTTAGAATATTCTTGTCCTGAGTATATTTTATATTATTTGAGCTAGGAATCCCAAATTTGGTGTGTTGATGGATCTTGAGATGACGAATTGACCTGTACCATCCTTATGTCATTGTGACCTTGACCTCTGACCTAGTTTCTAGAGTATGCATCGAGTCTGGGGCATATGTCCTATATTATTTGAGTTGGGAATCCCAAATGTGGTGTGTGGCTGCATCTTGTGATTGGGAAATGTTGTTTATCATTTTTGGGTCAATGTGACCTTGATCTATGGCCTCGTTCCTAGAATAATCATTTCCTGAGCGTATCTCTTGTAATATTTGAGGTAGGAATCCAAAATTGTGAATGCTTGGATCTTGGGATGACGGAGTGTCATATACCATCCTTGGGTCACTGTGACCTTGACCTCTGACCTAGTTTCTAGAATCCACAACGACTCCGATGCATATCTCCCAAATCTTCTAGTCAAACCTCGATTCAATGAGAGGGTCCTTATAAGCATCCAAACCTAGGTTTTGGTTGTTTTCCCTCAATCGTAAAATTGTGTTTTAGGCATTCCAAAGAAGTGTTTCGATGAGACAGTTCTTTTGAGCACCCAAAACACATGTCCGTGATAATCGTCTATTATCGAAATTGTTATTTTTGTTGTAACCTGTTTCATCTTCAAGTCGATGCGCTTGGTGTGTTCGATTAATGTAAACAGTGGTCAAAAATAAATCAAAGGATGAGAGAAGATCAAATTAAAAGCAATTTTAGCTTATTCATGCCCCTAAACACCAAACAAAAACATCATTTGCGACCTTAATTAAAGACACCATTTACTCACTTAACGGTTCATCATGTAATAGTGTGAACGTTAATCCGGTGTCAATTACCTGTTGCAACTTTGTTTGCTAAATCACTCGGGTGTGTAAATCGAACTCGACCAAACAAAGAAATCATGATCACCATGCGTGACATTTGGACTTGGAATCTTGAAGGGTAATTTTATAGCAATTTCTTTAATCGAGACAGATGAATCACTTCGAAAAATTGAATTTTTCGGATAATCGAAATTCGAATTATCGGTAGTTTTATTGCAATGGATAATAGTGAAGAAAGTCGGGACTGTCCGTCGTCTTCGAATAACCCAGTAGTTTCGGATAGTCGACGTTCGGATAACCGAGATTTGACTGTATATTATTTGAGGTAGGAATCCCAAATTCAGTTTTATGGATGGATCTTGGGGTTGGGGTGTGTCACATACCCATTTTTGTGTCACTGTGACCTTGACTTCTTACCTACTTTTTAGAATAATTGTGTCCTGAGCATATCTTGTATTGTAATCTCAAATTTTCTGGATGGATGCATCTTGGGTAGATGGAGTGTCATGTACCAGTTTTAAGGTCAATGTCAATGTGACCTTGACCTCATTTCTAGAATAATTGTGTCTCCTATATTATCTGAGGTAGGAATCCCAAATTTGGTGCATAGATTTATTTTTGGATGGTGATATGTTGCTTACCATTTTTAGCTCACCTGTCACGTAGTCGTCCGTCATCGTCCGTCATCGTCCGTTAACAATTGACTTAAATGACAACTCCTCCTAAACCCCTGGTCAAATTTGAAATAATTTCATACAAATGATCCTTGGATGGTCCTTTACAAAAAATTTTCAAATGGTTCTGGTCCTTTGCATATCTAGGTCACAGAGGCTAAAAATAGATTTTCCAGATGAAAACTTTAAAAATCTTCTTGTCTGAAACCAGAAGGCCTGGAGCCTTGATATTTGGTTTATAGCATCACCTAGTGGACCACTACCAAGTTTGTTCAAATTATAGCCCTGGGGCCAAAAATGGCCCCGCCCAGGGGGGTCACATGTTTTACATAGGCCTATATATAGGGAAAACATGAAAAAATCTTCTTGCTGAAACCAGAAGGCCTAGACTATTGATATTTAGTATTTAGCTTCGTCTAGTGGACCTTTACCAAGTTTGTTCAAATTATAGCTAAAAATGGCCCCCGCCCAGGGGGTCACATGTTTTACATAGGCTTATATAGGGAAATGTGAAAAAAATCTTCTTGTCTGAAACCACAAGGCCTAAAGCCTTGATATTTGGTATTTAGCATCATCTAGTGAACCTCTACCAAGTTTGTTCAAATTGTACCCCTGGGGCCAGAAATGGCCCCGCCCCGGGGACAAATGTTATACATAGGCTTATATAGGGAAAACTTGAAAAAATCTTCTTGTCTAAAACCAGAAGGCCTAGACTAATGATAATTGTTATTTAGTAACACCTAGTAGACCTTGACCAAGTTTGTTCAAATTATAGCCCTGGGGCCAAAATTGGCCCTGCACCGGGGGTCACATGTTTTACATAGGCTTATATAGGGAAAATGTGAAAAAAATCTTCTTGTCTGAAACAACAAGGCCTAGAGCCTTGATAGTTGGTATGTAGCATTATCTAGTGGATCTCTACCATGTTTGTTAGAATTATAGCCCTAGGCCGAAAATGGTCCCGCCCTAGGGGTCAATTGTTTTACATAGGTTTATTTAGGGAAAACGTGAAAAATACTTCTTGTCTGAAACCAGAAGGCCTAGACTATAAATATTTGGTATGTAGCATCACCTAGTGGACCTCTACCAATTGCAAGTTTTTTCATATACTAGCCCTTGGGCCAAAAATGGCCCCGCCCCGGGGTCACATGTTCTACATTGGCTTATATAGGGAAAATTCGATTAAATCTTCTTGTCTGAAACCACAAGGCCTAGAGCCTTGATATTTGGATTGAAGCATCACCTAGTGGACCTCTACCAAGTTTGTTCAAATTATACCCCTTGGGCCAAAAATGTTCCCGTCCTGGGGGTCAAATGTTTTACATAGGCTTCTATAGGGAAAATGTGAAAAAAACTTCATGTCTGAAACCACATGGCCTAGAACCTAGATATTTGGTATGTAGCATCAACTTGTGGACCTCTACCAAGTTTGTTCAAATTATACCCCTGCGGCTAAAAATGGTCCCGCCCTGGGGTCACATGTTGTATAGGCTTTTATAGGAAAATCATGAAAAAACCTTCCTGTCTGAAACCACAAGGCCTAGAGCCTTGATATTTGGTATGTAGCATCACCTAGTGAACCTCTACTATGTTAGTTTAAATTATAGCCCTATGGCCAAATTTGGCCCTGATCCGGGGTCAAATGTTTTACATAGGCTTCTATAGGGAAACCTGAAATAAAAACTTCATGTCTGAAACCACATGGCCTAGATGCTTGATAGATTATTTTCTTGCTGAGTAGTAATCGATTTTAGTGTCGATTAAAAAAAGTGCAACATCATTATAAACTGGTTAAAGGCATATGCCATGAGATAGGCAAAGTTTATTAGGGCAACAAACAATAATGCATTTTATAGAAGAGGTAACTTCCATAGCAATCAGAAGTACTTTCGTTTTAAGATTTTTCATGATGAATGCCAAATTTTGGCACTGTGAAGGACTGGTTTTAGACTCAATTACACTGACATACCCTGTATGAACATTTAAAATCTGACTTCCATCTCCATTTTGGCAAGACAACACAGAGGTTGCTAACTAGAGGATGCAATCTCATAGCAAACATATTTGAAAGTTCTCATTTTTGTCAGCCTTTATTTGAAGGTAATTTATCTATATCACCTGAGTAGGTGACGAACATCAAATTGTCGTAGTACTATTACATTTGTACCACAGTGGAATTCCAGCCCTGAAAATCAAAATTGGTTTTGAGAACAGAGGGCGAAAAGTGTTCAAAATTTTAGAACATTTTCCATACTAAAAGTTATGGAACATCCGCTGCATTTACTAAGCTGTAGTCCTTGTCATTAGGTTATCTACTTTTTTCATGCTCAACTCAATTAAGCATGAAATTTCAATAGCTCATGAAAGGTAAAATGTTCAAAAATATAGACTTCTCTTGCTTTAAAATTCTCAGATGCTATATTTATCATGCTAATAAATGTTAAAATGCCAACAGTTGTTGGCATTTTAACATTTATGAGCAGTTGATTTAAAAATAAGTTTTATAACCTCAGGGTTTTGTTATTTATTTCAGTGACTCATTATGATGGTAGACTAGTAAACATAGAAGTCTCTGAGATAAATTAGAATTCTGTGAAGAGGATATCTATCAAGTATTGGAAGCTTGTTGCTGATTGGCTGACTTATAAGCAAGTTATAGAAACTTGATTTTGGCTGATATATAAGCTATGGTGTTATGTGGAACCCCCAAAGTAAATGTTTGAACAGGTAGATAAAAAAAATAATCACAATTTTATGCTAAAAAAAGGATACTGATCCTGACCTATGCTGCTTTAACTCTTTTTATCTCCTAGTATTGTCTGTTTATAACTTTTGCAAACAGAATGGACCCAGATCAGGCCTGACAAAATGTTGGGCCTGATCTGGATCCAATCTATTTATCACTCAGATGGACATTGGTATTCCTGAAAGAAATTTAAAAAAAATAAAAAAAATCAGCAAATGACAAAAAAGCATGAAAAATTTCCCAGAGTGCAAAGAGTTAACTCCATATATGCTGGGTAACTGCTTTTATCTCTACTGCTGATTATTTTCAAAATTAACATATTGAAAAAATTCTTTCTGGAATATTGCCACAGTGTCAAATAGTATGGCAGATCTTTTGGCAGGCCTGGCCAGGAGGTTATAAAACTTTTTCCATGCTCATCTCAGCTGATCAGGAAATTTATCCTGCTCATAAATGTTAAAATGCCAACAATTGTTGGCATTTTAACATATATTAGCATGATAAATACAACATCTGAGAGGCTTAAAGCAAGAAACTTCTTCATTTGTCGGTATTTTAGTTTTTATGAGCAGTTGAAATTTTGTGCTCGGGTTGAGTTGGGCATTCAAAGTTTTATAACCTCGGAACCTGATCTAGATACAGACTGTTTGAAAAGGTTATCAGCATACGGCACTAACCGGCAAAGAGCTAAACAGTATTCCAGTCCATGTTAACAGCTAAGTGTCTTTCCATAAATAATCTGTGATCAATATGAGCAGAGGCTGGACAAAACCAAAGAAATTATGTGACCACCTGGTGAAGACTGGAACCATCCTGGAATGTGCCCAGTCTGATCAGTCTTTGCTGAATAGCAGACAAAGAGCTAAACAGTATTCCAGTCCATGTTAACAGCTATGTGTCTTTCCATAAATAATCTGTGATCAATATGAGCAGAGGCTGGACAAAACCAAAGAAATTATGTGACCACCTGGTGAAGACTGGAACCATCCTGGAATGTGCCCAGTCTGATCAGTCTTTGCTGAATAGCAGACAAAGAGCTAAACAGTATTCCAGTCCATGTTAACAGCTATGTGTCTTTCCATAAATAATCTGTGATCAATATGAGCAGAGGCTGGACAAAACCAAAGAAATTATGTGACCACCTGGTGAAGACTGGAACCATCCTGGAATGTGCCCTGTCTGATCAGTCTTTGCTGAATAGCAGACAAAGAGCTAAACAGTATTCCAGTCCATGTTAACAGCTATGTGTCTTTCCATAAATAATCTGTGATCAATATGAGCAGAGGCTAGACAAAACCAAGGAAATTATGTGACCACCTGGTGAAGACTGGAATCATCCTGGAATGTACCCTGTCTGATCAGTCTGCAGAATAGACTGGACATATTATTTGGTTGGTCAGGTTCATCACTGAGTACAGTAAAACCTGTGTGAAACGGCCACTCAAAAATAGACCAAACAAAGATCTTAATGACAAACAGAGGCTTAATGAAGGTCAAAAGTATTGCAGAATGCTCTTTTGGAGCATTCTGCAACACTTTCGACATGCATTAAGCAATACTTGGTCTTGAAAACCAATTTTCGGTCTTTTGAGAGTGGCCATTTTACACAGGTTGTACTGTATACTTGTCAGTTTATTGGTTTGTCCTGCTGTGACTCATATTTTTTACCCAAAGATTTTGTACATAGATTGTTTTCTTTATTTTTCTTAGAAAGGTTGTATTCATTCCTGATCATTGCAGTTTCATTCATCTATTTGCTAACATTATTGAAGGGATACAATTCACAAAATTATCATATGACGTTGCGTCTGAGTGTTAAATAACGTCATGCATTAAAATTGATAAACCACTAGTGGTTTACAGATTTTCGGGAAACGTTATGAAATGACGCTTTTAACGTCACGCATATGGCAAAACCCTAACGTTTTCATGTCAATAGATTTCAAATAATTTAAATAGACAATTCACATAAAAAATCAAGTCTCTAAGAAGCAACTAAATTAGAAAATGTCATCTGATGCAAATTATTGGTGGTGTTTTAATCGTTACAAGAAAAGAAGGCTATTCTTTATCCTTAAAGCGTCAAGAAAAAAATCCATCTGAAAATGTCGTCTGCTGTTAATAATTGCCTAACTTTACTGACTAATTAAGTATATAAGCAAACAGCTGGACCCAGAACAGACTGTTGAAGCAGTCTGATCTGAGTCCACACTGTTTGCCATGGAGGCTTCTTAAACATTTCAGCAGAGGAGAAAAGCAGACGACTTTTGTTGCGATTGGCGCATTAAGGGTTTAAGCATGATTACACAACCTTATTCAAATATATCATCATCACTGCAGCAGACGACAATTTTAGGACATCTTGGTTCATTGCATGGGTATGTCAAGTAGCAGATGGTAAATTTTGTGATAACTTGATTTTCATGGAAAATAAAACTAGCCGACAATTCACATGAAATATCAAGTCTGATTGTGTTCCTTAGAGTAGAAATCAAAAAGTAAAAATGTCGCCTGCTGCATATTTTGTCAGTAGAAATACCAATATTATAGCTGGACCAATGAAATAGATCTCTTGAAAATATATTGCAGTTGCTCAAGATGAACAAATTATAGTGTGTGTGTGTGTGTTATTTTTTTTGATAATATATTTTACAACTTCACGGCTCAAGCATGAATAGGTTGTACAGACAAATTATAGTGTGTGTGTTATTTTTTGATAATATATTTTACAACTCCATGCTCAAGCATGAATAGGTTGTGCAGGCAAAACAGATTGAACAGCTTATTATATGAGCCTCTTCCTGAGAAAACCTGTCTTCGGGGTTTCCCACAAAGCGAGTTTCAAACCAGTCTCCTTAGGTACAGAGACTAGCTAGAAAATTGAAATTTCACCTGAAGTAAGTTAACATATGATACTTTCCAAAAAGCGAATAACAAAGGCGCTGATCAGACTGCGCGGATGCGCAGGCTGATCTGCACCTGTGTTGTTCGCAACCCCCGAAGACAGGTTTTCTCGCGTTGCGGCCCATATGAGCCTCGTCCTGAGAAAACCTGACTGTGTTGCAAGCCAACAACAAAGGTGCAGACTAGGCTGTGCACACGGGAAATCTGACCAGTGTCTTTGTTTTTCACTTGTTACAAAGTGCAATATTTAGGCTTGGGTCGTACAAACTTTCAATATTCTGGCTAGTCTCTGTAGCTGAGCAGACTGGTTGGAGCTTGACCTCTTCGCTAACCCTAAAGACAGGTTTTCTGGCAATGAGACCCGCATGATAATAATGGTGTTGAACAGATTCTCTGACTATTATGTGGGCCTCAGTCTGAGAAAACCTGTCTTCGGGGTTCGCGAACAACAAAGGGTCTTTGTTATTCACTTTTTTGAAAGTATCATATCTAAGCTTGGACAAGCTTTGACCTAGTATACACTGACTGGTCACTGACATACAGGTAAATGTATGTATTGGAAATATGTTGTCGAGGCCGAGCTTTCAAAACTGATGTATGTTGAAGATTAAATAATCATATCTCCATTATTTGTCTGCACATCTGTGATTTTTCTACAAAAAGCAGTGCTTCAATATACTATCTTTAAGACTGTATTGTTATATTTATTGAAAGTTTATCTGTCTTTATGAACATCAGCAAGAAACCAAGGTACCCTTTTTAGCTATTTTTGGCATTTTTAGCCAGAAATCAACCTAAAAAGATGATAAAACTTCAAAGGGGCTCTTGCATGGTAAAGGAAATTAACATGGGAGTCTGCCCACTCTTGGATTTTGAAAATGTTATGTTATTTAATTGTCTGGGGTATAACTTTAATATTTATGGTGTGTTTGAGTTTTTATGCAATTCCATTTCTAATTTATGACGTCATGAATGATATCACTATAATACCTTAGGGTACCCAGTTATAATCATTTCTAAAGTAATTGACATATCATGTAACGGGCGGAGAAATGTTTTATTAAATAGCTATATCATTGATAAGTTCGCTGTTACTTAAAATGGCTTTGTATAAATTAGGATATTGGGTGGGCATTCATTTTTATAGCATGGTACCCCAATTTTTTACTGTATATTTTGTATTCAGTCAGATTTGGAATTAACATTTTTACAAGTTGCGGTCTTTGTCAAGATACCATTTCAACATATAAACTATCCATATATGTGAGGAATATATAGACCAAATTTCATGAAATTCAAGGACCAGTAACATATTTTTTTTAACTTGATGTAAACACATGGCCCTAATTCATCGAAATGTAAAAAATACAATAATTATGTTTCAGTGTAAAACATACTTGAATACTTGCTTATTTTGAATCATCATTCTAGAACGTTTATTGGTAGAAGTTGATATGTTCAGTGTTTTCCCCTATTATGGATTGGAAAAAGAAAAAAACAGTATTCTTTGATATTAAGTGCCACGATTCTTTTTTTAATGAAGTGCTTACACAATAATATTAGCCAAATGATACAATATGTCGACACATGTAGTTAACACATCTAGTTTCTAACATTAAAACTACATCTAGCCAATGTTACTCTTAATATGTAACATTATTAAGAATTTTAATTCATACAGAAGAGAAACCTTATGACAAGTCAGTTCATACAGGAGAAGAACCTTATATCATGATTTTATAATTGTAAGACTCATTAATAAACCTGCTTCACAAAAATAACCCCCTGTCAAACCTATTGGTTAAAATTAACCATTTTGGTCGCAGATAACTCTTGGCTTCAAAGGTATTGCTAATTTAATGCTTAAATCTTCTATGTTCATTCTATTTTGTGAAACTGATGCTGATTTCCATCAAATAGCTACATTAATACTTTAGCTGGCTGTATATTCTAGCCATACAGTTTTGTTTCTGGATCTCAATTATTCATGTAGAACACTGTTTTATGATACCTTTGATAAGACTGTTACACATTATCCTGGTCACGGCACCAAAATGTGGTTCCTCTAGTTCAGTTGGGATGTAAAGGAAATATTTAGTCTTCTTGTTGTCAAATGTATTGTTAGGATATTATGTTTCTTAAACAATATCATGCAGGACTTGAGGAAGTGATACACATTGTCTTGGCCCCATAGTGCCATGACACAGGGCCATGACCTTCGGCATTTCTGACCATTGAATCATTAAAAATTGTCTAAACATGTCTTTCTTCAAGAAAAGTGGAAGTAGATTAAAGAACAACCTCCTTATGTCGAGTTATTGATTTATTTGAACTAAATAATTAATTTTGCTAAAACTGACCTATACCCATAAGAGGTAGGAAATGACAGTTACCGGTTTTGGATTTTCATGATATTTGGCTCAGATCAGCAGTATATATATGGCATGTTTTTTGTGATAATATGATATCTTGACAAAGACTAGAATATATCCATCTTTTGAATTGAATGTTGAATGTTTTGTAAATTTTTGAAAAAAATATATTGAAATTTTACAATCACTTCTTCTGAAAACGTAAACCATAATTTATCCAAATTGTTTCTTGGTATTAAAATAATGTCTATGGTATTTTGGATTCAATCTAGATGGCAAATCATAGAAATAAACAAAACTATAGATTTAGGACATGGAAATTTAGAGACAGGTACCACCTCAAAGGTGGAGTATGTCAGGGTTGCTTCCTAAGCCTTATTCTTAACTATCTTATTCGATAAATACATTTTCATAGTTCGTATATAACGAGTTATTAATATGCAAAGTTTGAAGAAAATCCATGCGTGGGCACAGATGAAAGTACCCCTTTATTGACTGTAACTTGTAAAATTTCATTTTTGCATACCGGGAATTACTTTACATAATCTTGGGTCTGTTTAGAATTAATTTTATTGGCTGTAGTACTTTGAAATAGCGCTAAAACATAGCCTCGACAACATAACTTTATATTTCCGTCAGTTACCAGTCCGTTTATACTGGGTCTGAGCAACAAGTGAAATTTCATTTTTTCTAGCTAGTCTCTGTAGTTGAGCAGGCTGGTTTGAGCATGACCTCGTCGCTAACCCCAAAGACAGGTTTTCTCGCGATGAGGCCCTCATGATAATGGTGTTGAACGGTTTCACTGCTGATTGGGCAGCCTATATGATAATGGTGCTCAAGCACATTTTAGGTGCACACATTTACATTTGGGTGCAAGTGTGACAGACTCTGACATTTTAAGCCTTATGAAGGTTAAAAAATTTTAAGTTGATGTTTTTCATTCCACAGGTTATAAGGCCAAATAAAAAAATAAGTGTGTTTTGAAAACCGGTCTGAAAATTTAAGGTAGGGTAGGCACACATATATATTTTTTAAAAAAAATCTGGAAAAATACAATTTTATGCATTTTGAAAGGCAAAATGCCTTTCAAAATGCATAAAATTATATTTTTTCCAGAAAACCTGAAAAAAATTCTAGGTTTCAGCAGTAAATTTAGGTAGGTTCGGGTTACCCTAAACAAAGGTTTTTTTGTATTTGGCCTAATTTCAAAAAAAATAGTGTATCTTAATCTTTCTCAGAGCTTCGATTTTGTCTTAGCAAACAGTGCAGACCCTGATGAAATGACACATTATGCGGTAATTTATCTGGGTCTTTACCGTTTGCCAAAGTACTAAATTTTAGGAGTTTCTGGTCTTCAAAGGGTTACCGGTAAGCACAATTTTGAAAACGTCGTCTTGCGTTATATTGCATCTTATCAGGTACCTCTCATATTAACTGCATCATTGCACGTTGACCTGATAAACGTTGTCTATCTCAGGTCATGTGTCTTTATCAAGTCATGATGACGTTGCACATTTTGAATGATGTCGTCAATGACGTTGATTTCACAGGAAAATCTACAATTATGTCATAACCGCTAGTTTGAAGAGTGAACCAACTTGTAAACTGATAATATAATTCTAGATTTGTGTCATTTGATATCAAGTTTACCAGGCTCAGCTTCAAGAACACATGTTGAATCGCTTGGCAAGCCACGCGATTCAACAAGCATTCTTAGAACCTTGTCTGGTAAACTTGATATCAAAAGACATTCACCTAATATTCTCTATATACGTGTCATTTCAAAACATTTTTTTTTGGGGAGGGGGGGGGGGGGGGGGGGGTATAGATTATAGCTATACGCTATTATGCATATTTTTTGGTAACCAGAGGTTGATTCTGGGTTTAGAAATCATAAATTTTTAGATCATTTGACTCAATTTTTGCTTGTTGTCAGTGTGATAGGGCCTTGACGCAACAACTCAACGAATCATATGCCATTATAGAATCGTTTAATAAGTTACCTATTGATAATGTGTATGAAAGACAAAATGTGCTATAATTGTTGTTGTTTTTAAACTACTATTTTAGCAGCATAAGAAATTGCGCCATTGTTACCGTTGAATAGTTTTTAACCCTGATTGTATTAGATGAAGCCTTCCCTTTAGATAGATACAATGAAGTTGGGATTTTAGAATTAACTCTTTGCCCTCTGGTAAATTTTCCCCGCATTTTTGTCATCTGCTGATTTTTTTCAAAATTAACATTTTCAAAAAATTCTTTCAGAAACACTATCAGAATATCAAACAGTTTGGATCAGATCAGGATGAATGTTATATCAGTCTTGATCTGGGTCCAAACTATTTGCAAAGGTTATCAGCACACGACAAATGGCGATGGCAGTCAAAGAGTAAGAGTCAGTCCAACTAAGACAATTGGTGAGTCATTTTTGTTGAAAATAGTAAATGTTAGGTTGTAATGGTTTGTTCAAATTTTAGTTTTGTGGTTGCCATCGAAATGTTGTGTTCTACTTATTGATTCCTTTAAATGTGTTCCATATTTTTGTTCTTGTTTAGTTCTTACATTTTTATTCAATGTTTCTTTTAAGTGTTGTACATAATTCTTTAGTATCAGCTGTTTGTATGAAGCGAACCAGACTTCTGACAGACATCCTTGATTGCTAAGACGAGGGAATTTGCTGTACATATCATTCATTACATGTAAATCATGTTCCCGATCAGATTTCATTTGAAAAAAAATATCTAAAGGACAAGAGTTGAACAGCATTTACCTTGTTGCATGGGAGCACAGTATCTCAGTGGTAGAATGCTTGAGTTGGGGGTTCCAGCCTCACTGGCAGCATTGTGTTCTGTCCTTCAGCAAGACACATTAATCCCTGCTTAGTACTGGTTCAATCTAGGAAGACCTGTCCTGACATGACTGAAAAACTGTTGACTGAGACATAAAGAATCAAATCAAACAAACACAAACAAAAAAACCTAGTTGCGCTCAGAAAGGCCAGAACTTTCTATACTATTATTTAGAATACAAGCTTTGTTGCCCCCTCATGTGAAACATCATATAGCTAGCATAGAGATTTTGTTACTTATCACATTGATAAGTAGAAGCCCAGTGTCTCAGTGGTAGAGTGCTTGACTGGAAATCTAGGGGTTGCAGGTTCAAGCCTCACAGGGGACACTGCTTTGTGTCCTTAAGAAAGACACTTTATTCTCTGCTTAGTACTGGTTCAACTCAGGAAGATCTATCAGTGCACATTGTACATTCTTGGAAAGCAGTTTGCTGCTCACATACACAAAGTATAGAAGAAGAAAAAGACTCGGGCAAAATATAAAGACTTCTAGCCCCACTGGATAGTTGTGTTTGTACATTAAAAGCATGACTTGACACATATGCTATAGGGTATTATTATTCCATTTTTGCATAAAAAGCCATGCCTTGTGCTATGAACATTCATGTGTTAACCAGCACAAACCCATGTATTAATAAGGCAATTCATGTGATGTTAATGCAAGGCTTTTGATTTTGCATATATGCATTCTGGGGCCATCACAAAAATTGACTTCATCAACAGTGACACGCATAGAAGTGGACATAATTTAGTGATGTCATTTGGTGGTGATGATGCAAGTCTTTTTGCTCTGAAATTGGCATTTTTAACCCTTTGCCTGCTATGAAAAAAAAAGCATCTGAAAAAGTTATCTGCTGAAATTGTCTGCTGCATGTTTGATTTAGTTCTTTATGTCCCCATCAACAACATTTCAGTTAAACAGGGATGGGTATTCCTCGGTTGAACCAGTACCAAGCTAGGATAAATGTGTTTTGCTCAAGGACCACAATGCAGTGGCGGCGGTGAGGCTCAAACCCGTGGCCCCTCGGTCTCGAGTCAAGCACTCTACCACTGAGCCACAGCGCTCAGTCTGCTGCATGTAAATGCTGATGTCAATGACTAATTTCAGCAGTCACGCAAACAGTGTGAACCCTGATGAGACTGCTCCTAGAGGAGCAGTCTCATCTGGGTCCAGACTGTTTGCTACTAGACATTTTAAAAAGACCAGCAGATGACGCACAGCAAACAATATTTAGTCGCTATAAGCAGCCATAGAGTTAAAACTACCCATCTTTCATTCTTTTTGTGCCATTTTGAGTGTAACAAAAATACTTTTATAAGCCTTTAAGCAAATAAAAAACTTTATGCAATGATAGCAATCATACATATTTTTCTGATACATGAACATCTGCTTGGCCCCTCATGGGTTGTTAAAAATGCCCTTGGGGCCCAGCAGATGCTAATAAATAGAAGATCATGTTTGATCACTATATTATTCCATGGGGGAAGCCAATTGGGCCTTGACGCGAGAAAACCTGTCTTCGGGGTTTGTGAACAACACAGTTGCAGACCAGCCTGCGCATTCCTGCAGTCTGATCAGCGCCTTTGTTATTCGCTTTTTGAAAAGTATCATATGCAAACTTCCTTTGGTGAAATTTCAATCTTCTAGCTAGTCTCTGTAGCTAAGGATACTGGTTTGAAACTCACTTTCTTGGAAACCTTGAAGACAGGTTTTCTCGCGACGAGGCCCAATTAATATCACTCTTCAGTTCTAGTCATGGTAGATACTGACTTAGTTTTAAAAGAATTAGAATTAACCCATTTAAGCCAAATGGACTTGCCTACCCTTGTCAGTGGGACAAGTCCATTTCCAATTTTAGGGGTGTTGGGCGGTATTTTTCATTTTTTCCAAATTTTAATAAAACATTCTGTAAGCAAACAGTGCAGACCCTGATCAGATGCTACAGAATCTGAAATAGGTCTGCACTGTTTGCCTACGCCCCACAAAAAGGATGCTAGGCTTACATGGGTTAAAAAATAGATTCACGTTGGCAGTGATTTGGTAGTCAATATATCACTAGACTTTACCATTAGCTATATAGACAGGATGTGTTAGAATATAATATCAGTCACTATATACGGCAACCTGTTTTGAGCCTGATCTCACTATACATACAGCATGTAGTTAGGACTAGTTTCTTTTTCAAAAAAAAAAGTACCAGTTACTTGTATATCATTTTTCCAGCCATAAAAGAACAAATGTGCAATATTTCACCTTGAATCTCTGAGTTTTAAGTAGTAAAACACAGGAATAATGGGGGTTTTAGATAGGGATAAGTGTAGTCATGAAAAAATTAGATATAAACAAGCATATAGTGATTCTGTAGGGATCGTCCATGAGAAAGATTATAAGAACCTATCATGAGTGTGAGGGTGGGACAGAAAAATCTATCCTGAGGATCACCAATGGGCATCACGAGGACTAGCCTAGTGATGACAAACCGTGATCGCAAAGGATTTTTGTATCCTATCCTCAAACTAATATATTCTTTTTCTTGTTCACTGTTTAATACAACATTTAAATATTTTTTAAAAGGACTCCCAGAAATTCCTGAATATGCTGAGATGGGACATAGCATGATGACGTCACTTTAACTTAACAATGACGTCACTTGTCTTCCGACTTGCGGATGTTCATTTTTATCCTTCCCACAGGTTGGTACGGGGTTTTTGAGATACATGGGTGAAAGTTTTCAGGATTATTCCTGAATTCAGGATTTTGAGGCTGACTTTCCATAGAAAGTCAGCCTCAAAATACTGAATTTGGAGAATTATAATGGCTTCGCTGATTTTTTATCAGTTTATCTAAAGACAACTGACCATTTAGACTTGAAAGTGTCAATATTTTGCAGGGATACTGCAAGTTTTAAGATTGAAAGTTTAGGATTTTTGAAATTTTGAACTTTCTCCCATGGAGATAGAATTTTATCACATGAGTACTATTGACTTTTGCATGTAGCTAGTTGAACTATTATACTTTCTAGGGAGTTAATTATACATACTGATCAGACTGCACAGGTTCACAAGGTAGTCTGCACCTTTGTTGTTGGCATACAAGCAAATCAGGCCTCGAGGTTATAATACTTTTTTCTTTCTCAACTCAATGCACGAAATTTCAACTGCTCATAAAAACTAAAATACAGACAAATAAAGAAGTTTCTTGCTTTACTTCTCTCAGATGTTGTGTTTATCAGGCTAATAAATGTTAAAATGCCAACAATTGTTGGCATTTTAATATTTATGAGCAGGATAAATTTTATGCTCAGTTGAGTTGAGCATGAAAAAAGTTTTATAACCTCGGGGCCAGGTTTCGATGAGACCTATATTACATTATATATTTGTACATGAAAAGAAACACCGTATTGCGCGATTTATAATGTACACTTTTCTACCCCAAAAATCCTGTAAAAATTGAGGTACCTGTTTTAGAACAGGACATCAAATTTACAAAAAAAAAAAATCTCCACATTCTCAGAGCAGTTTTGTCATGAAATCCAATGTGGTTGGGAATCAAAGTCCCCCCGAAAAAAGGTTAATGCAGTTATTTTTGAATGCCATACCACCTCATATTGATGATTTTATAATCAAAACATATAAGTATTGGATATATATTGTGTGAATTTGCACTTTTAGGTTTAGTTTTGTGGCTTACCAGCCATTTGCTTGTCCTTGACACAGAGAAAGAGAGATAACTCCAACAACCAAATTAACAGGCTAATTTTAGAAAATGTCTTTCTTCTCTCTTTCAATGATTAGGGTCTGCACATGAGGTGAAGGTATTTAGCACACACGCTAAATATTGGGAATGGTTGTACAGATATACATTTTTGTTCTAAATCTTCTTTTACTTCAATTACTTGTGAGTTTGAGTTGTAAAAGCTCTAACGGCATTGTGCAAATGCGCACACTGTTTGAGCATTTGCCTGTTTCTTATGTAATAAGATCCAATTTTTCTAGTGCTGGAAAATGACATGGGTATGCAGTCAATGTATACTGTGTGGTCAGTGGCAGATTGACTTTAATTGGGCCCCGTCGCGAGAAAACCTGTCTTCGGGTTTCCGACAAAGCGAGATTCAAACCAGTCTCCTCAGCTACAGAGACAAGCTAGAAAATTGAAATTTCACCTGTAGCAAGTGTATATATGTTACTTTCCAAAAAGCAAATAACAAAGGCGCTGATCAGACTGCGGGGATGCGCAGGCTGGTCTGCGCCTGTGTTGTTCGCAAACCCCCGAAGACAGGTTTTCTCGCGTTGTGGCCCAATTGATGTTTGCAAATTCCGCTGCAAGATGTAATAAACCGCATGTCATCTTGTAAATGGTGTTAATTTAGAGACATTTCGTCTTGATAAGTTGGCTCATTTTTCACCTGGAAACTCACCAATCCTGCCCAACAGATCCAGTAACCTTTAAATCTTAAACAATATCCAGCAAAATCTGCACGTTTTCTGTGGGACTTGAGCATGTTATCTGCGGCTGACACAGAGCTATCGGCCCTTTATCGGCAGTATAACAGAGAATCACAGACTCACTTAGTGCTCTATATATGATACCAGGAGCATGACTTTTTCCCACGGATCTGGGGCTCAAGAGAGGGTGCACAGAATGCATGAGTGCGTATTATGCATCGCGAAATACATCGACTGAATTTATTTATTTTCCTGCCAGTCATGACTTATTGTCTGCTTTCTCATCTGCTTATTTCTTAGACAGCCTATATTGCAAACAATATAGACCGGATGCAAGGGAGCAGTCTGATCCCGGTCTATATTGTGTATAATTTCTTTGAAAAATTGAGTGACAGGGTTCGCACAGGCTTAAAAAGTAGAGGGCTTTCTTGAAAAGTCCTTGAAAATTATATATGCCTTGAAAAGTACTGGAAAATCACTCAAAAGCCTTGAAAAGTCCTTGAATTCTACAATTTTCTGTAGGAGTTAGCACTGTTGATAGGGATGTAAATCAGTATTAAATTGTTGTGCCTTTATTTTGGTGCAGCATAATATAAGCACAACAATTTTATGCTTATTTTCCAGAACTAATGTCACCAATTATCTCAGTTTAGCATTTCTGAAGTAGAATTTTAACACTTAAATCATTTTTCCTAAACTTTTAGTCCTTGAAAACAGTAAGATAGTCTTTAAAAGTCCTCGAAAAGTCCTTGAATTTGACTCCTACTTGCCTGTATGAACCCTGTATGAAGTGCACTTGAATACATGCAGCAGATGTAAAAAGCAGACAACATTTTAGGCCAAAAAATAGTGGAGTGATAAAGGTTAATATTTTCTACTGTTTTAATTATTTCCTGTAAATATGTTTAGATTTTCTTAAATTATAAATGTACATAACTATTTATATAACATCCAGAGCTTTTCACTTTTATGAAATTGTTTTGATATACATCTGTGTACCATATTTTAAAATAGAATCAAATGAATTTAACCATTTAAGTGCCAATCTCAGCTCTGGCAGATAAATATGTGCTGTATTTCAACAATTACAGGGCAAATAAATCATGATATTTTATGCAGTAATGAAACAATTATCTTATCAAAATATTGTGTAGTATGCTGCAAAATTTTGATGGTATGTCAGCAGTGTATAAAGTACAACCTGTGTAAAACGGCCACTCTCATAAAGACCAAAAATGCTTTTCAAGACCAATTATCACTTAATGCAGGTCAAAAGTATTGCAGAATGCTCCAAAGGGAGCATTCTGCAAAACTTTCGACCTTCATTAAGCTACCATTCGTCATTAAGATCTTTGTTTTGTCTATTTTTGAGTGGCCGTTTTACACAGGTCTTACTGTAATTAAAAATGTTTTTCTTTTTTCTCAACATAAGCATATGTTGTGGGTACTCTAAATAACCATCTCAATGGTTCAGGGAGGCAGCACTAGATAGAACCAAGACTTGTTGTCTCACTTATCAGACTGGTGTCTCACAATCTACTGCCTTCTGAAAATGCCAACTGCCTATTACACCAGCTGCATATATTTAAATTAACTTCCGACTGCTTTTATCTGACTTGAATGAAAACACTATGAAACCATAATCAGCCTACTTATAAGGGAGCAGGCTGATCTGGGTCCATATTGTTTGCTAAAGTACATAAGCAGATGAGATGGCATATGTTTGCTTCTATGGTTATACAGTAAAAGCGGCTACTCAAAAAGAAGACCAAAAAATGTTTTTTTAAGACCCATTATTGCTTAATGCAGTTCTTTTCACCTTCATTAAGCTACCGTTTGTCTTTAAGACCTTTGTTTTGTCTATTTTTGAGTGGCCGCTTAAGACATGTTTTCTTGTAGTAATCTGCCATGAAATTGAATAAATGCAACAGACATAATAAGCAGACAACATTTTCAGATCAAAGAATATTGGCAGAATAAGGGTTAAAAATACTGTCTAAGACATAATAATAGACTTGAGCCGCAGCATAGGATTCCCAACAATGTGGTATGTGCAACCAGCAAAGCCTCAGATCAGCCTGCTCATACGCGCAGTCTGATCAGAGCCCTAGGGAGTGGCTTGAATATTCTAGGACTGTTAAGCCACTGACTGAACATCATTTGGAGTTTCTAAGCTTAAAAGGAGGCTGCACAGGCTCGTCTGAGTCTACATTTGTCCAAATGACACATTGTTGGAAATCACATGTCGCGGCTCTAGTATCATTTTAAATGGCTCATTTTTTCCGCCAATCATGACAAACATTTATCGTCTGTTTTGGCATGAACTTGTGCTATGGTAGCCAATATTACAAACATAATGGACTTCTATAAGATCGCTCCATGGGAAGGGGGGTTCATAGTGTTTGCTTTAATTTTTAGCTCACCTGAGCCGAAAGTGAGGTATAAGTATGGCAATGGTCCTGCGTCTGCGCCAGCCGTCCACACTTTCAAAGTAGTATATCTCTAATGTCTGTTGGCCAATTTTGATTAAATTTCATCTAAAACGTCATCAGGCAGGGGAAAGGCTGCATAAGGTTTTTGGGCTGATTGGATTGGAACTCTGGTTGCCATGGCAACATAAAGCTCCCATAAACTTATAATTGGGAACACTTTAAAAATCTTTGTTTCTGAAATCATGAGGCCAAAAGCTTATATATTTGGTATGTAGCAATGTCTACTGGTCCTCTACATAAATCCTGCCAATCACATGCTTGGGGTCTAAACTCCCCCGCCCCGGTATCAAGAGTTTCCATAGACTTTTAATGGGAAAATCTTAAAAAAAAATCTTCTGAATCCATGAGGCCCACAGCTTACATATTTAGTATGTAGCAATATCTAGTGATCCCCTACATAAATCCTGCCAACCATACCCCTCAGGTCCTAATTGGCCATGCCGTGGTGGTCTTTAGTTCCCATTGGCTTATCATGGGCAAAACTTTACAAATCTTCTTCTCTAAAGTCATGAGGCCCTCATCTTTATTTTTATATACATGTAGAGGTATTTAGCATGTTGCAATGCTTAGTGCTCTACATAAACCCGACCAACCATCCCCCTGGGGTCCAAAGTGGCTACACCATGGGGCCATTGGCTCCCATAACTCATATTAAAAAAAACATTGACATTTTTCTGAAACCATTAGGCCAACAACTCAGGTGAGCGGTATAGGCTCACTGAGCCTCATCTGAAGTGTGTTTTGATTCATGCAGCAGACCTAAAAAGCAGACAACATTTTCAAGCCCAAAATATTGGTGGAAAGGGGTTAATAAGTATAGGCAAGAAATCTTTTGTTGAGGTACATTGTAGACATACTTTAGTTAGAAAACCATCCCCTTGGTGCTATTGAAAAACTTGACCCTCAAAGTACCACATATGATTGGCAGCAGAGGACAATTCGAAATTTTATTACTATTTTTAGCAATCAAATAAGGCTTGGCAATTCATGTAAATGAATTGCTGGCAGATGATTCATATGAAATATCAAGCCTTATTTTTCTCAAAAATCAAGAGTTATTGCAAAATGTGTCATCTTTCTCCTCTGCGGTAACATGTTTACACAATGTGACGTTATCAAAAAATTGGCGCAACATTATTTGCTACAGCTTTGAAAAGTCACGTCACACGGTACATGTATCTTTTTTTTTTTTTTTTAATTTTATTGACTTTATCGCTGAAGATTTTTTTTATATAGGTACATAATAAAAACATCATTACTTAAGTAACTTGATCTGATGGGTCGGATCACGTCTCATGGCTGCGCCAGGAACTACCAGATCACACTCGCTCGTGTGATCGGATTGTTCTTGACGCAGCCACTCGACGTGGTCCGACCCATCAGATGAAGTTTCTAAAGTAACAATGTGTATTTATATTTATCTTGATCTACATGTACATGTAGACAAAATGTTAAAGCTGCAGAGTCTGTAACTTTTGATCTTCTAATTTTAAAAATGATGTTTTTATTTTTCAAGAACAGAGTAAAAATACTCCAATTCAGGTAAAGATTTTACCATTTTCGTAAATCTTAACAAGTTATCACTATCAAAACAACTGCATTTATGTTAAAATTCCACGGTCTAGAATTATTGGAGGGACGCAAATAATTACCAACAAGAGAAAAAAACACCTATTTGATAAGATAATTCACTTTTCAATGCAGTTTTCAGCTGTACTGAACATTTTTATTGTGAAAACATAGCTTAATTCTACTATTACAAATGATTTAAAAAGAAAATAAAAAATTTCGAAAAATGTTCATAGTTACAGAGTATGCAGCTTTAAGCTATATTTATATATGGATATCTACATTGTAAAACTGTGATTTTTGCTTTATAAGTAATACTTTTTTATATAAATTTGATAGTTTTATAATGATAGTCCAGAGATTATATATTGAATCTGTTGATCAAATGGAGATAATTTATAGAAATATTTTGTTGAAATGTACGTTGTACAATTTTTTAAAATATATAAATATGGTAAATGTTCTTGAATTTCAAACACTAGTTGCCTTCCAAAAAGACCTAAACAAACAGTTCATACCCAGATCAGACTGATACCAAAGAAGCAGTCTGATCAGGGTCTTACCTGTTTGTTTATGTAAATTTCAGACTTGATAACCAACATTTTATTTTAGGAAAAAGAACAAGAAAAGTGTTGAAAATTTTAGAGCATTTACCGTATAAACTAATATATACCATGTGAATGTTATGAGAAATTCTGCTTTTGTAGTATGCTAAGTTGTGCAGGCCAGTGTGTATTTCCACACTCTGACCACCCCTTTGTTATTCCTTGTCTGCAAATGATAAATGCTTTACATATACCACCAGATAAGACTGTGTAACTGATTTATTTTCATATTCCTCGACCAAAAAATGTTATGGGCATTCAAAATAACCATCTTAAAGAGACAGTTCATTTGAGCACCCAGAACACATGTTTAATGGATAAGAAAATTATCTTGCTTATCTAGGCCTATGTTTACATGCAAAATCTAAATGTTCAAGATTAGGCTAGTCACTGTAGCTAAACATAGTCCTTCTAATCTCACCTATGTTAGCTCATCTGAGCCAAAGGCTCACAGGGAGCTACAGTAAAACCTTCTTAAGTGGCCACTCAAAATAGACAAAACAAAGGTCTTAAAGACAAATGATAGCTTAATGACGTTCGGAAGTATTGAAAAATACTTTTGACCTGCATTAAGTGATAATCAATCTTGAAAAACAATTATGGTCTTCTTTTTGAGTGACTGCTCTAAAAGGCAGGTTTTACTGTATTAGTATAACTATGCCTGTTGTTCATCCTTCAATATTTTCTAACATCTTAAACCACTGGGCCAATTCAACTCAAATTTCAGGTGGCGACTCCTTAAGGTCGGGGAACGAAAGCTTGCACAAAATGTTTCTGGTCACATGACCAAGATGGCTGCCATGCCCATAAACGGTTAAAACCCTTTAAAAATCTTCTCTGGAACCAAGAGGCAAATGGCCTTGGGACTTGGTATGTAGCTTTGGAGATGTTGGCCTTACCACACTGGTCAATGTAAACGCACCGGTGGTTGCTACAACGAGCTGGTGGTTGCATTTTTCAACACCGGTGGTGGCGTAAAAGGTAAAAAAAATCTATACCTGTTGACTTTATTATTTTTTTATAAACTTGCATTTATTTTATTTGTGATGACACCTGGCGCACAGACCACCGGTAACATTGCAGTTTATGGCTCTGCCAAGCAATTGGTGATATAATTCATGGTTTGGACTGCAAATCCAACAAAGTTCTGGAGTTTTGACGTGACAGGTGCTTTTTTCTAGTGTAACTGCCTAAATTGAGTGAAATCTGCATGTCCAAGCGCAGCTGTTGTCATATTCCCATGAAATAACATCCAAAAACGATTACTACTTTGGGTTTTTTTCTTGGTAAACTAGCAAATGTTTTATTGAGGAATTTTTATTACAACGCACTGGGAGCATTTTTTGACGCTTTGATACAACGCACTGATGGTTGCACAGAATTCCTGTGGTTGCCGGTGCAGACTCACCATATCATTCGCTGTTCACATAAACGTTGCAAAAATCGCCATTTCAACCAGCGCATGATATTTCGATACTGTATAGAAGGCTCAGGCGAGCCTGTGCAAACGTGCATACTCCCAAGAGCCTTTGCTGCCAGCACAAGAGATCTTGATATTTATTACATTGTCCAGTGACTGCCTGCGCAAATGTGCAGACTCACCAGAGTATTCGCTGCTGGCGTGAATAGCACACAAATCGCCATTTAAGGCAGCACAAGAGATTTTGTACAGTGACGAAGGCTAAGGTAAGCCTGTGCAAATGTGCAGACTCGCCAGATCCTTTGCTGCTCGCACAAAATGGCATTCAATCGCCATTTTAGTCACCACATGAGAATTTTTAATTGTGACGAAGGCTCAAACTAGACCAGGCAAATGTGGCCAAAGCCATCGCTGTTCGCATGAATGACACCCAAAAATAGTGAGCATCACAATCACAAACTGCAGACAAACCCATGGCACTGAGTAGAATAGCCACACAACAATCACGAGACACCAGGAAGACAAACTAAGCAAAGCAGCCAGCTCTCTCTCTTCCCCATCAAGATGATTGTAAAACAAGAATGGACGTAAAGTAACAAAATATAGAACAATTACAGAATCCTGTAATGTGAGTAACAATCAACAACGAATCAACAACAACAGAATCACCGCCTTAGAACAGACAGCAGCCTATACCTCTGGGGTGCTAAAATTGCATTTTACTGGTACCAAATCTTCGCCCTAGATTCTGCTGTTGTTGAAGCACAAAAATTTTAAGCTCGCATGGAGGCTTATTAACTATTGTAATGTATCATAACGGACAAACAATCTCATTAAATTAAAAGTTTTGGGGCCAATCTGAAAAATAGGCGGAAACACTCTCAAAGTGCGAACAGGGCTAGCTCTGGGGCATCTCTGGTGAGGCTACACATTTGCAGAGTCATGCTTGAGCCTTCGCCAGTGTACAAAAACCACAAAATCTATGCCTATTCACCGTATGATTTCTTTATAAGCTTACTTTTATTTTACTTTTGATGACCCAATGCGCACAAACCGTCAGAAACATTGCAGTTTATGGCTCTGCCATGCAATTGGCGTTTTAATCCATGGTTTGACCGATAAATCCGACACAGTTGTGGAGTTTGACAGTGACAGGTGTTTTTTCTATTGTGACTGCCATAACTTCAGGAAATTCTGCATGTCTAAGCACAGCTGCAGCTTTTTTTATCATAGTCGCATGAAATAACATCCAAAAACGATTACTACTCTCTATTTTTTTCTATGCAGAGAAGGCTCTGGCGAGTCTGTACATTTGCATAGGCTCACCTGAGTCTTCGTCCTGGAACTGAAATATCATGTGATGGCTCAAATAACGATTTATGTACCGTTTATAAGAACAGTGAATGCTGTGGTGAGGCTGCACCAGCAACCACAGGAATTCTGTGCAACCATCAGTGCGTTGTATCAATGCGTCAAAAAATGCTCCAAGTGCGTTGTAATAAAAATTCCTCAATAAAACATTTGCTAGTTAACCAAGAAAAAAAAACAAAGTAGTAATCGTTTTTTGGATGTTATTTCATGGGAATATGACAACAGCTGCGCTTAGACATGCAGATTTCACTCAATTCAGGCAGTTACACTAGAAAAAACACCTGTCACGGTAAAAACTCCCGAACTTTGTTGGCTTTGCAGTCCAAACCATGAATTAAATCACCAATTGCTTGGCAGAGCCATAAACTGCAATATTACCGGTGGTCTGTGCGCCAGGTGTCATCACAAATAAAATAAATGCAAGTTTATAAATAAATAATAAAGTCAACAGGTATAGATTTTTTTACCTTTTACGCCACCACCGGTGCTGTAAAATGCAACCACCAGCTCGTTGTAGCAACCACCGGTGCGTTTACATTGACCAGTGTGCTTACCAAGTTCGCACAAATGATGATTCTAGGTTGACCTTGACCTACTTTATTTCAAGGTCAAATTTTAGTTCCAATGCATTTATATGGGGAAAATCTTTAAATATTCTTGCTAGATATGTGTAACCTATTGAGTCATTGGTTAAACTGACCTTTGAACTTTATCTAACTGTTAAAGCCAAAATTATAATACTTGCAAGAAATGTTTTACCTAATGAGCACCTTTTCCAGGTTTGTTCAAATTATGCCCCTGGGGACAAAAATGGCACCATCCTGGGGGCCACATGTTTTACTTAGGCTTATATAGGGAAAACTTAAAATAATCCTCCCCTGAAACCACAAGGCTTAGAGTCTTGATATTTATACCCCCGGTACGAAGTATATAGGGGGTATATAGTTTTTGCCTTTTCTGTAATTATGTTTGTCTGTCTGTCTGTTTGTTTGTCTGTAAACTTTTTTTTCCGTCAAAGATTTCTCAGCAACTACTTGGGTTAAGATTCTGAAATTTGGTACAAAGCTTGATAGTGATGAGTTGTATCGTGTAAGAAAAGAACAGTCTAATATTGCATATCAGTCCTTTTATTTGTTCATTTTTCTTTCTCTCCAATGGAAATTTCTGTCACAGATTTCTCAGCTCCTATTAGAGCCAGTGTTTTCAAATTTTGTGTACACCTTCAGGAAGGCAACGTGTACTGTGTAAATGGAAATTAAGATGCTAATCCTCATTTTGCCTTCTTTTTTCAATTTTCCATTTTTTCCTTCTTTCTCTCTTACATAATACATATGGACATTTTTTTCTGTCAAAGATTTCTCAGCAACCACTTGAGTTAGGATTTTGAAATTTGGTACAAAGCTTGATAGTGATGAGTTGTATTGTGTAACAAAAGAACAGCCACATATTGCTTATCAGTCCCTTTTTTTCTTCATTTTTCTCTCTCTCCAATGGAAATTTCTGTCACAGATTTCTCAGCTCCTATTGGAGCCAGTGTTTTCAAATTTTGTGTACACCTTCAGAAAGGCAAAGTGTACTGTGTAAATGGAAATTAAGATGCTAATCCTCATTTTGCCTTTTTTTCAATTTTTCATTTTTTCCTTCTTTCTTTCTTATATAATACATATAGACATTTTTTTCTGTCAAAGATTTCTCAGCAACTACTTGAGTTAGAATTCTGAAATTTGGTACAAAGCTTGATAGTGATTAGTTGTATTGTGTAACAAAAGAACAGCCACATATTGCTTATCAGTCTCTTTATTTATTCATTTTTCTTTCTCTCCAATGAAAATTTCTGTCCCAGATCTCTCCGCTCCTATTGGAGCCAGTGTTTTCAAATTTAGTGTACACCTTCAGGTAGGCTAAGTGTGTAGTGTAAATGAAAATAAAGATACTAAAGCTCATTTTGCCTTCTTTTTTCAATTTTCCTTCTGTCACTCCTATATAACACATATGGACGTTTTTTGTCAGAGTTTTCTCAGCAACTACTTGATTTAGGATTATGAAATTTTGTGTACACTTTCAGGTAGGCAAAGTGTATTGTGAAAATGAAAATTAAGGTGCTAATCCTCATTTGGCTTTTTTTCAAATTTTCAATTTTTCCTTCTGTCACTTATATAACACATATGGACATTTTTCATCAAAGTTTTCTCAGAAACTAGGATTATGAAATCTTTGACATTTTTGTTTTTTCTCTGAAAGTGTTACAACCGCTGATGGCTACCACCGGGGATATGTGAGCTTTGCTCACTTCTTGCTATATTTTGTTATGTGCCACTATGTGGACCTTTAACGAAGTTTGTTTAAGTCATGGCCCTGGGGTCAAAAAATGCCCTGCCCAGTGGATCAAATGTTTTCTTAGAGAAAACATTAAAAAATCTTCTTGTCTGAAACCTGAAAACCTAGAGCCTTGATATTTGGTATGAAGCATCACCAAATGGACCTCTATCAAGTATGTTCAAATAATGGCCTTAGAACCAAAGATGGCCCCGTCCTGGGGGTCACATGTTTTATATTGGTTTGTTAAGAGAAAACATTTTAGAATCTTCTTTGTTGAATTTACAAGGCCTAGAGCCTTTGATATTTGGCATGTAGCATCACCTAATGATATTTAACCAAGTTTGATCAAATATTAAATCTGTAGCCAAAAATGGACCAAACCCAGTGGTCACGTTTTACTTTGTCTTATATTGTGAAAACATAAAAAATCTCCTGAAACAAGCCTAAATTGTTTTTTATAATTTTAACGGTAGCTCAACATCCTGTTACTTTCATCAATATAATGAAAATGTTTCCATGTTAACTCTTAATTTAACTGCTGATCAATTTTAATTCATAGATTTTGGGAGTGGCAATGCTTTCCCCTGACCTTATTAAAAGTCATTATCAGGTGAGCTAAACAGGGACCAAGCACCTTCTTGTTTGTTATTGTATCGTTTTCAGAGATGCTGCTCAGTTGTCACTTATGATTGGCCTTGTCAGAAAATCTGCAGCATTTTGCAGTATCAAGTATTATGTATTGGATTATCAGGCCTTTAGTTAAGAGTGCATAATTAAAAATTGTTTTCTTATTTCTCAACCAAAACATATGTTGTGGGTACTCAAAAGAACTGTCTCACTGAGACGGTTCTTTTGAGCACCCAAAAATATTTTATAAACGATGGGTAAGAAAATATTTACAATTTCACCTATGGATTATTTAGCAATAAACGATGCAATCTAATTTGTTTTTGTTTTTATTATTGTACTTGTCTTCAAAAATTCATAATTAAGAAATAGATCAGCACAAAAAGAGGTGCAACAATGTCTACAGTTAAAGACAGCACAAATTCTCTTGTAGCACAAAGAGGTGAAACAAAAGGTAAGTGAGTATGACCAGGAAACACCACAATCACAAACTGCAGACAAACCCATGGTAGAGTGAGAAAGAGGCACAGGTCACTAATAGCCACATGACATCAAGAAGACAATTAAAATAAAGCAATCAGCGCTCTTTTTCCCAGCAAAATGATTGCAAAACTAGAAAGAACACTAAATACTGCAGAACAAAACAAGGACCACCCCCCCCCCCACCCCCCACCCCCACACACACAAACAATGAGAGCAGCAATAATGAATCCACAACAACAGATTCACTGCCTTAGAACAGAGCCAGCAGAGGAAGCCACGAGAGGGCTTAAATGAATTTTACTGGCCAAATCTTTGCCCTAGATTCTGCTGTTGTCAGAAGACAAAAATTGTTTAGCTCACGTGGAGGCTTCCTAACTAATCCAGTGAATCATCACAGGGAAACAATCAAATCATTTAACATACTGTGATGAAGAAATAAAAGGCTCTCAGCTCAAAGATGGTCAGAGCTAAAGAAAAACACCTTAGTCTAGCGTTAAAATGCAAATAAGAGTGCTAGAAAACACGTTTGTGGGCACTTTTGCGGCATGAAGGGCAACAGTGCCTAAGTTACTAAGGGACATGTCCTCTTTCAATTTTTGCCTGTTGCCCAAACCAAAGAATGCTATTAAGGTCAATAAATGAGGTCAAAGGTCAATAGGTGCAAAATGATGTATAACGCATTAAACACAGTACTTAAGCATCAATGAACACTGGCATTTTGCTGCAAATAATTTCTAATAACTGAAATATTGATGTCTAGTTAGATAAATTGTTGAAATTTTTTCATCTGCGATCACAACCACAGCTGTCTGTTCGTCTGTATGTATGTACATGTACTGCATAGTGCCTGGATTGGTTATGTACATTTGTGAAAGTTATCACTTTTTCGCAGAAAGCACATAATAACAGTCTTTGTAATTCAATCTTACATTTTTGAATGAAATATAAAGCTGTCTTGGAAATGCAACAGTGTGCACGTGTGCACTGATCAGTCTGCACTTGGTGCACTGTATTTATTGACGTTGGCTGTGCATCTGATGTTGATTAGCACCGAGCACCAAATGCATCTTTTACACACAGAAAACGAAACTAATTACACTTTTTGTATGACTTTCTGTGACACCACAAATACAGCTTGATCAATTAAAGAGGGGGTGGACAGGGGGGGGCGGGGGTACGGGGATAGAGGGTGCGGAATCGGGGGTAGAGGGTGCGGAATCGGGGGTAGAGGGGGCGGGAAGCGGGAGTAGAGGGGGCGGGAAAAGGGGCAATTGTGGGCGGGGGTCTGGAAAGATTGGAGGGCGAAATTGCTTTTTTTTACTAGAAAATTCATAAAAAATGATTCATAACGATACCCTTTGAGACCTTTAAGTCATATAAGGGCCTAAAAGGACGCAGTTCACTTTCGAGTCTTGGTTTTGAGTAATATCGGGCGTCACTTGATCGATTGTTTCTGTCTCCGTATTGGATTGTGTCCCTTTGCTTCTCTTCCTCTTTGAAATGCCGGTTGGAATTTACACAAGCTGCCATCGATAACTATTTTATTTATTTCGTCAGGGACGTATATATATCTACCGCTTACTCAAAAACGCATTAGAGTACGTATTAAACCGAAACTAGTGAATTATTATATGCCAGTTTTATTCCTGGAAATACGTATACAAAGTGTGTTTAGAAAAGCAAATCTAATCTGCCTAAATCCAATTGTGGCAGGTGTTTCCAATTGTGACAGGTGTTATCATGTTTATGGTGGCATTTCTTTCTTTGAAGGTTCGGCACCCAAAATCGAAGTAAAAAAGAGGCCCTGATTTTTTAAAGATTTTATATTGAACACCACTACCTAGAGTGTGTTATATCGTGGCGCGCAGACCGTGATGCCGCATTTTCAATCAGTAGAAATGGTGTCGCGCATTACTACTCTCATCCTTACGGCGTCTCATCTAGGTTATTCATCAGCATACGCTATTTTTAAGTGCAGACTATTAATTTAAGGCAAGTTGTGTCTCTGTCCGCGCTAGAGAATGACTTTTGTAAAAAAAAAAATCTTATAGAGCTGACCTCCATGGTATGCTAGTGTTTTCATCTGTCAAAATATCGATGAATGGCGTATTTATAAGAGACTAAGTCTGCAACTATGAACATTTTTCGAAAAAAAATCTTTTCTTAAAATGGTGTTTGTAAAAGTAGAATTAAGTCATGTTTTCTCAATAAAGCTGTTCACTATAGCTGAAAATTGCATGGAAAAGTGAATTATCTTATAAAAACATGTGTGTGTTTTTTTCTTGTTGGTAATTATTTGCGTCCCTCCAATAATTATAGACGGTTAATTTTAACATAAATGCTGTTGTTTTGATACTGATAATTTGTTAAGATTTACGAAATTGATAAGATGTATGCCTGAATTTTAGTTTTTTTACTGTTCTTGAAAAATAGAAACATTATTTCTAAAAATAAAAGATCAAAAGTTACAAACTATGCAGCTTTAAAGTGACATTAACAAGAATCAAGTATTGAGATTCGTTCTCAAAAGAGTTAGGCCTACACCCTACAATGTTCATACTAGAATACATTTTTCCACAAATGTGAAAGAGTTTTATGAAGGTTCCTTAGAGCTTTTATCTCGCCAACTCAAAATCATGCCTATGAACCCTTCCTTGTCTCCGTTATAGTTCTTCTAAAACAAACTTTTTACAAGAATAGTAAGTGAGTATGATCAGGAAATACCACAATCACAAACTACAGACAAACCCATGGCACCGCGAGGCAGAGCCACACAACAATCACGAGACACCAGGAAGGCAAACTGAGCAAAGCTGCAAAACTAGAATAGACATAAAGCAACGTACAACAAAACATAGAACAATTACAGAATCCCACGATTGGAGTAACAATCAACAATAAATCAACACCAGCAGAATATCCTAATACTTATACACTTTTGTAGTCTGCTGATAACCTTTGCAAACAGTTTGGACCCAGATCGGCTTCTATCAGGCCTGATCTTGATCCTGCCGGCCCTGGTCTTGACCCAACACTTTTGGCACTCTGATGGCGCCAGGTATTCCTGATTTTTATTTTTTGCGAAAAGGTTAGCTTTGAAAACAAATCAGCATACCAAGTATGCAAAAAGAGTAAATCGACACACAATTTTTAAGAGCAGCGCAAAGCATGTACCTGTATATATGATTTTAGAAGTAAGGCCAAAAATTAAAAAAAAAATCAATATTGTTTTTGCCATTACCTCTTCAATACCTTCAATATGTTAAGAGGTCGATAGGTTGGCAAACTTTTTTTATAAACTTTTTGTATGAAAAAAGTACAACAAGAATCCTTTAAAAAGTCTAGAAAATAGACCTTAATATCCCAAAAAGACTCAAAATTGAGTAGGCACCAAAAGTGACCATTAAAAAAGAGGTTTTTGTTTTGCCTGGTATAAATAATGTTTCCTTTGCTGGTTCTAGAAAAGACATTGATCTGGAGGTAGTCTGGTTCTTTGCCTACTGGGTAATTGTGCATGGAAATACGACAGCTGAGTCTATGGTGAACCATTCTTAGTTATTCACTTACATATATACGCTTTAGTTCTTGAATAAGAACAAAATTTATCAGGGGGAGGGAAAAATCTGATAGGGGGAGGGAAGTGGGGGAGAAGGGCGGGGAAGTGGGGGAGAAGGGGGGGGGGACGGGGGGGAAAGGGGGAGGGAACTGGGAATGGGGTACCCCCCTGTCCACCCCCTCATTAAAGGTGCATAGGCGGCATCTCGCTGTTAATTTTTCTATGGCGTTACTTATTAGTGCATAAGTAACTAATATTAGTTCATTTATGAAACAGTGGTTACTTAGCCTATAATTGTAATTGGTTTTGAAATGGACTATTCCGAAGAGGGGTGTGATCAAAGTTATTGTTCAATGAATAACGTTTAATGAAATGTTTCGTTTTTCAAATGGCAAAGTAAAAACAAATGTAGACTTCTCTTATTAAAAGAGTATTTAAAACGTCTAAAATGGGGTGTCTTTTCAGTGTAAATGTCGGATGTTCAACTCCTGTATTACCCACGGGCTGTGCCTATTTTTCCCACTGGTCTAACTTAGAATAACTTAGAATAACTTAGAATTGTAATTATTATTTTTTACAAAGAAAATATTTTCATTTATGTGTTATCAGCGGTTTTCTGGGGCGAACTTATTTATAAATTCATAACTATAGATACGAAATTCTTTAATAAGTATATAAAGGCCCTATTTATAAATCATTGTGACGTCATTCATTCTATATTTATCAGTGTGCTCGGTGCCATCATAAAACAGAAACGAACTTTTCATTTTATTAGAAAATATGAGCAAGAAAATGTAAAACAAACAAACAGAATGGACAATATGCCTACAAGCAGAATATGAATAAGCAGAGAAAATAACCTAAGAAAGAAAAGATTAAAGGCCAGACGCGGAAAATAGGTCACTCGATGTTGACTTTCTTTCCCCGCTGAAGATAACAAGTATTGATTTTCATAAAAGATAACTTTTAAAGGAATTTTCCCCCATAGGAAGTCTAAACTTACAAATGCGACCTACTGCTGACTTTTCTTTTATAAGAAGTGGGTGTCTTCTTATCATGCTAGTATGCAATTTTTAAAGCATGTAATGTAGTGGAGCATGGAATTGCGTGCTATGTTTAGAGTGATCTGTCTTTTAGTCTCTCTAAGATCAATACCCAGTCACATAGAGGTCTTCTGACTTTTTAGAGGAGGGACTATGTATTTCACTTATAAAAAAGATTATAAATAAATAAATACGCCACACACAACTCCTAATACCGGTTCTCTATGGTTCCATGCCATTCCATGTTTAAACATAAGCCTCCTGTCGATATGTATGAATCAAGGGGATTGTTTTCAAAGCTGTTTTTTGTGTTTTGTGTAATATTTTGAACACTTAAATGTCTATCTAATATTTGATCAGCCCACTTACAGTTATGTTAAGGAACAAGTCTAATATTTATGTATTCATAGTCGAAGGGTCTCGGTGACGCTGTGGTTTGAAAACAAGCATAAGCTTTCACAAAAGCTTGCTTCCTCATCACCGTCTGATTGAATAGTTTATAAGCGAAACGTCAAGCATTTAATGACTCATTTCAAAGCCGCTTTAATGTATATCTCATTGCGAAAAAAAATATTATTATCCTTCATCTATTATTACTCATAAGAACAACGCCGTTTATAACATGTAACACATGTTATAGTTTTTCTTGTTACCATAATATGTTATTACTCTACTCTTTAGCTTAACATGTTTTCTAACGATTACAAGAAGAAAACGGCCCAAGAGTGGGCCCAAAACCCGCTTTCAGAGCGATTTCTATACTTTGTTAATTATTTGCGTCCCTCCAATAATTCTCGGGCAAGTTTTACGGTTTTTACCGACAGTAGTGGCTATTCATATGAACTCTTACGTGACCTCTTATGACCCATGCGCCGATGCGATCGAGTGAAGCGCAGCAAAAACAATCAAAGCACTGAGAGTACTGGTGGGGACGGCTGCATTGAAGCGTTCAAATAGGGAGGTTGTTAGTTAGATATCTTTTCTACAACCTGCAAACGGAAACTGGAAGCCCCGTCTCTGATGTAGGGTCAAACATATTGCCACAAAGTGAAATGGGAAAGTAATCTTTCTGACGACATTGGCATTTGTTCATTGGACAAAAACAGCCTTTTTTGGGGAGAGTTTATCAAATGTAATCCATTATTGAACAATGCAAGAAACCAGATAATAATTGCTAACTTAAGAAGTGAATAATCAAACTTTATTTTCACACGCTTTTATTATAGAGTGTTAAAATGATCCCTCAATAAATGTTTGTGAAAGCTCTTCAGGCAGGTAAGCGGTAAACAATTTTCTCTTAACTTTGTTTGGCACAACCAAAACTAAACAGTTGTAATTTGTTTCCTAATACCGTGGCATGTTTTTTTTCTCCTTCAGATTTCCATTTGGTTTATGTTGGTTAAAGATCTTATGAGGATGAGGGAAAGTGTATCTTACCTAATACAAATCCATCCACTTATTCAAAGCAAGAACTAATTTGATAAAGTTCTGTCCACTTTTGTATATGTTTTTCCTACTTTTACTTAATCGCCACCATAGACATTATGTGCAAGCTTGAATGAAGTCTCTTAATGGCAGAGCCAAACCAATTGTATAATTTTGGTAGAGTGCATCATTAGGGCCAAGTTTGTGAAATTATTGTAAATTTTGGATCATTGGTTCAGGAGGAGAAATCATTCAAAGGCATTTCTTATCTGGAGCTTTTGCGGATCCATTGTTCAGTGGTGTGAAACCATTTGTGCAAAATTGGTAGAAGACACCATAGGGAACAGTTCTGTGAAATTAACTTGCTTTTGGGCCAGTTGTTCAGGAGGAAATTCTGTTAAAAGAAGTTTCTTAGCTAGAGCTCTGGCAGTCATTTTGTTCAAAAGAGTGGAACATCTGGTCACGAACCTGAAGGCCTAAAGTCACAGAAAGTAAGAAAATGAAATAGTACATGTTCTTCAAATACTAATGCTTCTTAATAACTGGTATTTCCGCCCAGCAAGGAATTATTTCAATTTCGGAAACATAAAGAAATCACATGGGGCAAGATCTAGGGAATGCAGGAGGTGAGGCAAAATAGTTACTTTTTCTTTCTTCAAAAACACTCTAACTATTTCAGAGGCATGAGCAGGGCCATTGCCATGTAGAAGACAGATATGTTTAAAACCAGTGGCAGGGCGTCGTTTCTGATATGTTTTAGTAGTGTTGTCTCCAGTACTATATGTCTTTGTAGTCCTTTCCAGTGATGTTTTTGCCCTTTTCCACCAGCACTTTTATTGCGACTCCTTCACCAGAGAAGAAAATTGCATACCAAACCTTCCTTGCACTTAAAGACCGTTTGACAATTATTGGGCGTCTGCTATGTTTAGTGGCCAAGATTTTATTGCTAACCTTTCTGACCAGCTCAAATTAATAGACCCGATTTTCATCACCTGGGACGACATTGGCAAACTGCTTTTTATCATAATTTGAAACATTTTAAGCAGCTTTTTGGCCACTAAAACCCGTTGTCTGTTTTGCTCATCAGTCAACAGATGTGGCACCCATCTAGCAAAAATATTTCGGACTTTTAAATGTTTCTTCAAAATAAAGTGAACCGTTGATAGTGACATGCCTACTTTTCATGCAATATCACAAACTGTAAATCTGGCATCTCCTTCAATGATTTCCTTCATTTTTGAAACGATTTCTTTACAAGCTGCGAATTTTCGCCTTCCTGATTTTGGTGCATTTTTGATGGACTCTAAGCCAGATTAAATTTTATTTTTCCAGCGCCTAACTGTGTCATAAGACACACAAGAATATATGAAGATATATGGATATTTTTTTTTGGAGGGGGGGGGGGGGTTCACCACGAAATTGGACTATATTTAGGTGTAATTTCTATGCATTTTAGGGTCTTTTTCTTTACGTCAAGGATTTTTTGGGGGTGGCTAAAATTTCAAATGTTTTTGAGGTCCTTGAAATTCCTGATATTTCTTGGGGATGAATGGTAGATGCTGGACCAGACCCTTCGTATGAAGAAAAAAAGAGTTACCCACCCCTCCGAAGCCCCCTGGGACACGCAAATACTCTTCTGTGACAAGAATACACTTTTACAAAGAGGCTCTGTCTACACTAAGAAATTGAAGCGGTTGATTGGGCAGGCTGGCTGACTGACTGATTGATTGACTGACTGAGAAAGCAAGCAGACAGACAGCTATATTTTGCTGCATACTGCTCTAAAACACTGGTCAGCTTTTTGGCGGGAGGGGGGTGGCACACTGATATTATCATATATAAGAAGGTTCTGTCCATTTTTGGAGATTCAAAATTTTGAATTACATTTTTTGTTGGGGGGGGGGGGGGCTGGAGATCAGAAAAATAAATATGTTTGGAGATATGATGAAATTATGATTTATTTTTTTTACGTTTTGAGGGGTCATTTCTATCAATTTGGGGCTTTTTAAGGTCAATGTTCAGATTTGGAAAATGTTTTTAGGGTCGCTAAAGTTCGAATATGTTTTGGGTTTGCCTGATATTCCTTATATTTTGGGGGTAAAGAGTAGATGCTGGGTCCAATGCCAAGCCTAAGTATTTAGAAAACTTGAAAGTATCCAAAATATGGTCAGGCACACTTACCACCTGAGATAATAGATAATCTAGCAAAACAGGCATACAAAAAAGTCAAAAGAGCAAAGAACGAAACAGACAGAAAAAGCGAGACAGACAGCCATTGGAAAGTGGACAGACAGAGAAATGGCTAGATTATGCTGCTCACAGCCTTCAGAACATTGGACAGGCGCTCCAACCACCTGAGCTACTAGACACATGTAAGAAGGCTAAACGAGCATATAAGTAAAAGAAGGAAGAACCAATGCAGACCGAAAGTTGGACGTACGGATTGACAGACAGACAGACAAACAGCTATATTTTGCTGCTCACAACCTTCAGCACTTTGGTCAGGCGATCCTACTACTGTAGAAACTAGATAATTGTGCTAAATCAGCATACAGAAAAATAAAAAGAAGCGAAAACCCAATGGCTACATTCTGATCTAACAGGGTTTTGATCCAGTCGTTTCAGCACACCAGCTACCTATCTTTTGTCATAGATGATTCTGACGTTTTGATTTTTAGGATTTCCGTGGACAAGAAAGCATATTGCAGAAACCCGCGGCCATGAACAACGCCAACAATGGTCACATCCTCGGTAAGATTAGGAGCATGCTCTAAACCCGTGGTTCAGATTTGCATCAAACTCGCAATAGAACCAGTATCAGCTGTCCCTGCTGGTAGAAACTACAGGCTTTCAAAATGTAAGTGCCTTTGAGCCCATTATTAGTTCTTTCCACTTTAATTAATATGTGGAAACGGTTCCAAAAAGCCCTGCCTCCCGGCCAGATAACAAAACCCCGCAGATGCTATAGTATTTTTCCACGCACCTCCATGGTTTAGACTTGCAACCTTTGAAGGGGTAGGGGCAGAAATCCCGTTTTCATAAACAATCGACGCTTATTTAAGCCAAATCATTAACATACAGGTAAAAACAAGTAAATGTCGTTTCACCAAAAACGCAAAAATATAGAAACCATTTCTGTAAAAATGTGTAATTGTCAATCAATCCCAAAGTGTCACGATTTCAAGGACTCGTTCATGATCTATTTGCATTTTTTTCTCGCATATTTAACCCTTAAAGCGCCAATCGCAACAAAAGTCGTCTGCTTATCTCGTCTGCCGAAATGTTTAAGAAGCATCTATGGCAGAAAGTGTGGACCCAGTCGAGACTGCTACTATAGGAGCAGTCTGTTCTGGGTCAACGCTGTTTGCTTCTATACTTGATTCGTCAGTAATGTTAGGCAATTATATGACGCGAAGCCATGCTAGGGCGTGGGTCGTTATGAACTTGGCACACTTTCACACACCGAAAATAATTCCAACCTATACTCAGGGTCGTAGCAACGAGTTTGAGAGTTAATGTGAGTGTTTTGATTCACAGAATGCATGAATGCGAGTTCTGTAGGTGCCAAGCGCGGGTAAGGGGGTCTGGGGCATGCTTCCCCAGGATTTATTGAAAAATCCGCGCAGTTTAGTGCCTTCTGGCACATTTTCATGCAGTTTAATTCTTTATCAGAAAGCTTCATTTTTTCAACAGGCAAAGTCATAAAATTTTGAAATGAATGGGTAAAATGAACTTCGATGTCATTTCTTCAACTTTCAAATGGTTTTCTAAACGAACTTGTAGATATTATGATGAAGAAAAATGATCATTTTACCTTACACGAGTTTGGGTATTGTTTCAAATTATTAGAGTCAAAATCGTGGTATATGTCGCTGTTACAGAAACATCTGTGCACGTCCAATGAGACTGCACAAGACTGTTTCTGAACTAGCGTACATGACCCATTTATTTCATAACTGTTGTGCACGTCCCGACGAGGATGCACGAGAAGGAATTTGATCATTTGCTTACATTTCTCTGTTCAACCTACTACTCAAAACATAGGTGCATGTTTCAGTATTCGAGACCTCCGTGTATGTCCGACGAGACCACGCGAGTCTGTTTCGAAGACTGTTGTGCATGTCCCAGTTTTAACATAAAACAACTACAGTGCATGTCCCTATGAGACAGCACGAGTATGTTTCTTAGAATAAAAATCAACTTTGGGTCGAAAGGAAACAGAATTAATGATTTACAAAATCAGAAACAATTATTGTCAAACAAAATATGGCATGTTTGGTATCAAAATAATCGCAACTTTATACAGAATCTGAAACCAAATATTTTATCTTAGTTAGAATATGTTTTACTTTTCATCTTTAGATTCCAATTTATTTTGTAGTTTTAGACCAGGATGTGTCTCCTTAATTACTGAGTCAAACCCACGCTGCTCGCAGGTGTTGACATCAATTAGGGTGATCATATTTTAGCGTCTTACATTTGGCGAACAATAGCGCTGTTCACACATGGGTCAGTTGTGCAAACATGCTCACGGAAGTTCATATCACAACGTCTGCCATCCGCGTCCGTTTGGCGGCGGCGCTATTGTCCTTCAATGGGATTATTCTGCTCAATAATTAATATTAATGTTTTAGGACCGCCTTATGCCTCTGCCAAGGCGATTGGCTAATGCTGTATGTGTTACAATATGGGTGTGTCTGTTTTTAGAATTAGAGAGATTTTGAATTAAGAGAAGTCAGTTAGGATTTACCAACTAAACGAGTAACACGTAATAAGTAAGTTAGGAATTACCAACTAAACGGATAAGACATAATATAGTTTGGATCTACCAACTCAGTGTTTAAGACATAGTTTGAATTTGTCAACTGAAAGTTTAAGACGTTTATTTTGTTTTGGTTATTACCAACTTTGAAGTTAGATGTGAAATATTTAGGATTCAGTAACTATAAGCTAAACAAACGCTTGGAATGTTCCAGCAATTTATGTTATTCAAACATACATTTTGTATTACGAGATAATTAGAAGAACTTATATATTACATTTAGATTCATCAGTAACGGTATATTATTGGAACATGTTATAGTATTTTTCACATTAAGTTTGGATATGTTAAACTGAGAAGAAGAAAATTGGAACTTTACTATTGTCTCCAGTGTTGTCATTTATTAACTCATTTGAGCACGGATATACCGCTCACCACTCACTCTCACAGCTCACCACCATTTGCTCATTTCCCCACCACACACCAAAAGTGACTTATAAATTTACATCATTAAATAGACTATATCATGCGCGATTGGAAAAAAACTGTTTTGTGAAAATGCGAAGAACATAATTACTTGCAGACAAAAGTTTCATGGTGTGTACGTCCGAGAAACATGTTTCAAGTGATTTTTGGAGTTTCATGAAACAGTTTCATCGAATAGGACATTGCTATATTTTCTGAAACTTGTCTCATATTTTTCCAGACAATTAGCCAATCACAGCTCGGCTATTTCTGAAGGTCAGTTTACCTGTAATTTCTACAAATGTGCATACACAATTAAGAAAGGGGTCTTCTAGCTAGGTACAATATGGTGAGCCCTATATACATTTCTTCGTTGAATCCAAACTTCGTATTATTCGCGGTCCATTTAAATGTTGCGTTGCAAGTGCAATGATCATCAGACACAATGGGACAGCAATTTCGTCCTCCTCAGCATGCTTAGTAAGCACCAGGTTGAAAAAGTATGCACAATTTTAGCGGGAAAGAGCAACAGGTAATGTGAAGTTGCATCGTCTGTACAGTAGTGTATGGTACACACAAAAGTTGCATACATAAGTTGCAGACAAAAGTTTCATCGTGTGTATCAGGCTTCAGACTGCTCTGATCCGGTGCCACAATGCTTGACCGTATGATAAAATTGGCAATTGTTGTGAGCATTAACACATAGTGCTCAGATGACTCCAGTAGACGTCATTCAGAAAAAGGAACCGAAAGATATGGTAGGCTACAATAAAATGGCAGGATTTTAGCAGGGCGCCGCCGATCTGGCACCTTTGAATTTAGATCTCTATATGTACGTTTGCGAGCGGAGCGAGCAAGAAAAAATCAGACTATTTAAAATTGAAAAAAAAAAATCAACAACAAAAAACAGTAGCCGCTGCTAAAAACCATATTAACAAGAAAAACTATAGCATGAAATATCATGTTATACTGGGGCGGTTTAAGTGACTTATTAATGGTTTTACCGAGTTTATGATAGAGCAGTAGATATCTTTTTAATGGACTGATACATGAGGATGGTGCAATATGTAATTCGAGTGCAGCAGCTAGGGTTGAGGGTTGGTGCTCAAAAGAACCGTCTCAATGGCATTGAGGTGATTCTTTTTGAATACCTACTATGTATTTCTGGATTTAGAAGAAAGGTTTTTTTATTATTATTATTAAACACCCCTGAAAGTATCTGGTGGTCTGGATGTTATTATGGCGATGTGCAGACTGATCTAAAGTCATGAGTTGCACCTCTTGAGTAGGTAGATCTGTTCTCTAAACACGGTGCCTATTTGCTGTCATGTGTACAGCTGAAAGAGATGTCGTAGTACGTTAACAGTTTGTCCAGCTTTCTTTTCATTATGCGTAGGAGCTTTGGCTACTGTTCTATGATCTCTATACAACAGTACGTAATCTACATTCTCAGAAAACATATAAAAGTGGGCCACCATCGGCCCGTCACCAAAACTCCGTTACGGCATTTGGTTGGCGGGTCGACAGTGGACAACCGGGCATAGTTTTGGTAGCGCTCAATGACATTTTCAAATGCACTTAAGTGTTCAAATGTACGGTCCAATGTGACAAATATGAACCATTCTGGCAATATAAACTGAAACTTTTGTGAAACTGAGTCAAATTGTAGAATGAAAGAGTAATGATCAGTAATTACTTTTGGTTTGATTTATCTATTATAAAGACCGATAGTTAAAATACCTTTTTGATCTGTTTGCGGCAGGTAGCAGGTAATAGGGATCAAAGACAATAGGATAATTTCAGTTTATTGTTTCATCGTATGAAACATAATGCTCTATGCTTATGTTTTTCGCACACACGACACCCTATAAACTGACATTGAGATAAAAAAAAAATATTTGAGCCTCGGAACGTGAAAGCCTGTCTTGGGGGTGCGAAAAACAAATGCACAGACTAGCCTGCGCATTAGCGTAGACTGATCAGCGCCTTTTTCATTTGCTTTTTGGGAAGTATCATTTCTAGAATTGCTACAAGTCAAATTTCAATTTTCTAGCTAGCCTCTGTAGATGAGGAGACTGCTTTTAGACTCGCTTTTTCAGAAGCCCCAAAGACAGGTTTTTGTCGCGTTGAGGCCCATTTTGTGTCGAAAATTGCCCAACATGTAACACAAACGCAGTAGCCTACCTAATCAATGCAATTATATATTTTCTGGCATCAATGGAACATTGCAAACTGTTTGTAAACGTCCCTTAATGTCAATATAGCAACCCGAATAATGATTATGCTACTGTACTCCTAGCTTACTGATACACACTTCCTTTAGTAAAAGCCAATACTTATTAATCATGACCCCCAGAACAGTGGTGACCTACAACCGTCATCGATAGGAAACAGTTTATCTGGCTGTTATATTACTGGGTCTGAGCTATTATTTATTCTTTTACAATTAATCATTTTTTCCTTTGTTGAATTAAAAGGGAAAACTTAGATTTGTTCTTACATTTTCAACTTTCTAAGCGTTGTCGAAAACATAAAATTGATCAATGCCTGACCGATTGTATATATATATAAATAGAACCTACTAAATCGCGTTGCGATTGGCTGTGTATAAATAATTTACTAATACATGTAGTGTGTATATCACATGACCGTTTTGGTGGGATAGGCATAAAGTAAAACTTCGAATGAAATCATACAAGTAAGATTATTTAATCCCCAATATTTAAGCGACTTTTTGGGGTCAGCTGAGATAATTCTTGATTTATATGAATGTTATATTATTTACATACATAGCCGCGAAAAAAAAACACGCCGACTTGTTTGTTTTTGGTCAATGAAAGCAGACTACAATGGCAAGTCCACTATGTCTTTTACGATATGCCTATCATTATTATATTACTGCGCAAGGTATTATTTTTTAAATATATTTGTATTTGAATTAGCAATTGGCAATAAATCATTGCTTCGATACCCAAACTGAAGTTTCTAAACTGCAAAGCATAACAAACAATGAAAAAACAACGAAAAACAGAACTACTTTTTACGCGTAATATTTTCCAGAAAGTTGTTCGGTTTGCATTAAGCCTTTATCCTGCGGAATCCGGATATACCCCGTTCTGGAAAACATTGTAGATCCGGATCAGTTAGCTTCTCAGGAACAAACTAGTCAGGATCTTTACGACTCTTTATCATGCATCTAATTAAATTGTTAATATTGAAACCAAGCAACTTATATGTCTGAAAATTTGCAAGGAGTGTAGCATATATTTAATGTATGGCCTGGCAAGGGTGAAAAATCGACGTGACTGAAAAACTGTAAGTGTTAAAATTGAGTCCGGATGCCAGCATCCGTCCCCAAAAATGGCGGAAATTGAACATGTCAAGAGGGCAAGAGTTGGAAGACCTAACCGCCTCACATCTTCTGCCACAAAAAGAGAGAAATCAGAGAACAACGCTAAATGTAATAGAAGTAGAATAAATATCGGTGAAGAATTCGGTCCAGTGGCGGATTTAGGGGGGGGTGCTTTGGGTGCTTCAGCACCCCCAGCTGAGTCCATGGTAAAAAAATCTTAACCTACCTTTTTTCTTCTCAATGTACGATAGGTACCTTTTTGCGTGTTCTGTACGCCCGGTTTAAAAGTGAGCACCCTAGAGATTAAATTGCCTGTTAATTGTCACACCTTATCATAAAATTAAGTTTGAGCAAATCAGCTGACCGACTGCGTAACCAGGCAACTTGAGCTACCCTCTAAATTTGGCTAGCCATATCTTCAAGTCAGTTCCTAAACTCTGATACATTTTGTATAGCTTTGAAAACAAGTCTTGAGAACACTCAAATTATGTGTTCATTATTGAAAATGATATTCCTGCAAACCACTGAAAGGGAAGGATATGCTTAGCGGTCATGTATTTGGAGTTTGACCAGTGGCGGATCCAGGACCACTAACACTGGGGGTGCTTGGTAGGTGGACACCGACAGTTAATGTATTGCAGACACTGATAGCACAAATCAGTTTCCATAACGAAATGTGTCCCATAGAAGCAAGAGACTCAATTAACCTATATACCACTCCCCTGAGCATTGTGCCTTCTGGTTCCAGAGGTTATTTTGTTTAAAAAAAGCAAATGTCCCCGGCGAGTGATCAATTTGGATCCCAGGTGCGTGGTTGGGTTAACGTATAGAAAACACAAAACTTTGCTACATATTAAAAGTATTAGCTGTGGACAGAAGATTTGTTTAAAAAAGTGTTTCCCCATTATGATTATGGGAGCTACTAAAGCCTAATGATCGTAAATATTTGCCCTTTTTCTTACTTGGCAGAATTTATGGGACTACAAGCTATGGGTCTCATGGTTTCAGAGAAGATTTTTTAAAGTTTTTCCCCATTTTAAATCAATAGAAGCTTATGACTCAAGGCTAGTATAGACACCAGGAGCAAGGATGGCAAGATTTATGTAGGTGACCACAAAAAAAAGTCATGAAATTCATTTTGCGGTGAATGCCAAAAAATGATTCTTCCAGTTGATAATCTGAACTAATCCGTGTAAGAAAAAGGGCAAGATCAGGAACTGATACAATCAAGCACTACACCTGACCCAGGATACCAATGGGAAAGTGACAACTTCACAATTAGACATCACAAACGGAGCGAAGAGGTCAGCCCTTTCCCAGCAGGTGACCAATCCAATCAGCAAAAAAAACACATGCATCCTTTCCCCTTCCATACCTGATGATGCTTTATATGTAATTTGACTAAAATTGGTCAGCTGATATACTTCTTTGAAAACGTGAACGGAAGGTGCCGCGACGAACGTTGGACCATTGGTATACTCAAACCTCACGTGAGTTTTCGGGCTTGTGTGAGCTAACCATGTTGTTACTCAACTGGGTCTGCATTTAGAATATTGCCGAGTTGATTGGAGGCGAAGATAGTGAAAGAATTCCTAAATGCTCACATCTAATCGATACAAAAGGGCTTGGAGTGGGGTTTTGCCAGCAACTGACAACTGTCCTTCTTTCAATTAGAAGGAATGGAAATGGCTGTAGATAATAGGTCATGATCATTTTCAACAATAGAATGGTGCTGGACAGGAAGAGCGAACCCGTGACAGCCTGATCGCTAGTCAGACCCACATCCCACAGAGTTCTCACACACACGCAGGCAGGCACTGTATGCAAGACTGGATCGCTGATGCAAGACTGCATCGCTGATACGATACGGTGTCAACATCTAATGTGCAATTTTAAATTGATTTTAAAAAACAACGTCTTATCACACCATGGACGTTATATTACAAGTATACATCCCTGATCACACGCAGTGTTGCCCAGAGAAGGCTGAAAGTTTGATGACTTGAATCAGAGTGCGCATCCGTGTTTGTCAGCAAAAAATGAAGACTCCAGCAAGACTGAGAACAGGTCATGGCGAGTTCTCGCGGGGATTTTTAAAAAGAAAAATGGAAATTAAGCATCAAGAAGTATTCATGACTAATTATTCCCTCCGATTTTTAAAACTACATGTGTATATCCTTTTAAAAATTTCACATGATGAGGAAACCTGATTTTGCTGTGCACAGTGTCACGTACGCACGATATGCACAGACTCGCATTGCTGATACGCGCGTGTGCTGGGTCATTTTTTTTAAAAGTGTCTTATCCCACGCAATGTTGCCCAGCGAAGGCTCTCGCTTGAATGACCCAAATCAGAACACGCATCCGCGTATGTCAGCGCATCATTAAGACCCAAGCAAGACTGCTAACAGGTCATGGAAAGAGCAGCAAGACAAATGTCTGCGGCGATTTTTTTAAAAAGAATAATGTGGCTGGGGAAATGTCGATATTAAAACTATATCATAGTATGGGAGTTAGCTGCGAGAAAACTTGATTTTAGAAATAAAAGACACTGCTGCTAGCGAACAACAAAGGCACAGATCAGACTGCTATGATGTCAAAACCAGCGTATTTGTCTGTTGAAATTATAACAGATAAACCTACCTAAGACAAAATTTCTATACCACAGGTAGTCTCTGTAGCTGAGCAAACTGGATTGTCCCTTACCTGGTCGCGAAACCAGTATTAATGTCAACATGCTTGTGTATCAACTCTGCATGCTGACTTTTATATTAACTTCTTTTAAAAATATATTTCATGTCTCGGACCGGGTCTGAGTTCATGTATACAAACGTCATAATTTCAAGCAGTTTGAAACCTTATCAAATTTTCGGGCCTGATCTGAGTCCAGGCTGTTTGCTTATGTTTTCAGTGGTATTACCACCAGTGGTGATTCATGATCAAAGAGACCGACAATTTCAAACAGACCACGGGTATTCTATCAGGTCGCGCGCGTCGTGTCCTTGGCCAGAATATTGTTTTTCTGGGGCGAAAAAGCAAAACACTAAATCTATATACAACAAAAACGAAACAAAGTAGTTTTTACTACAACCATGATACGCTGAATATCTGCTTTTACGGAATAAAGGGCACAATGGTGTACATATGTGACAAGCCCTTTTCCTGATGAAAAATATAATGATAAGGTCACTTTGTTTTTGGCCTTTATCCATGTGTGTTCGTGACCTGGGTAGCGGCACATTTGAGGCATAATGACCCTTCTTCCATGAAGAGACACCTACCACCTTTTAAAACTGGCCAACGACACGACGCGCGCGACCTGATAGAATACCCGTGGTCTGTTTGAAATTGTCGGTCTCTTTGATCATGAATCACCACTGGTGGTAATACCACTGAAAACATAAGCAAACAGCCTGGACTCAGATCAGGCCCGAAAATTTGATAAGGTTTCAAACTGCTTGAAATTATGACGTTTGTATACATGAACTCAGACCCGGTCCGAGACATGAAATATATTTTTAAAAGAAGTTAATATAAAAGTCAGCATGCAGAGTTGATACACAAGCATGTTGACATTAATACTGGTTTCGCGACCAGGTAAGGGACAATCCAGTTTGCTCAGCTACAGAGACTACCTGTGGTATAGAAATTTTGTCTTAGGTAGGTTTATCTGTTATAATTTCAACAGACAAATACGCTGGTTTTGACATCATAGCAGTCTGATCTGTGCCTTTGTTGTTCGCTAGCAGCAGTGTCTTTTATTTCTAAAATCAAGTTTTCTCGCAGCTAACTCCCATACTATGATATAGTTTTAATATCGACATTTCCCCAGCCACATTATTCTTTTTAAAAAATCGCCGCAGACATTTGTCTTGCTGCTCTTTCCATGACCTGTTAGCAGTCTTGCTTGGGTCTTAATGATGCGCTGACATACGCGGATGCGTGTTCTGATTTGGGTCATTCAAGCGAGAGCCTTCGCTGGGCAACATTGCGTGGGATAAGACACTTTTAAAAAAAATGACCCAGCACACGCGCGTATCAGCAATGCGAGTCTGTGCATATCGTGCGTACGTGACACTGTGCACAGCAAAATCAGGTTTCCTCATCATGTGAAATTTTTAAAAGGATATACACATGTAGTTTTAAAAATCGGAGGGAATAATTAGTCATGAATACTTCTTGATGCTTAATTTCCATTTTTCTTTTTAAAAATCCCCGCGAGAACTCGCCATGACCTGTTCTCAGTCTTGCTGGAGTCTTCATTTTTTGCTGACAAACACGGATGCGCACTCTGATTCAAGTCATCAAACTTTCAGCCTTCTCTGGGCAACACTGCGTGTGATCAGGGATGTATACTTGTAATATAACGTCCATGGTGTGATAAGACGTTGTTTTTTAAAATCAATTTAAAATTGCACATTAGATGTTGACACCGTATCGTATCAGCGATGCAGTCTTGCATCAGCGATCCAGTCTTGCATACAGTGCCTGCCTGCGTGTGTGTGAGAACTCTGTGGGATGTGGGTCTGACTAGCGATCAGGCTGTCACGGGTTCGCTCTTCCTGTCCAGCACCATTCTATTGTTGAAAATGATCATGACCTATTATCTACAGCCATTTCCATTCCTTCTAATTGAAAGAAGGACAGTTGTCAGTTGCTGGCAAAACCCCACTCCAAGCCCTTTTGTATCGATTAGATGTGAGCATTTAGGAATTCTTTCACTATCTTCGCCTCCAATCAACTCGGCAATATTCTAAATGCAGACCCAGTTGAGTAACAACATGGTTAGCTCACACAAGCCCGAAAACTCACGTGAGGTTTGAGTATACCAATGGTCCAACGTTCGTCGCGGCACCTTCCGTTCACGTTTTCAAAGAAGTATATCAGCTGACCAATTTTAGTCAAATTACATATAAAGCATCATCAGGTATGGAAGGGGAAAGGATGCATGTGTTTTTTTTGCTGATTGGATTGGTCACCTGCTGGGAAAGGGCTGACCTCTTCGCTCCGTTTGTGATGTCTAATTGTGAAGTTGTCACTTTCCCATTGGTATCCTGGGTCAGGTGTAGTGCTTGATTGTATCAGTTCCTGATCTTGCCCTTTTTCTTACACGGATTAGTTCAGATTATCAACTGGAAGAATCATTTTTTGGCATTCACCGCAAAATGAATTTCATGACTTTTTTTTGTGGTCACCTACATAAATCTTGCCATCCTTGCTCCTGGTGTCTATACTAGCCTTGAGTCATAAGCTTCTATTGATTTAAAATGGGGAAAAACTTTAAAAAATCTTCTCTGAAACCATGAGACCCATAGCTTGTAGTCCCATAAATTCTGCCAAGTAAGAAAAAGGGCAAATATTTACGATCATTAGGCTTTAGTAGCTCCCATAATCATAATGGGGAAACACTTTTTTAAACAAATCTTCTGTCCACAGCTAATACTTTTAATATGTAGCAAAGTTTTGTGTTTTCTATACGTTAACCCAACCACGCACCTGGGATCCAAATTGATCACTCGCCGGGGACATTTGCTTTTTTTAAACAAAATAACCTCTGGAACCAGAAGGCACAATGCTCAGAGGAGTGGTATATAGGTTAATTGAGTCTCTTGCTTCTATGGGACACATTTCGTTATGGAAACTGATTTGTGCTATCAGTGTCTGCAATACATTAACTGTCGGTGTCCACCTACCAAGCACCCCCAGTGTTAGTGGTCCTGGATCCGCCACTGCGGTCGCTGGACTGACCTGAAAACCCGTTTCGGACTGAAAACACGCGCAGAGGTGGGGACGATTTTACTTGACAGGTAGGCTTATTACAAATAGTCATATTTAGCCCGGACATGCTTATCTACTATTCTACAGCCGGTGAGACTGTCATTATTGTGTTTTTAAACGTTGTCGTTCACCAAAAGCACCGTCTAACATCGAAACCGGAAATAGCATACCACTGAATCGAAAGTAGAGAAAAACGGCATGGTGGGCGGTGAGTTTTGTCCATTGTTTGAGCTTTATTATTTGCCCCCGAGCAACCACTGACATCAAGATTAATTGCCAAGGGATTAATTTCAATGTTGTGTATCTTTATTGCATTCTGTGTGTCAACATAGCTTTGTTTACACAAAGTTATCGCAGCTTGGTACTGGCTGGAAAGTGCACCTGCTGTAAAAACAGCATTTGAACTAACGAATACATGGTTTATCTACGGGTAAAAAGTTAATTCCCTATATCTATATGCAATTTGCACCATCCCAGTTTTATCTCTGGTCTTGGTTTTGATTTTTTTCAATTGGAACCTATTGAAACAAAATCATTGTGGTATACGGCGAATAGTTGTTGATGGCAAAACTCGTGTACTGCGATTAGTTAAAATCGTGTACCGCGAATAGTGGCAACGTTTAATGAGATTGACGCTTATTTCATGACTGACACTAGAAAAATAAATGAAACATTGTTTTTTAGCATTGGAGTTCATTTAAATTAATATGTAAACCATGAGGATTAAATGTTGGGCACAGTTGCTTAGTGGTAGAGTGCTTGACTCGAGATTGAGGGGTCGCAGGTTGGTGCCTCACCTGAGGCACTGTGTTGTTTCCTGAGCAAGACACTTATCATCTGTCTAGTGCTGGTTTAACCCAAGAAGACTCATCCCGGCATGACTGAAAATTTGTTGACTGAGGCCTAAAGACGAAGAAAAATACCCCAACACACAAGGCTAAATGGTTCACATGTGGGCTCTATCTGCGCGTATTGACCATGTGGGTGCCACATTTAAGCCCATGTAGAACTCACATAGGACACATATAATTGTTTACACTCACATACGCAGAATCACTGCCGTTTGAGCCTTCGGGTGATCCCAAAAATAAAACCACAACCTTCTCCATCAGCCCAGTACTGGTTACTGTCAGAGAGACTGACTATTTGATATTTCACATGTAGCCAGTTTAGCTATCATACTTTACAAAAAGCGAAAAACAAAGAAGCTGATCAGCCAAGCAGAAGAGCATGCTGGTCTGCGCCTTTGGTGTTCACAACCCTCCGAAGACATGTTTTTTGACATTGGGGACCATATAATCGTTATGTGTTGCCCATAATGACCCAAATGGGTGTCACATGCAATCCATATGGGGTTTCCCACATGGGTCCATGTACCACTGTTGTAAATACCTTATCAGTCCCATTTGGACTACTACTATGAGACACATATTATATCCCATAGTATTGAAAAAAATGTGTGTCACGTGCTATTAACAGTCATTTTTAAGCAGCGTATTATCAAGGCAATTCACGTGCTATTGATTCACTGCTTTTGGGCTTAACGTATACACAGTTTGGGGACGTCACGAGAAGTGACCTCAGGAAAAGTGGGGCTATATTAGATTTGGGTTGTCTGTCATTCCATCATTCTGTCTGTCTGTCTGTCTGTCTGTCTGTCTGTCTGTCTGTCTGTCTGTCTGTCTGTCATCATTTCGTTTCCACTCAATGTCTTGAGAACAACTTTATAGAATTTACCCAATTTTGTATGTGCATTGATATTGACTTATTTTTCGACATGATCAAGATTGAGATTTTACACATCATTTTTCAGACATTTGTACCAGAGTTATGACCCTTGATTTATGCCAGTATTTTGTTTCTGCTCAATATCTTTCAAACAAATTGGCCGATTTTCATAAAATTTTATATATGCATTCATATTGATAAGATCTAGCTTGGGATTGTTACATGTCATTTTACGCACATTTGTAACAGAGTTTTGGCCCTTGATTAATGCCAAATATTGTATCCTATCAATATCTTGAGAACAAATTTATATATATGCATTTATTTTGATAAGATCTAGGTTGGGATTGTTACACATGATTTTTAATACATTTGTACTAGTGTTATGGCCCTTGATTTATGCCAGATTTTTGTTTCCACTTAATATCTTGTGAAAAAACTGAGAGATTTTCACTTAATTTTATATATTCATTCTTATTGACAATATCTATGTTTATGACTTATTTGTAACAGAGTTATGGCCCTTGATTCATGTCAGAATTTCATTTCCGCTAAGTATCGTTAGAACAAATGGACAGAATTTGACCAAACTTTATAAATGCATTTATATTGACAAGATCTGTTTATGGCCCTTCATTGGCAATAGAATTTTGTTTCTGCACAATAGCTTGAGGACAAATGGATAGATTTCACCAAATTTTGTAAATGTATATATATTTATAAGATATATGTTGGGATTGCTATCTTCCATATTTTGCTTATTTGTAACAGAGTTATAGCCCTTGACTGATGTCAGAATTTTGTTTCGGCTCAATATCTTTAGAACATGGCCGTTTTACAGCATAAAAACCCTTATGCATCTTTCATGATTTTGTGCGCCATTACTATACTGCAGAAATTCAACTTTTCGAATCGTTTCCCCAAAGCTTTCAATCAACAATATGAATTTGTGCAATAATATAGCGGTCAAGTATTTATTAACATTTGCTAGACCCCTAGGGTGCTGTAAAACACCTGTCAGTCTCGGTTTACAACACCACCCTTGTCTCATCTCATTTGTTTTATTGTATTGTTTTATTTCCTTTTTATTAATAATAAACAAGCCCTGGAGCTTCTCATCTTTAGGTTATATCATGTTATTCCTTGGATATTTTACATGTTTGAAAAGAAGCCTATAGCATTTGTTTCCATAATTGGACAGTTTGTCTTCTTTTGGCAGACGGTCTGTTTTATTGTTAAACCGATCACAATTGGCACCCGTTCAATTATAAGAAAATAACCCAAAATAACAGTTTTACTTCATAGTGGGTAACAGCTCATAACTATTCGCAGTACACAATTTTCTTATGAATTTGCTATCTGCAGTACACATCCGCACCTATTCGCGGTACACAACGGGATTTAAACATCAGCCCATAATTGGCTTAATTTATAGATTCTAGCTTAAACGCTTGCAAATACGTTTGTTTTCTATAATTTCACTTGCTTTCCATTGGAAAAATCGACAAAATCCACATACTATCTTCGCATAAAATGAAAGTAAATGTCAAAATGATGTGTGTTTTCGATACCAGCTTTCGAATTGATGATCCGTTCCAGCCTTCAAATTCGTTAATGAACAAATACAACTACTTACGGTTCAAGTATAATATATCCACTATTTATGTATTGCAAATGTTTTGCAAAACTTTAGCGATTTTATAATGAAATGTGCTATTTTTGAAGAGCACTCATCCTCGTGTGTTGTTTACTCTCGATTCAGTGGTACGCTATTTCCGGTTTCGATGATAGACGGTGAAAAGCGCTTGTTTAGAATTGAAACAATTGCAAAGAAATACTTCTAGCAAGCTGTGTATGTGCTATTATTGGACGGGGCTCCGAAGGGGGATTTTAACTTTTCGTTTACGAAAAAAATGCGCCAGCCTTTTTGTTGCTACATGGCTTCTTGCTTGGTCAGAAAAACAATATAAGTCATAACATTCAAAATGTCTGGTAAAATGGGATCAAATTTAGGCCAGTTTGTTTTCATGTTTTCGTTTATTAAAGGTCGTGTGAACCTTCAAAACAACTTTTTTTAAACTCCTATTGATTGAAAAGCAAGTAATGAGAGAAACAGAATGCCAAAAACCCCATCAAAAAATTCTAATTAGTTACCAAGTTTTGAAGGTTTCAAAATTTAATTAGCTGAAAATATGTGAGTGGCTCATATGACGTCATTTGAGCTTTTTGAAATATTATTTTTAATATATTTAATTTATTTTAACATTATTTAATATTTTATTGGATGAAAATGATTCAATATGATGAAAAACAACTTTTGCATATAAAAGCTAAATTGTGCTGTTTTTAATTGCTTAGAAATCCCACTACATAAAATATGACATTTTGAAAAAATCGTCTCGAAACAATGAAGTGGGCGGGGCTTATATGCTAATTTGCATAATTTTTAAACTTGCATAACTTTGGACTCGGTTGGAATTTTAAGATGGGGTTTTCAGCATTTTGGGTTTCTCATCATTGTCATTTAAATCATGAAGAGTTTCAAAAATGTTTTTGAAGATTCACAAGACCTTTAAATAAATATTTCATTCGTAACAAGTAGTAGCTTTTGAAAATAGTGCGCTCCAGTGTCGCTTTACTATCTATCTATCTATCTATCTATCTATCTATCTATCTATCTATCTATCTATCTATCTATCTATCTATCTATCTATCTATCTATCTATCTATCTATCCACACCCCCTATCCATCTGTCTATCCATTTGTCAATCCCCTAACAGAGACACTAAAGTTAGGCCAAAAAATGTGCATTTCCTTTTGCAAAGTAAAATGGAATTACTGTTGTTAACACAGGTGTCAGTTTTATAACGACCGCCAGCATATCACACCCCGAGACAGGCGAAATATTGAGTTATGCATGCTTCAGTTATCAATAAAAAATCAAGCTTTGATCATCCAGCAAAATCTAAAAAGTTAACTGTCAGAACCCCTTTTTTGACATTCTTATTTCCCCAGCATGGCTTTATCTTTTATGATGCCTGGTCTAAGTAGGCCTAGTGCTAAATCAAAATGTAAATAATTTCAAACCTAATAATTTTTCAACATAAACAGCTACCACCACAAAAACAGTCATATAAATAGGACAGAAGACATTTGTGTGCGTGCGTTCGCGCATGTGTGTGTGTGTGTGTGGGGGGGGGGGGGGTGCAGGATTTGGTTAGTTCCGCGCCTTATCTAACGCACATGGCCATTTTATTTTAAATGTAGAACGCAAATATTAAATTCCAGTTGAGACAACTCCGTGTGTTCGTGCCTCGTGAGCACGGTCTTTCATCCGCATTGAATAAAAAAAGTGATCGATGTTTATGAGATAAACGTAACCTCCGTAAAGGGAAGCATATGAAAGGAAAATATAAATTAGTACGAATCATGTTCATTTACTTGGTCTTATGTCAACAAATATGGCGCTTACGAATGTTAACCACCAATGCGTCATCATAAATATAATAGTATATAGAGTAGAGTAGATATCTAGTATCAGAGACTAGGGCAGTGTATACTAGTACTGGCATGTGTCAACTTGTCAAGAGGATTAGTATATGCATAGAAAAAAGAAAAAAAATGGGGAAAGATTTGTTTATTTTTCGCAGATGAAAGATATCTGAGACTGTCTAAAATCTGCAGTTTGGGAATTGCGTTACCCTATGTGTATTATTTGTATAAGAAGGGGTTCAAATATTGCAATTGCAGCCAATGTAAGAATTATAACCTAAATAACAAACCAAACAAGAACTTTACAAGAAGTTTTTTTGCCTAGAAAAAAACAAGTGGAAAAATAAATTTGTATATAACGTTACTGTGAATTACGTTACAACAATTTTACTAAACTCCAAATACCTCTCTAAATGCATACACTAACTGAAAAATGTTTGTTTTTAATCAAAGCAAATCTGTCCTAGTTAATAAAGATCGATTTAAACCATATTACAGTTGTCATTTTATTTTAACAAGGATTTACCGATATGCTCTGGGTACATCGACTCCCCTATTCATGTAACTTACAAAGCTACTCATTGTATCAACACAACATATGCAAAGTAATCTGTTTGAAAAACAAAATTGAATAGTTTAAATCTCTAAGAGACTGCTCGTATGGTTTTTGAAATGAGCTGGATTAAACAAAGGTAACGTAACTCACAAGTACGTACCGTAATTCACATTCTACAAAAACATAGATTTGTCCAATCAAAGGGCCAAATACAACAAACCGACGGTGATTATAAGTTTCTGACTTGTTGTTCAATTGTAAGTATCTCTTTTTCATTCAATTTTTATCTCGTTGCTGCTACCACATGAGGTTTATTGGTGAGTTTATGTGTATACTTCGAAATTGGCACTCCCGCTTTTGCATCCTGGTCCATTCCAGTTGATCACAGTGACCTCAAATGTTCTCATGACTTAATATGTTGATAACTTCTATGGTTTATATGAAAGATAAAATAGTTAACTTGAATTTATAACTTCTTATCTTCAATTGAAGTGACGTTACCATGAATGTTTTTTGCCATTTTTCTGAGAAGGGTGTATCTTTGTGAATGTTGCAAACTTTGCTTTTTGTAATAAATGTACATAAAAAGGCATTTATTGAAGTTAGATTTTTTATCTGCATTGTCTTAGTTTGTAGTGAGCCACAACAAGTTTTCAAATATATGTAATATTTAAAATCATTTTTCTATAATCATATTTTGAAGTGTTATTCCAACAACATTAATGAAACCAGATGCAAAAGCTGACTTCCAATGTGCAAAGTTGATGTAAAAGGTGTTAAGCAAAACACTAGAACATGATATTTTGCAGAACAATATATGTTTCTACGCAGGAAATAAGACCAGAGTGTGAGGTATGTTATTTATGTTACAGACCTATTGCACAATGTTCTTTATACAAGAATACATTTTTTATTTCCAATACCTAAGAAGAATGTAATTTTTAATATTCTTCATCTACTGTTTCAAAACCAATAATTTTTTCTGGTCAACTCTTCAAATTTGATGGATACAATTAAAACAATCATTGTGCTCTTAGAATTACTGTTTTAATCCACTGTCAATTCATAACAAACCTGCTTAGACCATGCTGAGAAGAAGAAAAAACATGATAAAAATTCTACTTTATAGGCTTATTTGATCAACAAGAGATCCAAGTAGAAGTGCATACTATAAAAGCACTTAAATTTGATGTGTACAAGTATACTTCATCACAGTAACGTAGCTCACATTCAAATTCAGTGGTGCTCTTTGTGAGGCTGAATGAATCGAACTTTTTGGATGCGCACTTTTTAGATTGACATATACCAATAAGTAACAAAATAACATAAAAGTGGAAATCTAAGCCAAACAATTGTGGGACACAAATTGGCTGCAATTCGTGAACTTAACTCGTTTTGGCTGCTAGTACTGCCTTGTAGTAGTAACGACAGATACTCATCATACTAGTACTGACCTCTTGTAACAGTGACTAGTAATACAGATACTAGTACTGACCCCTAGTGGTAATGAAGGGGATTCTGGATAATAGTACTGACATCTAGTGACAACGATAGGGACTCTGGATACTCTTACTGACATCTATTGGCAATGACAAGGTCTCTTGATACTCATACTGAACTCTTGTGACAATGACTGTAACTCTGGATACTTCTCCTGACCTCTAGTGGCAATGACTGGGACTCTGGATACTTTAACTAACCTCGAATTACAATGCCTGGGACTCTGGATACTTTTATGGACATCTAGTGGCAATGACAGGGACTCGGGGATACTTGTGCTGACTTCTAGTGGCAATGACTGCTCAAACATGCGCGGATCCTGAGGGGGGACAGGGGGCCCGGACGCCTCTGGAAAATCACAAGTTATATGCGTTTTTATGGAAATAAGCATCTGGACCCCCCCCTGGAAAAAGTTGGACCCCCCTGAAAAATACTGGACCCCCCCCCCCCCCCTGTAAAACTGTAAAATCTGTTGAGGGTTAAAAATTAAAAATAATGTTGTTGCGGTTGTTTTTCGGCAGTCGGGCCTCCCCCCCTCTCCCCCTCTGACAAAGATTCCTGGATCTGCGCATCGCAAAGAATATAGTAATCGCATCTCCGGGACATTTAAATTATGTGCACGAAAATGTCTTGATAACATCGAAGGTCATCTTCAAAGATTTTCCGAGAGCTATATTTCCCAGTTATGGTAATACCGTTTCTTTTTCTATCCCACAGACATACCATCCCCTCATATAGGCTAACATTTTGCAAACTCATTGAGTTGATGGGAGGCTCGTAGATAGATAGATAGATAGATAGATAGATAGATAGATAGATAGATAGATAGATAATAGATAGATAGATAGATAGATAGAAGGCTTTGGTCTAAGCCTTGTTGGCGGTAGGGTGAGGCGTTCTCTGCTGCAGCTTTCAGAGAATGGGCTCTTCCTCACCCTCTCTCTGGGTCCGTCTTGGAACTATCCCGACATGACTGAACTATTGTTGTCACATCTAAAAATTTTCTATGTGTGTGACCAGCAAAGACGCGCAGATTAGTCTGAGTCTTTGTTGCTTGCATAAACACGCGTGATAAGTCTCGCAAAATAACTCTTCCAATGATTTTTTGAGGAAACAGAACATTGGATTATACGTTATTGTAGCGAAAACGTTCAAAATCTAGTGGGATAGGAACCTAGACCGTATAATAGACGTCCCTGCTATGAACTTATTTAGTTCGTGACTTCGCGCACACCGACTCGTCTGAGCCTTCGGTACAAGTATTGAAAAAAGAGAAAAAAAAGCATCTTGTATCAAGAAGACTTATGGCAAAATAAACTATTACATGTTATTCATTTTCAGCAAAGGGGGTGGGAGAGGGCAACATCATTTTAGCGCTCAGCATTTTAACAGGGGTGGGGGGTCCAGGTACTCAAAATTTCTCCTTGGGAGATCCATTTTTCAGGGGCCGGATGTCATTGGGCCAATTCCTTTGGAACCCTATACCACATGTGATTTTCCACTGGGACCCGGACTCCCTGCTCCATCAGGATCCGTCCTTGCCCCGAGTCTCGGCAGTGTCTGGATTTGTTTGTTTTTTATTCTTTACGTCCCAATCAACGATATTTCAGTTACGTCGGGACGGTTCTTCCTGTGTTGAACAAGTACTAAGCTAGGATAAATGTGTCTTGCTCAAGGACATAATATAATGACACCGATGAGGCTCGAACCCTAGGCCCTTCAGTCTCAAGTGGAGTCAAGCACTTTACCACTGAGCCACTGCGCTCCCGACCGTGTCTGGAAGGGTACGGGTCCCGGGAGCCTATAGGCATATCGCTATCCATTTTGATATTAAGAGCACTACTGGTTCAACCCATGTAGATAGGAAAATGTGACATGACTGAAAAATGTTTGACTTGTACGCTATGCATCAACACAAACAAAGGGTCGAGTCGAGGCTGTAAACTTCTCCCCGTTGAGTACCTCTTTGCCTATTGCCATGACCAGTGACGTAACTGTCGTAACTGAATGATTTTTACTGGCGAGCTTGTTTCAGCTCTGAGTCAGATAATCTGTGTAATTTGCCTTTTTCTTTAGAGAGTGACGATAAATCAGTAAGGTCATTGTGGTTTCCGTACAAACTTCTGCGTCTGTGTGCCGGACTAATGAAATTGCGAAAGTTAACAAAGTTTTACGTCCTCATGTAAGCATCTTATTTGGAAATAGATTTATCAGCTGATCTCTTCTCCGGAAAAATACGAAGATTGATAGGCACAGCTGAATTTTGCAATGAGCAGACTTCAGCATTTTTCCATAGCCTATACGGATGTCTGGGTTTTTCACATATCTTTTTTTCCGCTGCAAAACGGCCAGAAAAATAAATATCCTTCGATTTGTCCTAGAATTTTGTTAATCTGTTTTAATGAAAGTTGCAGGGTATGCAGCTTTAATCGAAACAACCGATACCTTTGATGTGGTATATTTTATTCTCTTATATTTTTAGAATATTAGCATTAGAAAATATTGCCAAAATATTGACGACTGGACCCAGGCTATGCAAAAGCCGATGCGCACGAGAAGCAACTCCAAGCACCGATACATGATATTTTTTCGAGATTACAAGAGATTCGTATGCACTCTCTCTCTCTCTCTCTCTCTCTCTCTCTCAAAGTTTGCAAATAGTTTGGATCCAGAAGATCTCCATCTTCACCAGCGAATGTTTCGTCGTATCTACCTTTCGACAAACCCTTCGCCTCACGACCCTCAAAAGTTATTATTAGCGCAGACTAATGCCAGGAAGGATTTTTTCGATAATCCCTTCCTGCCAATCAGATTAAATGTAGCAGTTTATCGGCATCTAATATACACCGCCTGCTAAATCTCCATAAGTCCAGATAAGCAAAGATTTTGGTTGTAAAATTATTTATTTTTCTTCTAACCTTCGGTTCAAAATTATGTTATGGGTGCTCAAAGTAACCATCTTAATGTGACAGTTCTTTTGAGCACCTTAAGTGTATATTTTAGTTGTTAATAAGAAACCTGAATGTAAAATAATTACGCCGTCTTATCTGGAGGCCTGGTGTTTATCGATTTTTTGCACCGCTTTGTGATTGATCATATTAATTGTTACTGTTTTCGTCTTATGACGTACTCAATCGGGGAAAATCAAAGCTGTGAGGCCAAGGGTTAGATTAGACAATCGCAACCCTTGGTAGGACAAGATGGAAGATCTCCGACGTCTTTCCAAATTAAATCAGGGGCAAACAGGATACCAAGAATTAATCATGTAAGGGAACGGTCGACTTTGCGTCCGATGCCTCGGAAGAAAATAATTGAGCCGTGACATGAGATTTTCAACAATCAGCAAAGCCGCAGATCAGCCTTCGCATATGCACAGTCTTATCAGAGCCTTTGCTAGTCGCTTGAATATTCTATGAGTGTTAAGCTACTGACTGAACATCGTTTGGAATTTGTAAAGGAGGCTGCAAAGGCTCGTCTGAGTCTACACTCGTCAAAATGCCACATTGTGTCACGGCTCAATTTATAATATATTGGCTTCGAGCCGATGCGTACGATACGTTGGTGGTACATTAATATCTCAAAGAAAAGGAAAAATTCAGACAAGTACCACAAATCAAGTTTTTCATGCATGCAGTGCGCCGTTTCATGCTAGAGTTCATTGAAATTGTTTTTTCTTCATGCAAACCCATGAAAAGGAGACGCAGCTATGCAATTATGTTTTGTGTGCTAAGTCCGCTTTCGTAGGCCAAAACCACCGCGTGCTACCGGAGTCTTAAAACAACAACAACACGTGGTCTGATAGTCGGCTTCTTTGATCTCAAACACATGTCCGTGAACCATTACCCTGTCCTTTTGTCTGCGGCTGATATACTTTAGCCAGTGTATAAGCAGTGCTGGACCCCCCCCCCCCCCCAAAAAAAAAAAGAGGCTGTGACAAACTAATTTTTAGCAGACAGTTTGGGCCCAGATCAGGCCCGACAAAATGTATAATGTTTTGTTCTAGAAACAAAGGTGCTGATAAGACTGCATGTGCGGTATGCAAGCTGATCTTCGCATGTAACAAAGTCGGGGTACATACATCTACAGACGTGTGGTAAATAAAGCGATTTCTGAGATGTCAGGCGCTGGCGATTTTCCGCGGATGCGCAGGCTCGTCTGAGCCTTCGCTGCTCGCATAGCTGACTTATTTTATGAAATTAGATATTTAAATAATAAATTCATCAAGATGCAGAATCGTGCTACAATCAATTTATTTCTTGGTACATGTATGTGCGTCTGTGCGAACATTATACCGGTAATGCACTCGTTGGACCCTCCGTGTGCAGTTTCATGAGGACAAACAGACACGCCGCGACCGGCTCAACAGTTTGTTAAAATGTTCCTCTTTGAGGAATTTGATGTTTTTGATTGATAGGAATAGCCATTATTACATGTACTTAGAAAACCGCTGACAAGTATTTTAAAGTCAACGTACGTAGATGTCTAGATTTTTTATTAGGCTAGAGTCTTCATCCACTTTAAACTTTGTTAGTGAACGAGACCCTGACGAGATTGTGCAAACACACATGCTCTACTGAGTCTTCGCTGATCACATCTGTCATAAGTTCCAAGCTCATATGGGGCTCCGCGCAAGTTGATTTCATGCTCGGGTCCGAGCTGTGTTCAAGAAAAGAGCACACGCATAGAATTATATATATAGAATAATAGAAGTGCCCTCCGTGTCGCACGCGACTTGGACATATTGCCGAACTGGGAAATCCTTTAAAATGCTTAAAAGGGAGGGGAGGGTAGGGGGTGTCAGTCGGATAACCTCAGAATCACACATATTTAAGCCTTAAGTTAACTCTCTCTTCGGGGCTGGTATTTTAGAGAAAAAAAACGAGTACGTGTCATAGCACACTATCCGTGTGTCAACGTGCATAATTCACGTGCAATTAGCTGATTATGATCTCAGCCATTTGGGTGGATACATATACTCAATAGGGTTAGTCAAAGCAGTTTCGGAATCGTTGCAGGAACTTGTCCGTGCATCAAGTTCCCCGTGGTGTAGTGGATAACCGCTATGCCTTGTAAACCAGGGGTCGCAGGTTCGATTCCCGGCTTCTCCATAAAACCACTTTCAGTTGAGCCTTCGGGAGTTCCTGTCATATAATAAACACACAAATCATAAACTCTCCCGGCCCAGTACTGGTTTCTACCCATGGAAAAGCCACAAAAAGTATTGTTCGTCAATGCTGGTGACCTTGAGTAATGTATAACATATAACGTCGCGCACTGGCATGCGAAATAGAACGCCACATGCCAGATTACAAATCTAAGTAGAATGGAACATTCCAAATGTCGCTACCGCTCACGTGCTGTACGGTAGAAGTATACCGAACACAGATGGGACAAACAGATAACCGGACATCGATTTTCCGCCGAAAATAACGTGTGTTCGTAATTTTAGAAATTCACTTTTCCGAAAAAGGGCAGTGTTCGATTTTTTAGGATGTTTTAAAAATTATTTTCGGCGATAATTTTTGGTGTTCGTAATTTTAGAGTGTTCGAAATTTTAGAACATTTACCGTATTCTTATGCTTAAAATGAACGAAAAAGGATACCTCATTAGGGTTTTTTTGTAAACTAGAAATCCATTAACACAGTGGACCCAGATGAAATGTTGCATTACTATTTTGTGGCTAACAAAAAATTTTCAGAGATAGAAATACATCATTTCTTGGTAATTCCAACCTGTGAACCCTTAAAATATAACATGGATTATCCCATATTTGTTGCATCAATCTGTGTGGGGAAATCCACAAGAATACAAAAGGTTAATGCCCCTTCACTTGATATATCAAGGAACCTACATCTTAAAAGATGATTTTTGACTCAAACTCTACCCAGGGGTTAAGGAAGTGTACTCTAATTTCTTTTTTTAATGTAGGCTTGGACCCATCATCTACTGTTTACCCCCAAAAATATATCAGGAACATTAGGCATACCCCAAAAATATTTAACATATAGCACCCCCCCAAAAATATTCCAATTCTGAACTTTGACCTTAAGAAAAAGCCCTAAAAAGTATATATATATATATAATATAAATGACCCAATTCCCCCCCCCCCCCCCTAAAAAAAAACCCCAGTTGTGATGACCCCCAAAAAATGTCCACAATTTCATCATACCCCAAAAAATATTCTTTTCTGAAAACCCCCAAAAATACTGAAATTCAAATGTCTGAACCCCAAAAATGGTCCCAGCCTAAGTATATACATGAAAATATTAAAGTCTAGCCTCCACTTTGTATAAAGACCAGTATTTCTTTGAAAAAAAAATCATGTTATAGTCTGGCATCAATTCACTGTTTAATTTTTATATCAAAATAATTGATTTTTTTATTTGGTTTGATGCTTAACCTCCCAGTCAACTGCTATGGTCATGTCGGGATGCCAAATGAATTGAAATGACGGAAACTTATAACCGTTCATATAATTTGTGTTAAGTTAATTTCTCAATTTTTTCTTAAACCGACTAAAATTTATTTTGAAACTCCAAAAGATTGGCATTGAGCCTATAACAGGCCTCCAGATTAGAGTGTGTTATGATTTTTTTCTTATTTCTCATTCAAATATATACTGTGAGTACTCAAAAGAACTGACTCAATGAAATGGCTCTTTTGAGCACCAAAAACTCATATTCTAATGTTTAAACCATTAAATTAATAAAAAATAATTACAAAATTAAGTCAAGCCATCAAAATCTAATCACCCCTCCTCCATACCACCAAAAGGGATACTACTGGTACATATAAAGATGGGCCCGTTTCCCATTCAAATTTAATGGTTTAATGAGCCCTTTAGAAAATTTAATGGGCTGAAGAGTGAAGAGTCCATTATATGCACCTTACAGCAAAACAAGTGATATTTTTGAATAGCTTATCATATGGGGCCCACCAAAAAAAAAAAAAAAATATTTATAATTAACTGTAACAAGTCAAAAAATGGTTCTGGCCCATCCCAGCATTATCCCTGCAACAATGTTCCTCCATTGTATGCAAGTTTGGTCAAAATCTGGAAATTTCAAACTGTGACACCTTTTGTGCTTCATGAATGCATATCAATATGTGTAGAAGAATAATTCAAGTCAAATAGGTTTAAATTAAAACAAAATCTTAATTTTGATTTAGAGAGGTCAACTAACCCTAAAATTTGCATTTTAGAGGGTTTGGGAATCCTAGAATGTAATAGAATGTATTACATGTACATATACACAAAATGACAACAATTTCACACACAAAATATCAATATTAAAATGTTAACCATTGTACTGCTGAAAATAAAATCATCTGTGCATACAGCTAAATTTTGACAAAACCAGTTCCTAATGGAAAATAGAGGATCCTGACCAGTTACCACACTGTTTTCAAAACAGGATATACTGTATCTAGATTCAGCAAGACAAAGGGTTCATAGGATAGATGGCTGATTTTATCTTAACAAGAGCCCAATTCTAGTTTTAGACTCACTCTTTGCATTTTCTAAAAAAATAAACCTCAAGGACTCAATCAGAGAGTCAAACAGTTTGAATTAAGATCTGGCCTGATATTTTGTCAATCCCAATCTGGGTCCTCACTGTTTGCAAATAAGGATCACCAGACAACACTTGCATTAAGGAAAGAGTTAACTGTGATAATGTTATTTCAGGATTGACATGATAACCACAAAATTAATTAATCACTTTACATTCTAATTAACCTTTTTTTAATTCTAAAACCTTTACCGAAACACAATGAAAATGTTTTGGTATATTAAAAATGATCAAAATACTTTTTAAACTTATTATCACTTTCTGCCATATTTGCTTGGTCACACGACCAACTTTCTGCCTTTTTAAAATGGTAATTTTACAAAAACTTAGAATTTTTCCAATTAAATTATGAACACAGAGATTTACCTATATATATATATTTATTGCTACACTTTTATAGTTACATTTTAATTCTTCAGAATGTCAGGGTGGAAGTAGAGGGATATCCCATAATTTGTATTTTATATTGACAGCCCAAATGAAGGAAATAAGTACATATAAAGCATTTTTTCCAGCACATGAGACTGAAACTATAACCATCAGTTAATGCCTAAATCTTCCATAAAGTTGAAGTTTAACTATAATGCTCTAGAATTCTTTATGACAGCATAATATCTAAGATGAAAACTGCTTTAAAGTAAAATGGTTACCAAAGCACTTGTCATTATCTCATCATTTGGTGAAACCTCTTAATGGTGGTATGTCACAGAGGAACAGAGCAGCAAAAGAAGCTATTTATACAAATGAAGCAAATAGGAATCATGAAATAACCAATGAATGCTGCTGCAGTACCTTTACTATTTTTTGAACAGCTTAGTATGTTACCCATTCCCTTTTCATTCATTTGAGCATTGCAAATGTTAATTTGAATATTCAAATTTTTTAATGAAATGTTTAATTTTCAACTGGGTATTTTTGTAAATATTATCTCTTTGTATTTGGGAAGCAAAAAATAGTACTTTTGCAAACAGTGGAGACCCAGATGAAATGCTGAATTTCATCAGAGTCAGGCTTAAATGAAATGTATGTGTGGTTCCTGTTGGCCTACCTACCCTATTTTTTTAACCCTACCCTAAACATTAAAATGGTCTTTGGAGAAAAAATACCTAAAATGGGCACTTTTTCAGTTTTTTGTCACTATCTTCTTTGTTAAATGTCATATCAAAATTTAATAATTTCCCTACCTACCTACCCTAAATTTTGTTGGTATGCAACAGGAACCACACATATATTTCATTTAGGCCTCAGTAGACTGTGTGTAAAGGTAAAGCAGATCCTCAGACCAAATGATACATTTTTTAAAATTATAACCTGACACCCCTAGATACATGTATTTACAATGGACTATCCCAAGCTTATTGTAAGAATACATCAGTATACAAAGGATTAAAGCTTTTTAAGTAGGCTTAATATGTTGTCTAAAACGGCCACTCAAAAGATATACGCAGGGGTCGTTAAGACAAATGGGCGCTAAATGTAGGTCGAAAGTATTGCAGAATGCTCCTTGGGAGCATTTTGCAAAACTTTTGACCTGCATTATTTGATGTCTTTTTTTGAGTGGCCTCTTAAGACAGGTTTTACTGTATACAATTAAGTTTGATGGGTATCCAATTTGAGATATTTAGTCAAAAAAAATAAGTTTTCGACCAACCGACCCATACTGGTAAAACAGGGTCAGATAAGGGGAAACAAAAATATTTTAAAGGTTGGCCTAAGTAGTATTACCTAAATATTGGCAAGAAGCAGCTTCTCAACTTCTGAACTCTGTCAATTTTCAGAAAATTTGATATGATTATTGGTTTAGACTACTTATTTCACAAATAGATACATACAGCAGGGGTGTGGAAATAGTAAAATTTTCTACTTGTCCAAGGACAAGTAAATAGCCAAAATGTAGTTGTCCTTAGAAAATTTTACTTGTCCGAAAGAACAAATTAGCTTATACCGTACTGTGCTTAAACAATTTATTCTTTCAAAAACAGTATGAAACCAGATATATATCAACTCTTGCAAACAGTATGGATCCTGATCAGCTGGCTTCTCTTGTAAACAGTGTTACACTGAAGTGGCCAGCTGATCAGGATCCACACTGTTTTCAATGCAAGATGTGAGCTCGTAATAATTAATCAAAATATGAAATACAGAATTGTATTAACTTATTACATTTGCACTTGTCCACGGACAAGTAAATAGAAATTTTTAACTTGTCCTGAATGAAGTGGGACCTGGTCGGACAAGTCAGGCATGTTATTTCCGTAGCCCTGCATACAGCAACTATTCAGTTTTAATTACAAGGCACCTAGTCCCCCGGTCAAAACCGTATTATCTGCTCTAAGCAGGGGTATCATCGGTGCCAACCGACTCATTGTAGCTAGGTTTAGTAATGTCTATTGATAGGATATTGTGGATATTTTTATTGAAGCCCAGTCCTTACTAAGTTTTCTCTCAGAAATTTAAATTATTCACAATATTTTATCAAGGTGGTTATTTTCTAAATCAATCTATAGTGAACTAATGGCTTAGTGGGGTTAAAGGCTGGCTAATAGGGGAATTTTGCCAGAACCCCTCCCCCAAGTTTGCTCATAAATTTAGATTAAATATTCACGGCATTTTTTTAAAATCTGTATCATTTGGTTGAACTATCAGCTTAGTGCCGATAAAATGCCGGGTTCCTGTTAGTGCATTATTGGAATTTTCTCTGACCCCAAATTGCCCATTCACCATATCTACATTAATTGCTAGTTCCCTGTCTACAGGTGGTCAGTAATGTAAATACAGGTAACCAGAGCCCCCCCATTTCCAGGTATTGGGGGGGTACTGGTTACCTGTTTTTCCATTACTGACCACCTGTAAAGTGGGAACCAGCAATTAATGTAGATATGGTAAATCTACATGTTCTCTAGGTTTGTTGTTGTTGTTGTTGTTTGTTTTTAGCCAAATTTTCTCTCAGAAATTTGGAATAATACACATGATCATACATGGAAAAATATCAAGATGTATATTTTTGAAATCAGTATCAGTTGGTTGAAATATAAGCTTAGTGCCGGTAGAATGCCGGGCTGCTGTAAGCGTCTAATGGTGATTTTGTCTGACCTTCAATTACCTTTCTACATCGGTCGGGTATGAAAGCCATGACCGCGCCGCGTTGCCGCGCCGAAATCAGCCACGCCAGGAATATATTTTTCCTTTCCTTAAGCACAGAGAGGTGTAATTCCATATTTTTTTTCGCTCTATCATCATCAAATGGTATGGTTAACAATTGCAAATAAAAAAATACATTAGATTTCCCGAAATAATGATTTTAATGGCGATTTGACATGTGTCAGGTGTATGAAAGCCCCTGCCGCGCCGTGCCGTGCCACTTGCATTAGTTAGTATATATCCAAGTTATCTGAAAATTGGCTGCCCGTTTTTTAACTAGAAACGTGGATAACAACGAATAACGTTCTTTACATGCTTTGGGAAATATTACTGTGTTTATAGTACATGTACATCCATGTATGATGTCGTTGATGCCAGTGCTCAAACAAGACAATTACCTGCACAAATACAGGATTATTTTTATTATTTAACTGCATTCTTTTTTCTGAGTCCTATGTGCGCTTCATGTCTTGTCATGTGACAGAAACCATGTTATATTGTTTACAAACAATATACTACAAAGGCTCTGGCGAGACTGTGCATATGTGCAAGCTCGTCTGAGTCTTCACTGTGAACTGACTTATGGTGCACATGTATGACCATTGAACAGAATTAAGTTTAATTTGAACTCCGGTAGGCTATATAGCTCGCGAGGATACAATGTACATCTTTCAGAGAAGGTGTGCTTAATTTTCTAACTTGTATATTCATTACCTTGAGTAAACAAGCAGTAAAGGCTCTGGCGAGACTGTGAGTATGCGCATGGGCGGATCCAGAGGGGGGGGGGGGGGGGGGGGGGCAGGGGGTCCGTGAAAAATCACAAAAATATAGGGTTTCCTAGCAATACTCGTCCGTATCCCCTGAAAAATCACAAGGTTACCAAGCCAGCATTCAATGTCTGGCCATCATCCGACAGCGAAACGCCATTTAAATGGCGTTTCGCTGGCGGGTCGATGTTGGCCCGCTTATGGTGGTATTTGGATCGTCTCTCTCCTCATCAACTAAGAAAAAAAACCGTTGTCAAAGGCGGACCTCCTCAGGCAAAACTTTCTGGATCCGCACAAGATGCGTAAACTCGTCTGAGCCTTCAATATGAACTGACTTATGATGTGCATGTATGACCATTGGACAGAACTGAGTTTTATTCGAACACTCGAATGCCATATAGCTCGCGAGGATACAATCTATATACATCTTTTCAGATGGTGTGCTTAATTTTCTAGCTTGTATATCCACTACTTTTAGTAAACAGGCAGTTATGGCTCTGGCGAGACTGTACGTATGCGCATGGGCGGATCCAGAGGGGGGGGGGGGGTTCGGGGGTCCGGACCATCCCCCTGAAATCACAAGACTATAAGATTTCCTCGCAGTACTGGTCCGGATCCCCTGAATTTACCACAAGGTTACCAAGCCAGCATTCAATGTTGGGCCATCATCGGTATGACAGCGAAACGCCATTTGAATGGCATTTCGCTGGCGGGCCGATGTTAGCCCGCTTATGGTGGTATTTGGGTGGTATTTGGATCGTTTCTCTCCTAATCAACATAGAATAAAAACGTTGTCAACGTCGGACCCTCTCTGGCAAAACTTTCTGGATGCGCGCAAGATGCGCAAACTCGTCTGAGCATTCACTGTGAACAAATTTATGATGTACGAACGTTATCTATCTTTTAATATAACAATATCCTAGCTAGTTTCGTTAGATGAGTGACGTGGTTAATATTTTATCGTCTTGTATAAACCAGCAGTAGAGGCTATGACGAGACTGTACATTTAGGTTTTATAGGATTCTGAGTAACACAAACTAATGTCGCGCTTATTGAAGTTCACAAACTTCTTAATTTCTAGAAAATGATTAAACATAACATATCTTTTTAACATAAAGTTTATTCATATTCTGTGTTGTTTGTAAACTTGTCATATATTATACAAATAAAATATAGTTTAAACCAAAGTTTATTCAGGCTTAAGCATAAAACAGCTCATCACCAATCGAGCAAATGTACAATCAGCATGAAATAATCATTACATACAAGCAACCACATTAAAAAATGTGTTAGAATCTGTTAATCACATTAATTGATAAGATTAAAGGCATGCGCATACATCTTTAATCAGCTTGTTTGGTTCTATTACTGATCAAGAATATAGATGTCATGTGGTTTATTGTTCAAAGTACAGTAGACCAGCAGGTCCATGAGTACAACAGTACAAAATACAAATACAATGCTTAATGACAGGAAAATTGAATAAACAAGCAGTATTATCGGTGGTATCCAATGCCATCCAATCCAAAGCGCACAGAAACACCAAGTCAACCCTGGTTCAACATTCCAATGTTGACCCACTGCTGTCCAGGCACATTAAAGCAAAATCTTGACCGGGCTCGCACAGAGCGTTACATAAGCTTTGAAATATCTTATTTCATCCAATGACCATCTCAAGGCAAAAAAGTACTCCTTGGACTAGATGACTTGGTATAAATATACAAAATGTGAGCATGTTCATTTGAGCATAATTGCATCCATAGTCTTTCATAAAGGGGCGATATGGGAGAGACATGAACTATTTGTGACCAAACACAGACACACACACACACACACACACTTCTGCTCAAAGAGCAACAAGCATATGTATATCTTTGTTTTGAAAAATAAAATTAAATCATTTATGAAATATGCCAAATTAGCATTGTTCTGCTTTCATTACTCGTATCTTATTTGGAAACCCTCAAATACAAATGAAGCCAAATTCTTTACTATTCGAGGATTGCTAGAGGTCATCAACTCATTAAATTTCAGTACGTTTGGTCTGGACCAGTAATATCTATTGATGTATTTTTTTTCTTATATCAGCATATCTGGAACATTCCAAGATAAAGTGAAACTCGTCCTCTATAGTGTCACATACTATGCATTTTCTTTCTTCATATGGTATACTATGCGGGCGATGCCACCTGCCTGTTTCAATCATTAACCTATGGGAGGACAGTCGTATTCTCGACATTGCCATACGGTATTTTTCAATTTTAAGAACTTCCAGATATGCCTTATAAGAAAAATCACAAAACAATGAATAAGATCTTGCTCTTGTGGATGTATGGATTCTTTCATTCCAATTCTGAATAAAAGTATCAGTAAGCCTTTCCCTAAAAATTAACATAAACCTGTTAATATTTCCCACCCCTTGGTTAAGCCATACATTATTAAACCCTAGTGATTCAAGCAAGTGTTTTACATAATAGGCCCAGTTTGGCTTGTTTGGTCTTAAATTCAAATCATTTAACATCATTTCGTAAACTAGTTTAACATATTTTGTGTCAGTACATGTTAATATCTTAAACCAGTAACGAATCACTGATGTTAACCTATAGTTCTTTAGAGTTGTTCTCCCCAATTCTCCATACACAAAATCGTTCTGAGTGGAGCGTTTCACACCAAGCAACCTTTTACAAAATTGAGTATGCAATCTTTCTAGAGGTGCTGCATTTTGAAAACCCCAAATTTCACACCCATAGTGCAATACAGGTTTTATAAGTTTATCAAAAAGATCTAAAACATGCTTTGCTGATAATGATGTAAATTGTTCTAAGTATTTGTATAATTTGAATAATGCTTTCCTCCCCTGACCCGCTAGAGTTTCAAATGTATCTGTAAAAGACCCTCCAGTAGAGAAAACAATACCAAGGTATGTGAATTTGCTTACAATTTCTATTTTTTCCCCACTATACAGAAAATGCAAATTGCGTGATAGAATTCCTCCTCCCCTAAAAATCATTATTTTAGTCTTATTTGTGTTAACCTTTAGTTTCCAACTAGTACAATACTCATACAAAATTTCCAAACCTTTTTGTAACATATTTTCATTATCAGCAAAAATAACAATGTCATCAGCATACAATAACAGAAATAGTTTCAACATACCAATCTCAATACCTTGAAATTTACCTCGTATAAATGTTTCTTCAATATCATTCAGATACATTGAAAACAAAAATGGTGAGAGACATTCACCTTGTCTAACTCCTAAATAACATTCAAAATCGTCACTTAACGAATTATTATATTTCACCATTGATTTAACGGAACCATACATTGATTGAATTACATTTAGAATTTTGCCCCTTACTCCAAATTTTATAAGTTTTAGCCACAAATTGTCCCTTACAACGTAGTCAAAAGCTTTTGTGAAATCTATAAAAGCAACATAAAGTCTTTTGCTCTCATTAATAAAGTGTTTGATCAGTCCATGAAGAATAAAAATATTATCAATGGTTCCCATCTCCTTTCTGAAACCAGCTTGAGCTTCAATGTATATATGATAATCTTCTGCCCATGCACTTAATCTATTATTTAAAACCCGACTAAACAACTTTCCAAACACGCTGAGAAGAGTTATTCCCCTATAATTTTCAACTTCATTTATGCTTCCCTTTTTATGTAGTGGGACTATGTAACCTTCTGACCATTTTGAAGGAAAATACCCTGAAGAAAATACTGCATTAAAAAGCTTACATACATAAGAAACTAAATTATCAGTACCGTATTTGAAAAACTCATTTATGATGTTATCTGGGCCACAACTTTTTCTTAAATTTAACTGACCAATAGCTTTTTGTATCTCATCAACTGTCAATGACACATTTAACTCATCAAACATAACTTGCATTTCCCCATTTAAATACCTTTCATTAAAATAAATGATATCATCATCTGGCTGAAAAAATATATCACCCGGATCATTTATTGCTTTAAAATATAACGTAAACATATCTGCAGTAAGTGAGTTTGAATATATAGGTTTCTTGATTATAAATTTAATGATAGGCCCTTGATTATATTATGATGCAAGCGGACCGTGAACAAGTTAAGTCAAGTTTATTAGGTCTAAACATAGAACATGTTTTTCGCCCATAATCAGAGGAGGTTGGTATAAGTCATTACAGACATATAAATAGAACAAAATTAAATGGATCAATAAATCAATCAATGAAGAGCGTGATATATACAGAGCATATCGCATCTAATCTGGTAATTGACGGTGGGCACTTTCTTGTCTCCTTATTTTGATCATGTCAGACATGTGTTTTCTTTAAAAGCCAATAATAGGTATATGTAAACAATATACGCCACTGCCATGCGTTGCACGTGATGTTTATCAGCCGCTTGAATGGACAGGATCAGAGAGTATTGTAATTTTGGATAAGATTGGATCGAATTCTTGTGGGCATCGGCAGTGTTGCAAACTATACAGGTCCAGACCAGGCTGAACACAATTTTAACTGACCAGTCAATTGTCCAGCTGTAACAACGCATGAAAAGGGCCTATTGAGTGTGTGTGTTATTATTATTCATGATTATTATTAGTATATTCAATTGCATACCGAAAACACCCACTAAGAATCACCCTTGCCCACATTTCAAGTAAAGATACACCCAGGATAATGTTTCAGTAAACAAATGTTTAAAAAAAATACGGTAAAACTGCCACTAACGCAAGTGGCACGACACGGCGCGACAGGGGCTTTCATACCCCTGGCACATGTCAAATCGCCATTAAAAACATTATTTCGGGAAAACTAATATCTTTTATTATTTGCAATAGTTAATAATACTCTTTGCAGATGATAGAGCGAAAAAAATTATGGAATTACACATCTTTGTGAATCGGGAAAGGGAATATTTATTTCTGGCGCGGCAGGTCTCTTGGCCATTTTTAGTAAAAATCATGATTTTAGACTTATCAGGATTTATTGATAGACTCCATCTATTACAAAAAACATTAACTTAACTTATATTTTGTTGTAATTCAGCTGCTGATGTTGACAAAAGTAGCAAATCATCAGCATATAACAAATGACTTATTCTAGAGTCATACAGCACAGGTGCCACAGTGTCTTAAGATAAAATCTCCTAAATCATTTATGAAAATGTTAAATAAAAGAGGGCTTAAAACATTCCCTTGATGGACTCTTTTTGTAATGTAAATGGAATCTGACATAAGCTGATGACATTTAACTTTAGCTTGTGAACCGTGATACATAGATTTTATAAATCGATATATTTTTCATGAATACCAGCTTTCCAAAGGTTAAAGAATAAACCATCATGCCATATACAGTGTCAAAAGCCTTCCTTAAGTCAATAAAACAAGCAAATAAGTTGTCACCCTTTTTAGCATTTAAAGCATATTTATCAACAATAGTTTTCAAAACAAATATGTGATCTGATGTACGATAATTTTTCCTAAACCCTGCTTGTTCAGATTTTATAAAATTTTTACTCTCTAACTCTTGATAAATTTTTTCATCTATAATGTGACAAAACAGTTTACCTAAACAACTGCTTATAGTGATTCCACGGTAGTTTTTTACGTTTTACGCCAGCACCAGTGTGGAAAATTGCCACCACCAGCTAGTTGTAGCAACAACCGGTCCTTTTACATTGACCGGTGTGATCGTATAAAGGTTATAAAAAATCAACCTTTTCCCGATGTACTGTCTTCTGTGGAACTGGTGGAATCGTAACAAAATGCATAAAGACATTGTAAGGGGGGAGGGGGGTTAAGGGTTTATTTATATTTTTGTTACCATGACCTAATTTTCAGGGTCACCATCTTATTATCCCCCGACGAAGTCAGAGGGATATAGTTTTGGCGTCGTCCGTGCGTCCGCCTGTCCGTCCGTCCGCACTTTTTGTCTGTCCGGAACCATATCTCAGTACCTATTGGTCAGATTTAATTCGTTCTTGGAACAAATGATTAGTACCATAAACTCTCGATATCCTATAAGTTTGGTCAAAATCGACCCCTTAACACTTAAGTTATTGCCCTTGTTTAAGTATAGGCAATTATAAGGCAAAACCTATATTAGCTTTTTTGTGTGATGATCTTCACATTTCATCAAAGCTATTATAATTTACAACTTTTCGCTATAGACCATGATTGCCAAAAGCCTGTAGATAAGAATGGCAGTGTCAAAGTTTTACCCCACCCCCTTTGACCCCACCTAAGGGGTCAAAGGTCAAATATTTAAATTTCGCAATAACTAAGGCAATTATTAATATTTTTTGCTGCAATTTTGCATGCAGGCAGAGCAGCAATAGATATTAAACATATCAAACAGGATTTCAGTTTGAAGGCCTGATTACGAGCCCTTTGGGTGGACTTAGGGGGTGGGGCCAAGGCCAAAATTTTTTTTTTCAGAATATGGTCATGTTGCATATCAAATTAAAGCTGAAGACACTGGCAGCAACATGGTAGCAAATATTTTGCCCACAGACACACCCTCGACCCAGGGGTGGGGTCAAAAGGTCAAATTATATATTTTTTCTAAAAGTAGTCATGTTGCATATCAAATTAAAGCTGACGACGCTGGCAGCAACATGGTAGCAATATTTTGCCCACAGACACACCCTTGACGCAGGGGGTGGGGTCAAAAGGTCAAACTATATCTTCTACTGAAAGTAGACATGTTGCGTATCAAATTACAGGGAATTGAGCACAGAGCACAATGAAAGCAAGTATGCTGTCATTACACACACCAACGACCCCTGGGGTGGGGTCAAAAGGTCATTTTTTGTTCTTTTTCTAAAAGTGGTCATGTTGCATATCAAAGTAAAGTGGAAGAAGTATAGACCTACATGCAAGGTAACACTTTGAATTTACACACAATCTTGACCTCTGAGGTTGGGTTTAAAGGTCAGATATTGAAATTGTGCAGATGTAAGTATATTTTTAATTGAACTAAGCACTAAAACATACTTGACAGGCGTTTGTTATGATCTGAATGATACTGTAGGTAAACTAAGGGTTAGATAAATGGGATTGATGTTTTGTGATTTACATGTTTCTCTCAAATAACCCTTCGTCGGGGGATATGAATTCGTCGAATTTGCCTTGTAAGAACTGTAATCATCAGCCTTTTTGACACAATATTTTCTGAACCAGAGTGTGGATTTTGACCAAATTTGGATGATCGATAAATTATTGAAGGGCAGAAAGATTTGATTACATTTTGGTGGCCGTAATCTTATTTTCAAGGTCACACTAGCACTTTGAAATACTAAATTTAACCAGAATAGTGTTTCCACATGTTATCTATTGAACTTGAATGAAACAATGGATTTTACCTAAACTTATGGTATTTTATCATTTAACACTTAGCTCGTTATATAGGTAACACCTCTTTATTTCATATTATTTTGTGAAGTTTTAAGTTTACTTAAGACTGCATGCATGTTTTCTGAAGGTTGTGGGAGGATTTCTAAAGGTTGTGGTAGGTAACTCAAAGATTGTGGAATAATTAAAAAACGGTATTTCTGGCTATGGTCATTTAGTTAAACAACTGCTCTGTGTTGGTTTCAACTCGTTTTTGATTAGGTTTTACAAACATATACTCAAAAGATGAATACAAAAAACAACAACAACAAAGCACAGCCCTACCCCCCGTTTTACGGAGGAGCAAATTTTGTTTTAGTTGCAGCGTGTGGATATTTTAAATTATCTTGAACAGTCATTGTGGGAGTCTGTAATTGTTCTATGTTTTGTTGTACGCTACTTATTTCCATTCTAGGATTGCAATCATCTTGATGGGGAAGAGAGAGCTGGTTGTCTTCCTGGTGTCTCATGATGGTTCCTAAACGTTAAGCTACGCAAACAAAACATTTACCAAACATTTCCACAACATTTTCAAACGTTGCGGGAACGTTTTATTAAAACGTTTAGGAACCCAAAAATTTGATTTATAAAAAAAGTTCCTAAACGTTAAAATAAAACGTTCCCACAACGTAAACAAAACGTTTACACAACATTACCACAACGTTTTTTGTTAGCTGGGTATATACTGGAATAATAATTCCATCTTTCCATGATTTTAGAAATTTACCAGAATTAAGAATAATATTAAAAGCTTGCATTATTCGTTTACATATAAATGGTATTGCTGATTTAAGCATTTCTGATCAAATCATATGAGCTTGCTTTATTGTTTTTTTCAGCTTTTGACGACTTTATAATCTAAAATACATGTTTGATCAGAATTTTCATATTCTGCAAGGTTATTTTTGACATGTTGCTCTATTTCATTTGAATCTTGACTATTCTCAGGTGTAAGCAATTTCTGGAAATGATCAAAACATTCTTTACGATTTATTTTTTCAGATTTATCTGTTTGTACTGCACCTCGCTTCATTTCATCAATTATTTTCCAGGCAGCCTGTAGATTTTTGTACATAGCATCATTGAGCATATTTGTTATCTTTTTTTTTAATTTTCTTCTTTTAAATTTTGTGAGTATTTTGTATTCTTTAAGTTTTTGAAAATACTTATAACGCAGAGAATTATCATTCAAATTTCTATTAAATGCATTCTTAGCAGATTTTACCTCTCTTAACAAAATATGACAGTCTTTATCATACCATTTTTTTTATTAATTTTCGGAGTATTTTTCTTTTTTCCCCACAAAGGATTTTCTTTTCAATGTCATATCATCAGCTGAAACAGTTATATCACTTAGGCTAGTGATTATGTCATCAACATCATTGTCCTCAGAAATAACATTAAGAAGGTCTCGTAGTCATACGAGGTTTGCCGAATGGCTGTTAGGTTTTTATAAAAGCCCTAGCTGCACCCTGTCCAACCCTGCGGTCGGTGAAACGGTCCTAACACCGGTAAAATGGTGTAGTAGGGTTCGGTGCACAATTAATCGGTCCCATTCAACTCCATGTAAAAAGGCAGAATTCGAGCATCTGCAATTTTTTCCAGGACATTGCTTGGACCTTTTTCTGTCTGTGAGTGGCAAGATCTGTCATTCACCTATCAAAAAAGTGAAAAGACAACCTACCTTGATAATCTCGTTTTCTTAGCATTCTCCGTTCTTTGGGGAACAGTCAAAAAATCCGGGCTGAAATCCGACCCGCGTCAGACGTTACCTGGGGAGTGCGCCGGGGAGTCTGTGACAAAATAGTCCACACAAAGATGCATTTTTCTGCATCAGCCTCACAAATATAGACCAATGTTGAATCTCATGTACATTTAAAGTCGAATAAAGCACCCATTTACGCCATAATGAGCCCAGAAACGGCAAGTGCTAAATTTCTAAAGGTACTATTTTCGTGGGCTACCAAACCGGAAGACTGTAATTGTGTACTAACACCAGTAACACCGGAGAAGTGCCGGTTCGTATAAAAAAAATCGATGGACGAACAGACAACCGGTAAGAAATTACTATTTTCTTTGATTTTATATAAACGTTTGCAATAAAAGCATTCGTGCATTCGGTGGAGAATTGACGTACCTTTACAACTGTATTTGAATGTTTAGCTATTTCTGGCTGATTTCTTCAAACATTCAATCCCAAGTTGGAAAAAAGTTTCGTCCATAGCCTGTTTGGCGGATTCGTACACAAAGATCTCGTACTTTTGAAAATATGCAGAAAATATAAGCAAGCGAGCTGTATGCAACGATTTTTGGAAAACACTGTAGGCCAATTTTATTGTTTATATATAAAAAATATGTAAAAAAAGTGTGATAAACGTTTTATGCCAAAAAACAGAAGTAACGTCGGTGAAAACGTTACAATAAATCGCTGCATTTCAACTCTCATCTCCTTTTCAGCTTTTAAAAAAGACTGAAAAGGTATTATATTGCATTTCTCGATTATTCCTACATGTATGCCTTTTGGGTGAAAATTTTCGAAGCACAATTAATTGACAAAAAATCAGTTATCTTATTGTGACTCTTTTATGTACCAGTCATTATAACCCAGCCCCCTTCCCTAGGACCCGGGGAACAGCGGAAACTTTGATTTTTTGGCCAGCAGCAAATCCTACCTATAACCGCCACATGCAGGGACAGTTAACTGATAAAACCACGGATGTTTACACAGCTATCTGTTGTTTTACATTGCACCGACATGTTTGCCTAGATTTATAAATCCCTGGCGTTTCCCTCGCACTGTGGAGACAATGCAAAAGTATAAATGTGGCAAAATTGCCGAGCTATTCCCCTTCCTGCTCAGTGGCTTGGGCCATGGTTACTAATGACTGGTGTATTACGCAAATATGATTAAAAAAATAATGGAGCACGAAACATTTGACGTTTTGACGAAATTTCAGTCATTTGGACTTTTTGTAGGACAGGGTGGGGCCAGTCACAGAAGGATTAAAGCCACTGTCACATGCTCGGATCCAGAATTTATGTGTTTGGGGGGGGGGGAGGGGTGGTCCAAGGCCGACTGCTAGAAAACAGCCTTAACAACGTTTTTTTTTCATCAGCTTATTTATAGTTTACAGAAGGGGTCAGATTGTTTATCAATGGTTTTATTTCAGAAGAAATTACCTTTCCCAGGTTTCAGGGGGAGCTCCATCATTAGTCCAGGGGGGTCCACCACTTTCCAGGAGGTCCAACTTTTTCAAAGGTGGGGGATCCAAATGCTATTTTCAATAGAAACCCATATAACTTGTGAATTTTCAGGGGGGGGGTCGGACCCCTCCCCCATCTGGATCGGCGCATGAATGAAATTTTCTGTATGGCCATGGGTGTTCCATAACCTTGTTTCGGCTGGATGAAAACGCAATTAGATATATACCTCTGAATACAGAGCATTTCATATTCGATATACTGTCCACTCTCGATACCTTAAATTTCATAGGACTGGGCTAAAACGTATCGAGTTATTAGTACTTCGAGGTAAACAAATTGCATTATTGCTATCAATGTTCAACTTCTCTATCAATAGATCCTTTTTGCAAGCTTTTACGTAGGGAAGTGTAATCAATCAGTAAAATACATGTACAAAAGAACCAAAAACTTACCTGATTGAGTGATTAAAATCCATTAATGGTTAATTATCCAAGTTATAATTTTGCCTCATGATGAGGTGTTTTTTCTATCAACAGTTTTTTTTATTGTTTTCTATTGCACAGACATGATGTAATTTTCGTGTCACCTTACACCAACCAAGTGTTGATGTGCGGTACTTGTTTGATCTATCGGCGCGGAGTTACTTTTAAAATAACCTTCTATATTATTCTCATTCTTTTCAATCATCAAAATTTGTGTAAAAATGAGCAAATACACCGGTCTGAAAGGTAATCAGCACACCCTTTTGTCATCTGCTATTTAAGGCCATTTCAAGAGGGGGGGGGGGGGGTGTGGATAGGGGGCATAAGACCTCACCTCTGTATATAGTCCGACCAGTTAAGAGAGACTGGGCGGTTCTTAGCAAAGACACACCCGTAGACTTTTCCATTTAAAAATAGGTAAGACAGAGTGTATTTATTCACCCGTGAAACGCTTTACAGCTGTATACCTGTTGTAGTTTTGAGCCCATTACATTGTATGAGAAAAAGGATCTCGAATTAATTTAGATAAAAAGGAGACTGACTTGTCTAGATATATGCACTCTGACAACATTTCGAAATTTTAACTATTCAAATTATAATACTGAACAAGAAAATAAAATAATGGTCCGCAATGAAAAATTAATACTATAAATTGGTCAGCACACGAGATGATGGTTCTTATTACATTGGCGTGTGGCGAAGTCTCCGACGAGCCTGCATGTACGCATGACCTCGCCAGGGCTTTCGCTTCTCGCATAAACAAAGTATGCGAGTTGAAGAAGACTCGGAACAACTTTAAGACATCTAGTTTCTCTGGACACGCCAGAATGAGCGATTATAAGACCAACTCATGTTTGTATGCCCTTTTCTTATGATCCTGATACTTAACCCTTGTCCTGCTTAATTCTAATTGATTTATTTTAGTTGATTTATTAATATTGTACCAGGCTTAAAAATCAAACCAGTTTTGCCATACAGACAGAATTTGAAGAAAGTGTAAACCTACCCTCCCCCAAAACTTTCACGACATATCCATCCCGGAAAATGAAATGCAGCAGGTCCCCAGCAGCATACTAAAGAAACACGTATACCAGGCATGCTCACGTATAAAGTTGGTCACCTTTGTCGTCTGCGCTTCAGTTGCTTGCACGAGTAAAGCGTACATAGGCTATTACACCTGATTTACTGTAGACTAGCCTCATTTGACAGTGTATGACAGCTCTCTATCTGACACGCCCAGTCTCTATTAGTTGGACGCACTATACCAAACGTGTAGCCCAGTCGGTAACGTGTCTGGTTACAGATGCCTGTCTGACTGCAGATCCAGGGGTCGGGATTTTGATCCCGGCCTGTGGAGATTTATCATGAAATAATTTCTACTGTCATTCTATTCATTCAAAGAGGGCTGTTGTCAGTTACTAGCAAATGTATGTACACGAAGTACTGGTAAACCGCATGTTCAAGCCTGTCAAGGGAAAAGAGTGTGGTAAGGTGAACAGACCATCCCAACATGACCATAGTTGTTGACTGGGGCGTTATACAACAAACAAACGAACAAACATCACCCTTATCTGTCCACTCAATATCTTTAAGAAACGGAGTGATTGGGTTGGACAAAACATTGAATATGCATTCATATTGACAAGGCCTAGGTTTGAATTTTTAGCCATTAGTCCGCAACAACCTGTAGTTATAGCCCTTTATTCAAGTCATATTGTTTCTACTCAATACTTTGAAAATGTTGCATATACGTTGATATTGACAAGCTTTGGGCGGGATTACATTTAGTTAATTTGTGCAATCTTTTAAAGAGCTATCGCCCTTGACTCATGTCAGAATTTCATTTCCACTCAATATCCTATACTGATAGGCAAAAGAAACGCTACATACAAAATGTTCGCTAAATGGCTTAGAAGGAAATAAAATTAGTGACAGTTCAAGTATTCCTGTATCTTTGCTAACATGTCTGATAAATAAAATTCGATAAAATAAAATAACCTTAATTATTTACTCTAGATTCTGGGTAATGGTAAGCTTGTGCTTGTGAACGACATGTCTAACCTGAAAAACAACAACAACATATACTCCTCAAAATAATTAAAGGACCAAGATTTTAGAATGCGAGTATAATTAGCTCAAAAATTTGAATTCTGTAAAACTTGGCTTAAAGCTTTCTATTCTTTATTTCTATAAGTCAAGAATCATTATTACTGATTTCCATGCCTTATTCTGCCATAACTGTGTCTCAAATGAACATACCCTCAAAAACACACTTTCAAAAGGCAGTGGGTGGGGTAAAGAAATTCTTCTGTGGTCATTCGAGTAGAATGAAAGTGACATCAAATTAAACTTTGTTTTAAACAGTTAAGCTTGCATGCAAATAATTTCTTCAAACAGTTTCAATATACTGGGAAGCTAGCCTTTTCATATCTGACAATGGAGTTTTGACAGTGTTTTGTTTTCTGATGCTTTTGAGTGTTAGAAAGATGTCCCGACGAATTGTTTAAAGATTGTCACAGACAAACGCCAAAACCAGTTGTCTGAACCCATAGTCTGCCCATTATGCCGCAGCCAAAAGGGACAATTTTCTCTCACAGAAAGAGGTGGGTGGTATCAACCGGATTAAAACACCATACAATCATGTGAAAACAGAGATTTCAGCATCTAAAAACATTTTTCATTCATTTCATGCAGTTCTGTGGTCCATGGATCACACACAAAAAATGACATTCCAATGCATTAAGGTCAAGTTTTAAAATGACAAAAAATTCTTGGTAGTAACATTTTCTACCACTTTCTTTTGCCGTTTCACTTGGCAATTTGGGCGACAAAGGTATCCGAAAAATTTAGGCTAGATCGTAAAATTGGTTTTCAAAATACGTTCTACACAAAATGCATCAATGTTATAATTGATAGCATTGGTCCTTCAATTATTTTGAGGAGTATATTTTGCGTTTCTTTTACCCGTCATTGTATGAATGATCAGATGGAATATGATACAAATTTGCACAAGATCAACAATATTACACATTCCTTATATTACTCAAGCCCTTACACTATGCTTAACCAAAGTGCACCCAAGGCTACGAATTCAGACAAGCGTCCAAGGGGTCACTGTGACCATTTTGTTAGGAGTTTTGGTGGTATGAATTGTTCCTTGGCAATAATGTCCAGGACAAGTGCTGTCTGGTGACCGTAAATTATCTCACTCCATGCAATCATACTGCAGTTACCATGGTGGGTTTGACCTTTTAGTGTCCCAGTCAACAGCTATGATCATGTTGAGAATGTCAGTTCATGAATTGTACCTCAGCATAGGTCCAGCTAAGCAAATATTGTGAGAGTTTAACATTGTTATTAGTTGCTTATCATCAATTAATACATGTGTTTTGGGTGCTCAAAAGAACCATCTAATTAGGAAGGTTCTTTTGAGTACCAGATTTGGAATCCAAATGTTTTAAATTTCCATACCTGATCCATCTGTCTTGTTTTAGAAATGATATGTCTCGTTTGTGGGAAAAAGTTTCCCACAAAAAATGCCTTAAGCGGCACCTGCGACGGCATGCGGCAAAACCTCATATGTGCTCGTCCTGCGATAAATCATCCACCACTCTGCCATCCCATGAGGAATACAAACAACAAATTTGGGATTCTTACTTCAAATAATAAGCGCAATATGCTCCAGCCACGGTTATTCTAGAAACTAGGTCATAGGTCAGCGTCAAATTGACCCGAAAATGGTATTGGACACTCTGGCATCCCAAGATGCAGCCACACACAAAATTTGGGATTCCTATCTCAAATAATACAAGAGATATGCTCTGGACACGATTATTCTAGGAAGTAGGTCAGAGTTCTAGGTCACAGTGACCCCAAAATGGTATGCGACACTCCATCATCCCAAGATGCATTCACACACCAATTTTTGCAATTCCTACCTCAAAGAATATAGGAGATATACACACCCAAATCATTGCCAATTCTAGAAACTAGGTCAGAAATCAAGGTCACAGTAACCCAAGGACACTATGCATTGTATAACAAAAGACCAAACACAGAAACAAAGAATCTACACAAACAATGAGAGCAGCAATAAACAGAACCATCGCCATAGAATGGTCAGCAGCCAAAGCTTACATGCAATTTACTGATACCAATCTTCATCCTAGAATCAATTGGTGTTAACTCAGATGATAATTTGCTTACATAAGACAGATAGCCTTAAATTACATTTTTTAAATTACACAGACCCATTGGCGAGGCTCCCATTACGGAGTTACGCATGTGCGTAATAAAAAGTTACATTCAAGGGATGTCACCTAATGTGGTAAAAGTAATTTTCCATACCATAAGGAACTGCTCTTAAAGGAAAGAATTCGCTCCCTTTGGGAGCAAATTCTTTCCTTTAAGAGAAGTTCCCATTTCGAAAAGTGGCGCAATTGAAGAGAATAACTTCATTCAATAATCTCCCTTTGTTGTGCGTAACCTTTTCAGCGTTCTGGCTACGCCATTGGACCCCACGGGTGGGGGCACTCTGATATATACATAGATAGGCTTGACCAATTTTTAGGGGTTCAAAATTTTAAATTTCAATAAGATTTTGGTGGGTAGGGGATCAAAAAATGAATATAATTTGAGTTAAGAAGAGTTTTGGATTATTTTTTGAGGTCATTCCTATGTATTTTATGGTCGTTTCGTAAAGTCAAGGTACAGAATGGGATTTTTTGTGGGTTGATAAACTTTAAAATATACTTTTGTATGCCTGATATTCCTGATCTAATGTTTTGGGTAAATAGTAGGTGCTTGGGCCAAGCCTACGTATCATGATAACTTGTGAGTACCTCCAGCTTGGCACACAGACGACGGGCACGATAGACAGTCTTTTTTAAAAGCTGAAAAGGAGATGACAGTTGAAGTGCAGCGATTTATTGTAACGTTTTCACCGACGTTACTTCTGTTTTTTGGCATAAAACGATTATCACACATTTTTTACATATGTATTATATTTAAACAATAAAAGCGGCAAACAGTGTTTTCAAAAAATCGTTGCATACAGCTCGCTTGCTTATATTTTCTGCATATTTTCAAAAGTACGAGATCTTTGTGTACGAATCTGCCAAACAGGCTATGGACGAAACTTTTTTTCCAACTTTGGATTGAATGTTTGAAGAAATCAGCCAGAAATAGCTAAACATTCAAATACAGTTGTGAAGGTACGTCAATTTTCCACCGAATGCACGAATGCTTTTATTGCAAACGTTTATATAAAATCAAAGAAAATAGTAATTTCTTACCGGATGTCTGTTCGTCCATCGTTTTTTTTTATACGAATCGGCACTTCTCTGGTGTTACAACACCATTTTACCGGTGTTAGGACCGTTTCACCGACCGCAGGGTTGGACAGGGTGAGCTGGATCGTTCCGGACCAAACCTACGATTGCACATGAAGTTGGTATCTGGAGAATAACCGTTTTTAGTACCGGCTTTTATCACCAAACTGAAAAGTGAAGTAAGGGACCGCTCATTACTTAAGTGTCAGGGGAGGGGGGGGGGCTAAAAAGTAGGTGTTTTTTTTTTTATAAAATTAAGTTTTATAACTTAAATTCTTATATTTAGTTATTTTTTTTCCAGTTTTTTATAGAAAATTGATTAATTAGAATTTCAGATGGGCCCTACTTTTCCATACTTTCATTGTGTTCCTACTTTTCCCTACTTTTGCTTTGAAATGTCTACTTTTTCATTCTTAAATTTCATTTACCTGATAAAGATACAGAAATTTTTTCCTCGCTCGCTACACTCGTGCACATTTTAGGTTACAGCTATTTTTTTTAGGGAGCAGGCAGCTAAAATAAATTCATTTTGAATTTTTAACCCCAAAGTATCTTTATTTTGCTAGTATCTTTCTCACAACTATTATCCTGCTTAAATACTGAGTATAAAATTTCTGATATTATGTTTTTCAAACAATTTACTGTAATGATGTTGTATTTGGAAAAACCTTACAATGGCTGTTTTTACATAGATATTCCACGCTTTTTCACTACTGTTTACAAATTTTTATCTGTACTGTTTTGTTGAAGGACACTTGAAAGCCTTATCAATTACTCTTTTTTATGAATTTTGTAAAATCACTTCTTTTTCACTTATTTTTTTATCTTCAAAACTTCTCCATACTCTTTCTCTCCTTTTTGTTGAAGGGAACTTGAAACAGAAAACCTATCTATCTGCAGCTAAGTTCAACTCAGGAAGGCCCATCGACATAGTTGAAAAATTGTTGACTAGAATGTAAAGAATCAATATAAACAAAATAGTCTCATATAAAAAAGGTCCCTAATGTTTCAATGATTGATAGTACTATAGTCCTACCAGAATAATAAGAAACGCGAACATCTGGAATATTAGTTTATTTCTTGCTGGAAAAGATCAACCTCCAATATGGATTTAAAATACCCTGCAGTGCTAGAATGAAATTATTAAAATAGTCTAGTATATACCGTTGGTGCACCGCCTGATCTCTTGGAAATTTTGGCATTTTTAGGTCTTCTAAAAGGCGGGGGAATTTTAATGATGTAACAGCCATGTGATGTCGTGGCCTATATATTTTATATTCATATTTGTACAGATTTATTCCAAAAGCATTGAACATTTTCTGTTGTGGACATGGCATTTCTCTGTGTTATTGACCTGCTGTGATGCATTTTAAACTCCGAGATTTTAAGCATTCTTTGGCCCTCTTTATAGTTTTTTTTTTATTTTTATTTATACAATATTTAGAGGTGTACGGTGCAAATAAATGCATGGGATTGTTTTGCCTTGCTTTTGCTGATGTAATTTGGGCCTTAACGCGAAAAACTTGTCTTTGGGGTTTCCGACCAGGTCATACCCAAATCAGTCTCCTCAACTACAGAGACTTGCTAGAATATGCTTGTTTTTATATAATCTTTTCCAATAAGTAAAACACAAATGTGCTGACCAGACTGCGCGGATGCGCAGGCTCGTCTGCACCTTTGTTGTTAGCAACTCCCTAAGACAGGTGTTTTTTTCCTCGAGACCCATTTGAATCAACATTTAAACATTTATGGACCCAGATCAGACTTAACAAGAGCAGTCACGCGATATCCTCTGATCAGGGTTCATACTGCAGCAGACATAAAAGCAGACATAATTTTCAGGAGAGAAAACTGTTGGATTAAATAATTCAAAATGAGCTCCAGTGAAGAAATTGTTTCAGGAACTATAAAACGCATGTATCTAGTGCTGTGTAGTTATTTTTGGGCATTTTTATGCCTCAACCTGTAGGTAATTCTACGTGCATAATGAACAGTTCAAGATAAACTTATCAGAAAAAGTGCACCAAAAGTCGATTTTTCGCGTTTCTTATTAATGCGACAGATTTTTATACTTATGACATACAGAATTATGAAAACAAAATATTACATATTGTTAAAGTAGAAGTGTGTGTGTGTGTGTGTGTGTGTGTGTGTGTGTGTGTGGGGGGGGTAACATTCGACAAAGTCAGGATCAGAAATTTGGAGACACCCGTAAATCGAATGTTGAGCTGAATGTTGATTGTCTAGCTAGACATTGAATGTTGAGCTGAATGTTGATTGTCTACTGTGCATTCATTTTAGCTAACTGAAACTGTTTATAGCCATTGTTTTAAACGGTTACACTCCCATGTTTGAAACAAGAGAAAATTAACAAAATTCCACCATATTACAGAAAGCTCTGGCATAAATACCAGGCTGGATCGTTTCTCAAAAAAATACTGCAGGTAGTTCTACGTGCATAATGAACAGTTCAAGATAAACTTATCAGAAAAAGTGCACCAAAAGTCGATTTTTCGTGTTTCTTATTAATGCGACAGATTTTTATACTTATGACATACAGAATTATGAAAACAAAATATTACATATTGTTAAAGTAGAAGTGTGTGTGGGGGAGGGGGGGGGGGTCAGGATATATTTCTTGTGGTTTCCAGGGGGTCACTGTAATTAAATTTTGTTAGGAGGGAGGGTCATCCAAAATTTGGAATATGGTTCGAAATTTTAGCAGACCTCTCCTGACGCTTAAACAATGAGCAGTCCCTAAATCGGATGAATTAAAGCGAATTAAAGCTCTTAAATATTTTACACATACCTTATGCATTGAAGAACCACTGAAATAAAGACAATATACAAATCAAAATGACATTTAGGCTAAAATTATCGCCCCGTTTAATTTGGTCAATTCCGCGGAACATTGTTTCTGTCAGTTCAACTGCCGGGTGGCTCTGAAGGCACTGCCGACCTAAGTAACTATTATTTTATATGGTCACAAATATTTTCACAGTTATGACAATGATAGATCCTTCTAAAATTTACAGACCTACGTAAGTCATGGATCGGTGCGCTACTGCCGGAAAACTTCAATACCTACATGTATCTTTATCTGGACCTGTTTCATCCGTGCCGGGTCGTTTTGGCAGTGCCAAATAAACTGCTGTATAGATGTGGGCCTACATGTATATATTCACAGCATCGTCAATGATACATAGACATATATACAGACAGACTGGTTGATAGAGAGATGGATAGATTATTTTAATTCAAAGACCTGAGTCATGGATCTATGCGTTATTACTGCTGATTTAATTTAGTCTGCCTGACTGTTTCATATTTAACAACTGCTTTAACAACTGCTATGCAACAAAATCATAGCTTTGTCAAAGACCGTGATGTGATACAAACAGACAGACAGACAGACAGCTCGATAGATAGATAGATAATATTATATAGATAGGAAATGCCACAATCAAGGTGTCTGTCGGTAAAAGGAAGACCTCTTATGCTATTTTTTGCATATTTTTGGCTTACTACTGCATAAACATATATTGAATCATATAGTTCAAAGAAATTATGCTTTTGCCCCCAAAATTTGTTTTTATAGGCTGTTTGATGGGGTATGAAACCCCCTACCCCACACCCCCGAACCCCTCACGGAAATTGCCGAGTTGTCTTACACGACAATGAGGGTATAAAGTTTATAAATTTGCTTCCAAATAATGTGATATATTAAACTCCAGCTGTTAAGTTTTTAGACTCAATTTTTCGCAATAACTCTTTTATCTTCAATTTTAGCAAAATGTGTTCGCGATGAAAAGTATTCAGGAACATCTCCGCCAACTTCTCCAAATGGTTCCAACATCCTAGATGCTGCAGGTTCCTCTGTGCTTAGATGCAGTCTTTGAACATTTTAAGCAAAGCGCAAATAAACTAAGTCAAAGATGTCAGTCAAAAAGTTACATTGCAACGCCCTAATTCAATTACTAAAGCGATGGATGGCTTGTTCAAATCTAATAGAAATCGCGCCTGATTTGCTCGTGCGTTAAGCTAGTAGGGTCATCTCAAAACCGTTCACTTCATAGCACGTGCGTAAGAGAAAAATTGCACGTCATGCGATAACCCAGTCGTTTTTCCTTCAAATGAGCCTGCTTTAAGTTGATTCTGCATATGCACGGTAAATTCTGAGTATGTTAATGGCAGTTTTATGTTATGCACAGCCTTTGAAGAACAGGATATGCACCGCTTCCGAATATTTTTTTTTGAAACTACCCCTTTCTGTCACGCCTATACGAGTTATACCTGTCAATAAAATACTTAGAAATTTAGGACTAATTCCATTTATTGCAAAATCTTCATCTATATACACAAAAGTCTGTTTGCACCACAAGCACAAGACCTTTTGGAGAAGTTGGCGGAAATTCTCCTCTACCACTTTCATTGCGAACACATTTTGCTAAAATTGAAGATAAAAAAGTTATTGCGAAAAATTAAGTCTAAAAACTTAACGGCTGGAGTTTAGTATCTATATATCCTTAATGTTTTGTAAAAATTGAAATTGTGGATTCATTGTAGTGTATGGGTATGAAACCCCGAATAAGAACACTGGCAAAATGGCAGGCTATCACCAAAATCTTTAATTTTCGTAGATGACCAACAGACATTTATTTTATCCAGTACTTTAGGCTTGGATGCTTATCCCATCGGCGAGCAGCACATGCTCTGATAATTCTATATGCATCTGTGAAGTCTCGTCGGACCCCGGCTGAAATTTAAGTTGTGTATTATGCTTCCAAATTAAAAGTTAGTTTCAATATGTAGGCATGAACATCTCGAAAAAAGCTGATAAATATTGATAAAAATACTATTATATCGTGGATCGCATTTACAATAAAAAGTACATTTTTCAAAATAATAATTTCATTGTTTTGCAAGTATCGTGGGGCTAGCTAGGAGATTTTATGTACATGTACTTTTCGAATATGTACAGTCAATGCCCATAAATTACTGGTGGTCTAAATTTAGGGCTGTCTTCAGCTACATCCATATTTCATGTCTGCGAGCAAAGAAGGCCCTGGCGATTGTACTACTATCATTTAGTATGTCTTATAGACATTAGGTTAGCCTTAGCCTAGACCATCTCAATATTCGTATACATGTGTACGTTAGATATGCGATATTTTTTTCTAAACTGTATTTTGGTGGAATCTGCTGTTCTGAGACAACTTTGTGCGACATTATCTTTATGCACTGTGTTTCAAACATTATATATCAGCTTTACAGAGAAGACTGTTGGGCCTGATATTGACATTTAAAACGCTTACTTTGGAAGCAAATTTAACAATTTCATATCCACGATGTGGCATAATTAACACTAATGAGTAATTTTCGTTAGGGGTTCGGTGGTCGGAAATCGGCGAAAATGCGCACACTCACCAGAGCATTGACTGCTCGCCGATGGGATAAGTGCCAAAATCAAAGTACTGGCTAAGATAAATTTCTTAATTAGTTATCCAGCATTAACTGTCGCTGTATTTCATATATATACATGTTTTCATATTCTTTTGTGGTAGGGGATTTCATTCCCCTTCACTGTAATAAATGTTAAATTTCTTCCTAACCACTTTTTCAATTTTGACAGAACTTTCAGGATATTAAGACACATATATGTCACATCGTTTGAACAAAAAATAATTAATTTTTGTACCCACTTTGACGCGTGAGGCGACTCGGTTATTTCCGTGAGGGGTTCGGGGGTGCGGGTATGAGGGTTCGGGGTAGGGGGTTTCATACCCCATCAGGCTAATTTCGTGATAAAAAATTGATTTCGCGAAATTAACTTGATTTCTAATATTAGCTGTACCGGAAGCAACGGTATACCTTCAGATGTTTAGTTATACCGTCATCTCACCGGTGTTTAACTTCCGGTTTTGAGAAAATACTTAGAGGTAGTTCGATCATTCAACTGCGGGTACTGCGGTTAGACAAAAGTTGATCAAACTCACTCTGGTTTAGTGTCACGTGATCACTTATCTATCTTCCTGTTCCTGTTTAGCCCTTGTCTGCGCATGTCCAGTTCCTGTTGGTCAACCATACCTTTTACTTTGGTCGATACTGGTTCTCCGCATTTGCCAAACTCTTAAAAATTAAGAAGCCAGTATTTTGTTTCGATGGCAGTGATTGGCTGACGATTAAATGTTTAACACGTGACGGGAACCAGACTTACCCGGACTAAAGTTCTGTTGAATGATCGAACTACCTCTTATTTTGCCATCGTTTTGAGGATAATAACTCCAAGATTATCACAATTAAGAAGCATATTGATTAGTTTACCATGCCAGCTTTGTTCGGACTCGATCATAAACAACTGGCGATCGGCTTATTGGGTGTCACGTCAGGAGTCGCAATTTATTCAACTTTGAAGTTACTGTCTGAAAGACGAAAACATCAGCAACAGAATGTTTATGAGTCTCAAAAACTTTTAAACGAGTACCTCGTGTTTCATTATGGATCTCCCAGAGAAGTTCTTAGATATGACTTTGGTCCAACAGATTCTGTAGATTTTCCAAAGAGATGTGCAGAATTGTGTTGGAAGCATTGTAAAGGCAAGGCAAGTTCTTCAGTTTCTTCTTCTTCTCCCGTTAAGTGCAGGACACTCTCTGGTTTCAAGTTCAGAGTTCCTGCCTTTGAGCATCATAAAATATGGTGTCTCCAAGCATGATGCTGCCTCTCAGGTGAGCGATTGTCGCCCATTGGGCAGAATTTGGGCTACTTGTTTTCGAAAATTATTTTCCAACTATCCAAAATCAAAGAGAATGAGAAATAAAAACAAAAATATTTAAATATTTATTTGACCTTAACTCTTCGACGGATACAAATATATGAAACGAAAAGAAATCTCAAATCTCTTATAACTTACAGCTATCAAGTAAACAAATAGTAATTATTAAAGACCCTCAACTTTAATATTCAAATAAACCGGCCCTACCGGGAACCAAAGTAGGGAACAAAAAACCAGAATCATAACTTGCCTTACTGAGAGTCCAGGTAAGGAACAAGTAAGACATTATTCAGGACTGGCCCTACTGAAATTCCAAGAAGGGAGCCACACACGATTAGTAGCCATTTAAATCAAAGGCCTCACCGGAATCCAAGTGAGGAACCCATTATCTTTTCTCCTGAAAGCCTTTCCTTGAGGCAAGAAAAGGAAATCTCGACAATTTGTATGCAAAGCTTAGTATCATTAATAGGCCTTGCTGATAATCCACGCAAGGAACTCTCTTAAACAATAATCCATGATTACGACTTTAAGAACACAAATGTAATAATAAGTAGCATAGTTGATACACCTCAATGTCATTTGACTCAATTCTATTAATCAACGACAAGCCCCTGTTAGGTATGAGCAGCACCTTTTAGGAATCAAATAATGAACAGCCTAAAGTTTAACCATCTGCTAAGGCCAAAAAAAAAATAGTTGTGTTTCAGATGACCCTCAGAAAAAGATCAGGGTCGGTAGGTAGGGAAAAACTTTTTTTTTTTTTTTTGAAAGAACAGCAGTTTAGGGGGTTTCAGAATTATGTGTAGTTATTTCATATTTAATACTTGTTCATTAATGTTTTAATGCATTTCCTTGACTAATATACATTCAGAAATGCAAGTGTTTCTTGTGCTGGGTGAGAGTGGCAAGAATCACTGCATGCTGACAGGTTTCATTATATCTGTATTCACTGCCTTGAAAAATGGATAAAAGTCAATAAAATGGAAGGTCATCTTTTGTGTTTTGTTTCTTTCTTGTCAAACCTTTACAAACCAATAAATCCAAATAGTTCTGATCATGTGAAAATGAAACAAAACTATTAAAACTTTTTGAGTGGGGGCATGTGCAGGTACATGCAAATCTTTCACGGCCAGTCTGGGCTAAACAATAAAAAACTGCTGTTCTACAGCACTTAAAACAGACATCAAACACAGCAATTCAGCCCCATTTTGCTTCTGCTATCACAGTCTCAAGGTTTTGACTCATTGACACTTCAAAAACTAAATAATACCTTACAACTTACCAATTTATACAAGTGAGACCCCATAAACACGATACATGGGTGATTCCAGAGGGGGCTGGATAGGGGGTTCAGTCCCCCTTCAATTTGCCAAACTATTTTAGTTATGGTAAATTTTGTGGAACCATCAGCCCTCCCCACCCAAAGAGAAAATTTTCTGGATCCCCGCATGTGATATGAAGTTTTGTGGTGATTTGCGGTGGTACTATCTAGTTTTGGGGTGGTTTTGGGTGTTTCAATGGACCGCTCATTGACTGACGGTTCAGGCCCAATTTTCAATACAATCACATTTTTCAAGACAGGTCAAGACAGGAGCAGGCCATATCCTTTTGGATCGGCTCATTTTAAGCTCAACTGTCAGCAGAAATTAGCAATTTAAATCCTTTTTAGTCCGAAACTGGTTCTGTCTGAATCAGTATTTTCGTAGCGAAACTCACCTTTCCTTCTCCGGATTGTCCGGTGACGGCCACTGAAGTCCCTTTTTCGGCTGCAGGATGATAGTTCCGCCATAAGTGTGACATTGTTAACGAATGGGGGTATGAACTAAGGGTCTTTATTCCCGCAAAATGCGGGCATTTTTTCAGATTTACTTGAAGGATCGCCGCCGCCATATTTGTTGATCTTCGCGTAGAATAAAATCCGGTACCGTTTATATTTCCCGGGACTGCCTACAAGTACTGGTAATCCGGTAATGGGCGCAAATACAAAAAATCGAGAAAAAAGTTTTACGGTCGGCGGTCTATGGGTAGGGTCGGTCGGGTCATTGGAAACACAACTATTTTTTTTTTTGGCCTAATGCTAAAGATTGACCATATGTTAGAGCTAGCAATAAAGACATAAAAATGCCTCCAGACTGCAAAGGCATACTAAAGACATTACTATGTCCATAAAATCCCCCAAAAACACCATACACAGCTAACAGGACACTTATAATTTAGACTTCATAATATACAAACAAAAATATATCTTTTATATACAAATTATATACAAATAAATGCTCAAAAATACAAAAAAGAAAAGAAAAAAATGTAAAGGGGGAAAACAAAAATATATAACCTATAAAATCATGGAAACTCCAAAGTATATTAAACTGCTAAATCAAAAGTTAAAGCTAGAGGAGGGTGGGAAAGAAATTCTTAAAGAGAACTTATTCCGTCGAAAGCAAAACCAACTGTGCCTAAAAAGCCCGCCGAATCGTGCAAAACGAGAGCTCACAAAATTAACCAATAGAAAAGCGGCTAACAAATAGCATAAATTAAAATTTACATAACTCGCGGTTTGGTGCAACAGATTATGACAATAAGGGGAAGAGGTAACCCTGCATAGTCGTCGATAATTAATCATTTTAATGGGATTAAAATTTGTCAATTAGGAAACATGTCGCAAAAAATTGTCATCTGCTGTGCAGTTGTGATTGACCCATTATGGGTAAGAGTAGGTGTCGGTTTGGTATACAATAATCCTCTTCCATTTTGGCAGGCTATTTTAAAACATGCAAACAGTTTGGACCCAGATATGGCGTGTTAAAATGTAGGGCCTGATCTGTATCCAAATTGTTTGACACACTGATGGCATTCCTGAAATAATTTTTTTGAAAAAAATATTTAAAAAAAATCAGCATTACCATACAACAACTAAAGCGTGAAAAATTATCTAACATGCTCCTAGCCTATTTCCAAATGTTGGATTTAAGATTAGGGCTGCTAGCACATAATGTCTGCAGTAAATTTGAGCAAAGTTCAGGACTTCAGTTAAGAGTGCGTACCAAAAAATTAATTTTCTTATTTCTCAACCAAAACATATGTTGTGGGTACTCAAAAGAACCATCTCAATGAGACGGTTCTTTTGAGCACCCAAAACATATATTAAAACTGATGGGTAAGAAAATATTTACAATTTTACGCTAAAAAATTTTGTTTATCTAAACCTATGAAAGTTGAAAGTTGAATCCATGAACTAAAACAAATACTGTAAATTCGGAAATTTTCACGAGAATTTTATTTTCCAGAATAGCGTTAAAAGACATATTTGCCACGTTAACAATCTCGACTAGGGCATGATTTACCAACATCAGTAAACGACAGAGTGAATTCGCTATTTCTGGAGGATTTTATTTTCACGAAACTTCGCATATGTGAAGTTTCGCGAAAATAAAATCCTCTGGAAAATTTCCAAATTTACAGTATTCTAATGAAGACCTTTTATATAATTAATTGTAGAAAATTGTGCCAAGTAGGGCATATGACATAGGCTGTGCAGTTGGTCGATCCTCCTTCGAGCTGGCCAGGCATTTTCAAGAAGTGATTGGGTTAGACTACAGTCAGAACTTTGTTGACACCTGCGAGAAGCTAAAGAATGATGGAGAACTTCCTTATTTTATCCAAGACGAGGGAGATCTTGTCACAGATCTTATTGCTAGAGTACCCAAAGATGTGGTAAAGCTATTTACAAGACTTTGTGTTTTTTTCTGCATTTCTATTTGCATAGAATATCTTATATGAGTGCTCGTGTTTTATTGAATCTATTAAATGAGTCAAGGGAAAGAAATAAAAAGAGGGGCTTGCTTAGCATTTTATCACTTTATGCAAAAATTTTAATAAACTCAATAACACTGGAGCACTTAAGTTAGATTCTATTTGGGCCTTAACGTGAGAAAACCTGTCTTTGGTGGGTTGTGAAAAACAAAGGTGCAGACCAGCCTGCGCATATGCGTAGACTGATCAGTGCCTTTGTTATTCACTTACTGGAAAGTGTTATATCTAAACTTGCTTCAAGCAAAATTTCAATATTCTAGCTAGTCTCTGTAGCTGAGGAGACTGGTTTGAGTCTTGCTTTGTCAACAAACTCGAAGGCAGGTTTTCTCGCGTCAAGACCCATTGATCATATGGCATTTAAATTACTTTAAAATCACTTTTTTGGCATGGAAAAATTAAGATTTTGTCATTATATATGCAAAGTTGCTATGGGGGTCATTATCTAACATTACTAAATAAATAAACCACTAGTGGATTATAGATTTTAATACATGGTATTAAATCATTCTCGGACTTAAAGATTTTAACCTTTATTTCCATTATGCTTTCTTATTACCTGCCAGTAAAAGTCACTTGCCTATAACCTTAAAAGGAAACGCTCACCATATAATTAATGAGCTTTAAAAGAAGGGATTTGCTGCAAATTTTATCAAAATCTATCAAGAAATAAAGAAGTTATATGAATTTGAAATCTCCATTTTTTCTTTTATGGAAGCCGCCATATTTGTGTGTTTATGACATCATAGCCTCCTAATTATATATGCAAAAATGAAACAAATAAGATTTGAAAAATAATTTTCACTATTTTTATGAAAATTTCTAATACAGCAATAAAGGATCATTTATACAAGAAATTCAGTGATTATATGCTAAAATAAAGATTTTATGCATCTTAATAAAAAACTTCTCATGCATCTCATTAGCTTCTCATTATATATTCAAAATGGCGGCTGTGACAGGTTGTTATGAAAACTTCATTTAGTAATAACATTCTTAATTCTCAACTGATTTTGATCAAGTTCGCACTAAAATTGTTTGTGTGCAAATGCCTGTCTTTTTAGACAGAATTATTTCTTGATCTGCGTTTTCCTTTAAGTTTGTAAATAGTTAAGACTCTGATCAGGCTCGACAAAAAGTCTAGCCTGATCTATGACAAGAGCAGTGGAGGGGGATTTGTGTCGCAATGAGAGATGGTTTGTTTGAGCACCCAAAACCAATGTTAAAATTGATGGATAAGAAAAAACATCACTAAAATGCATTTCAAAGGTTGTGCTTTTTCTGGACAATCATATGATTTTTGATAACAGCCTGGCCATTGTGATGCTTAGCTCTTTGCCTATCAGAACCTTTGAACAGTTTGGACCCAGATCAAGCCCAACAAAACATCAACCTGATTTGGATCAAGATTGTTTGACACTGATGATATTCACGAAAGAATTTTTCATAAAAGTTAATTTTGAAAAAATCAGCAGACAGGAAAAAGCATGCAAAATTACCCATCATGCAAATAGTAAGCATATTCATTCATTGGTCCAGATACTGGCAGATAGGCAAAAATTTTCAGTGTAAGATTGTTAATATTTTCTTATCTATCCTTTTTAACATTTGTTTTGGATGCTCAAAAGAACCGTCTCATTGAGACGGTTCTTTTGAGTACCCACAACATATGTTTTGGTTGAGAAATAAGAAAACTAATTTTTGATTACACACTCTTATCTGGAGGCCTGTTCATATTCTAATGCAGGATCGGAGTCGAGCAAGGTTCATTCAAGGAGATGCTTGTAACCTCCCAAAAGACCTCGGACATTTTGGATGTGTTCTTGCCGCAAACTTGATATGTCGTCTTCATCATCCTTTTGACTTCTTAAACAGACTTGCAGGATTAACTGCCCCTAATGGAATACTGGTTATTACCTCCCCTTACACCTGGCTGGAACAGTTTACAGAAAAGGTTTGTTGAGTACATGTATGTTTATTGAACATTATTTAAGTAAATTATTACACTTTACAAGTATATTAGGCTGGGTAGATACATTTTGTGCATGGAAAAGTCTGAAGTAACCCATGCGGGGATCCAGGAAGTTTTGTCAGAGGAGCAGTGGGGTGGGGGGAAGGTGGGTGGGTTCTATGCATGTGATTGCTTGTAATTTTTCGTGCTTTTATTGCCCTCTGATCACTTTTTTCAAAATTGACATTTCCAAGTGTGAAACCGTTCAAATCCAGATCAGGGGTCCAGATCTGAATCCAAACTGTTTGCAAAAGGCTATCACCAGACGGCAAAATTGCCAATAGCAAGGAAAGAGTTAATTGGCATTTTTTTTCAGATAATAATGAGCATTCTTTGTGTATGTGAGCAAGGAAGGCTCTGGCTAGTCTATGCATTTGCCTTTGTTGCTTGACAATCTCATGTCATGGGCAGGTCCAGAGAGGGAACAGGGTCCCTCCCCCCCCCCATGGGCAGGTCCAGAGAGGGAACAGGGTCCCCCCCCCCCCCCCCCCCCCCCCCCCAAGGAAATTACAAGTGGCTATAGGTTTACTTAGAAATACTGGTATGGGTTCCCCTCGAGAAGCAATTGGACCCTTTCTGAGGTCTGTATGGTCCTCTGAGAAATACATTGATGACTAAAAACAAGTTGTCAGGACCCTTCCTGACAGAATTTTCTGGATCCGCGTATGCATGTGCTGGCTCATATGTTTCCTTGGAGAGATCAGAAAATAAATTAGAAAAAATGCATGTCTTAAACACAGATATTACTTCATTTGGTAATATCTGTGTTTAGGACATAATATTGGAGAATATTTTGTAGGGTAGGTATGGATTTTGTTCTTTATTAAGGCCAGAATTTCTTAATTAGTTGATATACAAACCCTCCTACTGTAACTTTCCAGGAAGTAGAAATAAAATAAAATTTTATTTCAAAAATTATTTTTTTATTTGATCCGCCGACTCTAAATATTATTTGTTTAGTTGAAAAAAAATGATATATTTTTGAATCTGTGTATTTTTGAGAGTGACACTGTTAAAAGTGATTGTCCTGTCCAGATTTTTAGGAAAATGATAAAATATTTAAAGATTTAATACAGACTGTTGGTTTACCTTACTAGTTTTTTTTTAAAAAAAAAGCTCTGAAAATGACCAGTTAACTGGTCATTTTAAGAGCTTTTTTATTTTTATTTTTTTCTTTCCCCTGACTCTAAATCTGAAAAAAAATTCCCGGAAATCAACTAGTATAAAAAGTCTGGCCTACGGTCATTTTTGTATACATCTATTTAAGTAAATCATTAGTTTCCTGAATATTTAGACACCACACACCAGTATTTAGTGGGTTAATATTTAAAAAGGAAATTTTACTTCTTGATGCTAAATGAATGATGAACAGCGTAGACTGATCAAACAGCTTTTTAAGGCACTGTTTGATATAGGTCTAAGCTGATTTATCAGACCTAGATCTAGGAATAATGGGGTAAATATTTTTGCATAATTTAACTCTGAAATAACCACATTTTTTTTGCTAAAGAATGCATGGGAAAATTACCATATTTTACCAGAATAATACGGTCAGCTAACATGAAACAATGTCATATGTGTATTTTGATTAACCTAAATGTTAGGCCAGAATTTTTTTATTAACTGATTTACGAGATTGAAAAATAAATAAAAAGCTCTGGAAATGACCAGAACTGGTCATTTTCAGAGCTTTTTTTTTTAATTTTCAGAGCTTTTTTATTTTCTCCAGAAAAAATAGTAAAACTAGTGAGGTAAAGCAACCATCTGTATTGAATCTTTATATATTTCATCATTTTCCTAAAAATCTGGACAGGACAATCACTTTTAACAGTGTCACTCTCAAAAATACACAGACAGGGCCTCAATTTTTTTTTTCAACTAAACTAATAATATTTAGAGTCGGTGGATAAAATGAAAAAAATAATTTTTGACATAAAATTTTTATTTTATATCTACTTTCCGGAAAATTACAGTAGGAGGGTTTGTAAATCAACTAATAAAAGAATTCTGGCCTTATGCTGTTTTCTTACAGTCTACTTGGCTTGGTGGCTACAAGGACAAGGATGGCAAACCTGTCCTAGGGTTTGATACATTGAAGAAGTGTCTTGGCAGTGATTTCGACCTCCTAGAGGACTGCGAGATGCCGTTCTTCATTAGAGAAACAGCACACAAGAATCAGTGGACCGTAGCACATGCTACCGTCTGGAAGAGAAAGGCATGAGAGGTCAAGGATAACACTGCATAATGGGAAATTTTGAATGTTTTTTTTGTCGTCTGCTGATACTTTTCAGAATAAACTGTTTTGAAAAATTCTTTCAGGTAAACCATCATGGTGTCAAACAGTTTGGATCAAGATCAGGCCCGACATTTGTGTCGGGCCTGATCTGGGTCCAGACTGTTTGCAAAGGTTATCAGCAGATGACACTTGTAGGCAAAGAGTAAAGGTGATGGTCAAAATTACTTAAAGGGGACAGCAACCCTAACAATGAGTATGCTTTATCAGAAAGAGCTCTATAAACCATGAATTTTGATACAAGTATCATCAAAATCGGTTGAAAAATGAGCAAGTTATGGGCATTTAAAGAATTCAATATGGCCAACATTTAGCCGCCATTTTGAATATTTAATTAGTTTTCAGAATTTTTCAACTGCTTAATTTATAGTTATCACTAATATCACATCATCTGTGTTTCAGCAGATATGCAGCTTTATACATAAAGAAAGTGTTTCATTAAAGATTAATGCAAATAATCCGTTGGTTTGTCTTTTATTTTGATAACGCATATTTAATTAGGCTGAGTGATGTCACTAAGCCTACAATATGGCCGCTTCCATTACAGTCCATTTGAAAATATTCATACGCCCACAGCTTCCACATTTTTCAACCGATTTAGTTGAAACTGGTATCAAAATTCATGGTTAATTAAGATCTTTTATATAAATCGTAGTAATCATCAGGGTTGCCGTCCCCTTTAAGAAGGTCAACAGGGTTTGGTAAAGGTTCTCAAACTTTCAAACGTTATTTATTTTTACAAGTTTTTTAACCCAGATTAGGGGCAAAACAGGATATTAATTAGATCATGTTCTTCAAATTTGCTAAAATCCCATAATACAATATAATATTGGGATAACCCTTATCATGCTGGATATTTTCATGAACTACACTCCTCCCCAATGTTTATCCAATTAACTAAACTTGCAGGATTACAGTTATTAGCATTTGGGCCTGTCTTCGAGAGTTTGCGGACAACACAGGCGCAGACCAGCCTGCGCATCCACGCAGACTGGTCAGTGCCTTTGTTTTTGGCTTTTTGGAAAGTGTCATATCAAAACTTGCTACATTTGAAATTTCAATTTTCTAGCTAGTCTCTGTAGTTGAGGAGACTGGTTTGCATCTCACTTTGTCGGAAACTCAAAAGACAGGTTTTCTCGCGATGAGGTCCATTTATTAACAAGTAGAGTGGGAAAAGTGTAGATCCTGATCAGCTGGCTTCTCAGATTTGAATAAAGTGAAGATCCTGATCAGCTGGCTTCTGAAGCCAGCTGATCAGGATATTCACTCTAAGAACTAAGTGATAGGTTAGCACCGGACAGGCACTTGTTTCATAAATTAAGATCAACACTGCAAGAGCATTTGACATTGGTCTAGAAACAAAATCATTGAGTGTAAAATTGGGAATATTTTCTTCTCCATCAGTTTTAAACATTTGTTTTTTTAATGCATTAACTTTTGCCTGCTTTCTTGGGAGATGATTTGATCTCGGTTTTAAACATCTACCTTGGGCCTGGCTAACCATAACTTATGAAAAATCATAATCCTAGCTTAGTACTGGTTCAACCCAGGAAGACCCATCCCTTTATAACTGAAAGATTGTTGATGGGACGTAAAGAATCAAATCAAACAAACAAACATCTATAGAGAAGAGTTGACAATCCATAATTAATTGTCTCAAATTTAGGGATCCCCAAACCTAAAAAGAAATGGGCGCCGCACATGCTCAAAGTCTGATTCATGTCTTTTTTTATTTGCTCTCTGGAAAGTACTATAGCTTAACTTGCCTCATACAAAATTTCAAGATTTTAGCTGGTCTTTGTAGCTGAGCAGGCTGGTTGGTGTATGACCGGGTAGCACACCATGAAGACAGGCCCCAAGGTTATAAAACTTTTTTCATGATCAACTCAGCTGAGCACAAAATTTATCCTGCTGATAAATGTTAAAATGCCAACATTTGTTGGCATTTTAACAATTATAAGCAGGATAAATACAACATCTGAGAGACTGAACACAAGAAACTTCTTTATTTGTATCAATTGTAGCTATGATAAACAGTTGAAATTTCGTGCTCAGTTGAGTTGAGCATGAAAAAAGTTGTATAGCCTCGAGCCAGATTTTCTTGTAAGTAAGCCTATATCATCGGTGCTAGCAGCAACAGCACTAGCGAAATATTCATTATTGTTATCTATCCATAACCATCATCATTATCAGCAGCAACAGCAATGGCAACTACCTGAAGAATAAGCAGCGACCGTCAACACCAGTAAATTGGTCATCTTCCCCACCTACATCATCATTATCAGTGATAACAGCAGCAGCAGCAACAGCAATGACAACTACCTGAAGAATAATCAGTAACCGACAACACCAGCAAAATTCACATTATCTTCCCCACCTTAATCATCATTATCAGTGATACCAGCAGCAGCAAGAGTAGCAACCACAACTACCAGAAGAATGAACAGTAACCGACAGTACCAGAAAAATTATCATTATCTTCATCATTATCAGTGATGACAGCAGTATTGACTGTAACAAGAGCAATCAACAACATCAACAAAATCATCATTATCATCACCACTATCATTATCAGCAATAACAGCAGCATTGACAGCAACAACAACACTCAGCAAAATCATCATTATCATCACCACTATCATTATCAGAGATAACCATTGACTGTAACGAGAGTAATCAACAACATCAACAAAATCATCACCACTATCATTATCAGTGATATCAGCAGCATTGACAGCAACAACAGCAATCAACAAAATCATCATTATCATCACCACTATCATTATCAGCAATAACAGCAGCATTGACAGCAACAACATCAACAAAATCATCAATGAAAATGTAACAATGCCATTTATGCCAACTCTACGATTTGCTTAGGTTCCAAATAAATCTTCCATACCCAATACTTATTGCTAATATGCTATAATGGCCACAGAATATTGTTACACTAAGTATTTTCTGTCTGCAGCCAAAGTTCCAGAAGCCATGTATGGAAATAACCCATTTCCATGCAATAATTTTTAACAATCCACCAATGTCATAGTTCTGCCATATTTCCAGTGTACATCATATAGATTTATCTTTGCCTCTTAAAGTCTTTTAAGTCATTAAAGAAAAATCCATTTTGAAATAGTTTTACATTTCACTTTCGCTGGTTTCTATAAATCCACAGTTCAACGATGGGAGTGCAGTGGCTCAGTGGTAGAGTGCTTGACTCGAGACCAAGGGGCCACAGATTCCAGCCTCACTGGCATCACTGTGTAGTGTCCTTTAGCAAGAACATTAATCCTAGCTTAGTACTGGTTCAACCCAGGAAGACCCGTCCCTACATAACTGAAAGTTTGTTGATGGGAGGTAAAGAATCAAATCAAATCAAACAAAACAGTTCAACGAACATAAAAATGCCCCTCGTAATTGTTTATTTTAATAGAATAAACTGCTTATAAAATCATTCCTAATATGTTAAGTTTTATGTTTAAAATGGTTTATTTATGTATTAGTTTTCTGTTGATCAACTATATAATTTTGTGTAATTGTTGATTTCTGGCTTTATCAAAAGTTTATGATAAATTTAATATGATATTTTTGCATGATGTTTGTCTCCTGCTGATCTTTTTCATAATTTTTTTTTCAGAACACAAACACAAGAGTGTCAAAGGGTTTGGATCCTGATTAGGACCGACGTCTTGTCGGTCCTGATCTGGGTCTAAACTGTTTGCAAAGGTGTCAGCAGTTGACAAAAGTTGCTACTATCAAGGAAAGAGCTCAATATTTATTTAAATTTGAATCAAAACAATGCCATTTGATTGGAGGGAAAATTTGGTTCCCTGTAAGTGCTGTTAATCCTATTCACGCCATTTATATGTCATCTGCTCTCTCATCTGCTTTTGTACTTTGGTACCCTATACTGCAAACAATATGGACCCTTATCAGACTGCTCCCAAGGGAGCAATGTGATCAGGGTTCATATTGTTTGCTTCGATGGTAAAAGCATTATCAAGTACATTTGAATGTATGCAGCAGAGTAATTTTTAGGGCAAAAACATTTTAGCAGAATAAGGGTTTAGTGGTTTTCGATAGTAAGCTTGATTTTTCTGAATTTCTAGTCTTGGTTTTGGCTATTTTAGGAATTTAAATTTACACATTCAGTTATGCCAGAATGAATATACATGTATTTGAGCCAGCGCATGGGATTTTGGTGCATATCTCATATGTGACCAGCTTTGCTTATTCAAAGTTTATACCCAAAGTCTCACAATGTACATATGTCTATAGATTTACTGCATGCTCTGTGATATATTTTGTGCTTGTTATTATACTTTGTCGAAGTAAAAGTAAAAGCCCTACAGAGCTTATGTTATATGTTAAATGTATTCAACATGAAATGCATCGTCTATGTCTATAGCTTTGGCTTAGGTGAGCCTGCACAGCTGCGCAGTCTCTGAAGAACCTTTTCTGCTCATGTGCATGTAGATAAAAGTTAAAGATTAACTCTTGTCTTGCTAGGGGTGACTTGTCATCTGCTGACAGCCTTTACAAACAGTTTGGATCCAGATCAGAGCTGACAGATTGTCGGTCTTCATCTGGATCTAAACTGTTTGACATTCTGATAGTGTTTCTAAAAGAATTTTTTGAAAAATGAAAATTGAAAAAAAGTCAGCAGATGAGAATGAAAAATTACACATCATGCAAAGAGATTAAATTTGCAATACAGCTGCACATTGACATTAGAAAATGTCTTTATGTATATGCTATAACACTTATCCTGCCAACATTTGTCCTGAAAATGTCATCTGCTTATCACTTCTGCTTCATATATTGGAAGCAAACACTATGAGCCCTGATCAGACTGCTCCTTTAGGAGCAGTCTGATCTGGGTCCATATTGTTTGCATTATAGACTATCAAAGTACAAAAGCAGATGAGAGAGCAGATGACAGTTGTTGTGAATGACGGGATAAGGGTAAAGTACCATTTATATCACATGTGCTGGCCCCTATTTTTGCTTGTCATTTTTTTGAATTTTTTCTGTTAGTCTTTTGATTGATATTCAAATGTCACCACATTGTAGAACAATGCTTATAAAGAGACACATTATTATACCATTTCGTTATTGAATAAATTAAAGGTATTAGATAAATTGATTTAAAAAAAAAGATAAAAATAGTTTGTGTTCATTTTGATAAGCCCCAGGAGGAGCCCAGTGGCTTAGTGATAGAGGGCTTGACTCAAGATCGAGGGGTTGCGGGTTCTAGCCCCAGAGGAGGCGCTGTGTTGTGTCCTTGAACAAGGCTTAGAACTGGTTCAACCCACATAGATAGGCCCCGGCATGACTGAAAATCTGTAAACTAGGGCATAAAGAATCAAAACAAAAATTATAAGCTCCAGGTCAGCTTATGCTATGGCCTGTGTCTGACATCTGTCTGTCCTTATAAGCTATTTACCCGAAGTTTGATTAACCATTGTCATGCTGAACCTGCATTTATTGTTTTTTTTTTGAAAAAAACCCACTAGATCCAGAACAATCTGATCAGGATCCACAGTGTTCTTCCACTCTTTGAAAATACATGCTTAGAACTAGAATGCTATGGATAAGCATGAAATAAAATGGAGAGCAGCAGTGGCGGATCCAGAGGGGGTTCAGGGGGTTCGCTCGAACCCCCTCCCCGCCCCGCGTTTTTAAATATACTATGAAATTGAAATAATTTGGTCTCAGTGAGACCAAATTATTTCATTTTCATGGGATATTTAGGAAAAGAAGAGAAAATCAGCAAAGCAAACCCCCCACACCTTTAAACATATGAACCCCCTTTCAAGAAATTCAGGATCCCCCCCTGAGGAGAGTAGTACATAGAATATTCAGCATGACAAGAGTTAAGCTGAAACATATTTTGCTAGGTATCCTGGATAATATATTTTTATTTTATCACAAGCAGTGAATTCAATGCATATCAAATGTGAATAAAATTGGTATTTTTCTACAGTGTGTTTTTTCACTAGGGACTGATACGATTTATATTTTCACTGTAGCAAAACAAGGCTTTCTTGGCAATTTTGGGACTGAAATTTTTTATCAAAATGTTTTAAGTGAAGGTTTTTTGTCAGAAATAACCCTACGCATGTTGTGAGGTCAACATAAAACATAATGACGTCACTGTTTGACCTGGCGTAGCGCCAGTTTTCACGTGACCCCAACCCTAAGGCACACTCAATAGATTATCTTTAAATGCTGATTCCTTACGTTTCATTCGTTGAAATATGTTTCTAACCTATTTCTAGGTGAAAACTACGTTTACACCCAAGAAACACTGCAAAAGTCAAATCGACTGAGAAACAACCAAAAAAAAAGTTAGGTTGTGCTTTCTGTATTACCGTTGAGTATTAGATAAAAAGAAATTTTTTCTTTTTTTAGTCAAATACCAAATATATTTCATCGCATGCAGTGAAAATATCCGCATTTTCACTTGTGCTACGCACTCATGAAAAATACTGATTTTTTTCTCCACACTCGAAATATATTTGGTATTCACCTCAAAAAAGTAAATATCCTCTATATCATATGACGTCGCGTCTGGTATTGATATAACGCCATGCAATAAAATCGATAAACCACTATAGGCCTTGAGCTGGCTATGGGGGAATTTTGTACACTATGATTTTCTGAAACCTCATTATATAAGACACAAAATAAAGGATGTTAGCCCTCTGAGAGTGGCAGCGTTAACGTGTAACATCACGTTATATACGTTACCCCCCCCCCCCCCCCCCCCCCCCCCCCGAAATAGCATTAAACGTCCCTGATAATGTCTCAACCATGACATGTTCGCACATATTTGCATGCTGACACAGGTCTATGAACTTCTTATAGCACAGTTACATATTTTAGTATTAATTTTATAAATGTCTTAAGTTATTACCGTTGTATACATTACTTAGTGTTTCCTGTGTTATTTCCGAGTATCAGTATGGTATTTATTGAAAATACATGTATTACATCTTTCACAGAATATAGTTAATTGATAAGGCTGCTACTAAAATGATTTAAAGTTCTTTACTATGGTCGCTTACACTTTTTTCAGGCCCATGTTGCGTATGTTACCCTCAAAATAGCATTAAACATTCAAGCTAATGTCTCTTACAAGCCCTGTTTATACTTATTTGCATGCTGGCACAGGTTTGTGTACTTCTTTTAACTAGGTTTACCTATTTTAGGTATTCATTTAATAAATGCCTTGTACTTTCACTGTTATGTGTGTTACCAAATGATACATAAGTTATTCTGAATATCTGTATAGCAGTTGTTGACTTTACATGTATAAAGTCTGTCAGAGAATTTAGCAAATTTATAAGGTTGAAACAAATAGAAGTTCCTTATTAATTTATGGTGACTTAAACTGTTATGATAATGTGATCTGTCAACCTTCGCTGTTTGCTCACATAAACAGTAGATACCATGCATTCCAATCGGAAGTTCTGAAAGACAGTCACTGTGAAACAGCTCAGTTCTGGTCAAGGTATATGGATATAATACAGATGGTGCTGACACTGATTAGGGCTACAAGGAAAACAACTTTGAATTGCATGTCAGCTCTATCTGTATGCCTTGTACCCAATGTTCATTGCACACAATCACAACAACTACGCACAATATGTACCTGTGTAACTGATTACACTCATAATTTGTCTGATACACATCACAGATGCAAATAACTTCAACAAAATGGGTTTAGTGTGTCACAATCATTGGTTCTTTGCTTGAGAAATGCTTTTGACATAACTATCAGACAAACAATAAAGAGGTATTAAAGGCTTCAGCAGCTAGAACTACACTTCGTACTACAGATGGAATGGTGTATTACTCATCACATCAGAGCTCAATATATTGAAACATTCATTCAATGGACTGAAATGAAATATTCAATCTGCTCCGATGCAAAGTAGAAGGAGTACTAGAGGCAGTTTCAGGCTTCACCAATCCTTTAAGTTCAAGTTTTGAAGACAATGAACCCGTACTTTTTGTCTTTTAGTGTTCCTGCTAAGCCTGACATAACTAAGGATCTTATTGAGGCTGATGACATTGCCAGATAGGCTGTTGCAGACTTCATTGACTCACTTTTAGTTGGAAATCTGTCTTTCACAGCCCCATTAAATGGTACAAGGTAATAAAGCTTTGAGACTTGCGAGGTCAAGAAGAGATTGTCCAATTTACAAAATGTAATCAGCCAGATGAGAGCTTAAAGGAGCGTCTTTGGTCAGCATGACCTTTATATTGGCCATAATGTTGACCTGGAGTTGACACTGCAGTTCCTTCGGTGACCTTACCATGGTTACCGACAACTCCTGATAGAATTTCCACCAACACTGACAAGTCTAAACTTCTGCATGGATTGCAATCACACATTGAACAAACATTAGATTGGCCATGTAGTGCTGCGCATAACTTTGATGGTAATGCCATACTACAGAGCATAATAGCTTTTCCTGTCACCTTCAAGGATCTGATAGAACCAGGCACTAATCAACCAGGCACGAAAGGCAGGACATGTTGGTTTTGTCACTGATACATATATACAATGTATAAGCAGCAGTCTATAAAGTCTTACACATATTCTCGCAGAGGATAACCTGGATGTTTTGTTCAACACTCGTGCATGCAAATAAAGGTGCTCATTTTGAATATCAACAATAGCCATAATACGAGGGAAGAGATCTACAGTCATACACTGTTTAACAGATTGTGACACTACCGAATGTGCCAACGTGTAAGTTGTTCCTATCAAACGGATAGAGAACCCCTCCTCATTAGGGGTTATGAAGTAGTTATGAAGCTACTTGCATTCATATTTGAACAGCCCACGTATTTCAAATGGCATGAACGCGAGCTTACGTCCATCCTGCTTTTCTGTCCTCAAGATGTACATACAAAGATTGAACTTTTTACTATCAAGTCTTTCCCATGAAAACAAGTAAGGCTTTCCAGATATGGACACAATATGTGGAAAATAAATGGGAAGGAAATGGAGTAACTCTGGCTGAAAGAAACTTGATTGTATCCTAACAAAGAGCAACAGAATTATATTATACATTTTGTGTGATATGGGGTTACCATGTTCAAAACTCAACAACTCATACCTTATAAAAGATAGAAACATAATATTTGTAGATTCCAAAAGGTACATAAACATTCTTTAATATAAAATGAACTAGTTAGCATGCTCATATTTAAAAAAAATATACTAGATTAGGTCATAAATCATTTATATAGGAATAATGAAAAAATGTAACATACGTAACACTTTGGGGTGCATATTTGTTTTCAAAGGTCCATATCTGCGATGCAAAAATAGCTTACTTGAATGGTATAGCCAGTTTGGAAATCTTACCTTATGGTTTGCACTTTTCAGAAGTCATGTCACTTACTAAAAGTATCACAGATGTTGATGGGTAATATACTCCTCAAAATAATTGAAGGACCAATACTATCAATTATAACAGTGATGCATTTTGTCTAGAACGTATTTCGAAAACCGATTTTATGATCTAGCCTAAATTTTTCAGACATCTTTGACGTCTTAAAGCCAAGTGAAACAGCAAAAAGAAAGTGTTAGAAAATGTTACTAACAAGGATTTTTTGTCATTTTAAAACTTGACCTAAATGTACTGGAATGTCATTTTTGTGTGTGATCCATGGACCACATAACTGCATGAAATAAAGGAATAATGCTTCTAGATGCTGAAATCTCTGTTTTCGCATGACTTTATGGTGTTTTAATCCCACCAATACCACCCACCTCTTCCTGTGAGAGAAAATTGGCCCGTTTGACTGTGGGGTAACGACCAGACTATAGATTCAGACGACTGGTTTTGGCGTTTGTCTGTGACAAACTTTAAATGATTCATCGGGACATCTTTCTTACACTCAACGGCATAGAATAGCGATTGAAAATCTGATTCTTGATGGCCAAGTATACACATCGTTTTCAGAAAACAAAACAATGTCAAAACTCCATTGTCAGAAATGAAAATGCTTGCTTCCCAGTATATTGAAACAGTTTGAAGATTATTTTTGCATGTAAGCTGAACTGTTTAAAACAAGGCTTAATTTGGCGTAACTTTCATACTACTCGAATTACCACAGAAGAATTTCTTTACCCCACCCACTGCCTTTTTAAAGTGTGTTTTTGAGGGTATGTGCATTTGAGACACAGTCATGGCAGAATTAGTCATGGGAATCATTAATAGTGATTCTTGATTTATGGGAATAAAAAATAGTAAGATTTCGACCAAGTTTTACAGAATTTAAATGTTTGAGCTAATTATACTCGCGTTCTAAAATCTTGGTCCTTTAATTATTTTGAGGAGTATATATGTAATTGGCTGTTACAAGGTGATGGCCGTCACCAGAGTGCTAGCATATTGCAAAATCCTTGCAAGATGAATCTGATAGAGGATTAATAAGCTGTATTGGACAATTCTTTAAACCCTTGGATAATATATGAAGAGTTGCTAGCTTGGCAAGAAACATCCTGATGGATTTTCTTTGATCTTTCAAGTTGTTACTCGCATATTGCACTCTATGTTACAAACTTTCCATGAGTATTATGTTAACTATATTTGATGTCTCTATAAAAGAAAAGAGTGTTTATGGTAGTTTATGTTTGAGTTACTTCCTCAGCAAATGAGCCAGAGTAAAACGAAGTACATGGACCTGTGCCAGCATGCAAATAAGTACAAGCAGGTCGTGTTTGAGACCGTATCTTGAACGTTTAATGGTATTCTGAGAGTAACGTATGTAACCTGGGCTATAAAATAGTATACAACACCATAATTAAGAACTTCAATTCATTTAAATAGCAGCCTGATGGATTTGCTATATTAACTGACGGATGTAATACAGGTATAGCCAATTACTGCCATACTAATACTTGGAAATAACATATGAAACACTAAGTAACATATACAACAGCAAAAACTCAAGACATTTATAAAATAAATGCTAAAATTACGTACCTGTGTTATAAGATGTTCTTAAACCTGTACCAGACTTGAAAACAAGTGTGAATACGTCATGTAGAAGGCATTATCAGGAAAATTTAAAGTTATTTTGAGGGGTAACGTACGTAACATAATGTAACACGCTAACGCTGCCACTCTCGGAGGGCTAACATATTTCATTTTGTGGCTTATATAATGTTGTATTTGGAAATCATAGTGTACAAAATTCCCCCTGGAGTGAAGGGGGACTATAGCCAGCGAAAGGCGTAGAGAATTACATTTACATTTTTGTGTGATATGGGGCTACCATGTTCAACATCTAATAACTCAAAAAGTATATAAGATAGAAACGCAAGACTTGTAGTTTTGAAAAGGTAAATAAAAAAAGCTTTAATATAATACCAAATTAATGAGCATAAACTGGTTTCAATAAAATTCATGACAAACTATATTAGATTCATTTATCATTTTAAAGGGGGTTCCCTGAAAAAATGTAACATACACTATATTGAGGGTGACTATATTTGTTTTCAAATGTTACTATCTATAGCCCAGTTATAGCTTACTTAGAAAATATAACCAATTTGGAAATCTTACCTAATCTTTTGCACTTTTCTGAAGTCTTAAAAAGAATTTTACTTATCAAATATTTTGTAGGGTAACGCATGTAACAGGCTGTTACAGCTTAACGCTGCCATTGTCAGAGAGCTAACATGTTGCAAAATGCTTACAGGACATTAGGCTTCAAGAAAAATATGGTCTACGAAATTCCCACTTGTGGGGGGGGGGGGGAGGTAAACCATATCCAGTCAGTGGCCTACTATTCTTGCATGGGAATTCGTTACGCGAAGCTGTTTGAAGCCGCAAAACCCATGTTCAAATCTTGAGATTCACGTGCTGTTTTAACATGGCTTTTACTTGAAAAGGCCTAAACTGGGCCCTGATTTGTATGCATGACGTTACACGGGAAAGCGTTGCGGCCGTGACTGATCATTTCGCCGATGCTTTCGTTCGCACGCGTATGTATGATAATGACGTTCGAATGTGTGATCCCTATAGTGGTTTGCAGATTAGTAACGTAGTGATGTCCTTTATAACGTTGCGTAAAATGCGATTTTAATGAATTAGAATCTCATGTGATAAATAGAATCTAACAATCGTGCTCCTGTATTATTGAATTTATTAAACTCGTTGCGAAAAAGAGATAAGATGCAAGGCAAGCCTCGCATTTGATCTCTTTACCTCAACTCGTTTATTAAATTCAATTAAACATGAGCACTCTTTATTTTATATTGATGTCAGCCGCCTGGGATTCCAACCTCACTTCAGTATAATACATGGGTAACATTTTATAGCATTTGCACGATATGAACCTAGTATACTTAAGCTTTTAAAAGATATCCGCCATTTAAGACGCCATATTGAATTCTGCGAGTTGCCCAAGGGTGACAAGGTGGCATCAACCAGGATCTGATGTTTGAAGGTGTTGTCTTTCATAATCAGCTAAAACTTTTTCTATACCCTGAATCTTCTGAACTATAACTGTTGAAAACAACATTGGTGATAGTTCTTGCAGTTATTGCCCTTCAAACGGTTTGACAAAACGTTAACCTGACGACTGATCCTACCAACAGCTAACGTCAACGGAGACTGGGCGACGTCAGACTCCCAGAGCCTCGTCCGACAGATTGGAGGAGCCAGGGCTCGAACCCCAGGGGGGAAGGGGGTACTCTGATATTTTCATACATACGTAGGCTCTGGGCATTTTTGGGGTTCAAAATTTTGGATTTCAATATTTTTTGAAAAATAAATATTTTTTGAGGTATTAAGATTTTGTAGATATTTTTTTTGGGGTCCTCACAAAATTGGACTATTTCTAGGGATCATCTCTAGTCATTTTAGGGTCTTTTCTTTAGGTCAAAGTACAGAATGGGGGATATTTTTTGGGGTTGCTAAAAGTTCAAATATTTTTTAGGGTGCTTGAAATCCTGATATTTTTTGGGGGTGAAGGGTAGATCCTGTCCCGAGCATACGTATTAAAAAAAAATCAGGGGCTCAAACGCGGAACCCCGTGACACAAGGCGAGTGGTTTAGCCACTACATCAAGGCGGCTCCTTTGGACATGAAAGATATTTTTGAGTTTTGAAAAAGAATCAGTGGGCGACTAAAATGCGTGCACAAATACCAAGCATGTGTTCTAGCATATTACTACAACACCGCCGCTATAACAATAAAAACGTAATTCGTCCTAATTCAAAATAATTTTGCGCACACCCTCTGAACAAATTGCACAAACGGTCTCGCTTCACTCAATAAAATGGCTAAAACATGGAACACATCTTCAAACATCTGACCCAGCCCCGCCCCTCCCCACAAATTATCAACAACAAACCAAAATGAGCCAGTGCATGAGATTTCCTACAATGTGGTATGTGCGACCAGCAAAACCTCCGATCAGCCTGCGCATACGCGCAGTCTGATCAGAGCCTTTGCTAGTCAATTGAGTATTCTATGATTGTTAAGCTTCTGACTGAACACAATTTGGAGTTTCTAAGCTTAAAAGGAGGCTGCAGAGGCTCGTCCGAGTCTACACTTGTCAAAATGTCAAATTGTTGTAAACCTCATGCCGCAGCTCAAATGATTTCACTCGCCTAAGCTGATGCGAAAAGGACCGAGCACTCGGCCTGCTTTTAGTCCATGCCTGAATGCATCATGTGCCCCTAAAACACGTGTCCATCGGTGTCTAGACATTTCTTTCAATCAGCTGTGCCAAATATAAGCTCACATTTACCGGTCAAGTACTGATAGTGTCCAAAAATTGAAGGGACATACTTTATTGTTCAAATTTGATTAGTTATCAAGTATGTTTGTTGTCCATTTTCTCACCCTATAAGGTCAAATAACGTATAAACTGGGGAATTAAGTTGAACCATTAGAAAACGCGCAGAATATATGACATAAGGTGTAAATAGAGCATGCATAGACTCCTACTGTCCTGCCAGCAAAGAGTGACAGTGACGTGATGTTTTGTTTACAAAGTTATCATGGACTTAGATTCGATAGATCACTTGTGTATTAATCCTATCCGCAGGATAGGATTAATACACACGTGATCTATCGATTCGCATTAGCTCAAGTGGAGTGTAAAGTCCGTGCTTGATAAGAGTAGCCCGTCCTGGCATAACTGAAAGATTGTTGAATGGGACGTAAAGAATCAAATCAAACAAAGTAGGGTTACGAAACAGATTAACTGTATGAAAGAAAACCATATATTTGTCCAATCAGGTGAATCGTGTACCATAATGTGACCAACTACGTAACTCTACTCTTATCGAGCACGGACTCTACAAGTTAATGTTTTACTTATCACTGTAAACAAAATACGACGTCACTGTCACTTTTTGTTGGCACGAAAGTACCAGCTCCTAATTCCAAGTCAGACTCCATACATCAATTAGTGGACAATAGAAACCTTGATCGGTCTGTACGTATTCACAATTTGATCCTAGCCCCAGTGTCAGTTCCTTTCCTCGCGTAAATTCTTTTAAGCATGCCTTCTATAAGGGCTGTTGGTCTGAGCCTTCACCTAAATCTCTTACTATATGTGTACGAGCAGTAAAGGCTTTGGCGAGACTGTGCGGACGCACAGGCTCGTCTGAGTCTTAGCTGCTCACTGATGCCAATGTGCCAAAATCTAATGAGCTGGCCTGAATGACCCTTTTAACAAACAAGTGTAGCTTATCTGAAAAACATGTGACCTATGCAAATATGATGCTCAGTGTGACATGCTGGTTACAAGATAAGCGATACTCTAACGGCCGGTCAAGTAGGTTTTAATTCCATAATCATTGGCTTATTAAGAGACTAGGTATTTTTCGAAAAATATTTTTTTTTAAATCATTTAAGTTATATTTTCACAATAAATATGGCCAGTACAGCTGAAAACTGCAAGGAAAAGTGAATAATCTAATTAAAAGTGGTGTTTTTCTCTTATTGGTAATTATTTACGTCCCTCCAATAATTCTAGACAGTTGCTTTTTAACATAAATGCTGTTGTTTTGATAGTGTTATTTTGTTAAGATTTACGAAAATGGTGAAACGTTTACCTGAATTTGAGTGTTTTTACTGTATTCTTGAAAAATAGAAACTTTATTTCAAAAATTAACAGATCAAAAGTAACAGACTATGCAGCTTTAAACTAGGCAAGTCGTATAGAAGTTGGTGCCCTTCTATAGAAGTCCTAATGACTAACCCAGAATTACAATCGAGTGAGTATGGCCAAGAATGCCACAATCACAGAGCAACCCATGGCACCGCGAGAAAGAGACACCAGAAAATAATCCAGCAGACACATGACGTCGAAATAACGCCGTGTTGCATTGACGTTGATACAAAGTTGCTTTAAGGTTGTGTGCCTGCTGGAACAATAACATAGAAAAGCAACCAGCCCTCTCTTCCTCAGCGAGATATTTGCAGAACTAGAAAGGACTAGTCAAAGAAATACCTCAGAAAAGCAGAACCAAACACAGAACCCCCACACTTATAAGAAAAAACAGCAAATAATGAATTAACAACAACAGAATTTCTTGTATGGACCACGGATGCATCTGTGTATGAAAGAAAATATTATTCAGCTATTCGGTCACTGAATCGCCACGTGGTATGGAATGTCCTGGTCTCTTGTAAAGCTAATTGAGACAGGAACCAGTTGGGGGCGTGGCTAGACAGTGACCGAATAGCCGAATAATAACTGCATCAATAGTAGAATATACAATGTCAAAACGTAATATACAAATATAATAACCCTTTTTTTGTATATATCAACATGATCCAGGGTGTACCTTGTATTTGCGCAGTTTTGGCAATGATCCTAGCATTGGGTCACGAGATATTTTATTACCAGCGTAACATTATAAGGCATTGACCTTGGAATGAGTTGGTTCAGATCATCACCTGAAGGAGACTCTATTTAAAAAAAAAAATAAGCGTTATACTATTTTCGCGGTTCAAAAATAATTGTTGTCCTGATCTTGCTTCTCGTCAACAAATGTAGTGCATTAGTGAAACTTGACATTAATGCCACTGATTTTCTAATGCATTTTTCAGCTGCTTTCAATTTATCAGACGAACAAAACAACTGTGGCATATATAAATTATACTGCAAGATTTAAGGCTTCATGTTATTTTAGAAGGAACAATAAGAGAAAGTTTACACCGAAAGTGTTTTTGGTGTAAACATACACTTAGTTTTGACAGTGCTACACAAAATGTGACTAAACGCTATCTTGGAACAGCGCAACAAATGCTTTTGTGGAGAAATTAGAAAAACTCATCATTTTTCGGTTGAATAAATCTTAAAAACTAGGGGTATGATTTGTAGATATCATTAGAGTGCATTAAAATATTTCCTTACTGTTTATTAATTTTAATGAAAGGTGTTTTATGTTAAGGAATGAAAATGAAATATATAATATCAATTGCACGGAATTAATGGACAGATAATTGGAAATTAGACAATTTTGACAATTTTGAGCTCATTAAAATAACACCTTTTTCAAATATTGATACAATGAGGGCAATGAAAGCCAATGACATTAGTTCAAGCCCTGTCGCAAACGCAATAACTAAGATCACACAGGTTTAGATAAACAAAACATTTCAGCTTAAAATTGTAAATATTTTCTTACCCATCAATTTTAACATATATTTTGTGTGCTCAAAAGAACCGTCTCATTAAGACGGTTCTTTTGAGTACACAAAGCATAATGTTTTGGTTGAGAAATGAGAAAATTAAATTTTCGTTACGCACTCTTAACTAAAGTCCTGAACTGTCTGATCTTCCAACACAGTTGTACGATCCGATCAGGATTAAACGGTTCTAGAGGATGCTAAAAATTGAGTGTACATACATTTGGTAAATTGCTTGGGTAACAGATTGATCTAGGTCTACACATTCTGTAAACTAGAATGCAAAGACATATTTTCTCATGATCAGTACATGTCAAGGTTTCACGCCAGGTGAAATAAACGTCCGATTCAAATATTTCGAAACCTTTGCGTACCCGACTAAGGGAACCAAGCGGATTCAGAGTTGGTGGGTCTTGACCCCCTCCCTGGAAAAATCACAAAGCTGTAGGGTTTCCTTAGCAATACTGGTATGGGCCCCTGGATTATTACAATGCTACCCAGCCAGCATTCTATATGGACTACGTACGTAATAGTTATACCCTGATTTGTCCGCCTGTACGTCGAGATAATCCAGGAGTTTCAGTATCTTACGCACAAGTGGAGAAAACATGTACCACCTACATCAATGTAGACCTTGCACACTGTGAGATATCACGTGCTAAACTCTAAGACTTAACTTAGTAAGGGTGGTATAATCAATCATTGATGGCGAGTTCATGCAATCTGTCAAAAATTTGGCCCGCCCCTTCCCAGTTACTTGGGTCGGATATGTTCATTTGAAAGACGCTATACACCTGATTGATTCGTCGACCCCCCCCCCCCCCCCCCACCCCCCTTCGATATAAGAGTGAACTGGGGAAAAGTGGTCAGAGGTTAGAGCCTCATAATCAATATGTACACCAGATTTTAAAGCAGGCAAAATGTTAATCAAATCAGTGGCAGTGCATTTGTTTTACAGTGTAGTAACTTTTCTTTCCGACAGCCGCATTTGGACCCGTCGCTGCGAGATTTTGGTAACATTAATCACAAACTCTGTGACTAATGCTAGTAAAAACGTACAGTACACCTAAAATAATATTTTGTGATTATGTTGTGGTCACAATTGCCCCCGAAGCATATTATACCTAATTGTTTCTTTCGCCAAAGAAAATGTAACTAAAGGCTGTTTTTGTTTCTTATCATTTCATTGGCTGCCAGTTTCATGACTAAATAACCAAAGATGACCAATACATGTGAGACTGACCAACGCATAGTTCAATATCTTTAGATAACCCACCTTAAAAAATAACAATGACAACAACAACAGCAACAATAGTCGTAATATAATGATAATAATTATAATAATCTGACTTTTGTGGGATCGAAACCGTGCGCGCCTAGCACGGCAACGTCTGACGCCGGCATACATGAGTCATTACACTACCGTGGCATCCCCTAATACGCGTCATCAGGCGCTGTAGTACACTATGTAATAATAATAATAATAATAATAATAATAATAATTGTTTTGTTTACTGTGGTCTCATTCCCGTTTGGTGCGTTATAAGGCATCAATATGCACTCTTTTTTCGCGTGATTTGGCCGGCTAAGTGCAACGGGTCATAAAAACTAGCCCCTGAACAATCTAAACTTTATTGTAATTTGATTTTAATTTTATAGCCCACGACAAAAGTATATATGACCGGTGCTAATGGAACATTTAACAATATTTTCATTACTTTGGACATTCCTTCTCTTTATTACGGAAATTTTCTATGATTAAGTCGGTTATCCTCGTAAAATCATTATACAACCGACAACCTCGGGCGAAAGTTACTATTCCCCTTATAGTGGGGCAGATATGTGAAAAAATTGTGCATTTTATGATAAAAGCATGAAACTTGGTACATAGCTAGATTAGTAATTAACAAAATTTTTGAGGGTCAGTGCCACGCCAGAAACGCACCTTGACGGCCGCCATCTTGAATTTCAAAATGGCGACCTGTTTTCATGTAAAGCCTGCTAAGCTGGATATCATTTAGCAATAAATTTATATTTAAAGCTAGTGGGAGTGTCTATTTAGTACAACAAAACATTTGTAATTATCTGACATCACATGTAGATGGGCATATTATCCAAGATGGCGGCCATTTTATAAGATGGCCACCATTTTAATATATCAAATCAAGCTTGCTTTACGAAAACATCATATAATGAACTTAAATTCAGATTATTGCATGAAATTCAAGTTATCCAAGCATAGAAAGGCTCAAAATGTGACCTTGTTATTTTTGAACAATTTATAAGAGAGCATTGATTCAATATTGCATCCAAGATGGCTGCCAAAGAAGAGAGATTTTAGCGTTTTTTTTCATACATAAATATATCTTTGAGATTTTTATGAGTGAAATTTGTTTTGAGTGTTTGTTTCTTATATATAATATATAATTTTGAAGTTTTCTCAACCGTATATTCATGCATGGCATCCAAGATGGCCGCTTAATTGGAAAATTCCATTTATTGGTGATATTTTGCCGTTTTTTTTTTCTCAAAAAATCATCACATTTTTGCTATTATAAAATGCGTTTTCGACATCATTTAGAATGCATCATGCTAGTGAACTGTTCATAATCAAGGACATACTGGATATATACATTCAACAAAAACAAAAAATGAATGCATGTTAAGTACTACCTGCCACGAGAGAAAGGCAGCAGACGTTAGTCTCTAGCGAGGAGAATGTCCATATGGTTACAGAAATCCTATCTCAAGTTTTTATCTGATATTTGCTGTCACCTCCATCTTCCATCATTAAGAAGTGCTGTGCCACAGGCATTTGGTGCACATGAGCTCAAGGGACAACTTTATATGACTTCATATCTTATGTTCACATGTAGACCTTTCTCCTTCCAATACTTCCACGCATCCCACCAGCAGTTCCTCCATGGACTCAGCTTTGATCACCAGATCATCTTTGTACAACATTAGTAATGGGCAGTCTGTTCTGAATTCCGTGAATAGAGTCTCTTACACAACAATTAAGAGTAGTGGAATCAGAACAGAGCCCTGATGAACTACTACACCCAAACTTCTCGCTGCGACAATTGCCAACTATTGCCCTGCTAACCATGTCCTTGATCATGCCATGCATCTGTGGCACCAGCTATTTATTGATTTAAAAGCATGCACACAACCTACCTGCTGTCATTCTCTATGTTAATAAAAGCGATGTATAATGGCTTGTTAGAAGTCAGGTGCAACTTCTGTAGCTGATATAATTCTGCACTGCATCTTGTCAATCTCAACTCTCTGCCTGATATGTCTCTCAAATATACACTCAAACTCCCATATATATATTGCTTAATTAACTTCAAGCCTCTGTTCAGAGCATCCCTTTGCCTACATGTATGTACATACTGTCAATTTTGCTCTCCAACCAGTTAGTTGTACTAATTCTCAAGATTATGTTGGAGATGAGGTCAAATACCTTGATTGTGTCACTTTCCCAAATACATGTAGAATAAAGCATCTCGATGACAATTGCTGATGATCTGTCTGCTTTGTCAGAACACATCATGCTAATTGCTTTTGTGATAAATCTTGTACTGATCAACGGGCTAGACCTTCAACTGGGCTTTCATCTGGCATACCTTTTGCCTTCCAAAGAGTTCAAATTTGAGTTAATTCATAATGCTCTTTCCACGCTTCTTTTTATGCTTCATTACCTAGCGACTGTTGCCCTGCGTCATTCTGGACATGTATTCCCATTATGGCTTATATACTAGGTAAACTCAAAGCAATGACCAGGAGCTAGCACAATCAGAGCTAACATTCTTCCTACAAAACCAAAATGGGGAAAACTTAATATACAGATAGACAGTATGCAGTGGTGATGAATAGCTTTTCGCTAGAAGGTACCTAGTCACTATGCTACCTTAACACAACCAAAATCATTTACATACATGTATATAAAAGTATATAAAAATAACATTTACACCAATAATAATAAAATGAGAGCCACAACAGCACTACTGCCTTGGAACAGTTTCTAGGATGAACTTTAACTAGTCAATGAATAATTACAGTGAACAATAAATCACGAAGAGCACACATTGATGCAGCAAGGGCAAGGATTCGACAGAATATACGGTGTGGGACACCTAGCTTAAGATCCATGGGCTGTAAAAACACCCCTGTAAAAACAGAGCGAATAACATCATCATTTAAACCCCTACATACCTTAATACACAAAAGAGCCTTGGTTTCAACTAACTAGACTGATTAGGTTTTTGGACCTTGGAATATCATGGAATCAAATGCTCGACTCACTAGTGTGCAATTAGTGAAGGAATAAAGCTTTGGCTAGAAACTAAGATGTCTGCAACATGATATACTGGCTTGACTTCAGAAAATATCAACTTTGCTTACTGTCAAATAGATGTGATAGTGCCGGCTACATCATCAACACAACCTAATAAGGCTGACTGCAGCAAATGTGTCGAAAAGTCGATGTGTGTGAAAACCAGGGATTGTGGTCTAAATACAATTTTTGAAAATCATATACATTTTGTATACAATTTTAGGAAATATATTGCCTTTTTAAGCCTATGGTAACTTGGTCAGAAGGAGAAAGGTCAAATAGAAAGTGATAAATGTATCTCTATTACAGATTTTATAGGATTTTCCGCTAAATTCTGATGTTAACAAATGGTATTTTATGCAATGACACTTCTACAAAATACTTCTAGTTTGCTATAGACAAAAATCAAAAAATCTTTGCATCTCATTTTGATCATATCCATCTTATATAGAACACATTTATAGGAATATCTGTATAAAAGAAAGAAGGCAAATATCAGGAATCGATACAATCAAACAACACACCTGACCCAGGACACCACATGGGAATGTAACAAAACACAATAAAACATTACACACAAGAGAGCCAAGAGGCCAGCCCTTTCCCAGCAGGTGACCACAAGGCTACAATGAACAGGAAAGAAAACACGACAAACATGAAACACAATTAACAAAAATGATCCACCAAAGAAGCAACGCCTTGAAACCGTCAGTATAAACACCTTTCCTGAAGGAATTTAACTAGTTTCACAGCACTAACCTCACCCTTAGTTCAGATATTTAAAAAGCGTTTAAAAAAAAATTGGCAACCATCGTGGATGTCAGGTGGGATGTCCCCTTTACTATCCTATTACATTAAATTAAATCATTTTTGAAGATCATTTTCATAACTTCAAATAAATCCAAATATTTTACAACTGAAAATAAAAAAAAATACTTTACTTTTTATAAAACTAATATCAAAGCCATCTTGAATACCATGAAATAATGTTTATATAAATAAAAATATACGTTACTATAAAAACAAATCTGATAAGTTCGTCCCTGGTTTGCGTAAACTATTTCTATTTAATTGCATAGACATTTGCATGAAAATTCATAAATTGTCAGGTTGGTATAATACCACTGTTGAGGATGCAAAATGTGACAGCCACCTTGAGACTATGTCCTAAATCTTGTGTTTTCTAAGCCTGAATGACAAATTTTGAGGCAAAATAGTATGATTGACTGCAAAATAAGTGAAAATAAATGAAGACAACATATTGGCTTGCAAATGTATGAGCTTAAAATAAATCAGTTTAAAATAGACTGCAATTTTTTGGAAGACCAAGATGGCGGCCACTTTATAAATGGAGACCATATATCATTTCCACTTTGACAGCCACATTTCCACTTAGATGGCATGTTGGGTGCTCTCTTTTTTATCCAAAGCTATTAAAAATATTTTTGAAAATCGTTTGCAATAATTTAAACTTCATTCTTCAAATTCCAAATTAAAGCAGATATTATATGTTATGATTTGTACATTGGTAGCCATCTTTGATACCATGTTGGAACAATAAACAACAATACAGCCATGCTGATAAGTAAGTAACTTATCTAATGGGACAATTCTACTTGCTAGAAGTAATTTGCATCAAAATTTATAACTTTGTTAAGTTCTAATATATAACTACTATACAACTGCACTTTTTAGATATAAAAGTGGCGGCCATCTTTGAAATACAGCCTCAATCTTTACTTTTTTTAAAATTGAAAGATTATTTTATGGTATTTAGATATATCTGAAGGCTATTTAAGTAAAATTAACTGAAAAAACATTATGTTTGCAAATTAAAATAACACTATAATGAATAAGTTTCAAAAGGCGGCCATTTTGGAAAAACAAGATGGCGGCCATTAGAGGACATTTTCTGCGTGGCACTGACCCTTATTTTTTTTGTATTGTTATCAACTAACCATGTACCAAGTTTCATGCTTTTATCATAAAATGCACGATTCTTCTCAAAATTGTTACATATCCGCCCCACTAATTATAAAAGAAACCTCGGAAGAATGTATACCTGGTACAAGAAATCTCCTTCAAGGTGATTATGAATCTATGCAGATTCTCGCTCATAAATCGTTTATTCCGTATTCAGTGGGTACAAACTAGTCGCTCCGTCTGCTCAGTTTCATGGATAATCCCTGAATTAAGAAGGAATATTTGCATGAAAATCAAAACTCATGCAAAGGCAAAAAAGACGCGCAGTAGCAAAATTCAATCAAAATTTGAATCCTTGAGAAGATCGAGAAATCAAAGCTTAAATTCAGAAACAAGATTTGTTATTGAATAACTTGGTTGGCGATGTAAAGGAAATTATCTCAGACTTCTATCGGTATATCAATGGTTAGAAAAAAGACGCCCAATGTATTATACATTTGATATACAATCGGATCTTGAAAAAGCAGAGGAATTCAGATGTGTTCAATGAAAATAAAAAAGCCATGTTTCTCTTCTAGACAGGCATGTCCACATTCATGGACAACACCTGTGTTTCCAAGGAAGGAGGAACTTAACTTCACAAAGGTTTTAACCCTTCAAAAGCTTTAGGACCAAGAGTCCTTGAAGAGTTAGCCATCGAGTTCGGTCCAGTGTTTGATCATCGTTTCCAGCAGTCAATGGATACAGGTGATATGCACAGGAATAAAAGCACACGAAAAATGGATTCTTTTTCTTGCTCACCACTGTTTTTATTTATTTATTCATCTATTTTAAAATAAGCTTTCAGAAGTCCCTGAGCACGCTTAGATGCAATTTCACATGATGACGTTATTTGACGTCCGGGGTAAGATATATAGCATGGGTAAGATAAGATTTTCTATCCCAGGGTAAAATCTCAAATATCCTTATCCGGTGTGCAAGAAAATAAAATATTTACCCACTTTTCGAGAACAATGACACGACACTTGCATGCAACTATCGTCCGGTTTCCTTGACTTGTATACCTTGTAAGATGCTTGGACATACCCAGCTGGCACACAACCTTAAAGCAACGTCAAATCAACGTCGATGCGACGTCATGACGCTGCATCGACTTCGATACGACGTTGTTTGGCGTCATGTGCCTGCTGGGTATATGGTCTGTTTAGATATCATGGCTCATCTGGATGAACATAAACATAATGTCAAACAGGCAATATGCTTTTGGGAAAAAACATAGTTATGAAACTCAGTAGACTATAAATGACTGGGCTAAAATTTTGGACAATAAAGGACAGGTGGAAAAACTATGCAGAAACTATGCAGCAATGGAATACGTGTAAAAACGTTGAAACGGATAAACTCTTCCTGTGTTTTAGACAGCAGCGAGTTGTTATCAGATTCACCGGGTGTCCCACAGAGCACCGTTCTTGGTCCTTAGCTCTTCTCATTGTATATGTAATACTTATACCATTGGTTGTCCGCCTGTACGTGGAGATAATCCACGAGCTTTAGCGAGTGGATTATCTTACGTACAGGTGGACAAACAGGGTATAACTATCTTTTACCACTTACATCAGTGTAGACCTAGCACATCACGATATATTTCGTGCTAAAGTTTGTAAGGGTGGTAGAAAACGATATCTCAACAGATGAAAACTTGTGTCTGCTATCGTGAAATTAAGGAACAGGCGGACACAGTGAAACTCCAGAATGACATTGACCAACTTGGATGATGGAGATATAAGATTGCAATATGATGCAGCTGACAGAAAAATGATAAAAAAAAGATCAATGCTGAATACTCTTTTGAGGGTATAGTTCTTCAAAAATCTTGATATCAATACCTATAAGTAACAATTACAGAGGATTTGGGGAGAAATACACATGTTCCCAATATATGCACAAAGGCGAAGATAACCATTGGTTTTCATAATAAGCGAAATTTCATCTCTAATGAGGCAGCTGACAATACAAGGACTGGCGAGTCTATTCCTGGAGCACATGTATTGCAGTTCTGTTTGTGCACCACAATGCACTGTTCTTCAGGATTGATTAGAAATCGTGCAAAGCACGCTGTCAGATTTGTGACCGGGAACTACATTTATGAACTTGTAGTATGATTGACATTCTTGGACACTTAATATGGGAATCCCTCAAGAAAAGGAGGAAATATAATATACTCATTCTGTTATACAACGCCAGGCCTCGAGGTTATAAAACTTGAATTCATTCTCAGACTCAAAATAAAGCGCAATGATTGGCTGCTTGCGGACACTCAAAATAAAGCGCAATGATTGGCTGCAAAGCGCAATGATTGGCTGCTTGCGGACACTCAAAATAAAGCGCAATGATTGGCTGCTTGCCGACACGTGTCCGCAAGCAGCCAATCATTGCGCTTTATTTGAGTCTGAGACTGAACTAAAGTTTTATAACCTCGAGTCCAGTTTGCCAACAGATGACCTCATCCCCTCAACCTGCAGTGGAAGAAATCACCACTCAATGGCATTTCAGATTCCTACAGCTGGCACAGATATTTATAAAATAGCTTCCTTTGCTAAAATTTGCGGATGATTGTGTTGCTGAGTGAATGAGAACTAGGGACTATTTTCCCAGCAAATGATTGTCAACTATTTAGATCTTGACCACGTAGTTAAAACCCATGTTCTTATCCGATAAGGACAGCTGCTAATCGGATCATTTGCATCATCTTCAAAGGTTCCGAATAGTATCATCATACAATGGATGAGAATAAAGTAAAAGTTTTTTTTGATATTTTTCGTAACACTTTGTGATACACACCGGCGATTATGCTATTACATCACGTGTTCAAAAGTGGGTTATGCTACCTTAATTTTGATGCGCTCTGGTGTACAAAAATGCTCATTAGAATGAACCACATCGCGAGAAGACGTTGTCACAGTTTGTTGTGGGCGACCAACAGGGCAGGCACTGACCAGAATGAGTATCGGCAGCGTCTAACCAGCGGCCGTGCCATTCACTATCTTAAAAGTATCAGTTAAACTATGTGGATATTTTCAAGACTTTTGCTAGTTCTGCAGCCGAGTTCATGCACGGATCCAGAGAGGAGGACAGGGGGTCCAGACTCCGTGGAAATTCACAAAAATACAGGGTATTTAGCAATACTGGTACGGATCCCCTGGAATATTACAAAGCTACCAAGCCAGCATTCATTGTTGGGCTATCATCGGCCCGCTAGCGAAACGCCATTTCAATGGCGTTTCGCTGGTGGGTCGATGATTGCCCGGTTTTAGTCTCTCCCCTCATCAACTAAAAGGAAACCGTTTTCAGAGATGAGTTGGACCCCCTCTGACAAAACTTTGTTTTGTGGATCCGCGCATGGAGTTGGAACAGTTGTAAGGCTTTTGTCGCGACACGGCTTAATTGTTGGTACCTTTCGTGATGTTACACCCTTCGAGAGGCGATCCGTTCGGCTTAGAGTACAAATGACCACTCAAGTATTATGAGAGCTGCAAGGTCACCACCGGGTAGCCTAAGGTTGACCAACTAATTACAAAAACCGCAATAGTTTACCAAATAATTTAGAAGCATTTATAACCATGTGAAAAGGCCAAGCGCTAGGCCCAGTTCATTCACAAAACTTGCCCTCGAATTGCCAATCAAAACCCTCCCGGTAGCCTAATCAGGGCTCATAGCGTTTGCTTCCACGACAAAATATAGTCTTAAGTGCACTTGAATTTATGCAACGAACGTAAAATGCAGACGACATTTTCAGGAGCACCTTAACAAATAAACTTGAAGAAAACCGTGAGAAAGGATGGAGAATTACCTACTTTATACGGATGTCTCATTGGACGGCAGTATTTGGAACTCCTCGGCCTAATTCAGAATCAAATTCGCCGTGATGCCCCCAACATTAAAAAGGTGGGGAGCATATTGGTTTTGGCTGGTCTGTGCATCTGTGTGTGCGCCCGTTCATTTTTTTCTAAGTTATGTTTTCGCACATTCATTTATGGATACCTCATCAAAACATAGCTGATCCTTAGTTTGTTTTATTGACCTCATTTTGTGGTTTTGTGGCGTTATGTCTCTCTTTCAGGGTCAGAATGAAATTTTATCAAGATATACATCTAGGAGCTTCAAACTTGGTCGCCTCCCCGATGGAAGATATTGAGTACATCATTGATTACGTGGTGAAATCTAAAAAAATACATTTTTTCGAGTTAGAGCGTTTTGCAAAAAAGGTCATTGAAACTGAAACTAGTTTAAGCCATCCAGTTATTTTCTTACTCACCGTTCCAAGGCGGTGCTTCTTTTGTGGATCTTTGTTGTTATTTGTGTTTGTCTTTGCCTGCTGGTATGTCTGTTTCTTGCAGCCTTGTGGTCACCTGTTGGGAAAGTGCTGACATCTTGGCCCTCTTGTATGTGAAGTTTTCTTGTGCTTTTGTCACTTTCCCATACGGTGTTCTGGGTCAGGAGTGGCACTTAAAATGACCATGATTGCTTTAAACAAGAAAAGATGCGGCATGAATTGCCATATCAATGAAGTCGGCTATAGCAGATAAAAAAATTGTTGAAGGAAAGAAAAGGTTCGCTCCAAGTAGTTTTAGAAAAATTGAATCCAACGAACCGAATCAAGATGGCCTGCAGTTTATTTTCAATCAGTGCAATTTATGTAAATATGACATAGGAATCCCAAATATGGTTTGTGGACACACCATGGATTCGGGGAGTATGGCATACTGCTTTTGGGGCACCGTGACCTTGATATCTGGCCTCAATTTTAGAGAAAAAATCGTAAAGAATGGTATGTCCAGTGTTGTCAAAACGTATTCCACAAATGTGTCGAATGCTAGACGCATTACTAGGTGGGGGCATTTGTCACTCAACTAAGCTAAAGACTATAAATGGTCAGCATAATCCGGATGCTTAAGATCCAGACACATTAAAAGAGTACTTACTCGCTGGAAGCATGTGTTAAATCGTAAAAATCACAACTCGGATGTACATTGACACGCTCAAGGGCATACAATGTGCAAGAATACATACAAATATAGGGCTAAATGATCACCAGCTTTTTAGTAAAGCTTATACTTGTGAACAATATTCATACGCAACCACTTTGGTACCCAGCGTCCACACAGTATCGATTCACTGTGCGCCTGAAATGAGTGAAATCGACTGTATCGGTAGAATCGAGAGTTTTTGGCCTAAATTTGTGAGGGGGTGGTAAGTATTTTGGCATGTTTTCTTATAGTTAATTTTGTCCTTCCGCCGTGGATCTCATTATATTTCTTTGATATATGCATATATGTCATAATATCGTGCAAAAACAACGACAGTGTATCGTGAGAGCGCAAGAAACGCATTCTTTTAGAGGGATAGTTGTCAAAAAAGCGAAAATCCACAGCTTTTTATCTTCCCGTTTCGAATGTAAACAACTTAGCTAAAAATGATTTTCACCAGAAGTTTGAGAGGCTTATGATCCTACAATACCAGAAATCTCAGACTGATCCGTTTTTTCGATTTTGAGATATTCAGCTATATATGACTGAACTAGAAATTAGAAACTGTATCGGTAGAATCGACGCACTGAACGAAGTAATATCGATACTCATAAGAGGTACTGTGCCCAGTGAAAGGGAACAATGAAGACAGTTACGTCTATTCTGGGCCAATTTCAAGCGCAAGTAGGACTAAAATATATGTAAACTTTGCGCATCAAACCCACAACCTTTGTGCGATAAAAAATATAATAAAAGCTTGTCAAAAACTTCAGTTTGTAAACAATTACACGCTAGGCACATTCTTAAAATTTTTTGGATGAAAATACTTGTTTGCTTGAATGATTTGATTCTTTACGACCCAGTCAACACGTTTTCAGTTATGTCGGGATGGTTCTTCATGGGCTGAACCAGTAGTAAGCAAGTATTAATGTGTCTTGGTCAAACACATAACGCAGATGGGGGTATACCAGGGAGCTCCTTGGTATTGAGTCAAGCATTGTATGACAAAGCCACTGTGCACCCTCCATGAAATGCTTTTGGCCGTTCCTCTCCTTCAGTTGATTTAAAAAAGGTTGGCTGTCAGTAACTGACAAAATATTAACAATTATGTACATGTAGGTTGAAAGTGCCTTCGATCAGCTTGAATAGTAACAGTTTGGTAAGGATAATGAGCAGGCTCAATATGTGCTGCGTCTAATTTCTTCATGGTTTGCAACCAGATCTTGCTAAAATCAGCCTTGTTATTAACAGAGGCTAGATAGAAGCTTAAAGCTTTTAGTGGGCCAAGTTCAGCTGCTTAGCTATATACTTTCCAGGGAGCAAGTTACAAAGGCACACATCAGACTGGCCGGATGCGCAGACTGGTCTACACCTTTGTTGTTCACATGCGACAGAGTCAGGTTCTTTCATGACAGAGGCCCAAGTTTGATGTGAGATATACGGAAGGGCTTTAAAACCCTAACACGGTATAATGACAATAGATAATTCTTTATAGTGGCGAAGACCCCATGTAAATATATTCGTTGCATTGTTGACCCTTTCTCAAATAAACATACCAGCTTTTTGAGTCGCATAATCAACACATAAGAATCATGTGTCCATCGGCGTCTGCGTCGTTGTCGTATTCTGCGTTGTCACACTTTTGGTTTGCGATCGATAAGGGATTCATCAATTTAATCATTCATCAAACTTTGCAGAAGGGTAAAGCATCAATTATACAGGTTAAGTTCGAAAGTGGTAGTTATCCACAAAGTTATTAAGAGTTATTGCCCTTTTTGACTTAGATTTTGGCTAAGTTGTGGTTTACCATCAATTACTTTTGGAAGGATGCAACACTGTCATTCAAATTTAACACTGATAAAGCATTATAAAATACAGGCCAAGTTCTAATTTGGAGGTAATTCGCCAATTTTTGACTGAGTTTTGGCCTTTTTTTTACTTTTGCGCCAAGGACTTTCGGAACCTGATTTCTATGGTGACTTGGTGTATAAGTTGAAGAAGATTGTTGGCTCCAATAATTTTTCAGCGCAGTTCATTAAAATAATTTCCCATTATAAAAAGATTGGCTATAACATTAATGTATTGCAACAGACTGCATGCTTGGTAGTCAACCCAATCACGGTTGGCAACTTTGCTTTCCTCTTTAATTGCACGCCGGTGGGTCGGACTTCAGACTCTATGATGGTTCCGACTTAAAGACTTATCTATTGATGAGATGGTAGGGGCCTGATGCTTTGACTGTTTTTCGGGCCCACCCGGGTTTACCTGTTGGATTTCTTTTGCTCCGGTATTCAGTTTAATTTACTGTTGAGTCCTTATCCTTGCTTTATCTCCTTGTTATATCTTGATTTATATGTTTTAGGAGATGATGCATTGATAAGTTAGGGGTCTTTCATGCAAACCAAATATCTATGTGTCTTGATCCACATCTGAATTAAGGGTGAGGTTGGCGCCATTAAACCAGTTTAAGCCCTCCAGTAAAATATTTTACTGACCGTTCCAAGGGGGTACTTCTTTTGTGGATCTTTTATGTTTTTGTTCTGTCTTGTGTTTGCTATGTTTTGTGCGCGTCTGTTTATATGTGCTTTTTGGTCACCTGCTGGGAAAGGGCTGACCTCTTGGCTCTCGTTTGTGGTGTCTTCTGTGAGTTTGTCACTTTCCCATTGGTATCCTGGGTCAGGTGTGGTACTTGATTGTATCGATTCCTGATCTTTGCACCATTACTTACTTTTATGTTTAGGTTAATGCTAAAGCTATATTGACTTTTTGTAGAATAAACATCACATTTCTCCAAAACTATTATATCTTGCAACTTCTCACTATAGGCAATGATTACCCAGTGCCTGTAGATAAGCATAACCGCAATTAAAAATTTACCGCCCCTCCCCTCAGTGGGATCAAAGGTCAAATATGTAAATTTCGCTATAACTCAGTCGTCATTATTTTTACAGAAATTTCGCATGCAAACAGAGTTACAATAAATAAGAAACATATCAAACGCGATTTTTGATCAAAGGCCTGTGCCAGACCCCCTGGGTGGACTTAGTGGGTGGGGTCAAAACGTCAAAATTCAACTTTTTCGGAACATGATCATGTTGCATATCACATTAAAGGGAAATATGAATGCAGCAACATGGAAGCAAATATTTTGCCCGCGGAGCCCTGCTCACCCCCATCCTCTGACCCTGGGGTCAAAAGGTCAAAATTCAACTTTTCCAGAACATGGGCTGATTGCATACCAAATTAAATAGAATCACGAATGCGGAAACGTGGTAGCAAATATTTCCCTCGCAGACCCCCCCCCCCCCAGGGCCCTGGGGGTCAAAAGGTCAAAAGGTTAAAATTAAACTTTTTCAGAACATTGTCATGTTGCATATCAAAGGGAATCCCAAAGGGAATCGCAAATGCAGCAACATGGTAGCAAATGCAGACAGAGGTATAATAAATAAGAAACATATCAAACCTGACTTTTGATCAAAGGCCTGTGTCCGACCCCTGGGTGGACTTAGGGGGTGGGGTCAAAGGTACAATTAAACTTTTTCAGAACATGGTCATGTTGCGTATCAAATCAAAGGGAATCACAGGCGCAGCAACATGCAACATGGTAGCAAATATTATGCCCACAGACCCCCCCCCCCTCCGACCCTGGGGGTCAAAAGGTTAAAATTCAACTTTTTCAGAACATGGTCATATTGCATTTAAAATTAAAGGCAATCACGAATGCAGTTACATGGTAGCAAATATTTTGCCCACAGCCCCCCTCTCTCCCCCGACCCCAGGGTCAAAAGGTAAAATTAAACTTTTGCAGAACATGATCATGTTGCATATCAAATTAAAGGGAATCGCGAATGCAGCAAAATGGTAGCAAATATTTTGTCTGCAGCCCCCCTCTCCCCTCAGAAGGTCAAAATTCAATTTTTTCAGAACATGGTCATGCTGCACATCAAAGGAATCGCGAATGCAGCAACATGGTAGCAACTGCAGACAGAGGTTCAATAAATATGAAGCATATCAAACGTGATTTTGGATCTAAGACCTGTGTCGGACCCCCTGAGTGGACTTAGATGATGGGATCAAAATGTCAAAATTCAATTTTTTTAGAACATGGTCATGTTGCATATCAAATGAAAGGGAATCACGGATGCAGCTACATGGTAGAAAATATTTTGGCCGGGAACCGCCTCCCACCCCCTCTAATCCTGGGGGTCAAAAGGTCAAAATTAAATTTTTACAGAATATTATTATATCAAAATAAATAGATTCTCGAATTCAGAAACATGGCAACAAATATTCTGCCTACATAATTTCTCCCTACCCCACTCGACCTTGGGTGTGGGGTTAAAGGTCAAAATTCAACTTATTGAGAACATGGTTATGTTGCATATGAAATTAAATAGAAACGCGAAAGCAGCAACATGCAAATATTTTGGCCGCAAATCCCCTCTCCCCGCCCCTCTGACCCTGTGGTCAAAAGTCAACTTGTTCAGAACATGGTCGCGTTGCATATCAAATTAAAGGGAATTACAAATGCAGCAGCATTGTAGCAAATATTTTACCTGCAGACCCCGCCCCTATGGTCATGTTTCATATCAAAATAAAGGGAATGGGGCATAGGGCACCATGCAAACACATATTCTCTCCTTACACTCACACTCAACTGTAGGTTGGATTATAACATAAAATAAATTGTGAATGTGATCGTTTTGTATATAAAATTAAGGGGAAAGAAGTATAGACTTACATAGAAGCAAACACTTTGACCTTACACACACCCCTGACCTCTGGGTCAGGTCGAAGTCAAACAGATAAGTATATTTTGTATTGAACTAACCACTGAAAATTAGTTGATAGGCTTTTAACCTTGATCTGTATGATACCAAAGGTGAACTAAGGGGTTGGAAAAATGGGATTTACGTTTTGTGATTTATTAGTTTCTCTAAAATAACCCTTCGCTGGGAAAATATATTCAACAAATTTTCCTTGTTTGACTTCTGTTCTGCCAGGTGACACATCCGATTCTCGGAATTCTATATCATTAAGAGCGCTAGCTTTGATTTTCATGTAAGAATGTAAATATATAAATGTCTTGATGTATCTACATGTGCATGCATGCATACATATGTGTGTGCATGCATGCATGGGAGTATGAACATTTAGGAGCATGTACATGTATTTTCATATGTGCATTGATGTGTGTGCGCATGCATATGTGTATGTACATTTTTGCAATATCCCTCCACAAGTATTGAAGTTGGCATCGCTGGCTCCCCCCCACCAATATTGAAAAGCTTCCTACGCATATGAGCCAAGCAGCAATTCTTGGGTCACCGTTTGAAACACAAAATTATTTTACTTTCATTCCTTAATGTAAGAAAGGATGCAAAGATCAGAAACCGATACACTCAAGTACCACATTTGACCCAGGCACTCCATCGGGAAGTGATAAAACACAATAAATCACCACATATAAGAGAGCCAAGAGGTCAGCCCTTTCCAAGCAGGTGACCACAAGACTGCAATAAATAGACGACAAGATAGCATGACAAACACGTAACATAAGTAACAAAAAAGATCCACAAAATAAGCACCGTCATGGAATGGTCAATAAAAATACATATACTTTTAAGTCAAGTCTCCTTTCCCACATACTCGTAGCACTCGCCAACATCAAGATTACTGCAAACCTAAAAAAGACACAAAACAATGCATAGCAAACCATAGAACAAACACAGAACCCACATCAGGAGCAACAGTCAACAACGAATCAACAACAGAATTACTGCCTTAGAATGTACAGCAGCCTAAGCCACATACCATCATTGTTTGTTATCCCCACGCTTTTTTAAAAAAGTGTCGGGGATATTGCAATCGCCTCTGTCGGTCTGTCCGTCCGTCTGTCTGTCCGTCCGTCCTTCCGTCTGTCTGTCTGTCCGTCACGCTATCTCCTCCTAAACCATTGGACGAAATCCAACCAAATTTGGTGTGTGCGTTGCTCACATGAATGAGGTGTGCAACGGCACTTTTTTTTTGGCCCCGCCTCCTGGGGCCCTGGGGAGGGGCCAAAAGGTCAAATATAATTAAATATAATAAAATTTCAATTACAAAGTCATTTTCAAAGATTTTTATACCAAACTTTGTGTGACTTCTCAGAAATGAAAGATATAAAACATATCAGACCGGATTTTCATTCCGTTGCCTGGGTCATGCCCCAGGGGTCAGACTTGAGGGTACCGTGGGGGGTTGGGGAGTCAGAATTTTTTTTTCGAAATTCAACCAGATTTGGTGTTTGAGTGACTTACATCAATGGCACATGCAAAGGCACAATTTTTTGGGTCCCCACCCCCTGGGGCCCTGGGGAGGGGCCAAAAGGTCAAATATTATAAAATCTCAATCACACAGTCAATTTCAACGATTTTTAAACCAAACTTTGTGTGTCTTCTTACAAATGAAAGATATAAAACATATAAGACTGAATTTTCATTCGGTCCCCTGGGTCATGCCTGCCCCAGGGTTTGGGACTTAGGGGTGCTGGGGGTCAAGTTTAATTTTCTGAACATGGTCATATGGCATATCTAATTAAAGGGGATGAGCTGTAGACCAGGATACACTGAAACTTTTTACCCTAGGATCAAACTGGTGACCTTGGGATGGGGTCAAAGGATCAAGTACCATTAGATTTCTTCAAGAGCGTGGGGATTTGCAATGGCGCGCCATCGAATGTGTTCTAATTAAATATAGTTTCACTTCTGAAACATTTTCATTTCAGTAAACCAACACTCGTGAGTTTCTATAGCACAATGGAAAATCCAGGTTACAAATGCTAAAACTGGCCTCCCTATTCTGAATTTGATACAGTCATAAAACACTCCATTGTCACTCATCCAGGAAACACTTTAAAATATCAAAGACCACTCATACATCTAAATAGTTTCCACAAGTGTAAACTGACAGGTGGCGGCCATTTGGTGGCCATCTTGGTTATTGGACAAAGCCCATATTCAAACTTAGGCGAGAGATTGATAAAAGTAATATATATGTGAAATTTGGCAGCAATCGGGTAATAAATGACTAGGGTAGAGTGTCTATAAGTGCAAATTAATAGGTGGCAGCCATTTCGTTGGCCATCTTGGTTAACTTTCGTCGGACAAAACTCGCATTCAAACTTTAACGAGAGTTTTATGGAAGCAATCCATATGTGAAATTTGGAAAAACTCTGATAAAAAAATGAAGTAGTGGACACTGATAGGCGTTGGCCATGTTTTGGCCATCCTGCTAATCGTTCAACAGATAAAAAAACGTATTCAAACTTTCATTTTCTGGTCCTTTGGGATCATGGGTTTTATTGAGGAACTTTGAAACTATTAGATGGTAACTGATGAGGACCAGAAAATTTGCACACTCTTGTTTCAGTTCTTTGGTGCATTCTTTACTTCCAAAGGATAACCTTTTTAAGAACACATTTGACTTCACTACATCTGGTGATTGGGACTATGTGGCGGTGGTAGAACGTCTCCCTGCCCTTCACTATAGTGTAGATTTTATTTTCTTGTCCTTTGGGATCATGGGTTTCATTGTGGAACTTAAAAACTATTGGAGGGTCACTGATGAGGCCTAAATGGCCGAAACAAGCTAGTCCAGCAAAGATAATTTGCACTAAGTAAAAGAGACCTGTCGTTGCGGCCATTTTTACAGCCTTCTTCCTTATCGTTCGACAGAAAAAAACTGTATTCAAACTTGAACGAGAGTTTGATGATGATATGAAATTTGGATAAAATCCGATTAAAAATGACTAAGTTAGAGTATCAAGGCAACGGACAGACAAATGGACAGACGGACAAGCCCAAAACAATAGAGATAGTGTTTTGTTCGCTAGTTTGTTGATAGGTTTGTCAGTTGATTTTTTGCGATGATGGCACGTGCACGTGCGTGTGGTGTGCGCGCGTGTGTGTGCGTGCGTGAGAGTGTGCGTGAGTTTGTGTGTTATTGTCAAGATGCTTTAACGAAAATTCACAAACCTATTTTTGTAAACATCCAACCTTCATAAATATTCATATAACAAAGCGATACATGTATACTTCTACCATGACCTCTAAGTAATGACCCTCGATTCATTCAATGCATTTGCCGTTACAGTCACGCCTCAAAGCGTTTTGTGGAAGTATAGAACGACGTGAACTTACCTGTATATTATACTACCCATTCAGTAGAGCATAGCACCATGCAATTAGAAAATGGTGGATTACAAATGCTATGTTTACAGTAGCATGTTACCTGTACACAAGGCCGTCATTGCCGGTCCAGCAGGTCCCTCGAGCGCCCGACCACTTTTTTGGTTGAGTATGCTCTCCGCAGTGTCCCTTTTGCTGGTTTTGGCTCACTCTGTGCTTACCATTTACAAATGCAATTATCAGTTATGCACTATATCAATAATGCGTTTGTGAAAACATTGAAAAAATATGATGACACCTGCTTTATTAATTTCATAATCAGATGGTCTTTATGGACGTTATCATACTTATGGACAGTGTCGAGAGAAAACCCGACGTAGCTGCATGCGAACGTCAAAGGCGCAGACCAGCCTGCACATCCACACAGTCTGATCAGCGCCTTTGTTTTTTGCTCCTAGGAAAGTATAATTGTAAACTTGCTACACTCAAAATTCCAGCATTCTAGCTAATCTCTGTAACTGAGTAGGTTAGTTTGAGTCTTGCATGGTCAGAAACCCCGAAGAAAGGTCTTCTTGTTGAGGTCCAGATAATTCTATGATCCCTTAAATTGACAATTTGTTTTTTCTTCTTCTAATTAACATGTCGAGCGATAAAGTATGTTTAAAACTTGTTGACTTTACATATATGGGCATCATGAGCCTGTGGTGTTACAATGCATTCTGTTACAGATAAACAGGTTCCGCCTGTTCCATTTCAGCCCAAGACTTTTTGGTTCCACCAACGTTCATTCGACTTTAAGAAGCCTGAGCAGAGAAGCGTTTATCCGTCGTGGTTCGACAGTAGGCCCTGGTTCCATTACGATGAAGCCAAAGATCCCATCTTATGCCTACCGAAGCCAAAATCTAGATGAAGCCTGCATCCTTAACGGGTGTTCTACGTGTAATTGAAAAGACTAAGTGTATATCTTTTCGAAAACACAACTGTTTGAAGGACCACCAAGGATCAGTGCTAAAAGTACTTTCCAAAACCTGCGGGGACATAGTTGAAATAATGTCAAAGAAACATGCTGTAGAAAAAAAGTAAAAAAATCGTGACTGTCTGAAAACAATTTTGTCCAGCATTCGGTTTCTCGCGTGACAAGAAATATCTTTTCTAGCAAAAGATCGTGACCAAAAGGACTGAAATCTGGTCCCAAATGCATAAAAACCCCATTAAAAACGCACATAGAAGCGCCAAAAATTAAAAAAAACAACTTGGGGGAGACCCCCTAGCCCCCCTGTTGAGAGGGGGATTAATCCCCCTTCTCTTGTCTTCGACACTTGATGTAATCTGATTGCTCGCTGGGCGCAAAAACCCTTATTAAAGGGTTTGCCCCAGTGGGTCTTATGAAATGTACTTTCCACTGCCATTTCAACTTACCATACAGCTGTTTAAAGCAGGATGAAATTATTGAAATGTAAGCCTACAAACCTACACACAGACAACAGATGCGGGAGTCTCTAACAGACTGAAAAAAGTGATACAGATTGACGTATTCTTAACCCTTTATGAACTAATTGAATTCTGCCTACTGGTTATTTACAATAAACCTGGGGTGGTAAAATATATATATTGCTGGTCGTAGGTTTTTATTAAAAAAGTTGCATTTCTTTCTCTGAACATCATATTTGTATAAATAAACAGTGAAGACCCAGATGAAATGCCGTATAATGCGGCATTTTATTTGGGTCTTCACTGTCTGCCAAAGTACACATTTAGAAGCCAATGGTATACACAGGGTGAAATAAATAGTCTACTTTCTGCTCTAAATTCGAGGATTTATGACCAACATTTGCTTTCACTTCGTGCAGTCGGTAGCTTTTACTTCGTACATTAAATAAATAGCAGTCGATTCTACCGATACAGTTTCTAATTCACCGCTACTAGGGGGTTCAGTCATATATAGCTGAATATCTCAAAATCGGAAAAACTGATCAGTCTGAGATTTCTGGTATTGTAGGATCATAAGCCTCTCGAACTTCTGGAGAAAATCATTTTTAGCTAAGTTGTTTAAATTCGAAACGGGAAGATAAAAAGCTGTGGATTTTCGCTTTTTTGACAACTATCCCTCTAAAAGAATGCGTTTCTTGCGCTCCCACGATACACTGTCGTTGTTTTTGCACGATATTATGACATGTATGCATATATCAAAGAAATATAATGAGATCCACGGCGGAAGGACAAATCTAACTATAAGAAAACATGCCAAAATACTTACCACCTCCTCACAAATTTAGGCCAAAAACTCTCGATTCTACCGATACAGTCGATTTCACTCATTTTAGGCGCACAGTGAATCGATACTGTGGTCCATCAAAATGTTAAAGGTAGCAAGAGACCCCAGAGCGTGCCGGAGGGCGCACTAAGATAAATTCTGATTGCGACCAGTTTCAAATATAAAAGCCAATTCTCTTCAATCTAAACCAAGATTATAGATGTTTTTGGATTCTAGAGAAATAAAACACTAAAATTGATGTTACATGAGAGAGCCAATAGCCAAGGGGGGGGGGGGGGGTGGGGGTGTACTCTGATATTTTCACGCATACGTAGGCTCGGCCCATTTTTTGGGTTCAAAATTCTGAATTTCAATATTTTTTGGGGTTTTCAGAAAAATGAATATTTTTTGGGGGTTTGAAGATTTTGTGGATATTTTTTTGGGGTCATCACAAAATTGGGCTAGTTTGAGGGTCATTTCTATGCAATTTAGGGTCTTTTTTAAGGTCAAGGTACAGAATTGGGATATTTTTTGGGGTTGCTAAAATTTCAAATATTTTTTTGGGGATGCTTGAAATTCCTGATATTTTTTGGGGATGAACGGTAGATGCTGGGTCGAGCCTACGTATGCGGAAAAAAATAGAGTACCCCCCCTGGGGCCAATAGCATAGAAATCTTCTCGGACCCCACTTTTTCGACGGCAATTTTTACGACAAAATGTACCAAATCTTGCTAAATCATGCAGAAATCTCCATGATCATGTGCAACATTTACAACTCAATACCTGCCTCCCACCTCGTTTCTTTGATAATCAGCTTCGAGTTTGTGTATATGAAAATGAAAGTAGAACTCTGATGCATTTCCAGGCCGAGCCACACATTCGTATTTTGGCCGGATAGCCACATTTAGTATTTTCAGTTGCCAAAAAATGCTTTTTATTGATCATCAAACATTCCCAGGCACACAGAAACAGCACTTTACAGTATAAAATACAACAAAGTGTATTTAGAACCAAGAATTGAAGGGTACCCCCTTATATTATCAATTTGCCCAGGCCCAGCTGATCCGATAAGTGGTTTGCTACCATAGCGAGGGCACCAACAACTGTTCATAGAAAACAACTGAACAATTTAAGAGTTACTGTTCCTGAAATGACTGAAAACAGCTAAATAGCGACAATTTAAGAGTTATTGTTCCTGAAATGACCGAATAACAGCTAAGTAGCGACAGACGAGCTTTTTCATTCACAAAAACACCATCTACTCAATAATATTTTTAATTTCAAACAAAATTTGACAATAAAATGCATGGCTTTTGAATAGCTGTACTTACACCTACGTTTCCCTCAACCTCATTTAAAAGCAAAGAGCGTTTTTATCGCGAACTATTTTTTCACAGCGTAGAAATAATGAGTTGGTTACATTGTCGCACAGGAAGTTCGCTAGCACGAACAAACCTGTCGCCTTTCGCTCGGTGCACACTGGGATTGAGCCGCCATTTTTATTAAAAATATATTTTGCGATCACTGCTTGCATGACTCGTGGCTTTACATCCAGATAATATTGACTAAAAGAGAAATGATAAACTGTCAAAAATTAAACTTTTTGCTATTTTTAACAATAAATTCGGTCACTACAGTAGTGCGAGAATTGAACGAGACTAGCCAAATATCGCTAGTTACCCATGATGCAAAGGGCGAAATGCGAGAGATCTAGATGAGGTATCGTCAGGTCTCGCGAGAATGGAGTTGGTTATAGCTGATAGTGAAAAGCACCGACTTCACAAAAAGAGCACAATCTTTATGGACACGCATAGTGCTGGTGGTCCAGTGTTTCATAATCACAATGTGAAATGTTATATATATATAATTAACTGTATATCGTGTTTGTTCCTCTCTGCATGTCCTTGAATTAATTGGTTATTTGATGTATTCGTTCATGAACCTACTTAGCAAAGGAAAAAGAAATCTCAATGATTGGTATTGATATAAGATGAAAGCCTACCGACAAAACGGGAATAAATAAACGGATAATAGACTGAGGACAAAACTTGTGAATGAACACGCCCGTCTTAATACAGTTCATTCACATGTGAACTTTTTCGACCTTTACTGAAACTTTTACAGACTAAAAAAAAATGTAAGTGAGTATGATCAGGAAATACAAAATGTACCACAATCGAAAACTGCAGAAAACTCATGGCACCGCGAGGAAGAGCCACACAACAATCACGAGACACCAGGAAGACAACTATAGCAAAACAACCAGCTCTCTCTTCCCCATCAAGATGGTTGCAAAACTAGAATGGACATAAAGTAACCTACAACAAAACACAGAACAATTAAAGACTCCCACAATGGGATTAACAATAAACAACAAGTCAACAACAACAGAACCACCGCCTTAGAACGGACAGCAGCATAAGCCATCGAGGGTGGGGGATAATTGCACTTTACTGGTACCAAATCTTCGCCCTAGATTCTGCTGTTGCTGAAGTAAACATCTATGGTCAGTAAGGGAGCATGCATCGGTCCACGAATCCTATATACATCAATATAAGGTCCGTGATCGGTCGTAGTCTTTACATTTTCACGTGCGTGTCGTTTAGTTCGCTACGACATTTCAAGTTATATGACGCACAGGGCAAAGATAAAGCTGCCCGGGAGAGTGAAACGACCGATGCGCAATGCGTGTGGTATACTGTGCAGAACGCGTCGTATTGCAGATGGAGAGTCCTCATAGCAGACACACATAACCATTCTGGATCTTTTAAGTACAACTCTCCTCCCCAGTCTTATCCATAAACTTGCATTATTCCAGTAATTAGCATACATTAACCATCACCTTAGGATGCAGTAACAACAGCGATAACAGAGCCATCACCTTAGAATGTAACAGCGATAACAGAGCCATCACCTTAGGATGCAGCAACAACAGCAATAACAGAGCCATCACCTTAGAATGCAACAGCAATAACAGAGCCATCACCTTAGGATACAGCAACAACAGCAATAACAGAACCATCACCTTAGAATGTAACAGCAATAACAGAGCCATCACCTTAGGATGCAGCAACAACAGCAATAACAGAGCCATCACCTTAGAATGCAACAACAATAACAGAGCCATCACCTTAGGATACAGCAACAACAGCAATAACAGAGCCATCACCTTAGAATGCAACAGCAATAACAGAGCCATCACCTTAGGATGCAGCAACAACAGCAATAACAGAGCCATCACCTTAGAATGCAACAGCAATAACAGAGCCATCACCTTAGGATGCAGCAACAACAGCAATAACAGAGCCATCACCTTAGAATGTAACATCAATAACAGAGCCATCACCGTAGGATGCAGCAACAACAGCAATAATAGAGCCATCACCTTAGAATGCAACAGCAATAACAGAGCCATCACCTTAGGATACAGCAACAACAGCAATAACAGAGCCATCACCTTAGAATGCAACAGCAATAACAGAGCCATCACCTTAGGATGCAGCAACAACAGCAATAACAGAGCCATCACCTTAGGATGCAGCAACAATAGCAATAACAGAGCCATCACCTTAGAATGCAACAGCAATAACAGAGCCACCACCTAAGGATGCAGCAACAACAGCAATAACAGAGCCATCACCTTAGGATGCAGCATCAATAACAGTTCCATCACTTTAGAATGCAACAGCAATAACAGAGCCATCACCTTAGAATGCAACAGCAATAACAGAGCCATCGCCTTAGAATGCAACAGCAATAAAAGAGCCATCACCTTAGAATGCAACAGCAATAACAGAGCCATCACCTTAGAATGCAACAGCAATAACAGAGCCACCACCTTAGAATGCAACAGCAATAACAGAGCCATCACCTTAGAATGCAACAGCAATAACAGAGCCATCACCTTAGGATAAACAATAATGTAGGCGGAGCTTATTTGCTAATTTGCATAATTTTAAAATTTGCATAACTTTTGACTTGGTTGGAATTTTTTGGCAGGGTTTTCAGCATGTTTTTCTCTCATCGCCGTCAATTAAACAAGGAGTTTAAATGAAAAAAAACCCGATTCATTTGACCCTGAATCACAAAATGGTATACCCCAGTTTAGCATGGTAAGGGTTAAAGAGATATAATGAGAGCCATTTTCACTTGGGTTGGTTGAAAATGTACGATGTGCGGGAACATAACCTTTCTCGCGGTAGGTCAGGGCTACCCGCAGATGGTCTTTTGTGAAATTATACATCTTAAGTAAAGAAAAGCTTGTGATTTTGTAATACCACAATACAACAACAATAGGAATGAGACTGGGCGGTACGATTTTTCACATAAGAGGTGGCGTAATTGAATTGTGAATGAGATGAGTGTTAGTTTAAATCTCTGTCGCCTCAGAATATATGAGCCAGTGCATGAGATTTCCAACAATGTGGCATTTTGACATGTGTAGACTCAGACGAGCCTGTTCAGCCTCAGTTTAAGCTTAGGAACTCATAACGATGTTCAGTCAGTAGCTTAACACTCATAGAATACTCAAGCGGCAAGCAATGGCTCTGATCAGACTGCGCGTATGCGCAGGCTGATCTGAGGCTTTGCTGGTCGCATATACCACATTGTTGGAAATCTCATGTCGTGGCTCATATCACCTACTTGTCTTTTCATGGCCTAAAATTGCAATGCACACGCTTCCCCAAATTGCAATGTGTATATGCTTCCTTAAAATTAAGGGCGACACCTTAGTACATGGTATTTTAACCAGCTAATAAATTGCCAGGATCGGTGCAGACATATGGTCAAAGATGTCATTGTGATCTTCCGAATGTACACAAAACAATTTGATTTTAATAGATTCATGTACACAACGAAATCGTTTCTTCAACTTGACCACTCAAACATTACAAGAGGTACAACGCATTGTTGTGGAAAAAACTGAGTTTGACGAGGAATGCCAAAACAGAGATCTAAGACCAACCTATGACACTAGGTCCCGAGGTTGTGAAACTTTTTTCATGCTCAACTCAACTGAGCACGCAATTTCAACTGCCTATAAAAACTTAAATACCAACAAATTAAGAAGTTTCTTGCTTTAAGTCTTTCAAAGGTTGTATTTATCATGCTAATACATGTTAAAGTGCCAACAATCTATGAGCAGGATACCACTCGTGCTCAGTTGAGTTGAGCATGAAAAAAGTTTTCTAATCTCGGGCCCAGATAAAGGATGTGAGGCACTATAGCACAGACAAAGACACACTAATCATAGGGCCAGTTAAGCAAAAAAAAAGTTCAGCGTAAAGTTGCGATTATTTTCTTATCCATCAGTTTAAACATGTGTAATGGTTGCTCAAAAGAACCGTCTCCATGAGATGGTTCTTTTGAGCACACACAACATATGTTTTGGTTGAGAAATTAGAAAATAATTTTCAGTTACGCACTCTTATCTGACTTATTTCACCTTTCATTGATATTCCAATGTTTAAAGAGACTAAGTCTGCAACTATGAACATTTTTCGAAAAAAAAAATATTTTCTTTTTAAATCATTTGTAAAATCAGAATTCAGTTAAGTTTTCACAATAAATCTGTTCACTATAGCTGAAAACTGCATGGAAAAGTGAATTATCTTATAAAAACAGGTTTTTTTTTTTTTTTTTATATCTATTGTTGGTAATCCAATAATTATAGACAGTCAAATTTTAACATAAATGCTTTTGTTTCGATACTGATAATTTGTAAAGATTTGCGAAATTGGTAAAATGTATACCTGAATTTCAGATTTTTACTGTGTTCTTGAAAAATAGAAACATTATTTAAAAAATTAAAAGATCAAAAGTTACAGACTATGCAGCTTTAACGTCAAATATCTAGCAATGCACAAAATACTGTGCACGATGTACGGTGGTACAATAAGCAAGTTATTCTATACCGGCGATAATCCACACGCTAAAGCTCGTGGGTTATCTTCTCGTACAGATGCACAAACCATACAATAACTTTTGCGTGTACATGTGCATTAATTAAGCAAGAACACAATCAAAGTGACGCAATCTGCACTCTCTTCCCCAGCAAGATAATTACCCAATTAAAATGGCACAAAGAACTAATACAAAACCTGGAACCAACATGCAAGGGGGAGGGGCAGCAATAGCAGACCCCTCGCCTTAGAATGCAACAACAATAGGAGGTCGGCCACCTTAGAATGCAACAACAATAGCAGGTCGGCCACCTCAGAATACTACAACAATAGCAGATCCGCCACCTTAGAATGCAACAATAATAACAGATCCACCACCTTAGAATGCAACAACAATAACAGATCCACCACCTTAGAATGCAACAACAATAACAGATCCACCACCTTAGAATGCAACAACAATAACAGATCCACCATCTTAGAATGCAACAACAATAACAGATCCACCATCTTAGAATGCAACAACAATAACAGATCCACCACCTTAGAATGCAACAACAATTTTTTGCATGGAAATTGCTGAAATGATGACGTACAGCTAAGGTGGAGGCATTTTTATCGTATGGACACATGTCTAGTTTCTACCTACCGTCGTTTAATGGATTTTCTTCTTTGAAACAGAGCACGTTTTTCGTAGATTGTTGTTTGGTTCCAACTGATAGATGCCAAATGAGCTAAGCTGTGATATAAGTGACTGCCAACTGCAGAACTCATGCACTTTGCAAATGAGTTCAAATGCGTAATAGTAAGAAACCTACTAATGGCGGTGTTCGTATTCTTTCAAGTTCAACAGCTGCCTTGTAGTTAGTTCCATTCTGACAGTGACATTTCAAGTCAGATGCATCAAGTCCAAAGTGTGCCAAGGTACGAAAAACGGTTTTCAGGGTTTATTACACGGTTCTGCTATGACTTGTGTGCTGATCCTGAAAGTTTTGTCAGAGGGGTCCAACTTTGAAACGTTTTTTTACAGTTGATGAGAGGATCCAAATACAAGGATAAGCGGGCATTCATTGGCTTGCCAGAGAAACGCCATTTGTTGCTCGCACACCATTTTCTCATGATACGATTGGAATAAGACAAATACAGACGAGGTGTCACAATCACGAAACTGAGAAACCAAATCCAATCAAGAATCTGTCAAGAACATGTTAAATGTCAAGATGGCTTATAGGTAAGCATTTACGTCAAAGCAATCAATGCCCAACATCGGTTACACAACTCTGGTAATCTTGACCACATGCAAATAAATGCCTTTGTAAAATAATATGTACAAATAAATGTATATTCCATTGCTGTTGTTCCAAACCAGTGTCTTTCTTGTTGGTTTTTCATCTAACTTCTCGATGCAATGCTTAAAGTGCCATATCCACTAAATCAAACACTTTTTACAAGACGAAATATATACATTGGATTACATTTTGTGCCATTACTGTTTCCTATCATCAAATTGTTTGTATAAGTATTTGTGCCTCGGTTTTAGCAATTATAATAATACAATAAGTGTCTTCAATGAAGTAGACATTATACATTTATTGACTATTTAGGTATTGAACATGATGTCCAATGATGTGATGTGATGTCAATGAGAATACCAATATTGTCTTCGGCTCCTCTCAGGACTGTCTTCAGATTGGCCCAACTTGTCTTCATAAATCTTTATGTCTACCTGAAAACTAGTCTAAACTGGCCTACAGGTTGATATAGGATGAAAACTAGCCGGAGGTTGATGATTTTTAACTTTTTCTTATATCGCCCTCTAGAGAGCTAAAATAACATGATATGTATGAAATTAGCATGTGCTACATGAAATTGACATGATTTGCTGTTTCATCTCCCAACAGGTAAAATAAAGATTTTTTAATGAATTTTGACAACAGTTTTGTTTTGTTTGTTCATTTCTCTTTGTTTGAATAATCAAAATGTAAAAAGTGTTTTATGATTTATATTCTGCATTCAGAGAATTTATATGCATTTCAAAAAGCAAAATACTACATTGCTAAAACTTGTGACAAGTTACAAAAGTGAAAGTAGAGAATTTCCTTTCACAGTTGAAACGTCATATACCAAAACAGTTATTGACTTCAATTTCAGAAGATGTAAGGATTTATCTACCCTTAACCCTTAATGCGCCATCACAACAAAAGTCGTCTGTTTTTCTCGACTGCTGAAATGTTTAAGAAGTCTCTATGGCAAACAGTGTGGACCCAGATCAAACTGCTCCTATAGGAGCAGTCTTTTCTTGGTCCACGCTGTTTGCTTCTATACTTAATTCGTCAGTTTTGCTAGGAAATTATTTGCAGTAGAAGACTTCAGCAGACGACATTTTCAGATGCATTTTTTTCTTGGCACTTTAAGGGTCAATGTGATATTCATCTCGGCCTTGTGGCCTCAGTGAATATCACATTTTTGTGTAGATAAATCCTTTTATTATATAACTAAGAAAAAAGACTGAATTTCATTGGCTTAGAGCGCTCACGTGGCCAGTCAATATATTGTCATATTCACTGGCTTGCGCGCGCTTGCCAGTGTATATTAGTTACTAAAATTAGACTCCTTGCTGTTTCTTCTGTTCTGGTTCTGCTTTTCTAAAGCGTGGCTAATAATCATATCGTAGATGCTGAGAACGCAACAAATCACGCACTGGAGCTGATCTATTTCGATTTTAATGCACAATAAACGGCGAAAACAAATTTGAAGTCTTCAGCTTCTTCCAACTTTCCGCCTTTGCACTGAAGAACTCCCGCCAATAATTAGACCACGTCGCATACGTTTACATGTATTTGTAACGTCTTTCAAGCGTAAAAACGACGTTACACCGTCTAACGCCATGAATGACGTCATTTACCAGTAACAAATGACGTCAGCTATCACACATTTTCCCTGCGCTTTCAGTAAAAGGGTGGTCTTATTTAGGGTTGCACTGTTTCTGCTAAATGCTTGTCTGTCCCAAAACTTGTGTATAAGTTCAGTATTTTTTTCAAGGTGCAATAATACCTGTACATCTTTCTCTAAATGTTATATAATAAAACAGTTATTGACTAATGAGGCATTGGATATGATGTGATATCGACCAGATAATACCAATATTGACCTCGGCTTCGCCTCGGTCAATATTGGTATTATCTGGTCGATATCACATCATATCCAATGCCTCATTAGTCAATAATTGTATAATGTCTACCTCGTTCAATAGAAGTCAATCATCGTATAATATCAGCTCAAGTGGAAAGGATTCTGCTCCAATCAGAATATGTTTATTTATAGATTATATAATAGGAGGATTTATTTACCACAACAAGCGATATTCGCCTTGGCCCAAGGCTGAGGTGAGTATCACTTTTAAGGGTAGATTAAGCAGTACGTCAATAACTGTTAAAGTTGCTATATGGCTTTTCAACTGTTAAGGAAAATTTTCTTATTTCCCTTTTGTAATAAGATTTGTATTGTTGAAACAAGTTGACGTAATATCTCTTGCAAATAAAGTCACTTGATCACCACTTAGAGCTTTCCCGAGAAAAATCACAAAATATCAAGATCTCACTGAAAAGGCCCCAAACTGGCCAAGAACAGTGTGACACAATCACAGTCCATTTGTCATTTAAATGATATCTGGTTTAGACGACCATTTGAGCTTATTTTTTTAAAAAAATGACAGTTTGGACCCTGTTTATACAGCACCTGATCTGGATCTAGACTGCTTGCCCATGCTCAACACAGTCGGCCAAAATGACAGATGGGATGACTTTAATTTTGATGCTATATTAAAGACCAAAAGCTGAAGAAATCTGTTAGTTTCAAGTATCTTTCTAAATTTTTGATCGGTCATCAATGATAGCCACAAAATTCATGATCTGCTATCAAAGACAGCCAATTCAAAATTGATCTGTAGATAAAGGCAGTCGTTTTTCATCTACGGTCGCCTTTGATGGGCTACAGTACCTTTGTAAAAACGAATTTGATAGGAATATAGCTGAATAATAGTAGTTTTATTGTATACAAATGAAGACAGCAGAGTTTGACGGAAAGACGCACAACCCGAACAGATAACAATAATTTGTGGCTTTTCTCATGAAAGGTCTAAATGTGGCTCTGTTTGCGAGATCTCTCAACAACGACAAGCTTACTCATCCTCCACAGAATATACCAGAGGGCATATCTTCGAAGTTTGCAAACCGAAAATTATAACCTACCTTTCATGCTACCTAAAATGTTGAACCTGTCATCATCTTCAAAGGAGCCGCGGTTGTACGGTGTGTTCTTGAGGTGTACAGAGATTTGGTTTTTGTTTGATTTGATTCTTTACGTCCCACCAACAATCTTTCAGTTAAACAGGGACGGGTCTTCCTGTGTTGAACCAGTACTAAACTAGGATAAATGTGTCTTATCATGGACCACAACGCAGTGACGCCGGTGAGGCTCGAACCCGCGGCCTCTCGGTCTCGAGTCAAGCACTATACCACTGAGCCACTGCGCTCCTTACAAAGAATTGGTCACAAGAGCTGACAAAAAAATACAACAACCACAACAGGACCTGTTGTTTGACCTGTATTTTTTTTCTCTCAGTTTCTTCATTTTGGTATTGCGTATTTTAGGGTGGAACTTATCCACGTGTCGCTTTTAGTTACCATTGGTGACACCTTGCTATACGTGCTTTTAAAGTAAATATTTATCACCTCCTCAAAAACGCCAAAACATCATGCTGATAGTTTCATAAGACGGCACATGAGCCAGGACACAAACAAGACGACACTTTGACAAGCACGACCAGCACAGAGGTTGGCGAGAGTGCGACCCGTGAGCTTTTATGGCTTGCACAAACAGTAGGCTGTTCAATTTTTAAACAGTGAGTGCTGTGATCCGCCTGCGCTACAGCGCAGGCGGATCAGAGTGCTCACTGTGCGTGATGAAATAGTGCTGCTTTTATAAGAACCCACCACACCTGTTGTAGCAAAGCTCATAGTTGCAAAATATTAGATTTCAAGGTACAAACGTTTTGATTGGCATGTTTTGTAAAAGACCAATTTTCACCTCACAGTGTCTGTACCACATAACCCCATAAGGTCAAAGGTCAGTCACAATGTTACTGTCTTTTTGAATGTGTTTATGTGAAAATGATACCCAGGTACACCCTAAAAAAGGTGAAAATTACATGGTTTTGCAGTGTGAACGGTATGCCACCTTAACAGCCTCAATTTAGGCTCTTTGATCTGTAAAGAAACTAGCCCACAATGATGTTTACGAATGTAATTTATTCGTTTGTATGTCTACGTTAGTGATCGAGTTTAATTTTTGGCCTCAACTTCTGTATTCAAAAGTGAGTATGGCCAGGAAATGCCACATTCACAGACTACAGACGGCACCGCAAGGAAGAGACACAGAGCCTGTCCCAATCATAGAGCAGAGCATGCTGCAATCATGGAACACGCCACAATCATGTAATAGAACATACCGCAATCAGCGAACAGAGCTTGCTACAATCACAGAACAAAGCAGGACACAATGATCATGGAATATAACATGCCACAATCATGGCATAGAACATACACATATACCGCATCCATGGAATAGAACATGTCACAATAACAGAACAGAGCACGACATACATACAGAATAGAGCATGTCACAGAACCACAGAACAAAGCATGAAACATGAACAATATGTCAAATTCACAAAACATAGCATGTCTAAATGACAGAACAAAACTTGCCACAATAACAGAATAGAATATGTCGCTATCAAAGAAAAGAGAATGTCACAATCACAGAGCAAAGCATGTCATAGTCACTCAACATACCATGTCACTATGACAAAATATAGCATGTCAGAGACACTCAACATATAATGTCACAATGACAAAATAAAGCATGTCAGGGTCACTCAACATATCATGTCACAATCACAGACTGAACAATGCATGTCACAATCATTTATTATATCAAGTCACAATCACAAAAAAGCATGTTAGAGTCACTTGACACATCAAGTCACAATCATTGAACGAAGCATGCCAAAGTCACTCAGCATATCATGTAACAATCACAGAACAAAGCATGTAAGAGTCACTCAACATACCAAGTCACAATCATAGAACAAACCCTGTCAGAGTCACTCAACATATCATGTCACAATCACAGAACAAACCATGTCAGAGTCACTCAACATATCATGTCACAATGGCAGAACAAAGCATGTCAGAGTCACTCAACATATCATGTCACAATGGCAGCACAAACCATGTCAGAGTCATTCAACATATCATGTCAAAATTAGAGAACAAAGCATGTCAAAGTCACTCAACATATCATGTCACAATGACAGAACAAAGCATGTCAGAGTCACTCAACATATCATGTCACAATGGGAGAACAAACCATCTCAGGGTCACTCAACATATCATGTCACAATCAGAGAACAAAGCATGTCAAAGTCACTCAACATATCATGTCACAAACATAGAACAAAGCATGTCAGTGTCACTCTACATATCATGTCACAAACATAGAACACAGCATGTCAGAGTCACTCAACATATCATGTCACAAACATAGAACAAAGCATGTCAGTGTCACTCAATATATCAGGTTACAATGACAGAACAAATCATGTCAGAGTCCTTCAACATATCATGTCACAATGACAGAACAAACCATGTCAGAGTCACTCAACATATCATGTCACAATGACAGAACAAAGCATGTCAGAGTCACTCAACATATCATGTCACAATCAAAGAACAAATAGTCAGAGTCACTCAACATATCATGTCACAATCATAGAACAAAGCATATCAGAGTCACTCAACAAATCATGTCACAATCACAGAACAAAGCGTGTCAGAGTCACTCAACATATCATGTCACAATCAAAGAACAAATAAGTCAGATTCACTCAACATATCATGTCACAATAACAGAACAAAGCATTTCAAAGTCACTCAACAATCATGTCACAATGACAGAACAAAGCATGTCAGAGTCACTCAACATATCATGTCACAATGACAGAACAAAGCATGTCAGAGTCACTCAACATATCATGTCACAATGACAGAACAAACCATGTCAAAGTCACTCAACATATCATGCACAATGACAGAACAAACCATGTCAGAGTCACTCAACATATCATGTCACAATCAAAGAACAAACCATGTCAGAGTCACTCAACCTATCATGTCACAATGGCAGAACAAACCATGTCAGAGTCACTCAAAATATCATGTCACAATGGCAGAATAAACCTTGTCAGAGTCTCTCAACAATAACAGAACAATGGCAGAACAAAGCATGTCAGAGTCACTTAACATATCATGTCACAATCTAGAACAAAGCATATCAGAGTCACTCAACATACCATGTCACAATCATAGAGCAGAGCATGTCAGAGTTTCTCAACATATCATGTCACAATCACAGAACAAAGCATGTCAGAGTCACTCAACATATCATGTCACAATCATAGAACAGAGCATGTCAGAGTCACTCAACATATCATGTTACAATGGCAGAACAAACCATGTCAGAGTCACTCAACATATCATGTCACAATGGCAGAACAAACCAGGTCAGAGTCACTCAACATATCATGTCACAATCATAGAACAAAGCTTGTCAGAGTCACTCAACATATCGTTTCACAATCACAGAACAAATCATGTCAGAGTCACTCAACATATCATGTCACAATGACAGAACAAACCATGTCAGAGTCACTCAACATATCATGTCACAATGACAGAACAAACCATGTCAGAGTCACTCAACATACCATGTCACAATGACAGAATAGAGTATGTCAAAGTCACTCAACATATCATCTCACAATGGCAGAACAAACCATGTCAGAGTCACTCAACATTTCATGTCACAATGACAGAACAAACCCTGTCAGAGTCACTCAACATATCATGTCACAATGGCAGAACAAGCCATGTCAGAGTCACTCAACCTATAATGTCACAATGGCAGAACAAACCATGTCAGAGTCACTCAACATACCATGTCACAATGACAGAATAGAGTATGTCAGAGTCTCTCAACATATCATGTCACAATAACAGAACAGAGCATATCAGAGTCACTCAACATATCACGTCACAATGACAGAACAAGCCATATAAGAGTCCCTCAACATTTAATGCCACAATGACAGAACAGAGCATGTAAGAGTCACTCAACATATCTTGTCACAGTGACAGAACAAAGCATGTCAAAGTCACTCAACATATCATGTCACAAACATAGAACAAAGCATGTCAGTGTCACTCAACATATCATGTCACAAACATAGAACACAGCATGTCAGAGTCACTCAACATATCATGTCACAAACATAGAACAAAGCATGTCAGTGTCACTCAATATATCAGGTTACAATGACAGAACAAATCATGTCAGAGTCCTTCAACATATCATGTCACAATGACAGAACAAACCATGTCAGAGTCACTCAACATATCATGTCACAATGACAGAACAAAGCATGTCAGAGTCACTCAACATATCATGTCACAATCAAAGAACAAATAGTCAGAGTCACTCAACATATCATGTCACAATCATAGAACAAAGCATATCAGAGTCACTCAACAAATCATGTCACAATCACAGAACAAAGCGTGTCAGAGTCACTCAACATATCATGTCACAATCAAAGAACAAATAAGTCAGATTCACTCAACATATCATGTCACAATAACAGAACAAAGCATTTCAAAGTCACTCAACAATTATGTCACAATGACAGAACAAAGCATGTCAGAGTCACTCAACATATCATGTTACAATGACAGAACAAAGCATGTCAGAGTCACTCAACATATCATGTCACAATGACAGAACAAACCATGTCAAAGTCACTCAACATATCATGCACAATGACAGAACAAACCATGTCAGAGTCACTCAACATATCATGTCACAATCAAAGAACAAACCATGTCAGAGTCACTCAACCTATCATGTCACAATGGCAGAACAAACCATGTCAGAGTCACTCAAAATATCATGTCACAATGGCAGAATAAACCTTGTCAGAGTCTCTCAACAATAACAGAACAATGGCAGAACAAAGCATGTCAGAGTCACTTAACATATCATGTCACAATCTAGAACAAAGCATATCAGAGTCACTCAACATACCATGTCACAATCATAGAGCAGAGCATGTCAGAGTTTCTCAACATATCATGTCACAATCATAGAACATTGCATGTCAGAGTTTCTCAACATATCATGTCACAATCACAGAACAAAGCATGTAAGAGTCACTCAACATATCATGTCACAATCATAGAACAGAGCATGTCAGAATCACTCAACATATCATGTTACAATGGCAGAACAAACCATGTCAGAGTCACTCAACATATCATGTCACAATGGCAGAACAAACCAGGTCATAGACACTCAACATATCATGTCACAATCATAGAACAAAGCTTGTCAGAGTCACTCAACATATCGTTTCACAATCACAGAACAAATCATGTCAGAGTCACTCAACATATCATGTCACAATGACAGAACAAACCATGTCAGAGTCACTCAACATATCATGTCACAATGACAGAACAAACCATGTCAGAGTCACTCAACATACCATGTCACAATGACAGAATAGAGTATGTCAAAGTCACTCAACATATCATCTCACAATGGCAGAACAAACCATGTCAGAGTCACTCAACATTTCATGTCACAATGACAGAACAAACCCTGTCAGAGTCACTCAACATATCATGTCACAATGGCAGAACAAGCCATGTCAGAGTCACTCAACCTATTATGTCACAATGGCAGAACAAACCATGTCAGAGTCACTCAACATACCATGTCACAATGACAGAATAGAGTATGTCAGAGTCTCTCAACATATCATGTCACAATAACAGAACAGAGCATATCAGAGTCACTCAACATATCATGTCACAATCATAGAACAAACCATGTCAGAGTCACTCAACATACCATGTCACAATGACAGAATAGAGTATGTCAGAGTCTCTCAACATATCATGTCACAATAACAGAACAGAGCATATCAGAGTCACTCAACATATCATGTCACAATCATAGAACAAAGCATGTCAAAGTCACTCAACATATCATGTGACAATGACACAACAAAGCATGTCAAAGTCACTCAACATATCACGTCACAATGACAGAACAAGCCATATAAGAGTCCCTCAACATTTAATGCCACAATGACAGAACAGAGCATGTAAGAGTCACTCAACATATCTTGTCACAGTGACAGAACAAACCATGTCAGAGTCACTCAACATGTAATGTCACAATGGCAGAACAAACCATGTCAGAGTCACTCAATCTTTCATGTCACAATGGCAGAACAAACCATGTCAGAGTCACTCAACATATCATGTCACAATGACAGAACAGAGCATGTCAGAGTCACTGAACATATCTTGTCACAATGACAGACCAAGCATGCCAGAGTCACTCGACATATATTGTCACAATGACAGAACAGGCATGCCAGAGTCACTCAACATATCATGTCACAATGACAGAACAAACCATGTCGGAGTCACTCAACATATCATGTCACAATGGCAGAACAAACCATAACAGAGTCACTCAACATATCATGTCACAATGGCAGAACAAGCCTTGTCAGAGTCACTCAACCTATTATATCACAATGGCAGAACAAGCCATGACATAGTCACTCAACATATCATGTCACAATGACAGAACAAACCATGTCAGAGTCACTCAACCTATCATGTCACAATGGCAGAACAAGCCATGTCAGTGTTATTCAACCTATCATGTCAAAATGGCAGAATAAACCATGTAAGTGTCACTCAACATATCATGTCACAATGACAGAACAAAGCATATCAGAGTCACTCAACATATCATTACACAATGACAGAACAAACCATGACAGAGTCACTCAACATACCATGTCACAATGACAGAATAGAGCATGCCAGAGTCACTCAACATATCATATCACAATGACAGAACAGAGCATATCAGAGTCACTCAACATGTCATGTCACAATGAAAGAGCAAGCATGTCAGAGTCACTCGACATATCATTTTTCAATGGCAGAACATACCATATAAGAGTCCCTCAACATATCTTGTCACAATCATAGAACAAAGCATGTAAGAGTCACTCAACATATCATGTCACAATCAAAGAACAAACCATGTCAGAGTCACTCAACATATCATGTCACAATGACAGAACAAAGCATGTCAGAGTCACTCAACATATCGTGTCACAATGACAGAACAAAGCATATCAGAGTCACTCAAATATCATGCCACAATGACAGAACAAAGCATGTCAGAGTCACTCAATATATCATGTCACAATGACAGAACAAAGCATGTCAGAGTCACTCAACATATCATGTCACAATCAAAAAACAAATAGTCAGAGTCACTCAACATATCATGTCACAATCATAGAACAAAGCATATCAGAGTCACTCAACAAATCATGTCACAATCACAGAACAAAGCATGTCAGAGTCACTCAACATATCATGTCACAATCAAAGAAAAAATAAGTCAGATTCACTCAACATATCATGTCACAATAACAGAACAAAGCATGTCAAAGTCACTCAACAATCATGTCACAATAACATAATAAAGCATGTCAGAGTCACACTACATAATTATCATGTCTCGATGACAGAAGTTTTCAGCCAGAGTCACTCAACATACCATGTGACAATGACAGAACAAAGCATGTAAGAGTCACTCAACATATCATGTCACAATAACAGAACAAAGCATGTCAGAGTCACTCAACATATCATGTCACAATGACAGAACAAACCATGTCAGAGTCACTCAACATATCATGTCACAATGACAGAACAAACCATGTCAGAGTCACTCAACATATCATGTCACAATGACAGAACAAACCATGTCAGAGTCATTCAACCTATCATGTCACAATGGCAGAACAAGCCATGTCAGTGTCATTCAACCTATCATGTCAAAATGGCAGAATAAACCATGTAAGTGTCACTCAACATATCATGTCACAATGACAGAACAAAGCATATCAGAGTCACTCAACATATCATGACACAATGACAGAACAAACCATGACAGAGTCACTCAACATACCATGTCACAATGACAGAATAGAGCATGCCAGAGTCACTCAGCAGATCATGTCACAATGACAGAACAGAGCATATCAGAGTCACTCAACATGTCATTTCACAATGAAAGAGCAAGCATGTCAGAGTCACTCGACATATCATTTTTCAATGGCAGAACAAACCATATAAGAGTCCCTCAACATATCATGTCACAATCATAGAACAAAGCATGTAAGAGTCACTCAACATATCATGTCACAATCAAAGAACAAACCATGTCAGAGTCACTCAACATATCATGTCACAATGACAGAACAAAGCATGTCAGAGTCACTCAACATATCATGTCACAATGACAGAACAAAGCATATCAGAGTCACTCAAATATCATGTCACAATGACAGAACAAAGCATGTCAGAGTCACTCAATATATCATGTCACAATGACAGAACAAAGCATGTCAGAGTCACTCAACATATCATGTCACAATCAAAGAACAAATGTCAGAGTCACTCAACATATCATGTCACAATCATAGAACAAAGCATATCAGAGTCACTAAACAAATCATGTCACAATCACAGAACAAAGCATGTCAGAGTCACTCAACATATCATGTCACAATCAAAGAACAAATAAGTCAGATTCACTCAACATATCATGTCACAATAACAGAACAAAGCATGTCAAAGTCACTCAACAATCATGTCACAATAACATAATAAAGCATGTCAGAGTCACACTACATAATTATCATGTCTCGATAACAGAACAAATAAGCCAGAGTCACTCAACATACCATGTGACAATGACAGAACAAAGCATGTAAGAGTCACTCAACATATCATGTCACAATAACAGAACAAAGCATGTCAGAGTCACTCAACATATCATGTGACAATGACAGAACAAAGCATGTCAAAGTCACTCAACATATCATGTCACAATCATAGAACAAAGCATGTCAAAGTCACTCAACATATCATGTGACAATGACAGAACAAAGCATGTCAAAGTCACTCAACATATCATGTGACAATGACAGAACAAAGCATGTCAAAGTCACTCAACATACCATGTGACAATGACAGAACAAAGCATGTAAGAGTCACTCAACATATCATGTCACAATTATAGAACAAAACATGTCAAAGTCACTCAACATATCATGTGACAATGACACAACAAAGCATGTCAAAGTCACTCAACATACCATGTGACAATGACAGAACAAAGCATGTAAGAGTCACTCAACATTTCATGTCACAATGACAGAACAAATAAGCCAGAGTCACTCAATATACCATATCACAATCATAGAATAAAGTATGTCAGAGTCACTCAATAAATCATGTCAAAATCATAGAACAAATCATGCCAGAGTCACTCGACATGCCATGTCAAAGGCACAGAACAAAGCATGTCTGAGTCACTCAACATACCGTCTCACAATGACAGAACAAATAAGCCAGAGTCACTAAACATACCATGTCACAATAACAGATCAAATAAGCCAGAGTCACTCAATATACCATGTCGCAATAACAGATCAAATAAGCCAGAGTCACTCAATATACCATGTCACAATAACAGATCAAATAAGCCAGAGTCACTCAATATACCATGTCACAATAACAGAACAAAGCATGTAATAGTCACTCAATATACCATGTCACAATAAAAGAACAAAGCATGTAAGAGTCACTCAATATACCATGTTGCAATCATAGAATTAAGTATGTCAGAGTCACTCAACAATCATGTCACAATGACAGAACAAATAAGTCAGAGTCACTCAATATACCATATCACAATCATAGAATAAAGTATGTCAGAGTCACTCAATAAATCATGTCAAAATCATAGAACAAATCATGCCAGAGTCACTCGACATGCCATGTCAAAGGCACAGAACAAAGCATGTCTGAGTCACTAAACATACCATGTCACAATTACAGATCAAATAAGCCAGAGTCACTCAATATAACATGTCGCAATAACAGATCAAATAAGCCAGAGTCACTCAATATACCATGTCACAATAACAGATCAAATAAGCCAGAGTCACTCAATATACCATGTCACAATAACAGAACAAAGCATGTAATAGTCACTCAATATACCATGTCACAATAAAAGAACAAAGCATGTCAGAGTCACTCAATATACCATGTCACATTCAATCATAGAATTAAGTATGTCAGAGTCACTCAACAATCATGTCACAATAACATAATAAAGCATGTCAGAGTCACACTACATAATTATCATGTCTCGATGGCAGAACAAATAAGCCAGAGTCACTCAATATACCATGTCACAATCATAGAAGAAAGTATGTCAGAGTCACTCAACAATCATGTCACAATAACATAATAAAGCATGTCAGAGTCACACTACATAATTATCATGTCTAGATGACAGAACAAATAAGCCAGAGTCACTCAATATACCATGTCACAATCATAGAATTAAGTATGTCAGAGTCACTCAACAAATCTTGTCAAAATCATAAAACAAAGCATGTAAGAGTCACTCAACATATCATGTGACAATGACAGGGCAAAGCATGTAAGAGTCTCACAACATACCGTATCACAATGACAGAACAAACCATGTCAGAGTCACTCAATATTTCATGGCACAATCATAAACAAAGCATGTCAGAGTCACTCAACATATTATGTCACAATCACACAATCACATAACAAATCGTCAGTCACTCAACATATCTTTTTACAATCACAGAAGGAAAATGTCAGAGTCACTCAACATATCGTGCCAGAATCACATGACAAAGCATGTCAGATTGACAAAACAAAGCATGTCACAATTATAGATCGGAGCATTATTATACTTACATAACATGTTATGTTACAATAATGAACAGAACACATTACGACCAAGAACCAGAACATACCACAACCACAGGACAGAGAAAGTTATAATCACAGAACAGAGAGTGTCGCAATCACAGAACACAGAGTGACACGATCATATCACAGAGAATGCCAAGAGTTCCACAAGCACGTACACAGAATAGAGAGTGTCATAATCACAGAACAAGGAGTGCCACAATCACAGAGCAGAGCATGTCAAAATCACTGAACAAACATTGTCACGATCAAGAAACAGAACGTGCATGTCTATGAAGAAAGATTGTGTATGTCCCATTATCTTACAATAGGGAGCATTTTTCAAATGCTGACGATTATTTGAGTATTGCGCCTGCGCAGACAATGATGTATGTCCTTCTTTTGTTTTAACTATTTGCATGTTGGGTATGTTTTCAGATTTTTGTTGTCGTCTGTTGACTTTTTTCTCAAAATAAACGTTTTCAAAAATTCTTTCAGGAACACAATCTGAGTGTCAAACTGTGTAGATCCAGATCAGGATAGACATTCTGTCTGTCCTGATCTGGGTCCAAACTGTTTGAAAGGTTATAAGCAGATCACAAAAGTCGCCGTTAAGTGGATCGTGCCTCACTGAAAACTGCCTTTCCTGAAAATCAAGGCCCACCTTAATAAAAAGATAATATTTAAAATCACCTCCTTGAATAATTAGAATAGAATTTGACACCACAACACCACACCCGCGTATATTGCATAGACTTTTATCTTGTGACAATATTTGAACTACTTTTAAGAGTTTTTAACTCATGATTTGTCAAATAAATCTGGGTTAGTTTTATCTAATTCAACTCTTCGCATTCTGATTTTATGCGTTTTGGTCGTCTGCTGAATTTTGTGATCAAAATCAACCTTTATTTTTCAAAAAATTCTTTCAGGAGTACCATCTGAGTGATAAACAGTTTAGATCCAGATCAGGCCCGACGTTTTGTCGGGATGATCTGGACCCAAACTGTTTGCAAGGGTTATCAGCTGGCGACACTAGCATGCAAAGAGTTTTAAATGTCCGTAAATAATATAGATTAGGCTTTAAGACACGTGTTTAGTTTCTTAAACAACAATAAAATCTAGATCACGAAAAGTGGATCTAGATCCTTGAAGAATTTTGTAAAAAGTTTCCCATCCCGTACATAAGACAAGCTTGATCTTAATTAGGAAGCTTTTGTTTTGTTTGTTTTGGTTCTTTACGTCCCAGTCAACAATTTTCAGCCATGTCGGGACGACTATAGCTAATTTGTCGTCTGTTGATTTTCGAATTCTTTTGAAAAATTCTTTCAGGAATACCATCAGAGTGTCAAACGGATTGGACTCAGATCACGTTTTGTCGGGCCTGATCTGGACCCAAATTGCTTTCAAAAGATATCAGCAGACGACACCAGTAGGCAAAGCGTTAAACTGAATCTAAAATTCTAAAATTGATGATCAATGGCATTCTATAGCAACATTCAAAGCGCTGCTGTGCATTCCAGAAAACACACACACACACAAACAAAACAAAGAAAAACAACTGAATATGAAGGGAAATGCTACAATTAATATAACGCACCTAAATTATGACACCAAGATGAAGAGACACAAGAACACACACATAAAATATTAAACACACACAATTAAAAGAAAACATGATTCGAGATTATACAACTTTTTAATGCTCAACTCAGCTGAGCATGAACTGTATCCTGCTCATGAATGTTAAAATGCTTCGGCGAATGTCGAAAACGAAAAACAAACTAACTTCATATGATTCAGGATCTTTTTCATGTTGTGTCCTCATAGGAAGGAATGATTCCGACACAACCCCTGCCAGAGGTCAACATTGCTTCTCCACACAGCACAGACATCAACTGAGATAGACGCATCTCCAATTTCCAGTTAAAGTGTGTACGCACATGCGTTTTTTTGCGTATACGGTAGTTAGCCCCTGAAGTCTCTTCAATCTTAAAATTATGTGTGCAGTTCAAATATAAAGGTTATCGCATGCACCGAAAAGATCATATACATAAAGGAAAATATTTTGACGAGTGAAGTGCCAAAGTAAGCGAAATTGGAAACGTTTCAAAAACGTTTTGAAAAGCAGGTGTTTAAAGCGTGATAAGATCATAATTACTCAACTTGAGCCGAACCACAGTAAGATGCCTGACGATTCAGACCAACCTTTGTATTTGTGTGTCTCATGATAGTCTTCATTGTTCGCCAAGCCCCCCCCCCCATCCCCACACACACTCCACTACATATCGTATATCGATAATATAAAATCAGTGGAAGTTATGATAGAAAATGCTGGTTCTATTTTGCTGACGGATAGGCATCTAATCGGACATGAAGTCTTTGCCAACTGCTGCCTACTGTGGATAACCTTTGCAAACAGTTTGGACCCAGATCAGGCCCGACGTTTTGTCGGGCCTGGTCTGGATCCAAACAGTTTGAAGCTTTAATGATATTCCTGTAATAAGTTTTTTGAAACAATATTTTGAAAAAGCATGCAAAATTACCCAGTAGGCTTGTTGATGTCGGTTTAGGCGGGGCTCAGCCTTTTATCTTGCTGTATTAAAATTTACAACCACACACTGTGACAAAATACATTGTTACAACCATGCATTGCTTGAAAACCTCTGACAGTTCTATTGAATACTTGAGATTTTGATAAGATATATGCACTTTTACTTGCACAATCGTTTTACTAACAGTTTCGAGTGCATGTGCATGCATTGTATCCCAGAATGACACAGCGAACAATCGAGACTACGATGAGAACTTAGATCTTCTCCCCTACCTATTGGGCAAAAAAGAAAAAAAAACTCTCGACGTGGCCTTTTCCCTTTTCCTAAATAGTTGTTTCATTGAGGAGATACATGTAGCCATCTCCTCAGATGAGCATGGTGGAAGGCTCAGTTCGAAGGCAAGTCAAGGAATGGTTCATCATGCGCGTATCCAGAGAGGGGACAGGGGGTCCGGACCCCCCCCCCACACTGAAAAATACAAAAATATAGGGTTTCATAGCAATACTGGTTCGGATCCCCTGAAAATCACAAATCTGCCAAGCCAGTATTCAATGGTGGGCCATCATCGGCACGCAAGTGAAACGCCATGGCGTTTCACTGGCGGGCCCATGATGACCCGCTTATATTGGTATTTTAGATTTACTGCACATAATTTATTTCGGTACCTTGCTTCACCCTAAACAACTTTTTGAACCCCGGATACCAAACTGCGATTTTTATCATTAGCTGTGGGGCCGAGAAACAGATATTCTCAAGCGATTGAATTTGCAACCTTAATTTGCATAAGAATACTATAATTATCAAAATCTGCACTTTGACACGAATGTTTAAACCGAAGAATGCAGTGCAGAAAGAATAATTGTTGACGATATTATCAGTCTGCGCTCGAATAATAAACCCATTGACGACTTAATTGCATCCCTCCCTAGTGGAACAGCGATAAGACAGCTCTGCATGTAGTTTTAATTATCTCCTCAAAAATTTGACAATTTGAAAACAATTAAAAGGTGCACAACAATAACTCAGTATAGATGCAATCAGTTGTCAAGACATGAATGCAGAAATTCATGAAATAGTCCTGAACGTGGGGTATGCAACGACGATAATGAGAGTCTGTATTCGAGTAGGTTCTAAACCATTACACAAACTTATATCCGTACATTCTCGTAAAATCAGGATACACCACCCAAATTTTCAGATTTCCAAGATGTCAATCGAGATTTGCTGATTGATAGTTCTATGTTTCCTTTCTTGTTTAGACAGTCATTTCGCCGAGAGATTACGAAGAGAGAATTGTTTGTTTTAATAATGAGCCAGTGCATGAGATTTCCAACAATGTGGTATGTGCGACCAGCAAAGCCTCAGATCAGCCTGCGCATACGCGCAGTCTGATCAGAGCCTTTGCTTGTCGCTTGAATATTCTATGAGTGTTAAGCTACTGACCGAACATCTTTTGGAGGTTCTAAGCGTAAAAGGAGGCTACACATACTCATCTGAGTCTACACTTGTCAAAATGCCACATTGTTGGAAATCACATGCCACGCCTCATTATTGTATTCTTATTGTCGTGTGATTGTCTATGTTCTGTCTCTTCCTCGTGGTACCGTTGGTTGGTATGTGATCTATGCCGGATTGTTTAATTTCCTGTTCATACTCACTAGGCTTTTCACTCAAAAATTAAACCTAGGACAATTTTCACTTCTACATCTGGCACTTACCATTTCTGTTAATGATACAAGTTAAATGGTAATGACGAGACTGTCCTTGGAAAAAGTCTATCATGTATTATGATCAAGTCATATTCAAAATGTTAGTCTCTTTTATAGACTTACCAAAAGCCCTAACCGATCACCCACATTTTATCAATTGTCTTCAAAAACATTAACTGCAATGACTACGAGTACTCCTTTTGCATCCCGAAATAGCCAGACGTGACATTTAACCATAGACAGTAAATATATTGACAAAACCGTTCAACAGTACACGCAGGATGCCTCTTTGAATATTAGTACCCACATTTTCAAAATTCGCAAAATTCAGTATTTTGTGACAATTATGAGACATGGCTTTTCGAAATAGCCCACTTTCAGCCGCATAACATTTTCATTTTTAAAGTCAAACTCATATTAAACTGTTACTGTAGAAATGTACACTCCATCTGCATGGGGTCGTCGGTGTTGTTCATAGTGTCAAAACTTACCCCACCGTCCAATGCAAATTCGTGTAACTTTTGAAAATGAGGGTACCTGTAATCGCCAAAGCCTCCCGGAAACAATTTTATAACTAATGATTTTTTGTGTTAGTGCTTATTACTTGACGTGACTGGTTAGAACTTTTTAGTTTAGTAAAAGGCGCAATGCAGTCCAATTCAAATGCATTTTTTTCTTTGAACCAAATGAAATATCGTTTTGAACCAAACGAAATATCATTTCAAACATTTCTTTAGGTCTATTTCTGATTATCAACTTACATGCGTCACAAGAAAATCGGTTTTTATAGATAATAGACAACAGAGATGCTGATCAGACTGCGCGCATCGCGCAGTCTGATCAGCGTCTATGTTGTTTACAGAAAGGATTAGTTTAGCAAAGACCGATAAAAAAGAAACCCCTCATGGTCAGGAAACTGAGTAGCCGGATATGAGCCCCGGACCTGACTCCCTTTTTCTCACTGTGCGGATACTTCAAACAAACAGAAGGGCACTATCATTAGTGATCGTGTTTAGCCTTTTTTGGTATTATCAGTTTATCATTTAAATGACGTAGTTCACAAGGCTAGGACACTTGTAGATGCTTTGTCAAAAAGACTCGTATCAATTCAATTCGTGATAGGCCATGGAACACTATCTGTCTACTGCACGATGGTACTATCAAAATAATTCCCAACATGAACGCAGTCGTGGGAAATAAGGCCAAATGCAGATATGCGCCAGCACATGAGATTTTGGTACATATGCAAGTCACTCTCAAGTCTCTTGAAAACATGGAGTTATTAATTTATTGCCAAAAGACAGACAACGAATGCATTTAACAGTTGACATGCGTACATTGTACATGTATGTATGTTGGTAACGGGTCGAGCTGTGACGTTTGTCCCTATGGCATATTGTGCACGTGGTATTGACCGCTACGACGAGACTGCGTGGATGTGCAGGATAATCTGAGTGGCTGCTCAGTGCTCATCTCATCTAAGCATGAAAATTCATTTGCTCATAAAAGGTACAATGGTGAAAAATAAAGATTGTTCTTGCTTTAAAACTCTAAGACGTTGTATTTATCCTGCTAATAAGTGTTAAAATACCAACGATTGTTGGTATTTTAACATTTATGAGCAGGATAAACGTCATGCTCATTTGAGTTGAGCATAAAAAAGTTTTGTCTTGTTTCCTGTAACCACTGCCCATCCTACATTGTTTGGGCCTACTCTGGACATCTGAAAATTTTTGTTCTATTATTAATAATGATTTTCATGCTTTTCACATAGAAAAAAAAAATCTATTTTCGCCAAAAAATATTGAGACGTTTCTGAAAACAAGACAGTTTGGTCTTATAAGAGGGTCATCCAATAAATAAAATGCCAATATTTCAATCGTTTAACCCTTTATGTACTGACAAATGACAAACTATGTTCAGAAAAATGAAACTAACGTTTAACACTGAACATTTATGAGCAGGATAAATTTCATGCTGAGTTGAGTTGAGCATGAAAAAAGTTTTAATTTAAATCGAGCAATTATTCACACTACAGAAGACATGTCCCTATATTTATTGGATGGCCCTCGTAGTTCACAGAAATGAAGGGCAGTTGTAATACAGGCCACATCAAATGGAATTACTTTTAAATGACTGGTTACTAAATGATTGCTCGGTGACCTTATTGACTGCTTATCTAATTGTTCGCTTCAGGTGACAATAAATTTGTTAACATGTGACCACATGTGACCACATGTTGTTGTAAAAGAAATGAGATAAGATAATTTTAATTCGCAAAAGGCCTATCGGCCCATGAGCTACTACACACAAAAAGATGTACATTTTCAGCCTACTGAGCTCGAATGCTATGACCAACCAACGTAAGGTTCAAATTTTTGACCTCTGCTCCGGGCGATAATTCAGCATGGGCTTTTGAACTTTTGAGCGATAGATACCAAAAGTTCTTTTATACCACAGAGACATGACCCATCAGATGACCACGAATTAGACTGGCTCCAGTCCTTAAAACAATTTTTCATCAATGTGTCATATCATATACTTGTGGCCAGTCTTACTCAGATGGCTCTGTTTGTTTACAACAGAGCCATCTGAGTAAGACTGGCCACAAGTACATGATATGACACATTGATGAAAAATTGTTTTAAGGACTGGTGCCAGTCTAACCACGAATCTGTCTTCCGACCAAGTAAGCATTGGCTCAAACCAGTCTGCTCAGCTACATAGACTTACTAGAATATTGAAACTTTGCATGTTGCAAGTTTATCAATTATACTTTCATGCGAGCGAATAATAAAGGCGCTGTTCAGACTGCGCGGATGCGCAGGCTGGTCTGCGCCTTTGTCGTTCGCAGGCAACAAAATCAGGGGTTGACGACAATCCATGGTTGGTAAACAGGCCAGTTATATTCCATTGTTTTGACATGGCTTGCATTGTTGAAGCTAGTGGATATGAATCAGTGAATGGTAAAACTAACAATGCCCCCAGTGTAGACTCAGATGAGCATGTGCAGCTACAAAGGCAGATCAATCTTTTTAGTCCGCATAAAGAAACCAAGAGCTTCATAGCTTTCAAATAAGCGTACAAGATAAATGGCTTTGATCTGACGTGGTCAATGCTGGGTCTGTTCTGATTGTTCACTGGGCGCACAGGTCATTTGTTCGTTCCCCTATTATGCCCTGGGTATTTAGCCTTGTAGAGAGAAAATATGATTTTGCTGCATGCGAACAACAAAGGCACAGATCAGACTACGCATCCGCAAAGTCTGATCAATTGTTCGTTTTCTAGAAAGCATGAGACAATCTGTATTCAGGGGTTTGCAAACAACAAAGGCGCAGACAAGCCTGCGCTTCCGCGCAGTCTGATCAGCTACTTTGTTATTCGTTAATTGGAAAATATCGAAATTTCATTCTGATTAGGAATTAAATTTGTTTATTATAGTAGAAACCGTTATGCATTTGCGAGAATGAACTCTTGTTGCATTTTTTATGTTCACAAGTATGAGTTACCTCCCATACAACATTAATGAATCATTCCAGCCTCAACTGCGCATGCGTAGATTGTAGCCTTTTATTGCGCATGCGTAAAAGCGGCCTTTTCTAAACCTCATGGTTGATGTCAGCTGCAAGAATTTGCGGTCAAAAAGAAATCAAGAGGAATCCGTTCTTATTTGCGGCAGATAAGTATTTAATTTGGTTTATAACAATGTATAATGAACAAGTCAGCGTCTTATGCTGCTCAATTTATTTATTTTTCATATTATATGAGTTTTACAAAGCATTATCGACAGGATCGGATGACGAGTGCATTGGTCTCAATTCCCTTTTTTCACCAGAGCTCATGGATGAATATCCACAGATCTCGAAATTTAACACACACACAGGCTAGCCTCATTGTCTCAATGCATCCAGATCTGTTGATTGTGGGGCGGATGCACGCTACATAGTGTTTAGACGGTCATGGCGAAACCAGTAAAAACCTTTAAATGCTATCAGAGGCTATAATTGTCGCTGCCAGCAGAAGCCCCGTCTCACACCCATTACGCAAACCATTAGCCCTGCTGCACGTTCAAGTAATAACTGAGGCCAGTGGTTTTATTACTGAAAAATACATGTATGGGGTCACGCCAGCATTTATCACGTTTTGTTTCTCGCTCGTCTGAATAGGTACAATTGTATAACCCTCATTATGAAAACTGGGGATTCGGGATCATTGAAGGCTGGTCCGGAATTTTGGATTTTCATGGGGGGGGGGGGGGGGAGTATGTTTGATGTTCACTCCATTGCTTAGCGGCAAGTAGATCAACTACAACAGCATGTTTCCCAGTTAAAATGTCAGGACATACGTGAAATGTTATTGAGTATACATGCAATTTATGAGTTTTCAAGAGGATGCGAGATAATAATGTCAAACTTACAGTGGCGTCACAAGGATAGAAAAGTGCATTTCAATTGGTATTGTAAACTTTGCACGCATTTGGGTGAAATTGCGCCATTGGCCCATTTATATGGTACATTTAAACATAGTGGGTACAATTGCGTTGACACGCATTTGTACAATTTACGTGCATTTGAAGGAGACTCGGGCCACTGACCCATTTATATGACTCATCATTATTTAGAGCTAGCATAGTGTACATATCCCTGCAGCCAAATATTATCGGTCCCTGGAAGAATTATTCACTATTCTCTATTTTATTTTAGGCAACATTGTAAAAATATTATTGGGATCAATGTATTACCATATTCAATCAAGTGGTCGCACAGTTGGTTTTAAAGATATATACCTCTACATATAAATGAGTCATATAACAGGAAATGGTGCATTTGTGCACTTCATAAAAAATAAAAAGTGCAAGTACAGGTGCACACGATATACAGTCAACCCTCTTTACAACGACACTGTTTGTACCCAAATAATTTGACGTTAAACTGAATTCTGTTGTATTGAATTCGCATTTAAGCTTAAGTGGTAGATCTACATTTGTGCAAATACAATTGACGTTGTAAAGAGTTTTGCTGTTATAAAGAATGTCGCTGTAAAGAGTTTTCATTGCATATAGGATTTTAACACAGTTTTACGTTGCAGGAAAGATGCCTCCTCGTAAAAGGAAATCCGAAAGGTTACAAGAGTTACAGAAGGCGGTAGAGACAAAGCGTGGCAGGTCAGCCACTACCACACACGATGTTGACACACAGCCCAACCCCTCAACCAGTTCGGAAGCAGTCAGCATGGCACCTATAGCTACTCCTTCACAGGATACGGGCCATGAACCCAACGCTGCCACAAGTACGCCAGCCAATCACACCACTAGCCAGACGGTTCCACCAGCAATTATACAGGCACCAGTCAGGGACAGTGCGCCCCCCCTGTCCTCAGGTGTGCAATCTGCCATTTCACACATGAATAACACAAACGGTGAGTTAGACCCATTACCTATGTGTACCTACAATGACTTTGATATATTTATATCTGAGAATACAAGGCAAAAAATATGGAATTTAGAATATGTGGATCTGGCATTATTGCTAAAACAAAATTTCTGCCCTAGTTATGATACTCCAGGCACATTAACTGTTATTAATAACCAGTTATCTATAAAGGCAGGCACACCAAGAATCAAAGTGCCTGTCAATAGTATAGAGCTTTGGACTGACGCATTTATTAATTTTACGATGGTTTTTGGATTAAAGCACAAAGAAAAAATAACTGAATTGTTAAAGTACATGACAATCATCAGAGGTGCAGCATCAAGTAATCCATTACACCGTTGGGCTAACTATGACATGCAGTTCAGGTTGCGCATGTCCAAAGACCCTAGCAGGTCATGGGATACAATTGACGGTCATTTATGGCTATCTTGTGGTTTATCTGGTGACCTTGCTGCTAGCACAATATCAACAGGTCCTTGTTATGAATACAATTTTAAAGGGTTTTGTACAAGGGTGAACTGTAATTACTCGCACACATGCATTAAATGCAAAGTTCAACACCCAGCAAGTACTTGTAACCTATTTAAAGAATCTAAATTTCAATCAACATATAAGAATGCTAGGTTTTCAAACAACCCGTATAATGCTACATTTAGGTCGGCTGCACCAGCCGTTAACCCTGTGCAACCAAATCATCAGCAAAATACACAAGTAGCTGCACCTGCGTTTTCTCCGGTTCAGCAAAACTTTCAGCCAAGGCATGTCAATCATTTTTCCAGGCCAGCCAATCCTAGGCAGCAGGGTGCACGTCCCTTTCGCCCCTCAAATTTTCGCTCCCAAGGAAGATATATGGGCCCTAGGTCGAACACCTATTAATGTTGAACGGCTCAAACAACTTTTGGTTGAATACCCAAATCGGTCAGACGCAGCCTTTTTATCTGACGGTTTTGAGTTTGGATTTAAGCTACATTTTGAAGGTCCACGCATCTCTTTTGAATGCAAGAATCTAAAATCGGTCACACAAAATGAACAGTTGGCAAAGCAAAAGCTTCAGAAAGAAGTTTCATTGGGTAGAATGGTTGGTCCTTTTTTGAAAAAGCCAATATCTAACCTGCGTTGTTCACCCATTGGTTTGGTCCCCAAGAAGACAGGAGGTTTTCGGTTGATTACACATTTGTCATATCCCTCTGGTACCAGTGTAAATGACTGTATAGATCAAACATTTGCATCTGTTAAATATTCCAACTTTGACAATGCAATAGCAATGATAAAAAAATTAGGCAAAGGAGCCCTTATGGGAAAATTTGATATAAAGGGTGCTTTTAGACTACTAAGAATTTTTCCTGGAGACTTCCCATTACTAGGAATCAAATTAAGCAACCATTATTACATTGATAAAATGGCTCCAATGGGGTTAAAAATTTCATGTGCTGCTTGGGAAGCTTTTGCAACTTTCCTGAATTGGCTTATTAAGCAAAGATCTGGTCCGAATAACGATTGTGTTGATCACTACTTAGATGACTATATTTTTGCTGGCCCTGGGCTTTCAAATAACTGTTTGTGTTTGATGCAGCAATTTTCGCTTCTTTGCAAGGAATTAAACATACCCATTGCTACGGAAAAAACGGTCTGGCCATGTACTTGCTTGACATATTTGGGTTATCAATTGAACTCCGTTACATTTGAAATAAAGATGCCAGAGGATAAAGTGCAGCATACTTTACGTCTCATTGAAAAGGTTTTGGCTGTAAAGAAAGTTACACTTAAGGAAATGCAATCCTTGACAGGATCCCTAGCTTTTTGTGCGAAGGCCATGCCTTCTGCTAGGGCCTTTATTCGACGAATGTACGCAGCAATGTCTGGTGTTAGGCAACCCTACCATCGGATTAGACTCTCTAAAGGCATAAAAGAAGACCTTAAAATGTGGCAACAGTTTTTGTCCAAATTTAATGGCATCTCATATATGTTAGATGATGAGTGGGTATCGTCTACCAGTTTGAAACTACAGACTGATAGTGCAGGTGGGGCAGAACTTGGCTGTGGAGTTTATTTTGATGGTCACTGGTGTCATTTGTCTTGGCCTGAACGTTGGTCTGAAACTGGTTTGCTTAAAGATATAACATTCTTAGAATTGGTCCCAATTGCGTTAGCAGTTTGCTTATGGAAAAATCAGTTTCAAGGTAAGCGGATACAATTTTATTGTGACAATATGGCGGTAGTACATATATTAAATTCTAAAACAGCTAAGGTAGAAAGGGTTATGGAGCTTGTTAGGGCAATCGATAAATGGTCATTGCTGTATAATTTTCACGTCAATGCCCTGCATGTTAGTTCTTCGGATAATGGAATAGCTGATTCTGTTTCTCGAAAACAGTGGCAAAGATTCAAGAGCCTGGCCCCAGCAGCAGATGCACAGCCCACACCAATTCCTACAGAGTTTTGGAACCTCTTGGAAGCGAAGTTGACCGTTTGATTAGTGCATCCTTGGCTGACAATACGGTAAAGTCATATGCAACAGCAGTTTCCAAATTTGATATGTTTCGTTCTCAGTACAACCTTTCAAACTCATGGCCACCTATGATTGATGACTTGATAAATTTTATAGCATATCTATCAACACAGGGTTACAAGTCTTCTACTGCAAGATCATATGTGGCTGGTATTTCGTTTTATATAAGGATAAATAATTGGCCTGATCCCTCAGAATCATTTGTAGTAAGGAAAATGTTAAAAGGATTTCAGAGGATAAGCCCAGTTAAAGATACGAGGGCTCCTGTTACACTTAAGATGCTACTTTCTTTTCCATTATCTTTGAAAAATGTCACATCTTCATCATATGAGGCTCTTTTATTTTCTACAGCCTTTTCAGTGGCTTTCTTTGGTTTTTTAAGAGTTGGAGAAATGGTAGCAGATAGTAAAACCAGCGACACTTCACGTATCATACTTATCTCTGATGTAGCCATACTTAGCGGAAATATAAGTATTACATTACGCTTTTCAAAAACAGATCAGTTGGGTAAATCAGTGACACTTGTTTTCTACCCTTGCGAGCAAAAACAAATTTGTCCTGTTTCTTTAATCAAACGCTACATGCAAGTTAGACCTAAGATCCAAGGCCCACTTTTTTGCCATTATAGTGGTGAACCATTGACTCGGTACCAATTTGCTACAATACTGCAAAAAGTAATTCGATTCTCAGGTTTTGATACGCTGTCAACTGTTAAATGTCATTCATTTCGAATTGGCGCAGCAACTCTAGCAAGTTCTCAAAACGTCTCTGATGCACTGATTAAGGAAATGGGCCGATGGTCTGAACAAAGCTCGTCTTACAAAAGATACATTAGGTTAGATAAGATCAAAGCTTGAAGATCCATACTAGTTGCTCTTTAATTGTATACTAATCTTACCAAGCTTTTCAGATTCCACCATGATTTGGTTTATTGGTTCATCACTCATTAGCAAGGCATACCAGCATGTGAAATCCAGACCCTTGGGAGATAATCTTGGTTTACAGCACTACGGGTATAACGTCATTTGGGTTGGCCATCCTGGCTTGAAGTTTACACAAGTGTCCAATTTATGTCATAGTTTAATAAATGCTAATCCAAGGAGTCCTCCTGCATACCTTATAATTCATGCAGGAGGTAATGACATTGGTTGGATTGAAGGAGGTGTGTTAAGGCAATATATAAAGGATACCATTTATTACTTGCAGGCACTGCTTCCATATACTTGTATAATTTGGTCTTGTATCTTGCCTAGAATAAAGTGGCGCTACTCAAGTAATACCAAAGCAATGGAAAAAATCCGCACTAGAATCAATAGGGAAATTATCAGAGCTATTGTAATGAATGGCGGTAAAGCCATTAAGCATCCAGATTTCGATGATAAATCCCCAGGGCTGTTTGAGGATTCTTGTCATCTGTCATTTATTGGAAGGGACTTGTTTCTGAACACATTCCAAGTTGCCTTGGATACATTTATAAATTACCCAGATGTTAAAGTTTACCCATCAGATACCTAGGTTTCCTTATAAAGGCCATGGCGGTTGGTTTCAACTTAATAGTGGCGGTGGCCGAGTGGTCGCACTGGTAGTGCATCCACTCGTCCATTGGCGCAAGTTGAAAACTACTGTGTCAACCTCTGTTGAGAACTGGTATTCTTTGCTAGCTGTCTAGACCAAAGTATAATAAAGACAGTATTTCTTTGCTTGTCAACTGCTGTTCAGCAGTTTGATCGTCTGATTTCTTAAATTCATGATTTGGTTGCGTACCCCACCTAATCATGTAACATTAAGTGGTGAAATATTAAAATTTGGTTGATACATTTATCAGGTTGGTAATAGTTGATAAAATGACTTGTTGACAGTTGATATTTGATGGTGTTAAAACAAATGTCCTCGTTGTAAAATAACGAACTATCATAGTTGTTTGTGGAAAATTGTGAATTATGGAAGTTGATATATCCATAAACAAATGTTATTAAATAACCGTCATGGCCAATTTAAATGCCAACATTGAATAAATAATTATTTGTGAAGTTTTGCTTTTTTGTCATCTATAATAACGAAATTTCATTCTGATTAGGAATTAAATTTGTTTATTATAGTAGAAACCGTTATGCATTTGCGAGAATGAACTCTTGTTGCATTTTTTATGTTCACAAGTATGAGTTACCTCCCATACAACATTAATGAATCATTCCAGCCTCAACTGCGCATGCGTAGATTGTAGCCTTTTATTGCGCATGCGTAAAAGCGGCCTTTTCTAAACCTCATGGTTGATGTCAGCTGCAAGAATTTGCGGTCAAAAACCCGCCTCAACCCACCCAGTTACATCCAAATAAGGATTATACTAAGATATGCATATATATGTATGAATTTATATGTGTATGTTAGACATATAGATGGATACATATATGTATGTGAGTCTGTATGTCGGTAAAATAATTGTAACGGAAGTCCCCTTGCTGCTTGCTTTTCTTTCTTTTCCAGGTGTATTGCATATATACATTAATGAGTGTGGTGTCCACTTTACTTACACCTGAAACATGTCATGACGGTTATCAGCATCGAAACAGATTATCAACGCTATGTAGAAGATGTTAACCAATATTTCTGGGAATGCGTACACACCTTAAGGCGCAAGTTGAAAACTACTGTGTCAACCTCTGTTGAGAACTGGTATTCTTTGCTAGCTGTCTAGACCAAAGTATAATAAAGACAGTATTTCTTTGCTTGTCAACTGCTGTTCAGCAGTTTGATCGTCTGATTTCTTAAATTCATGATTTGGTTGCGTACCCCACCTAATCATGTAACATTAAGTGGTGAAATATTAAAATTTGGTTGATACATTTATCAGGTTGGTAATAGTTGATAAAATGACTTGTTGACAGTTGATATTTGATGGTGTTAAAACAAATGTCCTCGTTGTAAAATAACGAACTATCATAGTTGTTTGTGGAAAATTGTGAATTATGGAAGTTGATATATCCATAAACAAATGTTATTAAATAACCGTCATGGCCAATTTAAATGCCAACATTGAATAAATAATTATTTGTGAAGTTTTGCTTTTTTGTCATCTATAATAACATACATGTATATGCTACTATTCTAGCTAGTCTCTGTAGCTAAGCAGGCTCATTTTGGTATTACCAGGTTTAATACATCGAATACAGGTTTTCTCGCGAAGTGGACCATATGACTTGCACTGGCTGGGACATATCTGCATCATGAATGCAACGTAGAAAAAAATAGATGCATCCAGAAGCAGGAGCCTACACATACATACGGAACCCGGAATCACAATGGACCAATACGGATATACTTTAGAAAATACTAGCAAAGTTCAACAGTGAACGGATCTGATCCAGGCCAATCTCTGTTGAGATGCCTTTTAGCGTACCGATGCGATTTTTCGTTAATCATGCTAATTGTGCAATGTACTAGTAATCATGTTTTGAAATAAAACTGTCTGTAACATTATGCAACTGTCATCTTACATTTATTAAGATGTATTGTCTTCGCTGGGAAACTTTAGGTGATTTTTTTGCAGTATGCTTTTTTCCAAAACGGCTAGCGCAGTATAGCTATAGCTGGTAGTAGATGGGCGAACTTAAAGCATAAAAAATCCTTCATGAATAGCATCAGACAGAGTGTCAATCAGTTTGGATCATGGTCTATTTTTCGCAATTTTTAGTAAAACCTGTCTTAAGCGGCCGCTCAAAAAGACCAAAAATCCATTTTCAAGACAGATTATCGCTTAATGCAAGTCAAAAGTATTGTAGAATGCCCCAAGAGAGCATTCTGCAATACTTTCGACCTTCATTAAGCTACCATTTGTCTTTAAGATCTTAGTTTTGTCTGTTTTTGAGTGGCCGCTTAAGACAGGTTTTACTGAATTTCGTTGATTTTATTGAATAATAGTGATCTCAAATTATTTTTCAATGTATTGATGATTACCATGTACCGGAGGAGATGTAGAAAATCACGGGCTTCGGCTCGGGTTTTTACACTCCCGCAGAACCTGACGAACGTTAAGTAATAGTTTTACCATGGGTTGTCCACCTGTACGTGTAGATAATCCACGAGCTTTAGCGAGTGGATTATCTTACGTACGGGTGGACAAACATGGTATAATTATTTTATACCACCTACATCACTATATACCCTGCACATCATGAGATATTTCGTGCTAAAGTTAGTAAGGGTTGTATGATTCATGCAAAACCATGTTTGATCCCTATAATAACGAAATCCTACAGAATTAAGGGTTCTATGTGACCTAGAATCGTTACGGAAGCAGACCCACCATATCATGTAAATATTGACAAGCGTGACATTCTGACTGTCATTTTATTTCATATACTAATTGCTAATTGGTAATTACCATTTCCTTGAACTATCCACAACCTCGTGACACGGCCCTAACCTGGAGCAGAGCAGTCTCAGATGCATTAGACTGGCGTCAGTCTGAAACATTGATACGTCAGAAAAATTTCTGTCCGAGTATATACATTATGTCTAATGAGGGTAAAACACATTTAGCTAATATGAAACATTTCTACCATGTGGCCCTTAGTAAAGTACTCTTCCTTAAAATAATGATTGGATACTTTTGAAAGATGAAATAAGACATGTCTGCGCCACTCATCTTAAGCCTTTGTATACTGAAAACCCTTAAAAGGGTATTTTGGCAAATAGTGAAGACCCAGATGAAATGCCGCATAACGCGGCATTTCATCAGGGTATACACGGTTTGCTAAGACTAAAATGATCTTCAGATAAAGAAATTCAATTTTAGTTGGAAAATATAACCTGTGACCCCTCTTAATATATACAATAAACCATCCTAAGTTTATTGTGATCCCTCTCAATATATACAATGAACCATCCTAAGTTGGAAGAACCCATCAGAATACAAAGGGTTAATAATATATGCATGTCTACTTCTCTACGGACTCAAGAGAGAGTTCGAAATGACCATGGTTACCAACCCATCTCTGGGCAACCCATTGGTGTAGTATAACAGTGTCTGGATTTAGGATTGACATCTTTTATAACATCAGTTTTGTTATTTTGGCCTCTATATTATTTACATCATCATCATCATCATCATCATCATCATCATCATCATCATCATCATCATCATCATCATCATCATCATCATCATCATCATCATCATCATCATCAGCAGCAGCAGCAGCAGCAGCAGCAGCAGCAGCAGCAGCAACAGCAGCAGCAGCAGCAGCAGCAGCAGCAACAACAACAGCTGTAACGTCCCCCATTTTTTTTATAAGTACAGTCCAAGACATTACTCCAATCATGCACTCCATTTAATACTTTTGACCGCACCACCCATCCATTAAATGTATATATAGTACCACTCTTTAATTAACTCTCAGTTTCATTTCATCCATTCATACATCAGCAACTTCGAGGTCACTGATCTGATTCTGTGTCGCCACTTCGACCGGTTCTTGGCCAGTTTCTTTGCATACTATTACATTGGGCAGTTGTATCAGTTACTAAATTTGTTTTGAAAGGGTAAGTCAAAAGTCCAAACCACGTAAAAGTAAACATATTAACATAATAAGACCCACGTAATGAGTTGATCAATTTACATGATAGCCTCTAGTAATTATCCTACCAGTCATTAAAATGGCTTTGCACAATAGCGGTTAGTGTATTACATTAACCTATATAAGCATAGCTCCCTTTTTGTGGGACATCGGCAGACAGTGCAAAACCAGATCATACGCCGCAAAACGCGGCGTCTGATCAGGTTCTCCACTGTTTGCAAACAGAAGTTTCTTTCAAAATTTGAATAAAAATAAAAAATACCACCCAACAACCCTAAATTGGAAATGGGCTCGTCCAATTGATAAGGATGAGAGAATACATTCGGCATAAATGGGTTAAATAAGCAAAGTCAATGTAGCGACTTTCCTGTATCTCTACACACAGCAGAAACATGACGTTAAATCGACGTCGTATTGATGTCGACACATCGACCTGACGTCATCTCGACGTCATGTATCTGCTGGTTTATTATCATATTGACATATACGGAATTGAAATATCGTCGCATCAACGTCGTTGTTAGCGTGATCAAGTTGGTATGACGCTATTTCGATGATACAACATTGACATTCGTGTGCAATCCCTCAGCCTCATGTCACGAACATTTCTTTGAATACAATTCCAAACCTTTGATTACAACGATGGTCTAAGAATGGGATGATATAGTTTATAAAGGACTTAATGTTGTGAGAACTTGTGACCCAACCCAGTTGCTGTATATATTTGGCAATAAAATTAGTTTAAACTTATATGTTTATATATGTATATATACATGTGACACTGTATATCAATATGAGACCTCAGGGGCGGATCCAGGATTTCTGGAAAGGGGATTCATATGTATACATGTGTGGGGGTTCGCATTGCTCATTTATCTAATTTTTCGTAAATATCCCATGGAATGAAATAATTTGGTCTCACTGAGACCAAATTATTTCATTTTCATAGGATATTTAAAAACGGGGAGTCGGAGAGGGTGGTTCAAGGGAACCCTCTCTGGATCCGCCACTGGACTTAAATAAACAAATAAACTTATGGTCCGAGGTCCGTGCCAGGGTCCATGAGATGAAGTATTGCGATGCTATGTCCCAGTGTTGCCATGCGCTCAGACACCACTTATATTACTTCTGGTTGAGTCGCCACAAACAGGTTTTTGAGTAGAAATAGAAATATTGTCACAAAAATCTTGTCATGTTCTCACATTTTACATAAGAGACCCATTGATAGGATGATAAATGTGTTAAAGAGAATGCCACTAATGGGGAAAAAGAATAATTCAACAAACAGTAAAGCATGTGTAAAACGGCCGCTCAAAAATAGACAAAAAAGATTTTAATGACAAGTGGTAGCTTAATGAAGGTCGAAAGTATTGCATTCTGAGCATTCTGCAATAGTTTTGACTTGCATGAAGTAGTAATTGGTCATGTAAATCAATTTCGGTCTTTTTTACACAGGTTTTTACTGTAATCAGCATTCTTTAGTAATTTTATTGCGAAATTACCCATTTTTTACCAGTTGATTAAATTTCAAGCACACGGATGCAATCTCTTAGGGCATATAGTCAAACATGTAATGGAGACTTGGAGAGGAGCGTAAGACTGAAGTCTTGGAGTTGCGTTTAGGAGTTGAGTTTTTGAGTCAAATTTTCGAGGTTTGAAGAGCATATGGCAAGTGACCAACTACTAGCATGACTATATTTTAACACTTAGCCCGCCAGTGACGACTTTTGTCGTCTGCTCCTTGCAGTCTACTACTTAGTCTGATCAGGGCTCATAGTGTTGAGGTACAGAAGGTGTAAAAGCGGACGTCATTTTCAAGATAAAACTTTTTAAAGTATAGGCAGGATAAGAGTTAAAAAAGTTTCGTTACAAATACAGCTCTCGGTCATTTATTCTAGATATCATGTCCATTGAAACAATTATGCTGGGTGCGCTTTACTTGGTGTCTTAGTATTTTACATACTGATTCAAGATAATTAAGACAGATAAACGCAAAACACCACTTCATCAACTACTGAGATAAAAGTATCGTACATGACAGTGTTTATTGTGGTGTCAAGCTGCTTTTCATAATTATGTATAATATATCTATCACATTAATTGTTACAAATCATAGAGACGTCAAACATGATGTATGGCTTTTAACACGAGAAAAGTACACATTGTTAAGCAGCTGCATACTTGCAGTACATGGAAGTTGCAGATCATATTGTATTTTACGTGATAGTTTCGCTTTTTAACCAGACAGTTTTGTTTTCCGATATAACATTGCAAGCTTTCATTGGGGAACCAGTGTCTTGAACAAAGATTCACGCCAATTAACATGCATGTTGACCTGAGTCTTTACTTTGCGCATATGCCAAACATACCTTCTAAGATGTAATTGCCTTGCAGATTATGCCGCCCTCACAACAGCCCGTCAAATTGTTGATAGACGAGGATACTTAAGTTGTCTATTGTTTTATTGTGACTCTGGTGGTTTTGAGAACATGTGAGCATTTTTCTTCCGCTGCCCTCTTAAAGCTTAATACTGTTGGTGCACTCGAACACCATTGGACCCGTGTTTCAGTGATCAGTGGTCGAGTTAAAAGGAAATGGTCTGTAAATGCCATATACGTTTCAAAACTAATATTCTTTTAAGTATTGTATTACGGTCTTATGATGCTGGTGAAAATGTGAATTAACCACAACTATAAGAAACACCAGACGTATTCGCAAGCAAGCGGAACTTCCATCGACTTGTAATGCGCCTGTTCAGGAAGTACTCTAAGTTGAGATACACTGCATGTTCCAGTTAGAGCACGGATATGCCAGATTTGATTTGTGTCCATACAATGCAAACTATATAGTAAATGTTTGTACTGGTAATTGATACAAACTTACTCTGATGGGGGTGGGATGGGATATATTTTTAATATGTTTAACTTGATGAGTTAGAAAGTAATGGCAATCATACGCTAAAAATATTGCTGAACTGAACCTTTATATAGTACATTAAAACCTGTGTAAAACGGTCACGCTCAAAAAGACAAATTATTGGTTTTCGAGACTAATTATCGCTTAATGCAGGTCAAAAGTATTGCAGAATGCTCCAAGGGGAGCATTCTGCAATACTTTTGACCTTCATTAAGCTACCATTTGTCAAAACGATATATGTTTTGTCTATTTTTGAGTGGCCATTTTACACAGGTTTTACTGTATAGAGTGATATTCTATATTTACTCAACGATTAAATGTGTTGCTGTGACCTTGCTTCAAATAATGGATTGCCTCATTCTGGTCTAAACTGTTTATCTACAAAATAGGTTTCAAGGAAGCTAAGCCAGTAATTAGTAACTGTTTGCACTCAGGATAGCCTAGCATCTAAAACGACCCTTACATTATAATTTATTATATCATAAATATTCACAAAGATCAGCCTGTTCAGACAAGCTGGCTGTCCACACTCTTCTCAGGCAGCTAACTTGGTCACTGGATGTAACTGGATGCATTGTTGGATATTGATGACACTAATTATCCTGCGAATATGTGCCCTGATCGTTTGGATGTGAAGTAAGGTCTTATTTCTTTGTAATTAACACTACAATAATTAGCCATCTGTCTTTGTTATTAACCTATCTTGTATATTGACTATAAGGACAGAATAATATAAACGGAGATTTGTCATGTTATCCTCTGCATTAACCTATTTTACACATGACGTCGCGTCTGGGAGTGATATAACCGGTCAGGCACTGGAAGGAAAACCTTCCAACAGATTTGGATGGAAACTTCTTCCAATCTAACAGTATCTCAATTTTAGTTCTATTTCTAGAAATAGAGACATTTCTTCTCATAAATAAGCCAAAGCATCCGTTTGTGATTACCTGGATTTCCATCCAGATTTATTTATAGTAATAAACTTATGTAATATTGCATGCCTTGAAAAGATATCTTCAAGAAAAGTCATCACAAGTTTGCAAACTTTCTCTAATACCAGTGACAAGAAAAGATTGATAAATGATCTTAATTAACTGTTACCTGTATTGCAATAAGGTTTATCAAGTAGAAACATGATTTTTCTGCTTGGTTATGTAATGAAAACATACTAATTACATCATTAACCCTGCAATCGGCTGTCCGATCGGATGCCAAATTTGCAATGAAAAGGGTGTTTTGGAAGGGTTTTCCATCCAAAACTTGTCATTAAGATGGATGGTAAAACCTTCCAGTTTTCAGTGAAAAACTAATTGGAAGGAAAATCCATCCATAGTGAAATTGTTAAGTTGGAAGGCGATTCCTTCCAAAAAGACATACTTTTGGCATGGAAGGTTTTCCTTCCAGTGCCTGACTGACGATAACTCCATGTATTAAAATCGGCGCTTTTCATTAGCGCACTTCAGTATATCTGTTGAGCACTTTGATTTCTTAATTTGCACACCATTCTGCATATCATTTGCGCAATTTTCACACCTTATTAAAATTGTTCATTCGTGTACTACTACTGACCTGTCTATACCTTATTTTTTTATCTCTTGTCTCACTACGATTAAAACCCATGTCATAATGAGAGAAATGGTAAACATCTATTTTGATATAATAAGAATTCAGATGAGATTCTGTATAAATTAAATTCATAAGGTTGTCTAGCATCTAGTGAGTCTACATATGATTTCCCTACTCTCTATACAACGTTGTCTAGAAAATCTAATCAAAGGCAAATTTACTGAATTAATTGAATAAACTTTCAATAGAGAGGGCTCTCTTTATTTGGCTTGTAATGGGATACACGTTTTTTCACACCAGAACAACAAAAAGGATATGAATTATAGTTTTTCACGCTCTCCATTATCTTTTGGATAAATGAATAATTTGATTTGGCTTAAAATTTTATTGACAAATTATGGGTATTTAATTGGTACTAACTGTGTTTCTCTTGTCGTTTTGTTATAAGAGAGAGAGAGAGTCTCTTTCTGACAATAATCAGGCTGGTGTTATTTAGGGCGTTCAACTCTACTTCAAGATATCTAGATGACTTACTGAATATTGATAAACTTTATTTTGAAAGAAATGGTAAGTCAGATATATTCTTTAGAAATTCAGCTAAATGAGGCAAATTCTTCCGACATTTAAGCCTCTTTTTAATGCATCTCTTTTTACATGGTACTTTATGCTTTTCAGCATTATATAGACTTTGAAATTGATCATATTAGACATATTATCAAAATTCATTTTGTAACAAAGGGACTGAGTTCATTAAGTTACACAGTATACTTAAAGATAAATCTGTTACCTCTTCTATTTCTACTTATTTTAAAAATAAGCAATCACATATAATTTGTAATAAGTACAAATATTTCTATTCGTAGTACTGTATTGAACTATAACAAATTAATAACTGAACTTGATATTTTAAACTACTATTCATGACTCTTGAGAGTGTAAAGAATCTGTATATATTGCTATCAACCTGCTGGTCAAAGAGTCATTGGGGATTTAAAATTCATATCTGATTCAAGAATTTAATCTATTGTATGTAAAGACCTAAATACAGGCTTCCTCCGCCATTATAGTTAGAACATGTTGCAACAAAAATTGCTGGCGGCTTACAAGAATTTTATAATCGCTGATGCAAACGAGTGCATGTTGAATATATTGCTTTAAATACCTGGAAATTAAATATTTTAAAGATTATTGATATTCATTTTAATCGCAATAAGTTAGATTGTCTTCCACCAAAACTAAACTCAATTTTAGAAATTTGAAGAAAGGGCTCCATGAATTTCAAAGAAAAATTGTTTTGGCGCCTGCAGATAAAGCTGCTAACAATGTTTGGGTCGTTTGAAAAAAATGTACTACATTTACACGCTTAGCACTGATAAAACCTATGAGCATACTTTGCTTGATGAGAGGTATGTCGGTGATAGGCATCGATGCCCCATAGTTGCTAAGTTTGTTGTGTTTGTTGAGGAGGATCATTGCAAGCTTGCAACATTATACTAGTTACCTAAACTTCATCAAAGACCGTATACGTCACGCTTTATTGCTAATTCTAGTTCATGTACTACTATTGAGTTGTCTATACCTTTGGCATCTTGCCTCACTGCGATTAAAAACCATGTTATAACATATTGGGAAACAGTTTATTAGAGGAATTGTAAAATCTAGTTTGTTCTATAAAAAACTCAGGTGAGATCCTTCATCAATTAAAATCCAAAGGGTTTCTAGAATCTAGTTTGTCTACATATGATTTATCTACTCTCTTTTCTATATTGCCTCATAATTTAATCAAAGAAAAACTAACCAAATCAATTGAACACGTTTTTAACAGAGGTGGCTCGCTTTATTTTGCTTATAATGAGAAACGCGCCTTTTCCACTTCTGAACAACCAAAAAGATATAATTTGTGGCCACGTCAGAAATTGTATTTTGCACAATATATTTATAAGATTTGGCTCGAAATGATATAGACAAAATGTAAGTATTGCAATGGGTACTAGTTGCAGATTTGTTTTTGTTTTGTTATGAGAGATACTTCAGTTTGTCTAATTCTGACAATAATCAAGCTTATGTTAATGAAGCTTTTAACTCTACCTCTAGATATTTAGATGACTTGCTTAATATTGATGATCCTCATTTCGAACCAATGGTAGGTCGGATATATCCCACTGAACTTCAGTTAAATAAGGCAAATTCCGTTGACACTGAAGCTCCCTTTTTGGACTTTGACTTGTCCATAACAAAAGGCATAGTTTCATCTAAAATTTATGATAAACGGGATGATTTTAATTTCGAAATAGTTAATTTCCCATTTCTTGATGTAGCTGTTCCTCGCTCCTCTTTAGATGGGGTATATATTTCACAACTTAATATTCGTTTTGCGAGAGTATGTTCTTATGTTAGTGACTACCACAACAGAAACCAATTTTTGACTGCTAAGTTATTAAAACTTGGTAATCGATATCATAAAATTATAAAAGCATTTTCTAAATTCTACCACAGACATTTCGAGTTACCTGATTGCTAAATCTAATATTGGTTTAAGAACTCTTCTGCAACAGGGCATATCGGAGCCAGTATTTTATGGCGATTATTTGTTTTGTTTGTTTGTATTGTTGCTTTACGTCCCAAGTCAACAGCTATGGTCATTGCGGGACGGTCAGTTCACCTAACCACACTTTTTCCTGGGCAGGCTTGAACAAGCGGTTTACCAGTAATTCGTGCACATACTTTCGCTTGTAACTGACAACAACCCTTCTTGAATGAATCAGCGGAAGGGAGGAGAATGACCGTAGAAATTATTTCATGATCAATCTCCACGAAAGTATGGGACCGGGCCGGGATCGAACTCGCGACCCCTGGAATTGTAGTCAGACACGCATCTGTAGCCAGACACGTTACCGACTGCGCTACGCGGCCCGGTTTTATGGCGATTAAGTTTATAAATTCAAAACAATTGTTTGAGAGCCTTATTTTTATGATATATTCAAAAAGATGATCAAACATTATTTAAAAAAATATTACATGGATTAAATGCGACAGACTGAATTTCTTGTTGTAAACCCAATTCACGGTTCATAGCTATGGATTCCTCTTTAATTGCACGACAGTGGGCCAGGCCTCAGACTCAATGACGGCCCTTGTGTAAAGCTTTAATCGGTTGGTTAATGCTTGTCCTTGGCTGGGTCCACCATCGCTCAACTTGAGGTTTTCTTTAACTTTGACTATTTGTAAGTCATGAACCCTTTTCTTTGTTTCACCATAGTGTGTTAATTTGATTAGATTGTTTCTCTGCGACGATACATTGCAATAGTTATGAAGCCTCCATGCGAGGTAAACAATAACAAAAGCAGAATCTAGGGCTAAGATTTGGTACCAGTAAAATCTACTTAAGCCCCCAGTGTCATAGGGTGCTGTCCGTTCTAAGGCGGTGGTTCTGTTGTTGTTGTTGAATCGTTGTTTATTGTTGCTTCTATAGCGGGGGTTCTGTGTTTGTTCCATATTTTGTTGTGCAGTGCTTGGTGTTCTCTCTAGTTTGACAAATATCTTGACGGGTATGGAGAGCTGGTTGCTTTACTATGTTTGTCTTCCTGGTGTCTTGTGGTTGTTGTTGTTCTGTGGCTCTTCCTCACGGTACATGGGTTAGTCTGCAGTGTGTGTTTATGGTATTTCCAGGTCATACTTTTTTGGCTTGTCCATAGGCATAGTTTCATATAAAATTTACGATAAATGAGATGATTTTAAATTTGAAATAATTACGTTGCCATTTCTGGTTGGAGATAGTCCTCCCCCATATTTTTATTGTGTGTATGTTTCGCAGCGTGTTCGTGTTGCAAGAGTTTGCTGAAATATAAGTGACTTCAACAGGGTTCGGTGCACAATTAATCGGTCCCATTCAACTCCATGTAAAAAGGCAGATTTCGAGCATCTGCAAATTTTTCCAGGACATTGCTTGGACTTTTTTCTGCCTGTGAGTGGCAAGATCTGTCATTCACCTATCAAAAAAGTGAAAAGACGACCTACCTTGATAATCTCGTTTTCTCAGCATTCTCCGTTCTTTGAGGAACAGTCAAAAAATCCGGACTGAAATCCGACCGGCGTCACACGTTACCTGGGGAGTGCACTGGGGAGTCTGTGACAAAATAGTCCACACAAAGATGCATTTTTCTGTATCAGCCTGACAAACATAGACCAATGTTGAATCACATGTACATTTAAAGTCGAATAAAGCACCCATTTACGCCATAAAGGGCCCAGAAACGGCAGGTGCTAAATTTCTAAAGGTACTATTTTCGTGGGCTACCAAACCGGAAGACTGTAATTGTGTACTAACACCTTCAAGAATCTGCAAATTTTCGAATTTTTAAATTTTGTCTCTGTGACATATCAAACTCATATAGTTAAGCAAATAATCGTCCAAAAGAACTAACTCAGTCACCAAAAAGCGATACAAATCCAGGATTTCATATGTGACCCCCCTCACAAGCTGACACAAGCAAAAGTTCAATGATTCAAACTAGTCTGCTGAAAAAGTTCATAGTTTCAATTATTTCAATGAATCTCAATAACCCAAAAGCAAAAAAGAAAGTTTAGGCATCTGTAAAAGTCATTAAAGGATAATCTCACATAAACTTTAGTTACAAAATTTAAAAACTGAAGTTTAAAAATCAACTTTTAAAGTGATTTTAAGCAAAATTGCGAACAGTTTTGAATCACATTCAAATTTGCCCCAAAATCTAAGCTATGTTGCACCCAAGCATGCTGAAAACAGCAATTTATACCACTTACTTTGTGTCTGAAGTAGAGCAGCTTCACTGATGAGTTCCTGGTGCTGGACGAAACACATCATTTCATTCTAATCATAATCTACACTGCTAGTTCTGAATGTGAAATTTTCCGTAATTTACGAGCTACCAAAATGGCCAGAGTGGGAAAGATTTGAGTCCCAGATCTAGATTTAATGCCCATTTCGTAATGGAAATTGCTCATCCTCTTTTTTTTATGAAAGTATATCCCAAATTTTAAACTTCTGAAAAGACTGTAAGTAAAGATTACTCATTAGAACGGCCTCGTTGAACGAGAAATATCACAACCTGCTTAAGAACATAATATGTGTATCTGTGTGAAAGTGCTTCATTGGGGGTAAGGTAATTAAATGAGCTTTAATAGCTGTGTTATGTCATTATATATGTGAGGCGGTTCTAATGAGTAGCTTCAGAAACAATTTTGAGTGTGAGGCGACTCTAATGAGTGCCAAACAATACTACTGCTTGCGTGGTCGAAATAAGAACAAAATTTGATCTCGTATGAAGCGGGGGGGGGGGGGGCTGCTGTTGATTTGTTTAGCTGAAAAAGCTTAAGTTTGTGTTCAAATTAGTACAGCCTCGACCCGGTGAGTTGAACAGCCAAATACAATTGAATTTTATGGTCTAAGCAATGAGGCCAGGGAACCTGCTTGGGGGAATGGTTCCGACCAGTCCCTGCGGATCCTCATCATAAGCGTTTCATTATGCCTTTTAGTGCCATCACTATGAGGCGGTTCGAATGAGTGTAAGTATCCTAAGAGTGTTTTAATAAATACCCATATGCTCAATCACCATACTGGTACAGTTAAAGTGAGTAAGCACTCATAGCACATTTCAGTAGAAAAGGGAATACAATCACAAAAATCAGCTTGCACATCAGTGCTAGCCAGTCTGCAAAATCGGAGTATCACGGTCAGCCTGCTCGGATTGATTCGTCAAATCCTGGTCAAAACTGTTTGTATATGCCCATGTAATTGTATTTTCTGGTATATAATGCAATTTGAGTCTTAGCTCGGGATAACCAAGCTTTAAAAATGATTTTAAGAAAATTTTAAAATTTAAACTAAAATTCAATAAAATTTTAAAATTTAAATTTAAATTTCTTCCAAAAATAATTTCAAATTATTTCTATTTTGATTCCTGATATGTGTGCGAAATTTCATCTGAATTCATTGAAAAATGACTGTTTTACAATGATTTTCGTTTTTTCACCTTCTCTCTTCTAGGGTTCGGTGCACAATTAATCGGTCCCATTCAACTCCATGTAAAAAGGCAGATTTCGAGCATCTGCAAATTTTTCCAGGACATTGCTTGGACTTTTTTCTGCCTGTGAGTGGCAAGATCTGTCATTCACCTATCAAAAAAGTGAAAGACGACCTACCTTGATAATCTCGTTTTCTCAGCATTCTCCGTTCTTTGAGGAACAGTCAAAAAATCCGGGCTGAAATCCGACCGGCGTCACACATTACCTGGGGAGTGCACCTGGGAGTCTGTGACAAAATAGTCCACACAAAGATGCATTTTTCTGCATCAGCCTGACAAACATAGACCAATGTTGAATCACGTGTACATTTAAAGTCGAATAAAGCACCCATTTACGCCATAAAGGGCCCAGAAACGGCAAGTGCTAAATTTCTAAAGGTACTATTTTCGTGGGCTACCAAACCGGAAGACTGTAATTGTGTACTAACACCAACAATAGAAACCAGTTTTAACTGCTAAATTACTAAACAAGGCTATGGATATACCTCCATAAAGCATATTCTAAAGTCTAAGCCACTCAGATATAATCTTTAAATACAGTGTTGGCTTGAAAACTCTTCTAATACAAAGCATATCAGAGCCAGTATTTATGGCTATTTAGTTTAAAAACTCCAAAGATTCGTTGGAAAACCTTCTTTGCCTGATCAGTTCAAGAAGATTTATAAAAGTGTGCGATATAGCATGGATATTATGCAATAGTATGCTTGCTTGGTTATAAATTCAATCGTGATGTATAGCTATGTTTTCCTCTTCAATTATTAGTCGGGGAACCAAGGTAGAAAAAATGCTTACCCTTGCACCCGAAAGGTATACAGCTGGATTTTGTATGGTTGCAAAGGTAATTCTGTGGTGTATCTAAACAACTGTATAGCAGACTCGATCGACTTGCATTACGCCAGAGCAATCAACTTTCTACGGAAGCCCAGCAAGAACATGTCAAAATATTATTTATCAAAATGTTATATATTTTTGTCAAAAAAGTTCAGGATTGAAAAATATTGAGTTAATATAATACAACATCAGCGTAGATCTCAGAAGCAGTGGTGGTCATCTAAGAATACTGATTATTGATTTTTAAAGCATGTAGTTTAGGGCACTCCAATTTTGAAATTAAATTTATATTTTTTTTTCTTCAAATCTCATTAAACTACATTTATTGCCCAAAATGTATTTGATAATTATTTATATATCGCTTGGAAGCATATCTCTAAAAAATTGTGTGCTTACTTATTTACTTTTATCCTCTCGCTGAATAGGTTTGAAATGCATATTTTTACATAAATAAATATTTTTTACATAGAATGTGTTTAAACACTGCATACAGTTAGACAGACGTTAAGGACATAATTTAAGACAATTTATTTTATTTTATATGACAAACTAGAAAAGGTAGCTGATAAGTAAAAATATGAAACCACGATAATTTGATACTTAGTAATTTATCAAATGCCAGATCTTGCGTAGTTAAATACCAAGACAACTTAAGAGCAGTTTAACACAAAAATGAAATTTATCATGGTTTAAAGGATGTTTATCTTCCATATTTACATCAGCTTTGAAACAGAGGGTCATTGTAGGGACCAAGGGGATTTTTATCTACTGAAAACAATAGTTTCATTTAACAGTGGTAAAATAAATATGAAAAAAAAATCGTATAACTATTATCATATCACCATGGAAAACCTGTCTGTCCCTGTCTGAGATGCAGAAATGTAAGAGCAACGTACTTGTAAAGACAAAAATGTCCCTAAGAAGACTATTTTGGTGCACGAATGACTGCCCATACTTTTAAATGCATTTGATAGCGTATTATTGTATTATCGAACAGTCAAACGGCTTCTCATACCCATCCTCCAGATAAGAGTACGTAATGGAAAATTAGTTTTGTTATTTCTCAACCAAAACATATGTTGTGGGTACTTAAATGGACCTATTAAATAAGACGGTTCTTTTGAAGGCCAATAGCACACTCTTTAACTTATTGATAGGGGAACCATCACAATTTCTATGCTATGAAATATTGCTTAACATGACCTATATTTCATACGAAATAGCATTTTTCCACGAAATGCAATTCTGGTCGCATTGCTATACAGTGGTTTCATATCAAGCACTATTTAGACTATCAGTATACAAAATTCCAGCCGTATACCTTTGGGTGCAAAAAAATTGTGTGTTTTTGCACGATAGGCGACTTTGGTTCCCCGACTATATACGACGTTCGATCAGGCCTCAGACTCATTAATGACCCTGATCAAAAGCTTTCATCGACGAGTCATTGCCGGATGTTTGGCTTTGGTTGGGTCAATCATGGCTCAACTAGCTCTGACTGTCTTTGAGTTAAGAGCCATTTGCTTTGTTGTTCCCCGCCTTTTTGAAGAAAAGCGAGGTGACATAGTATTCGGCATCCCACCTTTCGTCCGTCCGTCTTCAAGCAGTAGATATCTTGTGTATGGAACTTCTCCTACAGATTTACTCCGATCTCTTTGAAAATGTATAGTTCTTTAGGTCATGGTCTGAAAATGTGCATATTGTTTGGATATAATACTTAAGTTATTTTTAGACACTTCTTTTCACAAATCACCTTTTTGCGGACAAAGTGAATAGACACTAGGTATCTTCACACTAGGTTTCATCAAAGTTTGTTAAGAACCCCTGACACTTTGATAGGGTATCTGCCTATTTTTCAGATGCTTCCCAAAATTTCCTATGCATACTATTTCACTGGTATCCTTTTGAATAGGACGCTTGATGTATTAGGAACGAATTAAGGTTAAAATTAGACAGGCAGATCCCTACAACAAAACAGGAGACGCAACCAGAGGGGGTAAAGGTTGCAAAATTTGTCTTCACCAAAACATTTAGAAATCAATCATTTTCACGTGTAAGAATATTATATCATCAATACTTGATTACAAACCACAGTGAAAGTATTTCAAAATCCAAAATCAAGAGCATTTTAATGATTATTTTGTTGTTGTTTTTTCTATCTGAGTTAAGAAATATTTTGAAGTGCAAATGTAGTCCATATTCAACATTGATGACAATGGCGCACTTCGAATCGAAATAAAGTTCCTACTATAGTTCTTACGTAATAGATGCGCACGCACGTTTACACCCGAACGACTAAAGTTGGAACTTTTAGTTGGTTGGCAAGTAAACAAAAATAATAGCCCTGTATGCTCCAATTCAATTCTTCGTCGTAGACAAAAAGGATGTTATAAACTGCACAGCGCTTTCTAATAATCAATTACGAATTTGTGGGACCAAAAAATATGCTCAGCTACATGTAGGTTTACTTTACAAAACATATCATTTTGAGGCTACTGACCGATCTTGAACCCATCATGCTAGATCTTGAACCCATCGTTAGATATGTCTAGAGAAGGGAACCAGCCTATCTACTAGAGTAACGGTGCTCCGACCATCTCCAGTAGGTTCGTGACGTCACCCTAGTAGCGACTATAGGTGTCGAATCAAACTTTAGTTACTATAGTAGGGACTATAGTTCGATTCGAAGTGCGCCAATGTATTTACCTGGTGCAATATTATTCAGCAATGTACTATAACCATTCATCCATGCGTAAAGTACACCTAGTCAATGGCCATGTAGTTTATGTGTATTGGATAGATACAGTATATGTGCAAAATAATCTACCAACTGAATTTAGTAAAAGGACAATTTTCATAATCTAAAGAAAAGTATGCTAACACATTGTAATATACTCAGAAGAAAAAGTTTAGTCAGTACAGACACTGTGTGCAATAATTTTGTAAAACAGTCTTAATATTGACAAAAACCTTACTCAAAATAAAATTCATGTAATGTCTTACAAATGTGAACATTTTCAACAAAACATTCCGAAAATATACCCATTTTCTTCAGCAAAAATACACAAGGTGGTCGATATTAAAATCATATTTCATAACTCAAAAATCAATCTAGCGCCCCTCAGACGATTTCTGGTAGTACAGACGGAAATTTTCGTATCTGTTGCATGACTAAGGAATTTAAGAAGTTTTCAAGCGGCCATGAAGCGATTACGTCATGTCGACGTCACTATGACCCGAACTTCAAATGGCGTCGTTATCCGTGGTCTCCCCAACAGAGGCTTGTCATTTTTACCGCCAGGCCGTTGAAAACGTGTTTGCAGATGATAAATTGCTTGTTCACTGCATCCAAAACTGTGTGTTACGTCAGAAACACGTGAACCTGTGTCAAGACGTCAAAACGCGGTATTTCTGTAATTTGTAGATAGCCTGACCGGCGAATTAAGCTTGCTAGCACTGAATTTTCTCCGGATTATTGCAATAGGAACAACTTTCTTTCAATATCTAACAGTATATGAGAAAATAACCCTGCCAGTTTACCGCAGCACGTGCATATCGTGCATTTTGAAATTTGGTTGATACAGTCTAATAGAGGCATTATTTGTCACGCAATGAACAGGTAAATGTAAAGTTACGATAATACAACTCATGTAAAAAAATTTGACAATGATATATGCAGTATTGTTGATTTTATGAGAAAACATAAATACTGACTAAACTTTTTCTTCTGAATATATTTCATGATTAATGGGTTATGAAAAGTAAGCTCACTTGTACTAATTATTTCATTATATTGGAAAAAAAGATTTTCAAGAGAGCACACCAAAAATCAAAATGCTAATGTTCAGGCTTGCCCAGACGTCACATTTTGGGCTGTGGGATATCATCCCCCCGAGTCCCAACTAGCTTTTCACATATATTATGTAAAATATGAGAACACACTTACGTGCAAAATTATTAGTTGGGACTCGGGGGGGGGGTGTGTGATGTTTTAAATATATTTTTCTATTTCCTATATGCATAATACAAAAAGTGACCATTTTAGCCCCAAAGATAAAGCCGTACATCTATGGAAATAGGAAATAAAATGCAACATCATAAAGTAGAGACCAACAGCGAGCTTACATATGAAGATGGAAGCATTTGATCAACTTAAATTTTTATCAAAATTATAGGCAGCGATACACTGTGATTCCCATTACCACCGTCAGAGGTCCTTTATTTGATTGTTTCCCTGTGATGAAACACTGGATAAATTAGTAAACCTCCAGGCTGCTGTCCGTTCTAAGGCGGTGTCTTTGTTGTTGTTTGTTATTCCTATTGTTTGTGTGTTTTTTGATTTGGAGCTTGTTTTTTGTGCAACATTAAGTGTCGTTTTTAGTTTAGCAATCATCTCGCTTGGGAAGAGAGAGATGATTGCTTTACCTTTCTGGTCTTCTTGATGGCATGTGACTGTTGGTGTTCTGTGTTTCTTCCTCACTGTACCAGGGGTTGGTCTGTGGTATGTCGTTGTGGCGTTTCGTGGTCATACTCACAAACTTATTCAGTCTTATTGCAGCCTTAACTTTCTTGCAAAACCACTGAGAAGCAAAGTGGCTCACTATGGCAATGTGCTCAAACTTGAGATCGAGGGGTCGCTAGTTCAAGCCTCATTGGTGGCATTGCGTTTGTGTTCTTGAGTAAGAGGCTTTAGCCTCTGCTTAGTACTCAGACAATCCCTCGGGAAACGTTGCTACATAACCAGCAAAAAAGTGCTGACTGTGGCGTAAAGCATCCACTCAAACAAAAAACATGCGAGCTCTGTTTTTGTTTATTTATTGTTTATTTTTGCTCTCGATATTTGTGGGTTTTTTGTGTTTTGTCCTTGGTTTATATAATGCAGTACTTATTGCCCTCGCTAGTTTTGCAATCATTTCTCTGAGGAAGGAAGAGTTGGTTGCTTTACTTTATTTGTCTTTTTGCTGTCGTGTGACAGCTCGTGTTTTGTATCTCTTCCTTGCGGTGCCCTGGGTTTGTCAGTGGTCTGTCAACAGTCCTTATTGAACCCCTATGATCATTCTGTTACCAAGCATTACTTTACTTGTTAAACCTACATTTACTTTAAACACGACCCTTCTACATTTTGGTCATTTAACTGTGAGCACCAACCTATATATCTTCAGAAAGAGCACTGTGATTTTATGCCACAATGGCTTTAATATCAGACTTATCTTATTTTCTTCAACACTTCCAGTTACTTCTCCATCATGCTGATTATATAATGATACAACATTATCACTTCTCCCTATAGGATATTCAGAAATGCATCACGGATGGTCATCTTCAGTCATTCGCCCTCTTTTACATACATTTGACACTAGAACATTATTTGAACAGAGGACTTATAAACTTCCTCTTCTTTATGTAAAAAATCTTCACAGGTTAAGATTAACATAATTTTTGAGCGTAAAATTGTTTCTATTTTCTTACCCACCAGTTATAACATGTGTTTTGGGTGCTCAAAAGAACCATCTCATCGAGACGGTTCTTTTGAGTACCCACAACATATGTTTTGGTTGAGAAATAAGAAAAATATTTTTTCGCTACGCATTCTTATAATTAACCAAAGGCCTACAGTCTTCATTAAATTAAAACTTTGGGAAACATAAATAATACAACACCTTTAGTAAAGTTTTTTTTACCATTAACAACACTATTGGAAACAAAGTTATGCCATTTAAGAGATGCTTTATGCTTTTGCTGCCCTCTATTAACTCTTAAAGCGCCAATCACAACAAAAGTCGTCTGCTTTTCTCGTCCGCTGAAATGTTTAAGACGCCTCTATGGCAAACAGTGTGGACCCAGATCAGACTGCTCCTATAGGAGCAGTGTGTTCTGGATCCAAGCTATTTGCTTCTATACTTGATTCGTCAGTAATGTTAGGCATTTTTTGCAGCAGACGACCCCAGCAGACAACATTTTCAGATGCATTTTTTCTTGGCGCTTTAAGGGTTAATCGATTCACCTTGAATGATATCGCTGCCACAGAAATCGTTGTAAAGGACAACTTTGTATATTTGCCACATGATGTTATATATAGATATAAACTGCATGAACGAATGAATTTGTTTGCTACTGCGTCCAAATGCTCAAGATTGCTGATAGTCTCGGTAGCTTAACTGGCTTGCTTGCGCATTACCTGGACGCATGGTTTCTCACATGGTATACAAAAGTACTGTAAACAGATATAAATGATAATGACTTTATTGCATAATCAAGATCTGACTCAATTAACAATCGTACCTGATACAGCCCCCAGTCTAAGTATAGCTGCTAAAACAGGTTTCTAGCATCCGTAATAATGCTGAAGAAAAATATGTGATTACTCGTTAGAAGCGTCTCATCAAGTTATGTGTTTTGTGCAGAAAAAGACAATTTTACGTATGTTTGAGTTGTAAAGGTTCAGTGGTATCTTCTAGTACAATGCATTTAAATACAGAAAAACCTGAATAAAACGGCCACTCAAAAAAAAAAAAATAAAAAAAAAATAAAAAAATAACGTTGTCAACTGACAAAACCTTTTGGATCTGCGCACGCAGAATGTAAAGATGTTGCATGAAGAAGATTTTGATACTATACTTTCTAGATATTAAGGCGCTTACCAGACTGTGCGGATTGGCAGTTCCCTTAATGTCACTAAAATTCTAACGGCTAGTTTTCAAATGTTTGATGTAACAGGTATCGCAAAAATATAGGTTATATGATAGTTATACCATGGTTTATCCGCCTGTACGTGGTGCAACCATGGTATACATGTAACTATTGTACACAACGTTTATCAGTCTAGGCCTTGTACTTTAGGAGATATTTCGTGCTGAAGTTGAGGAGGGTGGTATAAAGCTCTTTTCTATATGGAAAATGAAATATATATACTCAACAAAAAAGTTAAGGATAATGTGTTTGAGGGGCTATTACAAAAGATCTAAATCATTTAAAGACTTTTGAATTTCATAAATGTATAATGTTACCATTAAATTTTCTAATGGCGCTTTATGTGGGTCTGTAGCGCCCAAAGCAGCTTAGAAAATCCATTTCAAAGTTGACTGGTCGTCACATCATTTTTCGCAAAAATTCAATTTACGGAGAAAACATAGGTTTTCATACATTTACGTCCGCCAGGTCCCTAGGGAGAGGGAGATGTTTAAAACCTAGGACGACAGATCAGGTGCTTATAGAGGGACACTTGATCAGTCCAGTGTACATGGATGAGGTGTTCAGGTCTGTTGTCCTGCTTTTAGTGCGAAAACCAGTGACAGTACCAGGCCTAGAATGACAATGCCATAACACACCTCACTAGAATCAACAAGCACAATGTTGTGCGCATTGAATGGTCAGTTCGCTCATCAGACATGTCTACAATTTTAACATGTCTATGACACTTTTGGACAGAAGGTCCAACGCATAATAATGGCATCAAGAAACCTCCAGCTTTTCGATGCGGTGTTGTGTGAAATATTGATGCTGATCCCTCAGCACCAAATCACCAGTATTCAGAATATGCGTAACCGGTGCTAGTCCTAATTTGCCACTGACTGGGGACACACTCTTTACACATGAAGGCATTCTCATCTTCGAAATGTGTTTAAGGCTATCAAGTTAATTCCATGTGACATTCAAAGGAATTGCATTTCAAGTTTTGAAAACTTACATATTTTTCATGTGTTTATGAGAGGGAATATTCTGTAGTCATTTTTGCGAAAAACGACTTTGACACCTGGGTTACTTGACACTGTGCCACAACAAAGACTTTGGTGCTAACAAACTAAAGTAAACATTTTTCAACCGATGACATGTATCTAAACAAATAAATAAAAATTGAATAATTGCTTGCTTTGGTGTTTTTATGTTGCATGGTTTTCTGAGATTTCCTTATCTTTTTTGTTGAGTATATTAACGAAGTGATTGTGTATCTGACTAAGCAGGTGACCTGTCTTTGTGACACATTCCCTTACCCACACGACCCGTGGTCATCTATTTTCATAACCACTTAGAGGTGAGTATTACTATTAGTCAACTTCTATACTTCCTATACTGCTCCTTGTCAACACTCATATTGCAGGCAGCTGACATATTTTTGACATGAGTGATAGAAGAAGAAAGTGAAACCAACACCAGGTGTGTTATATTACCTGCTTGATGGAATGATGGACAGGTAAAATACAGGTATCTCAACCACACAACCAGGGCTGTGGAAATACCATGCCCGACTTGTCCGACCTAGTCCCATTTTACTCAGGACAAGTTGAAATATATAATTTGTATAAAGTTGCTAAAATTTTGTATTTCATATTTTGATTAATTATTATGAGTTCACATGTTGCATTGAAAACAGTGTGTATTCTGATCAGCTGGCTTCTTTAGAAGCCAGCTGATCTGGATCTACACTGTTTACAAGAGAGTTGATATCTGCATGGTTTCATACTGTTTTTGAAAGTGTAAATTGTTTAAGCACAGAAAGGTATAAGCTAATCTGTACTATCAGACAAGTAAACTTTTCTTTGGACAAGTACATTATGGCAAATTACTTGTCCCTGGACAAGTAGAAAATTTACTATTTCCACACCCCTGCACACAAGGAATATGTACTAGTATGTCCAGATGTGTCTTACCAATCAGATACACGGTCACCATGCTGCAAGTATACAGGCCTCGTTGCCAGAAAATCTGATTGTGTTGAAGGTCACAGACCTGTAATTGTAAAAGGTGCACTGATTGGCTCAAAAGGTGGGTGGAAGCTCAGCACAATATTTAAGTTATAAAGTGCTTCGTAATTGGTCAATAATAAAATGACAGGAAAGTTATCATATTTATTAGACGGATATATATTTGCTGCACGTTTTGAAACAACGGCTCTATGCTTTTGTTGATTAGGTTTACTGGTGTGGCTTAGAAAAAAGGACCTTGCAGTTTGGTATTTTTTTCAATGAAATTTTCCTCTAATGTAGGGTGTTCACCTTCAGGGGCTAAAAAGTGGTAAAACATGGCGGTCACAATGGTATCTCGTTCTTGTTTATAGATTGAACTCGGTCCAATCTGTAATTCTATGGCAGCATCATTGTGCTTTAAGAGTTGTGAGGACCACAGCTTAGTTAAAGGCTAAAATGGATGTCTACGGAAAAACAGTTACAGGTCTGGGCACTGAATGCGTAAAATAAAACGGATTACCAGCATATACATCCGGGTAGTCCGATCAGGGCCTTTTGGAGTAAAAAAAAGGCTAAACTTGAGGGTTGAGCCTTACCTGGTTGTTAACCCGCAAGACAGTACATGTTTTCTTGTGGCATTTCTTGACTACTAACAAAAGCGCTGGGTGTTCACAAATGGGCTTCGTCGCGAGGAAACCTTTCTTCGGTGGTTTGCAAGCAATAAAGGCGCACACCAGCCTGCGCGTCCGCGCAGTCTGATCAGCGCCTTTGTTATTCGCTTTTTGTAAAGTATTATATCCATGCTTGATACAAACGAAATTTCAATTTTCTTGCTTGTCTCTGTAGCTGAGCTGGCTGGTTTGAATCTCGCTTTCTCGGAAACCCCGAAGACAGGTTTTCTCGCGTTGCGGCCCAAATGAGGCAAACATATTTTCTCAAGGCAAGGATCGAATTTATGCATTTTTTAAATATCTTTTAAAAAATGTATCACATTATGTCCATTTACATTAATCGTTTGTTTGGGGTCGTATACTGTATGAAAGGTCTTTCTAGGTGATTAATATCTACGCGATAGCTTGTTATTCCCAGATGATATACGTCGCAGGGCCACCATCGGCCCGCCAGTCATTAATCGCATATTAGAATTCATTCTATTTATAGACAATGTATAGTACAGCGGACTTTCACCTCCTCAGTCAAACTGATATTTGCCTCATGCCGTCATCTAGTTTCTCAACCGCTACACACTTAAAGGAGACAGCAACCCGAATAATAAGTATGTTATATCAGTAAGAGCTCTATGAACCATGAATTTTGATACAAGTATCATCAAAATCGGTTGAAAAATTGGCAAGCTATGGGCATTTAAAAAAATCAATATGGCCAACATTTGGCCGCCATTTTGAATATTTAATTAGTTTTCAGAATTTTTCAACTGCTTAATTTTTAGATATCACTACTATCACATCGTCTGTTTTTCAGCAGATATGTAGCTTTATACACAAGGAAAATGTTTCATTAAAGATTAATGCAAATTATTCATTGGTTTGTCTTTTATTTTAATTACGCATATTTAATTAGGCTGAGTGAAGTCACTAAGCCTACAATATGGCCGCTTCCATTACAGTCCATTTGCAAATATTCAAACGCCCATAACTTCCACATTTAACAACCGATTTAGACGAAACTGGTATCAAAATCCATGGTTTAATAAGATCGTTCATATAAAACACAGTAATCATCAGGGTTGCCATCCCCTTTAAAAACAATTTTCACAACTACATTCGAACCATGCATCCGTTTTTTTCTCTCAAAAAAGTGCATTCTTTCCTGTTTTTTCCTTTCAAATTTGCCTTTTTTGAAAAAATATTATTTTACGTGAATACCACCACCTGAGTGTCAAGCGGTCCAACGACATTAAGGTAAGGGTCAGGGTCTGACATTGTGTCGTATTTTCAAAAGACGACAAACCAAGAAACAAACTGTAAAAGTGTGAAGCATACCCAGCTATCGAGTGCACAACGATTATCGCGTTGGTATGACAATATGTAGTTATTTTCAGAGGTTTTACATATTTCCACAGCTTTTATTGGAAGGAAATGATTCTGCAGTAGTTATGCAGTGATTACAGCTATCAAAATATTTATATTTCTTCATATGAAATTTGCAAACACATGAGAAAAGGGTACTCATCGAATTATGTCATACATTTCACTTGCTATCGAGAAGGTTTCATTAGCGGATCCAGAGGGGGCTCCCAGCCCCCATTTGGTCCCGGTCCCCATTTTTAAATATCCTATGAAAATGAAATAATTTGGTCTCAGTGAGACCAAACTATTTCATTTTCATGGGATATTTAAGAAAATTGAGATAAATCAGCAAAGCGAACCCCATACCTTAATACATATGAACCCACTTTCCAGAAGTCATGGACCCGTTTGGCTCTGGGCTTCCATGCGTACTTTCAGCAGTAATCTACGTTGGTACCTTGTGAATATAGGAGCAGCATATGCCATCGTAAGACTGCGCATATCCACCCTCTCGTCTGAGCCTTCGCAGCTGGTCTGTGTGAAAAAACTAAAAGCCATGCAACAGGTTCATAGGTGAACATTTTCATTTATGAAATGGGCCAGCAACGTATAGGAACTATTCTGTCATCTGCTTAAATTTTCAAATTTAGCTTTCAAAAGTACTTCAAAAATATAATCAGTCAAACGCTTTGGGTCCAGAGCATGCCGAGCCTTTTCGGGGTTCACTGTTTGCAAAGGTAAAACAGCAGGTCGCACTGTCAGCCTGAGACAAACAGGATCACCAATTTTCCCAACCCTTTATATACAGCGGTCGCTGTTTTTGCTGGCCCAAAAATTATAAAACTTTTTCATGCTTACCTCAACCGAGCATGCAATAATAGTGCTCATATATGTTAAAATGCCACCAAAATTGTTGACATTTTAATATTTATGAGCAGGATAAATTGACATATGAGAAGGTTTCAAAGCAAAAAATGTATTTATTTTTCTGTTTTTAGAGTTTATGAGCAATTGAAATTTCATGCTAAGTTGAGTTGAGCATGAACAAACCTCGGGACCTGGACTAGTCTGCTCCTACACTTTATATGAGGAATTCAGTTTTTCACCTGAAATGTCTCAACAGTTTAGCTGCAGCAATTTGTTCCATTTAAATAAGCGCGCTTTCTTTGAACTTTAGTTTATTACCCATTAATTGGGTCACCTGCTTTCTTCCCCTATTATTTCATCGTTAATGTTTGATATTCGTTTGAAATTATGTTTAAAATTTTAAACATATGTGCATTTATGGCAATTGACACAGAAATAAAAGGTTTTCAAACGCATTTTCGGCTAACTTTTTTGAATGGAATAAAATATGTTAAACTCTTTCACCGCTAGTGGCGTTATTTGTCGCCATGCTGATAACCTTTGCAAACAGTTTGGACACATTAGTTGTTAATTGAGGGGAGCATGGTGGCAAAGAACAGGTGTGCACCTAAGGATACAAGAATAATTAAACGTTTTGGTTTGTAAAAACGGGATACAAAAATTAATAACAATAAGAAAGAGGGCAAAGATCAGGAATCGATACAATCAAGCACCACACCTGACTCAGGATACCAATGGGAAAGCGACAACTTCACAATTAGACATCACAAATGAGAGCCAAGAGGTCAGCCCTTTCATGGTTTGAAAAAAACACACATGCAATTTAAATATCATTGAGTATTCAACATTAAAGTTTTTTACAGTGAATTTCGATTGCGTTCTAAATTGTCCTACTCAGAGATTACTCTATGATCAACTGGTCCCTCATCAACTTAAAAAAATAAATTGTCAGATTTGGACCCCCTCTTACAAAACTTTCTGGATCTGCGCATGAGCATCCAGGTTTGTTTTTCTTTTTGTGGTCAATCTTGGATATTTTTCTTATGCTGAGCCCGGTCCTGATTTTTTTCTTCAAAAAATCTCTAACCAATAAAATCAAATGGTCGCTCTCTTATCAGTTTTTACTGTTTGGGAAAAATAAAAAAAAAGCTTCAAGGTTTCTTAGTTTTTTTTTTGTGGCGGACGGTAGGTCCGACACATCTAGTTTAAGTTAATACCTATTTATCTAAAAATCTATTGGACAATATAAAATATGAGTTCATCAATGTTCATTGGATAAGTAATTTGCATATTTTATTTAGTGCTCTCAAGGGCCAACGTCGAGCGTGATATATAAATCTTCAGCCCAGTTCAAATGAGCAATTATATATTTTAGAAAAGAGTACATTATGGCAATACGGACGTAAAAACCTTCAAAATTAGAGAGAACCTACAATATAAGAAAACAGCAGACTCAGTTTTATTGAGTCTGTTCATGAGAACTAATGGAAAGTGCAACAAATATCACGCCCCCTGGCACCGGCTTAAGCGGTATTCTGCTTTCCATCAGAGCCCAATGTTCCTGAAGGACCAGAATATAAAAAATATCAACACTATACGATATTTTGTTTGTTTGTTTGATTTGATTCCTTACGTCCCATCAACAATCTTTCCGTTATAAAGGGACAGGTCTTCCTGGGTTGAACCAGTACTAAGCTAGGATTAATGCTCTTGCTCAAGGACACAACGCAGTGACGCCGGTGAGGCTCGAACCCGCGGCCCTTCGGTCTCGAGTCAAGCACTCTACCACTGAGCCACTGCGCTCCCACTATACGATATAGGAGTCGCTGTGGTGTAGTGAATAAACCGCTTGCCTTGTAAACCAGGGATCGCAGGTTCGATTCCCGGCTTCACCAGTCTGTCAGATGAGACTTTAAACCGTGGCCCCGTCTCCATATGACCTTAGCTGTTGGTGGAACGTTTAACACAAACACAACAACAACACTATATGATACTATTTTGGGTTCTGCGATATTCAGTAATCACTATTGTGTTTGATCGATAACTACCATCGATAGAAACAAGACATTAATTTAAAAAAAAAGTCAAACGAAATAAAGGCTTTTCCTTTAAGGTGAGATTGTTTAAATTCATTTTTTTTACTTCCTGCAGAGCTTCCCAAATCCCCCCATAACTATAAGGTTGATCCCCAGATCCCTGAAAATAATTACCAGTGCTTCCCAGCCACATAAAAAAAACAAATAGCTCTTATCTCCAGGTCCTCAAAACCCCTGGGGCCCACATCCAGACCCTCAGTTATATCCAATGGTTCTTTCAATGAAGGACAGATTATGTCGCGCCTGCATGGTTCCAATGTACTGCGATTGCATTTATTGCACTGCCTCACTAGGCAATAGAATATTTACGTTAAGATAATATCAAGCTTCTGAAAAAAGTATGCATCCAGTCTTATCTCCGCCACTTATCTATTTTAAAGATATATAGAGGATCTTACATGAGTGCTCATGTTTTATTGAATTTATTAAACGAGTTGGGGGAAAAGAGATAAAATGCGAGGCTTGCCGAGCATTTTATCTCTTTTTCGCAACGAGTTTAATAAAAATAAATAATACAAGAGCACGAATGTTAGATTCTATTTATCAAATACTTTGAAATCGTATTTCTGACGTAAAACGTTATAATTTTGTCATGTATGTACGCAACGTTGTTATGGACGTCATAACGTTTCCCGAAAATCGATAAACCACTAGTGGTTTACAGATTTTATTGCATGGCGTTTTTTCACTCCCAGACGCGACGTCATATGATAATCCATGTTATAAGATATCCTGTTAGTTAACAAGGTACATGTATGCGTGATGGACGGAATAACGTACGCAATATATACAGGCCCCCCCCCTCATTTTAAGGGCATATACAAACCGTTATAAATGGTTATTGTTATATAAAAACGTGGGAAAACGTAAATTGATATTAGTAGATCATATATTAGCAGGGTCTGAAAAATGCATCATTCAATTAAATAAGCATAAGACGCGCTTGTCTGCAGCATTGGTAAACACAGGTAGTTAGACATGGCTTTGATTGGTGTCAAACACATGTTAAAATATTCCATGCTTATCAGCAAGCGTGGGAAAACTCCAATGTCTCACTGAACTATTTCACATATTTTTGGTGTCTGTCTCGGTGCCATTATCTTAATTAACCCAACAGTGGGGTAGAAATTATTTTTTTCTTGGGGGGGGGGGGGGGGGGGGGGGGGGGGGAGTCAGCGTTTACGCATCGATAAAATAAAAATAGAAGACTTTTGTTCTATGCATTTACTTATAACATGTTTTAAACTCATTAGATCCAACAGAATTGTGAGACATGCACTTTCAGATCATTTTCTTAAAACAATGTAAACAATCATTAGATTAACTGGGAAAATTTCTGAAATAATTCATTTTACTGTCTTGTTACAAGTAATTCTTCAGAGACAGACAATACAAAAGCTAACTCTTTGCCTACTAGCCAGAAGGGTCCTGGGCCCGAGGTTTAACCGTTATAAAACTTTTTTCATGCTCAACTCAGCTGAGCACGAAATTTATCCTGCTAATAAATGTTAATATTTATATAACATTTATTAGCAGGATAAATACTACATCATCTGAGACACTTTAAGCTAGAACCGTCTTCATATGCTGATATGCCGGTATTTTAGTGCTTATGAGCAGTTGAAATTTAGTTTTCAGTCGAGATGAGCATGAAGAATGTTTTATAACCTCAGAACCTGGCTTTTTTCTTCTGGTGGTCCACCCTATATGTTTTTATTACGAAGCCCAGTACTGATTATTTTGTTCAAAACTCTTCTCACCCACCCCTCCTCCGTAAACTATCCAATAGTCGCTCCCTAAAAACACTGTACGACCTTGTGTGAATGTGGAATGGAGTTTTGTTGTTCTTGGTTCATTGTTTGTCTTTGCTTCCATTGTGTTTTGGTTTTTATTTTTTTATTCCTGGTTTGTGAGAATAATTTGTGTAGTATATAGTTTGACATTCATCTTGCTGAGTGAGAGGGAGCTGGCCCCGAGATTATTTTTTATGATCAACTCAACTGAGCATCTCACAAAAACTACAATACCGACAAATAAAGAAGTTTCTTGCTTTAGGTCTCTCAGATGTTATCATGCTAATAAATGTTAAAATGCCAACAATTGTTGGCATTTTAACATTTATGAGCACCATAAATTTCGTACTCAGCCGAGTTGAGCACGGAAAAAGTTTTATAATCTCGGGGCCTGGTTTTGTGATAATAATTTGTGTAGTATATAGTTTTGCAATCATCTTGCTGAGGAAGAGGCAGCTGGTTGCTTTACCTTGTATTCTTGCTCTTCATGCGTGTGGCTTTGTCTGTGTTCAAATGCCTCCTCCACATGGTTCCGTGGGTCGCTCTGTGATATATCTGTGGTATTCTGTTCTGGCCATACTCATTTGTTCTTTTGGGTTAAAACTTGTATTTTAATGACACTACCAACTGGATAGTTTTGCATGCTTTTTTGACGTCTGCTGCCATTTTTCAGTCATCTATCAAAGTGTCAAACAGTTTGGATCCGGATCAGGCCCGACAATTTGTCGGACCTGATCTGGGTCCGAACTGTTTTCAAAGGTGATCAGCAGACTGCACAAATAGGTAAAGAGTTTTAATAAGCAAAATTCTAACATACGAGGGTCATCCAATAAATAGAGAGAATTTCCTTATAGTATAAGAATTTGTACCACTTTAACATCACCAATATAACCATAAGGTGGCATAACTTGTTGCGTATGCAACAACATATCTAAAAGTTTGACAGAATGTGATGTCACTTGTTGCTTAGCAACGCAAGCACGTACTTAAAGCTTACCTGGCCGGATGACTTAAATTGGTTGCCATGGTTACTGGCATGTGCAGATCGGTTCCAAAAAGCATATATTCTATAACCTACAACATAAGGTAGTTACTCTGTAAAATTCATTGACTTCTTATGAAAAATGTCAAATTGACAGGTACATTTAGCATAAAAAAGCGACAAAAATGCAAAATTGTGGAATCAGAAATGGGGGTATGGGCCATGAATTTCCCCTTAAATTATTGTTGGTTGGTATATAAGTTTTAAATCGCCCAAATATTATTAGATATATTCTATATTTCAAAACAGTATCGTCAACAAACATGTATTCCATGTGTCCATTGTTGCCTAGCAACAGAAAAATATAGACTTAACACATAGTCCATTTTTTCACAATTGCCTTGTTGCCAGGCAACCAAGACTTACTGGTACATGCTAAAAGCCACATTTTATATGAAACATTGAGAACAATTAAACTATAACAGATTTAAGGACATTCTATGTTCAGATAAATGAAAATAATTAAATGTCAAACTCTGTTTCTTTAGCATTAGGTTTTTGTACGTGGAAAATCTGGCCAGGCTTGCTTTAGTATCACTTTTTCGTTGCTAGGCAACAAGCGACCTCACTTTTCAACAACATTTTGGATATGCTGCTGCATGCTCAACAGATTATGCCATCTAATGATTACATTTGCTATGTTCTAATGGTCAAAACTCTTGCATTCTAAGGAAATTCTCTCTATTTATTGGATGACCCTCGTACCAAGCTTCTCAAACAAATGAATTTTTAAACTTAAAGAATTTACATGTAAAACGACATGATGTATGTATTAAGGTTATATCAACAATATGTGTGTTGCTCTCATCGGTATGCTGGGACATAACAGAATATCATATATCACCACAACAGTGAATAACATGTCGGTCAATCTTTCACCGAAAAATTGTTTTCAACTTAACAGGTTCAGCTCAATGCTTATTGGTACAATGGCTAGCCCATCTGAATACTTGTCAAGTTCTACAGCCATTGTGTCAGTTAAAGGGGACAGCAACCCTAATATTAAGTATGTTTCATCAGAAAGAGCTCCATGAACCATGAATTTTGATACAAGTATCATCAAAATCGGTTGAAAAATGGGCAAGTTATGGGCATTTGAAGAATTCAATATGGCCAACATTTAGCCGCCATTTTGAATATTTAATTAGTTTTCAGAATTATTTCAACTGCTTAATTTTTAGTTATCACTACTATCACATCATCTGTGTTTCAGCAGATAAGCAGCTTTATACATAAGGAAAATGTTTCATTAAAGATTAATGCAATCATCCATTGGTTTGTCTTTTATTTTGATTATGCATATTTAATTAGGCTGAGTGACGTCACTAAGCCTACAATATGGCCGCTTCCATTACAGTCCATTTGCAAATATTCAAACGCCCATAACTTCCACATTTTTCAACCGATTTACATAAAACTGGTATCAAAATTTATGGTTTATTAAGATCTTTCACACAAGATATAGTAATTATCAGGGTTGTCGTACCCTTTAAATAACACTATTATTTTTTCGGACTCGACAGTGCTAACTGTACTATTCATTATCTGAGGTTTTTACTAACGATCTTGACCCCTAACTGTGGTATAAGTCAAAAATCAACATATATACAGGTCCATTAAGAAAGTTATTTCACTACGCAATATTTCAAAAGTGTTTTCACATGTTTATTATAAATTAACGGTCTATGTTTTACCATACATGTAATTTAATTCTCATGCCATTTTATTTCTATAAAACATCAGACAACATTTCTATATAAATATAAAATACATTCCTATGAAAACACAATAACATACTTTAAATACATTCCTGGACCAATGAAAACACAACTACAACCTTGTACGCCTATATTGTAAAGGTACTATTTCGTTGCACCTCCATTTACTTTAATAAGATCTGCAATTTGCCTTGGCTTTGAATTGTAAAGTTCATCCAGGATGTTTGGTGCTACACTATACCACGCTTTACATATTCACTTCCACATATCTTCTTTTTTACATGGCATTTGGTTACCGAACTATTTCTGCATTATGTTTTATGGGATTTATATCTGGCAAATTGCCTGCCCATTCCAGTATTCTTTACATTCTAGGAATATTCTAGTACTTTTAGTGTTGTGGCATGGCGCGATGCCATGCACAGAGATATATCCCTTCTGTGGGAGCATAACACATTCACCTACCATTTCAATATGATGAATAATATCAAGAGAGAAAACTCAAGATTTACAAGTATATCTGCAACAGCAATATTTATCTATCTAATCAGCGTTTGACGTTTCAGCTTCAATATGAGAAGTAGACGTACCACGACCTTTCTACTTCAAAATATTGATGCAGAACGCAAAAAATGAGCCAGTCGGGCTTGAACATCTGTGTTATAGTAAATATAAATAAATGCGTGAAACACTTTTTTCTAGAGCTTAATATCATATTGTAAACAAAGTCAAAAGCTTTTGCTGATCTATAGACATGAGGATTTATCTCCCCGAAGGCCACAAGGCCGTGGTGAATATCACTTTAAGGGTAGATAAAACCTTATGACTACCAAGATTGTAATCAATAACTGTTTTGTTATTATGACTTTTCAACTGTGAATGAAAACTTTCTACTTTCACTTTTGTAACCAGATTTGTATTGTTGAAGTTATGTTCAAATAAAGGTATTTCTCATAAATTTTAGCGACTGTTTTTTAAATATATTTATCATATGACGTCGCGTCTGGGAGTGAAATAACGCCATGCAATAAAATCTGTAAACCACTAGTGGTTTATCGATTTACGGGAAACGTTATTACGTCCATAACAACGTTGCGTACATGATGACAAAATCATAACGTTTTTACGCCAGAAATGAGATTTCAAATAATTTGTCATATGATAAATAGAATCTAACATTCGTGCTCTTGTATTATTGAATTTATTAAACTCGTTGCGAAAAAGAGATAAAATGCTCGGCTAGCCTCGCATTTTATCTCTTTTTCCCAACTCGTTTAATAAATTCAATAAAACATTAGCACTCATGTAAGATCCTCTATATATCAATGTAACATTTCTCCTTTTGAAATGTATATGCATTATCTGAATTTATCATATGACGTCGCGTCTGGGAGTGAAATAACGCCATGCAATAAAATCTGTAAACCACTAGTGGTTTATCGATTTACGGGAAACGTTATGACGTCCATAACAACGTTGCGTACATAATGACAAAATTATAACGTTTTTACGCCAGAAATGAGATTACAAAGTATTTGTCATATGATAAATAGAATCTAACATTCGTGCTCTTGTATTATTGAATTTATTAAACTCGTTGCGAAAAAGAGATAAAATGCTCGGCAAGCCTCGCATTTTATCTCTTTTCCCCAACTCGTTTAATAAATTCAATAAAACATGAGCACTCATGTAAGATCCTCTATGTATGATGTAAATAATAAAATAACATTTTAAATTTTGTCTATTCAAACAAAGAAAAATTAACAAACAATATAATTTGTAATATGCATTTTCACTTTTGTATCTAGATTCGTAACAATAAAGCTTGAAGTTTGACATCTATACATGTTTATGTTAACTTATCTTAGCTCTCTAGAGGAGGATAAAAATATGGACGTTAAATCAAACGTTTACCTAACGTAATAAAACGTATCTACAACGTTATTTTTCCGGGCTACTAACATGGCTAATGAATGACGTCAACTTATGTTTGAGTTGAGTAGAAATCAGTTTGAGTTGGTCTAAACAGATGGCCTAGATTTTAATTTACTCTTTATATAGCACTAACAACCGAACTATGGGTATTTTCAATGAGAAACTTTTGCCTGGATCAACTTTTTCATATTCAGATTTCCCGTGCTTTATCTTTAGAAAGTAGAATGCTCTTCAATTTGGTGATTGTGTTTTAGATTGATGATTGGCAGTTATCAATTAAAAACTTTAAAAAGCGACCCTAGCAGACAGATAAATGCATATGCACCGATATGGCTTCGTCAGTATGGCGTTGCACATATGCGATAAGTACCAAAGTCCCATGTGCTATCAAACACCTCTGATTATCATGAAGGACCAATTTTCTTCATTATAAAAATCGTCAGGACTCAAAATTAAAATTAAAGTCGACCTTAACCAAGTATTGATATTTCAACATGTTTTAAATGTTTATCGATGTCAAAGATGTCGCTGTACCATAAGATACACGAAAAAAATTGATTTTAATTATTTTCGAAATCCTTAAAAATCAATACTTATCTATGGTCGTCTTTAACTTTATAGAGACATTCAAAAATGACGATTCCAGTAATAGAATTTCTCCAGATTTTTCGAACCTATTTTCTGTTAAAATACAAATGAGTAAGAAAGGGTTTTTGATATTAAACTGATAAATTTGGTAAAAGAACAAAACATTTTAAGAATTGGATTTCAAGATTTCTGTATTTTATTGCATTGAAAAGGAGATCAAAGCTAAAGGCTGGGAAGTCATCAGGTCTGGATGGAGTTGAGGATGAAATGTTTAAACGTAGTCAGACGTTTTTGGTTTCATATATAGCAAAACTTTTAAACATAATTTTATCAATTTACCAGTATCTTAACAGATGGAAAATTGGCTATATAATTTATGAAAGTCGCCTTATAAAGGAGACGGCCATTTAAATCCTTCAAATTATAAGGGTATATCAATAAAGTTATTCTACAGTATTTTTAATAGCAGACTACAGAAGTGTTTTGAAACTGTAACTTATAAGCTTGATCGGTTGATTTTGAAGAAGGGTTTGGCTCTGTTATTCATAGTGTAATGCTAATATATCTGGTTTATTTTACAATTTTATTAAGAACAATGTATCAAGATCAAATTAGGAAACAGTTTATCTGAACATTTTCGCCAACATTTGGTTTAAGGCAAGGAGATAATCTTAGCTCCAACCTGTTTAAGTTTTGATGCATCGGACGACCAAGTGGAGCTAGGTTATATCAGTTTAAGCTGTCTTTACGCCAATGACCTAGCTATTCTTACTTTCTACATCTGAGACAGGATTACAAAACTGTAATTATCCAGTCAATTTAAAGAAGACTGATACATGTATCATTATTTCAGTAGAAGTGGGTGAAAATCTAAAACTATTGTTTCAATTAATGATATTGAAATTAAGGAAGTTCAAACATATAAATATATGGGTATCTTATTCTCATCATCTGGTACTTTTTCGTGCTGTCAAAATAATTTTTATTTTCTGCGATTCTATGCCAGGACCAGTGCGGAAATTAGCCACCAACAGTTCGTTGTAGAAACCACCGGTGCTTTTACATTAACCAGTGTGATAACTGTTAATCCTTGTTTAGTTCTGGTTCAACCAGGAAGACCCATCCCGACATAACTGAAAAAGTGTTGACTGGGACGTAAAGAACCAAATATGTCTAAGTATCTGAGGCAGTATATTATATACAGGGTTGTGTCATGCCCATTTAATTAATGTTTATAAATTGTGTGTTAAGTTGTTAAAGAGGGCCCCAAGGAAGACTGATTCTGCCAATTGGGTCACCCTCTTTAAATAAAGAATACTTACTTATGGCTCATAATATTAACATGCTGTGAGTTTGGGGTGTGGTAAGGCATTATGTATCGTTTGTTACATGTGCTATATTGATTAACATAATGTATATACGTTCATTATCCCAGTGACCATACGTTTTGGTGACGAAGACGTCTTTTGTGAGTTTTGGTGACGGAGACGTCTGAGACACGTGTTTCGGACGTTTATCAGCAAAACTGACGTCTGCAGGACATCTCAAAACGTTTTGAAAACTAAATGCAAACGTGTTTGACCTCTTCAATTTGTAACGCTTTTGGAGTGACGCACACGTCTTGTGTAAAGAACGTCTCCGTCACGTTCAGGAATCATTAGCACACGTTTTAAAACAAGTTCACTGCAGATTTATATTTTTCAATATAGTTTTAAACACAGTTTGAACGCCAAACAAAGACGTCATTGTTTTTGGATTACCATCACGTTTTAAACACGAATTAAAACGTTATTAAAACATCCCCATGCAAGGGTGTCGTTAGGTCTTCATCAAGATTTGAAAACTAGATGCAAACGTGTTTGACGTCCGCTTTTTGAGTGACGCACACGTCTTGGATAATAAAACGTTTCAGTCACGTTAGGAATTACTAGCACACGTTTTTAAAACGAGTTCACTGCAAATTAAAATGTTTTTTGCAGTTGTGAACATAATTTGAACACCAATCGAAGGCGTCATTGTTTTGGGATTACCATCACGTCTTAAACACGAATCGAAACGGTATAAAAGCGTCCTCGTCCTCGTGCAAGGGTTTCGCTAGGGCTTCAACACGTTTTAAAAACTAAATGCGAACGTATTTGACGTCTTCAATTTGTAACGTTTTGTGAGTGACGAACACGCGTTATATGGAAACGTGTCAATAGTGTTAGTGGAAACGTCTCCATCGCGGCGTTCAGGGTACGTATATAGAAAGACAGTTACAATTTTTAAAACGTTTTCCTTACAGATTTGCAATGTTCCACGGCAGGTAAGGGGTTACAAAAACGTCTTGAACACTAAACAAAACGTTAAAAAATACGTGTTCATGTAGGGTTTCTATTTAGTCTTCTGCACGTTTTGAAAATGAAATTTAAAGGTTCTGGACGTTTTCAAAATGTAACGCTTTTGGGGTGACGATCACGTCTTAAACACGTTTTACCTGGGAACGTCATCGTCACGTTCTGATGACGTCGAATGGTTCACATCTTCACCAGTGAAGATTTCGTCGCATCTATCTTTCGACAAATCGTAATCCTTTCGTATGACAAGATGAATGGTTCACTAGGATGTGCCTTATTTAATTGTTTTTGGCTAATCAGAATCAAGCTTTCGTTTTTTTACTTTTACATGCGTGTTTAAATTTTTTATTAATTGTGATTAATATGCTGCCCATTGGAAAAAACCGTATTTTATTCTATTCTTCTAAATTTGGGGCCAGAACAAAATGGTTGTGCACTCTGATACACATGTTTACATTTTAACTCATACATGCAATGTTATTTCTTCGTATGGTTTAATGTCCGATTGGACATTTAGTTGAATTAAAGATAATGGATAATGAGCATGTGTTAAACAAGATTTGTATACATGTGTTTAACCTATTAAGGTCGAACGGACTTTCCTATCGTCATTTTCTGGACGAGTCTATTTCCAATTTTAGGGGTGTTGTGTAGTATTTTTTCCTTTTATTAAAATTCTTAAAGAACATCTTATAAACAAACGGTGAAGAGACTGATCAGACGCCGCATTATGCAATACAATGCGGCGTCTGAAGTTGGTCAGAACTGTGCCTATGTCCCATATAAGGACGCTGTGCTTATGTATATGGATTAATCGTATAAGGTGAAAACGTCAAAATTTACGAAGCCCACTCGAGCCCTAATCGAGCCCACTCGAAGCCCACTCGAGCCCACGAGGCAAGCCTCGTGATGCCAAACAGTGACCCTCTATCCCATTCTCATACTCATGATTGATTCTTATATTCTATGAATGCAATTTAAAATAATTATACTGAGACAGGGCATGATAGTTGGTATTTATCGCATTTCAATAAACGACGGTTTAGATGAGCCTCCTCGAATGCGCAGAGCCTGCGCTGCTTGCATGTCCAAAGTATGGGTGTAGATGAATTTAAAAGAAAAAATACCATTATGGATACATCAGCATGGGTGTTTAAAGTTTTTTTTCGCACATGCGATCAGTAGCAGCATCCCATGTTCTGGCCCATATACATACAAGACATCATTGTTCATTAGCTTTTTTTTAGATTAAACATATTATATTGCATAAGCAAACAAAGGGATTGGACACAAGTGATTACAACATTAGATAGTCCTTTCCCAAGCATAACAACAGATTATATCAGTTACAATGGTGGTTACAATAATGTTTAAAGCATACATATACAATCACACATACCATCATGCTCCCATACCGTGGCACCCCTGCTGCTGAAACAAAATTGCAAAGAATGCGTGTGGACAGGGATGCCAATTATTCAAACCTCTGTGAGTCTTTAATGAGTTTGATAGCGAACTGAATTATTGATCTGTTTATATTCTCATCATAATTATGAGATCCTGCAGTCAGTACAGCATTGTTTATTTGATCAGTTACAGGACGTTTTACCTCAAAGATTTAATAACCTTATTTTCCAAATCCCCTTTAGAAGCCGACTCTTTCAAACTGAGGCACAGGGCCAATGACTGATGAGCTATTATACAGGTGTGTGTCCGATGAGGAAACATTTTTAACATTGAACATTTGTTGTATACGACTAAAAATAGCAGGTACGTTCTGACATATGCTACTACTACGATAGAATAGATTCTCAGAATGCCATGTTTTTGCCTAAAATAAACACTCCACGGAGTCACTGACATGAAAATGAATTCCATACATAAAACACTAAGCGATTAGCTTCATAACACTTTATAAATGAATAATAAATCATTACACTGGAACTTGTACCGTATACCATATCGCGGCGTCAAGCGAATACTATGATCAGTCAGTGATTCAGCACAGACTGATCATAGTATTCGCTTGATGCTGTCCAGTTCCTTTGAAGAAAAACGTAAGTAAAGTTTCTTTTGGTATTGCCTCATTGCAGGCTGGGATGTTTTTTTCATTTTCGTCGTCTGTTGATTTTTTTTAGTAGTATTTTCAAAACATCTTTCAGGAATACCAATAGAATGTCAAACAGTTTTGGTGATCTGATTCCAAACTGTTTGCAAAGGTCATCAACACACGACAAAGGTCGCCACTTACGAGCGTAGAGCTAAGGCGAGTTGTTAGTTTCAGCCACCCACATATTGAAAGGTACGTTTACTACGTCTCAGTTGATGACCAAGTACCTCAGCGGATTCTACGAACGTGAAAACATGATGATATTTATCAACACATCTAAAAATATAGAACAACTATAACACTTTCTCTTAATAGATCAGCTATAGATAAACACAATTTCCCCGCCTCTAAAACTACTCCTTCTAACTGCTGATATCTTTTACAAACAGTTTTAGACCCAGACCAGGTCTGACAAAAACGAAGCAAAGTTAGTTGAACATTCAATTGTTTCATGCAGAGACTAGATGGAATCATGAGATAACTTCGGTTTAAAGTTGCAATGTAGTACCTTGTAGAGTCCCATTATCGTGCATGACCACAAGAGAGTATGGTTGTTCAATGCGATTAGCTCCAATGGAAACTTTGATATTTAATGTCTAATTCAACTTTAAGAGGAAACCATTGCTACTTTAAACATTAATTGGGCTATAACCAGGCATGCAGACTATCGCATAATATCCATACTATAACCCCACTCTTTATAACGCTTGATGCTCCTTTTGAACTGATCAGAAAAAGGAATTCTTTTAACTAGATTACCATAAAACACCGGCTCAGCAGATATGACTTGTTGCAGAAGAGTGTTCAAGTCAAGCCAACATTGTATTTAACGATCAACTCTGAGTGTCGAATTTAGAAAACGCTTTACGAAGTTTATGATATCGATAGCCTTGTTTTAGTTACTTAGCAGTCAAATAAGTTCTTAAAACGATTATCCTTTGGAAGCAAGGAATACACCAAAAAAAAACTGAAAGTGTAGAGTGGTACAAGTTTTCTGGGCCAGACTAGTTAGTTTCGGTCTCAACAATGACTTCAAAGTGGTTTCAAAGTTCCACAATGGAATACATTATCCCAAAGGACAAGAACATAACCCCCACCCCCCTAAACAATTAGGTTTCTATAGTGTAGTCACTTACATTTGAACATACTCTTTCAAAATAAATAAACTGAGCAATATATACCTTAAGAAGGAAAGAGAGGACTATCTTCATACAGAGGAACTATTTGAGCCTTGACCTATGATTTCCAAATCCAATGGACATGTGTAGACTCAGACAAGCCTGTCCAGCCTCCTTTTAAGCATAGAAATTTCAAATGATGGTCAGTCAGTAGTTTAACACTCATAGAATATTCAAGTGACTAGCAAAGGCTCTGATCAGACTGCGCGTATGCGCAGGCTGATCTGAGACTTTGCTGGTCGCACATACCACATTGTTCGAAATATCATCGCGGCTTATTTCGAAATTTATAACGTTTAACGTAAATTTTAGATGAAACTATGCCATTTGTGATGGAGAAGTCCAAGTTATCTAAATGGGCAATTTGGCAAACAGTGAAGACCCAGATGAAATTCATTAGAATACAAAATAACAAGGGGGAATAACTATGATAGGACCTGTCGATCGCATCCTTTAATTGCGACAGGGAAATATCTGATCAGACTGTCACGGTGGCTCATTTTTTTCTCCCAAAACAACTTTTTTTCACGCAACGTCTCAAGTGATGCTATAAATAATAAATGTATTTTATGGGGTCATGCCATGTTAATGAGCATGTCTTTAATCACTCGATTAGTATTCTTAAATCATATAATTATGCCACAACATGACAAAGCCAACGGAACTGTAGATATGTCTAGCCAAAGACTATCTCGGTCTGAAAAATCAGTCAGTATTCCCTTCGAGCTCAAGTTGATGACAATGTCCCAAGTTTCAGGCATACAAACAGTGAAGTCTCTGACCAGACTGCGCGGATGTCAAGGCAGATTCGAGTCTTCATTCGTCGCAATGTCGTTTCTAAGGTTTGGCATGCAGCGGCTCATTTATGATAAGCATAAGCAACGTTTTTCCCACAGATTTACATACATTAAGATATTCATCGCCATTTCGGTTTGTTTTTAAATATTGACTTTCTGATCATGAATAAAGTTTATGGCGCATTAATTCAAAACCCACTGCTATCTAATATATGTGTGTTTGGCTTGGACACCGAGCAGACTGTGCTGTTGGACAGTGCCCACGTTGTTTACTGAACTGTTTGGGGCATGGATGTAAACAAGGGTAGCACAGACTTCCTATTTGGTTTGGTTTAATTCCCAACTTGCTGCATGAATTTCCCACACTAGAAAACAATTTTCACGAACTAGGTAATATTTTGTTAAGCTTAAAAATGACATTACTGGATTAACACATATTTTGATGTAATCCATTTTGAATTCTGTGGGAAATCCAACAAATCCTGGTGAAGGCATGTGCACTTCTACTTATACGAGCACTTATGCACGTATTGTGAACATCGGGTGAGAGATCATGGCAGCGTCATATCTACGAGGGTCATTTTTTATGTTCGTAGAATGGTAGATTTAATGAAAACGGCGAAAGTAAATGCATACACCATGCATATATTTGGAAAGATTGAGCTTTTATCTATACATGCAATCTAAAATTATTTCAAAATGCATTACTTGAATGACTTCTAAGAGGCAAAGACATACCTATATATCGCACACTAGGAGTATGGTAGAAATATGACATTTATGGACTTAGTCTCTGACAGAACGTTTGTAACAATTGCATGAAAATAGGTACATAGCCATACACAGCTTCTGAAAATTTGGCTGCAGATCAAGGACACCATGTACTACAATATTATATAAACATTATAGCATATACGCAGCAATTATTGCATATGGAAGATTTGTTTGGAATCTCAGCAAATTGAACAGTGGGCATATAAACTTTTATTGTAAAAAGTTAACACAAGTGGAAGTTGGATACAGACTTTTGAATGTGGCTTAATATATTAGCTGTTAAGTAGTATTATAATTTTTCTTGTTTATATGGTAGATGGAAGTGTTATTGTAACTTTCATCCCCAAACAAAGTTAATACTATTGTTTTATTAGAAATGAGCTGCAAAATAAATAGCCTAGGGGGTGCTAAAATTCCTTATTTTGTACAAAAATGGCGTCATGGAGCGTTACTATATTTTGACTGTGCATGGCGACACACCCCGGCAGAAAAGCATATAATGACTAGTCGAATCCCGAAATGGCTTATTTTGTAAATACTGTATTTTACTACAGTTGCGAGACACAATGACGAACTTTTGAGTGAAAGTTACAATATGTGCCCATTAAAATGATAATGCGGGAGAAAAACAAAGCAGTTTCTTCAAAATGGCGTAACATCAAATGTTTCCGATATCTGCTCTGTGAAGTAGTTTGTTCCCAGTGTCCTTTTACAAAATAACTCCAAAAAGATTCAGGAGAATGTTGTTATTTTTTCAGTCAGCGATGAAAGTTCGAAGTCCTAGTGGACATGAACAGTTCTATTCAACTGACCCCGAGGTTATAAAACTTTTTCACGCTCATTTTAACTGAGCATGAAATTTCAACTGCTCATAAAAACTAAATTACTGAAATAATTTTTTTTCTTGTTATAAAACACTTGTCAACATTGGTTGGCATTTTACATTTAAGAGCAGTATAAATGTTATGCTCAGTTGAGAAAAGCATGAACAAAATTGTATAACCTCGCGGCCTGATTACGCGGTTTGTATCACGTATGCGTTTGTATGCTCATTAAGAAAGTTAATGTGAAATGATAACTTATATACATGGTGGATTTAAGATAAGTAGGTAATCCCGCATGTGTGTTCATTCTATGCCACCCAGGTAATATACGCTGTTTGGTTTCTTTTGATCAAAATTTGATACGCAACTCAGCAAATTACGTTTACTATATTTCAACCATTCAGTATTTTATTCATCCATTAATTGGTAGTATTCAGAGCATCCTCTTGCGCTTACGGTCAATTTTAAGTATAAACTGATAGATTATATTTTTCAAGTACATTACATTAAAAAGCATACAGTGGAATATCGGTTACCTGCTACTGTATAACCTTTTCAAATTCCGTCCATATTGCCGTAATAAAGTTTGAGTTGATCGTTTACCCCCCCCCCCCCCCCCCCCAAAATTTCTTACATTCAATAAAATATAAACTAATTTCAAAATGCAGGCATTGAAAAGTTCCAGGTATCTGCTATCAAAGTGCATGTTTAGTTTAAGCCACGCTTAAATGGTTATAGTGAGAAAGAGGTCAAAGATCAGGAAATGATACAATCAAGCACAACACCTGAACCAAGATACCAATGAGAAAGTGACAACGTCACAATTAGACATTACAAACCATATCATGTTTGATATCTTGTTAAAGAAATATCTTTTCTCTATGCTATGGAACAAATTTCATGAGGATATTATAATGCAGACATGAATGATACCATTGTGAATACATGTACTGTTTGTATACTGGAAAATGCAAAATTTCAGTTGGAAATATAACATTTTACTTTTTGAAAAGTGTATAGAGCATTAACAATAGTTCATGAAATTGAATAATTTTGTACCATTTGGTAGGCCACAATCTGGTTAAGTTATTATACAATTGATGACCGAGTTGGATGTTTATAACAACTAAATACTGGAACAGCAATACCAAAACCGTCTTGAAAGCAAAGCAATGCGCTATTTCTTTCGACTAAAAATCGCATGTTACAATGCACGTATTTTTAAATTTATAACCGACAGCAGTTTAAAAATGATGTGCGTTGGTACTTTTGTCAAGCACACTTTATGTTCTTTGTACTGAAAATAAATTTCGTAAACCAGAACAAAGGGAAGATAACTCTTATAATCTTCCCATTGGGTAGAGTAAGTTTAGCTATGAGTTGATGTTCTGGTTCATTTCAATTGAAAACGATGGCAAACGAAAAGGTAAAAATACCTTGAGAGTAGAAATCAATCAATTTTGTGATGGTTAACGCGATACCGTGAGAGCTCTTATGCCATCGACAAAATGTGAGGGGTTAAGTTACCCCACCCACTTCTTGAAAAGTAGGGGTAGTGCTATTAGTAATAATTTTCTTGAATACAGAACTAAACAAACTACACTTTTTGCGCGACGAAATGATCTTTATGCATTGTTCGCTACAAATAAAGCAAAACATATACTCAATTGGCATTTTTCGTGCGCCTGTAGTGACACAATTTACAGTAAAAGTATAAAGAACTAATTGAAAAAGTCCCATTTTTTAAAGTTTACCACCATTTCTCTATCAGGGAACATTTTCTGAATGTAAATGTGTCAGTCGTGCAAGCAGTGATCGGATAATATATTTTAATAAAAATTAAGTTGGAACCAAATCGTTTATTTGTCAAACCATGATCGTAAAAAAGGTCCCCAATTTTTCTTCGTTTTTTTACAAATATTTTGCTTAAAATTTCACCCAGTGTACAAACCTTACTCATTTCGAGAATGCGCTGCACGTGAACGCAGAGTCCTTTTTCGACAAAAAATAAACCATCAATTAGCCGTTGAATTCTAGTTTTCAAAAATGTATTATTTGATAGCATTTTATTAACGCATTGTGGAGTTATGATGAACTTTCCAAATGCCCCTCGTATGACATCATTTCACTCTTACGACTAGAGTAAATAAATAGATCAGATCTGATCAGGTTTTCATAGCAGCCTAATGGAGTTCTATAAATAGCACAGACTTTAGTCGTAGGAGTGAATTAAGACAAATAGTACATAAATTGTAGAAAAAGTACTTTTACTTCAATGAAATAGCATAAGTGACCTTAACCTTAGACGTCTATGACCTTGACATTTCCCTTTCACTGACCCTGACCTTGCAGCATCTCAGCATCTTACTCTCCACCTAGGCCTTTGGAAAAATGTAAGTTGTCAAAATGCATGTCGGTGACCATAGACACTCCGCATGCAAGGATTTTATGCTTCTCGTCGCCTCCAGCTGTTACATACAGTAAAACCTGTGTTAAATGGCCACTCCCTAAAAGACTAAAAATTGGTGTTCAAGACTAATTATCACTTAATGCAGGTCAAAAGTATTGTATTCTACAATACTTTTGACCTTCATTAAGCCACCATTTGTCATAAAGATCTTTGTTTTGTCTATTTTTGAGAGTTTTGTCAGGTTGTACTTTTACTGTAATATTAGCTTTTGTCACCTAAATTGGCAGATTATGCTTCATTTTGCATAAAATAAGTTTTTATGTGATTAGAAGTTGATTTCATTTGTAAAGAAAGAATTCTATGCCCCAAAGCTACAAGCAAAGTAAGAAAGACGCAAAGATCAGGAAACGAAACAATCAAGTACCACACCACATGTTAAAGTAACAAAAATACAATAAACATCACCAACCAGAGCCTAGAGGTCAGCCAAGAGGTCAGTAATGTTGGCCTTGTCAATGGGATGGGTGAGGTTACTCCATACTAAACTGATGATGGTAAGGCACATGTATATTCTGGGTATAGTGTATTGTAAAGTTGTGTAATGAGCTTTTATGTATGTATTTTAAGGTATATCGGATAAAAATGATGGAGATATAAGAAAATGAATAATTTTGCTTTACCATTTCCTTTATTTTGCTGTACCATGATTTTTGCAAGTAAAATGTGTAAGGGGATAGGCCTGTTAAAAATTCTCTTGAAGAACTTTGGGGTAAACCATGGGAAAAATAAACCTGCTTGAAATATTTATTGGTTTTAATTAAAGGATTTCTTTTGTGATCTATCTGGAAAAGGTTAGAACTTCAGCTACAGACCTGCAAATTTAAATTGGTCAGTGATTGGTGTGTGTATTTACGAGTAAAGTGTTCCGTGATAGGTCAATTATTTGCTTCAATTTTTGAAGCCTAGTTTCACTGCTTTTGTTGGTTTTGTTTACTGGTATAGCTTAGAAAAAGACCCTTGCATCTTGATAATCGTTTCAATGAAATGTATCTCCAATGCAGGGTACCCACCTTCAGGGGCAAAGCAGTGGTAAAACATTGCGGTCACTAGGGTAAGTAATTCTTGTTTATTGATTACTCTATGTCCAATCTGTTTTCTATGGCAGCGGCATCGAGATTTAAAGAGACTAAGTCTGCAACTATGAACATTTTTCGAAATTTTGTATTTTCTTTTTAAATCATTTGTAAAAGAAGAATTAAGTTATGTTTTCACAATAAATCTGTTCACTATAGCTGAAAATTGCACGGAAAAGTGAATTATCTTATAAAACAGGTGTGTTTTTCTCTTATTGGTAATTATTTGCGTCCCTCCAATAATTATGGACAGTCAATTTTAACATAAATGCTGCTGTTTTGATACTGATAAGTTGTAAAGATTTACGGAATTGGTAAAATGTATACCTAAATTTTAGTTTTTTTACTGTGTTCTTGAAAAAAGAAACATTATTTCAAAAATTAAAAGATCAAAAGTTACAGTCTATGCAGCTTTAAGGATTCCTTTTGTGATTTATCTGGAAAAGGTTAGATCTTCAGCAACAAACCTGCAAATGTAAAAAATGGGCAGTGATTGGTGTGTGTTTTTACGAGTAAAGTGTTCCGTGATTGGTCAAAAATTCGCTTCAATTTTTGAAGCCTATTTTCACTGCTTTTGTTGATTTTGTTAACAGGTATAGCTTAGAAAAATGACCTTGCATCTTAATACAGTAAAACCTGTCTTAAGCGGCCACCCAAAAAGAAGACCAAAAATTGGTGTTCAAGACCGATTATCGCTTAATGCAGGTCAAAAGTATTGCAGAATGCTCCAAGAGAGCATTCTGCAATACTTTTGACCTTCATGAAGCTACCATTTGTCTTTAAGCCCTTTGTTCTGTCTATTTTTGGGTGGCCGCTTAAGACAGGTTTCACTGCAATCGTTTCAATGAAATGTTTCTCCCATGTAGGGTACCCACCTTCAGGAGCAAAGCAGGGGTAAAACATGGCGGTCACTAGGGTAAGCAATTCTTGTTTATTGATTACTCTATGTCCAATCTGTTTTCTATGGCAGCGGTATTGGGATTTAACTTAAAATCTATTGTAAACATTTACAGGTCTGGGCCCTGATTAGGTTTTGACTAATTAGCTGTGATGCTACTTGTCCCGATGTTAACTCATTAAACTGTTTCTATTGAACGCTGCGAACTTTCTGATTTCAATATACATATTAACCCATAAAGCGCCACCTATAATTTTTGCAGCAGACGACAATTTCAAATTTGCCGCTTTTTCAAAAATAAAATAAGGCATGATATTTCATGAGAATCGTCTGCTGGCAGACGATTCTCATGAAATATCATAGCTTATTTTTTTCGAAAATTTGAAAAGATGTCACAAAATATTATGTCTGCTGCAGTTGTGATTGGCGCTTTAAGGGTTAATATAAATTGATATGATAATGATTATGTCTAAGAATTAAAACTGTAAGCGCATTTAGGGGGCTAAATTTAGAAAGTACATATATTTTTAATGAAAAGTTCATCTTGTCAACTAGATCGCAACTAATGTTGTCTAATTAAGAAATGTCACGACTATCATGATTGATCAGCTATAAATTTCAAACAGATGTGCATTTACATGCAAAGAACAAAACGAAAAATGCCATATATAAAAAGGCCCTTAGGGCATATCTGAAAGAAACAGCTTTCCCATTTGATATTTGATTGCATCCATTAAGCACATGAGCGTTTGGTATAATAAAAGTGAAAAATTCCACCTAACAGCCCTTAATAACTTGGAATAGACTCAGCAAAATGACAAATGCTGGGACTTTACTTAGGTTTAAATAGGGGAAGTTTAACTCAAGTACCGGAAAATTTTGCATTCGCATGGACAGTTTCGATTATTTCGTTTATAATTTATGAATGCTTGTTTTTGTGTATGTTATGCATTTTCATTTGAATGTCTTATGAAATATGCATGTATTCGATCAATCACAAACCACCTCGAGCATTGTGCAGGTAAATTTAAATTATGGTCACGTTTCACGCCCAGCAAGTCAATTTCGTGGCTCGAAAAGTCCAATAAAAGGACCTGTATGATTTCACCTGAAAGACCAAACAATAAGCAGGATTTCACAAACAATAAACAGGAAGTATAAGGGTAGCAAGTAGGTGGAGCTTAGCTATTCACATGATCTAACTAAAGATAACCATCGGCCCACTGTGTTACCTTGTCATACAGTCACTGGTCGCTGAGCTGTCAATTATTTTACAACCTGTCAATTATTTTAAGACCTGTCAATTATTTTACAACCTGTCAATTATTTTAAGACCTGTCAATTATTTTACAAGTAATTTTCCCAGTAAAGCAACAACCAATCAAATGAAAGATATAGCTACAAGAGCTCCTGGCTCTTTGGGGGCTTTTGAAAATTAAGTATACGTCAGTTCTGCCTTTACCCTTTATACAATGAAAATTGCTGAATGTAGACTTTGGCAAACAGTTAAGACCCAGATGAAATGCTGCCGATTGCGGCATTTCATCAGGGTCTACACCGTATGCAATGGTAAATACAATTTTCAGGTTTGCACCCTCTTTAAATATGGTTTTGAATAGATAAATAAATAAATACATTATCATTTAGAAATTCCGACCTGTGACCTCTTTAAATATATAATGGACAACTCCATCTTTATTGCACCAATATGTATGGGGAAATCCATTTATATATAAAGGGTTGACTGGATACAAGTATAACATGTACAGAAATATCTTACTATGAAGTATTTTTTTAGATATGAAGTAACATTGGTTCAATATTGACTACAATGGACTACAAATCCTAGTAAACATCTAAAAGTGGGCCGTCATCGGTCCAAATGCCGTTCCGCGGGCGGGCCGATGATTGCCCGACACTGCAAACTGGCTGGGATGCTTCTTTATGCAAATCCGCCCATGTGAATATATATTAATTGTACGCGCGACTAGCGAAAGTGCAGCTGCGAAGCCACACAAGAGCACATACACAGGCTATAAAGCTTCTAATATGGGCCTCGACGCGAGTGAAAACCTGTCTTCCGGGGGGGGGGGGGGGGGTGCAAACAACACAGGCGCTTATCAGATTGCGCGGATTGTTATAAGCTTTTTGAACAGTCCAATATGTAAACTTGCTACAGGTATAATATCAATTTTCTAGATAGTCTCTGTAGCTGAGGAGACTGGTTTGAAACTCGCTTTGTCAGAACCCCCTCCCCCCCGAAGAAGGTTTGGATGTCCATATGACCTTGTTGAATGTTTGTGCATGCTCGCTCTGATAATAACATGACAAACGGGCGCTAATGTCTGATTCTTTTGAAATTGCTCCTACTGGTATATCAGTTTTATGTCTTATATCTACTCAAGATTGATGTCGAACTATTTATGATCATAACATAAAAGAATTACCTGATCCAGAAATCTAAACTAAATGTGTAATAACACTTTTAAATGATTTACTGCTGTTTCCAGTCTAATTATGGTTCCACCTGACCTACTTGTGAGAAACTAGGGCGATCTCTTTAAAAATAGTAAGTGAGTATGATCAGGAAGTACCACAATCACAAACTGCAGACAACCCCGTGGCACCGCGAGGAAGAGCCGCTCAACCATCACGAGACACCAGGAAGACAAATTAAGCAAAGCAATCAGCTCTCTCTTCCCCATCAAGATGATTGCAATACTAGAATGGACATAAAGTAACGTACAACAAAACATAGAACAATTACAGACTCCCACAATGGTAGTAACAAAAAACAAAAAATATCAACAACAACAGAACCACCGCCTTAGAACGGACAGCAGCCTAAGCCACCGGGGGGCCTAAATGCATTTTACTGGTACCAAATCTTCGCCCTAGATTCTGCTGTTGTTGAAGTACAAGAAGTACAAGAAATGTTCAGCTCGCATGGAGGCCATCTAACTAATGCAATGTATCATCATGGAAAAATCATCATCATCATCATCATCATCATCATCATCATCATCATCATCAGCAGCAGCAGCAGCAGCAGCATCGACGTTGTCGTCGTCATCATCGTCGTCGTTGTCAACCTCATCATCATCATCATGATCATGATCATGATCATCATCATCATCATCATCATCATCATCATCATCACCTCGTCGTCATCACCATCATCATCATCAGCATCAGCATCAGCAGCAGCAGCAGCAGCAGCAGCAGTACCATCAGCAGCATCAGCATCAACAACATCATCAGCAGCAAGAGCAGTAGCAGCAGCGTCATTGTCGTCAGAAGTAGCAGCAGCGTCGTTAGTAGCAGCATCAGCGTCTTCATCATCATCATCATTATCATCATCATCATCATCAGCAGCAGCAGCAGCAGCAGCAGCAGCAGCAGCAGCGTCATCGTGAGCAATAGGAACGCCTTCGTCGTCGCATCAATCCACTTAATTGAAGCTTGAGTGAGGAACCAAAGTACTTTGGTTTATTTTTTATTGCGTATATAACGTGTAACATTCGTTGCAATGGTTTCTTTTCAAATTTAGCCAATTGATATGAAAATTGTGCTTATCACTCATAAAATGCGAACTGAAAGATATATACAAAACAGTCATGTAGTGTCTTTTAGTTTGCCTTTTATGAGTGACAAACACTCATACAGTAAAACATGTGTAAAATGGCCACTCTCAAAAAGATAGACACTTGTTTTTCAAGACCGATATGTGCACTGCCATTGCTGCTTGCATCCAGTATCTCAGAGACAAGTATAGCTATATGGCTCCTTGCTTAGTGCTTTAAAACCAGTGAGGACCCTTTGGGGACCTGATCATTTGCTGATCGACCACAAGTTCCCTTTCATATGAACTTGTTCAAAAATACATTAAAGACACTTTCTCGCTTCTGACGTCAAATTTCGAAATACGTATTCGCCTTTGATGTCTCAGTATCTAGTATTAATTAATATCGATTGTTTACTAGATCTATAGAAGGAGTTTCATTTGAAATAAGAACCTATCACTAGTTCACGAGCCAAGATTGGTCAAACTGCACAATTCCATAGTTCGACTAGAGTCTTTGCAAGAGCCCTCGTGACTGATCCATGTGTCAGGATCAAGGTTCCAAAAAGGGCTGCTTAAAATAATGATCTTAGTTTAGTGTTTGCAGTGCATATTTCATTCACATCAGAATGAGTTTTTAGGTGACTTGGTCTACATGTTACAGCTGCTGTATGAATGCGACATTTACTTATTTGATCGAGACACGAGAAGTTGATTACTGAGACACGAAAAACAACACAGTGAAGCACATATAAAGCAAAATCAAAAAGTGGCGTCATCCTAAATTTGTGCTATACAACCGAGTGTTTAGATACCAATAATGATTTACCACTGATTAGATTCAGTAATCCACAACAAAGTGCATTATACATGTATATGTGAACCCTTTTCCCATGAAATGACTTTGTTGATGTACTTCATGTATGTTTCAGCAATATCTTTTATGAAGAAAATTGATCAGCTCTCAATCAATAAAAAACACTACGAGTATCACACTGACGGTCTGTATACATTTATAGGCACAACCAGAATGCGTGAACATGAGATTTTTGTACCTTTTGAAAAGTCGAGAAACGAATGCTCATGCAAGCCTGCGCAAATGCGAAGACTCGCCAGGGCATTCTCTGCTCGTATATACAAATTATGGAGTTTTTAACTTTCATAAGCCAAAAGGTTTATATATCAAACGTCGCATATGAAAATACGACGATGGTAATGATGAAATGTTAAGACAAAAAGCATCAGCTACCAGCTGAAATGATTTTCAAAAAAATATTAACACATACTATGGAAATTTAATTAATCATCTGTAGTCTATTACTGATATGCGTATACCTAACAAAGTCATTACTATCAGACCGTCATATCCACCTTGGATAACATCCTTAATAAAGAAGCAAAAGAGCTTTTAAAAGTGAAAACAAGGCTAAAAATTCAAAATCAGATTCTCTATCATCTAAACATTGGTGGAAGTTGCTCAAATCTGTCATAGCTCCCAATTCAAAATATTCCGTCCCAATGGTCAAACTTATACAGAAGAGTGTGAATAGGTCAATTGAATGATTTCTTTAGAGACCAAACCTTGCGCGATGAACAAACTGCTGAGATACCTAATATTCCTAGTTACCCCGTTGGCAGTCCTTTAAGCAATATTGTTCTTACTTCGTAGTCTTGAAGATCCTTCTAGTTGGTAAGGCTGTCTGGCCTGATGGGATAAGTAACCGTGTATTAAGAGATACCTCCAGCTCTATGTGGTTTCTTTAACCTATCTCTTCGTACAGATAAAGTCCCAGACTCTTTTAAGCAGGCCTATGTTATCCCAGTGCATAAAGGTGGAGATCTATCTGAAATCTCAAATTATTGACCCATATCACTGTTAAGCAATATGGACAAGGTTTTTGAAAGACTATTTTTTAATATATATTATACAATCACTTCATGGACAACACCATTCTTACTTCTTTTCAGTTTGGATTTAGAAGAGGGGATTCTACAGTTAATCAACTATCACATTTATATAACACTTTCTGTCAAGCTCTAGATGTTTGTTTAGAGGTCAGAGCGATTTTCTGCGATATTAGCAAAGATTTTCCTGCGTTTGGCACGCTTGCTTATTTCATAAGATAACTTCAGCTGGTATTTCTGGAAATCTCGTAGCATGATTCACCAAATACCTAATAAGTTGAAAACAACGGGTTGTTATGTCTGGTGTGCAGTCTGCCTGGAATTTTATCACTGCTGGGGTATTACAAGGGTCTATACTTGGCCCACTTCTCTTACTTCTTTTTATTAATGATATAGTTCATGACGTTGGATCATCCAGACACCTTTTTGCAGATGATACAAGTCTATACATCATTGTTGAAGATTGAAATTCCGCTGCAAAACTCCTTAATGCAGACCTTGAAAAGATAGCAGAGATGGCCCAAACGTGGCTTGTAAAATCCAATCCCTTCAAAACCCGAATCTCTGTTAACCACTGAGTCATTTTGGAAGCTGTGCAGAAGTACATACAGCAAAGTAAAGCGGGTCTGAGCATCTGGCTAGATGAAATTGGGGTTAAACACAAAAGAAAATAAGTGGTTTAATACCAAAGTGATACTTTAAAGGTAAACATTAACAATATCCCCAATAGCTCTCAGTACCCCCCCCCCTCCCCCCCCTCTCTCTCTCTCTCTCTCTCTCTCTCTCTCTCTCTCTCTCTCATAATTATGGTTTAGCATCTACTGTCTGTTTACTTTGGGAATTATGTTTTCTCATCTGAACACTCCCTGTAGCAACAATTGATTCTGGACAAACCATTAACTTATTTGAATCTTATCGTGTGTCTTGTAAGTGCTATGTGTTTAACAAAGCGGAGCAAAATAACCAGTCAAATATGTTCTTAAAAAGGTTATCCTACACATTAGCAAATATAGTTTTAGCCCATGGATTTGTATGATGCACATTGCCTTCTACACTTCGTCAAAATATTGTATTTCGGGAGAAGAACTCGATAAGCGTCTGCTTCCATTCTAAACAATATGCTTGTATGATTGAAAGTCGTATTATATAATTATTATACTGAATATGTTTAAAGAGACTAAGTCTGCAACTATGAACATTTTTCGATTTTTTTTATTTTCTTTTTAAATCATTTGTAAAAGTAGAATTAAGTTACGCTTTCACGATAAATATGTTCACTATAGCTGAAAACTGCACGGAAAAGTGAATTATCTTATAAAAAAGGTGTGTTTTCTCGTATTGGTAATTATTTGCGTCCCTCCAATAATTATATACAGTTAATTTTAACATAAATGCTGTTGTTTTGATACTGATAATTTGTTAAGATTTACGAACTTGGTAAAATGTATACGTGAATTTTAATTCTTTTACTGTGTTCTTGAAAAATAGAAACATTAGTTCTAAAATTAAAAGATCAAAAGTTACAGACTATGCAGCTTTAAACTAAAGTATGGCTGTAGATTTAGACAGACTTAAATGTCGACCTCTATAGCTCCGCTGGATATGGCAGCGAGGGCGTTTAAAATCTGTATCATCAACTGGTGAAACAGGTATGCATGACTAGCTAGTAAATGCAAATACAGGTACACATGTACAAGGAATGCCGGACCACAAACTGTATGTTGAGAAATGTGCTACGTCTTTGGTTTAGGTCCTACGTGATAGAAATTCTACGAAACATTTTGACTGTAAGAGCTGAAGGCGACAAGAAGAAATTCAGGCTAGCGTTCACATGGTTTCATGAATGGGCGATTTCACACGTCATGTGATATGACAAACTGTTACATGTAAGGGTCCTGCCAAAGGAGTCTGTAGTTGGCAATCCAGCAGTACAAGTCTAAGGATACAACTGAAAAGTATACATGACAGAAAGTCAAATTAAACTACATATTTAGACCGAAACTTTTCTATGATGTACTATCTATGTGTCCAAATTAATATTCGTGTTATGCTATTCCTTATGACGCACTTGCAAGCCCAAGATAAAAAATGTATAGTTGAAAATTAATTTTCTGATTTCACGATCAAAACATAATTTATGGGTACTCAAAATAAAAGTTTCATTGATACGGTTCAATTGAGCACCAAAAACAAATGTTAAAACTGATGGATAAGAAACTAATCAAATTTTTACTCTAAAATGTTGTTTATCTAGACTTGTTGTAAATGAAACGCATTCCATTTTGTGATTTTAAGCCATTTATCTGCATAAAAAGGTTAAATAATGTGCCCTATATGGCACATATAATCATATAAGTGAAACATCATAGAAAGTGGGCTGATTGCTTATTAGAGCATGGTCGCATCTGATGTGCTAGCACAATAAAGGACACAGTAACCTCTAAACACTACCACCAAGAAAAATCAAACGAACACGCCATCTGATTTAGCCTACTACATATGTTTTGGTTTAGAAGTAAAAATATTTTTTTTGATTACTGAGGCCTGAGAGATCAATTTATTTCCATGTTCCAATAAAACTATTCCTTATCTATAGGCCAGGCCCCGAGGTTATAGAACTTTTTCATGCTCAACTCAGCTGAGTATGAAATTTATCAATTGTTGGCATTTTAACATTTATTAGCCTGATAAATACAACATCTGGGAGCTTGAAAGCAAGAAATGTATATATTTTGAAGCATTTTTGTTTTAATGAGCAGTTGAAATTCTATGCTCAGTTTAGTTGAGCATGGTATACGTTCCTAAATTTCTTCATCTCTCCAGATGATTTACGGAAGGTACTAAAGTGAGCTTATATATTGCTCTGATTAATACTAAACAGGGCCCAAAATTACAATGTCTCCTTAAAGTTAAAGTACGACCTTTAATAAGTATTGATATTTCAACATGATCTTTTTAATGTTTAATAAACTGTCAGGCTCGGTGCAGCACATATGTTCAAAGATGCCACTGTGATCGACAGAATTTGATTTCTAAGAAGTTTGAAACGTTATTTGTCGTACCCTAACTAACGTAGACCTTTTCTTTAAAGAGGCAATGTAATTTTGGGTTCATGGTATGACCGTATCTAAAATATCCTAAGTTTGTCATTTTATTAATCATCCATAATTCCGGATCAGGCGTAAATCGGAAAGCCAGGACATCATTGCTTCAGACATTCAGACGGTGTGGTAAAGATTATCATTTCTTTTGCATTGATCAGAGAATCAGTCAAATGAAATTAGGTTCGTTTTCTTTCCTATTCGACCTTATGATCCATATGTGCGTCACTTTGTCAATAAATGTTGAATGAAGTTAAAAACCTGAATGAATTAATTTGAATGAACCTGCGGTCAAATCCATGAGAAATTTCCTTATTCAAATAAAAGAACGTTTTTGAGGTCATATTTATCAGCTTTTGCGGATTTGGAGGATATCTAGCGCCAGTGATAACAGTATATCATTGAAAGAAAGTTTATTTTCTGACAGCCAAGATTAAACAGTCTGAGAGTTGGTCTATACTTGGAACAGATTAATGGTTATTCCCATTTCCATGGGTGAATAAGTGAAAAGGATCGTCTTAAACTCAACAATTGTCATATACTTTACTTTTGGCAAATACTCTAACATTGCCACATATTCCACGAGTGCCACATAATCCGCCTTTAGCACATAATACACCATTGGCACATACATGAACTTCATAATTTACATACTCCATCATTGCCACATAGTCCATCTTAGTCACATAATCAACGATTTTCACAAACTGCACTTTTGCCACATACACTATAATTGCCACATACTCTACGGTTGTCACATTCACAGACTTGCCATATACTTCACTATACCACAAACTCAATCATTGCCACATAATTCACCTTTGCCACATAAACCACGATTGTCACATACTCCACCATTGTCGCATACTTCCCCACAGCCACACACTCAGCCATTGCCACATACCGTACGACCCTCACTTAAAATTTCATCGGTGTATTGGTGTCTGATGCTTGTCTTTGGTATTGCCCATCGTTGCCTAGGGGGTTCTTTAGCTCTGATCATGACTGTCTGACAGACAGTCATGATCAGAGAAAAAAGACCCCCTCCAAGTTAGAGTTAGATCCTATTCCTAGTCTTATCACAGCAACTTAATTTGATTTGATTGTTTCCCTGTGATGATACATTGCAAGAGTTATGAAACATCTATGCGAGCTGAACAATAGTCGTGCTATAACAACAGCAGAACTTTGGGCGAATTGGCGGCTGGAAAATATATTTACGCCCTAACTGCTGTCCGTTTTAAGGTGGTGGTTCTGTTGTTGTTTATTAATTTGTTTATTGTTACTCCCATTGTGTGTGAGGATTTTGTGTTGTAATGTAGTACTTAGTGTCCTTTCTAGTTTTGTAATCGTCTCTGAGGGAGAGGGAGAGGGAGAGGGAGAGATGGTTGCTTTACTTTGATTGTATTCTTGCTGTCGTGTGGGTGTACATGTCTTGTGGCTATGCTTCGCGGTGCCGTTGGTTGGTCTGTGGTCTGTAATTGTGGCATTTCCTGGTCATACTCGATTGCTTTTTAACTGGTATCAATAATGTAAATTGTGGTGTGTGTCGTTCATAACAGCGTCACGTCATTGAAACACAGTGACGTTGCTTCTTGGTTGTATCGTCCAAACAAAGACTGTAACTTTTTATCTTCTATTTTTAGAAATATTGTTTCTAATTTTGAAGAACAAAGTTATATAGCTAAAATTCGGGTATAAATTATGGAAGCATAACTTAATTCTATTTTTATTTTTGATTTAAAAAAAATGGAAAATGCTCATCATTGCAGACTTAACCACTTTAAACCATTTTCTTTCTGTTGGATTATCTCATACATATTTATACAATAAGTATTTTAAGGGTCTGCCGGTCGAAATTACAGAAAAACCTGTCTTAAACGGCCACTCAAAAAGAAGGCCAAATATTGGTTTTCAAGACCGATTATCGCTCAATGCAGGTCAAAGCATCGCAGAATGCTCCAAGAGAGCATTCTGCTTTATTTTCGACCTTCATTAAGCTACCATTTGTCATTAAGACGTTTGTTTGGACGATTTTTGAGTGACCGCTTAAGACAGGTTTTACTGTACTTTAAAATTATGCGTATCTGTTCCAGAATATTGTTTTTAGCTTATCAAACAGTGGAGATCTGATATGAAATGCCGCCTTATGCATCATCATCTGGGTCTTTACTGCTTGACAACGTACCCTGTAGAAGCAAAAATAAACAGTATCATCTGTAGGGAAAGGTTCTTAAACAAAGCGACCCTAAAATCGTCTACTGTTAAAGCGACTAAGTCTGCAACCATGAACAATTTTCGATTTTTTTTTCTTTTTCAATCATTTGTAAAAGCAGAATTAAGTTAAGTTTTCACAATAAATCTGTTCTCTATAGCTGAAAACTGCATGGAAAAGTGAATTATTTTATAAAAAAACAGGTGTTTTTTCTCTTGTAGGTAATTATTTGCGTCCCTCCAATAATTATAGACAGTCATTTTTAACATAAATGCTGTTGTTTTAATACTGATAATTTGTAAAGATTAATGAAATTGGTAAAACTGTGTTACTGTGTTCTTGAAAAAAGAAACATTATTTCAAAAATTAAAAGATCAAAAATTACAGACTATGCAGCTTTAAAAGTTACGTTTTGAGGTCTTCATCTGGTGTAAACGTTAATGTGGTGCAATTTTGACCACATTCATACCATACAAGGAGAAAAGGTGGTTTCCGAATTATTATACTTGTATGCAAATGCGTCATTCACAACTTTTTTTCAGCGTCAAATGTGCATGCGTTATCGTTCCGCTTAGCGCGACATTGTGTCGTGGTTTCGTCTGCAAACTGCATTAAATTCCTTTTGTTTCTTCCTCTAACCTTCCCTTGATAAAAGTCCTTAGGATTAACTGCGTAAAGCAAACAAAACCTGCTTTTAGATAAGAAATTGTTAAAACTATAATAAAGTGCATATTGATTTTGGTGGACAAATTTCCTGTCTCGCTTTACAAAAAATGGGCGATACAAATAATTTTGATAACGAAGTTGGTTTGATGCCGGATTACTTTAACTCTTTGCATGCTGGGCATTTTTTCATGCTTTTGTCGTCGTCTGTTGACTTTTTTTTTTTTAAAAAAAAGTAATCGGAGTGTTAAGCTGTTGCCGGGTCCAAACTGTTTGCAAAAGTTATCTGCAGACGGCAAGATTCGCCGCTGGCAAGGAAAGAATTAAGTTTCCGTGCATGCAATATTTTAGAAATACAAATGTATATAGGGGCTCGGGAAATTCTAGTTAAAAGTATTCGAGATCTCTCTATGGCGAACCGCATGTTTGACATTGCAAGATTGTACAGTTTAGTGTCTAGACAAACGTTATTGCATGTTAATTTTGATTCTAAGTCTTAAATTTTGTACTTTTAGCTCTTCATCTGACAGTGACATAGTTTGCCGTCTGCTTGTTAAAACATTTACAAAAGTTTGGACCCAGATCAGGTCAGACAGCCCTTCGGTCCTTATATGGACCAAAAACTGTTTGACACTCTGATGGTAATCCCTAAAGATTTTTTTTAAAAAAGATGATTTTCAAATGAATCAGCAGACGACATCTAAGCCATGCCTAATTTCCTAGCATACAAAGAGTTTAACCCTTAAAGCGCCAATCGCAACAAAAGTCATCTGCTTTTCTCGTCTGCTGAAATGTTTAAGAAGCCTTTATGACAAACAGTGTGGACCCAGACCAGAAGGAGCAGTCTTGTCTGGGTCCACACTGCTAGCTTCTACACTTAAATTAGACAGTAATGAGTGGCAATTATTTGCAGCAGACGACTTTTTCAGATGCATTATTTCTTGGGGCTTTAAGGGTTAAGTGTTTGACAGTTTGTCTGTTTTACTGGAGTCATTGCATGCCAAAACCAACGAAGAGACGTGTGTACGCAGGGACGACTCAAATCAGCCTGGGCATTCGCATGGTCTAAACAGAGTCCTCACTAACCGCATATAGTATGATCTTGGGCATGCCTAACCTCTTAGCGCATAGCAAAGATTCTGGTCAGACTGGGCGGATGCCCAGGCTGGCCCGAATCTTTGCTAGGCACACATATCATTTTGGTTTTATGACGTATTGACTCATTTGTATGTATTGTATTGTCATTTTCAAGTGTTTTGCACTCTAAATCTGCACTGTACTATTTTATAAGAGTACAATTTAAAGCTAAGAAAATTAAGTTTCACAAGATCTACATTGTTTACCATTGTTGCTTTGTAAACCAAACATCTTTGTGTCTTGATCCACATCTGAAGTAAGGGTGAGGTTGGTGCCGTGAAACCGCTTTAAGCCCTCCAGTAAAATATTTTCACTGACCGTTCCAAGGCGGTACTTCTTTTGTGGATCATTCATGTTATTTCTGTCTTGTGTTTGTTATGCTTTCGTGCGCGCGCGTCTGTTTATTTGATGCCTTGTGGTCACCTGCTGGGAAAGGGCTGACCTCTTGGCTCTCGTTTGTGATGTCTAATTCTGAGTTTCATTACTTTCCCATTGGTATCCTGGGTCAGGTATGATACTTGATTGTATCGATATCTGATCTTTGCCCTCTTTCTTACTTTATATGCCTACAAATTACAAATTTTGTTTCTTCTTATCAAGCTTTTATAGATTTTACCCCAGTAAAACGGTTTAATATTTATTATTCAAGTATGCATGGCAATTGTGTTAACGTAAAATTTACCACCCTGACCAGCTTAATCACGAAATTTACATGTACGGTAATGTTCAAGTTCTACAATGATGTAGTTGGTATGAAAAACCTTTTATCATGGCTAAAAGTTTAAACATGAATCTGGAAGCAGAATACCACTCTTCGCTGGGTGTTTTGTTTCCCCTTTGTTTGTTGCGAACTGTGTAAGACGCAATCATTTTTAACAAAATTTATCTACGATCTCACATAATATTTCAAATACATTGCTTGGGTTTATAAAGATGAATGTCAGTTTTAATATTCATATTTTTTTTCATTTATCAAATTATGTTACAACACTGTCTGAAAATTTGGACTGATTCATTTTGATGATCAATGAAAACAAGATCTTGCAACACGTATGTGTGATTTTAGCATGTTTAGTATTTTTTACAATAGGTCAACGCGAAAATACTTCGTAGAACACCATTCTGTAGGTTTATAACATGTAATAAGTGTACTTCAAAATAGCTGGGGCGCTCTAAATAAGCGTTTATGGTATGCAAACCATACTTTTTAGTGTATCATGTTATAAGAATAGAAATCGGAGAAACTGAATATTATGAATACCAATGTAATTCAGCATACCCCAGTTCGGAAAAAAAAAGAAAAATGATGTTTCACCCAATTATTTGTCAACGTAAACCTATATATCCATTAGCATTCAAAAATGGCCAAGATGTTATAAAACTTTTTTCTCATACTCAATAGAACTGATCATGAAATTTCAACTCATTATGAAATTGCTGAAAAATAAAGAATGTTCTTGCTTTCAAGCTCTTAGATGTTGTATTTACAATGCTGATAAATGTTAAATGCCATGCCCAGTTGAGTTGAGCATGAAAGAAAGATTTACAACCCAAGGGCCTGGCCGTGGGTATTTATTGTGCCGTGTAGAGCCACAAAATGCTCCATACACAATAAGCTCTCTCCAGGTGCATATTGTGTACCCTGCATACACAAAAAGCTCCCCCTTAAATCGGGAGCATATTGTGTAGGACATGTATCATACCTACACAATATGCTCCCTAGCTGAGGAGCCCAGTCGTGGTAGAGTGCTTGGCCCGATATCGATGGGTTGTGGGTTCGAGCCTCACCTGAAGCACTGCGTTGTGTTCTTGAACATGACACTAAATATCCTGTACTGGTTTCCCCCCGATGAAGTTGGAGGGATAATGTTTTGGCGTCGGCCGTCTGTGCACCCGTCTGTCTGTCCACCTGTCCTTCCAGAAACATACCTAAGTACCTATTAGTCAGATTTGATGCATTCTCTGCATGAATGGATAGTACCATGGGCAGTCCCAAGTGCAGATCCAGAGGGGGAGGGGCAGGGGGTCCGGACCTCCCCCGGAAAATCACAAGTTATATATTTCCTATAGAAATAAGCATGTGGAACCCCCCACCCCGGAAAAAGTTGGACCCCCCCCCCCTGGAAAATGTTGGACCCCCTAAGGAACCTTGAAAAATGATAGTTTTCTTTGAAATTAACCATTTGCGACTGTAAAATAAGCTGAGGACTAAAAAAAAGGTTGTCAGAGCTTTTTTGTCAGATTGACCTGTACCCCTCCCCCCCCCCCTGACGAAAATTCCTGGATCCGCGCATGACTGTCCTATATGATATAAGTTTCGTCAAGATCAACTGATAAACTCATTATTGCTCTAGCACTTATAATGCAAAAGTTGTAATGGCTTTCTTAGAGTAATGATCTAAACATTTCCCCAAAGCTATTATGTATAAAAAGCCTGTAGATAAGTATGACGGTGTAAAGTGTAAAAATAAATACCCCGCCTACTTGAATCTTTATCATGTTTATGCAGGGTCAAAGGTCAAATACATTAATTTGGCAGTAACTTAGTCAATTTTCAATATTATTACCGAAACTTTGTATGCAGACAGATAAAAAAACAACAATAGATATGAAATATATCAGACTGGATATTTGATTGGATGCCTGGGTCTGATCCCCTGTGTAGATTTAGGTGATGGGGCGAGTCCAAAATGAAACTTATTCTGAATATTGTCATGCTGCATATAAAATTAAGGGAACAGCACATGACAGCAACATGATAGCAAGTATTTAGCACGCAGAGACACCATTGACCACTGAGGAAGGGGGTCAAAAGGTCAACGTATTTTTACCTTGAAATTAGTCATGTTTCGTAGAGCACCTTGAAAACAAGCATTCTGTCCTTACATACACCCTAACCCCTTGGGTAGTGGCAAAAGGTCAAATATTCATTTATTGAATATGGTCATGCTGCATACCAAATAGAAGGGACTTACGCATGCAGCAACATGGTAGCACGTATAATTCCAGAAGACACACCGCGACTTCGGGGGTGGGTCAAAAGATAAAACTTTTTTTTCTGAAATCAATCATGTTGAAGATCAGAATGGAGTGTATAGCACACTGAAAGTACAAATGTCAAAGATCACCCACACTAGATCAAATTAAAGGGGGAAAAGTGTAGTTTTACTTTAAGGTGGCCAATCACGTGGTCTGATTGATTGGGTTCACGGACTGCACAAACCAGTAATCGGACATCAAAAGTAAGGAAAATCTGCTGCTGTGCGTTATGCTCGCAGCATATTGTGTACCTTACATACATATATTTGCTTACATTTTCATACTACAAAGGTAGCATATTGTGTACCTTAACCCTACACAATATGCTCAAATTCTCATAATACTATTCCATTTTCATAATACTACCAAGGAAGCAAGCATATTGTGTACCTTACCTACACAATATGCTACCATTATCATAAAAAAACCTAGGTAGCATATTGTGTACCTTATCTACACAATATGCTCCAAATATCATAATACTACCGAGGTAGCATATTGTGTACCTTACCTACTCAATATGCTCCAAATATCATAATACTACAAAGGTAGCATATTGTGTACCTTACCTACACAATATGCTCCAAATATCATAAAACTACTAAGGTAGCATATTGTGTGACTAACTTACACAATATGCTCCCAATATCATAATACTACCAAGGTAGCATATTGTGTACCTTACCTACACAATATGCTCCCATTATCATAATACTACCGCGGTATCATATTGTGTACCTTACCTACACAATATGCTCCCATTATCATGCTACAACCAAGGAAGCATATTGTGTACCTACCTACACAATATGCGCTCATTTTCATAATACTACCGAGGTAGCATATTGTGTATCTTACCTACATAATATGCTCCCATTGTCATAATACTACCAAGGTAGCATATTGTGTACCTTACCTTCACAATATGCTCCGATTATCATAATACTACCAAGGTAGCATATTGTATAACTTGCCTACACAATATGCTCCCAATATCATAATATTACCAAAGTAACATTTTGTGTACCTTACCTACACAATATGCTCCTAATATCATAATACTACTGAGGTAACATATTGTGTACCTTACCTACACATTATGCACCCATTATCATAATACTACCGAGGTAGCATATTGTGTACCTTACCTACACAATATGCTCCAATTACCATGATACTACCGAGGTAGCATATTGTGTACCTAACCACACAATATGCTCCGAATATTATAATACTACTGAGGTAGCATATTGTGTACCTCACCTACACAATATGCTCCGAATATCATAATACTACTGAGGAAGCATATTGTGTACTTTACCTACATAATATGCTCCAATATTCATAATACTACCGAGGTAGCATATTGTGTACCTTACCTACACAATATGCTCCCATTATCATGAAAAACCAAGGTAGCATATTGTGTACCTTACCTTCACAATATGCTCCGAATATCATAATACTACTGAGGAAGCATATTGTGTACCTTACCTACACAATATGCTCCAATTATCGTAATACTACCGAGGTAGCATATTGTGTAGGTAATGCACACAATATGCAAAATTGGTAGTATTATGATCTTGGAAGCATATTGTGTAGGTAAGGTAGACAATATGCTACGTTGGTAGTATTATGATACTGGTAGCATATTGTGTAGGTAAGGTAAACAATATGCTACCTTGGTTGTATTATGATAATGGGAGCATATTGTGTAGGTAAGGTACACAGTATGTAACCTTGTTGGTATTATGATAATGGGAGCATATTGTGTAGGTCAGGTACACAATATGATACCTCGGTAGTAGTTTGATGATTGGAGCATATTGTGTAGGTAAGGTACACAATATACTACTGCGGTAGTATTATGATAATGGGAGCATATTGTGTAGGTAATGTACACAATATGCTTCCTCGGTTGTATTATGATTATGGGAGCATATTGTGTAGGTAGGGTCACACAATAAGCTACCTTGGTGGTATAATGATAATGGGAACATTTTGTGTAGGTAAGGTACACAATATGCTTCCTCGGTAGTATTATGATAATTTGAGCATTTTTGTGTAGGTAAGGTACACAATATGCTACCGCAGTAGTATTATGATATTCGGAGCATAAAGTGTAGATAAGGTACACAATATGCTACCTCGGTTGTATTATGATAATAAGAGCATATTGTGTAGGTAAGGTACAAAATATGTTACCTCAGTAGTATTATGATATTTGGAGCATATTGTGTAGGTAAGGCACACAATATGCTACCTCAGTACTATTATTATAATTGGAGCATATTGTGTAGGTAGGGTACAAAATATGCTACCTTGGTTGATATATATGATAATGGGGTAGTTGTAGGCACGTCATAAAGAAACAGAAAAATGCTTGAAAAATGATATAAAATACGATAACTCTGTAAATAGAGGATGGCGCGTTTTGAAAATTCCCTTATGACATATTTAGCATGTTTTCAGCAAAATGCAAAGAAAAAGACACAGCGATGTTCATTATCGCATCACCAGTAGATAACTCAAAATGACGTTTATCATAAAGTGAATGACGTCACAAACGTGCCTGTTAAATCAAGAGAGAAACAGGATTATATAATTTTTTTTCCTACAAGCGACTTTGGGATTGTTTCTTAAACTTGTATCTAAAATTTTTTGTCATTTGGTCTAAAACCTACAAAGATATGGCACTATATCTGCACATGTACCAAAACGTGTATTGCAATTTGCTTCAGAAAAACTTCAGTATACTGGAGCGGCTTTTATATAAGGGTCTGTAACTCGAGAAAAATAGTAAGTGCTTCTTTATGTTTGGTGCCATTTTAAAGGCAACAAATAGTTCTTTCAAGAAAGGTATGACATATTGTCGTAGCATATACGTGAAGAAAGTTATGAAGCTACTTGCATTCATATTTGAACAGCCCTCGTAGGTAAGGTAAACCATATGCTACCTTGTTGGTATCATGATAATGGGAGCATATTGTGTAGGTAAGGTACACAATATGCTACCTCAGTAGTATTATGATATTCGGAGCATATTGTGTAGGTAAGGTACACAATATGCTACCTTGGTGGTATTATGATAATGGGAGCATATTGTGTAGGTAAGGTAAACAATATGCTACCTTGTTGGTATTATGATAATGGGAGCATATTGTGTAGGTAAGGTACACAATATGCTACCTCAGTAGTATTCTGATATTCGGAGCATATTGTGTAGGTAAGGTACACAATATGCTACCTTGGTGGTATTATGATAATGGGAGCATATTGTGTAAGTAAGGTAAACAATATGCTACCTCGGTAGTATTTTGATAATTGGAGCATATTGTGTAGGTAAGGTACACAATATGCTACCTCAGTAGTATTATGATAATTGGCGCATATTGTGTATGCTGGGTACACAATACGCTACCTTAGTAGTTTTATTTTATTGGAAGCGTATTGTGTAGGTACGGTCCAGTATAATGGTACTTAGGTAGAATCATTGTGATGGTATACTATTCAAAGTTAGATATCGCTATATGTTTAGAATTTGTAGAGCAAGAAACTACTGCGCCGAAGGATATGAAGTAAGTGCATACATTAAATCATCACCATAAAACGGTCAGTAGCAAGCAAATTGTCAAAATACATTATTCAAGTTTACTCAGTATTAGTTCTGATCATAATCTTAAAACATACATACAATAAATAATTCGTCACCTTTATAATGAATCGTCTCATATCTTTGCGAGCGCCCGCTTACTAGTAAGTGTCAGTGCAGAACATTGTATGTTTTTGTGGGTAGCATATTGTGTAGGAAGGATACACAATATGCTACCTGAATTAACCGCGTTCAGAAAGTCTCTATTCCCATGTTACCCCCATGCTTTCCAACATGTTTCAGTATAACCTGAAATACATGTATGGTTTTGAGAGCTATGCCTTTTGAAAAAAAAAAATCAAAATAGTTGCCTTGGGAGCCAAATTGGATGTCAGAATCGATTGATTCAAGCAATTCTGAATATCCATGTTGCCCCCCTCAAACCAAGTTTAGATTCAATCTGACGTAGGGATGGGAAAAGATGGTCTTTGAAGGATATCAAGATGGCTACAATAATAGTCATATAATATATTCCAATGGAACAGGTATAGCATTTATGAATGTCAATGGTGTCCTCGACTCATACAGGTTCATTACATTTCTACATTTAACCCCCTGCGTTTCCCCATTTTTCCTTACTACGGTTTCCAAAGGTTGATTTCATGTCGGGAAAGAAACCAAATTTGGAGACAACGTCTCCAAAATGTTGTTGATGGGGATTAAAGACCACTTTAATACAATTATGATGCGGGCATGGCTTTTGACACAAGGTTCGTAAGATAGACAGATGGATGTTGAGAGGACAGTTAGAAAGAAAGGCAAACATACCACGAGACATGTTTTCAAGAAGAGCATATTGTGTACCCTCGGACGACCACTGAAATAACATATGTACCGACCCTACACAATATGCTCCTCTGGTAGCATTTTGTGTATGCAGGGTACACAAAATACTCCAGCGGAGCATATTGTGTATGCAGGGTACACAATATGCTACTAAAAGGAGCATATTGTGTAGGGGAGCATTTTGTGGACCCACAGTGCCGGTCTTTAACTTTAACTTAGGTTTGAATCTGCCTCTGTATCAATACAGTTATTTGGGTCAGATTTCTTTAAATTCGGAAATTTTCGGAAAAGGCAAAATCACTCTGTCGTTTATTGATATAGGTAAATCTTGCCTTAGTCGCTAACTTTTCACATCACTAATATGTCTTTTTATGCTATTCGCGAAAATAAAATTCTCGCGAAAATTTCCGAATCTACAGTATTCCTCTTCATTGATACACTGGGCATCAAGGGAGAGTCTCGGATCTTGGAACATATTCTGGTACAGAGATCAAAATTGTTTTGGATATATTCTCAGCCAAAGGAACTAGTTAAAGTTTGAAATTGAGTGTGTTCCCATGACGATGCTGATAGTAGGTAACAAGAAGCCCTAGTATGTGTGTACATGTACCATATCATAAACATATGAGCCGCGACATGTGATTTTCACCTAGTGTGGCATTTTAACAAGTGTAGACTCAGATTAGTTTGTGCAGTCTCCTTTTAAGCTAAGAAACTCCAAATGGTGTTCAGCCAGTGGCTTAACAATCATAGAATGCTCAAGCGACTAGTAAAGGCTCTGATCAGACTGCGCGTATGCGCAGGCTGATCTGAGGCTTTGCTGGTCGCACATACCACATTGTTGGAAATCTCATGCTCTGGCTCATATGGTTATATAAACGGTCCTGTCCTGGTTTGTCAAGCTACCAACATACTGGCTAAACTATACACGTAGGTAGCTTAGAGACATACGACCAGATTTTAAAATATGGAGAGGAGCTTCCAAAAAGTGGTAATTAATCTGTCAGCATCAGTTTGCCACCAGGGCTGTGATTTTATAACCATTACAAAACTTTATCCTGCATAGTGACAATGAATTTTACAAATACATCAGAGATCACACCGTGTATTAATGTGATAAGGACTATTACTTCCAGTTTCCCAGGGAGCACACTGTATGATAAACACTTCATCATGTTATTTTGAAAAGAACGTTTTAAACAAGCCGCCAGATTAATAGATTAAATAAATGCTGTAGAAGGCAGGTTAAATATCAAGCTGACGTAAGAAAATCGTCGTCTGTCCACAAGGTTAACACCCTGCTGTAGGACTGCGTTCATCTGAAATGGTAGATTTATGATAATGAGACGATGCCCAACATCAAGTTGAGCAGGGTCTACGGGTTGCATATCATTTTCATTTGAGCCGTGACATGTGATTTCAAACAATGTGGTATTTTGACATGTGAGGACTCAGACGAGCCTGTACTGCATCCTTTTTGGCGTAGAAACTCCAAATGATGTTCAGTCAGTAGCTTAACAGTCATAGAATACTCAAGCGACAAGCAAAGTCTCTGATCAAACTGCGCGCATGCGCAGGCTGATCTGAGGCTTTGCTGGTCGCACATACCACATTGTTGGAAATCCCATGTGGTGGCTCAATTTATTTTGATACGAGTCAAAAATTTATCCATTCGCCTGCTTGAAAAAAATGCATTTGAAAAGTTCGTCTGCTGAAGTCGTCTGCTGCATGAACATGCTTACACCAAGAACTAATCTCGGCATACAGACAAGCAGTGAGGACCCAGATCAGATTGCTCATAGATCTGGGTTCATACTGTCTCCCACAGGAGCACTAGACGACACACAGCAGTCGACATTTAGTCGCCATTAGCAGCCGAAGAGTTAATTTATTAATTTTGCGAAGAAGGCGTGATGGCGTAAGAAGAGTTTATAATAATGGAGAATAAGGAAGGTTTCGACTTACACACCCTTGTCTCGAGCCTTGTCGAGTTGAATGGGGCCTTCGATTTAAACCTTAATATTAACCCTTAATTCGCCAACCACAACAAAAGTCGTCTGCTTATTTCGTCTGCTGAAATGTTTAAGAAGCCTCTATGACAAACAGTGCGGACCCAGAACAGACTGCTCCTATTAGGAGCAGTCTGTTCTGGGTCCACACTGTTTGCTTCTATACTTAATTCGTCAGTGATGTTAGGCAATTATTTGCAACAGACGACATTTTCAGATGCATTTTTTTTCTTGGCGCTTCAAGGGTTAAGCCAGCCAGAGATACGCCATTTAAATGGCGTTTAATACTATACCCTGACTAGGGAATAGTTGTAAACATTCTGAACATTGACAGTTTATGCATGGAGAAGAAAAATAACCCCTAGAATTGCCAAGCAGTAACACTAAAAGCGGAACCAAAATGACGCATGTGCCAACAAAATAGTCAAAGAACAAGATCAGATTGCTCCTATCTCGAGCCGATTTGTTTATTTTTTTGCTTTCTCAAATAAATCGGTTATTAATAATTGTGTTGGATTCGTCCAGACCATCATAAACTTGAATATTCAATAATTGAAGAGCTATTAAGGCGATTTTCGTTCTGGTACACTGTCAAAAAGTCTGATGCGATAGGAGTCTTTCTTATTTGCTGGAACCGAAAAAAAAATCGCTTCAATAACACTTCCTGCTTACAAAAGTGTCCATGGCTCTATCCGATCTATGTAACTGGTTTTAGGTTTCCCTGTTCGTAAAGCATGGCTACGAGTTATCTAGTGAGTGTTTTTTCCATTCTATAGAGACAGGGTAGTGGAGTAACTTGATCTATACATCATCGCGTGCATGTTAGTCGGGTGAAAAACAGTGGAAAAAACATTTCGGGTATGTAGACACTAGGACTCTAAAATGCATAAGTTGCATATATTGTTCCACGCAATTAGCGTCAATTAATGTCTTGAGTTTCACCATAGCTTCAGTTGATGCTTGGTGTCCGGCATTAGCACGGTGATGCTTACTGTGATGGTTTTCAAATTGTTGCTGTAACTATAATCGCCGAATTTTCCTTCCTGTTTTGCTGTTTTGTTTTTTAAGAAAACAAATAAAGTCAAACGTGTTGTTTATTATGTAATGAAAATAAATGGGTGCTAATGAATACATTCATTGCATAATAGTTAATAAATATGCACTCTTTTAGCCAAATATTAGAATGTGTATTTTTACGTAATATTTTTGAATTTGAAGGTATTGTTTTCCTTTATTTTATACAAAACCATGAAGACGGGTGGTAAGGTATAGCCAAACAGCGAAATCACACTTTCTAGCGGTTACTGGGCATCTCGGCTCATAACAAACTCTGTCAGTGTGCTAAACAAACTCTGTGGTGCTAACCAGCGAAAAAATGTTTCTTTCGCGACAGAAACGTTTCTATATGACAGAAACTTTTTACTGTATGCTTAAATGTAATTTCCTGTAGAATGGCATGTTAAAATACATGTTTCTTTCGCATGAGTACATCTTTTCGCGTTCGGAATGTTATTTTACTATTTAGTCATGCCATTTGAGAGCAGTGCACAGACGATGTCTCATATCCAACAGTGTCATGTGCAATGTGCAAGTGCAAAACAAGTAATTATGGGCTTAAAAATTGAGACGGTTCTTTTGAGCGCCATAACCAAATATTTAGCTGATTAATAAAAAGATATTCCTTTCTATCTTCCCTATGCTTTTGTAATTACTGACTGTGCCATTTTTCTATGTTTATTGTTATAAAAGACATACCAGAACACAGTCGATGGCATGCCATCAGAAAATCCCCACGCTCTCGAGGAAATCAAATAATATTTGACCTTTTCACCCCATCCCAAGGTCACAAGTTTGATCCTAGGGTAATCCTGTTAAACTAATCACCCCCTTTAATTTGATCTGGCACATGACCATGTTCAAAAAATTAAATTTTGCACCCCAGCCCCCCTCGTCCCGTCCCTAGGGCATGACCCAGACGACCGAATGGAAACCCCACACAGTTTGGTTTAAATATCTTTGAAATTGACTTTGCTGTTCAAATTTAGTAATATTTGACCTTTTGACCCCTCTCCAAGGCTGCAGGGGGGAGGGGGCAAAAATGTGTTGTTGCATGCCCCATTTATGCCCCATTCATGTGAGTAACTCACACACCTAATTTAGTTGAATTTCGGAAAAAAATATTTTGATCCCCCCAGCCCCCAGTACCTCCAAGTCCCTACTCCCTGGGGCATGGCTCAGGCGACTGAATGAAAACGCCGTCTGATATGTTTTATATTTTTATTTGTGAGAAGACACATAAGGTTTGATTTTAAAATCTTTGAAATTGACTTTGTAATTGTAATAAAATTATATTGGACCTGTTGGTCCCTCCCCAGGGCTCCAGGGGCGGGGCCAAAAGAATTGTGCCTTTGCACGTCACATTCATGTGAGTAACTCACATACCAAAGAGCTACGTGCAGAGGCTGTTTTGGCCCCCTATGAGGCCAAAAGATGAAATTCTTCTTACTAGTATATTAGAACAATGACCCAAGTGTATAAGTCTGATATTACTATGACTTTTGCCGTTGCTATGGTAACAAAAATGGCCGCCAAAATAGGCTGAAAATAGGAAAGTGACCATTTTGGAGCAAATTTTAGACGTTTGACAGAGAAATTAAAAAAGAGCACAATCAAATACCAAAAAGATATGAAAATTATCATGGCACACAATGTATGAAAGGGATTGATTTGGTATTTAGCTGTGCTGATGTCTAATTTTGAAAAAAAAAAGTCTCTAAAAACCTTAAATTTGGTCAAAAATCGGGCAATTTCTCTATTATAAGCTATTTTGTCGGCCATTTTAGCTATCATAGCAACGGTAAAATTTAAATAAATGCCAATATTTAACAATTCAGTAACTCTTCTAATAAACCAATCTAAAGAAATTTGTGAAAAGAAATTTTCAGTTTTTAGCTCCAGAGGGGGGCCAAATTAGCCCCTTAATGCACGCACCCCTTTGTTTGGATTTTGTCCAATGGTTAAGGAGGAGATTATCGAATGCATGACATCTTGCAACAGTAATCAGAACCATCGAATCACAAACTTTATTTTTGGCCCGTGCATTTGGCCGCAATTGTGTGCTTGTCATATTCCTATTATTAAAACATGAACTTGATTCAATATACATGAGTGCCCGCATGTATTAGTCGAACATTTTACCGCTCTGTGCAACAAGTTTATCTTCAATAATTCAGGAAACCAAGTTTTTTGTCATTGTGACATTGAGTATTACTTTGATATTGAGTTTTGGCTTGATAGATAGATGTTCATGGGCGCCATTACATAACGTTACCAAATCTGTAGAATGCTTGTGTTTTTGTCGATTTTAATACACGACGTTCAACTTAGTATGTACCCTAAAATGAAAAGGCAAATAGTGGACCATAGTATATGCACTATATAGCTTCACACCTTGCATACTGAAAACCCCTAAAGGGGTACGTTGGCAAACTGTGAGGACCAAGCTGAAATGCCACAAGACGCGATGTTTCATTAGGGCCTGCACTGTTTGCTAAGATCAATACAATCTTCAGGAGCTGAAGTACATAATCAATTGGAATTCACCATAAACTATATAATGGACAATCCCATCTTTATATGGAAATTTCCATCAGAATACGTTAATAAGTGTTAAAGAAATGATTACATGTACAATACTTTTAATTCAAAACACTTTTGATCTGCAGACAGACCGTTTCCAAAGATGAGGTGTGTTAACCTTATACCCACACCACAAAAATGAACTGTACTTGAAATCCTAGTACAAATAAAAGTGTCCGACGTTTAAATCTTAACACAATGTCTGTTAAAAGAAAGTCTGAGTTATTGATATTTAATTATGGTTGGGTAAATAACAAAAATCCACAAAACTTGATAATTATAACCACAAATCAGTCCTTATTTAGGTATCGTCGCTAGAAAACCTGCCTTAGACGTTTGCGACCAGGTCATTCTCAAACCAGCCTACACAGCTACATAGACTAGCTAGAATCTTCAAATTTTGCATGTGGCAAGGTTAGCTATTTACCTTTTCAGAGAGCGAAAAACAAAGGCGCTGATCAGACTGCGCTGGTGCGCAGTCTGATCAGCGACTTTGTTGTTCGCATTTAACAAAGTCAGGATTTCTCACGGCGAGGCCCGTTTGTTCAAGGAACTCTCTCATGACCCTGGCTATATGTTCATTCAAATTCATTCATGTCTCAAATCTCAGTTCATACAATCAGGATAGCACCAACTTAGTATTTTCTTTTAGTGCACCATCGTAAGGACAGCTACCCACATAATCAATAATCTGATAATTTGCAAGCCCCTAGCATGGCTTTAAGTAGTATTCAGCTCTCGGTCAGAACGCAGTAGTTCACAGAGGATCAGGATATGAGAAACACACTATAAAACGGATGTACTTAGAGACGTTTTACCAACTCCACATGGCATAACGACAGCTATTGCGATCTCAAAATAATCTGACAAAATTTTGGTCAGTCAGAAATAGGGTTTACCTACAAAAAGTGAACCCAGCAGAATCGGTTCACCAGAGTTGATGGAAATTGAAAGAACTTAGAAGCATGTTCTAAAATCAAAATATATAATAATGTTCTCAAATTCACGGGGCTAATTTTTTTTTATAAACGCGGTATATAAAACCAAAAATAACAAGAGTAGACTACTAATGAGCCAGTGTATATCAATCATAAAGGCGAGCAGCGAAAACTTAGACGAGCTTGCGCATCTGTGCAGTTTCACCAGAGCCTTCGCTGCTCGCATACATAAAGTATGCTAGTAGATGTAGACTCAAACAAAGTTTAGACTACTCGCTCCGCCGATAACATCGACAAGGCGTTACATACAAAGGAGAACTGTATGCGCTTTATGCTATATAAGACATGTACTGTCCTGCCAGCCAAGAGTGACAGTGACGTCATACTTTGTTTACACAGTTATCAGGGACTTAGAATCGATAGATCACTTTTGTATCAATCCTATCCTGCAGATAGGATTAATACACAAGTGTTCTATCGATTCGCATTAGCTAAAATAGAGTTTACAAGTTAATGTTTTACTTTACAATTGTAAACAAAACACGACGTCACTGTCATTCTTGGCTGGCAGGACAGTACCAAAAAAATCAGCTTGACCTGCTCTGCTCTGCTTGAGCAACCCCTAATATAAAATTTCTTATCTCTAGCAGGGCATTGTAGCCCAACTTACAATACAGGTTGACTGACGCATAACCCGCTCTGAAATCCAATACCAAATTCAAATGCAAATAAATTAAAATCATTTTGGCGTCATCCTTTGAAATTTGTTATATTCATTTAACTCCTAAATTATCAAGGCATTCCAAGGCATGGGTACAGCTGCATTTTCGCACGTTAGATAAAAATGCGGTCATACGTAAATAAATTTATAATGTTACAATGAAACTATGCCATTCGAAATGGACAAGTCCAATCTATAAAGGGAGCAACATGTCAAAGGAAGAGGATCAGATGTGTTTCTAAGGTGGCTGTTTATTATTAAAATGCGCTAATCTGACTGAGCTATACATATTTTAGTCGTTTTTTTGCTGTTCGAAAGAAACAGTCCTCTTTAATTGGTCGACGGTGGGGCCGCCTTAAATTGGACGACGTTCCTGACCTAAATCATTTGTGGGATGGTGATTGATGTTTGTCCTTGGCTTGACCGATCTCAACTAGGGTGACTCTCTAAGTTAAGAGCCGTTTTCTTTGACATTCAATAGCTAGGAATCCGCCATGTGAGCTTAACAATACGCAGTACAATCTAGAGGAAAATTCCATGGATAAACAATATCTGTGACCACACCACCTCCACACTTTCTCCTGCTACTTTCCGTTCTAAGGTGGTGGTTATGTTGTTGTCGATTCATAAGTCATTGTTACACCATAGTGTTTTTTTAAAATTTGGTCCTTGCTCTATAATGTCGTACTTAGTGTCATTTCTAGTTTAGCAACCGTGAGCTGGTTGCTTTACTTTAGTTGTGTTCTTGCTGTCATGTGACTGTTGGTTATCTGTATCTCTTCCTTGTGGTGCCATAGGTTGTTCTTTTATTATTTGATTGTGGCATTTCCTGGTTTTACTCACTAGTATCGTTTTTGAAGAGGCCCATATAATCACACACCTTCCTCATTCGGGAAAGTCCGGCACAATTCGAGAATAGAATCAAGCCTTAGGTGTACGTAGGGTACAAATTTTGTTTGTTTGATTTGATTCCTTACGTCCAATTAACAATCAGTTATAAAAGGACGGGTCTTCCTGGGTTGAACCAGTACTAAGCTAGGATTAATGTTCTTGCTAAAGGACACAACGTAGTGACATTAGGGGTAGTACTGTACAAAAAACTCCATTTTGTTAGTCGGAACTGTCGTAAGGAAAATTAGTTCTGTAGCATGTGGACTCAGCCCTATCAAAATCCATTTTACAGACTACCAGAAAAGCTTAAACAGCATGAATGAATGAAGTTTATGCATTTTCAATAAAATACCGCTATAGAGATATTTAATTGAAAAAACATAAACTTTATTTATAATTGTTTGTTTTGCTGCAATCACACTTGTTATTGTGTTGGCATTGTTTCTATGATGTCAGCGTCACGTTATGTAACGTCAGCGTCAAGTTATCAAAGTAGATCATGGATGTACATCCGAGGTATGTTTCCACATAATTCCACGGAATTGGCCAAAGCAGATCCAATTGACACCTTCCTCTTTAAGATAACTTTAATAAATCTTTGTGTGCCAGCGCCAAATAACCAAGAAGGTTAAAGCATGTACAAATAAAATAGCCCCAGATTTAACTACTCCTAAAGGGGCAATTTAATCAGTGTCTATCTGTTTGCTTTCTTTTTGATAACGAGGCTGATGACTCACTCGTTGTTTGCTTTTAGTACAATTTTCCTGGTCAAATCATCAACAGGAAAATTCCATTTTTAGTAAATGAGCAGGTTAACGGTTAGGCTGATAATATAACCATGTATCTTGGGCATGACTAAATGTATCAGGTGACGCCATACAAATCGATCACAGAGTCAAATATGTCCCGAAACATGATGTCAAAATTTAAGGCAAACAGATTTTCATACTCAAATGATTGGAAAAACTAAATCTGAAAAAAAAAAAACACTTTTTAAAATAAGTATCTATCACAGGTTTCTGGTATGGAGAGAAAAATGCCTCCGTTAATACCATAATTAAGTTTTTGTCATCATCACTCAACAAGCATTATGGTGCCAATAAGAGATCCTCAGACAGATTGTTCTTTCTGAATCAAAAATACGCTTCCCACATAGTAGTACGCATCAATGTTTACCAGCATATAAACCATTTATGCCAAATGGGGTCGGCTAACCTTATCAGTAGGATGAGTCCATTTCCTTTTTATGGTATATGGTGGTATTTTTATTACGTCTAACATTTTAATAGAACATTATGGTAGCAAACAGTGAAGATCCTGACACCTCTAGGTTAATATGGCTTTAATTGTAAAAGTAAACACATTCATATGACTAATATTTTCAGATTTATGTACGAAATCTTAGGAAAGTGCCACCTCTTTCAAGAACATGTAGTATTCCTAGGGCATTGAGGAGCAAAAGCAGAAGTGTGTCATGATCCTATAAGGAAGGAGCAAATCAAACAAATTGTCTTTCTGTGATGCCAGGTATATTGTGGTTGCTGTAATAATCCCACAATGCTCTCTCCAACTAAGAAACCCAATTGCCAGGTCCCGAGGTTATAAAACGTTGTTCATGCTCAACTCAACTGAGCACAAAAGTTCAACTCCTCATAAAAACTAAAATACTGACAAATGAAGAAGTTTCTTGCTTTAAGTCTCTCAGATGTTGTATTTATCATGCTAATAAATGTTAAAATGCCAACAATTGTTGGCATTTTAACATTCATGAGCAGGATAAATTTTGTGCTCAGCTGAGTTAAATATGGAAAAAAAGTTTTATAAGCTTGGGGCCAGTCCAGATGGTAAAGGATAAGGAGAACATGTTTTGGTGTTATGATATCATACTTCTACAGAGATAATGGAATGCATTATGGAGTCATAAAAGTTCAAGAGTAATGAGGTTATAATGTTCAAATTGGAATGAATCTTCAAGGTAGATCAATAGATCCAGCTATTGAAAAGTACACAAACTAGTATGCACAAACTATTTAGCTGCACATAGGTTTCTTGAAAAGGGCATACTGGTTTCTGGACTGAAACTCTCCTTATACTAATGTCCTGGGCCTAAACTTACAATGCTTCCTTAAAGTTAAGTACTAGCTTAGCTAAGTATTGATATATCAAAATGATATTTTAATGTTAAATAAATTGCCAGGCTCTGTGCAGAGCATATTGTCAAAGATGGCATTGTGATCAACAGAATACATAAAACAATTTTGATTTTCAGAAGTTTGAAACGTTATTTTTCGCATCCTAAAAGTCAATATAGTAGTACTTAAAGCTTAGTGCTTTATAAAATATGTTTCCATCATTGTTATCATTTTGGAATTGTTCATTATTCTTTTTAAGGGGTTGCTGGTGGAAATTTTCAAATTATTGCAACTTCAAAAGATAGCGATTAGTGCAGACCATAAGTGATGTTACATTTAATGGTCTGATTATATCCTATCTATAGTTGTCTAAGCACAAATGGGATTAACGTGTATGCGCAGCTATCGAACGGAACTAACTGACAGGTTTTTGGTGTGAACTATTCCATACTTTCATATATGGGCTGGCACACAATGTGTTGATAATATCGCAGTTGTGGAAATGCCTCTAATAAACGCCTGTGGTTTTTGTCTAAATCCTAATCTTTTCCATCCTTCGTGCATGTGAGAAGCCAATGCTCCAGACTCGTCTGATCATTTGCTGCTCCCTGATGCGGTAGTAAAGAAATCTTGTGTAAAGGCCCATATTTTGTTTGTACTAACAGTGAAAGTTCTAATGACGATTCTTTAAAGCTATCCTTTGTGGTAAGTATGAACATTGCAGAAATCATATACCAATAACCCTATAAAGGCAGGACACGATAAGCCCACCATCAAACCATTTGACGTTTCGCTGGTGTGTTGATGGTGGACCCAAACTGTAGTTGGCTTATATGCTGAATTACTCTAATAACAACTGAAGATTTTCAAGGGTCTTAGGTCATATTCTTTCAAACACTTGTCTTAACATTTATGGCCTGACCGCATTATTTCCCATGGCATATATACCACAACTGGTTGAATACCCGTCAACCCTCTTATAATCATCATAAAATATAAATTTTTATATATATATCTGAGTGAATCGTTTATTAAAGTTATTTACTTATAAGTGGTATTAAAGCTGTCATATACATTAATAACTCAGGGTAGAAAAAAGGTACCAGCGTGTATGAATATCATATTCAATACATGGTCGACCAGTGAAGACTCAGACGAGCCAAGGACATCACTGTTCTCACACACAAATCTTAGGAGCAGATGAAGATTCCTACCAGAACCTAGACATCTAGCTGAAACAGTTATCTCCTAGTCTGCTAGTGACCGCCGTTTGTGTTGCCGATATTTTTGGAAAAAGTTGAGACCCAGTGCAGGCCCGACAGGACGCCGGCCTAATTCCTGTCGGGCCTTATCTGGATCCAAACCGTTGGCACTCTGATCGTATTCCTGGAAAGAATTCATTGAAATATCAGGGGCCTTCGAAAATGCATTCACATTTATCAAGCATGCAAAGATTTAGTTGAGGACTATAAGTACCTTTATATAATGGCAGGGTTACAATGACTTTCAAAAAGTACTGTCTGTAAAACCACGGAGCAACCTCGCAGTCTAATTAATATGTTACTGTAACCGTTTGAGGACCAGAAACCCTTAAAATGGTACTATGGCAAACAGTGAAGAGCCAGATAAAATGCTGCATAAAGCAGCATTTCATCAGGGTCTCCACTGTTTGCTAAGACAAAATCGATCTTCAGAAACATAATATTTTGGGAAATTATATCCTGTAACCCCTCATTATATACAATGGCCCATCCTAATTTAAACGGTACCAGTGGCTTTGGCTGCTGTCCGTTCTAAGGCGGTGGTTCTGCTGTTGATGATTCGTTGTTGATTGTTACTCCCATTGTGGAATTCTGTCATTGTTCTATGTTTTGTTGTGCGTTACTTTGTGTCCATTCTAGTTTTGCAATCATCTTGATGGTGCAGAGAGAGCTGGTGGTTTGTCTTCCTGGTGTCTTGTGATTGTTGTGTGGCTCTTCCTTATGATGCCACAGGTTTTTTTTGTAGTTTGTGATTGTGTTATTTCCTGATCAAATTCACTTACTATTTTTATGGAAAATTCCATTGGTCTTTAAAAAGGTTAATAATATTTCTCTGAATTGGACAGTTTCATCTTAGAGCCCTGGTTTGGATGGAGTGTGTCAGCTATACATGTTATGTGCTTGTTTAGCTAATCATGGCCCTTTTGTAATGGTGGTTTGATTTCTGAAGACACCATAAAACATAGAAGCCCTCTTGAGGTCAACTGGACCTTGGTTCACTTTACAAAGTCAATATTTGACTATCTTCATGCTGGGACATTTTTATACTTTCTTTTTCGTCTTTAGATTTCTTTATAAATTAACACTTTTAGAACAGATCTTTCAGGAATACACTCAGAGGTAAAATCAGTTGGGATCCAAATCAGGCGCAAAGTTTTGTTCGACCGAGTTTAGGTCTAAATTGTTTTCAAAGGTTATCAGCGAGGGTTAAAATCGCCACTAGCTGGGAAAGAGTTAAAATTGTGTTAAACATATAATTAGGCCACTCATGAGACTTTTATACTTACAACACATGCAACCAGAGAAAGGGCAGGTCAACCTGTACTTGGACTTTACAATAATTATGGAAAAGCCTCTCTCACAACTGAAGCATTGAAATAGATTATCAAACATACCCAAATATATGTTTCGATAATATTTGGCTAAAAGGTTTACCATCATAATACAGATTCGTAGCTACTCTGTCAATGCCAATGATCAATACACAGAAATCTGCACCCAGCTTCGGTTTTCAAGCCTTGTTATATGTGGGCCTCATTTGTAGCAAACCACATATGTAACACACACACACACACACACACACACACACACACACACACACACACACACACACACACACACACACACACACACACACACACACACACACACACACACACAACAGCCCTGAAGAGCTTAGCGAAACGCGTTGGCATTTTATTTAGCATAGTTTATATTCAATAAAAACAAAACATGTAACGTCAACTCATTATATATATATATATATATTAGACGGATGGCTGAGAATGGGTTTGCTCCCCCCCCTAGGGAATTTTGCAGACATATCCTATCTTGTAGAGAATTGAGAGCCGAGTCTTTTAAGAGATGTTTGCACTCTGTGCTCCGGGGCGTTAGTCTGTAAGAGCCTGTAACATACGTTACTTAATCAAACTAAGAAAAAGTAAATTGAAAGTTTGGGCTACAAATTAAAGACATTAAAATATTTATTTTTAAAAATCATTCATATAGTCCGCATACTGGATATCTTAACTACGTATAACAGCCATTTGAACAAAACTGCGGCTTCCTAAGGTGTCATATGCGTTACATAAATCAGATAACCCATGAAAATTTGCAAGTGTGGCTAATATCATTTACATTCACAATCTCTCTGTGTGTTTTGAAAAATGTTTTAACCATGTCTTACTAGCTTATGCAATTGGCCAACAGAAAAATTAAAGTTTGCTTCCCTAGCTTAAATATTTTTTTCTGAAATAAGCAATTAAACAACCCTACCCCTACCCAGTTTTAAGGTGAAATGTTTGGTATTAAAACTAAAGTAAAAATAGTTAAAAATTTTGCAGTTGATTAATGTGTTTCATTGTTTGGGATTTATTTGCTTATATGAAAAGACTCATAAATCTGCAATTTTGTTGCAAAATTTTTGATATCAGAGGCTGTAACATATGTTACCTGATGTAATAAATGGGCAAGCTCATTGTCTTTACGTAAGATATGCCTAAAAATGTTTTAATCTCCTCGAGGGAATTTTGCAGACATATTCCTTCTTATAGTACAACTCAAGCTTCATCGAATAAGGGATGTTTGCACTCTCTATGTTGGGGCATTAGTCTGAAACAGTGTGTTACATGCGTTACTATATCAAATAAAGGAAATGTAGTTTGAAAGTTTGAGCTAAAATTGTGAAAAATCGTGAAAAAATCGAAGTTGTTGGATATCTTACATTGTTTAGGGATTTTAAACTGGCTCCTATGATAAAGACTTATAGATCTGCTAGTTGTCATCAAGTTTAAAAGATCAGAGAGCGTTACATATGTTAGCGTGATAAGTAAAATCATCAAACAGTATTTTGACATCAAGCTGAGTAAGGGCCTGCTCCATCCTAATCCCCTTTGGAATTCTGCAGATAAATTACATCTTATGTAACCATTCAAGGTGCATTTAATTAAAGACATTAAAATTATCTAATAAATTGACATTCTTATAGTCTTTATACTGGATGTCTTTACTATATATGGAAGCTGTTTAACATTAATACGGCTAACTGTGGTGTTATGTGCGTTACATGAACCTAATTATAATTTAAAAGCTATAATTGTGGCTATCGTCATTTAGTTAAACAACTACTATGACTTGGTTTCAAACTGTTTTATTAGATTTTACAAACATATACTCAATTGATGAATAGGAAAAACCAAGTTTGCTTTTCTATCTTAAATAAATTGTCTTTTAGGAGCTAATACACAGCCCTACTCCCAGTTTTACAGAGAAACGAATTTTGTTATTACCGTTAAAGTAAAACACATGAAAGCGATTACAGCGTGTGGATGTTATTCATTTTCTTAGTCTGTCTTGCCCATATATCTACAAGATGTCATTAAGTTAAAGATCAGGACACTTAATGTGTACTTATAAGTCTTTGGTGCCAAAACGCTAGGAATTATATTCATTTCTGATTATCAAGCCCATGGACTGGTGTTACAGATGTTATCAATGACCTTTTGGACACATTTCCTAATACTGTGCATATAATGCTAAATATAAAGCAACAAATAGAAAAGATAGTTTTACATTTTTACAAGAAAATACAATAAATGAAATGGTCCAATCTATTTCTCATCGATTTAACACTCATGTTAAACGTTTGTCGTTGTCTGCTTCTGTGGTAATCATTATTACTGGGTATCACACGCCTCCTTGCAACTAGTAGAATCATCACACAATATTTCAATCATTTACTAATATAAAATTTCACCACCAGTCCACTCAAAATTGATGAGCCATTATCAACTTTCCAATTTTAACATTTATGGCTTGGAACATTCGGAAACTGATATGAATTCCTAATAGTTGGCTCTTTGAGTATGTATTTCAAGTGATACTCTGCAAGTAGGAGAAAGACTAAAGCTTTACAAGGAGCAAAACTATGCCATTAAGAGCAATGAGAACCTGGACTGATGTACCTTGATATTTCTGTGATAAAAAATCATATCTTAGCTGGTAAACTTTTATAAATGTAGCCTTTCCATACATGCAACCCACATATTTTCATCTAATAATGTCTCTGCACTTATTATCTTTCCCCAAGCATTTAAAAACTTATTTGAGGTCTTAGTACTTCTGAAGTGCTGAAACCGAGGTAACTCTTTCCCTTCAGATAAATGAACTAGATGTATCACAGCAGGTAAAGCAATGAAATGCAGGATGAAAAGAGCGCAAGTTAGACCCTTTCAATTCAATGATTCACTAAGTTTCTAAGATAGGAGCGCTTATTAAAGGATGTAACATCTATAACTCATCATAATAAATGAGCAAGGGCGTTGTCGTGACATCCTTTTTGATTACACAGTCAGAGGCAAGTGTTTTCAATGGATCATGAAATGAGGCACCTTATCAACTTGTTTACTCTGTATAAATCTTCCATAGAGCATAATATAGAACTACTGGTTATCCCATTCTACCTATAGTCCACTTTCCTTCTTTTGAATGCAACAGCTAATGATATGGCTGCAAAAACTGAGAAATCATAGGTTTTACATTATTTTAAGACATGCTTCAATGTACTGACATCAAAAAACAACCAACTGCAAACATAATTGATGGGGCAATGTCCAGCTTCATATTCTTTCTCTTATACCAGATAACTTTCAAGGTGTAACAGAAATTGTTTCAGACGGTCTGCCAAAACCATCAAGAGTCAACATTGTAACTAAAGAAAACTTATAAAGTTCTTTAGGCGCAGCAAAATACTATTGATATAAGACCTGAGGACTTAAGCACCAAAAGACTGGATAGGTTCCATGGCAAATGATGCAAAAAAGCAGCCTGTCAAATTTCTGTTTGACCAATGTCAGAAATCTTAAAGTATTCTTAGAGGTACACGGTAGAGACATAGATTTTGCAAAATCAGAGCAAAGTTATCATTTGACTAGCACGGATGCAGAGGCAGCTGCAGTTAGATGGAAGAGATATATACCAGAGTCATACTCCATTGTATGCATATATGTGAAATGGCATTAAACCCATATTTAATCAGGTGTTTGATCCCATGACACTGACATGCTGTTTCTGTTTTTGAAGAATGCTAAGGATTCAAGTTTGGCTGAGTCAAGTTGTTTGACGCTGGCACTGGCCACACATACAAAGAAGATTAAGTATTTTGATGGCTAAAGAGGAGGATCACACAAAATGCTTATAAGTGATATTTGTCACAATTACCAATTTTAAAAAGTAATCTTAATTAATGTAACACATATAACACCATAGGAAGCTGTATATTTGTTAAAAAATCTTTTCTTATGTATCAAAGGTATTCAGCATGCAAACTACATGAATAATTCAAATAAATAGATAGTTTTATGTCTTCTTTCTGTTTCTCAGACTTTCAATTCATTTATTCTTAAATTGATATGGTAACATACGTATCATACCATTACAGGCTAACCCCCTAGTTAATAGAGTGCAAACATCTCTTATTTGATGCAGCTTGAATTGTTCTTTAAGGTAGGATATGTCTGCACAATTCCCAAAGGGGTGGAGAGGAACAGGGTTGTACTCAGTTTGCAGTCCTGATACAATGCCATGATTCTACTGGTTGTGATGAAATGGGTGATTATTTTGCAATAGAAGCAGACACAATGATAGACATTGTGAGGCTGACTTGAATAAAGATTGTTTTTGAAAAATTTATTTAATAGGAATATTTATTAAATTGTGTCATTTAAATGAGAACTATTATTTTCTATATATATGTCTATATATTTTAATATTATAGGCATTAGGAAATATGTGATTACAAAGGTTATATATAACATTGGTAACACAATTCCATGGGCTTATTATCAGCAATGACTGTAATTACTAAGACTAAGGCACCAGAGGCTAGAGATTAATAGGAAAACATGTGAAAACCGTATTTTTCTGAAATATCATCTCTTACTTCCAAGAAAATTTCCTAGCTCATTCATTATGCCATGTAACATACGTTACATACTTTAATAAGTGCTCTGATCCTGATGTCAAACTTGCAAATGTATGATTCTTTATTGCATTAGCAAGACAGTGCCAAAAATGTAAGATATCCATGAGCGTCAAATATTTTCATATATTTTTCTTCAATAATAGATACCAAAATTGGATACTTGAAATTGGGGGTAGGGTTGTTTAATAGCTCATATAAAACAATGTATTTGAGATAGAAAAGCAAACTTTGTTTTTTCTATTAGTCAAATGAGTACTTTAGTAAACTAAGATTAAAAACACTTGTTAAAATGCACAAATGGTCTGTAAAATGAATGATGTTAGTCACAATTTCAACTTTCAAAGGGAAATTTAAGCTATGTAACGCATATAACACCATTGAAGGCTGCAATTTTGTTTAAAAATGCTGCTTTTATGTAGCTTAGGCATCCAGCTTGCAAACTACATAAGAAATTTGAATAATTATATGGTTTGATGTCTTCTTTCTGTAGCTCAAACTTTCATTTTTATTTTTTCCTTAGTTTGTTACAGTAACATATGTAACAGGCTGTCAGAGACTAACGCCCCGGAGCACAGAGTGCAAACATCTCTTAAAAGATGCGGCTTGAAATTTTCTTCAAGATAGGATATGTCTGCAAAATTCCCTAGGGGGGGGGGGAGCAGGACCTTTTTTAGCTCGAAGTCTCTCTCTCTCTCTCTCTCTCTCTCTCTCTCTCTCTCTCTCTATATATATATATATATATATATATATATATATATATATATATATATATATATATATATATATATATATATATATATAATATCTCTCTCTCTCTCTCTCTCTCTCTATATATATATATATATATATATATATATATATATATATATATATATATATATATATATATATATATATATATATATATATATATATATATATATATATATATATATATATATATATATATATATATATACCACAAACTTAACGCATATTAAGCACAAAATTAATCATTATTAATGTAATATATTTTATTATTAATGTAATATATTTTGTGACGAATGTGATTTTTATGTGGACAATCACAATTTTTTACCTGTTACGTTTGTGATCACATTCGTAGTACCGATGTTACATATTGCTTTGTCACGTTTGTGGTCTAACTGACTAGCGAATGCTTGCGTCCATATGCGTGATAGACATTATAGAACTACCTTAAGAAAATCAACCCATAATGCGTCAAATTGTGAAGGCATTTGTATTAAAAGCACATGTGTATGTTGAAATGTCAGGTATTTTTCCACAAAAAACAATGAATCACATAACTACTACTACTACTACTACTATTGCCACCACCACCACTACTACTACTTCTACTACTACTACAACTCATGCCGCCGCTGCTGCTGCTGCTACTACTACTACAACTAACACTGCTACTGCTGTTGAAGCGATCGCGGTTGCAATTGGTACTTTAAGGATTGAACATCACGAACAGTTTGGCTATAAATAGAAGACAAATGAAAAAATATTTTGATATTCCCTGTTCTTTCGAATATCTTCGAACAATACATACTTCAAATTTAGATCAATTATTGTAATAATTGTCACGAGGGAAAACAATTAAACATGAGACTCTTCAAGTTAGATCTATAATTACCCAGTACATGTGTCCTCGCTCAAGTGTTTATTAAAACACAATTTCGCAATACCAAATCTTAAAGATCCGGCTAATATATACCAAGCTGTCGTATGGGGTATTCAAGTCTTACAACACACTTATCAATTTTAGCAAGAAGCATCTCCTAATGTGCAAGGTCTAGACTGATATAGGTGGCATATGCTTGTCCATCTGTACGTAAGCTAATCCATGGATTATCTCTACGAACATCTGGACCTATTACATAGTTTACATGTGATCCTGTTGTGGCTTGGTCTTTGTTTTTGATGTCTGAATTGTGTGTGCGTTTGGCTTATGGTTCTGTTTCCTTTGTCCTTTTTAGTTTGACAACTAATGGTATTCTCACGCGCGCGCGAGCGTGCGTGCGTGCGTTAGTTTCTCCTGGCAATATGCTACTCTTTAGTCTGCAATTGTCGCATTTTCTGGTCCTATTAACTCGTTGCTTTTAATATGATGCACAACTTTGGGCAAACAAAATAGTTCCAGTTCAGACCACTCCAGGAGTGACGCAGGGAATGTTTGCCAACAATGTCAATTCCAACCCCACCATTGAATACATGTTAAGACTTTATCAGACGGGAATTGTTTAAACTTACTTAATTATTTATTGAGAACTAGGAAGCTGAACTAGGATCGATATGGTATTCTAAAAGATTCAATTTCTATAAGGTCACTGTCATCATTATTTGCATCACTATTGCCGTCACTATTACTATCATCAAATTCATCGACGATGCCATTGCAATGGTTGGTCTGCAGTGTGTGATTGTGGCGTGTCCTGGTCATTCCCACTTACTGTTTAATCAGAATTATCATTTTGTTAGGAATTAGGAAGCATGATTAAGGATCTATGTGAGCAAAAACCGTGTGCATGTTAGAATTGAATCTTTGTTTGTTTGTTTGATTTGATTCTTTACGTCCACTCAACAATCTTTCAGTTATGCGGGACGGGTCTTCCTGGGTTGAACCAGTACTAAGCTAGGATAAATGTGTCTTGCTCAAGGACCACAACGCAGTGACGCCGATGAGAATTGAATCTAGGGCGAATATTTGGATGTTACCCCTTTACTCCATAATACCGCCTTTTGACGCCTTTATAATATCATCCATTTGAAAATATTATCGAAAATGCAGCATTTGCTCTTTTGGAGCAAATGCTCCATTTTCCATAACATTTTCAAAAGTATTCAAAACTTTACTTAATTTTTTCTTGATTTTTTCAATGTTGTCTAAAAATAGAAAATGGTGTCATGATCTAAAAAAAGTCTATGGAGTAAATGGTTGAAATATATTTAAGCTCCCCAGTGCCTGCAGCTGCTGTCTGTTCTAATGCGGTGATCATTATTCTGTTGATTCATTGTGTACTGTTGTCACCAATATGGGTGTTTTTTTTGTATTTGCTCCTTGTATAATGATATTATTCTATGTGTCGTTTCTAGATTGGCAATCGTCTCACTGAAGAAGAGAGAGCTCGTTGCCTTTTTTTACTATATTCTGTCCTTTGCATGGACGTCCTCGCTTTTTCTTTGTTCTTGTCTCTTTCTTGTGGTGCCATAGGTTGACATTTGATTGTGGCATTTCCTAGTCATATTCACTTGCTTTTTCTTGTGTTTCATGGGGATTTGTTGTATAACACCACCATGAACTCTGTGTGCACTAAGGAAGTCTTCCCTTTGATTTGAATAGATACTCTAGGAATAGCCCATTGTATAGTCGAGGTGCCAATGGTTATTTCCAAATAATGTTGAGTTTCTTAAATTGAAATTCTTTGAAGACCGTTTTAGTCTCACAAAACAGTGTAGATTCTGATTTCACTTGGGTCTTCACTGTTTACCAAAGTACCCATTTACAGGTTTCAAGTACACAAAGCGTTGCAGTATTTCGCTCCTATTACAGCGATTTCTTTTCAAATTATTGGTTATAGTTTGTGCTTTATACTGGGTCTACACTGTTTGACATAGACCCTATCTTGTGAACGATAAACATGCAGGGATATTGGAGGAACTAATAGAGAGAAAGGCAACACCAGTTTGTTTTTTAAACATATATTTCGATCTCAAATTTAAAATGCAATGGGATTGTGTCTCGAGGAAACAGCCCTGGACGCAAATGAGGACAACGAAGACACGAATCAGACTTCACGAAACATGCATTGGTTGTCTGGTCAGGGCCCCTTTTCTCGAGACACAATTCATATATTCTGAATAATGACAACAGTCATTCAATGGAATCATTCATGTATAACACAGTTGGTCATAAAATCTGCACATTTCATATACATATATATCTATATCACAATATTCAAGTCTCCCTTTCTTTCCCCCCCCCCTCTCTCTCTCTTTGCACCTTCATTGTATGATTGTTGCGAAATGGTAAATTAGAGACTCAAACCAGCGTCCTCTCTTGAAGTTTCACAATATTCAAGTCTCTCTCTCTCTCTCTCTCTCTCTCTCTCTCTCTCTCTCTCTTTGCACCTTCATTATACGATCCAAACCTGGAGAAATATTGTCCTCGTGCGTTGCGATCTGGTATATCAGATATTAAAAGCAGTCTCTTCTCTTACAGAGGTTCTTGTTCATTGACAAGCAGTGAATACCCAGATGAGATACCGCAATATGTGGTATCTCATCTGGGTCTACACTGTTTCCTACCATAAAGGTAATCATGATTCAACAACTGAAATGATTATGAAATTTCGAGCAGCAAGTCCTATATATCAGAAAGAGACCATTCCAGTACAGCTTGTTAAATCGCGTGGGCCATTTTTAAATTGCAAGATCTGAGTTTAGAGAATAGTTCGACCTGACATCTAGTGTAAACTTTGATAAAACATGTAAACCACAAATCAGTCTCTAGATCAGTCTCCCTGATGAAGTTTGTCTATATTTTGATTTCTCATTATTTTCCCCGTCTCAGCTCTAAAGTACATACATACGATACTTGCATATTATTTATTGGGGCATATTTTAACAAAATAATTTATTTGCCTGCAGTGAAAGTATGAAAGTTACGAGTTGCATTGAAAACGCGAAAATCGTATAAAAATCATTTCATGGCGGTTTCATCGCCTCAGTAAATCTCATGAATGACTACCGACAACAAATCATGACTGTTTGTGCATTAAAAATAGTATTTCATTTAAAAAACTGGATATGGTATATAGATATGGTTCGTCTTGGGTACGGTATACTACATTAAGGAGTGTTTATTTTGATCAACATGCTGAGATAAGCGAGTAAACATAGCATGATCTACCTAGATATCCATTCACAATATATCACCGCCTCGGTTCAACTAGCCTCGAACCAAAATTACTTTTAAAACGCTCTATGCCTCGCTACCTCCATTTTGATGTTCACTAAGATATTACCCTATCTAAAATTCATTCATAAGTTAATATGTTTTTCCTAGGTCAAATCTTGATCAATTAGAAATGAACCGCTTTAGAAGAAAGTGTTACTCCGGGACTAGGTACGACAATTCTTACTAGCCTGCCTGAACAATCTTGAAAATCTGGATTTATTCATACTTTCAAGGCATCGAATAACAAACGCGCTTTATCAGACTGCGCAGTGCGCAGGCTGATCAGCACGCTAGTTATTCGATTCTACATGTAAATAAATAGATCTAGCAGTATCTAAAGGGGGCGGGGTGGTTAAGGCTTTGTAGGAGATCAGACTACATGTCTGTGATAGGCTGTTCAGTACCTATACTGTTTGCAAATTTCCCCCTTAATTTGTAAATTTACTAGTCACAAGGGCAGTACTTATCGTATCAGGGTGTGGTATCCATTTTCTTTTGATCAAGTCCATACGTACTGAAGAACACCAATATAAATGTTATACTCCGTTACTAAAGATAGTTTTGCTTGGTTTAACTTGTTTTTACAAGGCTGAAAACATATCAAAAGGGAGGGACAATGCTTTCCAGCGATGCCCATCTTTGTTAAACCTTCATTTACATATGAAGCCCTGAAATTAAAATAAATAGCAGCAGAAAATCTACTTGAAAAGATAAATGACAGAGTTATCGCCCTTTAAAGATTCAAACACGTTTCCAAAAACCCCACATCTGTGGTCAAGTTGAAACTAGGAGATGTGTGCACAAGCCTAGTTTGTAAAGCGACAAATTCCTAATGAACATCCTCTAAAAGTGTCAATGAACTATTCTTATATGTAAGGTAGTTCTGTAGGTTGATCATACATAGAGCTACTTTGGGCTCGTTAAAGCAAAAAGTCCAAATCAAATCATAAAACAGATTTATCAGATTTTCAGGTGTTCAGATATTTTATCAACTGTTAAAAGTCCAATTTTTGACACTTCAATAGCCCCAAAATTTAGACCTCCCGATTTATTAGAGTAGTTTTCCGCCTTGTTTTTCGTCCAAAATTACGTAACACCATAGATGGGCTACTAATCTATGAAATAGTCTTAAAATTTACTAGGCCAATCTATAATATCGTCATTGTTCTCCGTTGTAATAGCTTCTTCTTTTCACTATCTTAGATTAGATAAGACGGATAAAAGCCCCACCTTTTAAATTCCATATTCACCTTTTCGCGACCTTTATCGAGGTACAAAGTTCTTCACTTCAACACCCCCCTAATCTGATCTAGTTCTCAAAAGGCCATTGGGATAATGAGTCACCCAAATCATTCAAATCGTTTTCAAATTTAGTAGCTACCTGTTCAGATATCATGTGATCTTTATCGTTTGGTCTATCAGCTGATCTAACTCTTAGAGCGCCATCTTTATTAATCCCGCAGACGACATTGCAGCAGACGATATTTCAAAATTCACGTTATTTCTCGGATGCAACGGGATTTCACATAACACGTGAATCATCTCATTGAGATGATTCACGTGATATGTGAAATCCCATTATCTATCAAATGAAAGAATATATTCTTAAACAATTGTCGTCTGCAGAACCTGCCATTACCCTTGGTGTTTTAAAGGCTAAATATGAATTAGGTGCATTTCATTCGTCTTTCCCATGAATATATTTTTACTCTGAATGACAAACTAAAACTATGTCTGAATAAAAACAATAAATTCTTTTAATCATCGTTTTGATAAACAAACATTGGACACCATTTTGTTTCGGGTCGAGAAAACGGTCCTTGCGACTTGACTTAGAACTAGGTTTGGGACCTTAGAGCTGAGAAAGGGGACCATAATGAGGCTGCGTGGATGAACATTTCAAAACAAATTCTATATTATCTTCTACCTTATGCCCCTATTCCACACAGGCCCCGAATCGCACGAATTGTCTCGAATTGACAAATATTTGGATTCGGGGCTGAATCTTACTCAGTTCGTGAAGATCTTAACCGATTCGCACAGTCCGTAGTCAGTTCTTGCAATTCGTAGGTCTATCGGGAATTCGGCTCAAAAGTTTTGAAATGTTCAAAACTTTGGCCACGAATTCCCCGATTCGAAAAATCGTGCGTGATTCGTACCAAATTCCTAAGGCATTCTTGGACATCGTAACTGAATCGTAATCGATTCGGATGCGTTTTTGGGCGTTCGTAGCTACTCTTAGCTCATTCGTGGGGAATCGGGAGATTAAGCCAAGCAATAAAACAAAGAAAGAGATAGTAAAGGGATTTTCCCTAAGATTTAATACCCCGTCACGCGCATGTGAGCCAGTCCTAGAAGTTGAAACAGATTTGGCAGATTCTGTAGCACAATCAGGATCAGTCAATAGCTCCTGGCTGGTGATTTTGCCAATGGCGAAATGCCATATTTTTCCAAGTCAAAGAGTCAGGGCCAGGGCCCTTCGACTTTAATGTAGTTGTTTCCTTCTAGCTATATAAGTAGCTGTTTTCAACACTCAAGTTGCAGGATCAATTCTACTGCTGCTTTACGAGGAACATTCAATTTGGAACTGATGCCACCAAAGCATGTATGGGCCTTTTTTATAACTATCGTGAGAGAAAATCTCGCGAATCGTGGCGAATCGTCGCTGATTTCTGTTTATTCGTGCCCAATTCGTGCTGCATTCGGCATATTCTTAACTGATTCGTAATTGATTCCTTAACTTTCGTGCAGCATGTTCTAATGTAATTTTGCTAATCGTAATGAATTCTTGCGCGATCCCAGCCGAATTGAGCCGATTCCCTCGAATATTCGTAACGACATCGTATCTGAATCGGGACTGACTCGTAGAACATCAGGATTGGAGAAAAATAATTAAAGAAACCTCACGAATCCCCCCGAATCAATAAAAAATCAATTCGTGGCAATTCGCGCGATTAGTGGCCTGTGTGGAATAGGGGTATTAGCAAAAGGTAAACAATAGGTATCCCTCATTATACCCCATTTACCAACTTTAGCACGACATATCTCATGCTGTGGAAGGTATACACTGATGTAGGTGGTATAAAATAGTTATACCATGTTTGTCCACCTGTTCGCAAGATAATCCACTCGCTAAAGCTCGTGGATTATCTCCACGTACAGGCAGACAACCCATGGTATAACTATTACTTAACCAATAAAGCCGCCAATCATGAATGCAGTATCGTGAACGCATTTTGTACCAGCGAGTTTTCATTAAAATGGAACACAATGCCAATAAAGATCGATGTTTTTTTCAATGAAACCTTTTCTTTTTTTCCTTGAAGTCTGTATGCTGCAAATCATAGATGACGATTTAATGGTATTTCTTTAATATATATAAAAATGGACAGTACTTAGCACCATTAAGGCTTGAAACACGTACGTGTATAAGTTGATACACATTGATAACTCACCCATATCCCTAAAACGCTTTACAAATAGTTTGTACCAAGCATTGATAAAATACGGAAAACAACCTTTAACTGGTAGGAAATGTGATTCCCAGCAAAAGCTTCAAGGGAACATGCAGATCAGATCAATATCAGTGTCTGCGCATTCTAATCCAAAGTCTTTGACAGGAAGTCCTGCCAAAATAACCTAGGCAGGGCCACGGGGTAATTCTTGCTCAAAATTTTATGAGAGAAAATATCTCAGTGGATGCTCAGAAAACTTTGCATGCATGCTAAAGCAGCTTCTGTCAGTTTTCAATGCATGGCAGTCTTGTATTGTAAGTAGAGAGTTCCCCAACTGTTCTAACCCAATTTCACCGGAAATGACCAAAACTCGAGAGAGTTTTGGTCATTTCCGGTGAAATTCGGTTAGATATCCGTAATAATCAAAAGTTATTTCCCTTATAAATCATGTCTGGTACCAGTCTTGATAGGTTAGTATATACTGAAATATTTTGCGGTGGTAACAAGTGCAAGTGCACGTGAAATACAAAATACTTACAAAGTGCAATAAATACGATTTTAAGACAAAGAAATGGAACAGATTTTGTCTACGTCAGATTACAGCACCAATGAAAGAACAGAAATAGAACAGAACAGAACAACGTTTGACGCGCGGTGAAACTTTCATCCATTTTGTTTTTACAGAGTACAAGCAACGATAAGTGATATGTCGTATCGACGTTTAACTATTGAGTAATTATGCATTGACGTCATAAGACAGTATCACGAGGGCTTATGATACTTAGGTGAAAATGACATGTCGTTAATCTGAGCTCTCTCTCTCTCTCTCTCTCCTCCAAACATTAGCTCTCTCACTCTCTCTCACTGAAAGACATCGTAATAATTTACATATATTCAATCATTTATAAGCGAATTGCAGTCATAATGTGCGGAAGAATTTTTAAAACACAATTTTACCACAACATAATATAGTGTACCTCGTGGTTTGCATCCATCAAGCGCATGCGCAGACAGATATATCTCTTATTTGACTGCAGAGCCCAGTATGCATACAAAATCAGACCACTATCAGCCCACCGAAAGATGTGTCGCTGGGGGCCGATAGTGGTCCTAGATTGTTTGCTGGCTGGGAAGCCTATTTCCACAGTGGCGCAGCAAATACTCAGATCCGGCTTCACGATTTTTCCAGTCCGGATCTGACCATATACTGCGCACGCATACCGGAAGGTACATGATCTTACGTTGCAGCTCCCATATTGCTTTTTCCCCGGAACGCATTAAGGCGAAGCGTAAACTCTCTAACCCGAAAACACACGCTTTTGAGCAATCCCATTGCAAGCTCCTCTAAAGCTTTTACCCAACCAGCATAGTAACGGGTCACTATCGGCCCACCTGCGAAACGCCATTTTAATGGTGTTTCGCTGGCAGGCCGATGGTGGACCGCTTTTACATGCTGACTGGGTGCATGCAAATGCGTCTGTTTTGCAAGGCACGTGTCTGTCATCCATGTGCTATCGGAAGTCACGTGTTTCAACCATCAGAATTTCGATCAGAACACAACGAAAACCAGCTATTGCTATAAAAAGCAACAAAACCGTTTCCAGCCAACTTTCTTTGTACTACAGTCCGATAGTGGTCTCAGGGGTAACACGAGTTGTCCTTTCTTTTCACTCTTTTTGTTCTTTTTTGATCTCCGAAAACTTTTGTTCTTTTTCATGTTTTTGGAAGTTCTTATATCCAGTGAAGCCAGAATGGCTGAATCGAACACTTCCTTCAAGTTTTTCTGTGTCAGAGCTGAACACTCAATATAGTCCTCGGCGCCGATCTCTTCCACTAATTTCCTCGCTTCGTCCTCCGTTACCGGTTTTTCGTTATAGTGAGCGAGTTCGATTAGAACTTTAACGTCATTCCGAAGATCGCACTGCGTTCCAACTAGAATGATTGGTGCGTTCGGGCAGTGTGTTCTGATTTCTGGAACCCATTTGTCGATGACATTATGGAACGATGTAGGGGACATAACACTGAAGCACAACATGAAGACATTTGTTTCTGGATAACACAGAGGTCGCAGTGAGTCGAAGTCGTCCTGAAATAGAAAGAAAAGAAAATGCACTCATTACTCGAATCCTGATAACTCAAATCACTTACTCGAGTAGAAGTAAGTTTGACAAACATTAATTGGGCCAGTGCACGAATTTTTGGTGCTTATCGCGTATGCACAACTGCCTCAAATAAACGCCCATGTTGATGTACAGTGAATCCGGCGTAGCTAGAGGTCCAGATTTTGGTATGAACCTTCATCTACATCCATACTTCATGTATGCAAGCAGCGAAGGCTCTGGCGAGTATGCGCTAATGCGCATACTCGACAGAGCATTGGCTGCTTGCTGATGCTATAAGAACCGAAATTTTGTCTACTGGCCCAAATAAAGATCAGAGGGGCTTATCTGAAGAATTTTCAATATTTCCAACAATTATATTGCAAGGCTGAACAAACTCAATTGTCTATGCATCAAGCGAAGACTTAGAGCAGCCCGAGCATTGTTGCATTAAGGTCAGAGTATCTACTGTAGCTGCAGTGCATAGCTAAGAACATGTTTTCCATGGTGCTAGGCAGACAGTGAAGACTCGGGTCCTACTAAATATCGAAATGTGGAATTCGCAATCATATATCATGACAAATTACGTGAGTCAATTACAAACATACCCCATGACAAAACACGTGAGTCAATTACCAACACATCCCTATTTTAGTCAAATGAAGTAACTTTGACATGTTTTCGTGTGAATTGGATATGATAATACCTTACAGTAATGTATACTTGTACCAACAGGAGTGACCAAATGAATGGTAAATTACTAATCAAATTTACGACAGGCTTTAATGTTCCTCCAATTAGTGTAATTGACCGGCTACCTGGTAGAAAAAGCCCAGCGACATTAGCGAGCAGCGAAGACACTGACCAGTTACTAGCGACCTTTTGATGAGCTATGTAACGTGCAAATGTCCAAATGTTTCTTTGGCTTTTAGAACTCTACCTTGCCGTTTGAAAATTTAGAGCCATTTCTGCATATAGCATTGTCATAATGTCCGTTTTGGTACGATTTTGTTTAGCTAGAATAATTTCCATTAGTTCCGGTAGCTTTACCACCAGAGAATTGCGTGAATATCTAATGACATACATGCAATTAACGCCCACTTTTATATTGCCTAGTCCAAATATACACCAAATATGCGGATACTTTACTAGTGCCTTGCAAAATATGTACAAGATAAAAAGATTTGATTAAGGACGGTGTGCCCTTAGCTACCCAGTGGGGCTAGGTGCCCTGAGTTTTGTGTTCTGAACAAACAAATATGCCCATATTTCCCATGAGCGAACAGAGAATGCTCAGGCAAGACTGCGTACATGCACAGTCTCAGATCGTTTATGTGATAATCGATACGATTATTATTAAACTCATAAGTATCTAAGCGTAAAAGGGGGCTGCACAGGCTCGTCTGAGTGTAAAGGGGGATCCACAGGCTCGTCTGAGTGTAACACTCAGACGAGCCTGTGGTGCCCCCTTTTACGCTTAAACAAATTGAATGAAAGTTTCACCAAAACTAATCAAAACTTATCAAAATGCCACGTTGTTGAAAATCACATGTCGCGGCTCATATGTAAATGTTAATGTTTGAATGTTAAATAGTATTTTGCCTAAAGTGCTCAATGTACTTTGACCTAGGCAGCTATAAATCAGGTTGTATGTTTATGTTTCACCTACAGTCATATAAACATGTTTATTGCTGAACATGCAGAATTGCAAAACAATTCATAAGTATCTTCGATGAAAGCAAATGCAAGAAACACATGTTGCAATGATCAACAAAAGTTTACTTGTTTATGTCGAGTGAAACGTTCGAGGATGGTGCATTTACTTTTTGCATGCTGAGTAATTTTCGATGTTTTTATCGCCTGCTGATTTTTTTTTCAAAATCAACGTTTTTGAAATATTCATTCAGGAATACCATGGGAGAGACAACAGTTTGGATCCAGATCAGGCCCGACAAATTGTCGGGCCTGATCTGGGTCCAAACAGTTTGCAAATGTTATCAGCAGACGACACTAGTAGGCAAAGAGTTAACAAAGTATTCCTTTGCCAGGATCAGAAGTCAGGTACATGTATATCGTTTGTCACTATCCCTCCACATGGAGAGTGTTCCGAGGGGATGGTAAGGGGGTGGGGGCGTTTGGAACAAATGAGTAACGTACATTTTGTTTAACAGCGTCATTCAATGCGCTATTCCCAATTCCCCATAGTTTAGATACTTTATTTTAATTCGGTTTTAAATATACTATGGAATCTGCAAAAATAAAGTGCTTTATTAGGCTTAATCGGTTTCGAAGGATGTCCTAAAAATAGGACCCAACTCAACCTAAAAATCGTAAGGAAAATCCTGTTTCCTTTTTACAAACAGCTACTTGTTGACATCAGCGAAAACTCGCAACGATTCTTGTTACAAAATATTTTAGACGCCACGCAAACTCGACATCTTATACTTAAAAGATTGAAACCAATAGATAGCATAATATATATTCGCAGGTTTTTGTAATAACTGAAAGGAATGCCCAACAGAGCTACTGTTTCTATTTACAAAGTTGGTGATTTTATGCTTCAAGGCCAAAAATGATGTCAAAAACAACAATGCATTTGTCTGTAAACAAGGAACGAGAAGGAAAAACATTCGAAAACAGGAAGAAAAAACAGTGATAAAGAGTGAAACAGACGAAAAGCGAAATGAACAACTTCGTTTCATGAGTCATAAGAGTTTTAAGTAAATCTGGATTTTGGATTGATTCACGCTTTGTCTCCTGTCATAATTTTAATGTTTTGTTTCTTAGTCGCCTGCTGTTTTTTCTTCAAAATTAACTTTTTCAAAAAAATATTTCAGGAATACCATCAGAATGTCAAACAGTTTGGATACAGATCCGGCCTTTTGCAAAGGTTATCAGCTGACGACATTAGAAGGTAAAGACTGAGTTAAACGCCTCTTTGGAATGGCTGGGGAGGGACTACAAATATGGTGGGGCAAAAAGGGAACTTTAAGATGTAAAAGTTCCTTTTCTGTGAGCTCTTTCTCAAGAACCCATTCTGTGAACCCACCAGTTTGAAATTAGGTATATAAAATACCAAGCTATGTCCTGCCCTCTCTTTACTTGTTGCAATAGGGCAACTCCTAAAACTACCATGTCATGTAGGGTGGAATGTACATGTTGCTATGATTTCTGATTTTTAGCCTCTGGTTTCGAATATGTCCATCGAAGCATTTTTCTTATATAGTCTGAGTCACTGAAAAGTTATGCCCCAGATTTTTGTTGGACCAACAAGATTTATTTTAAGTTCCATTAAATTGAATGAAAATAAAGAAAGAAAGAAAACCTAATGGATAAATAAACACTTCAAACGTAGCATTTTCATATCTCACTGAAGTGTAAGGTATTAGGCATTCATATGTTTTCAACATATAACAATACACACCGGGCCTGAAAAAAACGGGGGGTTGTGCTTCATTTTTACATTTACATATCCCTGCGCACCTTAATAATGGTCAGAGTCTTATACTATGTTTTCATGTTGGTCTGTCAGTCTCTTGGGCGAATTGCAAAGCTCCAGATCAGCATGTGCATGCACAGGCTGCTCTATGGCTCTGCAATTTACAAACTCGCTAGGTTAGATTTTCTTGACATGGCTATTATGAAGATTATTTGCCCAAGGTTTTAAACGACCTTATATTTTGTCATTAGTCTTCAAAGCCTACTTTCACATCATTTTTGAAAGCCGATGGCTGTTTACACAGTGTCTTAGCTATTCATGTCTTTATGTTTTCTTTACATAGGTTGCCCTTAGCACATCGGTATGTATTTTAATAAGATTTTTGTATATATATTGTGGGGCATACCTTTTGTCCTGTAGAGGCCGACATAATCAGCCGATCAAGAAATGCCAATTTAGGTCAAATGACCATAGTAGTGGACTTATGCAAGTCTCTTTCTTATATATTTTTTAAAGATATTTATTAAATATATTTCACTTCATGAATTACTTTAGTTTTCTAAGGCTGTCAGTGCTATTAGAGAGGATTGAAGACATTATACGAAGTAAAATGAAATTGGCATTGGAGGCTGAATATATACCAGTCTACCATAGTAGAAGTTTATCATGATCTGCACTGGTTTAATTACTTCTACACTAAGCAGGAATGCATCCGAATCGACACGGTTTTTTTTAAAGGAAAAACTGTGTTGTACATGCCAACAGCTAACTCCACACAGACTGATTAGCACCATTATTATATAAACGCTCAACATGCTTAATTTATTAAGTACATGTAGTTGAGGAGCATAGTCTTACATGATTAAATATCCCCAATATAGAGCCTGCTCGACAGTTCGTCATTTGGAGCAGATAAATTCAAGGGAGATAAGATGCAAATGAAGAGACGATAGACGAAAGTCGACAGAATGCTGCACATCTGTGGAATTCGACTTAATGCCATATGTGAATGAATGAGAGCGGTAGAATGCGATTTTATGTTATGTACAAATTAAGGAGGTAAGAGTGATGGAAATCGAATGAATGCCACAGATAAAGGAGATAAGGGCGATGCAATTCGAATGAATGTCACACAAAAACGAGATCCTGATGTTTACCACAGCTACAAATAGGGGCAATAAGAGTTGCGGAAATCGAATGGATGCCACGAAGAAAGGAGATGAGGGCAATGGAATTCTACTGTATGCCTTAGCCACAAATATAGGAGATTTTAAAGAGTGATGGAAATCATCTGAATACCACAACAAATGAGAATAGAGAGATTGAATCCGAGTCAATGCCACAAAGATGAAGATAGAGTTTTAGACGAATGCTCAAAGTGTAAAAGGTCTTGCATAAATGGCAGCAAACTTTGGTCCAGAATGGTGCCTAATACATAGAATTTTATAATCACCCTTAAAATAAGTGCCATTGTTCAACGTCTTCTGAAAATACTACTTGACCGAAAGTGCAGTTTAAAACCTTGAAAATATTATTAGCTTATAGGAATTAAAATTTTAAATCGGTTAGATTAAAGATGCCGCCTAATCATGACTGGCCATTTTGATTAAATCCGAAAAGGCATTAGCGTAGTCACACCAGAGCCTTCGCTGCTCGCATTACTTTACTTAGGTGAGGACTCATATCAAAAACTAGATTTCTGGCTCAGTTGTACCCACTAATGAGGTTCGTCCGTACGTCCGTCCGTCTTTTGTCAGTCACTCGTCCTTCAATTCTACATATTGTCACCTTATTTGACATGTAAAACACAAGATGTAAAATAATTATGCTGTTCCATCCTATGGTCAAAGGTTTTGATCAATTAGCAATATTTGGGGTTCCATTTTTGATTAAAATTTAACAATAATATGTATTGAGATATGTTAAAAGTTCTTTAACGATTTAGCTTCTGCGAGTATGAGAATCAATTGTAAATCCCTGATCATGGGATTGAAGAGGGCATAGAATTTCATTGTTTTCATTCATTTCGAGGCCTTTACGGACCGTAATTCTTCTGTTTCACTAAGCAAACTTGTTACATATCTTAAAGACTTTCTTTCAAGATATTTATACCACAGGTGCTGTGTTAAACGAAGCCCTTTGTAAACATTCCCTGGCCTTTAAAAACAAACACTGATCACCCTAATCGAAAAGTAATTCATTTTAAAATCGACACCGAATCCGATAGACCTGCGTGAAACAAGATACGGTGATCTTCCTCGGCCTAGAAAAGTTTTACATTGTTTTAAAGTATCTTGTCTTTTGTATCAGCTACAAACTTGGCAATTTCGTGAAATTCCGCAATTCTATACCCAATGGGTGGATTCGTCTAAGCCTTAAAGGGCAATGGTAGTGTTTCCTGTGGGCTTAGATGCATTAGACAAAACATTCACTCGCTCTCTCTGATCATGACGGGCATTTGATTTCAAAACGATTGGGTACATTGAAGAGCAATGGCGACCAGGATTGATATGCGCCATGACGTTCAGACGTGGCCGGGTTTTCGCAATCTATGCTGCTGTGAAAAGGTTGTTTTTCGTATCAATCTGCATGGAACGAATATTGAACCATATTTCAATGTATCAATTTCATGCAGTTTTGTGACCTAATTTGTAACTGCATTTTAACCCTTTGTATTCGGGAAACCCCTAAACGAGTACGTTTGCAAACACAGTGAAGACCAAAAATGAAATGCAGCATCATGCTGCATTTCATCAGGGTCTTCGCTGTAAGTAAAAGTAAAAAAGATCTTCAGACAATAGAATACAATATAAACGAGTCTGATATCCATCTCCAAGACAATGATGGCTTTCCTTCGTTTATTCTGCGATTTTTGCGCATATTGCATGGTTAAACTCAACCCGGAACTTACGTACAAGTTTTTTCAGAGTTTGCCCTGTTTACATATTATGTACCCTTACACCGTGTCAACTGTTTTAAGATATAGCATTTCGATTAAGTCATTTCTTAATAAAACGTGTATCAAGTACTGCGTGGCACGAATCTTGCAATAAAAATACAGCTGATTAATGTATGGTTTTATCGCGAGTTATAGACTGGGAAAATTTACTTTCGATTTATCAACAGATTCCCAGTGCCATTTGCGTTTATGCGGTTAAAAGCCCTCGAGATTAAGAGATTTCCATTATGTTGTTAGTCAGATTAGGAATCATCTCAAATTGCGTCCCAAATATGACCATTACACCCTGTGTACTTATCAAAGATGTCTGTATTTTTTCTACATACGTCTCTTACATATAGACCATTCTTACACGAAAGAATGCTAACCCCATATTTGATATTCCTTATTGCACCTTTGAGTGATATTCCAATGTTCTACATCAAATATCTCACAATGCACAAAGTGCACATGCATGCTGGCTCACTTCGGCAGTCATTGTATGTTTTTTTGTATGTATGGGAGATTATCCACTCGCTTAAGCTCGTGGGTTATCCTCCCATACATACGCACAAACCATACAACAACTTACACTTGTGACATGTTTATCCAACTATTTCACCTGAACCCATCTTATACGCTCGTATGTTATTCAATTTTCATTTTCTGAAATTTAATATCATACAGTGCAAATAAAGTATATTTGAACTAGCAAAGACATTCTCGTCATGAAGCGATGACTAATACAGCCCATTATTTATCTTAATTTTTCAAAGCCATTCAGGTGAGAACGTCAGCCATGCAAAAACCTATTTTGAAGTGTTTTGATGAAAAGATCCCTTTTTCATTCAAAAAATCGTTTTACTATTAAACAGAATACGAAATCGCATGAGTCGACACGTTCAAATAATTCAAGAGCACTCAACACTCTATTCAAAATCGACTCGTTTATTTAGAATTGCGAAAAACTTCCTTCATACATAGTTTGGTGATGGTAACACCTAAAATGAGGACTGAGCTTCAAACGTTATCTATAGAGGAATCAACTGTATGGTTTGTTACCAGCGACAAAGTGATCAACACGATACAGCAATACACTGTATAGGTATACCAATGATCCTAGTGTACAGGTGTATTGCAGTCTTGAAACGTTCACAGAGCAGCCCAAGTCAAACTAATTTCACTTTTTGCTCCGTCAACTTGACCGACATAATAGTATGTTTATATGTTTTTGTCTAGCAAGTATCTTTTTTTTTCAATTTTTGAATTGGTAGACTCATAGAATTTAATGAACAGGTGGGCGTGTCTGACCGAGGTCAAGCAGTTTTCGTTGTCTACCAAGCAGCTATGTTGACTATAAGCTCTTTGTACATAGCCGTACCATAAAAAAGCCCATGTCAGATACAAATCGAACAGTGTTAAAAGTTAAAACGCACGTTTAGTTGCATATATCTTCACAGTCTAGTCAGCGTTATTAGATAGTAATTGTCGTCTTTCAAGAAGTTCAATAAGCTTGAATTTCGAAGCTGCACAGGATGGTCGAATCCTGTACAGGACACACCTGTATTAAAGCGAGATGATGTAAATTTCGAGCCCCCTTAGACAGAAAATCACTACAACCCTGGTCATAGTAAAAGGGTCGTTCTGGCTTTATGGGACACCGAGCTCGCTTCCAAAATGGGTGGCGTTGTTGCTAGCGACCACGAAGAGCAACCACATGTATATCTAAGGGATTCGAAAATACTTCCTTCGAGCTGGGCGCAATCTTATATGACCATAGGCTTTTATACCGAAACACGTTGAAATATTATTAATATTGACAATCTGGAGATCAAACGTAAATGTCAATATATTTCATAAAGTTCATTCTTCATAATTAAGCGCCCGGTCTGTCACATAGAGTAATAAATTCCACACTTAGAAGCTAACAATGTCTCGATCATGATTAAATCTTATCTCCCAGACGTTTTAATTGGCGTGTAATATTTCAATCGCAATTAAAATTATGCATCTTGTGACTTTGTCAATAAGAATTCCTCCAGTTGGTCTGCACTATGCGAGCAAATGGGTATTTTCTGTACGCAGGTCCACCTCTGATCTAGGCCTTCTCTGAACGCAAATTGAAGTTTTAAGGACCGAAGCAGTTTGCCAACTACATGCATCAGTCAGCATGTCTTTATCCGATGATTGCTTTAACAATGGTTCATCCTGGTGGCGCAGACTGTCCTTTTTTCTATGGCAAAAATATCGGTTAGTTAAGATCGAATTTAAGCGTTAATCTTGAAGTATCGTAGACCCCTGCACAGGAACATTGCATAGCACGCAATTCAAGCCTGTTGAAATAGCACTCATTCAAACGCGAAAAGGATCTTATTGTGACTTTATATGTGCACTCTTCATTCTGATGTTTTCTCTGTCACTTCAAGATATGTTAATCTAAACAGAAAATGCGTTTATGTATTATGATGTGCTTTTATACACCAGGAGTTCCAATTCTCGTATCAGTACTATTTATCGACAGTCAATCAAACCGCACATATTTGGTAACAAGCTGGGGTATAACCGCAAAGTACAATCTGCGATGCAGGAGACACATTACAACTGAGGTCAGATAATAAGATTTGAGTTTTATATGTCGTGGTTGTTTTGTTTTTAATTTGTTTATTGTTGTTTGTGTTTTACTTAATAGAAATTCATCTCGAGTGCAACCAAAGAGACACAAAGAACAGAAAGATGAGAAAAATAATACAGCATGTATGTCATGTATCATTTTTAATACCAAATTACGTATATTCATTTTATGTAGCAATAGATCGAAACACTTTCAATGACGCATGATAAACGCATAACAGAGCAACCTTATGAGTTTTTGATATTTATCTTAATTGCGAACAGTGATGGATCATGCTAGTCTGCGCATGTGCGCAGACTAGCATGGGCCTTCATTGCACATACAAACAAAGTTGACACATAGATGAAGGCTAGGGCTAAAATTTAGACGTCTTTTCTCACAAAGTAGCTGTTTTTGGAACAGGCTAAAATCACATGGGGATAAGGTTATGGCCGAAACAAGAGGAGAGTATCGAGTTCATATAGAAACATCTCCATATCGCTTAATTTGAAGCTCTTCTGTGAATAGGGAAGTCATGAAAGCCTGTTGCTCGAGGAAATATACATTAGCAAAATATTTACGTCAATTATTAACAAAAGAATGAATGACTGAATATAATTTAATTTTCCCGGTGGGATGAAATATATTGCAGCAATTTGCTCATATGCAATAAAATTGTAAAATGTCATCTGAAATTGCCATTAGTTTACAGTTAAAGTGATGGCTTTGGATGGTTCGACTGGCTCGTGGAAACTCATACATCCAGGTGTTTGCCTTCACACAGTTGTTATGGGGCGTACTTTTGAACAAGAAGTTGTCATTAGTAAACACAGATCTATCATGATGCAAAAATGTGTCATGAAATTGATTGAGCCGGGCTAAAGCAGAGTCAATAAATCGTGCATTTTGGAGAGCAAACCAGATATAACATTGCTCTCACCAGGTATTCCATTAATTTATTCACGATTGCCTTAACATATAACATTATATTTTAACAGTCAAATGGACCATATATTTCGTGCGTAATGGGTGATACTACGTCAGGCCAAGTCGCCGATTTTGTAGCATCCAAGCGATACTTTGTCATGGGACACGTTCTTATTTGACGTAGACTAAAACTCATTCAAGTTAAAATTTAATGTTTCTCACTCCCCTATCAGAACCCACATCACGAATGAAAACTATCCAACCGAAAAATCATATTTATAAGGAAGATGGTTGCATTCATAGTATTAAAGAGACGCAAGGAGAAACAGAAAACAACAACGATGCATATGAACACTGGATTAAGATTTCTCGCGATGAAATCTTTTTGAAGTGAAGATTGCAATACCACGTTGGCAACCAGTGAATGCTTAGGCGAGCCTGTAGCAGGCTCGCCTGAGCATTCACTGGCCGGCCGCTCTTTGAAGATTCTAGGGCATATAAAAAGAAGGTGAGTATGACTAGGGAATGCCAGATTCAAAGACCACATACCAACCCACGTTACCATGAGGAAGAGCCACGGGAAACTTACAGCCATGCGACAGCAACTCTCTTCCTCGGCGAGATGATTGCAAAACTAGAACGGACACAAAGTACTGCCTATAAAAAAAAAGAACCCAGCACAAAACCCCAATGCCTATTTTGATAACTAGTTTAGAGTATTTAATGAATCAATTAATGAATAAATCTCATGACACGGCTCCTATACATCCCTATGATGGCGTATAGGGTAGTCAACGGGTCCGCAAAAGTAACACAATCAGTCAGTTACATCACGTGACATGATGCGGTGACTGTACAATGTACCTCAGCGGTCATAGATACCCGCTTATCACCTCAGAACAATACCATGTGGCGACATGGATATTTCATTTGATACATGTCTGACCTATTGCCGATAGTTCAGGTTACAATCGCCTTTGACTGATATTAAAACATGCGATCAACAGTGGCTGATAGCAATAACATGAATAAGGATGGGCTAAAACAATGGAGCACTTTATGAACTGGTTGCGCTTGAGTGAATTTTTAATTAGAAGATCTTGATGATTGATGATGGACTCGGTATAAATAAAGCAGTATTACGTTTATCGATACTTGTTTATCTGATAAGCCGTGTTGGGTGTTCAATAGTCTAGCTCCTAGACCTTGATGTGTTTGTCAATTTTACTTTACGTTTCATTCATTATAAATTGATTTCATATAGCCAGTCTCATCTCTTTCTCTCTTTGACATTTTGGGTCCTTTATTGATATCCACACCTAATCACAAATATTGCTATCATAGAGGAAAGAGGGGGATTAAAGAAATTATTATTTTAAAATGAAATTATCATTTATAAAAAAGAATATGATATCAGACTAGTAGCTAGTCTAGGAGTTCAAGTTCATCTTAGAGAAGGGGCTGTTCGAAGAGAACGTTTAATCAATTTTGGACACCCAATCAATTTATGATCATCTATACACTGGCTCTAGTCCTTAAAACAATTTTTCATCAATGTGTCACATTATATACTTGTAGCCAGTCTTACTCTGATGGCTCTGTTTTAAGACAGAGCCATCAGAGTAAGACTGGCTACAAGTATATGATATGACACATTGATGAAAAATTGTTTTAAGGACTGGAGCCAGTCTAGATCATCTATTAAATACAGAAGTAAGCCATTGCCATTGCCAATGGCTTACTTCTGTATTTCAATATTGAATCAGAGGTGATCATTAATTATTTTGATCTCTTTCAGAACAATGCAAAGAAGGAAGGAAATAAAGATCAGATGATTGATAAAAAAAAACTCACCTGGCCGGCGGTATCACATAGTTGAAGACGGATTGGTCGGTTATCTACCGTGACAACAACTGAAACAAAGAGAAAATTACATGTATAATAGCATTGTCCCATTTTTACTCCTCAGCGCTGCACTCCCCCAGCGCTGCATACACCAAGTCCATAGGTTATGAATGTTAACGTTTTGGCTTTTTGGAACGGACAATTATTGCTGCAACTGCTGGCTTGAAACCCACGAATTGGACTGTAGATTCATGGGCGAATGCAGAAAGGGTTGGGGACAGGAGGTCCGGACCCCCCACCCCCTGGAAAATCACAAGTCGCTATATGTTTCCTTAGAAATGGTACGGACACCCCTCGAGGAGCAATTGGACCACCGGGCCCGTACAGCCCTCATTGAAATAAACGACATAGGCCTTTTTCCTGAAAAGGACACCAAGTATGTTGTCACATCGATCTCAACTAATTGATCATGCGTTTTGCCGATGGGGGAACCAGCATAAGTTAATTCAGGAAATAAGGAAAGCAAAAAGGACAAAAAGAATGCGGACTAAACATAACGTGGGGTCTTATCTTTTTCACAAGAGTACTGTGGGTCTATCGTTCCATGTCACTTGCTTTGGGGCTTCGGTTGGGCTGGGTACCATACTGTACTGTTTGTTGAAAAGCTCCCCCTTTTTATTTGGAAGGTATATAATTGTTAAGTCGGTACTTTGAAGATGTCGGACAGGTGATTATTCTGTCTGCTCGTCAATTTGTTGTGGTTTGACAGCCATATTTGTTTGAAACATACATTACATGGGAAATAGCGTAGTGTGGTATCTATATGAGTTTTTAGATATCAAGGTTGGGTATTAATTGTTCCATGGTTTGTCCGTCTGTTCGTGGAGAAAATCCACGAGCTTTAGCGAGCGGATTATCTCTCGTACAGGTGGCTAACCATGGTAAAACATTTTTATATCACCAAATCAGTGTACTATAGACATTGTACATTACAAGATATTTCGTTGAAGCTATAGAAAATATAGGATGGGTTTTTCAAATTGCCAAAACTCAGCAGGCCTTTAGTTAAGAGTGCGTAACAGAAAAATAATTTTCTTATTTCTCAACCAAAATATATGTTGTGGGTACTCAAAAGAACCGTCTTAATGAGACGGTTCTTTTGAGCACCCAAAACATGCTAAAAGTTATGGGTAAGAAAATATTGACGATTTGCGCAAATTTTGTTGTCTATCTTAACCTACGCAAGAGACTATCAAGTTGTTATATTGAACATTGGTCACAGATTGATCAGCGAGATCGATCATTATAATCATTTGTTCCAGAAATCATGGAATCTGCCGTTTTTCGAACTTATGGTTTTATAATGGAAGCCATTAATTCATTTTTTAGAAAACGTAGAAAGACTTTTAAAAAGATAGATATTCTTTATTTCCTCCAATCATGGAGAGTTTCAAAACATATATGAACATATGTACAACAGTAAATGTAATAAAGACAATGCAACTACAACATATATACATGATACAAATTATATGACTGAGCAAGATGCTCGATGCTAAGCTGTATACATGTACATCTGTCCCTTGTAAACTCCCTTACCAAAACGAAACGTAAGAGCATAACTGGGTACAGATACAGTTTATATCACCTCTTTAATTCCTTAATCGGGTTGACAGACATCTGTTCATAGACATAGATCAGGCTGTATAGATTGATTCGATACCAACACAGCATTGGTTCGCACCAGGCCATTAACACAAATCTGTGTCAACATCGACCCAATGCCAGCATGCTTGAAGTTGCAGATCTATATTTTTGCCACAATTTGTGCAGATTTAAAACACATACTCGTTTAAAATTATCCAGCTCATCGTTTAAAATATTATTTAATTGAGCATTTGCCATGCCAAGTAGAACATTAGACACAAGAAACATGTTTTGGCTAAGCAAAAATTCAAAAGCAGCCGTACTTATATTACGGATATCTTGCCATAGCTTTATTCTATCTATTGTCAGATAACTGCACTCGTGTATACAATGGTCAGCAATATTATCGTAATAAGAATCACAAGCGGTGCACAGTATATTATGTCTTGTATCAGTCAAGCTAGCAGTCATTTGTACAACAGACGTACAAGATGATAACAGTTTCCGCTGATTTTTGGAGAAATACCACGCCCAATGAGGCTGAAATTCAGGGTGAACAATTCTAAAGCGATAAAACTCTTGTGCCAATGTTCTACTATTCCATGAACAAATCGCACTTTGGTGCAGTTTGCCTTTGAGTAAGCGATTCCAGGCATTTTTACTAGGAAATCTACTAGTATCAACAAAACTATGTACTATATGCAGCATCTGATATTTTTCTAACAGTTTTATAACATCTGGTATGAAACCATGTTGACCATTATAAGGATAGGTCATATATGACAACAACCTAAACAGAAATACCCTTTTCACCCATGTACATGTATTAGTTCTACAGAATTGGCCGAAAAGTGTTAATTTCCTAAAATCAATCTCTGTTTCTAATGGAAATATACCCATCAAACTGAGGGCAGCATCAGTACGAGTTTGCATGCCCAGTGACTGCATACGTTTTATGCAAAACCTGTGTGAACGTTCTAATGTAACCATTTCACTCTCAGTTATGTTGTTAATGTACTCACAGCCATATAGAGCTTTTGGTAATACTACGGACTTGTAGATCGTAATACATGTAAGAGGGTGCAACGTTTCTTGTAAGAGTATCCCACTATTAGCAAGACTGAAATAGGTTCCTTTTAATTTGTCTGTTACATCTTTGATGTTTAGCTTTTTGCTTAAATATTTGTTATTTATAATACCTAGATGCTTGTAGTTTTCGTTTTCTTTAATAATATCATTCCCAAAATAGCTGTCTACATGTAAGGAAGAAAATCCAAAAGCTAAAGCTCGTGGATAACCTCCCATACAGGTGGACAGACTATTACATCTCTTGACAAAAAAGGTATTGCTTTTATTTGTTTGACTAAAACATTTTGCTCGGTCGCTTTTAAAACCACAAGTTACTTTAGATGGTTAACCACAAGAAGTATTACTGAATCCGGTTGATTCAGCATTAATCCTGTATTGACGAAATTATTTTCTTGGAATACAGACCAGAAAATGTATTGTTTCCGTGTATGTAAAACGTCAGCTTTTGTCGTTACCCATTTTCTTCCGTCATAAAACAATGAACATTGAGGTAACTATTGGCCACCAGGTGTTCATATGAACATTAATTTGGACATAAATACGTAAATATGCAAATTTCACCAAAAATCATAATGCTGTGTTATGATATATAAATGGTCGCTCATAATGACCACCGTTTTATCTTGCCATATTTTGGACATTTAGTGCACTAAGGCAATTATTATACGCCATATCTGGCCTAGTGTAGGTCACTGATATATAGCCTGACCGACCACCAGCTTAGCTAAGCTGCCATGGGTGATAGACGAGCTGCCCTGACCCAATATTACCCTGGCTCGTAGGCTGTCATCTTTGGACATAATACTTATATGCAGGTATAAGATACTAAAACACCAGAAAACGACCCGTTTAGTACATGTATATGTGGCAAGGCAAAAAAAAAAAACACCTATGTTTAGGGTAACCCGGCCCTACCTAAATTTACTGGTGAAACCTAGAATCTTTTTCAGGCTTTCTGAAAAAAATATAGTTTTATGCATTTTAAAAGTCGAAATGCCTTTCAAAATGCACAAAATTCTATTTTTCCAGAAAAAAATATGTGTGCCTACCCTACCTAAAATTTTCAGACACGTTACCCGAAACACACTTATTTTTTTCTGTGGCATAACCATACAAATTCATTGTGCCAACAAGTTCAAGCAAAACATCCCTATGGTAAGACTGTGACTTTTAAGTTGTTTAATAATATGTTTTCCTCATACATGCCAATATATGTTTATGTACTGAGTAAAATTAAAGAAAGTCATCGCATTTAGTAGTATTTGTTGTAACAATCTCAAACGTTTTGGCATTGTATTGGCCAATGCTAAGTAGTTGTCAACTTACTCCTACAGACATACAGACAAACATATACTGTTTTGAGTGCTTTATGGCCAAGCTTTGTTTAATAGTATATGTAGTTTCCTTTCGTGTTAGACCTCTACATGTACATGACTGTGCGCACTAGGAAACCCTTCTATTTAACACACGATAACACCTTTTGATGACAGCTTTCTGCGACAGATTACGTTTGAGTCATATTGGCTTGATAGTGAGTGTATGGCGTGTGTATCATATGTATATATATCAAAAGAGATAAGCTTAAACGAGACAAAATGGCCCTTAAATGTTGAATGGTGCATCTATAAAGTTTGAATCTGTACTGAAAGAACATCGCACTACGACTACCAAAAGCTAAAATTTGACAAAAAAGACAACAAATGCAGGCAAATGTGTAGAGTATACCATGATCACAGTCAACTTCTATCGGCCCACCAGCAAAACGCAATTCAAATTGGGTTCGCTGGTGGGCCGATGGTGGCCCGAGACTGTTAGCTAACGGGGATATGTGTGGTGCCGTTGATTGGCGTGTAATCCGGAAAGATCCCCATATATGAAAAGTACTATTTCACGCGGAGTGTTTCATTTAAAAAAAACTATTCTACGTTTATTTAAAATGCTAATTGTGGGGTTTCGTTAATGTATACTTGACATTTTTCTTAGATGTGGTTTAGAGATATGATTTAGTTGAGAAAGTGTCATTTTTCTCTCAATTTCTATCAAAATGCAAGACCCCAGATAAAGGGGTGGGGTATGAAATATATATGCCCCTTCCCCACTAGTGGGTGAATTCGAACTAAATTTGCATATATATAATACCCAACATTGGGACATGGATTCGGTTTTGGTGACAGCGTCCTAATTATCAAAGTCACAGCGGAGACTTATAAATAGGTCAACTTCAAATCAACAAGATATAAGGTGTGTAGGGGGCATGTTTTCTCTGAAAAAAAATTGCTAGTTTTTCTATGTTTCGCATCTAAACGTACATATTGATACACAAATGGAACAATCCCAGAGACGATTCTCTTGAATATATCCAAAACATTTTTTAACTAGTGAAAAACATAGCAATTTTACCCTCGAGCTCTTAACTGCACGAACGAAATCTCTTTTTTTTTTCTTTTCTGGAGAATTTACCTATCTTCCTTAGGCAATCTCTATCTATACGTAAATTAAATCAATTTGACGCATCCTCGTAATGCAATGACCCGAGTGTCACCTCGACCGATTTTGAACCAGGTTAAGAAATTTCGAATGTAACATTTTCAGTTTTTAAATAATTCTTGATAGATTTATTAGAGGACTCCAGCATAAAAGTATCATCTATGCTTTGATTTATCCCTTTCCAGCTATAACCATATAAATAAACTTTCAAGTTGGTACATAGGAGAAAGGTCCACTTGTGTAGGAACAGATATACCATATTTCCATAAGCAAACAGAGTAGACCCTGGCTACAAGAGCTGCTTGATCAGGGTCTACTCTGTTTTCAAAAGCGCTAGAGGTAAATTAAAAACGTATCCTGCTTTCGTGTTCAGAACGTCTGTACACGCAAAGGTGTTCTTTTGGGTACCCAAAAGATATGTTTTGGTTGAGAAATAAAAAAAAAAACTTTTTTTAATTGCGCAGTCTCATATAAATGCATTGGAATAGAGAAATAAGCGACTTGACCATACGGTTTCTCACTTGCTTGTCATAAATACAGTTTAAAATTCTCACTTGCACAGTTTGAACAAAAAGCTTGATTGAACTGGTTGATTTCTAGCCAAAATTTATACACAAGACTTCAAATCGCTATGATATCGAGGTAGACAATCTAAACCACAACTTGGCGAATGTTGATAAAACGTCATTAAACGGTATACATAAGTATTCACTGCGGAATGTTGGCAAAGGTTTCTGGTTATATCGTAATCAGGATGAGAGAATATGGATATTGGAAAGTTCTTGAACTCCAGGTGTATGTGGAGATCAGAACTTTAATCAGTTTCCATGAAAAACTAGGCTAATAGATTGATTTATGTTCTCATAAATGCCAAATGTAATCCTGTGAAAAAAAGCAAATTCCCAGCAGGCGCAATATCAAAGATATAGTTTAGCTTCGAAACTCCCAGTCGCTGTTTTAGACCAACGTCAGATCAAGACGGAGTTGCGTATGGATGTATCATGAGATCGGGAGTGGGGTAGGGGAGGGGATGACAGTAATTGCATTTGTTGGTACATCAGGTTCGTAAATTTTGCTTCAAAACTCTGAAATCGTCCATTCAATGAAGTAAGACTGAAAACAATTGCAAGAAGAACACTTAAGACAGGTCAGTGGGTTCGTTTGGTCTTCATATAATCTGTATAATATAAAATGCTTATCAGTAACTTATCGAAACAAGTGCTCGTATTCAAACAATAATCCTCCTTAAATAGTTATCATAAACTGGCGAGATATTGCGCAATGCCTTCTAAAACGGCAGCCATATTGTCTTAAATACCGCGTTACTCCAGATAAGAATTGATTGTTTGTTGTTACCTACAGCACCAGAGCATATATGTAATAGTTATACCACGGGTTGTCTGCCTGTATGTGGAGATAATCCACGTGCTTTAACGAGTGGATTATCTTACGTACTGGTGGACAAACATGGTATAACTATATTATACCACATACACCAGTGTAGATCTCGCATTTCGTGCCGAAGTTGGTGAGGGTGGTATAAGTAATGGTTGTTGGCGTTGAACTTGTGTACAGATAACAAACGCTTGACAAATACGTAAAGCTTGACAAAGGCAATGCAGTCGGTAGTACTATATATTTAGCACTAAAACCGAAGGCGGATTGCGACGGGGTTAAACAGCAAAATCAACAACTGGTAAAATATAAACGCCAACGTAGAACGGACACTAGGGAGGAGGTGGGGTTAGATAATATATAAACGGGCCAAATCTTCGCAAAAAAATAGTGTTGCTGTTGCTTTTTGACCAGCGAGTTTTGTTTCTTGAGACTGAACCAGACGTCAAAAAGTCAGATCGGGTCAAGCCTTGACCTATATTGTATTTTTGGTTTAGAAAGTCGGAAAAGACAATATGAAATTGTCGTCTGTTAACAATGTCCAGTTGTTCTTGGCTAAATCAGCCGCCCAGTTTTATGACAATCGCCAGATTTTTTACGACGACTGACATAATGGTCACTTATTGTCTGTATTCGTACATTCATGATTTTATATGTCATAAATCGAGGAGCGTGTCAGTCATGTATGTTGCCATGCGACACCTGGACAAGACCAGGAAATCGTAAAACCAACAAAAACACACACACACACACACAAACACGTGGCGCAACACCAAGATGGTGAATGCCGCAATTTAAGAATAGTGCAGTCAAGTCAAATAATAATTAATCATGCTAATTCTAAAGCGTTTCATGCTGTGTCATTATTTTATGGGTTTTTTTATGGTGGTGGATGGGTGTGTGTGTGTGGGGGGGGGGGGTCTGCTTTGAGTCGATGCTTTGCCATTATCTTTCTTAAAGGTGGCATGCTTCAAGTAATGTCAATCTTCTGAGAACACATGACATGTACAGAAAATGGATGTCAGTGTTTTTTCTGTTATGTTGGAACGTTTCCTGTGCAGCAGTACTAAGCAGAGTATAAATTGTCCTGTCCAAGACTCCGATGTGACTCGAACCAGCAACTTAACTGGTTTTTAGACGTGCAGTGGTACATGTACATACCATTCTGATTGAGCTAGGCTTTGCAAAAGCTGTGTATTGCCGGCCAGATGTATTAAATCTTACAGACATGTATGAGTCATGTTTTCAACATGTCAGCGTTAATACATCCATCAATCAGTCAAAATGAACATCTACAAGATTTTCAAATTTGTAGCTATACTTAGTACACGGCTACACAAAACATACTCCAAGCATTAACTTTCTGACGTCGTCTACTATTTTTTTTTTTCAAAATCAACTTTTCGACAAATTCTTTCAGGAATACCATCAGTTGGATGAAGATCAGGCCCGACGGTGTTGGGACTGATATGGGTCCAAACTTTTGCAAAGGACACTAGAAGGCAATGAGCTGTACATCGAATCATTTAGGCTATGTGTAAGCCTGGACTTTTATCTTACATCCATATTTCGTGTTGACGAGTGGGGAACTGACGAGACTGCGCATATATGGCGATAAGTTTGATTCTAACATCCTCGGAGTTGACGCAAATATCCGTATTGACAGTTTGCTCTGTTTGTTCATGTAGGTGCAAAAAGCTGACACGGCAAGTAGCAAACTCATGGTGTCACATGCCGACTTGCGAACATGTATTGATATGTATGCATTTAGGCAACATATTCGTCGTCACACGATGTCTTGGACTAAAATGAACCCGAATCCCAAACATAGGATGCAATTGTATTCTATAGACTGACATCACTCGTTTAGGTATGAATTCATACCAACCCCTACCAGACAGGGTTTTCATGTGCTGATCCAGAGAAGGGGGGGGGGGCGGACCCCCGTGAAAAATCACAAAATATAGGGTTTCATAGCAATACTGGTCCGGACCCCCTTAAAAATCACAAAACTACATAGCCAGCATTCAATGTTGGGCCATTATCGGCACGCCAGCGAAACGCCATTTAAATGGCGTTTCGCTGGCGGGCCGATGATGGCCCGATTTTAGTTGTATTTGGATCCACCAATGATTATAAAAAAAAGTTGGACCCCCTCTGAAAAAACTTTCTGGATCCGCGCATGATTTTAACGTATGACGCTGTAGTTCTAACCTGCATGGACAATTTTTAAATTTTGAGGATTAAAACATGTATAACAATAGCTATTAAAAACGAGTTGTATTTTGGACAGGTCTCATAGTGGTTGGTAAACGGTGAAAACCATCTCGTGGCAACAGGAGCACTTAGTTATTACCCTAATGTTGGCAAAAGAATGTCATTATATTAAGTAATCAATGCGTCACATCTTTGAAACAGAAAATGTGGGAATTATCAGATTTTGAACGCCATGTTACATCCGAGAGAAAAGATAGAATTTTATCAAATCATCACATCTTATCAGGTCATCTTTTGAGACTGTAGGCTGTGGGGAAAAACTATTAAAACTTCGAGAAGGGGTTGGATTCTTCGCTAGCCTCGCTGCACACAATCCCAAGTCCAAACAAGCGGATTTAGCAGTAAAATCAGGTTTAACCTGGGCCGGTTACATAAAAATAGAATGGGCTTTCTTTCTTAAGAGCAAAATATAGGGTATGTAAATATTGAAGTATTCAAGCTCGGGACATGTTTAAGTATATACAGAAAGCGGTCAACCCACGCTATTAATGTATATGTTTGGATAGCCATTCTAATATATTAGTATTGTTTAACTAAGCACTTCATTCATAACCCTCGAGCAAACACACTTCTTATCGAAAAATGGCTATTTCTTATTTCTCAATGGCTATGAAAAATAGTTATACATGTACATTAGTTACTTCCCAATAAATACATGTTGTGATTACTCAATAGAAGCGCCTCGCCGAGACGCTTCCATTGGGTATCACAACATAATTGAGTCGTGGCATGCGATTTCCAACAATGTGGTATTTTTACAAGTGTAGACACACACGAACCTATGCAGTCTCCTTTTAAGCTTAGAAACTCCAAATGATGTTCAGTCTTAACACTCATAGAATATTCAAGCGTCTAGCAACTGCGTATATGCGCAGGCTGATCTGAGCCTTTGCTGGTCGCACATACCACATTGTTGGAAATCTCATGTCGCGGCTCATATACTTTCGTGGATAAATGAGGAAATGTCAGTCTTGATAGTTTATCTTTGACAAACTCATAAGCTACTTGCTTTGAGCTACGGTATTTTTTTTTTATTTTATTCTTTACGTCCCATCAACAATCTTTCAGTTATGTAGGGACGGGTCTTCCTGAGTTGAACCAGTACTTAGCTAGGATAAATGTTCTTGCTCAAGGACACAACGCCGTCAGTCTTCGGTCTCGAGTCAAGCACTCTATCACTGAGCCACTGCGCTCCCTTTGGTGGTACTTGGCATACCAATAGACCATATTATCCAAACTAATGTCCGACCATGGGCGAACAGATGCTCAGCTTTACACTAGAGGATAATAGATGTTATATATTCATCAATAACATGAATAAGGGGTTGGGAAATCGTGTTTCGTTTAATATAATATCGTACCAATTTCACTTTCCAACTCCCATAAATTTCTACTGATAAACACGATAACTATTTGAGTAATTTAGACCACACAGCTTATTAATAATCTGATTCAGCGATTCTCTTATTTAATGTATTTGTGCATGCAAACTTAAAAAACTATGCGTGTATATCGCCATCAAGAAAACTTTTTAAAATGTCATTCCCTACGTTGTATGTAACATATTGTATTGAAATTATCGTTAAAGTACATATAAATGAGGAAAACATTCGGACACAAATTTGATAGCCACACGTACCAAATCAATGCAATCGACCTGTTTCCAATTGAATGTGGTTTGCTAATTTTAAGCTGACGACTATCAGGGATTATTTTCTGGGGGGGGGGGGGGGGGTATTTAGAAATTGCTCATTTTTCTGCCCAGAATTGTAGAAAATGTAATTTAACTTGGATTATGCTAAAACTTCTGCTGAAAATTCATATTTGGACAAATGAGATATTTTCTCTCAAGATATTCTGAGCCAAAAATCGACACTACTACATGTACTAATGTGTACCGAAATTTGATGTTGACGGATCCGTCAACATCAAATTTCGATACACTTAGTAGGGATCGAACTTGACGATATATGCTGACTGAAAAGAAATAAAAAAATAAATAATAAAAACATCCCTTCACTTACCAGAATAATTGTCGAACGCTGTCGGCATATATTCCGTCGGATAGTCATTGATAGTGTAACTGACAATCAAACTAGTCTTTCCGACGGCTCCGTCGCCGACTAAAACACATTTTACTCTCGCTTGTTCTGCTGGCAGTGTTGGTTCGGCATCCGGTACTAAATTATTATTAAAATTATGATCCATCATCGACTGAGGCGGCATATTTGTGTTTCGACCCGTGGTGAAGTTTTGTCAAAATCGACCGAAAGAAAACTCAAACTTCAAAGTACATTCATTATCATAGTAATCCAAGTATTATACGAGAGAAATCCCAGTTTTAACACTTTTTTCTCACATATGATTTAATCCAAGTAAATTTCAAGTTTAAACATCAATCAAAGTATATTTTATATGATTGATTGCTTGCTAATGTTAAGAAATTTACAAGTTTCCAGAAATATATGTAAACTCCTGTAAATTATACACTAGTCAAAATGTATGTGACTCGAGTTCTCAAATAACGATAAAACTAACTGTTCTAATAGCTGTATACTACCTATGTATTTGCACAGACTAGAATAAATTATCTGATTGGCTGACGAGTCACGTGATATATGAGTCAGATTTGACAGGTAAGTTCATTCACAAACCGGCTTTTTTTACCTGGAGAGTCGATGATGTCAACCCTAGCGATGATAATTGTACAAAACCATTAATTTGTAAAAAATATTCGACAAATTTTGAAGTTATTATTTTGCACTTGCCTCAACGTTCAACACCTTCCAACCAATACAGCAAAAGTGAAAGTAAAATCGATCAGATTCCGATGATGAAGAGATGAGGTCATTACATCGATTTCCATGCTTATATTTTGGTGACAAATCGCCGCACTTACTCTAATACTTGGGTCTTTCAACAAATACTGAAATTAGTGAACATATTATACTTTCCAATAAGCGAATAACAAAGGTGCTTGTTCACATACATAGAACAAAATCAGGTTTTCAAGCGACACCACTTACAAGAGAAACCTGTATGCATGTTTTGGTCAAGCCATCAATGCATTACAGAAAGTTGTTTTTCTATGTTATATTTTGGGCCCTGGTGTATTTTTCCTCCTATTTTGAGACAGAAAAACATAAAACGAAATTGCAGCTTTTAAATCGACTGTTGAATCCACAGTTAATATGCGCACGCCTTAAATACTCAGATTTTGCTTAAATTAACAAGCACAAGGCTTAAACAAGCAGATTGTTTCACACAGGTTCCTATCAACTGCAGGTTCTACAGTTTTAATCCAGTGTTTTGCGACCCTCAACTATCTTTATACCACCTTTACCAACTTTAGCACGAAATATCTTGTGATGTGCAAGGTCTACACTCATGTAGGTGGCTCATGTAGGTGGCACAAAATAGATATACCATGTTTGTCCACCTGTACGTAAGATAATCCACTCGCTAAAGCTCGTGGATTATCTCCACGTACAGGCGGACAACCCATGGTATAACTATTTCATAATTGGATTCAAAGGCAGTATACTACGGTACATAAATTCAATGATCAAAGTACCTCAGTGAAAGGGGAAATTCAGGTAATTTCTTAAAACCGCGGATATTGTTATTTCATTGATACTCCATAACTGTGGCATATTTAATATTTTTGTAATAAGGTCGGTATTTGCGGTTAAGACCTCAAACATTTCCACCGATTTACAAAAGAACTGTGAATGATTCAAAATAGTGACCCTCTCACTCTCTCAGTTCTGCCATTTCGAGCACTAGTTGCTGCCAAAAAAAACCTAGACAAACAGCGCAGACCAAGATCACACTGCAGTCTGATCAGGGTCTTCGCTGCTTGCTATTCTGACAAGCGCTTTATGAATTCCAATTTTGATAACCACGAACATTGCAAACTAATCTAGTGACTGAAGAGTTGTCTTTCTTCTCTTCTTACTACACTGAGTCAGTCCGGAGACTAACCCTAACCTAACCCTAACCCTAACCCTAACCCTAACCCTAAACCTAAACCTAAACCTAACCTAACCCTTACCCTAACCATAACCCCTTACCCTAACCCTAACCCTAACCTAGTAGCTTCTCTATGTATGTATGTGATGATGTTGCCCTTGGTGAATTTTAGAACAAATGTCGCAGCATCAACCACCCAACGTCATTTCGACGAACTGTTTTCTGGATACCCATTATAAGCGCATGACCAGAATAACTATCGCAGGGTTTGTTTGTAATGCTTTGAAGAGAATGGTTCTATTAATTTATTGTCAAACCACTTTTATAGATATTAAATAACGAAAAGTTTTTGAATAATTCTAATAAGGTCGATTCTATTCAAAATTTTAATTAAGATAGGTATGCAAATCACACATGACTGAAATGACGAGATGAAAAGCAAGAATGTTGTGTATATAAACAAACAGGGAAATAATTTATTCAGATTCTATCCCACGCGTACTCAGTGTTGTTCCAAATCTGGGATTAACGTAAATCTGTTTGATTTCCTTCTCACACGTTAATTATAGATTATTTCATCAAAGAAAATGAAATTATATCGAAATCTCATATGAACATACCTAGATTAGCTTGATCTAATCCGATCCATTAACGACTATGTAAGAAAATTGGGAATTTTTGGTCATTCTGCAGTTGTTGACTGCAGATCCTCTCAACCCGTATTACATTATGTAATAAAGGCATTAGCCTGGGTCTAGTCGTCAATATTTTGGCAATATTTTCTAATGCTAATATTCTAAAAAGTACAACATCAAAGGTATCGATTTCGATTAATACTAATGACCAAATTCCCGATTCTGTAAACTCCACAGAAATATGACAAACAGTTTATCATGTTAGGCTGATCCATAGGGGTTTTCGGGGCTCCTCGCAGCAACATTGCAGCTAACTTGACCTTTTTTCGCTGCAGCAATATCGCTGCTAACTGTGAGAAACTGACACAATTCTCTATCGTTATCCTATCTAAGAATAATAACAATTGTATCGTTGATTTGTCACATTACTTAATCAGTTTATCAATCATTCTATCACCCAAACCGGCCAATTCGACTAAACTGACCGTAATCAGAGTAAACAATGACGTAATCTTGCGCAAAGCGAAGAAAATAAACAAATCAATTTCACGCTATCCTATTGTTTGGTTGTTTGAGGGGAGATTATGAAAGCAAAAACTGCTTACCAAGCTTCTATCAGATTTCGGCACTCACAGAAGTACTCAAACAGAGAGTTGACACATTGATAAGTTCTTCAAGTGACAAATAATAAACTGATACAGAACAGATTTGTATTTCAAAGAATCAAATTACTCTTATAAGCACCCAATATCTCGTAATGTGCAAGGTCTACACTGATGATTGTCCGCATGTACGGGAGATAACCCATGGTAAAACTATAACCATTGTATTGCGTTAGTCCCGACATGGCCAGACGTAAATCAACAAACCAAACAAAAAAGCGCTAAAAGCTCTATACCCGCCAAACGAATATTTTTTTTCTTCTATAAATGATAAAAATAACATCTTATTCCAATAATATGATTTCATATCAACCCATTTAAGAACGCGGCGTCTGATCAGGTTCTTCACTGTTTGCTTACAGAATGTACTATTGAAATTTGTTTGAAATCCAACAACCCTATAATTTGAAATGGATTTCTCCAAATGATAAGAGTGGGAAATTCCATTCGGCTTAAACATGGGTTAATATTGATGACATTATTAGCGCCAAACAAAAGCGATACTTTAGTCATATTTTAAAACAAACTAATACTAAATGTCTATTATTTTCGGCAAAGTATGGGGTTTCCACGTGAATATGTTTCGAAATCCAAGACTAATGTACTCACTTGAAGCTTCTCGTAGAAAAAGACACACATCTACATTTACATTTTAACAGAAAAGGTACCTCATAATTTGTTTGTTTGCAGAAGGTCAGATTTAGCCCGTTTCCAGATAATTTTACGCATATAGGTATAATCATGTGCGGATCCAGAGGGGGGGGGGTCCGGACCCCCTCCCCTGAAAAATAAAAAAAATATAGGATTTCATAGCAATTCTGGTCTGGATCCCCTGTAAAATCACATAGCTACCAAGCCAGCATTGAATGTTGGGCCATCATCGGCATAGATGGCGTTTCGCTGGCGGGCCGATGGTGGCCCGCTTATAGTGGCAATTGGATCTTCTCTGCCCTCATCAACTAAAAAGAAACAGAAACAAACATAGTAAAAATTGGACCCCCTCTGAAAAAACTTTCTGGATTCGCGCATGTATAGTGTTAACGTAATGCTAAGCTGCGTATTCTCACATTGCAGTCTTTATCCCCATCAGTTCGTAATGTTATTTCAGTCTATACAAATTATTATTGTAACAACAAAAGCACTTAGAATACAAGTATGTAAGTGGTGTTAAGGGTGTGAAAAAATGATCAAAGAACTTACATTGAATATCAACCTAAATACCGTCACCTCACAGACCAGTGCTAAGGCTAACCACTTACCCACCCAGGACATTAGCACGTCTTTGGAAATGGTGATGCCATCAAGCTGGGTCGAGTTTTTTTTATGTAATATTATAATTATTATGGTGTCTTATTGTTAATATGGGCATGACATGGCCAAATCAGACCGTGTTTAGGATGTCAAACACTTTGGACCCATATCAGGCCTTGAGGTAGTAAAACTTTTTTTCGTGCTCAGCTCAACTGAGCATGGACTTTCAACTGTTTATAAAAAATAAAATGCTAAATAATAAAGACTTTTGGCATTTTTTCAGACTTTCAGATGTTGTATTTATCATGTTAATAAATCGTAAAATGCCAACAATTGTGGGCATTTTATCATTTATGAGCATGGTAAATTTCATGCTCAGCTGAGTTGAGCATAAAAAAGTTTTATAACCTCGGGACCAGGTCTGACATTTTGTCTTACATACGGTAGAGCTATGGTACTGAATTTTTTCTAGTCTGGAAAAGTGTCTGTCATGTAGTGTAGAAAGCGTATCTTATTGAACGCACGAACTAGATACTACCACTACTACTACATACTTCTACTACTACTACTACTACTACTACTACTACTACTACTTACTACTACTACTACTACTACTACTACTACTACTACTACTACTACTACTACTACTACTACTACTACTACTACTACTTCTACTACTACTACTACTACTACTACTACTACTCAACGAGCACCAAAATATAATGTAATTTTTGTCGTTTGAATGGAATGAATTAGACGAAAATTGCTTTCCCTTGTTTGAGTGAGAGCCACTAGGTGGCACTGTTGTGGAGCTGTCGCTTTTTGGGAGGTACCTAGATATGGTGATGTAATTCGTCATTCAGCCGAAGAGCGACCGATTAAACACACATTAATTTTTCTTTGGAAAGGGTAAGATTGGCAATGTTTTTCAACATATTGTTAAATGAAGTTTTGTAGTGAAGTATTTGCATGTGTGTTAGTGATGGTAAGAAATAAAAAGTCGGGATAATCGGTCACCTTTTCCGGCTCAAAACATACAGTAGTTGGTTATTTGTTGTTATGCATTGAGGAGATTTTCATCTCCTTAGATGAGCATGGTGGGTCGAAGGCAAGTTAAGGGAATGCTAAAATTAATGGGTAAGAGAACATTTAAAATTTTTTGCTTATCTAAACCTTGTATGCATGGCCGTAGAGATTGCTCTAACTGTTCTCATGTAGCAGTGGCTGCTGGGTCCAAGGTCAAGTGGACGCAAGTCCAAAATTGACTGGACATGTCAAAAATCTTATCGAATTTGCCATAATACCCTAGCCTAATTATTAAAACCTCACCTGGGGTATGTGGTTTTAGCACACTGAGGTAACAGGTGAATGTTGATCCCCATGAGGTAATACATTATTACTCACTGGCGTAACAATGTTTCATTTATGACCAAATATTACTCAATAAATAACAACAATGTATCCTTTATTGTAAATATTATCATTCCGCCGTGACAACTAGAAGTGTACCTTAAAAGGCTTCATACTTCACCTAGTAAATACCTGAAAGCGGATCACCATTGGCCTGCCAGCGAAACGCCATTCAATGGCGTTTCGCTGGCAGGCCGATGGTGACCCAACACTCTATGCTGGCTGGACAATAATTGCCAGATACATACCGGTACGTTGGCTTCATTGTGATTACAGATCGGAGTTCCAAAGATATCCACAAGTATCCAGCCGAACGACATGCAGCTAAGCATGCTTAGCGGAAGGACTTATACCACTTCTGTTCGCTTCGCCAACCCTGTTCTGCTGTGGGCACATGGAAGCGAGCGGAGAATGGCATTGACTATAAAATCGCAAGATCTTTCAACTTTTTCAGAAGATACAGCTCGAACACGAATAAATAAGCAATCAAAATTTGGTTAGATGTTCGATATTCAACATTCAACATTCAAATTTTGAATGTCGAATATCGAATATCAAACTCAATCCAACATTCAAATCGAATGTCGAATATCGAATATCAAACTGAATCCAACATTCAAATCGAATGTCGAATATCGAATATCAAACTAAATCCAACATTCAAATCGAATGTCGAATATCGAATATCAAACTCAATCTCACATTCAAATTTTGAATGTCGAATATCGAATATCAAACTAAATCCAACATTCAAATCGAATGTCGAATATCGAATATCAAACTCAATCTCACATTCAAATCGAATGTCGAATATCGAATATCAAACTCAATCCAACATTCAAATCGAATGTCAAATATCGAATATCAAACTAAATCCAACATTCAAATCGAATGTCGAATATCGAATATCAAACTCAATCTCACATTCAAATTTTGAATGTCGAATATTGAATATCAAACTAAATCCAACAATCAAATCGAATGTCGAATATCGAATATCAAACTCAATCTCACATTCAAATCGAATTTCGAATATCGAATATCAAACTCAATCCAACATTCAAATCGAATGTCGAATATCGAATATCAAACTAAATCCAACAATCAAATCGAATGTCGAATATCGAATATCAAACTCAATCTCACATTCAAATCGAATGTCGAATATCGAATATCAAACTGAATCCAACATTCAAATCGAATGTCGAATATCGAATATCAAACTGAATCCAAAATTCAAATCGAATGTCGAATATAAAATATCAAACTCAATCTCACATTCAAATCGAATGTCGAATATCGAATATCAAACTCAATCTCACATTCAAATCGAATGTCGAATATCAAACTGAATCCAACATTCAAATCGAATGTCGAATATCGAATATCAAACTGAATCCAACATTCAAATCGAATGTCGAATATCGAATATCAAACTCAATCTCAGATTCAAATCGAATGTCGAATATCGAATATCAAACTGAATCCAACATTCAAATCGAATGTCGAATATCGAATATCAAACTAAATCCAACATTCAAATCGAATGTCGAATTTCGAATATCAAACTCAATCCAACATTCAAATCGAATGTCGAATATCGAATATCAAACTTAATCCAACATTCAAATCGAATGTCGAATATCGAATATCAAACTAAATCCAACATACAAATCGAATGTCGAATATCGAATATCAAACTAAATCCATCATTCAAATTTTGAATGTCGAATATCGAATATCAAACTAAATCCAACATTCAAATCGAATGTCGAATATCGAATATCAAACTCAATCTCACATTCAAATCGAATGTCGAATATCGAATATCAAACTAAATCCAACATTCAAATCAAATGTCGAATATCGAATATCAAACTCAATCCAACATTCAAATCGAATGTCGAATATCGAATATCAAACTAAATCCAACATTCAAATCGAATGTCGAATATCGAATATCAAACTCAATCCAACATTCAAATCGAATGTCGAATATCGAATATCAAACTGAATCCAACATTCAAATCGAATGTCGAATATCGAATATCAAACTCAATCCAACATTCAAATTGAATGTCGAATATTGAATATCAAACTCAATCTCACATTCAAATTTTGAATGTCGAATATCGAATATCAAACTAAATCCAACATTCAAATCGAATGTCGAATATCGAATATCAAACTCAATCTCACATTCAAATCGAATGTCGAATATCGAATATCAAACTGAATCCAACATTCATATCGAATGTCGAATATCGAATATCAAACTGAATCCAAAATTCAAATCGAATGTCGAATATAAAATATCAAACTCAATCTCACATTCAAATCGAATGTCGAATATCGAATATCAAACTCAATCTCACATTCAAATCGAATGTCGAATATCGAATATCAAACTGAATCCAACATTCAAATCGAATGTCGAATATCGAATATCAAACTGAATCCAACATTCAAATCGAATCTCGAATATCGAATATCAAACTCAATCTCACATTCACATCGAATGTCGAATATCGAATATCAAACTAAATCCAACATTCAAATCGAATGTCGAATATCGAATATCAAACTCAATCCAACATTCAAATCGAATGTCGAATATCGAATATCAAACTAAATCCAACATTCAAATCGAATGTCGAATATCGAATATCAAACTCAATCCAACATTCAAATCGAATGTCGAATATCGAATATCAAACTGAATCCAACATTCAAATCGAATGTCGAATATCGAATATCAAACTAAATCCAACATTCAAATCGAATGTCGAATATTGAAAATCAAACTCAATCTCACATTCAAATTTTGAATGTCGAATATCGAATATCAAACTAAATCCAACATTCAAATCGAATGTCGAATATCGAATATCAAACTCAATCTCACATTCAAATCGAATGTCGAATATCGAATGTCAAACTAAATCCAACATTCAAATCAATTGTCGAATATCGAATATCAAACTCAATCCAACATTCAAATCGAATGTCGAATATCGAATATCAAACTAAATCCAACATTCAAATCGAATGTCGAATATCGAATATCAAACTCAATCCAACATTCAAATCGAATGTCGAATATCGAATATCAAACTCAATCTCACATTCAAATTGAATGTCGAATATCGAATATCAAACTAAACCCAACATTCAAATTTTGAATGTCGAATATCGAATATCAAACTGAATCCAACATTCAAATTTTAAATATCGAATATCAAACTGAATCCAACATTTAGTCAGTTAATGTACTCATTCACGGGTGCTGTAGCATCTACAATCAACTCCTGACTATGACAAATTTTGAGAAATTGCGAGGCCGTTGGTCGTTGACTAGACATGTAGTTTGACCCATCGCATGATTGCCATACGGGTACATGTACATTTGTACCACACAGATACAGCACGCTGGTCGGGCGGATAATGTATGATTTTAGATGGTATTTTGGGCCCAAAATTGATTGTAGGCTCTTAAGAAATCGTAGAGACCCCGCGCAGCTACCGAAAGGTCGCCGCGTGAAGCCTGTGCAGTGTCTGTAAAATCACACAGATTCCTGTGGCAACCCCATCGTGACCGCAACTTAACAACAATGTGACCGCCTTACAATCGGTCAACATTTTCAGACAAGGCTGCACATCCTCGCAGTCTTGCCAGAGTCTTCGCTATTTGCACACACACAACATATATACAATGATAAAAAGTCAGTATTTTTTAAACCTGTAGTCCAACTATGTTGCCGTGCATGCTTGTTGGAATAATACAATACGATGCAATCTAGTACCAAAAAAACGTGTGCCGCCCCATTACATTGCGGGCCGGAAAAGGTCATATTATTTGATTTTTTTCTGATTTTGTTTTATCTCGTACGGACAAGATATTATGTTGATTTCTTGCTACTCTCTGTAGCTGAGCAGGCTGGTTTGAGGTTAACCAGGTCAAAACTCCAGAATTTTGATTTCTTGCCACTCTCTATAACTGATCTGGTTGGTTTGTGGCTTAACGGATCAAACCCCCAAATGGTATTCCTTAATAATCCCTGTAGCTGGGCTGACTGAATTGGAGTTTATCGGCCAAAGTCCCAGATTTTTACTACTCTCTGTAGATAATCCACAGATTTTTCATTTCTTACTTCTGTTTTTAGATGAGCTGGGCCGCGTAGCGCAGTCGGCGACGCGTCTGGCTGCAGATGCGTATCTGACTTCAAATCCAGGGATCGATCCCGGTCCGGTCCCATACTTTCGTGGTGAGACACGCACCTGTAGCCAGACACGCTACCGACTGCCTACGCGGCCCGATAGGAAGATTTGTGCCTTCAGCAACTTTTGTGCCAGCAATAATTTTAGTGCCTGCAGCAGATTTTGTGCTAGCAGCCATTTTTGTGCCAGCAGCCATTTTTGTGCTGGCAACAATTTTTGTGCTAGCAGGAATATTTGTGTTTTGTTTGTTTTGCTGCTTTACGTCCCCAAGTCAACAACTATGGCCATGGCGAGACGGTCAGCTCACCTTATCACATATCTCCTGGGGAATTTTGAAGAAGCGGGTAACCAGTACTTCATCATCGGAGCGAGAGTGCTTGACTCGAGACCGAGGGGCCGCGGGTCCGAGCCTCACCGGCGGCATTGCATTGTGCCCTTAAGCAAGACGCATTAATCTTAGCTTAGTACTGGTTCAACCCAGGAAGACTTGTCCCTATATAACTGAAAGATTGTTGATGGGACGTAATGAATCAAATCAAACCAGTACTTTAAGCGCATACTTTCGCTAATAACTGATAACTAATTCGTTTGAATGATTCAGCTGAAGGGAGGAATATGACCGTAGAATTTATTTCATGATCAATCTCCATGAAAGTATGCGACCGGGCTGTGATCAAACTCGGGACACCAGGATCTGCAGTCAGACACGCATCTGTAGCCAGACACGTTACCGACTGCCTACGCGGCCCGGTATTCAGGAATATTTGAACGGTGTTACCCGTGACATGTGATTTCCAACAATGTGCCATTTTGACAAGTGTAGACTCAAACGAACCTGTGCAGCCTCCTGTTAAGCTTTGAAACACCAAATTAAGTTCGATCAGTAGCTTAACACTCATATAATAATTAAGCGACAAGCAAAGGCTCTGATCTGTTTGCGCGTATGCGCAGGATGGTCTGAGCCTTTGCTGGTCGCACATACCACATTGTTTGAAATCTCATGTCACGGCTCATTTGTGCCTGCAGCAAATTATGTGCCAGCAGAATTTTTTGTGCGAGCAGCAAATTTTGTGATGGCAGGAATTTTTGTGCGAGCAGCAAATTTTGTGCTGGCAGCAAATTTTGTGCTAGCAGGATTTTTTGTGCCAGCAGCAAATTTTGTGCTGGCAGCATTTTTTTGCTTGCAGAAATTTTTGTGCCAGCAGCAATTTTGTGCTGGCAGCATTTTCTTTGCTAGCAGAATTTTTTGTGCCAGCAGCAAAGTTTGTGCTAGCATGAATTTTTGTGTCAGCAGTATTTTTTTTTGATGGCAGCAAATTTTTTGCTAGAAGAAATTTTTGTGCCAGCAGCAAATTTTGTGCTAGCAGGAATTTTTGTGCAAGCGGCAATTTTTGTGCCAGCAGCAAATTGTGTGCTAACTTGACCGTTTTTTTTTCTGCTGCAGCAAAATTGCTGCTAACTTGACCGTTTTTTGCTGCAATAAAATTGCTGCCAACTTTACCGTTTTTTACTGTTGCTGCTTACTTGACCGCTTTTTGCTGCGGCAAAATTGCTGCCAACTTTACCGTTTTTCGCTGCAGCAATATCGCTGCTTACTTTACCGACGTTCATACAATATAAATACGAATGCCCTATAGAGCAAAAAGCTTTGAGGCGAGACTGTATAATAGTGATTTTAGGCGTTTACTTACATTTACTATAATATTTTGACGCACAACTTGCTCATTTGACGCGTTACGCATCAACCTTTTTGAAATATAATGGTCCAAAGGTCATTACTCAGAGGTCATGGTACATCTGTAGCCCGTTGCCATCTACGGTGCCTGGAAAATCGTACGGAAAGTCGTGGACAAATAAATCGTACGGTGCTCAGGCAAATGTAATCTATGCGTTATTAATGCCACCAGGCCTACTTTTTAACATCTGAGAGAGGAAATTCTTATTCATTAATAGATGTACGTAAGGAGACACAATTTTCGTGCCGACATGTCACAGTATTTGAGAGTCTCCACTGTTGTCGCAGCTAACAATGTCTAGATAACCAGATGGTAAAGTGTCTCCATTTGCAAAGTAGTACATGTAGCCTATAATGGTGGTCATATTTAGGAGAAACGTTTTAATGGAAGATACATATGTAAGTAAATCCAGAAAATACAATCGGAATCTGAATTCTCATCTACTTCTCAGCCAGCATTCAATGCCGGGCCACCCTCGACCCGCTAGCGAAACGCCATTGGATCGGGCCATCATCGTCCCACTAGCAAAGCGCCATTTGTATGGCGTTTCGCTAGCGGGCCGAAGGTGGCATGTTTACAGATGTTTACTGGATTGTGTGTGTTTGTACACGCATAGAAGGCTCTGATGAGCCTGCGTATTAGTCATGTGATAAGTAGAAAAATACTCAAATGGTATATTAAACCTACATGTACATGTAAAGAAGGTACATGTAATAGTGTCTGGAGAAATTTCCGCAAATGTTTGTTTGGATTGAGCCCAATCGGAGGGGAGTTTCTTACGTAAGTTTGGGGTAGGTTATGAGTTCAAGCCCACATCTGGCCACAAAGTTTTGCAGAGACTGTTCTCGCCATAATGCTGATCCAAAAGCTTCTGACAAACAGATGTATACACCATATTTTGTCTCTTTGGTCAACCTTTATTTTAGATTTTTATAATAAATTTGTTTCCAGATACGATATATACTGACGTCAACTAAAATGAATCAAGACAGTTCACCGACAAAACAGTTTACAGACACACATTTGAAGACAGTTCACCGACAAGTCAGTTCACAGACACACATTTGAAGACAGTTCACCGACAGAATTAAAGAATAGTGATTTAAGTTTCCTACTTTCTGTTGCTGGTTTTGATTATTTTCCAGTATTTTCACCTCCAAATACTTATATCTATTGGAACATGGTGGTCATTGCTGAATATAGATAACTATTTTCAGCCAGTGGCTAGCATGTTTCAATATATAGGGTATACACAGTGTATCTACCTCACTTGTTTAGCTTACGCTGGTGTGGGGACTTTGTCAGTTCTGCTATTATAATTCATTACCTATTAGTTAATGGTATCTGGTTTGCTTTTACAAATGGTGAGTGTGAATAAAAAAAAAAGGGAAAAAAAAAAGGAAAAAAAAAAAGAACAAAAATAATTGTAGATATAAAAGTTACCAATTTAATTAGCAAACAGGTTTGTGTCAGGTTAACTACCGTGTTTCAATAGTTCTCGTCCTTGCTTCTCCATTATTTTCCAGTATTTTCATCTCCAAATACTTATATCTATTGGAACATGGTGGTCATTGCTGAATATAGATAACTATCATTTGGGATACTATTAAACACATGACTAATATAAAATTATTGGAGTTGAATGATTTCTGTGGCACTTTGATCTTTTTATTAGACATATATATGCCTAATGCATATAGAGAGATCATTACATTATCTGTATATACTGGATTGGTCCTAGTTGAAAAGAAAACAACAATAGTTTAGCTTCATTTAACATCAAAAGATCTGCCTATTATTTGTTAATCAAGCAAACAAAAATCGCCTTGTTAACCAACAATAATTGCAAAGTCCATGATCCCACTGATGCGGCACAGCAGAAACATAAATGTACATTAGTGGGAAGAAATAGTTCTATCTATCTTCTACACTGAACCGAAATTATAAGTAGCCACCATACAATTTTTGCTCCCGTTCAGAAAGTAAAAATCGCTCTCACAAAATTTAAATTCTATAAAAAGGTCCAAGGCTTTGTCGAGACTCTGCGAATTATGTCATTTCAAAATGACTGGTAGACCTTGCACAGTCGAGGTCCGAGTAAAGGTAACATCATTTCAAAAAGTCACACTTTTTAATGTGATATAAACTCTTCATCAGGTACGTTATCCATTTATATTTTAATTAGTTTGAAGATGTTTATAACAGCTGTGATATAAGATGAAAAGAATCAACAGTTTTTTTGACAATTGAACACTCCATTTCTCTTCTACGTTAACATGAAGACAGCCACGGTCAACAACTTAATCAAAGGATTTTTAGCTTAACCATGCAGTTTGCATACTCACTTTGAATTGCTCTGTACGCTTTATTATCTGCGGCATAGCAGTGCAATTTTCAGGGATTCTTTATTTCAAATTGGCGTCACTGTTCTGCTAAAAAAATCAAAAGAAATCTTAAAAAATGCCATTTAAATGACCTATAAAAATTCACGTTAAAATCAGAGGTGGATACCAAATTGGTAAAAAATATCGTTAGAAAATGGGCTTATCAAGTTGCATGGTGTTTTGTCAAGCATATTAACATAAAATACAATACATACAATGATTTTAGTATTTGCAGCTGATTATTTCCGAAAATTCTGGAAAATTCGGAAAATTATCAATTTTTAAAAATTCATAAAAAATCTGTCATAAGCAAAATGTCAAGTGTTTGGTGTTTTTTCAAGTCGACTAGGTAGGTTTGCAATTACCTGTACTTGAATTTGATAAAAACTGCACTCAAAACGCTTATTTTCTTCAAAAAATTGATTTTTGCATTTTTGAACCCAAAAATCGTGAAGTGATAGAAAACTCTCCCAAAACACCTCTTAACTTTAGTCCATTGAAATGCACATATTTGGGCGAAAATTCATTTCAATATCACTAGGGCTTAGTCAGAAAAAAAGAAATTGAAAAGTGGCTACTTAGAACTTCGGTTCAGTGTATACTGGCAGCAATTGCCATTGTTCTTTACCAAATGTATCTACTTTTGTTTTTACTTCAAATCACAAAAGATCCATAATTCCTCAAAATTAACAGTTATTTTCCAGCCATAGGTCAGTTACATATAAAGCACATGTGTCGGTGAACTGTCTTAAAAAGTTTCGGTGAACTGTCTTCAATTCTCTCAGTGACATGTCTTCAAAAACGTGTCGGTGAATTGTCTTGTTGGTGAACTGTCTTGTTCCCAACAAAAACGCCTCACTCATAACCACTGTTTTTTAGCGACGGCATACAAAAATGAACAACAACGTACTGCTTATTTGTGTTGAGACTGGGCGATGTTGGAAAATGACTTTAACTTGGTATGAAGGTGACGCGTTTTCAAATTGTTAGAGGTTGCTAGTTCGATACTCTCTGTCACCGTGAAGTGGTCCAGTTGCCAGTAATAGGGATGTTATAGAGAGTTACATGTATATGCAACGTTCCGATGCGCAGCTTCGGGAATTTCGAGTGAAGACCATGGGGAGGTAGGTCTGGGTGTCCTGCCTACTGCCTACTAGGTGTACCCCATTGGATTTGCGCTTTAAGGGCTTAGAAATGACAATGTAGTGGGACCTGTTAACCAGTTATGGGGATACTATAGAGTTATATGCAAAGTTCAGGTGCGCAGCCTCGGATAATTCGTAGTTAAGTCCATGGGGAGGTTAGTCTGGGTGTCCTGCCTACTGCCTACTATTGGTGCCCCCGTTGGGAGTTGGCTTAAAGGGCTTAGAAATGGCGATGTAGTGGGGCCTGGTTGGATGCAGATACTATAGAGTTATATGCAAAGTTCAGGTGCGCATCGTCTGAAATTTCGAGCATACAGGAGGTTGTGAGGGAGGGAGTTAGGCCTGTGTATATCATTCTACGGGGATACTTAACATGCTTAAGAGGGCTATATGCACAGTTCAGTCGCGCAGCCTCAATACATGTACATCGCCATTTCTAAGCCCTTAAAGCCCAACCCAGCGGAGGTACACCTAGTAGGAAGGGCACAAAGGCATATCATCCCATGGGCTTCACTACCTCATGTATGCTCTAAACTCCTTGAACTTTGCATATAACTCGTTACAGTATATCCATCATATAGCCAAAATCGCAATTTCTATAGGCATTCTATGCATCTATGCCCTTAAAGCCCAAGCCAACGGGGGTATACCTAGTAGGCTGAACACCCATGCCTACCTCCCTATGGCTTCACTGTATCCTGCATGCTTGAATATTTCGAGGATACGCACCTGAACTTTGCATATAACTCACTAGAGTATCTCCATTACTGGTTACCGGACCCCACAGCATCGCCATTTTAAGCCCCTAATAGCCCAACCTGGACACACAGGTGGTTTGATTTTTGTGTTTGATATAAATTTGGAGTGTGCAGCCTGCAAATAAGTTATTCAATACCAAGATTTATTTGCGTTCAGAATTACCCCCACCCCCATCCCCCACACCTTTAAATGTAATATACATGATTTTCTTCAATTCTACAGTTGCAACGTCTTTTTCTTCCTGTGATTGAATAAAATCATCCATGACATGACGAACAACAAAATAAGTGAGCGCCCACCGAAGACTCTGATCAGAAATAGTATCCGCCCAGTCTGATCAGAGTCTTTGCTGTGCGCTCAGCGAGTAACTAAGGACCTAACTTTTCTTCATGTGAAGACTAGGCTGATTAGATCTGAGTCCTCTCGTAGCGTACGGCGACATTGTTGGTTTTCTCATGTCGTGGCTCATTAATCGAGTTTCACTTTTGATCTGTTTTGTGATTTTTTTTTAAAATCAGCCCTGCGACGTTTCGCATGCTGTACATATAAAAACAATTTAACATTATGATACCACCCCAGGGGTTTGGAGAAACGGGGGGTGGGGGGGGGAATTAACGAAACAAGGAAACAAATGCTAAATTTATTTTTAGGGGGACATGGGAATAAAGAAGAATATGGGGAACAGTGGATATAAGAAATTACATGTATGGAGGGTTGTGGGGGTAAAGACGAACAATCCAATTTATTTAAGGGGAACAACGACACTGGTTCCATAATAGTCTTAATCAGTTTGCAAAGTAAGCCGACCCGTTCCGTTGACAAAGTGTTTGTCTGCAGGTCCAGAGATCACAACTCCAAATCTATGGTCATTAATCCCCCGCCGCAAAGCTGAGAGTGGATTATAGGAATGCCCTTTGCCTGTCCGTCAGTCCGTCCGTCCGTCTGTCCGAACGTAGCACTTTCTTTTCCGCTCCATACCGCTTGAAAAAAAGATTTTCATTAACATTCAACTCAGTGAGACGGTGTACTGAAGCTATGACAGCTAAAGGTCATTGGATTTAGCCTTGAATTTTATGTCCGCTCCATATCACTTGAACACTTTGAAAGATTTGCATTAAACTTTGGTCAAATGTTCATCTCTGGGAGATGGTGTGCAGAACCTATGGCTCAGTTACAAAGACTCAATGTCAAGGCCACAAATGAAGGTCATGTGATTAATCCTTGAATTTCCTGTCCGCTCCATTTCTCCTTTACCCAAAAACTTTTCTTTACACTTTGGTCAGATATTGATCATCGTCCCGACATAACTGAAAACTTGTTCACTGGGACGTAAGTAATCAATTCTAGCAACATGACTTGCGAATCGAAGAGATAAGTTTCAGAATACTGAGGATGTCATGAAAAATAGTAAGTGAGTATGATCAGGAAATACCACAATCACAAACTGCAGACAAACCCATGGCACCGCGAGGAAGAGCCACACAACAATCACGAGACACCAGGAAGACAAACCAAGCAAAGCAACCAGCTCTCTCCTCCCCATCAAGATGATTGCAAAACCAGAATGAACGTGCAACAAAACATAGAACAATTACAGAATCCCACAATGGGAGTAACAATCAACAACGAATCAACAACAACAGAACCACCGCCTTGGAACGGACAGCAGCCTAAGCCACCGGGTACCAAATCTTCGCTCTAAATTCTGCTGTTGTTGAAGAACAATAAATAATCAGCTCGCATGGAAGCCTTCTTACTATTGCACTGTATCATCATAGAGAAACACTTTAATCAAATTAACACCCTATGATGAAACAAAGAAAAGGGCTCACGACTCACAGATAGTCAGAGAGCTAAAGAAAACCTCAACTTGAGCCACGTTGGGCCCAGCTACAGATAAGCATCATGCACCAACCCACCGATTAAAGCCTGGCTTTTAAAGTGTGCCCTATAATCCAGAGAGAAAACAACGTAAATCACCATCCCTGACGCATTGAGGGACAATGTTTTACAAAAGGCACAATGTAGCAGTCTATTCAAAATTTGGATGTAGGATTGAGTTTGATAATTAGTACTCGAGATATTTCTATTTGAGATTTAAGATCTAAATGTTTGATTCAGTTTGATATATTCGAGGTTCGATATAAAAAAATCAAAAGTTGGATTAAGTTTGATATTCGATATTCGACATTCAAAATTTGAATGTGAGATAGAGTTTGATATTCGATATTCGACATTCGATTTGAATGTTGGATTCAGTTTGATATTCGATATTCGACATTCGATTTGAATGTTGGATTCAGTTTGATATTCGATATTCGACATTCAATTTGAATGTTGGATTTAGTTTGATATTAGATATTGGACATTCGATTTGAATGTTGGATTTAGTTTGATATTCGATATTCGACATTCAATTTGAATGTTGGATTCAGTTTGATATTCGATATTCGACATTCGATTTGAATGTTGGATTCAGTTTGATATTCGTAATTCGACATTCGATTTGAATGTTGGATTCAGTTTGATATTCGATATTCGACATTCAAAATTTGAATGTGAGATTGAGTTTGATATTCGATAATCGACATAAGATTTGAATGTTGGATTAAGTTTGATATTCGATATTCGACATTCGATTTGAATGTTGGATTTAGTTTGATATTCGATATTCGACATTCAAAATTTGATTGTGAGATTGAGTTTGATATTCGATATTGGACATTCGATTTGAATGTTGGATTTAGTTTGATATTCGATATTCGACATTCGATTTGAATGTTGGATTTAGTTTGATATTCGGTATTCGACATTCAAAATTTGAATGTGAGATTGAGTTTGATATTCGATATTCGACATTCGATTTGAATGTTCGATTCAGTTTGATATTCGATATTCGACATTCGATTTGAATGTTGGATTTAGTTTGATATTCGATATTCGACATTCGATTCGAATGTTGGATTAAGTTTGATATTCGATATTCGACATTCAAAATTTGAATGTGAGATTGAGTTAGATATTCGATATTCGACATTCGATTTAAATGTTGGATTTAGTTTGATATTCGATATTCGACATTCGATTTGAATGTTGGATTTAGTTTGATATTCGATATTCAACATTCGATTTGAATGTTGGATTCAGTTTGATATTCGATATTCGACATTCGATTTGAATGTTGGATTTAGTTTGATATTCGATATTCGACATTCAAAATTTGAATGTGAGATTGAGTTTGATATTCGATATTCGACATTCGATTTGAATGTTGGATTTAGTTTGATATTCGATATTCAACATTCGATTTGAATGTTGGATTGAGTTTGATATTCGATATTCGACATTCGATTTGAATGTTGGATTGAGTTTGATATTCGATATTCGACATTCAAAATTTGAATGTGAGATTGAGTTTGATATTCGATATTCGACATTCGATTTGAATGTTGGATTTAGTTTGATATTCGATATTCAACATTCGATTTGAATGTTGGATTGAGTTTGATATTCGATATTCGACATTCGATTTGAATGTTGGATTTAGTTTGATATTCGATATTCGACATTCAAAATTTGAATGTGAGATTGAGTTTGATATTCGATATTCGACATTCGATTTGAATGTTGGATTTAGTTTGATATTCGATATTCAACATTCGATTTGAATGTTGGATTGAGTTTGATATTCGATATTCGACATTCGATTTGAATGTTGGATTTAGTTTGATATTCGATATTCGACATTCAAAATTTGAATGTGAGATTGAGTTTGATATTCGATATTCGACATTCGATTTGAATGTTGGATTTAGTTTGATATTCGATATTCAACATTCGATTTGAATGTTGGATTGAGTTTGATATTCGATATTCGACATTCAAAATTTGAATGTGAGATTGAGTTTGATATTCGATATTCGACATTCGATTTGAATGTTGGATTTAGTTTGATATTCGATATTCAACATTCGATTTGAATGTTGGATTGAGTTTGATATTCGATATTCGACATTCGATTTGAATGTTGGATTTAGTTTGATATTCGATATTCGACATTCAAAATTTGAATGTGAGATTGAGTTTGATATTCGATATTCGACATTCGATTTGAATGTTGGATTTAGTTTGATATTCGATATTCAACATTCGATTTGAATGTTGGATTGAGTTTGATATTCGATATTCGACATTCAAAATTTGAATGTGAGATTGAGTTTGATATTCGATATTCGACATTCGATTTGAATGTTGGATTTAGTTTGATATTCGATATTCAACATTCGATATGAATGTTGGATTGAGTTTGTTATTCGATATTCGACATTCAAAATTTGAATGTGAGATTGAGTTTGATATTCGATATTCGACATTCGATTTGAATGTTGGATTTAGTTTGATATTCGATATTCAACATTCGATTTGAATGTTGGATTTAGTTTGATATTCGATATTCGACATTCAAAATTTGAATGTGAGATTATGTTTGATATTCGATATTCGACATTCGATTTGAATGTTGGATTTAGTTTGATATTCGATATTCAACATTCGATTTGAATGTTGGATTGAGTTTGATATTCGATATTCGACATTCGATTTGAATGTTGGATTTAGTTTGATATTCGATATTCGACATTCAAAATTTGAATGTGAGATTGAGTTTGATATTCGATATTCCACATTCGATTTGAATGTTGGATTTAGTTTGATATTCGATATTCAACATTCGATTTGAATGTTGGATTGAGTTTGATATTCGATATTCGACATTCGATTTGAATGTTGGATTTAGTTTGATATTCGATATTCGACATTCAAAATTTGAATGTGAGATTGAGTTTGATATTCGATATTCGACATTCGATTTGAATGTTGGATTTAGTTTGATATTCGATATTCAACATTCGATTTGAATGTTGGATTGAGTTTGATATTCGATATTCGACATTCGATTTGAATGTTAGATTTAGTTTGATATTCGATATTCGACATTCAAAATTTGAATGTGATATTGAGTTTGATATTCGATATTCGACATTCGATTTGAATGTTGGATTTAGTTTGATATTCGATATTCAACATTCAAAATTTGAATGTTGAATGTTGAATATCGAACATCTAACCAAATTTTGATTGCTGAATAATTAATGTATACATAATACAAAGTATGAAACCAGATTGAAGAGATGTTTCAACACTTGATGATGACGAAGAAAATTAAAAACATTTTATGACTTTTTTTTTCCAATACTTTACCAAATGTGCTTATAATAGAGATGGGTTGGTACTATCTGTTGGACCGTTCTTCTTATGAATAGCTGTAATATTGGCCTTTTCCATAAATTTGGAATTATGGCTGGAGGAGAAGCATTGAAAAGGTCATTAAGAGGGGTTGATATTATGTGCTTCAACACGTTTAGAATTCTGTTGTTAAAGACATCATGACCTGCCACCTTCACTTAGGTTAATGCAAAAACGAAAGTACGAATTGATAACAGAAGGGGTTACAGTAATTGAGCCAGGAATAGAGTCTGGTACATGTATGTGAAGTTATGCAAGAGTTGCATGTATATCACCAATTGATAATCAGTGAAACAATCATTCATTAAAGGTATTTGCTTTGTCTATATTATCTGAATGTATGGTCTTTGGGCAAACACCATCTATACCACCACTTAATGTCGATGCTAAAGATGGTGTATGCACAGATTTGATGATATCTTTAGGGTATGCCACACATCTTTTGGACATTTCCAAGTCTTAATAACTTGTTTATTTTGTTGTCTGTGATGTGTGACTGAGGTTTTTCTTAGTCTTAACCACTTGCTGTTTTGTCTGTGATGCGTGACTCTGCCATTTCATAGTCTTAACATGGGACTCGTTTATTTTTTTGTCTGTGACATATGACCGTGGCACTTCATAGTCTTTTGAAAACACTTGTTTATTTTGTTGTCTGTGATGTGTGTTTATGGCATTTCTTAGTCTTAATAACATTGAATGTCTGTGATGTGTGTATTCAGAATTTCCTAGTCTTAATCACTTGTTTATTTTGTTGTCTGTGGTGTGTGAATGTGGCAGTTTCTAATCTTAACTACTGCTTTATGCCTGTGGCGTGTGACTGTGGTATTCCTTAGCTTTAACTACTATTTATGTCTATGATGTGTGAATGTGGAATTTCATAATCTTAATCGCTTGTTTATTTTGATTTCTGTAATGTATGAATGCAACAGCAACAGAATCTAGGGTGAAGGTTTGGTGCCTGTAAAATGTATTTAAGCCCAAGGTGGCTTAGGCTGCTGTCCGTTCTAAGGCGGTGGTTTTGTTGTCGTTTATCTATTGTTTAATGTACTTCCATTGTTTGTGGGAGTTCTGTTTCTGTCTTTGTTTTGTTATGCATTACTTTGTGTCCATTCTAGTTATGCAATCATCTTGAAGAGGAAGAGAAAGCTGGTTGCTTTGCTATTATTGTCTAACAGATGTATTGTTACTAAATTTGTTCTGTGGCTTTTCCTCACGATGCTGTGAGTTGGTCTGCAGTGTGTGATTGTGGTCTTTCCTGATCATACTCACTTACTTTTTCAACCTGAACATTGGAAAACAGTTAACCTGGTATGATATATGGAAGATGATATCGTTGCTCCTTTTCGATTTCTTTGCTAAATTTAAATCACTTGATCATATATCATTGTAACTACTGTCGTGCCAACCAAGAGTGACAGTGTCGTAATATTTTGTTTACAATTGTTAAGTAAACCATGAACTTGTACACTCCACTTGAGCTAACGCGAATCGATAGATCACTTGTGAATTTATCCTATCTTCAAGATGACTGCATAACTAGAATGGACACAAAGTCCTGCGGATAGGATTAATACACAAGTGATCTATCGATTATAAGTCCCTGATAACTTTGTAAACAAAACAGTACGTCGCTGTCACTCTTGGCTGGCAGGACAGTAAACAGCATTTCGTTTCTTATCTTGTTCTGTCTATCTTCTGTAATCGTCTTGATCTCTAAATCCAGTAAATAGGGCGGATCACGCATCTTCTTTCGTGTCAGAACAGTATATATTTTATACGTAAAATTGGGACAAGGAGAATTTAAACGTCTGTGTTCTAATTGCTCTGAACAAGAAGTCTTTTATACGAAAGTATTGAATTGTTTAAATGTCTTTGACCTAGCAACCGATTTTCTAAATCGAATTTAATCTACTGTTTTCCAATGTGTATGTTCCTTCAGTCGGGCCTCAATTTTTTTATTTTCACTGATACCGTGTTTAGTAATGTAGTTTCTGGTGTCCTTTCTAGTTTTGCAATTATGTTGCTGAGCAAGAGAGAGCTGGTTGCTTTAGTTTAACAAGTATCATGCTCCTGTACATTGAATATTTTTTCTTATATAACCCCAGTGCCTGATTATCGCTTACATTTCAACCAGTTCGCCAAGGAGCTGCATTTCCTACGACATACCCTAGAATATTTGTTTGAGGCATTATAATGTTTATCGTGGCAGCCACAACAGCACAAATCACTCCTCTGGAAATTATGGAAATTCACCGTTTAATTGGTTTTAATATGTGGCAAACCTAAGAAAGCTGGTCACCATCTGCCCACCAGTGAAACGCAATTTAAATGGCGCTTCACTGGTGGGTCAAAACAGTATGTTGAGAGGGATGTATCATTGCTTTTTGATAAAAGTCTTATCATGTCCCATTCAGGTTGCACTATTCCGTGTTGCGTGACATACGTTATTAAGAAAAAGAAGTACAAAAGTTAAAGATCTTATCATAAAAGGACTGTTAAGATTAAATTGGGGCGGGGGCTTTGGAAGAACAAACCAGTTTCTTCACTGACGAGAAATTGAAGTAGAGTAAATCCTGTGTAAACGGCCGCTCAAAAAAGACAAAACAAAGATCTTAATAACAAATGGTAGCTTAATGAAGGTCGAAAGTATTACAGAATGCTCTCCTTGGAGCATTCTGCATTACTTTTGGCATGCATTTAGCGATAATTGGTATTGAAAACCAAAGTTGAGATTGCCCGTTCTACATAGGTTTTACTGTTTCACATGGCCCTTACACCCGTTTTCTGCTCCCAAATGACCAAACCACATTTAGTAGATTAAAATAGACATGTATTTCAAATTTATATTTTAAATATTTGAATTCAGTTCAGCTTAAAAACTAACAATTTTACATGCATCTGGATACACAGTGTTTAAAGAGAGCTAAAAGGGCAATAACCTCTATCATGATGACCTCTATCACGCATTCTCGATAGCACAGAATACAAATGTCATTTTAAACAATTTTAAAGAACGAAGATAATAGTATATACCATGCGAACAAATAAAGTTTTAAAAATCGTTTACTATACTTAACAAGAACCGAATGATGAGTACATGTACATGTGTATGTATCTGAACTAGCTCATGCGAATTTCGTTTTCATCATATAGAGATCGACGAGCCTGACTCCGAGGTTATAAAAAAACTTTTTTCATGCTCAACTCAAAAGAGAATAAAATTTCAATTGCTCATAAAAACTAAAACACAAAGAAAAGACTTGATTTTTACAAACTCTCAGATGTTGGCATTTTATTATTTATTCGCAAGATAAAATTCATGCTAAGATGAGTTGAGCATTAAAAAGTTTTATAACCTCGGGACCTGGGCTTTCGCCTTCGACTTATTGTAACGAGCAAAAATGCTTCATAATTTTGAATTGTTTTATGAAAAGTATCTTTTTTATTTCAAGAATCGGAAATCTCTTAGCGCGTTTAAAAGACCAATAAATTGACTGTTTGACAAGGTTTTCTGTAGCCTTCATTAGTGCACTAGCAGTCTTAGTATTAATAGACACTTACAAGCCTTTGTGACAAACTGTAGACTTGTGTATTTTTTCTAAGCAACTAGATGAGAAAGCAACAATATCTTCATTATCGAGCAAACTAAGAGTGCTATGACTTTTAAAACATATGACGTATCAGAGAACTGCTTAAAATACATGAATGATACAAGTAAAGAGTGCTACACTCACTTTGTGTGTGGTTCAGTGTAGCATACAATGCAAACATTCTCTTTTTCTTCTTCACATTTCTAGCATATACATGTATCTAAACTTTTTGGATTTGTTTTGAAAAGTGAAGTGAGCCTGTCAAACAACAGCAGTAGTTCTGTGATTACTATCAGGAACACATTTGAGCCGCGACATGATATTTCCAACAATGTGATATATGCGACCAGCAAAGCCTCAGACCAGCCTGCGCCTTCGCGCAGTGTGATCAGAGCCTTTGCTAGTCGCTTGAATATTCTACGAGTGTTAAGCTACTGGTTGAACATAATTTGGAGTTTCTAAGCTTAAAAGGAGGCTGCACAGGCTCGTCTGAGTCTACATATGCCAAAATACCACATTGTTGGAAATCACATGTCACGGCTCATTTGTCTGTGTACTTCCTTGACTCCATCTTGTATGGTTGCACCCGATCTAGATTGGTCTGGCTGGTGTGTGGTGTATCTACGGACTTCCTTGTTTTTTAAGGGGGTGCCATCCTGCATGGTAGCACCCATTCTATATTGGTCTGCTTTATGTACAGTATGTTTACGGACTTCCTTGTTTATTTAAGGGAGGGGGCACGTGCACCACCCTCCATGGTAGCATCCATTCTAAATTGGTCTGCTTGATGTACAGTGTGTTTACGGACTTCTTTATTTATTCAAGGGGGCTCGTGCACCACCCTGCATGGTAGCACCCATTCTAAATTGGTCTTCTTGAAGTGTAGTGTGTCTATGGACTTCCTTGTTTGTTTGAAGGGGCCATCATGCTGCATGGTAGCGCCCATTCTAAATTGGTCTGCTTGATGTGTAGTGTGTTTACGGACTTCCTTGTTTATTTAAGGGGGGGGGCACGTGCACCACCCTGCATGATAGCACCCATTCTAAATTGGTCTGCTTGATATGTAGTGTGTCTACGTACTTCCTTGTTTCTTTGAAGGAGGCACCATCCTGTAATGGAGCACCCATTCTAAATTGGACTGGTGCGTAGTACGTCTACGGACTTCATTGTTTGATTGAAGGGGGCACCCTCCTATTCCGCCATCCTGTAATTGCTCTGTCTGATGTTTAGCGCGTTCAAGCAAAAGTATACAGTCTGGGCCCAATGTATGTAATTGTGTGTTAAAGTCATGCTAAAAGCAGTGACATTTACATTTTAAAGCTAGTATAACTTCTGAATAATATAAGGAATCGGTGTCACTCGTAAGGTGCTATTAACAAGTGAGTATAATAACACAGATACCAGACCAACTTACATGTACGGCACCACCTAGAAGTGTGTTCATCTGTCGGTATACCCTTGGTATACCTTGGAAACACTCAGAACGCGGCACTTCATCAGAATCTACAATGTTCACTGAGATAAGATAAATCCACAGAGACTGAACTACCTGTAAATGGAAATTCTAATCTGTTACCCCTTGATACGTAAACCGAACCCGTCAAGACTTATTGTATCACATCAGATGGAAGACTGCATTAGAATACGAAGGGTCTTTGAAGCTTAAGAATAAGAAAACTTAAATTTGGACAGGACAAATGCTTATTGCCTGTCATTGCATCAGGGTATGGGCCACCGAAGAATGATGCTCTGTCCCAAACATCAGCTAGTCCAAAAGCCCACCTGGTGCCCTACGCTGAGGGCCCTGCTGTGTAAGAAGATGTACAGTAAAACCTGTGTAGAACGGCCACTCAAAAATAGGCAAAACAAAGATCATAATGACAAATGATAGCTTAATGTAGGTTGAAAGTATTGTAGAATGCTCCCATTGGAGCATTCTGCAATACTTTTGACCTACATTAAGCGAATATTTGTCTTGAAAACCATTTTTGTTTTTTTGAGAGAGGCCGTTTTACACAGGTTTTATTGTAACATGGTTGGAGTTAAAAGGTGAAAGCTATAACCTATTAAGCCGAATGCAATTTTACATTCATATCAATTGAACCAGTCCATTTCTGTGTGAGGGTTGTTTGGTGGTATTTTTCATTTCATTTACATTGCAATATAATATTGTATAAAACAAACAATGGAGACCCTGACCAGATTGATCTAGGTCTGCACTGTTTGCATATGTCCAACAAAAAGGACGTTAGGTCTATATGGTTAAAACGTATGGCATCGGTTGTATAAAGCACATCTATCTTATAGAGAGCCCAGAGACTCTAATTTAACGTCTCATAATTAAATAGTTTTTTTCCATAAAATATATTGATAAAAACAACATTAAACGCTACCTGATTTAATGAATGTCTACCATCTGTTTTCTTTATAACTTTATCAATAATATGGAATGGATAGTAATTTAAGTCCCCCCCCCCTTTTCTGTAAGAATTTGACAAATGACAAGAAAACGATCACTAAATGTTCTTTATTTGATTCTGTTCGACACGGTAGAAGACAGATGGGCTACCGTGGCGGTCACCTTTGTCCTCAACGAACCTCGCCATTTACCACCACCTTAATTTAGATAAAGATAAGCCAGAAAAAATCTTTGTAACATTTCGTCCCAAGGGACAAATAGCCCATGTGATTTAGGAACATTTGAGTTGACAATAAAACGGCGCATTGGCAACTAAATTGGCGAGTTTTGGGTTTCAGTGGATAAAAAGCTATAGAAAGGTCCCAGTCACCGTTCGGTAGTCGTATTCATGGAGCCCAATAAAAAGTTACAAATGCGTTCGTTTCTCCCCAATTTTTCATTGATTCAATATGAAAATTTAATAGCAAGTTTTGAGGGCAATTTAGTATTGTAAATTGGCTTGCGAGTGTCACCTTTCACCAACGGTTAGGAACGGCTGTGGGAAAGCATGTTCTGTTCTACGGACGAGTTTATGAGCCAAGCTATGTAAAAATAAGTGTAATTTTACACCAAACTGAACTGACACTGATTTTGGTGTTACCTTTCATAGGCCTTAAAAGCTGCATTGTATTTAAATTACGGTGTATATTATACCTCTATAAAGTACCCATTACCGGGATTAGTTTATATTTTTGTTTACAACGATTCTCATGTTTTTTAAGTAGAATGACGGCTACACATAAATATTAGATCTTTGTTCCATCAAATTTGAGAAGAAGAGATTGGAGTTACCAATGCAATGGACCAGTATACGAGGTTTCGGTACTTATCGCACACGCGCAAATACCTCTTATAAAGGCCCGTGCTAATGTATCAAGCTAAGCCAGGGGATTAAATTGGCCTGAACCTTCATCTACATCCATTCTTCATATATGCGAGCAGCGAAGGCTCTGGCGAGTCGGCGCATATGCGCAAACTCGCCAGGGCCATCGCTGCTCGCTGATGCGATAAGAATTTTATCGACTAACGATTGCTATGATCACCCTTGATGAATCACATCCATCGAAATTGTAATGGGAAATTCAAAATACATTATATTTAGGAAAACACATCCGCCTTTTAAGTTAATTAATCATGGCGATCGGTGACTTTTAACGGGCAAATTTGATAAATATCTTGAAAGAATGTTCAAAGGAAAGAAATTAGTACTATATCTGTTATCGACAACAAACCGGTTACCACGGTAAAACCGTTATAAACACTTTAGAATATTTCCCAATTAAGCCACATGCAACTAAACAGGGCCCGGAACTACAATGCCTCCTTAGAGTTAAGGATGACCAAAATAGTCTTAATTTTTCTGAAGATGCCAGTGATATCTTTGACCACAAATACCACATCGATCCAGGCAATTTATTTTGCATTTAATATAGCATGTTGAAATATCAATACTTAACTTTTGTCTTGCTTAACTTTAAGGAGGCATTGTAATTCCGGGCCCAGTACAACAAAGCGACCATCGTCTCAGCACAGAACCAATTAGCCATGAATTTCACCCTCATGAGGTAAAGAACTAGAGATTACAAGATAGTCAATTAAAATGACTCTTACTACATCTATTAACTCTTGAAATGAACAAAATATAGGAACTCATTGACAGACAGAAATTATGAAATATACAAATCAGCTAATAATCAAAAATAATTTGAACTGGGAAAGGCCACATATGAATACAAGAAAGGTCTAGCAGCTAAAATCAAGACTGATAACGACCTCTTCTTGAGTTATGTCCGCTCCAAGATAAAAACGAAATCTACTTTAGGAAAATTGGAAATGTCAAATGGTGACCTAACTAGCGATAGTCTAGAAAAAGCCGATATCCTAAACAAATTCTTTGTTAGTGTGTTCGAAAATGAGGGAAGCGAAAACCTACCAGATTTCCAAGACATGAACCTCTTTGTACAATGGAGATCTCAGAAAATATCTCACTTAAATCTTAGATAATGAATGGAAAGGATATAGATGTAATATACCTGGACTTTGCAAGGCGTTTGATTTATATAAAAGACCTGACCTACCATCTGTGATCCAAAATAGTAAGTGAGTATGATCAAGAAATAACACAATCACAAACTGCAGACAAATCCATGGCACCGCGAGGAAGAGCCACAATACAATCACGAGACACCAGGAAGACAAACTAAGCAAAGCAACCCGCTCAAAAACCCTTTTGAAGATGATGCAAAGATCTACCAAGTAGTAAAAAGCATTGAATGAGCAACAGAGCTACAGAGTAATTTAAACAACTCAAATGAATGGGAACTTCTATGGCAGATGTTTTCCAATTTCAAAAAGTATAAACACATGCTTTTAGGATGCCATGATATGAACCAGACATATACAATGAAAAAGGACCAGGAACAAAAACCTACTGAAAAAGTGGTCTTTAATAAAAAGTTGGGTGTCTTAGTAGACAACACATTAACGTTCACCTAGCATATGAGTTCAATATATTTCGAACTTTTACATATTTGGATAAGGATATATTCACGAACTTGTTTAAGTCATTAGTCCAGCTGCATCTTGACTATGCATCAACAGAATGGTCCCCAGTTTTCAAAAAGGGTATAATTGCAATTTAAAATACACAGAAATGGGCCTCAAAGCTTGTAAGGAGTATCGCCCATTAACCATACAGTGACAGGTTCCGTATCTTTGGATACAGAAATGAAAAGAGTCGATGTTATTCAAGTAAACAAGATACTTCACAACATAGATGAGGGTCTGAATGGGCACTATTTATTAAAAGATTAGCCAATTAATCATCTCATTAAAATTTTGGGTTATTCATTAAAGAAAGACCTGAAGTTCATTAAAATCGGATTATTCACTATTCATAAATGTTTTCTTCTATTCATTAAAAATAGGATTATTCATTATTTTATGCAATCATTATTACCTGTTAATTACATTTTTGGCTCATTATTCACTATTCATTATAAAAAGGGCCATTATTCACTAATCATTATACCTCATCCAGACCCTTCTAGATAAGGTCGACAAAAACAAGCTCTCTACCTTGTCAGAGTACACTACAACCCGTGGTCATTCTTTAAAATTGTTCAGGCTTAGATCGAGACTGAAAATTCGCGCTAACAGATTCAGCAATCGAGTGATTGACTCTTGGAATAGTTTGGCAGAGCAAGTAGTACAGACACCCTCCCTGAACTGTTTTCAAAGTAGGTTAAACAGTTAGTGACATAACCACCCAGTTAAGTTCAATCCAGCTTGTTATATCCTCAGACAAACCACCAGAAGTCACACCAATTATCAAAATGCATCTGGAAGAGGCAGAGATGCCTGAATCGACATAGACAACTATAAGAAAAGTAAAATAAACTTAATAACCCGGACTGATACTGCTCGTGGTTTTGAACTTTGCAGATGTTTTGTCTATGTTCTGAAAATGTGCATGTGGTTTGGACATCATCGTCAGATTATTTTTTTCTTCACTTTTTCAACTTAGTAATTTTTCACCTTCTCAGATGCAATAAGTGGGTACATTGTAAGCACAACTCGTCCTACAATTTTATTTCAATCTTTTTGAAACTTTGCAAATAATTTGTTCACTGTCTGAAGGTGTGCATCTGGTTTGGACATTAACGTCAATATATTTTTTGCACTCTTTTCAATTTGTGAATTGAGTCATTTTTGCCATCTCAGATGCAGTGAGTGGATACTATGTGAGCGCAACTGCTCCTACAATTTTACTCTAATCTTTTTTGAAACGTTGGTGTTTTGTACGTGGTCTGAAGATGTGCGTGTGGTTTGTGCATTTTCGTCAAATTATTTCTTATCATTGTTTTAACTTGAATACGTGTAAATATCTAAACGGAGATGACAACATATAATTGCAACGCTTACCATCTATTCCTAGAAATATTGTATGTATGTATATATCATAATGTGTTATAATATTGTTTAAACCAAGCACCAGAAAGTGACAGCACAAAGTGATGCAATGTGTTGTATTGATTTAAATTAAAATTTCTGGGTTGACAAAGCTGAGAAACAGATCTTTCAAAACATGTCGTCCCCAGGAGTGATGTATAAACATGACAGCGAAGGAGAACATTTTAGTGATCGTTTATATTGCTACAAGCAGAAAATGCAATTAGTACAATATTTCTTGCGATAAAGGCTGGTTAAGATAGCTGGCCCTTTGTCGGCCATTTAAAGGATTCCAGTCAACAAATGGTTAAACCAAACTATGAATATATGGTATTTTTATAGCATCTGTAGCATACAAAATACTTATTAGTACCATTCTATGGTGTTTATGAGAATCATATTGAAGCCTGTTCGCATTCGATATTTAACAAAATGATATTGCTATTAATTGGATTAGAAGATTAGTGGTTGGGACAAGTCATGCTGGGGGATCACCTAAACGTATTAACGAAGTATAAGTATTAACGAAGTCAAGTATAAAGATAATTTAGTTGTTCAAAAATAGAGTTGACCTATTCAAGAATGACAAGTTTTGAGAAGAAACCATCAGACCTCTAGATAAGAGTGGAAATTTTTTCTTTTCTTATTCCTCAACAAAACATAATGTTGTGGCCCTCAAAATGACCGTCTCAACGGAACGGCTATTTTGAGCACTCAAAGTAAATATAAGTGTTTATCTCGACCTATGAATGATTTAAAAAAGAAACATGCTATAAAAATTAGCCTGGATACGATCGTTATAAGGTGGTACTTCGTTTTTGGATACTTTCTGTAATCGGTGTTTTGTCTTTGTCTGTGTTATACTGTCAATGCGTTTAGTGTTTTAACAACAACATAATTTAGCGTGAAGATTTGGTACCAGTAAAATGCATTTAAGTCCACAGGTGGCTTAGGCTGCTGTCTGTTCTAAGGCGGTGGTTCTGTTGTTGTTGATCTGTTGTTTGGTGTGCTTCCCATTGGTTGTGATGGGTTCTGGTTTTGTCTTTGGTTTGTGGTGCAGTACTTTGTGTCCTCTCTAGTTTTGCTATCATCTTGAAGAGGAAGAGAGACTGCATTCTTGGTGGTCAACCCAATCACGGTTTGCAACTTTGCTTTTCTCTTTAATTGCAAGCCGGCAGGTTGGACTTGAGACTCTATGATGGTTCCGACTTAAAGATCCCCATAAGAAGTAAGGGTGAGGTTGGCATTGTGAAACTAGTTTTAGCCCTCCAGTACTTGTATTACTGACCGTTCCAAGGCGGTGCTTCTTTTGTTGATATTTTTTTTCTTTTTTTTTGTGTTTGTCTTTGCCTCCTGTGATGTCTGTTTATTGTAGCCTTGTTGGGAAAGAGCTGACCTCTTGGCTCTCTTGTAGGTGACATTTTCTTGTGCTTTTGTCATTTTCCCATATGGTGCTTTGTGTCAGGTGTGGCATTCCTGATTTTTGCATTCTCTCTTACTTGGACCTGTACCTTTATACATACATGTATATGTATAATTTGTTTGCTTGGGAACCACGATAGCCATAACAAAGTAAAGCATAGCTGAAAAATTTCCCGTGCCTTTGCTGGAAATCGAACCCAAGTCACCCTGGTACAAAACCCATGCACTAACCACTAAGCCAAAGAGTCGGCTCTCTGACGCAGTTGTCAGAGATTGATTATATACAAGAAGCTATGCGAAATTTACCTTATGGTGATATATAGGTCAGATTGTCTGGCCCGTAACAATAAAGCACAGGCCTGCTTGATAAATACCAGTTTTATAAGGTCGAAGACTGAATTTAACCTTATCCATAAGCTAATATCATGACAAGCAAAATAATGGAAATTCATTTGGGAATAAGCAGAATGATAGAGCAATAAATTGGATTAAAAGATTAATTGGTCAAACAGATATACTGAAGCTTTTCTTGTGTTATTCTTAGTTTAACACTTGTCCTAACACTACCAAACATGGTCATAACTAGCTGTTATACATCACATACCTAACGAGGTACACCACTGAATATGTATACAAACTTGGTATTTAAACGTTTGCTATGGTTGCTGGTTGGTGCTATTTCGCATTTCTGTCTTTCTCTTTCTCTTCGCACGATAGGTAGGGTGGCCTGTTATTTGATTGTGTCGTAATAAATTTTAGCCAAATAGACATTCCAATTTCCAATTTAAGTGTAATAAGGTGGCATTTTTCATTTTTATTTCAGTTTTAGTAGAATACTCTGTAAGCAGTTGCACCCTGTTCAGGCACCGCATACTGTGGTGTTTGATCTAGACAGCGCTGTTTGCCTATCACCTATAAGAAGAAGTGCGGCTCTCATTTGTTCGATTGGTTATTCTGTATTTCCAAATGGTTATTCTAGATATGCTGCTTTTCTTGCTTGTTTTCCTTCTTTTTTGTTATTTTTGGAATTTCTAGCAAAAGAGTTTCCTGGTTCTTGTTTATAAATAACGATCTGTAAATATAATTTCTGTTGTTTTCCTTTTATTTATACAAAAAACTCCACGCTATCTGTTTTATATGCCTCCTGTTGTTAATATGTTTTCCTGTTGGATTTCTTTTGTCTTTCCCTTCCTCTTCATACGATAGGTAGGGTGACCTATTATTTGATTGTGTTGTAATAAATTTAAGCCAAATAGACATTCCAATTTCAGTGTTAAAAGGTGGTATTTTTCATTTGTACGTATTTAAGTTTTACAAGAATACTTTGTAAGCAGTTTCACCCTGATCAGGTACCGCATACTGTGGTGTCTTATCTAGATAACACTTCTCACCTATAAGAAGAAGTTCGGCTCTCATGGGTTCGGTTGTTTATTCTGTATTTCCGAAGGTTATTCTAAATATGGTGCTTTTCTTGCTTGCTTTCCTTCTTTTTTGTTATTTTTGGAATTTCTAGCAAAATAGTTTCCTGGTTCTTGTTTATAAATAACGATAAGTAAAATATATTTTCTGTTGTTTTCCTTTTATATGTACAAAAACAACACGTTATCTTTTTATATGCCTCCTGCTGTTAATAATAAGCAATGACATGTGATTTCCAACAACGTGGCATTTTTGACATGACTAGACTCAGACGAGCCTGTGCAGCCTCCTTTTAAGCTTAGAAACTCCAAACGATGTTCACTCAGTAGCTTAACACTCAAAGAATATTCAAGCGACTAGCAAAGGCTCTGATCAGACTGCGCGTATGCGCAGGCTGATCTGAGGCTTTGCTGGTCGCAAATACTACATAGTTTGAAATCTCCTGTCACGGCTCAATATGTTATAACTCTGCATATAATAAAGGTTGATATTTTCCCCAAAGTAGCAATAAACTGACCATTTTAAGGAACCAATGAATATCTACTTTTGTTTCTAATGTCTTTTACAACACATTTAAAAAGAAATTTCTAGCAGACTTCGCTACAGCATACAAAGGATGATTCAAACTGTATTTTCACATGTTCAATGCATATGCGATCCGAAACTTGACAGCATGCTTAAAATGATCACAAGTGTAGTAGTTGGACGCATTATATATTTTTTTGTTTGATTTGATTCTTTGCGTCCCATGAACATCGTTCTGTAATGTAGGGACGGGTCTTCCTGGGTTGAACCACTACTAAGCTAGGATTAACGTGTCTTGCTCAAGGACACAAAGCAGTGACGCCGGTGCGGCTCAAACCCGCGGCCCTTCGGTCTTGAGTCAAACACTCTACCACTGAGCCACAGCGCTCCCATGACGCATTATATGGAGAAAAGAATGGTTTCCGAGGATTACTCGAGCTATCTTTAAATATCATGTCTTTCTATCCGAAAAGGGAAATGGTTCATGCGAACAGCAGATGGAAGAATGCCTAACTTGCGAGGAAAACACAGTCGATACATGTACGCCGTTTATTGGAAGAACAGACTTTCAGGTGAATAACGCTGTACAAGAACCAAACTTTTATTGTACGCCAAAAGCGCAACGTGGACAAGCTCAGACCTCAGAGGACTGTGTGAATATATTTTCTTAAAAGGGTATCCTTTGGAAGCAAAGACTGCACCAAAGAACTGAAACTAGAGTGTGCGTATTTCCTGGGCCAGATTAGCTAGTTTCTGCCATTAGGCGTCATCAGTGACCCTCTAATAGTTTCAAAGTTCCACAATGAAACCCATGATCCCAAAGGACAAGAAAATAAAATCTACACTATAGTGAAGGGCAGGGAGACGTTCTACCGCCGCCACACAGTCCCAGTCACCAGCTGTAGTGAAGTCAAATATGTTCTTAAAAGGGTATCCTTTGGAAGCAAAGACTGTACCAAAGAACTGAAACTAGAGTGTGCGTAATTCCTGGACCAGACTAGGTAGTTTCTGCCATTAGGCGTCATCAGTGAATACTGTTTTCAGCTATAGTACGCCAGTGATGCAAAACCGGGACTGCAGACAGTCAACAGTAGTGTGAATGCGCATCAGTCTGTGTATGGGCTGTTTACGCTTATGGTGCCAATACCAGTGCCACCAAATGTGACTATGAGTCAGCCTGATTTCGTTTACAGTTCAACTTTACCACCTACAGTATTACAGATGAATAACATTCCACTCTGTAGTAATACTGTTTATCAGTCACCCCTAATATTAACTGAATTGTTTCAACATAACCTAATAAACGTTTCCTATCTCACGGCATGTTACCTTTATCAGGTCATGATGACGTTGCACTTTTGAATGACGTCGCTATATAATGACCCTGAATCAACACACAAATTGAAAATTATGTCATAATCGCTAGTTTGAAGAGTGAAACAATGGGTAAACTGATAAATAGAATACCAGGCTCGCGTATTTCGATATCAAGTTTACCAGGCTCGGCTTTGAGAACGCATGTTGAATCGCTCGGCAAGCCTCGCGATGTCAACAAGCGTTCTCAAAGCCTTGCCTGGTAAACTTGATATCAAAAGACACTCACCTAGTATTCTCTATATTCAGCAAAACCCATCTTCTTCAATGGCCGAGGAAAAAATCAGGGGCAGTTAATGTTCACGGCAAATTAAGACGGACATACCAACGAACCTTTACTACACATGTACACACACCAGGGAACAAACATGCAGATGCTCAATGACTGTACAATGCTTTCACAGTTTATCCGTAGTAGCCAGCCACCGCCTCAAAGAGAAATGTTGTTGAGCAGTGAGGCAGACGTTTTCAGTAGCAAACCACATGTTAAGGTAGTGCGGGACCCATGTCAAAAGATAACCTTACTTTTACTTAAAAGTAAGAGTGTAAGAGTTATCGTTCCTGAATCTTGTTTTTAAAAGAGAATACTTATTTTTAAGACGGTAGATATTATTCTCCCCTGACAACTCTTTGATGCTTGAAACGTAATTCTGTAAGTATTTTGCTTTCACAAAAAGAAGGAATGCAAGTATTAGCTTTTAAAAACATCACCCAGAGTATGAAGTCATTCAGTATTTTGATGGTTAAAAGTTGCGGACCGTATAAATATACATACTATATACATGTCACGGTTGCTATTTCTGCATGCTGCCACTAACCTAAGACCCACCCCACCCCAAAAAGAGGGGGGTTGTAGACGTGCACATGCCTTGTATGTGACATTCTCATGTTTTAGGTCCCATGGAGGTACATGGTAACTAATGTTTTATGGAGAAATGACGTAACTATTTCAATTACCTTATCACACCGGATAGGCACCAATAAAAAACAGTCTACACAATCGATGAATGCTGATAACAAATTGCTAGAAACAGTGTTTGTGATTGCCATTTGTTGCCTATCGGACTACAAACAAAAATCCAAAATTCTGTTACTTACAATATTTAACTACGTTCGTCGATAGCATTAACGTTTTCGATTGCCGCCTATCTAGTGTGTTTTTGATATACTGAAGACGTAGCCAAAACAATCTGATACAAGGGCTAGGAGTTATTTCATGTTTCTGTTGAAAAAATTATTTTGTTTCGTTGCATGTTTCATGATGATAAAATGGACATTTCTGCATACATTTTAATAAAATTAATTGGAACTGCATGTGCCTGAAAGGAAGATATATGACAATATAACATTCTTTTCTGTATATCAACGGTTGGCAAGCATGGTACAGATGCGTGGATCCAGGAATTTTCATCAGGGGGGGGGGGGGGTCCAGGTCAGCCTGACAAAAAAGCTCTGACAACGATTTTTTTAGTCCTCAGCTTATTTTACAGAAGTCAAATGGTCAATTTCAAAGAAATCTATCGTTTTTCAAGGCTCCAGATGGGGTCCAATTTTTTCCAGGGTCTCAACTTTTTCCAGGGAGTGTCCAATTGCTTAGAAACCCATATAATTTGTGATTTTCCAGAGGGGGTCCGGACTCCCTGCCCCCCTCTGGATCCGCACTTGGTGCAGCCCTCACAGCTTCATGGTTAAGACTACAGTACATTATCTCATTTTGGCTTGGCAAACGTTAATAGACAGAAGAATGTATCATCCTTTTATTGTTATATACCTTATAATAAGTGTTTACTATAGAAACTTGAGGTGTTTCAATCGCTGACAATTGTACATTTTATTTAATAATGTGTCATATTTTGGTTGATCGTTGACCAATCACTGACCGCGGGCTTTATTTCCGATATAACATGACTGCAGAGGGCTTAATTGCCATTTCAACCTGCTCACGGATATCCTCTGCGAGTTAAGATACCGTCGCTTATGCTTTATTGAGGAATGACCAAAATATTCAATTATCATAAGATACGCTACTTTATTACATCGGATAGGCGACAATCGAGAAGGCTCTGAACAATCGATGAACGTTGATCGCAAATCGCTAGAATTTACCATTTGTCGCCAGTCAGGCAAACAAACTGCAATCCAAAAAGTCTGTTTCTGATGGTATTTGATCTACGTTCGTCGATAGCATCAACGTTTTCGATTGCCACCTATCCGGGATGTGTATTGATACAATGAATACGTAACCAAAACAATCTGAAACAAGAGCTAGGAGTTATCTACATTTTTCAGTCATGTTTCTGTTGAAAAAAAAGTTTGTTTCCACACCGGATAGTGAGCAATCAAAAACACTCTTAACCATTGACGAACGCGGATCAAAAATCGCTAGAAACAGTGTTTTGATTGCAAAGTGTCGCCTGTTCGATGAGTGATGGTAATAAAAAAACTGATTCTAACTATTTTTGGTCTATAATCGTCGATAGTATTGATGTTTTCGATTGCGCCTATCAGGTGTGGTTTTGTTGTATGCTTCACGATGTTACAGTGGACTTTTTTTTTTGGAAATACTTTTGCTTGAAAGGAAAGTATTCTAGATTTTTTTGGAAACTGTAAAGGCGGCAGCTCATGACTGCCTCATTAGTCTACTTTAGACATAGGTAAAATCTGAAAATGAGGCGTTATAACTACATTCGAAAGTGTTTGTTTATCGTTTAACATTAGTATAGAGGCAAACAGTGTGGACCCAGATCAGACTGCTCTAGGTGAGCAGTCTGCTCTAGATCTACACTGTTTGTTTAAGAGGCTTCATAATATTTCAATAGACGATAAAAACATACGATTGTGTTGTAGTATACGCTTTAAGGGTTAATAAATGTGGGTTCAGTGCATTAACGGACCGGACTTTCATGAAATGCACGCAACCCTGCGCGGCTCAAGCAACTTTTAAACGCTTAACCAATGGATAGAACCTGATTTCCATTCTTGAGCAGTTGAAATAACCGAACCACGCCCAGAAATGAAAATTAAAGTTGCCACCTTTATAGTACCTAAAAAGTCCTATAATATATAACAATGACAATATAACATTCCTTTCTGTATATTAACGTTTGTCAGGCCCTTGTGCGATAATGTGTTGCAGGCCTCACCGCTGTGTGGTTCTGGTTGCAACACATCACAATCAGGCTTGCCAAACATTAATACAAGGAAAAGAATGTTTTATGCTCTTATTGCATATTTGTAAGTTTATTCTTTAAATGACATTTAGATCTATGCATCAGGAATAAAGCTATAATTTTTAGCTTTTATCTACATAAATCCTACGTGTAAGAAAGCATCAAAGTATCAAGACATGCTATAGCCATGCTTTAATGAGAATCATAATGTAAGTGCTGGGTCACATATGCTAGGTCAAAATCTTTTTTGTCATTTTCTACGCCCATTTGTCAGTGCTTAATCAATAATAGCTATGTCTCCGCCCAGTGATATACATAGGGGCGTAGACAAACAAAAATTGGTTGAAAGGGGAGACAACACTTATTAAAGTCTTTATTTTTTTCAGGATTTTTCCGAAAAGTCACCAAAACAAAAAAAACGAGCACGGTGACACATATTTTTTATTCAATCATTAGATTCTTCATGAAAGTATCTTTGTAAAAATATGTTTTTTGTTGTTCCAGTTACATTCTCTGATATGTTTATTTTGAATATTAGTGTTTTTTTTGGCATTTATTCGTTTGACTTAATTAGGATTTTGCTTAATAAATTGTGTAAATACATGTTATTTCACTATTTTTTGTTTTTATTTATATCTCTGGTGTGAGTAGTATTTGTTCTGATAAAAACTGTATTGCGTTTCTTGTTTATTTGTTAACAAAATCTGTGTTTGTTTATTTCCAAAACCTGCGATTTTGCAGTATTTGACATTAAATAACTTTTTAAAAAGAACGGTGATGTATTGTTTTTTTTGTCTTAGATTATAAGTATAAGTCTATATTATAATATATTAAAAGATAAAACACTTTTGGACATATGCCGGTGAGTCCGGTACTACCTTAATCAGGGAACTCAGAATGACGGAAACAGAAACACAACAGAGCTGGGTTACCTGGAGCTTACCTGTTGACCATTTGTACCGATAGCTGCATTACACGACAAGATGGAAGAACACCATCGTCAATCTAGTTATGACCAAGTAATACAACATAAATCATCTGACGGCGGTAAAAACTTGGTAAATAAAAAAAAACTGGTGAATATTATCGAAAGCATTAACCCTTAAGGCGCCGATGGCAACAAAAGTCGTCTGCTTTTCTCGTCTGCTGAAATGCTTAAGAAGCCTCTATGGCAAATAGTGTGGACCCAGATCAGACCGCTCCACGCTGTTTGCATCTAAACTTAATTCTTCAGTAATGTTAGGCAATTATTTGCAGCAGACGACTTCAGCAGACGACATTTTCAGATGCTTTTTTTCATAATATGAAAAGCTTTGTTCTTACAGCTGTAAAGTCCAAACTTCAAGAGATGAAAACCACATTAGTCAGCGTTTTTGATAAAGCAAAGACGTATGTGGAAGCTGTTCATAAACCAGCAATTATCATAGATTCCAGTTGCACTGAGCAGGATATTTCAACATCACCACTGATACCACTTCAGGTGCAAATGCTTCACAGATAATCCCAAAAACTGTGTATCCAAGTGCCAGTTCTTCGACTATCACAGAGAGGGAGAGGCCTACGCCTAAGCGCAATTATGTGCATGTCACGGACAGGGATGAAAGCATGATGATATAGAAAGAAACAACAGGGAAACGCAAAATAGACGTATACAGCTTAATATCACCTTCTTCAGTCGTTATGTCAAAAAAGAAGACATTGATAAGTTGACTCTATTTTGAACCGGATAGATATAAGAGGCATTGGAAAGGGAGTGCAAACCCGTTCAAAAATGGGGCTAAAGATTCTGACAGTGCTGAAGAGTTCACATCTTATAACATGAAATCGTTCTGAGCCCTTGTAGCGTCTGTAGGAGGAAATGGTGCTCATAGCACTGGGAGAAACATAATGTCACGCTCATTAAAGAATCAGAGAGCTTCTTCTATGGCAGAGATGGTGTCCCTACATCTCGCTTTTTCGGAGATGATGGCTTACATTTGTCAAATTCTGGCATCAAGCGACTTTCTCACCGTGATTCCAAAGTACACATCGTAGCAGATTTTGGCATGTGTACCTATAAGTCACGTGGATTGGGAAAAGGGATGAAATATGCATCACGACGCCAGGGTACACCTCCAACGAATGGCGGCACTCGTCGCCCATTTGGTCCTGCATCTAATTGATATTGGAATCAGAACAATCACAGAGGCTGGTACCCTGGACAGAGAGAAAATAATTCGTACAATTGGAGGTCAAAACACAGATATTTCGCATGTGGAATGGCTGGCCATGTGCTAAAATACTGTTGAAATTCACTATAGGGACTCGGCATTACTGCCAAACCAGAAACAGGCGACTTTATCTCAAGTCAAAATGCATAAAGTCGTGTACAAAATATATGTAGACTTCGCCAAACATTGTGTAATCAATTATTTCCATGTGTAAGGGTATTATAACATAAATACTCTTTATAGTCTTTTAAAGTCCAAAATCATGAGCATTTTAATGATCATTTTTGTTGAGTTTTTTTTATCTGATTTGTTAAAAATAATTTGAAGTTCAACTGTATAGATGGTTCAAAGATGCATAATAAAAGGATTATACTATTTTTCATAAAAAACAGGTAAATAACCATGTATATATTATATTGCAGTAAATGATATAAACCTGTATAAAGTACCCATTACCTAGATTAGTTTATATTTTTTGCCATTTTTGCCGCCCTGGACAAAACATCCAATACCATTTTTGCCACCCCGGACAAAACACCCCCCTTTCTATTTAAAGCATATGAAAGTGCATAAAACATCACAGTTTGTTAATTTTGCTACTTTTATTAATATTCTTAATATGACCAAGCCCATTGAAATGATTGGAGATCAAAGGCCATTTGGACTAATAAGACATATGTTTCCAAATTATAATAGTTTGTTTGACCCAAACTGTAAAATAATTTCTTTTAAATGTAATTGGCTTCTTAACACCATCATCAAGTCATATGTATTTCATTAAAAAAATTATAGTAACATGAACCCTGTCGAGACTTTCCAAGAAAGTAGGATGATTTGTCCAAGCTGATTTTACCAGAAAATATCCCAGAGGATGGAATATTTTGACCGGGGTGGCAGAAATGGCATGGGATGTTTCGTCCAGGGTGGCAAAAATGGCATGGGATGTTTTGTCCGGGGTGACAAAAACAGCAAGGGGTGTTTTGTCTGGGGTGGTAAATCTTTGTGGGATGTTTTGTCTGGGGTGTCAAAAAATGGCATGGGATGTTTTCTCCTGGGATGTTTTGTCCGGCTCCCTTCAGCCTCCTGTTTATGAAGTGTCCTACCCGTGTTGTAGATAAAAGGTTCATAAGCAATCACAAACATGCGTACCTTCACTATAGTACTGCATAGTTCGCTTTTGTTTTGTAAAAGTCTTTTTAGCTTTTTAGCGAACAGTCTGGTCGATCTATCTATCTATCTATCTATCTATCTATCTATCTATCTATCTATCTATCTATCTATCTATCTATCTATCTATCTATCTATCCATCCATCCATCCATCCATCCATCCATCCATCCATCCATCCATCCATCCATCCATCCATCCATCCATCTATCTATCTATCTATCTATCTATCTATCTATCGTTGAACCTGTCTGAAGCGGCCACTTAAAAACAGACAAAACAAAGGTCTTAAAGACAGATGGCAAGTTAATAGTAGGGTGACTTTCAAGACTCAGTTGGAGGTGGGGTGGTGACCAAAGTACTACATTGAATGTTATATACCAAAATGTTTGTCATACCCTGAAGTTTATGAATCTGTTAGGATACAGTGGCCATTGTTGGTGCGAGCTGAGAAATCCAAGATGGCGTCCAAGATGGCCGCCAGAAATAAAAGCAAGGGGTTGTGGTATATGATTGGTTGTACTGATTTCACGTATCATAATTCATCAAATTTATGATATTTATTTTTGTAGTGTATGTTTGCACTTTTTAATGATACATTTAGATATTGTTTGAATTTCAAGGTCAAGGTCAAATTCAAGGTCAAATACGAAAAATAGTGCAAAAACGGCTAATTTCATAACTATCTTTTGCTATTGTATCAAAGTTTACTTAAATGGGAAGAAGTGTTATTTAACAAAGTAAACTAGAATGTATAGGCTTTAAATAAATAAAATAAAAATTAAACTCTGTTGCATTTCCATGGAGAATTTCAAGATGGCGTCTTGAGAACCCTTATCAAAATGATTGAAAAATAGATCTACCATTAATAAAAAAGGATTTTTTAATTTTCAATTCAAACGTAGCCATTAATAGTATATTTTGCTAAATTATTTTAGAAGCAATTTTGTGTCACCATGAAGTTTATACAGCTAACAAAAAATGGAGTTTTTTTTATTGTTACGTGGAAAATCCAAGATGGCATCCGAAATAGATGAAAAAGTAGTCCCGTGTAGAAAAATGAAAATGATCCTGAAAAATCTAAATATGTGACTGTAGAAAACAAAAGAATTAAAATTAACAGTATTAAATATATTTCAGCATTTAAACTCTGTAAATTGATCATCAAATGCTATGGTTTATGTCAAATATTATGTCATACAAGTATTAGCTTTTAAAAAGCCTGACATCATTTGACACTTAACAAAATGGGGACGTTGTCTAAATGTACACGAGATCCATGTTTCTTTCTTCCTTTCCATGCTGCTTTCTGTCAAGTTCAACTATGACCATAAAGACAGGTTTCTGGTATGGCACATAAATTATCAGGGGAAAATCTTATCTGTCGTTTTCCTTTTAAGTGCCCCATTTGTTGAGTTGTTGTCATCCTAGCATGTCTCTCTGTAAGGCCAGTGTTTCGCAAGGTTGGTCGTGAACATCTTAAGAAGAACCATGCTCCTTGTAAACCAAGTGATGACCCCTTTGTGTGGTAGTACATGGCCATCCTATGTGTGTCGTACCTAGATCCCATGTAAGGTTGGGCGTAGTTCTGGAGACCTATGTGCCCTTAGTATAGCTGGTCTCACCCCATTTAAGACAGGTCCTGTCTAACACATATGTGACCAGTCGTTTCCTAAAATATGGTGAGCTGTATCCCCAATAAGATGTGTTGTGATCATCATCTTTTGGGTCATGTCATAGTCAACTTTTGAGGTGGATGATGGTCTCTCTGTGAGATGTGTTGTTTTTGTTTGATTTGATTCTTTACGTCCCATAAACAATCTTTCAGTTAAACAGGGATGGATCTTCCTGGGTTGAACCAGTACCAAGCTAGGATAGATGTGTCTTGCTCAATGACCACAACGCAGTGACGCCGATGAGGTTCGAACCCGCGGCCCCTCGGTCTCGAGCAAAGCACTCTACTACTGAGTCACTGCGCTCCCTAAGATGTGTTGTAGTCCACCTGTGAGGCCAGCTTTTCATTTTGTGAGATATGTTGTGGCCATCCTCTTGGAGCAGGTTATTGTATGGATTTCGCTCGCGCTCCACCCCAGCCCCTGTGAGTTGAGTCGTGATTTCTAGCAAGTAAGACACTTAGGGAAAAAGGAAATATCAGGAAACAATACAATCAACTACCACACCTGACCTAGGACACCATATGGGAAAGTGATAAAAGCACAATGAAACATCACATACAAGAGAGCCAAGAGATCAGCCCTTTCCTAACAGGTGACCACAAGGCTGCTAGAAACAAACATCACAGAAGGAAAATACAAACACAAAAATATATCCACAAAAGAAGCATCGCCTTAGAATGGTCAGGGAATGAAAGTACTGACGGGCTTAAACTAGCTTTATGCAAAGCGACTCGTGTTATTGGAACATACTCATCCATGAAGTTGGTCAAGTGAGGTTCCCATGAACCAGGTCTTAGTCACTTGTGAAGTTGGTCATTGTCCCAATGAGGCTGGTATAGGGTCATGGAAATCCTATGAAGTAATGGCTGTATACATCTCGCGAGGCCTATATGGTCCTAGTTGAGGCATACTGTGAGTTGGGTCTATTTCACTAATAAGTGTTTGGTTGATTACATCCCAATATAAGTTGTGACCCAAGTTAAGAGGGTGATGGACCTCTGCGAGTAGGGTAGATGCCCCCTTTGTAAAGATGGCCATGCATTTGTGACAAAGATCATAGACTTATGATGCCAGCCATCTCCCTAGTGAGGGCAATCATACCTCCATGTGTTACTCATGCATGCACGCATCTGTATTATACCTCCTGTTGTTAACTTTGTTGACCTAGAGTGAATAAAGAATTAAAATGATTTGTGAGGCAGGTTCTTGTCCCCTGTAAGATGCATAGTGGTTATCCTCTCGAAGTGGGTCATGGTTTTCACTGTGAGATGAATGTGTGACCAATCATGTGACTGCTAAAAGCTTTAGCCGTGCAATGGATGAACATCTTAAACTGATTATACTGAACAAATATCTGGATTGATTTAGGTCATAGAACTGAGTCATTGATGGCAGTGCTTGCACTAGCTGTCAAAATCAGGAAGTCATGCAACTTCCAAGGTTCATCATCTGGAAGTCAATCTAAATCATAAATTTGGTTTCCTTCGAAATTGGAAGTCACTGACTTCCTAGCATCCAGTTTTGGAAGTCACATACCAATTTTTGGGAGTCTCTGACACTCAGACTTCCACTAATGCAAGCATTTGGATGGTCAAATGTAGCTGAAATGTACCAAAGGGTCATACAATACGAAGCACAAAAACGATCTTTAGCCATGGACATATCCATCTTTGACGATTTCTACTTAAAAATAGAGATACACAGCAGTCGAAGGCTGATTTGCACTAACATGTTAGTACCACCTGTCTGTCTCAAACTTCATCACAAAATCAAAAGGATCATCACATTATAGTAACGTAATATATAAAAATACCAAGGTCATATTCAAGGTAACTTAATTAGTCAATTTAAGCACACAATTAGGTTATAAAACAATGAACACCTCCTTTGTTATATTGAATTTGACCTTTTTAAGGCATGCATATAAATTTTAAGTTTTGGCATTAGGATCGAGGTTTCATTCATACTTAAATACATTTTCCTGATGAATAAATATCAATAGGTACATATACTATTATGGACATATTATTATCCATCAATTAAGTGGCTGCCTGACAGAGTACCATAGTCTGATTAATTGTCTAAGTTCTGTCTCCCGTTGTACTACATGCAGTGTTGGGTAGAACACGGTGTTAAATATAATGCGTTCTAATGCTGGTGATATTAAGATAGTTGCAAAATTTGGAAAAGACGAAAGCTTGCCTTTTGGAGTAATGCATGTGTGTGCCAAATGCACAGGTTTGTAATATGATGGTGTTAATTGTGGTTCTGGAAAACAAAACATGGACACCTAAGAAACATCCACCTACAGATGACAGCTTTTTGTAGCAAAAGTGTTGATGCACTAACCAGTTGCTGTTTTTCATGCACTGTAGTAGTTAGTAGAACCACTTGAGCATGTATTTGTCTTTGACAGTGAGTCTGATCTGCTGGTTCCACAGCGCATGAGCCAATTAATTATGCGGCATGAGCTTCACAATGACCTTGTGTACGACTGCACAGATATATGTGAAATCCGTATATGTTTGTTGAATGCACAGATGTGCACACAAGCTTCTGCAAACATCTTGATGTAGAAGGGAGAGCTGGTTGTTGTTCTTTGTTTGTCTTCCTAGTGTCTCGTGATTGTTGCGTGGCTCTTCCTCTCAGTGCCGTGGGTTTGTCTGAGATTGTGAATGTGGTAATTCCTGACCATACTCACTATTTCTGAATGCATTGGGTAGCAGTGGCGGGGGATAATGATATATACATCAATATATTCACTATAACAGCCCATGTACCCGTTGATATTTAGTTATCAGCAATATTTAGTCATCATTGATTAAAGTCTAAATGAAAACTCAGTGTTTCGTTTATGACTAATTGCATGCATCAAAACATCATTAAATACATACCATACTCATTCAAGACTTTAATAATTTGCAGGGTTTTACAAAAGGTCAAATTCAAGAGAACAAGGACGTTGGTCATTCATTATTTTATAGCATTATAGTCTGATTGGTTTGACTTACTTGCCTTGATTGATTACCTTATGTTATGATTATGTGATGAACTTTTCGATTTTGTAATAAAGTTTGAGACAGACAATTGATACTTACATGATTTAAGGGCGATGTATGGGCAAACCAGCCTTTCACTGATTTCATTTTATTTTCTTAAAATAATTATTAGCGTAAAATGATATGGACAGCAATCTAAGAAACTGAGAGGTTTAAATGCAATTAACTGGCGTCAACGCTTCGCCCTTTAATTCTGTTGTTATTAAAACACAACATTTGTTAGCTTGCTGTCTTGAAGAGGAAAAGATAGCTGGTTGCTTTGCTATGATTGTCTTACAGATGTATTGTAACTATAAATGTTCTGTGGCTCTTCCTCACGGTGCCATGGGTTGGGCTGCAGTATGTGATTGTGGTATTTCCTGAGCATACTCATTAACTTTTTAATGCAATGCATTATCACAGAGAAACAATCTAATCAAATTAACACACAATGACAAAATAAAGAAACTGGCCTACTACTCACAGATAGTCAGAACAAAAGAAAACCTGGAGCCAAGATGGTCCCAGCCAAAGACAACCATTACTAATGAAAGCTCTGTCACTGTCTCTGAGGCCTGACCAACCATCATGCAATTAAAAAGGAATTCATAGCTATAAACCCTTATTGAATTTTACAACAGGTATGCAGACTGTCGCATGCTATCCACCCTACTTACTTATAACAATTAAATGTCTTTTTAAATGAATCACCCGACATTTCTTTTGAATGTTTAACTAAATCACCATAAAGTACCTGCTCCAGTATGCCCTGTAGCAGAATTGGTGTATTTAGAAATATGCTGACATATAATTCAGCAAGAAAATATTTAATGACCACATTTAAAATAAAATTGAAAAAAAATGTTGACAAATAGTATTTTCTAATTATTTTGGCATACGCATGGTCTCCAGACGCCCTCTTAAAATCTCAGTTATAAATATACTTGTTGTAGCTGAGCTTGTTATTGAACTATTTTTCCTATTTTAACTGGTAAAATAACAAAATACAGCTGTGCAATTGGCCTTTTTCACCAGGTTTGATCTTGACCTTGAAATTATGAATCCATTTTGGACGCCGTCTTGGATTTTCCAGGTAACAACATAAAATACGACCATTTCTTGGTAGTTTTATAAATTCAATGGTATTAGAAATATGCTGATATTTAATTCAGCATGTACTATTATAATGGCCACATTTTAAATGGAAAAACAAAACAAAAAAAAAACAGTCAATTTGTTAAAAAAAAGTATTTTTCAATTATTTTGATAAGTCTCAAGAAGCCATATTGAAAATCTCCATGGAAATGATAAAGAGTTTATTTTTCATTCAAAATTATATAATTCTATACATTGTAGTATACTTTGCTATATAATACTTCTTTTAAGTGAACTTTGTTACAAAACCAAAGAGAAATGTCCGATTAGCCTTTTTCACTATATTTTGTATTTGACCTTGAATTTGACCTTGACCTTGAAATTGTAACCATATTTAAAGTATCACAAAAAAATTCAAATATACAGTACAAAAAATTAATTCGATGATTTAAGATACATAATACTACAATGGCTACATTTTAAATTCAAATAGAAAAAATCAGTTTAAAGAAATTGTAGATCTGTTTTCCGTTATTTTGATAAGGGGTCTCAAAACGCCATCTCCATGGAAATGCAACAACATTTAATTTTCATTTAATTTATTTATAGCCTATACATTCTAGTCTGCTTTGTTATATAACACTTCTTCCCATTTAAGTAAACTTTGATACAATAGCAAAAGATAGTTATGAAATTAGCCGTTTTTGCACTATTTTTCGTATTTGACCATGAATCTGATCTTGACCTTGAAATTCGAACAATATTTAAATGTATCATTAAAAAGTTCAAGCATACACTACAAAAATAAATATCATAAATTTGATAAATTATGATACATGAAATCAGTACAACCAATCATATACCACAACCCCTTGCATTTATTTCTGGCGGCCATCTTGGACGCCATCTTGGATTTCTCAGCTCGCACCAACAATGGCCACTGTATCCTGGCAGATTCATAAACTTCAGGGTATGACAAACATTTTGGTATATAACATTCAATGTAGTACTTTGGTCACCACCTACTCTATGAAATAGGCCACTTATTTTGCCATAGTCACTCCACTATAATGCATGTCGAAAGTATTGTAGAATGCTCCCCTTGGGGCATTCTACAATACTTTTGATCTGCATTAAGCGATAATTGGTCTTGAAAATCATTTTTTGGTCTTTTTGAGAGTGGCCCTTTCAGTCAGGTTTACTGTATCTAACTATCTATGTACGCAAATTAACCCTTAAACGATAATCGTCTGATGCATTTATCGAACACTATTGACTTATTAAAGTATTGAAAAATACAGTATGGACCCAGTGGAGTCTGATCTTGGTCTACACTGTTTGTCAAAATGCTTCTAAAAATTTCAGCAGACGACATTTGTTGTGATTGCCCGCGTTATTGCCAGACAGACAAGTAAAGAGTTAAAGAGACTAAGTCTGCAACTATGAACATTTTTCGAAATTTTTCATTTTTCTTTTTAATCATTTGTAAAAGTAGAATTAAGTTATGTTTTCATAATAAATCTGTTCACTTTAGCTGAAAACTGCACGGAAAAGTGAATTATCTTATAAAAACAGGTCTGTTGGTAATTATTTGCGTCCCTCCAATAATTATAGACAGTTTATTTTAACATAAATGCTGTTGTTTTGATACTGATAATTTGTTAAGATTTACGAAATTGGTAAAATGTATACCTGAATTTTATTTTTTTTACTTTGTTCTTGAAAAATAGAAACATTAGTTCTAAAATTAAAAGATCAAAAGTTACAGACTATGCAGCTTTAAGCCAAACTGATCACCATAGCGAGTGGGAATGTGTGTTTTGTTGATCTTAAACGACAATCATGATATATCAAAAATTGGATTAGCATATAAACGGATTAAAATGAGTCATATGGTCAGATTATTTCATCTAAAATAAATTTTAGCCACAATGTGTGGCCAGGTTTGACTTCCAACACTGGGCTTTGCCAGTCTCGATCGAAAAGCCGACATCAAAGGTGCCGACATAAGCACGTGTCTGTTGGATTTCAATTATTTGTTCTGTTGACCAAACACCACGGTATCTGTCTCCATTGCGACGGCTATAGCCAGAGATCACCACCCGATTACAGGATTAGGGGCTTTTAACACCGTATAGGTCCTTTTGTATGCCACTGTTAGAATATTAAAAATTATTTAACTAGTTGAATAAATTCACATTATACATTCAAACTGGCCCATGTTGTTTCAGACTTTTTCTACTGTCCAAATGAGGGAGCGCAGTGGCTCAGTGGTAGAGTCTTGACTCGAGACCGAAGGACCGCGGGTTCGAGCCACACCGGCGTCACTGCGTTGTGGTCCTTGAGCAAGACACATTTATCCTAGCTTAGTACTGGTTCAACCCAGGAAGACCCGTCCCTTTATAACTGAAAGATTGTTGATGGGACGTAAAGAATCAAATCAAACAAACAAAACAAAACTTTCCAAATGATAAATTTTGATAAAAAAAAATCAACACACAATTACCTGGCGTGCAAAGAGTTTAAACAATGGTAGAGGATGACAAAATACGTGCAAAGGGAAAGTTTAGTTTGATCGATTTGATATCAATTAACAACTATGGAAAAAGTTTTTAAGTGCATTTATAAGTAATAAGATGTTAGAAAATCTGATAGCTTAACTTGTAGTAAAATAAAAGAAAAAACAATATGTCATTATGTGTCATACTAACGAAGGTACTCGTAAATCAATTGGGAAGGGTTTCGATGTACTTTAGATATGGCTAGTAAATGACACCAGATGGTGCTAAGCGGTAGATCCGGGTACATCTGACATAATGACAGAAACGAGATCAACACCGGGTAGGCGGCAATCGAAAACGTAAATGCTTTCGACGAACGTAAAAAAATCGTTCGAAACAAGAGTTTTCCATGGCTATTTGTCGCCCGACTGGCGACAAATGGTTATCGAAAACACTGTTTCTGGCGATATTTGATCGCGTTCGTCGATTGTTAAGAGCGTTTTCGATTGCCGCCTACCCCCGGTGTGAAGTCTATTATGAGCTTCCGTATATTTGACAATCCTCGCACAAAGCACTTTGTAATAGGTATACTATGTGTTGTCCGCATGTACGTAGAGATAATCCACGAGCCATAGCGAGTGGATTATCTCGCGTACAGGTGGACAGGCCATGGTATAACTATTTTATACCACCTACAACAGTGTAGACCCAGCATTCGTAATATTTTATGATAAAGTTGGTAAAGCAGGTATAATCTCATTTCTCCAAGAATGTCATATGAAGATGCATATGGTCGCTGGAAGCGTCCAACGTGCATAGCATTTATGATTAGTACAGTTGTGTTCGTTCTACAGCTCAAGGAAATGCTAACAAGTGCAACAGAATAAAGACTTTTTATTATACATTTTATATTTTTGTTTATACATGTAATCATATTCAAAATTTTAATTTGAGGACGATGATCGTCAGATATATGATCGGAAATCGCGTTATTTGGCTCCGCTTACGTGCTTCTGTTATGATCACACCGTCCCACCCGATACCTAATTTAAGATTCACCATTGGTTTGGATCAAATCCTGCGGGAACTGTTTAAATCAGGTCATTACTTACACTCTACTGGAAACGCCCTCGACACGAGCCATCTCATCTGTGCTTAACACATAGGGTCAGACGGTGTGATGATATACTTCGCCATATGAACTACCCAATTTTTTTACTGTCCCAAACACAAATTATATGATGAAGTCGCATATACATTGTTTACAATTTTGCCAAACCCACTAGCTCCGTTCTCAGACATCAAATCCCCACCTGGGGGACTGATGGGCAGCTTGACAATTGACACAGAATTTATGAACAATTCATTGGACGCGTCTGTTTTTCGGCTGCAAGCCGTATGTTATCACTTTCACTTTCTCCATTCAACCAATTAGGAATGGCCAGAAATTTGCATGTTAGAGTACCAGCTCAAATATGAAGAATCGCATTGGTTGAGATTTACTAGACTGTCCATACAAACTCATTTTGGATGAAAAAATTAACTGAAACATAATGCAGAATATAGGGATACAGACTGAAGCATTCACTTTTCTTCTCAGAAAAAAATGTCAATTGAAAGCAAACTTCTATTTTAAGACAAATCTATTCATTGTAATGCCAATTACCATAATGAAGTCATGAAGCTTCACCACTGTAATGTGTAACCCAATATTTTCATATTTATATTTCCAAACAATCTGCAAATTTTGAGCAGGAATGAGGCTTCAGTTTAGTAAAAAGGGGCTGTTCTTAGCAGTGAATTTGTATAAGTGCCCTGCATTGGTTTAAAACACTTGCAATAGTTTGTTTGCAGTGTAAGAGTTTTAACTATATTTTTCCAAGTAGGATGACCCTGTGTAACAAATAGCAATACATATAACACAAATTCCACCATTGAAATGCAGCCGACTTTTTTTTCATATTTGTGTGCGTTTTTTCTTCTTAGATTGCACATATCGGCATTATAATACGAGGTGATTTTGTGATAGTCCAAGCCCCATCATTTTCTCTAATGTATTAATATTTGTCCTGAATTACCGTTGTACATAAAAAGTATGTCTGATGTCAACATGTCTTGAGACCTAAGCAGTATTTGGAGGAACACGATACAGGAACACTGTATTGGTTGAACAATATTTTATTCAGATATTAGCATATAGACAGATATATATGATGTCAATCTAGTCAGGATCTGTCAGTAAGCGTTGAGCTTATTATTATGTAAGTCATTTCTTAACACAAAATTTGTATACAAAGAATTATCAACTAGCGCCAGAAGGAGGGTGTTTATTTGTAAGATGCATAAGAAAGTATGAAAGATAAATGTGGCATTATGCGACATTTCATCAGGAATCATTTTAGAACTTATATCGTGTGACTCTTAAATAACAATAATGAGCCGCGACATGAGATTTCCAACAATGTGGTATGTGCTACCATCAAAGCCTCAGATCAGCCTGCGCATACGCGCAGTCTGATCAGAGCCTTCATTAGTTGCTTGAATAATCTATGAGTGTTAAGCTACGAACTGAACATCATTTGGGGCTTCTAAATTTAAAAGGAGGCTGCACAGGCTCGTCTGAGTCAATACTTGTAAAAATGCCACATTGATGGAAATCACATGTCGTGGCTCTTACATGCAATGGACCATCCCAAGGCAGTAAGAATATATAGTAAATAATTGGGCCCCTGTCATCGGGGTTTCCGACAAAGCGAGACTCAAACCAGTCTCCTCAGCTATAGACACTAGCTAGAAAAGGTAAATTTCGCTTGTAGCCAGTTTAGATATGATACCTCCCAAAACGTGTCTAACAAAGGCACTGATCAGTCTGCGCTGATGCGCAGGCTAATCTGCACATTTGTTGTTAGACAGGTTTCCTCGCGTCGAGGCTCAAATGCAATGAAATGGTAAAATTGCTTATGCAGTAAGGAAAAACAAATTTTAGCCCTGATACTTAAATATCTCCAATTTGTAGCGCTTGTGGAGGTCGGTATCTTAATTTTATGCCATGTCACTTAATACCACTGGATTAAAATGATTACAAAATAGTTCCTTTCATATAATAGCTTGAATACTTCAGAAGTTATAAACTTATAAAAATATAATCAAAAGGTTTTAAACAAGCTTAGAATTTAACATTTCTTTTTCAATACTTGAAATAAATTGCGCTGCATTGTTCGTTTCACCTTAAAGAATAGACAGAAGTTCTCAAAGTGACTAACAGAAGAGATATTTGCTATGTAACAGTTTTCATTTTATACTTAGCCCGCCCTCTTACCTCAAGCATAGAATAATATCAACGGCAAATATCAATGTGTGCCAGTCAGAGACCATATTCGCAAGCCACTGGTACCAAATCTACTTTATTTCATACGCACTTGCGTATGAACCGAGGTGGTTGCTTGCGAAGATATACAGCCCATAAATGATTTAGACCAACCCATATGAAAATGTTAAATAACAAAAGTCAGTGAAAGTTTAAGGCAAGCCTGCAACACACACACGCGCGCGCGCGCACACACACACACACACACACACACACACACACACACATACACACACACACACACACACACACACTAACGCACGCACACGCGCACGCACGCAAACCACGCATAAAGAGAGAGAGAGAGAGGAACGTTAAAGTCACTCAAAAGAGAATATATTTCCTTTATTCTCTATTGAATCTAAACCCTTTTTTTTCTTTTTTTTCTTTAAAAGGGTCTTTTTTAGTATTGGATTTCAATACATATTATTAAAATAGCTCCCTAATCGATGTAGTTCTAAGCACTAATACTAACTACTACATGACTTATGATGGTTATAGTTATTGTCATATCGACACCATAGGCACAAGCTATGATCTGTGTTTGTAACCACACTGAGTATGTTCACGTTTATTTCATAGGGAAAAATAATCACACTGAAGCTTTTTGAGCATACAAATGTGATGATTATTTTTTTTATCCACCAATTCAAAAATGTTTTGGTTGCTCAAAAGAACCGTCTCGTTGAGGCGTTTCTTTTGAGTACCCACAACAGATGTTTGGTTGAGTAATAACAAAAATACACTTTTGCACTCTTATCTGAAGGCCTTTATCTCATGAGGACTCAGACTCTGAAATCACTCTTAGGACTAGGGTCTGTGCTATTTATAGAACTCCATTAGACTGTTAGATCTGATCTATTTATTTACACTAGTCGTAAGAGTGAAATTTCCTTTCTACTGCCAACCAAGAGTGACAGTGACGCAATATTTTGTTACACTTGTTTAGTAAAACATTAACTTGTACACTCCACTTGAGCTAACGCAAATCGATAGATCACTTGTGTATTAATCTTATCCTTTGGATAGGAATAATACTCAAGTGATCTATCGATTCTAAGTCCCTGATAACTTTGTAAACAAAACATGACGTCACTGTCAGTCTTGACTGGCGGGACAGTAGTTAACTGAGGATGAGGGAGTCGTGAGCCATTTTCTTGTTTAATCATAGTGTGTTGATTTGATTTGATTGTTTCTCTTTGATGATACATTGCATTAATTAGGAAGCCTCCATGCGGGCTAAATATTTTTTGTGTTTTAACAACAACAGAATCTAGGACGAAGATTTGGCACCAGGAATATGCATTTAATTACAATCATGCAACTACCAGGTTAGCAAATATTAAGTTTATGAATTCCAATCTGGAGATATAGCTGTCATGCAAATTTAAACAACTTGCAGTAAAGTGACAGGTATTTTAATACTGATTGACAGTTTGTAAAGTTTAAAAGAGGCACATACAATGGACCAGATACGTGGTTAGTGTAAAATTCCAAATAGTTTTCCTTATTTTCAATAACGTCTGGTGTAGGTACACATCAGAATTGCCTCTCATAGCATCAATTCCGATGTGTACCTACAACATGTCTTTTCAATAAATGAGTTTTTCATCATAAGCCGTTTTTAAACAAGTTCTCAACAATTTTTTCATTGTTTCAGTGAAATGAGCAAGTAGAACTGAACAAGTTTTCATGTAGTTTGTTATGTAACTGGATGACAATAATAGACAATCTATTTTATGCTTCCGACAACTAATCATGAGATGTTTCATTGGGGTACATTGCTAAATTGGTAGGTGCGTGGTTGTAAGTTCCCAGTGGCTTAGGCTGCTGTCCGTTCTAAGGCGGTGGTTATGTTATTGTTGATTCGTTATTTATTGTCACCCCCATTGTGGGGGTTCTGTGTTTTGTTCTTGCTTTGAACATTATGCAATACATTGTGTCCTTTCTAGTTTTGCAATCATCTTGATGGGGAAGAAAGAGCTGGTTGCTTTCAACTGTCTTCCTTATGTCTTGTGATTGTCATTGTTCTGTGGCTTTTTTACGGTGCCGTGGGTTGGTCTGCAGTGTGTGATTGTGACATTTCCTGATCATGTTCAATTACTACCATGCAACTACCAGCTTAGCAAAAGCATAGTTTATGAAATCAAAATTGGTGATTAAACTGTCATGTAAATATAAATATTTGCCATATAGTGACAGGTATTTTAAAACTGATTGGCAGTTTGGGATATTTAGAGAGGAAAGCCAATGGAGATGGAACTTGTATAGTATATATTTCAAAGTAGATTTTCTTAATGTCAGTAACATATATTGTTGGTACACATTAGAATTGCCTCATAGAGGCAATTCCAATATGCACCTACAACATGTGTCCATTCAAAAAAATGAGTGATTGCACCATAAAACAGGTTTTTTCACAAACTTCAACTACTTTTTATGTTTCAGTGTAATGAGCATGTAGAAATTAACAAGGTTTGTGTAGTTTGGATGACAATATATAGCCCATATATATTTTATTGACAGCTTATCTTTAGACGTTTCATTGGAATGAAATACTAACTTGGTGGTTGCTTGGTTGTACTTTTGGGTATGTGAAGGTATTTGCTCACAAAGAGAGATCTCGTATCAAAGGCTATCTGTCTGATTTCTCTTTTTATTTATCAGGAACCCTCCCTGTCTGATTGTCAGACATTTTTTCTGATATACCTTTAAATTTAATTGCAACTCCAATAAGGGGGCCAATAATTTATTTTCTCATCTGGGGGCCAAGTAAACACCTGTATTTATTTTTTAATGAAATTTTTCAGTTATTGTATTGGATGGTGGTATTTTCTTTCAAAGGGACTCCAATTAACCATTTAAACGCCACAAAATTGCAGCAGACGACATTTGCAAACTATTTAGTTGACTTTTAAAAGAAAATATAACGCTTGATTTTTTCATGTGAATCTGCTGTCAGATGATTCGCATGAAATATTTAGCTTAATATATGCTCGAAAAGAAAGCATTATGTCGTCTGCTGCAGTAATAACTGGCGCTTTAACTTTTGCATGCTGGGTAATTGTTCATGCTTTTGTTGTCGTCTGTTGACTTTTTTCATAACTATTTTTTTTCTTCAAAAAAGTTATCAGAGTGCCAAACGGTTTGGATTCAGATCAGGACCGATGCTATGTCGGCAGGACCTGGTTCAAACTGCTTGCAAAGGTTATCAGCAGACGACAAAAGTCACCGCTAGCAGGCAAAGCGTTAGACGAATCTTCTGTTACAACACTCTTGGAGACAACACTTCAAATATATTCTTTATTAAAATGCATTCCAGTTTGTTTTGACCGAATTAAGCTCAACAAGAATGTGTGATTATTGCAGTACGTATGTACTCCAGGAGAACGAACCAAAGTGACTTTTTCATAAGAGCATCTACACTGAAACGAAATTGTAAGTGGCCACTTTTCAATTTATTTTTTTCTGCCTAGGCGCTCATGATATTGACATGATTTCTGCCCAAATATGAGCATTTCAATGGAGTAAAGTTAAACGGTGCTTTGGAAGAGTTTTCTATCACTTTACGATTTTTGGGTTCAAAACTGCAAAATTCAATGTTTTGAAGAAAAAAAGTTTGAGCGCAGTTTTTATCAAATTGAAGTACAGGTGATAACAAACCCGTCTAGCCGACTTGAAAAAACACCAAACACTTGAATTTTTGCTTATGACAGATTTTTCATGAATTAAAAAAAATCTCATTTTCCACATTTTCCCATAATTTCGAAAATTATCTGCAGCACATACTAAAACAATGTATGTGTTTTATTTTATGTGAAAATGTTTTACCAAACGCAATACAGCTTTATCAGCCCGTTTTCTAGCAATAAATATTTTAAGACTGGTGTCCACCTCTGGTTTGCACATAAAAAAAATTCAAAGAAATTTAAATGGCATGTGTATTTTTTTAAAGTTTTAAATAGAACTGTGACACCTACTCATAATAAATAATCACTAAAAATTTCAATGCTGTGCCACAAATAATAAAGCGTACAGAGCAATGCAAAGTTTGTATTCAAATTGCATGATTAAAGCTAAAACTCTTTGATTAAGCTGCTGATAGTGGGTGTCTTTATGTTAAGGATGAAGAGAAATGGAGAGCAATTGTCACAAAACTTTTGATTCTTTTTCATTTTATCTCACAGCTATTAACAACAGCTTCAAAACAATTAAAATATAAATGGATAACGTATCTGAGAAATACTAATACTAGACTAAAAGTGTGACTTTTTGAAATGAGAGTACCTATACTCGGACCTCATCTGTGCAAGATCTACCCGTCATTTTCAAATAAATTGCATAATTCGCAGAGTCTCAACAAAGCCTTGGACTTTTTTATAGAAATAAAATTTTGTAAGAGCGATTTTAACTTTCTGAACAAGCGCAAGGTGGCCACTTATTACATCGGTTCAGTTCCAGAATGTTATCAAATGGGATACAAAAGGAAGTCTGATAACCTGTATCAGTTTTGTTGGTCAGCTTCAGTATGTATATGAGACAGTATCATTACAATTAATATAGATTGTTTCTTTTAGCCACAATGCCATCACAATACGTGCATGTAAAACATTTTACCACGATATATCATGTTAGCAAGTCCACTTAAAGACCTATATATATACCTTTATTTTTGAGTTGATAGTCAATAATTTCTTTGTCATCTGGGGACATTTCCTTGGTTGAACCAGTTCTTAACAGAGGAAAAGTGCCTTGCTCAAGAACGCAGCACAGTGTTTTTCGGTGACGCTCGAACCGCGACCCCTTCAAAGACTACTATCCAGCTAACAAGATCCATTATGGTACACGTTAAGAAAAAAAAGACGCAATATGTGATAAATATATAGAAAAACCTTTATTTCACAAATGTTGGGGTTATCATAAGGTGAGCTAACACCTAAATGTCAAATCTTTGCGTATTATTTGTTTCAAATCTGTTCAAAATCCATACACGTACCGTCTTCGTTCACAGTACTTGAATATTATTTCAGGAAAATTGACCATTTCCAAACAATTTTCACACAAAAGTTTACCAAATTTTGCATATTAAATCTCTTTAAAATGAATGTTCAAGCTGGCGTATCAACATTCATTTACCTTCAACCTTCAAATTGACAATATCCACTCAGGCTGATGGCGGTTTTCGATCAATGCAATTTGAGACTGTTCAAAATCACGAAGTAACTCTTTGCAGCACATGATTCGCTTCAGATGCAATGCGTTGTACCCATTGGCGTCGGCAGTTCTAGCTAGCTAAATACACCAAACCTGGCAGGTGCCAGGTTTGGTGTATTTAGCTGGCTAGATCTGTCAATACTTGGCAGGTTTGGTGTATTTAGCTAGCTAGAATTTCAATGCCCGGCAGGTTTGGTATATTCAGTTAGCTAGAACTGTCAAGGTGAATGTAGCTAGATAGAACTATCAATGCGTGGTAAACATGGTGTATGTATACGTAGCTAGCTAGAACTTTCAATACCTGGCAAACATGGTGTATGTAGCTAGAACTGCTAATGCCTTGCAAACATGGTGTATATAGCTAGCTGTAACTGTCCAAACATGGTGTATGTAGCTAGCTAGAACTGCAAATGCATGGCAAACATGGTGTATGTAGCTAGATAGAACTGTAAATGCCTGGCGAACATGTGTATGTAGCTAGTTAGAGCATGGCAAACATGATGTATGAAGATAGCTAGAACTGCCAATGCCTGGCAGGTTTGGTGTATGTAGCTAGTTAGAACTGTTAATGCCAACGTGTACACAAAATTTGATCAAAATAGACATATACTTATCATATTTACGTTCTGTACGTATATTAGAATGGTTGGTTTAAGAGATAGTTTGTAAAGCATAAATATTTGAGACACTTTAAATGCAAAACTGATTGGTTTACCACAATTTACAAGCATATTACTCAGCTTCAGTTCATATGTTTAGTTTGATGAAATCCCTCAGTTGATTTTATTTAAAACTAAAGCATAAAACGTATAAATTTCTTAAAAGATTTGTATTCCTATGCAAAGTTTTATGTGAAATATGATAAGCGTACCTGAACAGGGTAGAGAGAACTGAGTAAATCATAGGGTATTGGAATAATTTGAGTTGCTAAGATGTTTTGCAATCCATCAACTAGGTATGTGTATGCAAACTATTAATACTTTAAAATACGAGTAATGGGCATTTGAGCCAGTAGCACATATGATTTGGCACTTATCGGATTGTCGAGCAACCGAGGTTATAAAACTGTTTTCATGCTCAACTCAACTGTGCACGAAATTTCAACTGCTCATAAAAACTAAAATACCGACAAATATAGAAGTTTATTGCTTTAAGCCTCTCGGATGTTGTATTTATCATGCTAATAAAAGTTAAAAGGCCAACAATTGTTGGCATTTTAACATTTATGAGCAGGATAAATTTTGTGCTCAGCCTGATTTGCGACTTCTCTGAACCACTTCGGACATGCAATATCCCATTTTGCATGGAGGCATTGGGTGTTTTCTTAATATTTAAATAGTTCACTTCAAAGGCAGTTTTAATTTATCGGACTGTTTAATTTGACTGCCGTGTACTTTAATGGGTTTTTATTTTTTCCTTATCAAAATAGAAAGTATTAGCGTGAAAATGAAAAGTGGTGTTTTTGTACCTAGTGACGTCTTTCGTGCCCGGTTGACGACCTTTGACTGGGACTCTCTGGCTTGCACGCCCCTACCACGATATTTTCACTGTCACCATGCGTATGCAAGATGACGTTTAATTGTATTATTATTTGTATTAAATGACAAAATAAACATAATTAAATTCTCACTCTCATTACATAAACCCGCCCCAGAATGCACCCTCGATAACTTCATAATTGAGCCGCGACATGTGATTTCCAACAATGTGGCATTTTGACAAGTGTAGACTCGCACGAGCCTGTTTAGCCTCTTTTTAAGCTTAGAAACCTCAAATTATGTTCGGTCAGTTGCCCAACACTCATAGAATATTCAAGCGACTAGCAAAGGCTTTGATCAGACTGCGCTTATGCGCAGGCTGATCTGAGACTTTGCTGGTCGCACATACCACATTGTTTGAAATCTCATATTGCGGCTCAATTATCTTATAGTTCGAAGTAAGCTGTAAAAAATAAGAGTAACTTTAAACCAAATTTGGTGACAGTTGAACTGCCACTGATCTAGGTGCAATAAAAGCAAAGATTTGTTCGATTATTTAAATCCTAAAAATAAGTACAAAAATAACAGTTAGAAATGTTTTAACATTAATCACTAGAGAAATGTTGACCTTATGTTGTTGTAGAAGGAAAGTAAGTGTAAGTTTACCACAAAAATGGGTTGCAGCTGCCACCCCGATGGCGTTAACTTACAACACTTATTTTTCTACAGTGTATCTGTTTAAGTTGGAAGTAAATTGGATACATTTTTTTCTATTTGGGCATACATTCTGTTAGGGCATAATTCTAAACTTTTTGACTCGTGTAGCTTTTACGTCCACATATTCCGATTTCACTTCGAGTTATCAGCAGACCAAATTAAAAGGATTGGTCTATCTTCTAATATTTACCAAAGATCGAGTACCGACAAAACAGGGAGGTGGGCCAAGACCTGTAAATGTTTTCCATAGACCTCCATTTTAGCTTTTAAGTTAGCTGTGGCCCTCACATTTTTTAAATCACAATGAGGCTGCCATAGAATTAAAGATTGGACCCAGGTCAATCATTAAACAAGAATGGGATACCCCGGTGACCACCATGTTTTGCCAGTTTTTGGCCCCTGAAGGTGGGGACATTACATGTGAGGAACATTTCATTGAAAATAATATCAAAATGTAAGGTACTTATTTTCTTATCCACGCCTATAAACTAAATCAACAAAAGCAGTGGGATATTGTTTCAAAAAGTGCAGCAATTATGTTCCCATCTAATAAATAGGTATTTCCCGTATGTTTAATATTGACCAATCACAAAGCACTTTACTACTTAAATTTAGTGCTGAGCTTCCATCCACCTTTTGAGCCAATCAGTGCCCTTTTTACAACTACAGGTCTGTGGCCATCATTTGCTTTTTCATTATTATTATTGGTGAATATTGGATGCATGCAAAACTTCAAAATACTGAGCTAGGGACACTACGTAGAAAGTCAGGCTGACAATCTCCGAGAAGTGTACGCAACGTCATGGGAGAAATTTCGTGATGGCATATATTTTATTTTTTAAAAAAAGATCACTGAATTTAAAATGTCAATTTAAAGAGGAACAGCTAGACAATCTAAGCCGTGTTCGTATAAAGCACAGTTAAGTACAAAAACAAAACTAACATTGTTTAAGATGAAACCCTATCAGATCGATGCAATTATGAGCCACATCGTCGAAATAAAAAATCTACTCGCATTTGTCAAACTCCTAATATAACGAACAAGACATATACAGTATATAACGCAGCCGTCGTTCCTCAGCATATCTATGCTCGTTCTATGCAAACGTTCAAACTTCTAGCTAGCTACTCTGTGTAGCTGATCAAGTTGTCCCAGTACCTCGTTGCCAACACCACAATGAGGTTTTCGCACTGGAGGGCACAGTTTTACTGGCTTATGATGCATGTCATTCTCCAGTTTCATGACATCACAATCATACAAAAAGGGCAAAAACATGCAATTAGCGAATACTCATATCAGACTGCACATTCATGCATGCATGCGCGCGCAGTCTAATACGACTTTTCGCTAAATATACAGTTTATGGCTCAAACTGAAAAGAATTCAGGCCATACTTGAGGCGTCCAGGTTCACGGTCCAATGTTTTATCTTTAAGTCAATTTTCTCTTGAATTTGTTTAAGTTGGTTTGAATGATTAAGATGTTTGACTACTCATGTTACTTGACAGATCAGCTCACCGGAGCCTGGGTGAAAGTGAATTCTGAATCATGTCAGTTAATGGTATGTACAACGCAATGTGCATGCGTTAACATTTTATTAAGTTTGCCGATAACAAACTCACAAACATCATTGGTTCTCTGTTTGAACCGGAAAAAGGTGGCCGAAAATGTCGGCTTTTTATTCCTTGACCAGTGTGTATAATAACCAGTAACCATGCAAAAACATCACTTAAACTAGTTGAAAAAAGCCCAACTCTTCCAACAACAACAACAACAACAACAACAACACCAACAACAACAAACATATGTGCAAGCTGTCGCGCACTTCGACTGAATGATATTTCACAGTACAATGTCTTCTGCATATACATGTACCTCCAAAATAAAGAAGAATTCAAAGATCAGGAATCGATACCATCAAGAACCTCACTTGACCCGAGACAACATATGAGAAAGTGACAAAAACACAAGAAAACATCACACTAAAGAGAGCGAAGAGGTCAGCCCTTTCCCAGCAGATTACCAGTAGTGTGCAAGGACACCTACCTTAGTGCGGCTCATAAGTTTACAGAGGGAAAGCAATTTTCGTTTAATTATTTTCATCTAAACGACGAAAAGTACAAAAAGTCCTTGTCAGCGTTGCGTCGTGTTCTTTTGTCTCTCCCTCTTGGTGGAAATGGTCGCTTACAGGTTTATGCAGCAAATTAAAGAGACTAGGTCTGTAACTATGAACATTTTTCGAGAAAAAAATCTTTTTAAATCATTTGTAAAAATAGATTTAGATATGTTTTCACAATAAATATGTTCATTACTGCTGAAAATTGCATGGAAAAGTGAATTATCTTATAAAAACCGGTGATTTTTCTCTTGTTAGTAATTATTTACGTCCCTCCAATAATTCTAGACACTTGATTTTTAACATAAATGCTGTTGATAATTTGTTAAGATTTATGAAAATGGTAAAATATTTACCTGAATTTGAGCATTTTTACTGTATTCTTGAAAAATAGAAACTTTATTTCCAAAATTAGAAGATCAAAAATTACAGACTATGCAGCTTTAACAATGCTTATATACCGGTGTGCTTCAATTTTGCTTGTGCCAGCTTTGTTTACCTTCTAAGTAAGTAAGGGTGCAAAGATCAGGAATCGATACAATCAAGTATCACACCAGACCAAGGAGATCAATAGGAAAGTAGCAAACTCACAATAAGACACCACAAGCGAGAGCCAAGAGGTAGAATTTAGAAAATGCTTTTCGAATTCTATGATATCTATAACCTTGTTTTAATAATTTAGCAGTTAAAAGTAAGTTTCTGTTGTTGAAGTCATCAACATTAGAGCATACTCTAGCAAAACGAATATGCTGAGAAATATATACACCATAGGAAGGAGAGCGAGGAACATCTCCATCAAGAAATGGGAAATTTACTATTTCAAAATTAAAATCATCCCGTTTATCATAAATTTTAGAAGAAACTATGCCGTTTGTTATTGACAAGTTCAAGTCCAAAAACGGAGCTTCAGTATCAGAAGAATTCGCCTTATTTAAGTGATGTTCAGTGGGATATATCTGACCTACCATTTGTTCAAAATAAGGATTATCAATATTAAGCAAGTCATCTAAATATCTGGAGGTAGCGTTAAAAGCTTCAATAATATCAGCTTTATTATTGTCTGACAGAGACAACATAAAGTCTCTCTCATAACAAAACAAAAACAAATCAGCAACTAGAGGAGCACAATTAGTACCCATTGGAATACCGACAATTTGTCTATATAATTTTGTGCCAAATCTTATAAATATATTGTCCAAAAGATAATGGAGCGCATCACACATTTTCTGACATGGCCACAATTTATATCGTTTAGGTTGTTCAGAAGTAAAAAAGGGCATTTTTATCATTACAAGCCAAATAAAGTGAGCCCTCTCTGTTAAATGTTTGTTCAATTAATTCTGTCAGTTTTTCTTTTATTAGATTATGAGGCAATGTAGTATAGAGAGTAGAGAAATCATATGTAGGCAAACCAGATGCTAGAAAACCTCTAGACTTCAATTTATTAAGAATTTCACCTGAATTTTTAATAGACCAAAATAAATTTTTACCATTTCTTTCATAAACTGTTGTGCAATATTTAATGACATGGTTTTTAATTGCAGTGAGGGAAGAAGTCAAAAGAATAGACAACTCAGTAGTTGTACATACACTAGAATTAGCAATAAAACGCGACTTATAGGGCCGTTTATGAAGTTTAGGTAACCAGTATAACGTAGGAAGCTTGCTATGGTCCTCGTCAACAAACAACCCAAACTTAGCTGCCATATGGCATCGATGCCTGACAACGATAGACGTCTCATCAAGCCTGTTATGCTCATATGTTTTGGCAGTGCTAAGTTCTTGCTTTAGGGTGTTAATATAGTATCTTTTTCAAACGACCACAACATTGTTAGCAGCCTTATCTGCGGGGGCCAAAACAAACTTCCTATGGAATTCCTGGATCCCTTTCTTCAATTGTCTGTTTAGGTGGTAGAAGATCTAAATTGTTGCAATAAAATGAAATTCTACCATCAATAATTTTAAAAATATTTAGTTTCCAACTATTTAAGGCATTAGACTCAACATACTCTCGTTTACACCAGCGATTACAAAATTCTTGTAAGGCTTCTGCAATTTCCTCACGACATGATTTGAAGTCTATAGGCACAGGAAACCTATATTTAGGTCCCTTACATATAATAGACTGAATTCTTGAATCAGTTATGATTTTTAAATCCCCTGTGACAATATGACCAGCAGGTTGATAGCAATACTTCGAGTCTATGCAATCTCAGGAGTCAGGAATAGAATTTTCGATATCAAGTTACTTATTTGTTATAGTTAAAAACAGTACTACGAATAGGTTTATTATACTTATAACAAATGATAGGGGATTCCTTATTTTCAAAATAAGTAGGAATAGAAGAGATAACAGATTTATCCTTAAATATACTCGGTAAGTTAATGAATTCAATCGGTTTTACGGTGAACCAACTTCACCCTTAGTTCAGATGTGGATCAAGACACATAGATGTTTGGTTTGCATGAAAGACCCCTAACTTATCAATGCACCATCACCTAGAACTTATAAATCAAATTCCCTAAGGCGGAAACGACACACAAAGATCACTAGGGATAGAACGAGTGTACTACAACGCCAAATTAACCAAGTTCATTACATTATTTTAATTATTGGAATAAAAATGATTAACTAAGCAAACGGCTCATCTGGATTTCCACAGTTTGCAAATGTATGTCCGAATTTACCTGATGTCCGAAGTTACCTGATTTTACCCTGGATTAAACCTTTTTATTGTTTGTACAATACATAAATGATCATAAATAGATACAAAGCAAGACAATAATAATAATATGAAAGCACTTTAATACATTTGGTGCAACGCACAACGCAAAATGTAATACTGCTTTATGTTATAAACTATTTTTTCGATGCCAAGATTCAATTTTGACTAGAAACGTGTTATATATCTATCAATTGATGGGGTCAGGTATGTGTGTGTGAGGGGACGACAAGATTTGCCTCATTATGTAAGACAGAATTGTTTATATTGTGTTTTTCCAGTTCTCTTTAGAATTTCTACGTTACAAATTATAATTTCAGCAGCAAATTTTAACCCTTAAAGCGCCAAGAAAAAAAAGCATTTGAAAATGTCGTCTGCTGAGGACGTCTGCTGCAAATAATTGCCTAACATTACTGACGAATTAAGTATAGAAGCAAACAGCGTGGACCCAGAACAGACTGCTCCTATAGGAGCAGTCTGATCTGGGTCCACACTGTTTGCCATAGAGGCTTCTTAAACATTTCAGCAGACGAGAAAAGCAGACAACTTTTGTTGTGATTGGCGCATTAAGGGTTGTTAATTTTATCATTTCTTAAATCTTCTTTAGTAAAGCTTAATAACTTCTCCCCAAAGTTCCAAAATATAATCAAAATCTAACACTATCTACTACTATTTCTGTTATAACGTCGGCACAATGTGGTCCCTCGCAAATGCATATGGAGCACACACAAAGCGCCCAGTTTTATGCACCCACTAAGGCTTTAATAAAGGTATTGGGACTGTATCTCGTCCTTATCCTACACCTATATATCTAATACTCTCATACTGGGCTTCACCTTATATACAATAAAGTCACGTGATAGAAGCCAGCGCCATCTAATGACATCATCATTAACCAATCATATTTCAAGCTATCAGTAAAGCGCCGTCTACATAGGTAAGATTCCATTTATATCAACCAATAGGAAGATACAAAAGTAACTTATCATAATACAAATTACGCATTTCCAAAAAGGTCATATGTTTGGATGTATTGCCAACTCCTACGTATCAATGTCAAACTTGACATTATATATATTTATTCGGTTTATGCAATATTACTAAACGAAGTATCATTTATCAACGCAACCTTTAAAAGGTGTTAAAATATCTCATCAGAAGAGACAGACTTATGGACATGACTTTTAAGAAATATTAGCAAACTGGTATCAAATTTCCTTAATAAAACCGGTTTAAACCCTCCAGTAAACTATTTTTACTGACCGTTCCAAGGCGATATTTCTTTTGTTGATCATTCATGTTATTTCTGTTGTGTGTTTGTTATTCTTTCGTACGCGTCTGTTTATTGTTGCCTTGTGGTCACCTGCTGGGAAAGGGCTGGCCTTTTGGCTCTCGTGTGTGATGTCTAATTGTGAGTGTGTTACTTTCCCATAGGTATTCTTGGTCAGGTATGGTACTTGATTTTATCGATTCCTGATCTTTGCCCTCTTTCTTACTTTTATAAACATGCCATTCATAAGTGTCTTTAAACGTATGCAGCTAAATTAAAACAAGCATTCGCAAAATGTTGCAAATACACACAAGTAAGTGAATTCACAAGCATTGTGAATCCTCTTAGATGACGCCCATTATCCCTTTTAAAAGGACATATCAACAGGTGGAAATATCCATATTGGATTTCGAGAAGGACTTCGATACTCTTTAAAAGTAAATTGTCCAGTAATGGAAACGTTAAAATGGAAACATTCTTTCCTGTGTTTCAGACAACAGCGCAGGGAAACAGGCAGGGCTCCAGTTTTGCCAGGTGTCTCACAGGGCACCGTTCTTGGTCCGTCGCTGATATTATTGAATCTAAACGACATCCTAGCAAACACAGAGGAACTTCAGATTGTCATTAACTTTCATGCGAACCAAGCATCTGTTTATCTTGATCCACATAGAAATAAGGGTGAGATTGGTACCATAAAACTAGTTTAAGCCTTCCAGTGAAATTGCTTTACTGACCGTTCCAAGGCGGTTCTTCTTTTGTGGATCATTTTTGTTATGCATGGTTCGTGTTTGTCATGCTATCTTGTCTGTTCAATGCAGCCTTGTGGTCACCTGCTTGGGAAGGGCTAACCTCTTGGCTCTCTTGTGTAATATGCTTTCTTGTGTTTTTGTCACTTTCTCATATGGTGTCCTGAGTCAGGTGTGGTACTTGATTGTATTGATCCCTGATCTTTGCCTTCTTCCTTAATTTGGATGCTGGGTAAAGATATGGGGTATGAGATTCCAACCCATCAAATGCAATATGATACAGTTAAAGAAACAGACCAAAACGATCAATGCTCTGTACACTTTTTGTGGGTTTTGCTTGTTTGTATTGATGCTTAACGTCAACACCTTTTCAATTATGTTGGGACGATTTCCTGTCTTTCTTGGTTGAACAAGTACTAAGCAGCCGATAAATTGTTTCCTCAACTTAGAACACAAAACAGTGACTGCGTTTAAATGAGAATCCGTCAAGAAAAGGATGGAAGAAAAATAGATGCATACTAATAAACAAAGGACTGAAAGGTTAAATCAGTTTACAATCAGATAACCTTATCTTCTTAACCGGGAGTGGAAAAAACGCCCCTCGATGGCATTTCACAGTTGACACAGTTATTTAAAAAGGCAGCTTCTTTCAACTGACTATTATGGATTGGAACACCCTCCAAGAATTTGTCTGTGCTGAAATTGTTTGTAATTGTGCTGCTACGTTTACTTCTTAATTACAGGTCCTGGTCAGTTTTGGCGTTTCACCAGTTAACTAACATGCTCTTGACGGTTTTATATCACCGCGATGACCTTGGAATCAAAGGTCAAGGTCAACTATACTTCAAATCTGTTTTACAGCTCATAATGCGAACTCAATTTTTACCTTTTCTTTTTATGCGATAGGTAGATTTAGATATGTGAGAAAAGTATTTCTCGACCATATTTGGTCCCCTTCAGCACAGACATACTTACGGGCTGTATTTCTTTTTAATTTTATAGGTATAAGGTCCAATCATTGAACTGTCAACATTTACATGTATACAGTAACGCAAAAAACAATCACAATCCAAAAAATAATATCAATGAGACTAAGATATATAATTAACATGCTTGTGATTTAAAGATTACAGGATGTATTTTATGTTTATTTGAACAAATTTGAGAATGCCTTTACTCATTTATTTCAAGTTTTTATTGGGTAATACTTGATTTCCATGGGTTAGTCTGATCTCCAGGAATACGCAGTCGTCAAGAAAATAGTTCTTAATTTTTATTTTCTGGTTTGAAACAGTCTCTGAAGATGAGTAGTCAAATTTTAAGCGTTTAAAAATGCTGTCTGAAACGAAATGCACTAAATTTTACTTGAACAATTTTTCTAAGAGATATGAAGTTTTTCTCTTGGACCCTTTCATATATTGTACATAGATAATTAAAGTATGTTCCGTTAAAATAAAGCATTCCAGTTGGATATTTACTTTTTGAAGCAACTTGAACATCAAATTTCAGGTTTACAGTTTCCATAGCAACACTAAATTGTATGTAAAATACTCAAATGCAATATTTTGCGATCATTTTTATCGGTAATAGATACTTAAAATATCTAAGAAATTGATAAGGCTGTGAAATTTGAGCATTGCTTTTCATACATGAGATACCCATTTAGACACTTGTATGGAAGATTTTATTAAGCCCAGTTTCCAAGCAAAAACAGGCACACATAGGCTGTTTCTCATTTTAACAATAGAATTGTTTGCCTCTAAACTTAAAAGAAAATTTCACACTTAAATACGCATTTTCTTAGAAGATACACCCGTTTTAGCTCTTAAAATCAGTTAAAAGGGGGTGGGGATGTATTTAAGGCCACCGTTTTATGGCTATGCTTTAAATTGCCATCTTGTCTATTTTGGCAATACCAAGGACACGTCCGTCATGCATGAAAAAGCAAATTTTGTTTGTTGTATTTATTTGAAACCGCAAATATTGAAATTCAAATCTGTTCAAATAAACATGAAACAGGTCTGGTAGACTATTAAAAATTGGCAAATCTCAACATTAAGACTGTCCCAAGTTTTGTGTAGAATACTCATGCATATTTAAGTAAAAATACCTATGTATTCGATTGATCCTTTCTTTCACAAAAGGGAACAGCGTCAACATAAAAATGTCAATATCCAGCACATAATGTATTTATATCCTTCATAACATGCATTATCAGCAGTGTTCTTATGGGGCATTACAACCATGCAACTACCAACTTAGCAAAGCATAGTTCATGAAATCAAATTTGGTGATATAGTTGCAATGTAAATATAAACAATTTGCTATTTTAATACTGATAGGCAGATTGAGATGTTTAAAACAGGAAAGCCAATGGACATGCTACTTGTTAAGTGTAAGTAAGTTTATTTCTACTTAATCATAACATGGTCATGTGTAGTACATATATCAATACATAAATGCAAAATTCATACACACAGCCATAGGCCATTAGTGTAATAACGACTAAAGTGCCAATCACAAAAGGTTAAGCCTATATTGCAAACAACATGAACCCTGGTCTGAGAACTTGCTTAGAATCAGTCAGATCAGGGAACACACTGTTTGATTCGATTATCAAATTAAGTAAAGTGCCTTCAGACATGCATATAGCTATTTCATATCTACAGTAGCAAATGACACTTTCAGTACAAAAAATATTATTGGCATGATAAGTCTTGACACAATCTGTTGGTACTCAGTGCAACCATCTCTGTGAGAGTTTCCACTGGGCAGAAAAGAAAACGCTTCCCACGGCCATGTATATGATGCTGGGTTCAAATGACTACATCGCATACAACAATTCAGGAAAACAGTATTTGGGAGAGACATATGTGATAAAAACATGAAAACATAACATATATAAATGTTGTGCCTATTGACCATATCTAACCTTAAAAGCTTTGAAAATATATAATGAAAGATTACTTAATATTCTCTTATTTGTAGTTGCAATAATATTATTATAATTCCTTAAGTTTTATTATATTAGGTCTTTTCCAATAATACTTTTTGATATACTGATTTCTTAAATCGTTATATAAGCTACACTCTAACTAGAAATGAAATTCATCCTCAAGTTTGTAACATGTTCTACATTTTCTCTCATCTATCGGTATGCTTTTTGGCCTAGCCCATCTTCCTACTTCAATTTCTTATCTATGTGATACAGTTCTTAATTTTGTCATAGCAACTCTAAACTTTTTAAGCTTAACAAAATCCAAGTTAAACTGATGTTCAAAAGAAGAAAATAATGAATAAAAGTTAGCTCTGCTTGATTCTGCAAGTCTGCTGGTCCATCCTTGGGAAAAATGATCTTGTAATCTTTGTTTAAAAACACATAAAAACACATTCTTATTTCCAATCCCCTGATCCACCCAAATTTCATAAAACCCCAGTGTTGATAATAATAGCTTAACTCTAGATGACCAATTTAAACAATTTGGCTTATTTTCAATATCATTCATCATTAGTTGGCATTCTAGTTTGATATACTTATTTTCCTCTGCTTCTAGTAATTTAAACCAAAAATGTATAACCGAAAAAGAACTTGTTTTGCAATGGTGCCCTACCCAGCTCTCCATACACAAAAGCATTCTGACTTGACCTTTTTATCCCAAGAAGATTCTTACAAAACTGCAGGGGCACTCCCTTCTGTTGTACAGGTTTTGAAAATCCCCAAATTTCTCCACCATAAGTTAAAATGGGAGTAATCAATATGTCAAAAAGCTCCAAAGTATGTTCAGGAGAGATGTCAGTAAATTTAAATAGATATTGGTTTAATTTAAAGATTGCTTTAAGAGCTTGTCCTGATAATGTTTTGTGGGTTTCAGTAAAAGAACCACAAGTCGAAAAAAATGCCAAGACAGATAAACTTATTTACAATTTCTACTGTATTCCCTTCAAAAGTAAAAGATAAGTTTCTTGGTAAAATATCCCCTTTTCGAAAAAAACATTATCTTTGTTTTATCAGTATTTACAGTTAATTTTCATTTTTGAAAGTAATCACTTAGTATATATAAACCTTTCTGTAAACCCTCACTAGTATTTGGAAATATAACAATATCGTCCGCATACAAAAGTAGATACAGTTTAAGCATGGCTATATCAATACCTTCAGCACCTTTTTGGATCATTTCTTTTTCTAAGTCATTAATGTACATATGTGCATTAATGTTTATTCATAACTGAATGCAATAGTATCTTTTAGAGAAAGTATTCTGATTATTACAAATATGGGAAAAGTTAATACATGTATAATGCAATGTGCATGTTTCTATTCTATTAGAATAGAAAAATGCATATACATGTAACAGTCTATGCTTCTAGACAACATTTTCTAGCTTTTCAAGATCTTATGAGGCAAATTAGACTCATTAGCAGATTATTTTGACGCATCACGTGATTCCTCTGCTGACAGACAGGTCACGTGCAATACCATTCATCTTTAGTTTCTAAACGAAGCCACATTCTTTTTAATACATTGTCTAAAGTCACGTTTAAAGTACTGATGCTCGTATAGATACATGGTTTGCTATATACATCTTTAAAAAATAATCTAATTCAACAGCCTTATCCGCTACTTGTCTAATTAAATAACAACGTGAACTTATTCTTTAGTAGTAGTAATGGATATGCGGGTAACATTAACCCTTAACAAAAGTCGTCTGCTTTTCTCGTCTGCTGAAATGTTTTAGATTCCTCTATGGAAAACAGTGTGGACCCAGATCAGACTGCTCCTCTGTTCTGGGTCCACGCTGTTTGCTTCTATACATAATTTGTCAGTAATGTTAGGCAGTTATTTGCAGCAAATGACTTCAGCAGACGACATATTCAGATGCATTTTTTTCTTGGTGCTTTATGGACTAATGAGTCGCGCAAAGAGAAACCGGATTAGCTGTATTCAAGCAACAAAGGACCGAGCAGAGCAAACTGCACATTCTGAGCATCGGTTTATAAGAGGGTCTGGATGGGGTATAATGATTAGTGAATAATGGCCCTATTTTTATAATGAATAGTGAATAATGAGCCAAATAAATAATGAATAGTGAATAATGAGGATCTAAAAATTAATGAATTATTCTATTTTTTAATGAATTGAAGAAAAAAAAATAATAGTGAATAATCAGATTTCTATGCCACCTTTCTTACTTTTAATGAATAACTGGTCTTTTTTTAATGAATTATCCAAAATTTTAATGAGATGAATAATGGGCTAAATCTTAAATGAATAGTGAATACCAGACCCCCCATCCAGACCCTCTTTTAAAGCATTAGAGTAGCATTTACTTCATGACTTTTCCCCCAAGATTAAGGTGGGGGTTGGTAGCTGAAAGACTACTGGACACGTTCCTCACGACAGTCTTATCAGCGTCTTTGTTATTGACTACCTCGACTTCAAAGTATTATTGAGCCGTGGCATGTGGTTTCCAACAATGTGGTATTTTGACAAGTTTAGACTCAGACGAGCCTATGATGCCTCCTTTGAAGCTTAGAAACTCCAAATGGTGTTCAGTCAGTAGCTTAACAATCATAGAATACCCAAGCGACTAGCAAAGGCTCTGGTCAGACTGCGCGTATGCGCAGGCTGATCTGAGGCTTTGTTGGTCGCACATACCACATTGTTGGAAATCTCATATACTGGCTCATATATTAACTCGCTTCGTGCAAAAGCTGGTCTATGCACGTGTGCATACCTGTGTGGGCCTCGCCTGGTCTAAAATACCAAACAAAGGTTTTCTCGCATCACGGCTCATTTTATTTTTTTTCATTCATGATGTCCTCTTGGTCACGTATCTGCTTGAATGCAAAATGATGCAGCGAATAATTTAGAAATACAGTAGCATTTAAAACAGCTGAACTCTGGATCTAGCAAAAATGCACTTATCAAAACTCATAAACGAGAAACGTCAGTCGATCTTTTAATTGAAGACCCTAATATATTAAACGAGTACTGATCACATGTAAACACAGCGTCAAAAGTTAAGCACCACCAGCTTCGTAGCTTATTTTTAGAGCATGATTAAGTGATGTAAATAAACCTTATAAATAAGGATAACTGCGTCATCTAGGCATAAGATAGTGAAACAATCATGTTATTTTGTCAAAGTGTGTGATGGTGAGTTCAACAAAAAGCACATAGGGTCAACTTATTTTCATTGAAACTTTGTGTACGTGAATAAAAGTTGAACATTTTGTGTGAAAAAGACACAAAAATTGTTTTAGATATTAGTGGTTACTTCTTGAAGATTTTGGGGCAATAGCGGGATGTCAACCAAATCCGGATATCACATGTATTTTTGATTTTCATTTAGATATCTAAGCAGAATTTCACAACAAATAAAGATTTTCCAAGCTCGATAAAATTTCTTGACGGTAGATTGAAAATCGTTCCAGCAAAAGTATAGGTGGTGCTTAACTATTGACTTCCACACTCTTCGCTGTTCGCTCACTTCTGAGATTAAGGAAAAGACACTCCTTTCCACTAGAAAACTGCATTTGTGCATGCTGTTCATAGAGGAATCGCGGGCTAAAATGACAGCTAATTTGATCAGACAATGAGTCGAATCAACAGTAGACGAAGGCTTAGACCCAAACATGAGACTTCCAGCCCCACTGGTATGTGTGTTTCAAGAAGGACTTTACACATATGCATATATATACCCAACCCCCCCCCCCCCCATCTACGCAAGGCCAGTGTACAAAGTCCACTTCGTTCCTTACGCACGTACGTAAGCTACGAAGTGGACTTAGTAACCATGGTAACCTTAATGGCGAAGATGCAAAAACCCGTAAGCTGGCCCAATTTGCTATAGAGATATTTTCATTAGACAGGTTTGCATACCAGAATCACGTTTCGAATACAATCAAATGCCAGCTCTATTTACCAACACTAGTGAAAAGAGCCCAGATAGCATATGGTCCAGGTCATGTGATAATTGTCTGGTGTTTAATCAAGTGTGGCCACTAAATAATGCATTAGTTAAAAAAAATCATGCTTAACTCAGCTGAGCACAAAATTTATCCTGCTCATAAATTTTAAAATGCCAACAATCGTTGGCATCTTAACATTTATAAGCATGATAAATACAGCGTCTGAGAAACTTAAAGCCTTTTTCTTTATTTGGTTTTATTTTAGTTTTAGCAGTTGAAATTTCGTGCTCAGTTGAGTAGAACATGAAAACAGTTTTATAACCTTGGGACCAGCTCTAGATCTTCATCACAAGTTACTTAATAACAATATAGTAAAAACTTTGACATCCATTAGAATTTGAAACAATTCACACACTTTGATTAAAGTTTATTTGCTCTTTTTTGTTCATAGCTTTGTTGGATGTCCATTTAAAGACAAGAGGCTTATTTTTTTTATTTTTGATGGCAAAATGGTGTAGAAGCTGACATCCATGCTAATCATATTCCTATATGTGTATTAAAACCGACAGGGGTAGATGCCAAGCCTGGAAGCCGCCCCCCTGGGTCTTAGAATTAGGTCAAATGTCAAATGGGTGCAAAATAACTCAAAAATGGACAAACACTCCTTTCTATGTCATCATCTGACCATATGCTACCCATTAAATTCACTGAAACTATCCAGGATGTACTTAAATACACGTTGCATTTAATACAGTAAGTAAGTAACTAAGTAAGTAGTTTATTCACAACTTAAGCATGTACAGCTCATCGTTATTGTGACATATAATAACAAAACATACATATATATGTAATACAAAACTAAGACCAGAACTGAGCGTACTAGTAAGTGCGTGCAAGGTTTAAGGTCAATTAAGTGCACTTTTCGCAAAATCAAAGTATGTAATATCATTGCAGCATTTTTGTCAGTATCATACCAATCCAACGATGCAAAATTGTTACAAGTATTAGCTTTTCAAAAAAGCTGGCGGTCGTTTAGCCCTATCATTGTATGTATTCTTGCCCACTGCATGCTTCCATTTTCAACTTCTAGAGCTTGTACATGTAGATTTATTCTAAGCTCTGATTATTAACATCTGAACTGTGATTTGTTACCATTTAACACATGCTTCAAGCGAGGATGTTGCTTGATATTTTGAAAGTACCCAGCTTATGCATGGTATGTTATGGTAATGTATCTAGCATGCGACACATTTGACAACACTAGACAGCACATTTTTCTTAAAACTGATGCCAGAAAATCACGGTCACAGTGGTCGCTTAACTGTATATGTACAGACTCCGTGACCCCCAAGATGTGTTCACAAACCAAATTTGGGATCCCTAGGATTTATGCTACTGACACGATTTTTCTAGATCTGATGGCAGTGGTAAAGGTGCGTGACGCTCCATGACCCTAAATGCATTAAGACACGAATTTTGGCATTCCTACCTAAAATAATATAGGAGATATACTCCGGATATGATATGAACACTCAAACACTTAGGACACTGAGGACAGCAGTTTGATTACTATATGCCTCCCTTTGGGGGCATAAAACCTGTTTGTCATGACCGTCATAAGACAGTGCCTGAATTCATAGTAATTCTATGTGATCAGATGTGAATGACAATCATATAAGTACGTTTACTGATGTGAAGTTCGCTCGCACTCTTTGCCAATCAAGGACGTTTTGACTTCGGAACGTTTTATTTTCGCCAGATTTTTTGAAAAGCTAATACTTATTGCGGGCCTAAATTCGCAAACGAGCTTGCCTCGCGCTATAGTCAGCCCTACAGATTTCATGGACAGTTTACTTCGCGTTGTAGGTCAACCCATGATATTTGGTACCCCACTCGTTGTTCGGCAGCGAATAAAATATAGCCTGAGCACGGCATAAAGGTTTGGTCAAAACCTGAATTTGATGTATGTTTTGATTGAAGTTTATATAAAGCGGCCGGCCATGGCCGACCGCAATAAAACTGTCATCCATGCTGATAATGTTTCGACATGTGTAGTAAAACGAATATGGGTGGATGCGAAGTCTGGAAATGTCCCTAGGTCTCAAAATTAGGTCAAAAGTCAGCTGGATGCAAAATAACAGGACAATAAACAAAGACTCTTATCCATGTCATCTCCAGACAATATAAATTGAGCCGCGGCATGAGATTTCCAACAATTTGACATTTTGACAAGTGTAGACTCGGACGGGCTTCTGCAGCCTCCTGTTAAGCTTAGAAACTCCAAATGGTGTTCAGTCAGTAGCTTAACAATTAACGAATACTCAAACCACTAGCAAAGGCTCGGATCAGACTGCGCGTATGCGCAGGCTGATCTGAGGCTTTGCTGGTCGCACATACCACATTGTTGGAAATCTCATGCAATGGCTCATATCAAATTAAGTCACTGACACTATTCAGGATGTACTATTGATACATGTAACATTTAATACAACTGAGCGTATGAACGTGCAAGGTTAATGGCCATTTAAGTGCAAATTTCACAAAATAGATGCATGCAATATTAATGCTGCATTTTTGTCAGTATCATACCAATAAAACCAAACAAAATTATACTAAAACTGCAAGAAGCTATGCATAGGTATATTAATAGTGTCTCTTCTGGCCAGGCTGGGATAAAAGGTCACTTTAGTGCACAGTTTGTGAAACAAATGTATAAAAAAACTTTATTTTTGTGATCAGCAAACCTAACATCAATATAGTGAGAAGGAACGCAGCAAAGTGTTGAAGTGAAGAAAATATAGGTCTTCACTGAAGAAATTATAGGTCTTCACTGAAGAAAATATAGGTATCCAATTGTAAACCAGGAGCAAATAGTCGGGGAACCAAAGTCGCGTATCGTGCAAAAACACACATTTTTTTGCACCCGAAAGGTATACGGCTGTAATTTTGTATACTGATAGTCTAAATAGTGCTTGATATGAAACCACTGTATAGCAATGCGACAAGAATTGCATTTCACGGAAAAAATGCATTTTTGTATGCCACATAGTTCATGTTAAGCAATCTTTCATAGCATAGAAATTGTGATGTTTCCCTTATCAATAAATAATAGTCTTTATTTTCAGAGGGTAACACATTTAGCAAAAAAAAAAAGCTAATCTTCCATGAGGCCCTCTATGAACTACCACCAAAAAATAATACAAGTATAAAATACAAAGATGATTTACATGTATACAGGATAATACAAACATCATGGAACACTTTCAAACCTTCATACACACAGGCATACTTTTTTACATAAGTATCATATATATCACACCTCTAGATACAAGTGATTAGTAATACCAATTTTATCTACATACAAGGGTTCAAAAAAGAAGCGTCTCAATGAGACGCTTCTTATGAGCACCAAACTAAATAATTAAACTGGGGAACAAAACATATTCACAATTTTACGCTCAAAATTATGTTCATATGGACATATAATTATATAAGTTTCAAAGATTGGAAGATAGACTGGATTTCATCCACTTAATACAATGTCTATGAAAAGAGTCAACAGTTTCTAAATTCTTTAAACAGTCTGGTAAGTTGTTCCAAATGACTGGACCTGAATAAATTAAGCTTTGTTTGAAAATTTCTTTTTTTGGCTTTGGAGTGTAAAAATCCAATGCACCTGTTGATCTTAGAGACTGAAGCGTTTCATTAAAAGGTCGAAAAGGGAACATTTGATTTACATATGAGGGTAGGACGGATTTAGAAACTTTAAACATAAATTTAGCCTTCCTGAGGAAAATACGTTCATATATGTTTAAAATTTTAAGCTCATCCATACTGTTGGCAATGTTATCATATTGGTAATTTACAATGATTTTAACAGCTCTTTTTTGTAACCTATAAATTCTGTTTAGATTATATTGAGATGTTCCTCCCCATATTGTAGAACAATAGTCAATGTGGGGTTGAATATATGTTTTGTAAAATTGTACTCTGTGTTCGGTGGATAAATAGTCCTTCAATTTGGATAATAGCCATAGATTTGAAGAAATTTTCTTAGCAATAAAATTAATAAGAATAGACCAGGTTAGATTGTTATCAATGCGAACACCAAGAACTTTCTCATTTTCAACTGAGTTCAAAACATCATTGTTGTAAGTTAGATGCAAAATGTCATTATGAAGATGTAGGCGTTTTTGAGAGGTGGTAATTAACATTGCCTTAGTTTTTTCTGTGTTCAATAACATTCCATTGAGCTTACACCATTCAGAAAGATTTTGTAAAGCTATCTGCAAGTTTTGCTCAATATAATCTTGAGTTTCACCAATCATATACAATGTGGTGTCGTCCGCATAAAGATCGGTAGAGACATTATTGGTATATAGTGGTAGATCATTTATAAACATTAAAAATAACAATGGACCCAAGATTGACCCTTGAGGCACACCAAACAAAACATTCTCGGTTCTTGATTCAATATTATTTATGACGACTTTCTGCTTCCTGTCCAACAAATAAGAAGAAAACCAATTAATTGTTTTATCTGAAAGTTTATAGTGTCTTAGCTTTTTAAGCAAAAGTGTATGATCTACCAAATCAAAGGCTTTCCTAAAATCAACCATGACCATACCAATTATCTGACTGTTATTTATAGCTTCTAGGAATTTGTTGATCATCTGAAGCAATGCTGTTTCACAGGAATGATTGGGTCTGAAACCTGATTGTGTTGAATGAAGCAATTTATGAGAGGTCAAATAAGTCATTAAGGAGTCATGCACATGTTTTTCTAGCATTTTTGATATGACAGGCAAAATTGAAATGGGTCTATAATTATTAGTGTCATCCTTAGGGCCATTTTTATATAAGGGTCTTACTTTGCCCTCTTTCCACTTATCTGGAAAAGTTGAATTAAGTATGCTTTGATTACAAATATACATTAAACTGTCAGAAATAAATGGAGCTGCTAGCTTAAGTAATCTGGCTCCAATGTTATCAGAGCCAGTGGCTTTGGTAATATCAATGTTTTTAAGATATTTTTCTACTTTTTCTTGTGAGATACATGGTATTGAAAAATAAGTATTTGCAGGGATTTTCTTATCACAGAACTCTTTTAGTTTATCAAAATTAGATGCCAAAGGCGGTTCTTTGATTTTTGATGCTACTGAAACAAAATATTTATTGAACTGATCTGCAATATCTTTTGGATTTTCAATGCTATTATTGTCAACTTTCAATGAAAATATTCCACAACTGTCCTTACATTTACTTGCCCCAATTTCTTTGAATAATTTCCAAACACTGGCAGGATTGTTAGCATTTCCATTTAAAATTTCGGAATACTGATGTTTTTTAGATTGTTTTATCAGGGAACATACCTTATTGCGCCAAATTTTATACTGCTCATTATCATTTATAGACTTGTACCTGTCTCTTGTTTTTATTGCCTCTATTATTTCTCCATTAAGCCATTTTGGTTGTTGTTTACGTTTAACACGATGCTGTTTCGAAGGTAAATGCTTATCAATAATGTCTAAAAATAAAGAAGACCAGCTTTCAACAATATCATTTGTGTCATCAAATATTTTGATAACATCCCAAGGCGTTGAAGACAAATCATTAATAAATTCAGTTTCATTGAAATTTTTGAAAGACCTATATGAAATTGAATGATGAGACTTTTTAAGTACTGAAGATGAATTTAGTTTTCTTGTTACGAAAACAGGGAAATGATCACTAAGCCCTAAGATCGGCACCTTTGTTGAGAGTACATTACCTAAGCTATTACAATATATGTGGTCAATTAGTGTTTCTGAATGATCTGTAATTCTAGTTGGAGACATAACAATTTGTTCAAGGCCAAATGATTCCATATATTCAAGCCAAGTTTTCTTTGTATTGACCTGCAGTAAGTCGCGATTAAAGTCTCCCATCAAATAAATTTCCTTTTCACATGCTAATATTGTATCAAATTGATTGTCAAAAATTTCATTCCACTGAACAGTTTCATTGGGATGCCTATACATACTGCCAATCAAAAAACTTTTGCTATTTTTAGGGAAAATTTCTAACCAAATACATTCAATGTTCTCACATTCTAAATCTAATCTTCTCTCACACTTGATTCCATCTTTCACATAGACAATAATTCCGCCCCCTTGTTCAGGTCTTACAGCAGAAATAACTCTGTCTTTCCGAAAAAGTTGAAAGTTTTTGATATTAAAAAAGTTAGAAGTGTGAGAGTCATTTAATTTGCTCTCACTCAGTCCAAATAAATGAATGTCATTTCCAGAGCTATTTAGCAGTAAATCAATTTGTTCAATTTTATTCTGAATTCCCTGAACATTTAAGTGACCCATTTTGAAACCTTTTTTACCTAAACCTAAATTCAGCATGCTTTGGGCACTCATGGAAGAACAAGTAGAGTCATGCACATTGTTTTCAGTAGTATGTTCATGCACATTGTTATCAATGGTAAGATTTGTGTATTGAATATTAGTGTCAAAACTTTGATCAAAAAGTGTAGATAAATCATATATGTAGTCATTGACTGTTTCTGAAAATGAAGTATCATTTTGATAAAAGGAAATTATTTTTGAAGGTACATTTGAGTCTAAATCATTACATTCACAGCTAATACAATTACAAGCACCACATATATCTGATAGAGAATAGTATCTATTTTCTGACAGAAATATAGGGTGTTTATCAAAATCAAGGGCATATTTATCAATAAGTTAAAGAGCGTGCTTTTGGTCTTCAAAAGAACCGTCTCATTTAATGGGTTCATTTAAGTACCAACAACATATGTTTTGGTTGAGAAATAACAAAACCAAATTTCCATTACGCACTCTTATCTGGAGGATTGGTATGAGAAGCCGTTTGACCGTTCGATAATACAATAATACACTATCAAATGCATTTAAAAGTATGGGCAGTCATTTGTGCACCAAAATAATCTTCTTAGGGACATTTTTGTCTTTACAAGTACTATGCAGTTACATTTCTGCATCTCAGACAGGGACAGACAGGTTTTCCATGGTGATATGATAATAGTTATACGTGTTTTTTTATACTTATTTTACCTCTGTTGAATGAAATTATTGTTTTCAGTAGATAAAATCCCCTTGGTCCCTACAATGACCCTCCGTTTCAAAGCTGCTGTATATCAAAGATAAACATCCTTTAAACCTTGATAATTTTCATGTATGTGTTAAACTGCTCATAAGTTGTACTGGTATGTAACTACGCACCCGCTGGCATGAACTAAAGTACTAAGTATCAAATTATCGTGGTTTAATTTTTTTACTTTTCAGCTACCTTTTCTAGTTTGACATAGAAAATAAAATAAATTGTCTTAAATTATGTCCCAAACGTCTGACTAACTGTATGTAGTGTTTAAACACATTCAATTTAAAACTTATTTATTTATGTAAAAAATATGCAATTCAAACCACTTCAGCGAGAGGACAAAAGTGAATAAGTAAGCACACATTTTTTACGAGATATGCTTCCAAGCGATATATAAATAATTATCAAATACATTTTGGGGCAATGAATGCAGTTATAATGAGATTTGAAGAAAAGAAATCTATAAATTTAATTTCAAAATGGGGGTACCCTTATCTACATGCTTTAAAAATCAATAAGCAGTATTCTTAGATGACCACTACTGCTTGTGAGGTTTACGCCGATATTGTGTTATTATATAAACTCAAAATTTTTTCAATGCTGAACTTTTTTGATAAAAATATATAACATTTTGAAAAATAATATTTTGACATGTTCTTGCTGGGCTTCCGTAGAAAGTTGACTGCTCTGGCGTTATGCAAGTCGATCGAGTCTGCTATACAGTGGTTTCAGATACACCATGGAATCACCTTTGGAACCATACAAAATCCAGCTGTATACCTTTCGGGTGCAAGGGTTACCATTTTTTCTACCTTGGGGTTCCCCGACTAAAAGGAACTTTTGGGCCTCTTATTGGGCAGCATTAAGAGAAAATATGCTCTAACCTATTATACAGCAAATGTGCAGATCAGCCTTTACATCCGTGCTGTCAGACTAGCACTTTTGTTTTTAGCTGATATAAGTACAAATCTTCCCGTCGATAGCTAAGCTCTGTAGCCGAGCAAGTCGGTTTAAGTCATGCCTGGTTGGAAACACGAAATCAAATTTTCTCCTGACATGGCAAAATTATGCACTACAGCCGCATTTCGGTCATTGTAATCACAAATCGTCAGTGTCGCAGAACTCAAACTGAGGTATTTCGCAATAATTTTAAGTAGCAATATGTAGGATTTCGCAGTAAATGGCACCACGTCCACAACTGTAGTGAACTTCAGAGATGTTGTAGAACATTTGCATTTCACTGACACACATTTCCCCTTGCACGCACAGCTAATTAGCTGCATATATGCGCCTGGGATTGTAGGCACGCGCATCCAATAGTCAATAGTTTCAGTTGGTTTATTTTCTAGATTTAGTATTGCATGGCCTACTGTTTGCTGCATGGTCTTAGCTTGTAAGTACTCCATCCTAGTGTTTGCCTCTTCATGATCAGATGACAAGTGGTGCACTTCATAATTATGTTTGAAGTTTGTGACTTTGTCACAAGTTTGGGATCAGTTCATAGTACTGGCTGAGAATTAATCTGATTAGTCTTGTCTGTACTTTTTGCGGCTAAAACGCTCGATTACCTGTAGACTTGCAAGTAGAATTGGATACACCAGGAGGATTTGAAAATCCCCTCAGAGGTATACCAAACAGACGTGAAAGGTGCCACTTGTCATCATCCAATAACAAAAATCTGGACACTATGGTGGTGTTACATGCGTTAGATAGCAGTAGTATATAAAATAATATTTTTTAAATTTCGCGACACAGACCGGCGACACATGTGTGTTTATATTGTTACTGTATCACCTTGGGGACTGCAATATTGAAGTTTGGATGCTCTCAGGAACAAATGGAGTAATGAAATGCTTACATGTCCATCTTTTTGCTGCACAGCTACCCCAGTATGTATTGCCCGACCTTTAACCAAAATTTTGCATACAGGCGCACTAACAAGATGAAATACCACCATTTCCTGGCAAAGTCAAGACTACATGCTGGAAAACATTCATTAAAAGTTCCCATCTTCTTTCTGGAGTAGGAAGGGATGATCATGTTGACGCTGCTAAGAATGTTGTATATATGCTGCATAGAATTGAAGAAAAGGGTATCAAGGGTATAGATAATGTCAGGCATGATATAGAAAGGAACGTTTGACTATTTTCGAGCTATTTTGCACCCAGTTGACCTTTGACCTAACTCTGTGACCCGGAGACATTTCCGAACTTGACATCAACCCCTATCGGTTTTACTACACACAGAAAAACATAATTAGTATGGATGCCACATTCTACCCCATTTTGCCCTCAAAAGTTTTTTTAATGGACAGCCAACTATTTGTTGATTCCATTAATATCAATGGGTAGAGCCAACCAAATATGTCTGTGCAGGCCCCGAGGTTATAAAAATTTTCCATGCTCAACTCAGCTGAGCACGAAATTTATCCTGCTCATAAATGTTAAAATGCCAACAATTGTTGGCATTTTAACATTTATGAGCAGGATAAATACAACATCTGAGCGATTTAAAGCAAAATACTTCTTCATTTGTCGGTATTTTATATTTTTGAGCAGTTGAAATTTCGTGCTCAGTTGAATTGAGCATGAAAAACGTTTTATAATCTCGGGCCAGGTTTAACAGAAAAGTATACATACTACTCAAGTTTTTCGCGCACTTGCCCATCTTGGAAAAATTAAGACCATCCTTACAGATAAAAGTACACTAACTCTTTGCATGCTGTTAACTTTGCCAAATTTTAAGTCGTTGGCTGAGTTTTCCCAAAATTGCTGCCATGAGTACCATTTAATGTGGAGCAGTTTGGCTCTAGATCAGGGACCTTTGGTCGGGCCTGATCTGGTTTCAAACTGTTGACAAAAGATAAGCAGCGGATGACACTAGCAGTCAAAAGTTAATACTACATAATAAATTGAAACATGCAATGGTTTAGAAATGGATAGTATAATTAGTACACGTGAGGATATATCAAGTATTTCTAATGGAGTCTCCTGTCTATAGGCTATTCATGCATCCATTCATACATTGCAAAATGAAATCAGGCGACACAAAATATGCTAGCGTAGGGGAAAAACTAACCCAAAATTAGACACAACTTTTTTTCTGTATCGTAACACAGTGCCTTATAAACGTAAGTAATATTTTATAAAATTAATACACACGTGTGTTTCAGGAAATACTACAGCAATAGCTCATATATAGGCCAATGGTACCTTGAGGACGAGACACAAACACACAGGAACCCCAACAAGAAGGAAGTAGAAAAGCTAAGCAATTAGGCATCGAAGTTATAAAAATATTTTTCATGCTCAACTTAACTGAGCATGAAATTTATCTTGCACATAAATGTTAAAAAATGCCCAACAATTGCTGGCATTGTAGCATTTATCAGCAGGATAGATACACTATCTGAGTTTCTTTGGCCAGAGCAGATTGCATTAGACGGGATTGTTTGCTCATATTGCTAAATGGTTGAAAATCACATGTCACAGCTCATTTGATCATATCCCTGGCTCATAGTTGTTTCTCTGGCCAGAGCAAATGGCATTAAACTTAATTATTTGCTCATATTCCTGGCTCATATTCCTGGCTCATGCATAATAAAAAAAATATCATTTTCAGCCTAAACAAATGTTCTGCCTGGATACCCCCAAAGTACCCCACCCTCTCTCTCCTCTGGACTCAAAAGAACCATTTCAATGAGCAACCAAATTAAATGTTAAAACTGACCAAAAGATTTTACAGTTTTACTCATAACATTTTTGTAATTTCTTGACTATGAGTGAATGCTAGTGGATTATTTGGATACTTGTTCTTATTCTGTGTGATTATTGTGTGTGTCATTTTGCTTTCGTTTAAATTTTCTAGTAGCATTTTGTTGGTTTGGTTACTTGTAGCCCCAGCCAGTATCTCATTCATTTCCCTTTCGGGCTTGCAGGCTGTTTCAGTGAAATAGCAATTGGTATGTAAATGTTTCGATTTATTAAACTAAATCTGAAGTGAGGAAAAACACACACGTAATTTTGATGAACTGAATCAAAACGAAAATAAAATGAAAGAGACAAATATGTTGATAAGAATTCCTTCGCACTTCTGGATGGTGATTTTGTTTACTTGTAAAGTTAAAATCTGCATATTTTAGATACTTGAAAAACAGAAATGAAAAATGAACGAGTGATATAAATCAATATACGCAAGCGTCTATAAGAAACCATGAATAATGATAAATTAAAGAGGATTTTTGTAGCTGAAATTTATTTTCGTTAGATTTCCAAGGAATGTAAAAACATAATATTATCTAAAGCAATAACATGGTTTGCGCATGCAGAAAATGAAAAATGACTTATTGGCTTTCCGAAATACACAGAGCAAACAGGTTAAAATCTTTGAATTCTGGGTATTATTTGTTTTCATGTTTTTATTTGTCGACCGTTGTTTTTTCTTCAAAATTTTACATTTTCAAGAAATTCTTTCATGAATACCATCAGTGTGTCAAACAGTTAGGCTCCACATGAGGCCCGACTAAGCCCTGATCTGGGCCCAAACTGTTTGCAAATTTTAAGGTTATCAGTAGATGGCACTGATAGGTAAAGAGACAGAGCAGTGCTATTCAGTGTGAGCTGCATTCACTGTATGCTAGTGATTTTCTTTGGCTCTGGCTGTCTTAACGACCCCCTATCTTTGTTCATCACAGTTAATCTAATTTAATCGTTACTCTAAAGTGATAATATATTAAGTTAATAAGTTATTTTGCTTTTTGCAAGCTTAACAATTTATGTATTTATGTGTTTGACCAACAACAGATTCTATGTCGAAGTTTCGGTCCTACATTTACTACCACACACACACACACACACACACACACACACACACACGACACGCAGATACGCTTCTCATTACTTTGGCATTTTGTTGTTCGCTCTATTAAATGGTTTTGTTGTTCTTCTTCAGTTAGTTTTTTTCTGGTTTTCCGCACATGTGCGGAGCTTATGTATCGAGTCCTGTTTTGTGGAAGAGAATTTTAAGTAGTTGTGCCTTTTCTAGTCTGAGAGAAATCTCAGAATAGTGACCTGCAGATGCTTTGCTTTTTTATTTTATTTATATGTGTTCTAGTGTATCGTTCTTTTTGTGTCATAGGTTAGTCTATGTTTTGTTATTGTGTCATTTTTTAGGATTTTAACCTTAGTCAAGCTATGGTACTTGAGGCTTCCTCAACTTTATACGTGCATGTATACGCTTGGTGCATGCGAGCAGCAGAGTCTCTGGTGATGCATTCTAGGCATATCTTAGACGTCTCTGCTCGTCTAGAACTGTACGTACCATAATCCGTCGAGCTTGCTCTTTTTGTCTGCATACGACCTTAAGACACAAATTCAAAAATGGGCTGATTAAAAAAATGCGTTGTTAAAGTAAAAACTAATACACCGCATAAGTGATTGTGATGATGATATCCACTCATCTATCGCCGAAACTTCATTGTTTAAATGTGTTTGCTTTGGTCTGTTTGCTAAAAGTTCAATGACCGTAACATGAACTAAAACGTTATAAATATTTACGTGATAAAACAAAACAATTAGAATTAATAAAGCTCATCAATTACAGATTATTTGATTTACAAATTAACCTAAAATACATATTAATTTCCTCTACATTTTTGTCCTGAAAATGTCGTCTGCTTTTTTACGTCTGTTACATACATTCAAGTTCACTTCAGACTGCATTTCACCATGAAAGCAACACTATGAACCCTGATCAAACTGTATCCAAGGGGAGCTGGGGGATCTGGGTTCATATGGGATGGATCCAGGATTTCTGGAAAGGGGTTTCAAAAGTGTAAAGGATGGGGTTCGCCTTGCCGATTTTATCTCATTTTTCAATTCTTAATGGTAACGAAAACTACTTTTACCACATTAGGTGACCTCCCTTGAATGTTGCTATTTTATTACGCACATACGTAACTGCGTAATGGGAGCTACGCCAATGGAACTAATTAGAACCTCTGTTGGAAATTGTATTTGAATAGATAAAAGGGAAATATCTAAATGCTTCCAACTTATTGAGCTAAAATACAAACCACAATTCACCTATTATATCAGAAAGCTAAAGTCCTGTGCAATTCAGAGAAATGCATACTGTATAACTACACTAACAGATGCAAATATTTAGGAATATATCGTCTTAAATCAGCTATGCATGAATTTCAACAGAAATTATGAGTCAGGAGTTTGACAAACTGAAGGAAATTTATTTTTAAGTCAGTGTTTCTTATTAATTCCCTCACTGAGGCAGCATACAATGTTGTGCCAATGTACAGTGTGTCTAAAAACCTGGACATTTTTTTCAAATTGCACTACTTTCTGTATAAAAAGTTGAAACCTTTTGATTTTTTGTGTGGCTAAAGCAACGTGATATCCAATTCCTCTGATGGTGATTCATCACCATATGGTGCTTCAACAGGAAGTGACATCATGATGACATCATAGAGTGATCATCGCATTATTTCCTGTCGTTGACCTAAAGATTAATTGGCTACCACTTCCCTTTCTCCGGCTAAATTCTCCAGTTTCGACACAAAGAGACCATTTTATCACCCAGTTCTTTGATTTTTAAATAATTTCCATTATCTGAGACACTTGAAATTCTTGTTCCTTGAAGCCTGAGAATGTGACACGAATGAATTTTCACTGGAAGCCATTTTAAAAGCAGCAAACATGCAGACGACGAGGGAAAGATGTCATGATTACATTATACAGTTATCACAACGTCATTTCCTCTTGAATCGCCATCTGGTAGCGACACATCATCAGATGAAAGGGATATCACTTTGCTATGTCCACACAAAATTCAAAAGATTTCAACATTTTATACAGGAATAATTGCAATTTCAAAAAAAAGGTCTACGTTTTTAGACACATTGTACATGCGGCACTGGTCTTACGGGAGCTCTTTAAAAGGTGTAAAGTAAGGCAAACACACCTTCGTTTTAACCAAACTAAGTAAAGGTGCAAAGATCCGGAATCGATACAATCAAGTACCACACCTGACCCAGGATACCAATGGGAAAGTGACAAACTCACAGTTAGACACCACAAACGAGAACCAAGAGGTCAGCCCTTTCCCAGTAGGTGACCACAAAGCACATATAAACAGACGCGCACAAAGACATAGCAAACACAAGACAGAACAAAAACATAAAAGATCCACAAAAGAAGTACCGCCTTGGAACGGTCAGTAAAATATTTTACCGGAGGGCCTAAACCCATTAAGATTAATTACATACATATCATACTGCCATTTTGGTCATTTTTTTTAAATAATGTATTTCTGTCCCTGAAGAGTGTTTATATCTTAGCCAACAGTGCAGGTCAAGGTAAATCTGGATCTTCACTGTTTGTCTAAGTACATGTTTTCAGGCATCCAGAATGAAAATGGTTAAAATATTAATTTGTCAAATTAGTCATTGTTGTAGTTCATAAACTGTAGTTTGTGGTCGATATTATAGCATTTTGTTTCACATCAATAAAATTTGACTGGCTCACAGTGACAAAGCGTTGTATCAAATTCAATTGATCTCATTTTATTGTATCATAGGGTAATTTATAAAAATCTTACATTAATCTTAAAACGTCATAATTAAATATTATAAATAAATCAAACTGTTCTAATCAAAATACGTCTATGTTAAGCAGAAAGGGTCTTTGGGACAACACTAGTTTCTGATCGCCTAAAAATCAATCATATGAGGTCAACTAAGTTGATGATGGTACTTAAACATTTTTTTTAAATCCATATAAGCCTAGCGTCCTTTTTATGGGACATAAGCAAACAGTGCAGACCCAGACCAGACGCCGCTTAACACGGCGTCTCATCAGGGTCTCCATTGTTTGCTTACAGATTTTTCTTTTAAAATTTGAATACAAATGAAAAATACCACCCACCAACCCTTTAAACGGAAATTGACCGGGCCAATCGATAAGAGTGGAAAATTCCATTCGGCTTAAATGGGTTAAACATATAAGGGCGGCTACCTAGTGATTTTAAGTGTTATTTAAACTGGTTTCATTCATCATGATACCAACAAATGACAATAAATCCCCAATATCTAGAGAGCCACTCACCACATTGTGGCTTTAATATACAGTCATGTGCCAAATTAATGTCCTCAATATGGCCGCTGACGCTGGAAGTGCTTTTCAGTTGGTCACAAAGCACAAAAAGGCTCTTACCCGTGACAGAAAATATAATTTTAGAAAACAACTATGTATCAATGTCAAGTATTACGGTATGTACATGTTTACAATGTAAACACTGCTGCACAAGGGTCATAAGGGCCTATTGCATTTGAATAAAATTTATCCTATCTTTTCAATGTTAGAATTAAACATTTTTTGCGTTTTCTTTTCAATTTTTATCATTGCTTCTAACTTGAACGGCTGTACCTTCACTTTTTCGTCATTTGAAAATGTCGTATGCTTCTTACGTCTGCTGTGTATACTCAAGTGCACTTCAGACTAGATTTTTATTTCATGAAAACAAACACTATGAAACCTGATCAAACGGCTCACTTGTGGCATTTAATCTGGGTCTTCAATATTTGCCAAAGTACGCATTTAATCGTCTTGGTCATACAAATGAACTGGGTTCATATACATAAGTTTCATAATGCGTAAGAGTTTGAGAATGAATCAATGAGTCAACGAATTTTAACTGTGCAGTGACCTCAGCTCTAAGATACAGTAAAACCTGTTTTAAGCTGCCACTCAAAAATAGACAAAACAAAGATCTTAATGACAAATGGTAGCTTTACGAGTTCACTGTGTCTATTTGTGTTCTATCATATGAAATGAGCGTAAATAGCTGTCTTTAAAGTATTACATATACAATAAAACCTGTGTTAAACGGCCACTCAAAAAGAGACAAAACAAAGATCTTAATGACAAATGGTAGCTTAATGAAGGCCGAAAGTATTGCAGAATGCTCCCATTGGAGCATTCTGCAATACTTTTGACCTGCATTAAGCGATAATCGGTCTTAAAATAAAAGTGTTGGACTTCTTATTGAGTGGCCGCTTAAGACAGGGTTTACTGTATTGGTGAAAAAATCATAACAACGGACGAAGGGACAGAGTGTAAACAGCAAAGCGACATGTCGTGATCTGCCCTACTATACGAATGTCGGGTCATCCCACTGAGGACATTGTTGGGTCAGTAACCATTACATCTAACAAATACGTTCAGTTAAAATAAAGTATATTGACTGTCTCAAAAGAGTTTAATCAGCCACAACAAGTCAACAATTGTACATGTGTTCTGTTATTGGGCAAGTAAAACAATGTAATGTCCGACAAGTCAATGACCTGTACCTGGATATTTAATTTAACAGCTAAATGCCCATTGTGAAAAATAATGCTGCTTCCAACAAGAATTATCCTGAGCTCTTACACCAAAACACCCTTGACTTGTATCAGCATTTTTTCTAGCTGGAGAAAATCGTGCCATCCTTTAACTTAACTATGCTTACATAACTTTCCAGTTGGGCAATATGTGTTGCAATGCTTTTAAAGTTTTAACTCATTCGCATGGCCGAGACGATTTATAAATATCAATATATGTGCCACGACATGTGATTTCCAACAATGTGGACAAGTGTAGACTCAGACGAGCCTATGTAGCCTCCCGTTAAGCTTAGAAACTCCAAAAATTGTTCAGTCAGTAGCTTAACACTCATCGAATATTCAAGCGACCAGCAAGGGCTGTGATCAGACTGCACGTATGCGCAGGCTGATCTGAGGCTTTGCTGTTCGCACATTCCACATTGTTGGAAATCTCATGTGCGCTCAGATATTAACATGCCAATATTTCTACGCGTAAACAGGTATGAAAACGCTCATGACTCAATGAAGACCATGACCTAAAACTTGGATCGGAGGTTGGTGCCTGACCTGGTCCAACGGCTTTCAGTGGCTAAATGTACTATTAGCCATTCTCTTTGTTTTATTAAAGTTAATTTTCGATTGGTTTGTTATTTGTACAGGATGATGCACTTAGAAATCTCGAAGCTTAGAAATGTTTGGTTCGAACAGCTGAAACTTTGGACAATTAGATATATTTAAGGGGATATATCTTTCAAAAGCTCTTACTTGCATGAAATTTTCCCTACACATATAAATATCAAGGAGACGTATACCTTTGGCCACATTGTTGTGTGAACAAATTATACATCTCACATAAATCACTTTACGCCCCAACATACAGCTTTTGGGCAATCGGCAGCATGCTTATCAGTCTTTTTAGAGTTATTTCCTGGTTTGATACCGTTTGCAAAATTGTGATCTTTAGAGAAAACCATATGCATGGACATGAACTACAATTCAAGTATCTGACTACAATATATAGTAGTATTTTGACCCAAATATATGTATTTCTGGTATTATTTACAGATTTTCATTTTGACCTTGAAAAGTTCATGAGCAAAAATTGTAATTATATATTTTTCTAACAGAAATTTGTACATTTGGGCGAAAAAACATTTTTTGTGTATACAGGAAAAATTTCATGCAAATAAGAGCTTTTGAAAGATAAATCTCCTTAAGTTCCCAGTGGTGGTTCGTCTGCTGTAAGGTTTTGTCTTCTGTTATGAGTATTTTGTGGTGTTTTATCAATTTATTAACCAGGGACATCAAGTGAGTATGACCACACACCGGGTAGGCGGCAATCGAAAACGCTCTTTACAATCGACGAACGCGGATAAAAAATCGCTAGAAACAGTGCTTTCGATTGCCATTTGTCGCCAATCAGGCGACAAATGGCAATCAAAAACTCTGTTTCTAACGATTTTTGATCTACGTCCATCGATGGTATTAACTTTTTCGATTGCCGCCTACCCGGTGTGGACCAGGTTCTGTAACAATCATAGATCGCAAACCAACCCATGGCACCGTGATGAAGAGATGTTAGACGAAGACAAACACAACACACATATAAAAGCAAAAACCTTTATTTCACACTATGTCAACATATTTTAACACAAGGACATATAATTTAAATGAATCATGCACATGTAAGACATAATATAATGACCGTCTCTTTAATTCCTAATAAATAAAGTTTAAACTTTTTACACTACAAATCTTATTTAAAGTGATAAGAATAATATAAATTCGAATAGAGGTTGTAGCCAAATGCTGCAATCAACCATGTTATCAAGAGCAGGAACGATTGCCCCACCCCCCCCCCCCCCCCCCCCCAAAAAAAAAAAAAAAAAAAGACTCACACAAAAGCAAGGACACAAAGTGCAAGTCAACCATCAACCCAGCTACTACATTCCAAACGAAAGGTCCGCCAGACCCGAAAAGACACAATAAAGTGCAAAACAGAAGTCGTATAAAAATGTACATTACCAGATTATGTCTAAATTTCAGACTTGTTTTTTTCTCTTCTCCACCTTTTTTTTTAAAAAAAAAAATAACTTCTTTTTTATATCAAATGAGAGACGAAGAGCCATTGCGTTTGATTATGTCGAAATTTCTGACTTCTTTTACTATCAAATGCAAAATTAAGAGTTATTCCTTTTATGCAGCTCGACGAAATATATTAAAAGGGGTGGGGGACAAAGAAAAAAAGAATGAAACGAAAAACATGGGGATTTAAAAAACAAAACATTATGACTCTATAAAATTTACGTGCTTAAATGTATATGCCTTAATCAAAATGGTGAATTCCCTGACCGCAAAATCATGATGATTAACAAAAAATAATACAAGCACATATGAGCCGCGACATGATATTTCCAACAATGTGGCATGTGCGACCAGCAGAGGCTCAGACCAGCCTGCGCATACGCGCAGTCTGATCAGAGCCTTTGCTAGTCGCTTGAATATTCTTTGAATATTGACCTACTAACTGAACATCATTTGGAGTTTCTAAGCTTAAAAGGATGCATCACAGGCTTGCTTGAGTCTATTCATGTCAAAATGCCACATTGTTGGAAATCACATGTCGCGGCTCATCATTATGACAAAAGGTTGCTCTTATAATGTTGTTTGTGTTTATGTCATCTCTTGTAACTGAGCTCGCACCTGTTACATACCTTCATACATTGATATCGTATTAATTACCTCTGCATGCAGATCTAGTAATTGACCTTATTGCACCTTTTGAGTGATATTCCAATGTTTTACAACAAATATCTCACAATGCACAAAGTGCACATGCATGCTGGTGCAATAAGGCAGTTATTGTATTGTTTTGTGTAAGAACGGGAGATAAGCCACTCGCTAAAGCACGTGGATTATCCTCCCGTACATACGCACAGACCATACAATAACTTACTTAATGCGCATGTATATTAAACCATTACTCCATATTAACGTCTTTTGACGCCTTTGAAATATCATGTTTTTGGAAATATTGTGGAAAATGGAGTATTTGATCCAGGAGCAAGTACTCCATTTCCATAATATTTTCAAAAGTATTAAAAACTTAGCTTAATTTTTTCTTGATTTTTTTTTAAATGTTGTCTAAAAATAGAAAACGATGTCATTATCTAAAAATAGCCTATGGAGTAAAGGGGTTAAGTCAATTCACCGATGCGTTTATATCTCAGCATGCAAACATGAAGCGCAGGACTGCCTGAGCCGATATGATATGTACCAAAATCACTACTGCTGGCTCAGTTTCGGAACTCTTGTAAACTGGACGACTCATAAGTGGGGCTTGCAAGCAAATCAACCTTAATTAAGCTTGCTGAGCTAGGCATACTAGTTAAAATACACAAGAGTATATATTCTATATATACTGAAACAATAAAGTTATGTCCGCTTGACGTTTATGTCTGTCAGTTCCAAATGTATGAACGCATTTCATTCATATTTTCATATTACCAACTCTGATCATTTAAAAAACGTTTTGCACCTAAGAGACATTCATTTGATAATCAGTAGAGCGGCTGACAAAGCAACGAACACAAGTACCCTTAAAATCAAAAGTCACAACATCAATAGCTTGTGTGTCCGTCATAATCCCGAACCGTTTAAGCACATTTAAACATCACTGAGCAAACTTTCTAGTAAGATGTTATGTGTGTTAGTTGTATGCATTGCTTTTACGACCACAGCCATAAGTCTGTAATATACTCTGACGTCACAAAATATCGATCACGAGCGTGCTTGGAAACCCTCAAAAAATTCACTTTTGGTCCAGCATTTTGATAATCAACAGAATCGAACAAATTTGTTCTTGTTTTCGTCATAACAAGCATTTCAACATTAATTAAGACTAATCAGCATCAAAACAATTGATAATGGAAATGCTCTGATGATTTTGCAGTAAGGGGTGGGGTATAAAACACAGATTTAGTAAACCTTTGATGCCCGACATCAGCCATAGTTTTTGTTTTTTTCTTTTGTGTAATTGTTGTCATAAACAAACACAACAAATTAAAACGAAAACGGTCTCAAAATGATGTTAGGTTAAGGAGATTTGGCAGTTCTTGGATTGTTATTTATTTAATCCAAAGGGAGGTAATTTCAGTTAATTTCGTAAATTAAAGATTTTGAATTGCAATATTGCTCGTTCAGTAAGTCGACTTGGGACTTTTAGATGTTTTTTCATCGTCGGACGTTTCTGGCTGCCATTTAACGTAAAACCTTTCACGTTTTGTTCATTAACTTCCTGATGATAATGGAAAAAGCTGTGTGCACATAAGGTTCAATAACTCTTCAACATAAGAAGATGAAAATAAAATAATAACCAATTTTTGTGTGTCCGACGTTTGATAAACATTTTAATGTTATTTTTGTTGCAACATCTTAACTGGATCGAAAGATACAGTACCATGAAAATCGGACGTTTCATTTTTGTTTGAGTATATTTTCTACTTTCTCTCGAAAGACTAAGCGAATGTAATATGGTACCTTTACAGATTTGTGCCATGAGGCATTTTCTGGTGTGCACGCGCGTGTGTGTGTGTGTGTGTGTGTGTGTGTGTGTGTGTGTGTGTGTGTGTGTGTGTGTGTGTGTGTTGTAGTTGTAGTTGTTGCATTTTTTGGTACTTAGAAAGCACTCGTGATCACTAATTCAAGAAAACTGCGCGTTTCATAAATTTTGATAGTTGATAGAGCAACAAGAACATAGGGTCTATTAAAATAAAACTATTTTACATAAAAAACTCATAGTCAGCGAGAGTCGACGTAATAGTTGTTATTAACACTGTATCACATTGTTCTATTATTTGAAAGAATAATACTATCAATTGTAGAAGTAGCGTGTCTACATGGTATAATGTACATAGATGATGTGCAAATTATCCCCCGCACGGGCAAACGATACGGACATACTTGTAATTCAAGCGTTTTACAAGTCTGAAATTTTGAAATATTTCGCAAGTCATACCCCCATTAAGGTGCAAAAGGATGGCAATCCGTTTACTAAATAGACAAAACAGCAACTGTTAGTTACTTCCTTGGGTATTTTTCTAGGTGCAGGTAATTGTGGTTCCGTATTGTAATCCAATTACCAATGACTCAGGTTTGAGTCCGGCTACCAGTCATTTGTCTCTTTGATCAGTGGCAATCACGCTTGCATAACATGAACACAAGAAAAAGATATTCCAAAATTTTGCTAAATACCCTTTTATGTGCGTAGAATGTACCAGGGTAAGAAAATATGTTAGGACGAATCATCCTTCCTCTATTTAGCGCTATTACAACCAGAAAGACAAAACTCGATAGACTGTTTGCCTTTCTGAGTGCAATATGGTTAGAATGGTTCTAATTAAATCAATGGGTTTCAGACAAGAAGTGTCCACTATTTGCAATGGAAACCCTCATTTGAACCTTCAGTTTTACTATATAAAAGCTATGTTTACGAAGATCCTTTTCTATTGGATTAGTAAATTATCTAAGATTAAAACTGTTTTATCCTTTACTACGGAAGCCTATATGTGACATTGTGTTTTGTGTTATGTTCTTTTTAACTTTTTACTTTTGTATGTTGAGTTTTCTGTTTAGTGTTCAATGTTGCACATTTTAAACGGCGCAATTCACGAGGTAGAGCCAAGATGGAGAACAATAGAGGAAAGAAGACGAGAGTATAAGTATTTTAATTCATCCGTCGTAATGTTAGTTTTTATATATTTGAAATTGATGCAGCCGGTAACTATCACAGTCAAAAAAGTCTTCCGGAGGCTTTCGGTTTGATCATGCTACATACTGGGTTCTCACTTTATGAAAGTAGTCACATAGATCCATTACTATTCAATTAAAATACAGTTCGCCTGACTATAATAGTTCGATCCATTTATATCGACCCATTTAAATTGTTACAGAAATTAATTCTGAGATTTTTTTCTGTAGGTCTAGATCTGATAAAGTGCAATAGAAAATAAGATGTCTATCTATCTATCTATCTATCTATCTATCTAGCTACCTATCTATCTATCTATCTATCTATCTATCTATCTATCTTGAGGTTATCTGTCTGTCAGTCTGTCAGTCAGTTTAAATGCTGTTTTCAAACGTCACACCCACTGCCATATAAATTTCTTGGGTTTATCTACCTTTCTGTTTGCCTAAATGCATCTTTCTATCGTCTACCCCATACCCACAACCCCCCCCTCCACCCCGCCTACAAAATATGCTTGAGTTTATTCACCTGTTGGTCTGTCTGTCCGCCTGTCGGTCTCTCTTTCCGCCTGTCAGTCTGTCTGTTTTTCTGTCTGTATAAGAAAACAAGTAAGTATTACAAGGAAATTCCATAATCACAATGATGACGAGACACAGTGCACAGACAGTCACACGACAGGAAGAAAGCATTCAAAGTTAATCAGTAAGTTTTCTGGCTCTTTTCCTCAGCAAAATGACTGCAAAACTACATGTATAAAATCACTACGAACTTAACCAAAGAATTAGAAGAAAAAACAATAATCCCACACACAATGAGAGCAACAAGAAATAATGAATTAACAACAACATAATCAATGCCTTAGAACGGACAGCGGTCGAGATCACCAGGGAGGGGCTCTTCACCCTAGATTCTGCTATTGTACATAAAGCTGTTTTCCATTGCCTACCCTATACCCACCCACCACCCTATAAGTTTCTTGGGGTTATCTACATGTATGTCTGTCTGTCTGTCTGTCTGTCTTTCTACCAGCCTGCCTGCCTTCTTGCCCATCCGTCTGTCTGTCTGTCTGTCTAATGTGGTGTTGTGAACAGGCAATCGTTATATTGCAAAGCTATATGTGTACTTATATACTTTTTTTTATTCATTTGGCTTTTATTTTTGGCTCTTTTACTTCATCTTTTGTATTTTGCCTTTTGTGTTTTAAATTTTGTCTTCAGAGAGGTTTCTTTCCTTTTTTGTGCCTTTTGCGTTTTACATTTCAGCTTTTTGCTTTTGTCTTTTGTGTTTAAACTTTTGTATATTGTATTTTGACTTTGGGTTTTCGCATGCTAGTTCTATGATAAAAAGGCATTCCAGTACCCCTTCAAATTTTGGCAGCAGACAAACATACAGACAGAGAGACAATTGATAGCGTATCTGATATGGGAAGGCGGTGGAAATAGATTGCTAAATAGATACGTTTTGCATTTAATGCCATCTACTTTTCGATTGTACTTTATTCGACCTACAGAATAAATAAATTGTGACTATTAAAATGAGTCAAACTGTCGTGTACAGAATTGTCATAGATCTATTAGAATATTTTCACAGATAGTATGGTTGAACTGAAAACCTACATTATACTTATTGGACTGAGATATTCACCAGCTGCATCAATTTCAAATGTAAAAAAACGTTACACAGGATGCATCAAAATACTTGTACTTTTGACTTTCTTACCTTTTTATTTCAATCTTGGTTCTACCCCTATGAATTGTGTTGTTTAAAATGATCTACAACATCATACACAAAACATACATATGTATGCACGTTCATATATGAGCCACGTCATAAGAAAACCTGCATTTTGAAATGTGAGAACAAAAAGGCACTGATTAGACGTGTCCTGACATGCTGGTCAACCCAATTTTTGAAGTTTAAACCATATTTTAAGATTCTAACAACCTATAGAGCCAATGCTAAAAATCCGTGATATATCAAATGAGAAAGACGCGCGCTAGCTGACGTCATTTGTTACTGCAAAATGATGTCAGTCATGGCGTTAGGCGGTGTACCGTCGTTTAACGCTGGAAAGGCGTAACTTATACATGTGAATATATACGACACGATCCAACTATTGGCAGGATTCCCTCAGTGCAATGGCGAAAAGTTTGAAGAAGGTGAAGACTTCAAATATATTTTTCGTCGTTTATTGTGTGTTAAAATCGAGATAGATCAGCTCTATTGCGTGATTTGTTGAGTAATAATTTACTGTTTGTCGGTTAGCTGTACGAAGATAAATCACTCGTGCTGTGCGCTCAAGATTTGATCTTCTTTACAACTGACCTAAAACAGTGAATTATTACTCAACAATTCACTGCTAGAGCTGATCTATTTCTTAATTATAGCAAGTTTTTGAAGCTTAGAAGGTCAATTTGAGCCCAACATAGAAAGTTGGAAAAATCGAAATTCGAAAACGAGATGTCTAGCGATAAGGTTAATTGTCACTGTTTCAATGCTTTATCAGTTTCCCAGTAGACGCACAGCTGATCTGCGCTTTAGTTTTCTGTAGGTGTAAAAATGGAAATTCAATTCATTTTGTATTGGACATCTCTTTGATTAGTTCGTTTTTCTATATAAACATTTATTTGTCGATAGCTACACAGCCAAATTTGTAATGGACCTGTTAGAAATCCGCAAAGCCAGGTTTTCTCATGATGAGGCTCATATGTCAAAGATAATACAATGCAACTACTCATATTTGGCGTGAAACTGCTGGTCCCAATTTACTTTTATTTTACAAGAATAACAAAAATAATGCAGGTACACTGAACGACTAAAAAACCTGGTACTAACGACTGAAGTAAACCAGGCACTTTTTGTTTGTCTCTAACTTGTAAAGAACAAGTCCTAAGGCAAAAAGTAAAAGTTTATTTAAATAAAAGAGCATCAAATGTGATTTTTATTTTAATTCATGCCACCATTAAAATGCCGTTAAGTATCTGCTCGACATGCTGAACTGGCTAGCACATTAAATCAGTGACCTTGGCCTATATTTTACAAGCTCCAATGGCTAGTATTTTTATATTTGTATGTCAACCCTTGTGCTCTCATCAACCATAATGCTTAACACTATCAAACATAAGGCATTAGGCATCCCCTCAACATCTTGAGTCAGCACCCATCTTAATCTGATGACTTCGACTTAAATTTCAAGCTCCATTGACATTGTCATTTTATGTCCACTTTCAGGATCTCGTTAATTATTGTGTCTACAACCACCAAAGAGTGCATAAGGCATCTCATCAAAACCCTGTGTTGGTTCAGAGACATTGACCTAAACTGAAATCAAGTTCTAATTGGTCAACACATTGACCCACGACCTATATCTAATGCTTTATTAATAAAGACCCAATGACTTTGTCTCTCTTCCCCCAGCGGATGCAGCACCAACTTCCATGGAATTCTTGTTCTTTGTCAAAACACCCCAATTTCATGTATGTTAATTACTTGTTGTGGCTAAGTAGCCAAAGTGCATTGCGTCAAAGTCAGAATTCCAAAAACATTTCTGCCAAGCCATCTATGTTTTTCTTAATTTAATTTGAAATCACACGTTCATCTCATCAAAATTTCAAGTAATGTAAATTGAACCTTGAAGAAATCTGTATTAACTTAATTCAGAATGAAGATTTCATACATCTAAATAAACCAAATATTTATTTGCTTGGAAATTAAGGAAAGTAATGTCCGGAACGGATACAATTAGTTTCTAAACCCTGCCCATAAAACCACAAGGTAAAAGAGTCACAACGAGATTGATGGGAGTAAACAAATGACATATGTTGAACCAAGAAAGCAGAATTTTTCAAACAGGTGGTGACTCTGAATTCAAACGTAACTGAATAAAAATTACAGCTTAAATAGGACAATGAAATGATAACACAGAACAGCAAGTAACCACAGCAAAGCATCAACATGGAACGGTCAGTAATGCGTTACTAGTGGATTTAAGTTAACATTACGAGGGTTGAGTCCTAATCCTCACTTTCGATGTGGTTCTAAAACATGCATTTTGATGGCCCAGGTGGAGGTTTCCAACTCATCAATAAATCAACACAGACAACAAAGGAATCATAGGTAAAACCATGGTGAGTTAACAGAAACAACGCGTACTTTGACATTTCACATCGCCATTGGATTACTGGAAGAAATGAAAGTCAAAGTTGAATCCTGGTGAGCCAACACACAGCGTACGTGTAACGGTTAATTTGTGCAACAACTATTGCTAATTTCATATGTTAAGTAAATACAAGTTTTTAAAAATAAAATTAATTAGGAGTACATTTCGTTGCTCTTCTATGGATGATGTAAAAGCTTCAATGCTTCATGTGTCTGACATGTGTCTGCAATGCAAAGTAGGAAAGGGGGGAAAGGTCTTGATTCGATACAATCAATTACATTATAAATACATTAAAAACATTAAATACAGGAGAGCCAAGAAGTCAGCCCTTTCTTAGCAGGTGACCACAAGACTGCATGACACAAACAAGACTATATAGCAAAGTCAAACACATAAAAAAGATCCACAAAAGAAATACCACCTTGGAATGGTCAGTAAGAAAACTACTGTAGGGTTTAAACTAGATTCACGGCACCAACCTCACCCTTAATTCTGATGTGGATCAAGACACATATATGTTTGGTTCGCATGAAAGAGTCCTACTTTATCTATGACTCGTCTCCAAGTACATACAAATCAAGATACAAAAAGGAGACAAAACAAAGATAAGGACTCAACAGAACATATATCTGAATACCGTAGCAAAAGAAATCAAACAGTTAAACCCTGGCGGGCCTGACAGCAGACACAGTATCAGGCCCAAACCCTCTAATTTATAGATAATTTGGAACCGTAAAAGCAAACCTCTTAATTTTCTACCACCACTGTCATCATATTAGGGAAATCTACTGCAGGTGTAATTAGTTAATAGAACTTGTGTTCACTGGTACATGTGTATAAAGCAATACGTGAGTGTTTCAGAGTTTTTTCAGTAGGTCTTTAAGTCCAATTAACAAACTCACTGACGTTTCAAAACCAGTTCTTGGGTTTTATTAGGCTCAGTATCGCCAGAAATTCATTTAAACACGACTTCTTATTATACATTTCTTAACATGTTACATCAACTTGATCTACCAGTTTTCCAAACTCTATGTGACTATTGAGTATAGTATACCAGGCTATCCATTTTGTATATCAACATTTTCTCTGCGCTCTTATTGAATAGAGATTCCAGTTTTACACAAGCTAAGAAGCCACAATGAGCGCTAAACATTCTTTGTGTTTTAACAACGCCAGCAACTAGGACACATATTTGGCCAGTAAAATATATCTAAGTAAGAATGATGGCAAAGATCAGGAAACGATACAATCAAGTACCACACCTGACCCAGGATACCACATGGGAAAGTAACAAAAACACAATTAAACATCACAAACAAGAGCCATGAGGTCAGCCCTTTCCCAGCAGGTGACCACACGGCAGCAATAAACAGACGAGAAAGCATGACAAAAACAGGCCATAAATAACACAAATGATCCACAAAAGAAGTACCGCCTTGGAAACGTCAGTAAAATATTTTACTCAAGCGCTTAAACCTGTTCCATAGTGCCAACCTCACCCTTAGTTCAGATGTGGATCAAGACACATAGATGTTTCAAACCCCAGTGGCCTCGGCTGCTGTCTGTTCTGAAGTGGTGCTTCTGTTGTTGATGATTCATTGTTTGTTGTTGCTCCCATTGTTTTGGGTCTTTGTTTTATAGTTTACTTGTTATTGTCCTTTCTAGTTTGTTGTCATCTTGCTGAGGTATAGAGAGCTGGTTGCTTTACTTTAATTATGTTGTTGTGTGGCTGTCAGTGTTCTTTGTATCTTCCCCTCTGGTGTCATGGGTTAGTCTATGGTCCATGCTTGTGGCATTTCTTGGCCATACTCATCTGTTTAGGGTGCTTCTATCTAGTTTTGCTTAACGAGATCAATAAAACAGAGTCAGACACATTCAACATAAAATGGGGTTAGTGTCTTGAAATTATCTTGTATCTCTCAGGTCTTTAAAAGGCGTATCAAGCAAAGTAACCCCTGGCGCCTCAGCGTTTCCCGCCATGGCTTTATTCGCTGATTGGAAACACAGTTTCAGTACATGAAGATGTCAAATCCAACAACTGAGTCTGCAGCTGTGTGTCTAAAAGGGGTTCCAGAAGCACACTTCCTTGTGCCTAGGTCACAACATAGATCATCTGGTGCTATCTAGAATAGTTCAAAACATTTAAATATGAGATGGGTTCTGAATGCTAAAGTCGCTGTTGTGGTTTTTTTTTGTTTGTTTAGGATACATATTAATTGTCGTCTACATAATGTAAATCAATGATGCACAAATTTAATAATTTGTCAAAATATACCAGAATTAATTGTACTCTAGATTGGCCATTCATTGGAGGGAGGTATGATGGAACAAAATTAACAACTCCACACTGTTTAGCAAGATGACCACATTAATCTTGCAGAGACATGATTTAACCGAAAATAAAATGATTAATTATGAATATTATTAATTATTAATAGTAAAACATTTTGGGTGCACAATATATGTTTTTCTGCGGTGCGTTTTGTTGACTTGTTTCACATAATATACATGCAATTAAACACATATTTAAGTTGTTTTTTTAGAAAAGAACAGCTGATTTAATATCAGTGAAACTACCAAATTTTAAGGTTCTCATAGGTACAATTATTGCATTTTATGGTAAAACCAAAGATCCCCAGTAGGACACACTGCGCTCACAAACAGTGATTGAGTACAATTTAGCTATTTCCAGAAATACAGATACACTCATAGATAGATAGATTAATATATGGATCAAACATCGTTTTAAACAACATAATTCATGGGGGTAGAACCAAGATGGAAGTAAAAAAAGGTAAGAAAGACAAAGGTAAAAGCATTTTAATGCATCCTGTGTAACGTTTTTTATTTACATTTGAAATCGATGCAACGGGTAATTATCTAAGTCCAATAAGTCTACTGTAGGTTTTCTGTTCAACCATACTATCTGTGAAAGTATTCAAATAGATCTATGTAAATTCTGTACACGACAGTTTGACTCATTTTAATAGTCACAATTTATTTATTCTGTAGGTCGAATAAAGTGCAATCGAAAATTAGATGGCATTGAATGCAAAACGTATCTTTCTATCAATCTATTTCCTCCGCCTTCCCATATCGGATACGCTATCAATTGTCTCTCTGTCTGTATGTTTGTCTGTTTCCAAAATTTGAAGGGGTACTGGAATGCCTTTTTATCATAGAACTAGCATGCGAAAACCAAAAGTCAAAATACAATATACAAAAGTTTAAGCACAAAAGACAAAAGTAAAAAGCTGAAAGTTAAAACGCAAAAGGCAAAAGACAATACAGGAGAAGAAACCTTTCTGAAAACAAAATTTAAAACACAAAAGGCAAAATACAAAATATGAAGTAAAAGGGCCAAAGATAAAAGTCAAATGAATAAAAAAAGTAAATAAGTACACATATAGCTTTGAACTATAACGATTGTCTGTTCACGCCACCACATTAGACAGAACGACAGACAGATAGACAGGCAGACGGACAGACAGGCAGGCAAGCAGGCAGACAGGCAGGCAGGTAGAAAGACAGACATACAGACAGACAGACAGACAGACAGACAGACAGACATGTAGATAACCCAAGAAACTTATAGGGTGGTGGGTGGGTATAGTGTAGGCAATGGAAACAGCTTTATGTACAATAGCAGAATCTAGGGTGAAGAGCCCCTCCCTGGTGATCTCGACCACTGTCCGTTCTAAGGCATTGATTATGTTGTTGTTAATACATTATTTCTTGTTGCTCTCAATGTGTGTCGGATTATTGTTTTGTATTCTAATTATGTGGTGAAGTGCGTAGTGATTTTATTCATGTAGTTTTGCAGTCATTTTGCTGAGGTAAAGAGCCAGAAAACTTACTGATTAACTGTAACGTGTGACTGTCTGTGTACTGTGTCTCGTCATCATAGTGATTATGGAATTTCCTTGTAATACTTTCTTGTTTTCTTATACAGCCAGAAAAACAGACAGACTGACATGCGGAAAGGCGGACAGACAGACCGACAGGTGAATAAACTCAAGCATTTTTGTAGGCGGAGGGGGGGGGGGGGGCTGCGGATATGAGGTAGACGGTATAAAAATACATTTAGGCAAACAGAAAGGTAGATCAACCCAAGAAATTTATATGGCAGTGGGTGTGACGTTTGAAAACAGCATTAAAACTGACTGACAGACTGACAGACAGATAACCTCAAGATAGATAGATAGATAGATAGATAGATAGATAGATAGATAGATAGATAGATAGATAGATAGATAGATAGATACGTTTTGTCTTTAATGCCATGGTATTTTCTATTGCGCTGTATCAGATTTAGACCAATAGAATAAAATCTCAAAATTAATTTCTGTAACAGTTTCAGTGGATCGATATAAATGATCGAACTATTATAATCCGTCGAACTGTATTATATTGAATAGTACTGGGTCTATGTGATTACTTTCACAGTGAGAACCAAGTATGTAGCATAATCAAACCGAAAGCCTCAGGTAGAGTTTTTGACTGTGATAGTTACTGGCTGTATCGATTTCAAATATATAAAAACTAACATTACGACGGATGAATTAAAATACTTATACTCTTGTCTTTCTTTCCTTGTTTGTTCTCCATCTTGGCTCTACCTCGTGAAGTGCGCCGTTTAAAACGTGCAACATTGTACACAAAACAGAAAAGTCAATAGTTAAAACGCCGAAATCAAAAGGACATAACACAAAACACAATGTCACATATAGGCTTCCGTACTTTACCTATATTAACACTCCTTCTCGCACTGCACAAACTCATCTCACCACCTTTTCTATCACTTTGTTTCAACTAACCCCCTCAAAACTTGGTATTCCGGAATACCCGTCTGACGTCCCCCTCGGGGGTTAAGACGTAATGGAAGATAGATGGATAGATAAAACTGCATTGTCAGTATTATGTAATTATACACAGTGGCATATTGCTCACAGATTGTCATTTTTACAAATAATCTGCAAGATTAAATCGTCACTTGGTACTTTTATAGATACGACAATGTTAGCCTAACCTTTCATTTCTCTATAATTACTTTGAAAGAAAACATTCAAGAAAGGAACTCTGTCACGATTTACAAGTATAACTGCAACAGCAGTAAGTCTATAACAAGTGTAAGCTTTTATAAAAAAAAAAACTTGGTCTACGCTAAATATATTATATATATTAAAATGCTATGCATTTAAGCATAGGGAACATATGCAACCTAAAGTTAGTTCTTAATTAAAAACTGTGTAAATAAAGTAAGAAAGATGGCAAAGATCAGGAAACGATACAATCAAGTGCCACACCTGACCCAGGTCACCACATGGGAAAGTGACAAAAATACAATAAACATCACCAACAAGAGCCAAAACGTCAATCCTTACCCAGCAGGTGACCACAGGGCAGCAATGAACAGAAGCGAAAGCATGAGAAACACGAGACGTAAATAACACGAATGATCCACAAAGCTTGCTGACCATAACAATCTTTCACTCTATTTCATACAATCGAACCTATTGTTATAACACTGTGTGATAAATCTTTTCTTATTCATACCTTCTACCGTTCCCACATATTGTACAGCATCTTTTTTTTATTAATTTATGTTTATTGCGTTTCTGTTTCTTTGATAATACAACGTTGAAAATTATATATATATTCTCAGAAAATTGGAACCACTGTTTGTACCAGAACTAAAGCAAGAAAAGAAGACGTGCTGAACAAGAGAAGGACCTTCATTAAGCTACCATTTGTCATTAAGATCTTTGTTTTGTCTATTTTTGAGTGGCCGTATTACACAGGTCCAGTTTTACTGTAGTTATTTCATGTTTCTCCCGTTTGTACTCATACGTGGAGATTAATAGCGTGTGGATTATCTTCTGTACATGCTGACAACCATGTCATAAATTATGTTGTGAGCACACGTTAGATAACGTCCGTTACAACAATGCAAATTTTCATTGAGATAAACGAACTTTGAAAGCGATCAAATTGCATTTAAAAGGTCATATGATAAACAGATTCTTACATTCGTGATCATTTCATTTCGAATGTAATAAACTCGCCGAAGGCTCGTATAATAAATTCCATATAAAATGATTACTCGTGTAAGATCCTCTATTTTATAACACCAACATCAGTGTAGACGTTGTCCATTGTTACATATATCACACTTTAGTTGGTAAGATTTGGTATTGTTAATGATTACAAGGACGGATAACTCCAGATAATCAATGGTAAGATGTCAGCACTTTTCAAAATAGTTCTTTTCAGCAATCTCTGTTGGATGAAAATAACTGGTGGGTTCCTGCATTTGTCATCTATTCTAATTAGAGCTCATTTGACGTATATATTGAGCCACGACATGAGATTTCCAACAATGTTGTAGGTGCCACCAGCAAAGCCTCAGATCAGCCTACGCATACGCGCAGTCTGATCAGTGCATATGTTAGTCGCTTGAATATTCTATTAGTGTTAAGCTACTGAATGAACATCATTTGGAGCGTCTTAGCTTAAAAGGAGGCTTAACAGGCTCGTCTGAGGCTACATTTGTCAAAATGCCATATGCTGGAAATCACATGTCGCAGCTCAATTATTAGTAGCTATTGGATTCCAAATGGCAGGAGTGTTTCTTTCTATTTGTACATGTATACAGTACTTTCTGCTTACTTCTATATATTCGCCATGACTCAGAGTTTTATAACATCATGTACAGGGTGCACCAAAAAGACGTATGCCAATGAATCCGCAACAGAGTTTTATAAACTCAGGTCCAGAGTGCACCAAAAAGACATATAAATTTTCATGAATCCGCAACAGAGTTTTATACACGCCAGGGGCGGATTAAGGATTTCTGGAAAGGGGGTCCATATGTATAAAGATGTGGGGTTTCGCTTTGCTGATTTTATCTCATTTTCTTAAATATCCCATGAAAATGATATAATTTTGTCTCATTGAGACCAAATTATTCCTTTTTCATTGGATATTTAAAAACAGGGGCGGGCCGGGGGTTCGAGCGAGCCCCCTGGACCCCCTATGGACCCGTAACTACACGCTAAAACTTGCCCTGCTGAGTATTCTAGTTAGCCCATATTCATAATTCTATTGACCTTGGTTCACTGGTTGAGGGTCTTCGACCCATCTCAGCAGATCTGAAACTTGAGTTCATTCTCAGACTCAAAATAAAGCACAATGATTGGCTGCTTGCGGACACGTGTCCGCAAGCAGCCAATAAATGCGCTTTATTTGAATCTGAGAATGAACTCAAGTTTTATAACCTCGAGGCCTGGCAGGACCTAGAGGATATACCCTGGTTCAGCCGGGCTAGTGCTAAAGATTAAATCTTTAAACCTGTGTTACGTCACCAATCACGCCATATTTGATCTTTTTCACGCCGTTAAACCACATTTAAGTACGGTTCCTTTGGGCAGTGCTGCACGTTAGGTGGTGTCTTGTTATAATCTAATGAACCACAAAGGCTCGGCCAAAAGTTACGTTTGTTTTACACAAAGAAATAAACTCTTCAAAATACGTTAAGCCCCATGTCACTTTTTTACATAGTCATAATGTTAAATTCCCAAAGTTTAGTTGTTTATTTCAAAAATATCGATGGTAGTTGAAAATTCTAATTCCACCCAAGTTTTACAACAATGTCTTAGGTGTAATTACACAAATATTGAATTGAAAATATCAATTTTCTTTGGGTATGTGCTAAATTTTCCAAGAGTATCTAATTTTTGGCCAATTTTACTATAGGAATGATAGGGAACAAAATGGGACATTTACTGGAATGTGTGGAGCTCTATGGAAAACTTATCAATAAATCTGAAATCTAGCGTATATTGAGAGGAAACATCGCTGCTACTTCGCTGAAAATGTTATTGAAAAATCTGTATTCAGTAAAATGTTATGATAAATTAAACATGAATGTATTAACATTAAGTCTATGGGAAAATTTCTGGTGGGGCTTAATTTATTTTGACCAGTTTAGTTTGTGTTATCGTATTAGCTCAGCCAATAGAAACATTTAAATCCATTACGTCAAAAGTCATATTACAAGAGTGATCTTGCAGCCTTTTTTTCAAGTGCATATATACCTATACAGACTGCTGACACCCTCGCAGTTATTTCGGGTAAGTTTACTTTGTAAAACACAGTAATAACCAATGCGGTAAAAACACATCGAACTCGAGCCAGGACCTCGCAAACTGAAAGCCAATGCGTCACAGTGAGTCATATTCCGAAAATACAGGGAACCAAGGCAGATATTCATACGGTCTGTTCACGCCCCATAACACTGGCTCTTTCTGCCAGGACCTACATTTATACGCCCAAAGGACCAGAATAAAAAGGAAACATCAACACTATTAGATAATAATATCGGTGTTCAGGGAAAAATATACCCAAGTATATAGAGCAATATGACATCTATTGCGATCTCAAAATAATTTGTAGGTTACTTCCTAAGGTACGTATTATGACTGGCATCGTATAGAAGAAATGAATATGACATAACAGTTTATATGCAGATTGCCAAATGCAAATCCTCGTCGGTTGCGAAGTCTAAAATATGCGGAGTTGCTACTTTCTAATGAGCTGTGATTTGTTCGCAACGTTGTTGAAACAACGAAGTGTCTCTTACGTGTGACCATATAAGGAAATATTACTATTGTTAATATCCATTTCATCTGATATAGAAAACCTGAATCCGCTAGACCAACAAAGTAAATATATTCACTCATCTGCGATTAAGCCTATTAAGATTTTCACCATGATATATACAAACACAAGGTTAGCTTTTAAAAAAGCTTAGAACCATCGCATGGCGTTTTACAGTTATTATTAAAGAAGAACTTTTGTAGTGTTTTAATATTGCATTTGCTGAAGCCACTCTTTTCAGTGTTTCAAGCTCTGGGTATTTTTGTTTTAGTTAACGATTTGTACATAGGTGATCCATTGAAAGCAAATAAAAGACAGGAAATAAGCAAGTTCCAGTAAGACTCTGCTCATGAACACACTGAATAATGGTCGAGTTAACCCCCTCCCCAGCAGTATGTATTAGGTCATTCAACCGTATTCCGCAAACGAAGTCAATGCACATAATGTCTAGGGGGCATATTGAAACTGACCCATCTAGTTATTTCGTCACATTTAGTCTAGAATATTCGAAGGGCCCATGTTTGTTTGGGATTCTAGCTCAGTGGTAAGATCTCTAATAGGCCTTTTCGCTTTTAGAAGCAATCCAGTATCCAAAGTATATCAACATCGCTCACGCAATGGTGGAATTTTGGAAGTAGCTTGGTCGGCGGGGAGTCTGAGAAAGAACAGTAAAAGACACTGCTGCTGGGGAGTTAACACCCGATTCATTTCCGCAACTTGCTAATGAAACAGGCCCGAATCGAACACGCGCCCAATGGAAGTTTACTAACGTATATCACCATCGCTGATGCGATGGTGATTAATGCTCAGGTAGAAAATGTTGGTACCTGGTATTTTGTCTGAATACATACCAAATGTGCGCAGTACGAGGGTCAAAATGGCACTTACTCGCTTATCTGAGTTTTAGGTGGTCATGTTTTAATTGTATGTTTTAGAAATTAGACTGGAGGGCAGTGACTGCCAACTGCCTTAAATGTGAACGATTTTAAAAGATATTAAGCCACATATACTGAACCACACTTCTAACGCAAAATCAAACTGAACCTTAAATATAACACATATTTTTTCATTCATTATAACGCAATTTTATCAAAAATTAAAACACTAATTTATAAAAATGAAAGTAGAACTTCATCAGTCAATCCTTCTCTTTTAATCATAACCTGATTGGGTGAAAGTTTCTGCCATAGCCCCTGGAAGGTAGAATGATTTCGGCAAGACCTCGTATATTAATTAAAGTTACAATCCTGAAAAATTTTGCGTTGAAAGTGTGGGTCAGTATATAAGAATAAATAAGTTATGTATGCTACTAAGCCACCTGCGGCCAACATCAATGAATGCATCTTATCTTAAAGAACAATAATAAATATAGTCTAAAGGTGGGTATCAAAATAATTTCCAAAACATAAGTGAGTATGACCAAGAAATGCCACAATCACACACAGCAGACCAACCTATGACACTGTGAGGAAGAGACATAGACCACTAACAGCCATAACCACATGACACCACGTTTCTTTACAAATGGACGATTGATGCATCTTCAACAATAATTTGCTTTGTAAGCTTTTTTGCTGATAAACTGTGGGAAATAAATATATATTATCATCATTTAGAAACACTGAATACATCTATAATTGGGTTACTCCAATTACCAACATCCTCTAGCCTTGGACTCTACACCCTTGGTTTATTATATTTCACAGCTGTAACACAAATATTGACACATCTAAAGTATTTAGTGTTAACCCTGAAAGTGTAGTTATATACATGTATATACTTTTGAGAAAAAAGTCGCATATATTACTATTTGTCTTGTCTATCCATCCACCTGTCCATCAATTCATAAATCTGTCCATGCATCCTTTTATCTATCTGTGGTCTCGTTTGCTCTCTGTTCTAAGGCCGTGATTGCATTGCTTATCGTTGCTCCCATTAGGTTTAGGGTTTTTGTTGGGCCCTTGTTCTGTGGAGTGGTTCTGGGTGTCCTTTCTAGGTTAGCAATCATCTTGCTGCAGAAGATGGAGAGCTGGTTGTTTGTTTTAAATTTAGTTGTGGCTGTCTCTGTTTTTGTCTCTTACTGACGGTGCTGTGGGTTGGTCTGCAGTCTGTGATTGTGTCGTTTTCTGGTCATATACACACTTTCATTTTTGCTTGCTATTATGCGAAATCCTCTTTCTTTTTTTGCTTAAGGTGTTCATATGTGGCACAATGATTGCCTATGGTTAGTAAATTAAAAGATAGCTTTCAGATCTCTGATATAACCTTGGAGTCAAAGGACAATGTAAAATATACTTAAAATCGTAATGCAAACTTCTCTTGCTATTTTCGATGGTGTGTCTTCATATTTAGCGGACCGACACAACACAATGATTGTCCATGGTGTTTAGATGACGTCAAATGTTTCAGATTACTGTATGGCAATCGAGAGAAAGGTCAATGTAAATATACTATTGCTCGTAATGCAAACTCCTCTTTCAATTTTCGATGATGGGTCTTCATATTTAGCTGACCCATAAAACACAATGATTGTTCATGGTGTGTAGATGCCGTCAAATGTTTAATAAGATAGATTACCGATATGACCATCGAGGTAATGGTCAAGGTCAATATACTATTGCTCGTAATGCCAACTCCTCTTTTATTTTTTGATGGATGATGTTCATATTTGACACAATGATTGCCAATGATGTAAAATTGACCAAAAACAGTTTTGGATTGCCAATATGACCTTAGAGTCAAATGTCAAGGTCAAATATACTTAAAATGAGTCACGGTATGAGATTTCCAACAATGTGGTATGTGCGACCAGCAAAGCCTCAGATCAGCCTGCGCATACGCAAAGTCTGATCAGAGCCTTTCTTAGTCGCTTACAAATTCTATGAGTGTTAAGCTACTGACAGAACATCATTTGGAGTTTCTAAGCTTAAAAGGAGACTGCACAGGCTCGTCTGAGTCCACGCTTGTCAAAATGCCACATTGTTAGAAATTACGTGTCACGGCTCAAATATGTTTTACAGATTGTAACGTGAACTCCTCTTATTTTTTTTCCATGGAGGGTGCTCATATTTGGCACACTGTTTGCTTATAGTGTGCAGATGACAATGAAGGTCTCAGATCACCGATATGACCTTGGCATGGCACTGGAGTCAAATGTCAAGGTCATAATACTTGAATTTTGGTTGTATGGCTTGTAACGCAGATATCTCTTACATGTTTTGGTGTAGATGGTTCATACTTTGCACACTGATTGCCTAAGGTGTGTATATGTCAAAAATGAATGCTGCTATGATTTGCTGTAAGTGGTTCATATTTGGGACATTGATTGTCAATGATTTGTAGATGACAGCGACCCAAGTGACAGAAAAATGTTCTGACATCTTTTTTAGCCCTCAACTTATTTTCCAGAGGGTCCAGAAAACTATAATATTCCAGGGTTCCAGGAGAGGGGGTAAATCAAATTTGGCACCAAAATAATCCGTATGCTCAAACTAAGAAAATACATACCCAGACTTGATGTTATTGTTTACAACAATGTAAGTTACAGGGATAGGAAGTTTTGAAGCTCATATGCAGTACGTAAATCGAAAAGTCAGAAGTAATCCAAAACATTAAATGAGTGCTTGACTCGAGATCGAGGGTTTGCGAGTTCGAGCCTCAGTGGGGGGGGGGGGTCAAGGGGGTCAAACTTTTACAGGGGGGGGGGGGGGGCAGTCCAATAGTTTATGGAAACCTATGGGACTTGTGATTTTTCATTGGGGGTCCGCACCCACGTCCCTTCTTCTGAATTTACTGCAAAATGATAAAAAGTAAAAAAAAACATGTATGGTCTATAAAACTCAATGATATTGCTATTGCCAGGCCTCGAGGTTATAAAACCGTTTACATGCTTAACTCAACTGAGCACAAAATTTCAACTGCTCATATAAACTAAAATACCGACAAATGAAAAAGGTCTCTTGTTTTAGTCTCTCAGTTGTTGTATTTACTTTGCTAATAAATGTTGAAATGCCAAAAATTGTTGGCATTTTAACATTTATGAGCAGGATAAATTTCTTGCTTAGCTGAGTTGAACATGAAAAAGGTTTTATAACCTCAGGGCCACGTCGCAAATCCCTTAGACAGTATTTCTCGCGACGAGGCCCAATATAAAATATACTTTTTCGAAAAACATAGTATTTCCTTATTTCTATATTTAGCTGATGTACATGTACAATTATATATCTTGCAATCACATAATTATCTACCTATAACTGATTATATTTGTTTCACAATCAATCTCTTTGACCATAAATGTGTTTATTGTTAGTAACAGTAATTGAGCATTATATCACAGTTACAATGTATTTAAAGTAGCGGACATTTGTTGATTTACACCAAATTATAGTGGACCACATACTTTGATTTATTATATCCAATAGTAAGATATTGATGAAATACATTTTTACTGGTGAAATTTTTCACTCATGTCTGAACGGGTCTTCCTGGGTTGAACCAGTACTAAGCAGAGGATAAAGAGTCTTGCACAAGGACACATAGCATCACCCCTGGCGAGGCTCGAACCGGCAATTTCTCAATCTCGACTCAAGCACTCATATAACGTTTTTGGATTCGATTTACTTTCAAAACTTCCAATACATGTAACTTGGCATAGTTGTAAACATCGAGCCAAATACCGCCAGCTTTGCTATATAGTTTTGTCTCTTTTACCTCCCCTTCAATGAGCATTGTATTGCAAGTAGCCTATGTTACATAACGTCACCAAACCTTTATGACGTCACTTGTATTTTCACATTGAATCATTTAGACTTTAAAATGATTTTAAGTAACATATTGTAACAGCCGTAACACGGTCAATTCAACGCAGTAAAGTATGTTCTTAATAATCCGGTAGAAAACCAGAATGACCTGGAACTTGATTTTAAAGGTTTTTTTTCTTTGTTGATTCTTGTTGTTCAGGCATTGTACTTGAAGAATCCAACTGATGCCACTCTGGCATCATTGAGCGTGTTGAAAAATTAAAGATGGCGTCCAAGATGGCCGTCAGGTAGGCTCCTAAGACCTTTATGACCCACATACTCGATAAAAAGCATTTTAATTTTGATTTTATGGATGTTTAGAGGCTAAATGATACGAACGATTAAAATAGAACATTTGGTTTGATTCCGTCGGTTGAAATATTAAAGATGGCGTCCAAGATGGCCGCCAGATCCCAAGACCTATCTGACTAACTAACTCGATAAAAGGCATTTTAATTTTGACTTTTTATGGATGTTTAGGGGACTAATGATACAAACAATTAAAATGGAACATTGGTTTGGCTCAGAAGGTTGAAATATTTTAGATGGTGTCCAAATGACCAAGATTGCCGCCATTTTAAAGCGTAATTCAACCTGAGTTCAAAATCGCAGTTAATAACTATTTTCTGATTGTTTTCAACAACGGCTGTATTTGGAGAATTCGACTGACATGTTGTTGTTGTTTTCAGCGTTGTAAAATATTCAAGATAACGTCCAAGATGGCAGCAATAACAGGGCGGGGAATCATCTAGTTATTGCTATGATAAATTGCACAGAAAAATTACTAACTCTAATTTTTCGTAATGGTAATTTTTTGTTGTTGTCTTTGTTCTGGTAATCGTTTCCACCAATCCATGCACCACTTTCTAGACCACTTTTAGCCGGATCTGATAATACCATAATATCATAGTATTCTCATAAAATTTGCTATTTTGGGAAAACACTCTGTCAAAAAAGGAAGAGATAAATGCCAAGGTGAATGGTGTTTGCTCAAAGTACAAACCTTTTTTAATCAATTAGAGGAAATAATTCAGCTGAAAAGTGGTATTTGGATGGATGGATAAAATTACTAAAAAAAAGAGAGAGAAAATACTATTTACTGAATTGCAGTGTATCAACACAAAAAAAACTTTGTAAGAGATCTGCATGTTGCAGATGTTCGTTACCATCTTGACTGCTGGTTGGCAGACATACCTCTGCGGATCCAGTGCAACAGTACCCAGCATTCCTGTTAGTTTGGTACCATTGTGACATTCATTATTGCTAGTGCGATGCAACTAACACACACGACTGCTCGCCCCCAAGTCTCATTAACGGACATGTATGCTGGATCAGTACCACATAATTAAACATGTGTGATGGGAAGGATGTCTGATGTGATGACCTGGTGGCAATACATGACTGCTGTTCGGTGAAACTTCAACACTAATGCCTGTGGACTTGGTACTCTTCAATCAGACATGCCTCCCGGTGCATTGAAAATCAAAGAGAAAAGCTACTCCAACAATGCCCCTCCATGACATGCCAACTAACACTGTGAAACTTCATCAGGCAAGTCTGTTGCTGCATTGTCGATGTCTGCTGGTGTTGTGCTTCTCTATCTGCCATACATGTTGGCTTGGTGCCTCACTATAAGCCGTGCCTGATGGTGTGGTGCCTCACTATCAGCCGTGCCTGCTAGTGTGTTGCCTCATTATAGGCCATGCCTTCTGATGTGGTGCCAGACTATCAGTCATGCCTGTTGGTGTGGTGCCTCACTATAGGCCATGCCTTCTGGTGTGGTGCCTCTCTATATGCCATGCCTTCTGGTGTGGTGCCTCACTATCAGCCATGCCTTCTGGTGTGTTGCCTCACTATAGGCCATGCCTTCTGGTGTGGTGCCTCATTATCAGCTATGCCTATTGGTGTGGTGCCTCACTTTAGGTCATTCCTTCTGGTGTGGTGCCACATCATCAACCATGTCTGTTGGTGTGGTTCCTCACTATAGATCATGCCTGTTGGCGTTGTACCTCATTATAGACCATGACTGCCGGCCAATTGCCACTGAAGCTTACATTTTACTAGCTGAGTGCAGATGGAAGAAGGATGGTAACAAGTCTGGTGCTACAGAGGTCCCATTGCTACTCTCGGATATGCCTGCAAGTACAGTGCAACACTATCAGACATGCATGCTTGGTTCCTTTATTCAGATACACGTGTTTGTAAAGTGCTGCACTATCAGGCAAGACATCTGGTCTGTCACAAATCCATCATACATCCCTATAGGTAGGGTGCCGTTCCACAGGTTTGTAAAACTTGTCGGCTACCATCCTGAACGCCATCTTGAATATATCAAATCTGAATGACGCATGAATAGCATTACTGGGATGTTACAACGATAATGTTTGTAATTCAAGAATCAGTAAAATAAGCATTTTCATGCAAATCCCTGGAGTTTGCCGGTCTCAGGGAAGATTTTCTTATATTTTTTGTAACAAACTGCCATCTTGGCGGCCATCTCGTTCTCATTCTTATTTTTATTTTTTTATTTGGTTACAAACTACGTGTCTTCAATTAGGTTTTAACTTCATAGCTGACAATTTGTAAGAAATAAAATGGGTTTGAGAAATTTTTTCCATATCACACAATATTTTCACTTATAATTTTCCTCCATCTTGGATGCCATCTTGGATATATCGAAGTGCTCAATGATGCCAGAGTGGCATCACTCGGATTTTCAAGGACATCGTATGCACTACCAGAATCAAAAAAGAAGAAAAGTTTAAAATCAAGTTCCAGGTCCTCCTAAAATTCGCCCATATTCTGCCGGACTATAAAGATAGACTATGTCCTCAAAGAGACATAAGGAATGGGGAGCAGGGTTATTTTGGGCTCGAAGTCTACTTTTAATCACTCGTAAACGCATGTGACAACGCCATGCCGTGAAGAATAACTGAACACACCGACGGGGTTATTTGCTTAATAAAACATTTCAATTTTAATGATAATTTACCCTCCCAGCGCTTTTGACTTTTTATTTGTCTCTTTTATTCTTGCACAAGAGGCATGTTATTTAAACATGTTGAAATATGAGACTTTATCATTTTAATTGACCCCTTCTGACCAAATATCTGCGCATGGGAGCATTGGAATGAAATGAATTATAAATGTTAAAACTTGCTATTATCGTCGAAGATCGTGTGCGGTGAGTTGAGCGTAATAAAAAAAAACTCAGTCGAGTTAATTCATGCGAAAGATTTGATTATTTTTCTTTAGCCATAAACGCTTGGAGCATTCTGCACTACTTTTGACCTGCATTAAGCGATAATTGGTATTGAAAACCCATTTTCAATCTTTTTGAGAGTGGCCGTTTTAGACAGGTTTTACTGTATTTCACGGAGGGCCGTACGGATCTCCTTGAGAAACAATTGGACTCTAGGGGTCCAATTGCTTCTCGATCTGGATTTCTTAGGAAACCTTTAATCAGTTATGATTTTCCAGGGGTCCGGACCCCTGCTCTGGAACCGCTCATGCTATCAATGTTCACATCATCTAAGATTAAACCATTCATTTCAAAGAGAGCCATCCATCCTCGATATTTTATCATAATCGAATTTAATGATTTTTTATCATTATAAAAGGGTGGTAGTTGAAATTCCTAATCCACACTGTTAAAATGCGTGCACATAAATACTAAAACGTAAATACCGAAAGCAGAGGTGGACCATTGGCCCTGAGCCCTGATTTTTTGCAATAGGGTCAATGGGGACCCCTACAAAATGATGATCTTAGGTGGATCTTTACCTAGTTTACGGCTAGGCCTTAGTTCTTTTGTGTGGCGAATATCTCGAAACCCCGATTTTCGATAAATGTTGGAACCCAAATAAAAAGTCAACTTGCTAAATATGCTTAACCTAATGAAACAATGACTATAGATAAGTCAAACTATAGATCAGGGATATGTAGACTGCAATCAAAGGAGTCGCAAAATACCACCCAATGCCAAATTCATTATCATTGTTCAATCCAAAAAACAAATTTCGAACCTCAAAATGCTTTTTTTTTCGTTTTTCGATTTTCATTTTTGTACTATTTTCAAGTGCTTTCAAGTACTTGATAGCCAGTATCATTCCGAATGACCAAAAGCAAAAATCGAAAAGAAAACAAAAGAAAACCGAATATAGAAAAACAAACACTCATCTTGAGATTCGAATATCGTAAAGTGTTTTCTTTGGTTGAAAAAGGATATTTTGACATTAAGAACCTGATACATGTATTTGACATCGGTCGAATGCCTTATTAGCTTTTTGACCACATTAGTTTGACAACAGTAATAGTCCGAATATTGAAAAGCGAAAAACAAACTTACTTCTCAATTTGAATTTGAATTCGAATATCGAAAAACGAAAATTGAAAAGTAATCTTTTTTTTAATTGAATATTTATTTTGCACGGTGTTATACGTGTTACATATGCGTAAAGTCATTCAGGTTTATCTTGTACATTGTGTATGCGAACATAGAATACCCTGTAATTACGCAGGCTCTCGTCCGAGCCATTTGTTGATCACTTGTGTGATAAGTACCGAAATTCGTATGCTTGCTGATCTGATTTTAATGCGCCCTAGTTTAACATTGTAAGTATGGCGCATGGTAAGTCCAACCTATTTTCGTTAAAATTGTACAAAGGTAAGCAATTTCTACCAAAACGTATATAGAAACTAACATTGTATTATGCCCCATTCACTAATATAGAAACTCCAAAAGCTGTTCAGTTAGTAGCTTAACACTCATAGACTATTCAAGCGACTAGCAAAGGCTCTGATCAGACTGCGCGTATGCGCAGGCTGATCAGAGGCTTTGCTGGTCGCTCATACCACATTGTTGGAACTCTCATGTCGCGGCTCATATGTGTTACTGGCAAAGTCATGACTGGGTGGTTTTGCCAAAGAACGGATATTTTACTGACATGTATACCTCGGATACTGTGCTAACGGATATCATACAAGGCCTCTAGGCTCAACCATGCTCTACTAGTTTTCTTTTGAACAAGGTAAACTCCAAGCAGACTGCAAAACAGCGAACGTCTCCCCTGTTTTCGAGAAAGGCAACAGATCTAGTCCTGCCAATTATAAGCCCGTCTCACTACATGTAGCTATACCCTGGAGCAATTATTGTCCCATTTTGAAGACAAAAACAATCTGACTGACTCCTACTTAATAATCGCGGCATCAAAATTTGGCGATTTTAAAGTACTGACATGTTGGCATTTTCTCAATTTATTTCCATTTAAAGTCAGTTTCTATTCTCGTAGGGGCTACTCTTAAAGGAAAGAATATTCTCTTAGAGGCTACTCTTAAAGGAAAGAATATGCTCCCTATATTCTTTCCCTTTCAAAACGTGGTTTCCTCTACGTTGAAAAATACTCTCACTAATAAGTTTTTTTCACGATACGTATGCCAACATACTAAGGGTGTGTGTTCATTTATTACTGATTGTGTAACTGAATTTCACGGCCTCATATTTTTGCGATTTTTACCGACAAAAGCGCCAAATAAAAACTGCCCTCCAAATTCAAGTGTTTTACAGTAGTCGAGTAGGATGGCGTCTATTTTTTCGCTCTTGTCTGGGCCTTTGACTAAGTTGTTGATAGTGATTGTTAGTTTTGAATCACACGAACAGCATTTGCAAAAGACATGTTAGGCGTTTGACATGGTCACCTATTTCGCCTGCTACAACGGGATCAGAGGCAACTTACTGAAGTGGATACAGGACTTCGTCAGACAGAACACAACAAGTGGTACTCGAAGGATGCAGCTCTGACACCCCTCCATACATCATGACATGCCCTCTAAAGCCAATTTCAGAGTTGGCATGTTTGCTGATAGTAAGTGTTTGCTATACAGAAATATCAACGCCAAGCAGACGACCCTACTCTACAACAAGGCCATGACAGCCTCCAAGTTTAAGACAAGGGGTGGCAGTTGGAGCTTCACACCGACAAGTGTGAGATCATCCATATCACTATGAAAAAACATAGTATACCTTTACTACATTATGTTATGTGACTGATTAGTTATAGCTAGATTGTCTGTTATATTAGGTATATTATAGACTTCTTATAGCTGGATGTTCTGTTTATAGTGGGGATAACAAATTGCCTTGCAATAGCTTGAAATCATGTTATAGTGGGGATAACATTCTGATGTTTTAAAGCTGAATAGTAAATTTATAGTGGGGATAGCATACTGCCTTATTATATTTGTATGTTATGTTCATAGTGCGGATGACATATTTCCTTATCATAACTAAGCATTATGTTTATATTAAGGGTAACATAATGACTTGTTGTAGCTAAACATTCTGCGTATAGTGGAGATAACATACTGACTTGTTACAGCTATAAAATGTTTATAATGAGGGATTTAATACTGACTTGTTATAGCTGGATCTTATGTTTATACTTGTAACAGTGGTGATAGCGAACTACCTTGCTATAGCTGGATATGATGTTTATAGTGGAGATAACATATCAACCAATTATAGCTGGAACTTATGTTTATGTTTGGAATAATACATCGACTTGTTAAAGCTGGATGTTATGTTTATAGTGGGGATAAAATACTGACTTTTTATAGCTGGATCTTATGTTTAAAGTGAAGGATAATATACTGACTTGTAATAGCTGGATCTTATGCTTATAGTGGGGGGTAATATACTGACTTGCTATAGCTAGATCTTCTGTTTATAGTGGTGGATAATATACTGACTTGTAGTAGCTTGATCTTATGTTTATAGTGGGGATAATATACTGACTTGCTATAGCTGGATCTCATGTTAATAGTGAAGATAATATACTGACTTGTAATAGCTTGACCTTATGTTTATAGCATGGGATAATATACTGACTTGTAATAGCTGGATCTTATGTTTATAGTGGGGGATAATATACTGCCTTACAACAGCTGGATCTTATGTTTATAGTAGGGGAAAATATACTGACTTGTAATAGCTGGATCTTATGTTAATAGTGGGGGACAATATACTGATTTGCTATAGCTGGATCTTATGTTTATAGTGGGGGATAATATACTGACTTGTAATAGCTGGATCTTATGTTAATAGTGGGGGATAATATACTTACTTACAATAGCTGGATCATATGTTTATAGTCGGGGATAATATAATGACTTAAAACAGCTGGATCTTATGTTTATAGAAGGGGATAATATACTGACTTACAATAGCTGGATCTTATGTTTATAGTAGGGGAAATATACTGACTTCTTATAGCTGGATCTTATGTTTATAATGGGGGATAATATATACTGAATTGTAATAGCTTGATTTTATGTTTATAGTGGGGGATAATATACTGACTTATAATAGCTCGATCTTATGTTTATAGTGGGGGATAATATACTGACTGGTAACAGCTGGATCTTCTGTTAATAGTGGGAGATAATATACTGACTTGCTATGGCTGGAACTTATGTTATAGTAGGGGAAAATATACTGACTTGTAATAGATGGATCTTATGTTTATAGTTGGGATAATATATTGACTAATTATAGTAGGATCTTATGTTTACAGTGGGAATAACACACTGACTTGCTATAGCTGGATCTTATGTTTAAAATAGGGGAAAATATATCGACTTGTTATAGCTGGATCTTAAAATTATAGTGGGGATATTATTCTGACTTCTTATAGCTTGATCTTATGTTTATAGTGGGAGATGATATACTGACATGTAATAGCTTGATCTTATGTCAATATTGGGGGATAATATACTGACTTACAACAGCTGGATCTTATGCTTATAGTGGGGGATAATATACTGACTTGTAACAGCTGGATCTAATGTTTATAGTGGGAGATAATATACTGACTAGCTATAGCTGGATCTTATATTTATAGTAGGGGAAAATATACTGACTTGTAATAGCTGGATCCTATGTTAATAGTTGGGGGATTATATACTGACTTGTAAAAGCTTGATCTTATGTTTATAGTGGGGGATAATATACTGACTTGTAATAGCTGGATCTTATGTTTATAGTTGGGATAATTTATTGGTTAATCATAGTAGGATCTTATGTTAATAGTGGGGGATAATATGCTGACTTGTAATAGCTGGATCTTATGTTTATAGTTGGAATAATTTATTGGCTGATTAAAATAGGAGCTTATGCTTATAGTGGGGGATAATATACTGACTTGTAATAGCTGGATCTTATGTTTAAAGGTGGGATAATATATTGGCTGATTAAAATAGGATCTTATGTTTATAGTTCTGATAATTTATTGGCTGATTAAAATGGGATCTTATGTTTATAGTGGGGGATGATATACTGACTTGTAATAGCTGGATCTTATGTTTATAATGGGTGATAATATACTGACTTACAATAGCTGGATCTTATGTTTATAGTGGGGGATAATATACTGTCTTGTAACAGCTGGATCTTATGTTTATAGTGGGGGATAATATACTGACTTACAAAAGCTGGATCTAATGTTTATAGTAGGGGAGAATATACTGACTTGTAATAACTGGATCTTATGTTAATAGTAGGAGATAATATACTGACTAGCTATAGCTGGATCTTATATTTATAGTAGGGGAAAATATACTGACTTGTAATAGCTGGATCCTATGTTAATAGTGGGGGATTATATACTGACTTGTAAAAGCTTGATCTTATGTTTATAGTGGGGGATAATATACTGACTTGTAATAGCTGGATCTTATGTTTATAGTTGGGATAATTTATTGGTTAATTATAGTAGGATCTTATGTTTATAGTGGGGGATAATATGCTGACTTGTAATAGCTGGATCTTATGTTTATAGTTGGAATAATTTATTGGCTGATTAAAATAGGAGCTTATGTTTATAGTGGGGGATAATATACTGACTTGTAATAGCTGGAATTTATGTTTAAATGTGGGATAATATATTGGCTGATTAAATTAGGATCTTATGTTTATAGTTTGGATAATTTATTGGCTGATTAATATGGGATCTTATGTTTATAGTGGGGGATGATATACTGACTTGTAATAGCTGGATCTTATGTTTATAGTGGGGGATAATATACTGACTTACAATAGCTGGATCTTATGTTTATAGTGGGGGATAATATGCTGACTTGTAATAGCTGGATCTTATGTTTATAGTGGGGGATAATATACTGTCTTGTAACAGCTGGGTCTTATGTTTATAGTGGGGGATAATATACTGACTTACAAAAGCTGGATCTTATGTTTATAGTATGGGAGAATATGCTGACTTGTAATAACTGGATCTTATGTTAATTGTAGGGGAAAATATACTGACTTCTTATAGCTGGATCTTATGTTTATAGTGGGAGATGATATTATGACTTGTAATAGCTGGCTCTTATGTTTATAGTGGGGGATAATATGCTGACTTATAATAGCTGGATCTTATGTTTATAGTGGGGGATAATATACTGACTTACAATAGCTGGATCTTATGTTTATAGTAGGGGAGAATATACTGACTTGTAATAGCTGGATCTTCTGTTAATAGTAGGGGATAATATACTGACTTGCTGTAGCTGGAACTTATGTTATAGTAGGGGAAGGTATACTGACTTGTAATAGCTGGATCTTATGTTTATAGTTGGGATAATATACTGACTAATTATAGTAGGATCTCATGTTTACAGTGGGAATAACACACTGACTTGCTATAGCTGGATCTTATGTTTATAGTAGGGGAAAATATACTGACTTGTTATAGCTGGATCTTAAAATTATAGTGGGGATATTATGCTGACTTCTTATAGCTTGATCTTATGTTAATAGTGGGAGATAATATACTGACTTGTAATAGCTTGATCTTATGTTAAGATTGGGGGATAATATACTGACTTTCAATAGCTGGATCTTATGTTTATAGTGGGAGATAATATACTGACTAGCTATAGCTGGATCTTATATTTATAGTAGGGGAAAATATACTGACTTGTTATAGCTGGATCCTATGTTAATAGTGGGGGATTATATACTGACTTGTAAAAGCTTGATCTTATGTTTATAGTGGGGAATGATATACTGGCTTGTAATAGTTGGATCTTATGTTTATAGTTGGGATAATTTATTGGCTAATTATAGTAGGATCTTATGTTTATAGTGGGGGATAATATGCTGACTTGTAATAGCTGGATCTTATGTTTATAGTTGGAATAATTAATTGGCTGATTAAAATAGGATCTTATGTTTATAGTGGGGGATAATATACTGACTTGTAATAGCTGGATCTTATGTTTAAAGTTGGGATAATATATTGGCTGATTAAAGAAGGATCTTATGTTTATAGTTGGGATAAATTATTGGCTGATTAAAATGGTATCTTATGTTTATAGTGGGGGATGATATACTGACTTATAATAGCTGGATCTTATGTTTATAATGGGGGATAATATACTGACTTACAATAGCTGGATCTTATGTTTATAGTAGGGGAAAATATACTGACTTGTTATAGCTGGATCTTATGTTTATAGTGGGGGATAATATAATGACATGCAATAGCTTGATCTTATGTTTATAGTGGGGGATAATATACTGACTTGTAATAGCTGGATCTTATGTTAATAGTGGGGGATAATATACTGTCTTGTAACAGCTGGATCTTATGTTTATAGTGGGGGATAATATACTGACTTACAAAAGCTGGATCTTATGTTTATAATAGGGGAGAATATACTGACTTGTAATAACTGTATCTTATGTTAATAGTGGGGGATAATATACTGACTTGCTATAGCTGGATCTTATGTTTATAGTATGGAAAATATACTGACTTGAAATAGCTGGATCTAATGTTTATTGTTTGGATAATATATTGACTGATTATAGTAGGATCATATGTTTACAGTGGGAATAACACACTGACTTGATATAGCTTGATCTTATGTTTATAGTAGGGGAAATATACTGACTTGTAATAGCTGGATCTTATAATCATAGTGGGGATAATATACTGACTTGTTATAAGTGGATCTTATGTTTATAGTGGGGGATAATATACTGACTTGTAATAGCTGGATCTTATGTTAATATAGGGGGATAATATACTGACTTGTAACAGCTGGATCTTATGTTTATAGTGGGGGATAATATACTGACTTGCTATTGCTGGACCTTATGTTTATAGTAGAGGAAAATATACTGACTTGTAATAGCTGAATCCTATGTTAATAGAGGGGATAATATATACTGAATTGTAATAGCTTGATCTTATGTTTATAGTGGGGGATAATATTCTGACTTGTAATAGCTGGATCTTATGTTTATAGTTGGGATAATATAGTGGCTGATTATAGTAGGATATTATGTTTATAGTGGGGGATAATATACTGAACTATAATAGCTGGATCTTATGTTTATAGTTGTGATAATATATTGGCTGATTATAGTAGGATCTTATGTTTATAGTGGGGATAATATGCTGACTTGTAATAACTGGATCTTATGTTTATAGTTGGGATAATATATTGGCTGATTATAGTAAGATCTTATGTTTATAGTGGGGGATAATATACTGACTTGTAATAGCTAGATCTTGTGTTCATAGTTGGGATAATATATTGGCTGATTATAGTAGGATCTTATGTTTAAAGTGGGGGATAATATTCTGACTTGTAATAGCTGGATCTTATGCTTATAGTAGGGGATAATATATTGGCTGATTATAGTAGGATCTTATGTTTATAGTGGGGGATAATATACTGACTTGTAATAGCTGGATCTTATGTTTATAGTTGGGATAATATATTGGCTGATTATAGTTGGATCTTATGTTTATAGTAGGAATAACACACTGACTTGCTATAGCTGGATCTTATGTTTATGGTGGGAATGACACACTGACTTGTTATAGCTGGATCATATGTTTAAAGTTGGGATATTATGCTGATTTGTTAAGCTAGGTCATGTTTAAAGTGGGAATAACACACTGACTTGCTATAGATGGCTCTTGTATTTATAATGGGGATAATATACTGACTTGTTAAAGCTTGATCTTATGTTTATAGTTCGGATAATATATTGACTGGTTATAACTTGATCTTATGATTATATTGGGAATAACACACTGACTTGTCATAGATGGATCATATGTTTTAAGTTGGGATAGTATACTGATTTATAGAGGGGATAATGTACTGTCTTGTTATACCTGGATATTATGTTTATAGTGAAGATAATATAAGAGGTGTTTGATGTACATTTGTACAAATTAGGAATTGCTGTTACTCATTTATTTCTCATTAGATTCTGTAATAATTAATTTCCATATGTTGGTCTGATCTCCATGAATACGCAGCCACCAAGAAAATAGCTTTAAACTTGATTTCTGGTTTGAACCAGCCTCTGAAGATGAGTAGTAAAACTTAACGTGTTAAGAAATGCTGCCTGAAATGAAATATTTAAAATCGTTCTCGAATGATTCCTCTTAGAAAGATTAAGTTTTTCTCATAGAACCTTTTATTAATAGTACATGAATAAGTCAAGTGTTAGAAAACAAAACATCGCAGTTGGATATTTACTTTTTGGAAGCAACTTGAACATCAAATTTCAGAGTTTACAGTTTCCAAAGCAACACTAAATTGTATGCAAAATATAAGAATGCAATATTTGGTGATCAGCTTTATCAGCGATTTATCCTCAAAATGTCTACGAATTTCAATCGGCTATGAGTTTTGAGAATCTGTTTTTCAGAATTCTTCAAAGACAGATTTTATACATGGAATACTCATTTAGACACTTGTATGGTAGAACCTATTAAGACCAGTTTTTGTGCATAAACAGGCGCATAAACAGGCACAGAAGCTGTTTTTCATTTGAATAATAGAGTGAATGTTCCTCTTAACTTGAAAGAAAATTGCACACCTGAATATGCGTTTTCATGAAAGATACACAAGTTTTAGCTCTTAAAATCATTTTAAAAGGGATGGGTGTATTATGGGCATCATTGTCATGTTTATGCTTTAAATTGCCATTTTGTCTATTTGGCTTTGATAGGGATACATCCGTTACGTATGCGAAAGCAAAATATGTTTGTTTTGTTTATATGCAACAGCAGAAAGGGAAATGCACATTTGTCCAAACAAACATGAAACAGGTCTCATATAATGATTGGCTGTTATAACTGGGCATTGTCTTATTGTGGAAATAACATATTGACTTGTTGTATAAATAGGAGATGTAAACATGAACATGACGTCACACGGAATAGTTGATATTAAGGGTTGTCAGCATTCAAAACATATATCAATATCGGTATTTCAAACTGAGCGTTTTCCTAAATGGGTTAAAATGATGTATTTGTTAGAAATATGAAATAATACACTAAACTTTCCAGCACAAATAACAATTGTTTGTTTGAAAAGCACATTTCTTAGTATAGACGTGACAGTATATAGAACGCGTGTACTATCAGACGATTGACAAGACGACGCCGTGTTCGAGTGGTTACGCATGCGACTCAGATGTAGTGGTTATTTTAATACGGAGGCAAGGGCACCTTCTACTACTTTGGAAACTACAGTGCATTTCAGCGTGTCACCAGCAAACCCTAGTTTCCCTTGGTAGGACAAGATTGTTAACCAGGAAGACAAGTTTTGTTCTTTTTCCTAGTCCTTTGAATTCGGATAGAAAACTCTTACAATATCAACACGTTGTCTGGCAATGGGTTGTTTACCTTTATATCCTAAATTTAATATTTTGATAATTTTGTAGTAAATTTGCTTCCTATGGTAGACTAAGACTATCGCTAAATGTGCTTTTTAATCAACAAGTACTTTGGCAAACATTTAAGGCCCACGTGAAATGCTGTATAAAGCGGCATATCATCAGGGTCTGCAATGTTTGTTAGGATAAGAACAATCTTAAGGGACAAAAATTCATCGCAATTTGGAATTTTTTAATGGTAACCCCTTAAACAACAAAATAGACAAACAGTGCAAAACCAGATTCGACGCCCCAAAAGTGGCGTCTGATCAGGTTCTTCTTCTCTATTTGCTTACAAAAGTTACTTTCAAAAATTGAATAAAAATGAAAAATACCACCCAACAACCCTTTAAACTGAAATGTTAGAGTGGGAGATTCAATACAGCTTATATGGGTAAAATTGAAAGAATTCAAATCAATTATTTAAAAGCAACCAATTTTGTGTACCCAGTGTGCTCTTGTTCACATTATACAAACATAGTCAGTAACAGGATGCAGTCTAGTAGTCCGTATATATTTAGTATATGTTCATTTTCTATACTAGAATTGTTGGAGATGCAGCGCTCTTCAATCTGTAACAAGGACAAGTGTGCATAAAATCACCATCAACATCATTCAAGGGCCATTACTCTGCTACCACTTTGCAAAAATTTACCTTGACCGTCTTTGTTCTAAAGATATTGAGCGGAAACGAAATTCTGGCATCAATCAAGGGATATAACTCTATTATAAATTTGAATAATATAACATGTACCAATCCCAACGTAGATCATGTCAATATAAATGCATATACAAAGTTTTGCGAAATTCTACGCATTTGTTCTCAAGATATTAGGCGGAAACGAAATTCTTACATCACTTAAGGGCCATACTCTGTTATAAATTTTCGAAAAATGACAAGCTACAATCCCAAACTAGATCGCGTCAACTAAATGCACTTATAAAATTTGGCGACATTCTGTAAATTTGTTCTCAAGATATAGAGCGGAAACGAAATTCCGACATAAATCAAAGGCCATATCTCTGTTACAAGCTCTTAAACTTATTTATTTTGTTTTTGCTTTCATTGTATAATTAATAAAACTTTGTCACATCGCATGAATTCATCTGATCATTTGCTTTATGGTTTATGTAGAAGAAACATTTACCTCCAAAGGGGGAAATCAGTTATAATTGTGAGGTTTACTTAATGGCAGTGATCACATGTGATATGATTATATCCAAGGAATTAGAGGTGAATTGTTACTCACGATACCAATTCAAAAATATAAGACTTTATCAGCCAAAATTATGTCAAATTTGACCAGGTGACATTCAAGTTAATGTAAAATAGATTGTACAATGTTCTTTTAGAATGTTGGATGGAAAAGTGAAATGTTGAAAAGTGCAGTTATGGGATCTTATTTAGTTTTAGCATTTAATGCTTATATAGCTAATGCTAATTTCCACTATACAGGTTGTGGTGTGGCTAAATCTTACAGAAGTGTTGTAAATGAAATTTCTTAATAACAATGCGCTATATGTATATTAAACATTAAAGCGAGTTGTAAACTTACCAGGTAAGGAATTCAAAAGATACTCGCAAAGTGGTCAACTGTTCTTACAAAAATCAGCATTCCACTCTATTCAGTATCAACGTTGTCGCCAATGGTAGACTTACATTGAATGCTTAGAAATGTGCATGAATTTAATGATAAGTGTTTATGCATATCTAATGTGCCGTGTATCCTTTTATTCAACCATCTCTAAGAGAAATCATAAGTTTTCGTAAATGATATTATTTTACATCTCAAAGGTTTTTACAGTATGTTAAATGATTCGATTGTTTTCCTGTGATGATACATTCGATTAGATAGAAAGCCTCCATGCGAGCTAAGCACATTTTGTGTTTTGACATCAGCAGTACCAGATGCGAAGATTCGGCCAGTAGCATTAATTTAAGCCCCTGGTGGCTTTGGCTGTTGTTGGTTCTAAGGCAGTGGTTCTGTTCCTGTTCATTCATTGTTTAGTGTTACTCCATTGTTTTGCTGTACAGTATTGAATGTCGTTTCTAGTTTTGTAATTATGGCATGAATTATGGGATTGTGGCATAGGTATTTCCTTTTTTATAGCAGTTCAGTGCCTGTATTGTCATTTGTGGGTATAATATACAATATGTTGACTGTCTTATTTCAGAATTGTTCTTTTACAGAAGCAAAATATGAATTTCATTGCATTCAGATGAAAAAATAACTGATTAACTCTTTATTTGTAATATATAAAAGCTCATTTGAAGACTTTAAAATTGAAGATTTGGAAAGTGACAAAAACACAAGAAAGCATCTCACAGAAGATAGCTTTCCCAGCAGCTACAAGGAACAGACAAGACAGAATAACAGAGACAAACACCAATAACAAAAAGGATCCACACAAGAAGCACCAGCTTGACCCGGTCAGTAAAAACTACTGGAGGGCTTTAACATGTTTAACGGTACCAACCTCACCCTTAATTCTGATGTGGATCAAGACACGTATATGTTTGGTTTGCATGAAAGATCCTTAAATTTTGATGAATCAAATCCTAGTACACATAAATAAAGATATAAAAAGGAGATTAAAAAGATAAGGACTCAACAGTACATACAACTGAATACTGGAGCAAAGGAAATCAAACAGTTTAACCCTGGTGGGTCCGACAACAATCGCAATACCAGGCCCCTACCCTCTCAGTAGATACGTCTTTAAGTCTGTACCGTCATAGAGTCTGAGGTCCGACCTGACGGCGTGAAACTAAATAGGAAAGCAAAAGTTGCAAACCGTGCTTGGTTCAACCACCAAGCATGCAGTCTGTCACAATACATTAATATTATAACCAATGTATTTAAAACGAGAAATTATTTTAATAAACTGCGCTGAAAAACTATTAGTGCCAATAATTTTCGTTAATATATACACTAAGTTGCCATAAAAGATATTGTTTCGAAAGTCTCTGGCGCAAGAGAGATTTAAGTCTGACATTGATTTTAGATATCAAATCATAGTATATACGATAAAATTTAGTTAAACTTTTGCAAAGTTTATGATACCAATAGCCTTGTTTAAGAAGTTTCTGTGTTAACAGTTTATTTTGAGTGATTAAAGTAAGTAAGGGTGCAAAGATCAGGAATCGATACAATCAAGTACCACACCTGACCCAGGATACCAATGGAAAAGTGACAAACTCACAGCAGACACCACAAACGAGAGCCAAGAGGTCAGCCCTTTCCCAGCAGGTGACCACAAAGCACATATAAACAGACGCGCACAAAGACATAACAAACACAAGACAGAATAAAAACATAAAAGATCCACAAAAGAAGTACTTGTAAGTCAACAACATGACTAGATGCTCTAGCAAATCGGATGATATAAACTCCAGACGGTATAGAGCGAGGAACATCGCCATCTACAAATGGGAAATTGACAATTTCAAAATCAAAATCGTCATGTTTATCGTACATTTTGGTAGAAACAATATCATTAGAAATGGACAAATACAAATCCAAAAACGAAGCTTCAGCATCAGGTGCCATATGTGGGACAGAGATCGTTACGATTCATAAAGGTTTTTATCAACGTACAATAAACAGGATAAAAACCAGCTTTCATTTTTCATTTTTCGAATTTGACCTTCGCTTGAATTGACCTTCAATTTTATAGATTGTGATTTTAGCTTTTGTCTCTGGATGCTATCAATACCATTGTTGTAATCAATAGTTGATAAGTAATGTATTTTGTTGGCTTAGATCTTACTAAGCTACTACATGCTTGTTACGTGCCAGGCGTAACTAGAAAAGAATTCAGGAAACCAAAATTTGCTAATTGGAAAGTCAGCAAAAAGCACTGTTAAAATTTAACAAAATTTATTAAAAACAAAACTATCATTTACAATAAGCAATGGAAAATAGTTATACAATCAAAGAAAGTCTAATTTACAATACCTGGTATGTCCAAACTGTCCCTCAGAATATTTATCACCACAAGTCTTTCAGCGGTTTCTGATCCCCAGATTTTGAAGATAAATCCAAATGAATACAAAGTCTGAATCCAAAACTGAATAATCCAAAGTAATCCAGAATGAATAAGTTAAACAGTAAGTATTCCAATATAGAATTCCAGCACAAAAGGTTTAGACTTTTAAAAGGTGAAATTATTTCAAAGATGCCCTTATGAAAAATTTACTCTTATATATACCCTTTAAGAAAGTTCTAGAACGGTCAAGAAAGACTATTATCATATGCTATATTTACTTATTCTGGAAAATTCCACAAACTTCTACTGAATCCCAGAACCTACTCAAAGTTTCCATTTGCATGGAAAAGAAAATTCTAGTAAGTTCTGGTCTTTTCTCCAAGGTTCAAGAACCATCTAGATGATTAGTCATCCTTCTAGAAAATTCTTATTACCAAATAAATACCTTGTTTACAACAACTTATTTACCATCAATTTCTCCAATATCTGGGTCAATCAGAAACTAAGTAAACAAATATGAAATAGATAAACACCATACATGTTACACTTCCCCTCCTCAAAGAAAAGAAAGTTTTATGAAGTAAAGCTTTCTTTTGCAATAATGAACAATTATATAACAAACAATAATGTAAAATCACATCAGATCAATAAAGAGCAATAGTAAAAAGCTGAATATCAATAATACTGAGGCATCTAAGCCCTAGAGAGTGCATCTGGGATGATATTATCTTTTCCTTTAATATGCCTGATATCTAGATTGTGCTCTTGCAACATGAGACTCCATCTGAGTAAACGCTGGTTCTTGTTTTTCATTTTATGAATGAAAGTCAGTGGATTGTGATCAGTGAATATGACAATAGGTGCAACTGAAGAGGCTAGGTAAACTTCGAAGTGCTGAAGTGCAAGGATGAGAGATAAGCATTCTTTCTCTACAGTAGAGTAATTTCTCTGATGTTTGTTAAACTTTTTAGAATAGTAACAAATAGGATGATCAACACCATTGTCATCTTCTTGTAACAATACACTGCCTGCACCAACATCACTGGCATCCACAGCCAACTTAAATTCTTTGTCAAAGCTTGGTGCTAAGAGAACTGGAGCACTTTTAAGTATGGCTTTAAGCTTATCAAAAGACTTCTGACAATTATCAGTCCAAATAAACTTGACCCTTTTGCCAAGTAAGTTTGTCAAAGGCTCTGCTATGACAGAGAAGTTATTACAGAATTTCCTGTAATATCCAGCCATACCAAGAAAGCGCATCAGTTGTCTTTTGCCAGAAGGTACAGGAAAATCTGCAATAGCCTCAACTTTAGCTTCTACAGGTTTTACCTGACCTTGTCCCACTGTATGACCTAAAATGTCAAATTTGCATGGCAAAATTCACTCTTTGTTAAGTTAACTGTAAGTGTAGCTTCGCTAAGTCTGTCGAAGAAATTTCTAATAGTTTGTAAGTGCTGTTCCCATTCTTCGCTAAAGATAATAGCATCGTCGATATAGGCTTTACAGCCAATCAGATTAAATATCAAGCTGTTAACCAAGCGTTGAAATGTCGCTGGAGAGTTCTTCATTCCAAATGGCATAACTTTATACTGATACAATCCGTCTGGAGTAACAAATGCTGAGATCTCCTTTGCTCTGTCTGTCAGAGGTATTTGCCAAAATCCTTTAAGCAGGTCGAATTTTGTAACATATTTGGCTTGTCCAATGTTATCGATGCAGTCATCGATTCGTGGGATGGGAAAAGTGTCTGTTTTGGTGACAGAATTTACTTTACGGTAGTCCGTACACATGCGAAATGTCCCATCAGGTTTTGGTACAAGAATACAAGGAGAACTCCATTCACTTTGACTAGGTTCTATAAAGTCATTATCCAGCAAATATTGAACTTCTTCTCTTAGAATTTGTTGTTTTACAGGGTTCATTCTGTATGGATGTTGTTTCACAGGTTTTGAACCATCAATAAGTTCAACATCATGATAAATTTTGTCAGTTTTGGATGGAATATCCGGAAATAAGTGTTCATATTCAAGAATTAACTGCTTCAGTTCAAGTCTCTTGTCTGAACTAAGATGAGATAATTTCTGGTCAAGATCCTTTAGGATATCAGAGTTCTTGAGTTTTGACGACGCGGGATCAGATTTCACAAAGTTCATATCTTCAGAGTCCATTTGATTTTGTTCAAGAGGGACAGTTTTAACTAAATTCACTGATGAAATAACAGAACTATCCCTATCAATGTACTTTTTAAGCATGTTGATATGACATAACTGTTTTTGTTTGCGCCTCCCAGGAGTGTTGACAGTGTAATTAACCTCACTTAACATTTTGTCAACAGTATAAGGACCATAATATCTAGCTTGCAATGGCTTACCAGGAATGGGCAAAAGAGCAAGTACCTTGTCTCCAGGTTCAAAATTTCTATCCTGAGCATTTTCATCATAACGCAATTTCATTTTGCTCTGAGCTGATTTGAGATTGGACCGAGCAGCTTCACAGGCTTTTGATTATCTGTTTTTGAAATCAGACACATACTGAAGTAAGTTCAAAGAACTGTCATCATCTGAGAGAAATTTTTCTTTCAGAAGTTTCAAGGGTCCGCGCACAGTATGCCCAAATACCAGTTCAAATGGACTGAACCCAAGAGACTCCTGTACAGATTCCCTTACAGCAAATAATAGCAAATGTATGCCTTCATCCCAATCTTTTTCTGTGTCAAAGCAGTAAGATCTGATCATGTTTTTCAAAGTTTGATGAAATCTTTCTAAGGCACCCTGGCTTTCAGGATGATAAGCCGATGACTTGTATTGTTTGATACCAAGTTCATGCATGACTTGTTGAAAAATTCCTGACATAAAATTTGAACCTTGATCAGATTGTACAGACCTTGGAAGTCCCACAAAAGTGAAAAACTTCACAAGTGCCTTAACAATTGTCTTAGTCTTGATATTTCTGAGTGGAATGGCTTCAGGGAAGCGTGTTGAAGCACACATAATAGTCAAAAGATATTGACAACCCGACTTTGTTTTGGGTAAGGGACCTACTAGGTCAATAATGATTCTGCTAAAGGCTCATCAAAGGCAGGAATGGGCTGTAAACAAGCTTTTGGAATGGTCTGATTGGGTTTTCCTACCATTTGACAAGTGTGACAGGATTTGCAGTGCTGAGAAACATCAGATTTTAATCCTGGCCAAAAGAAATGATTAAGAATCTTGTGATAGGTCTTATTTACACCTAAATGGCCTGACATGGGAGTTTCATGAGCCAAATTTAAAATTTCAGGACGATAAGCCCTAGGAACCACAATCTGGTGGTTAACAGCCCACTCATCATCTGCTGAAACATCAGGAGGACGCCATTTTCTCATCAAAATGTCATTTTTCACATAATAACAAACAGGGACTTGTGACATTTCATTATCATCTAAAGCTTTATCAAATAAAAGTGATATCTCAGGATCACTATGTTGTTCCTTACAAAGCTGTGACCTTGATAGCTGGTCATGACCTTGATCATTAGAAATTAAAGGCGAAGGATCAGGATTTGACCTTGGAGTGTCAAAGTCAGTCTGAATGTCAGACTGGCTGGGAGAAAGAGAATTTGAAATCTCATCATTAAAGGACTGACCTATCAAAGTATCAGCTAAATTAATATCCTGCATCCCATAATTCTGATTGGCTTTCTTTGCCATTGCCCTAGTGACAGCACAAGAAGGGTAAAGGTCAGGAATTTCCTGCTCAATAGGATCAGGCGGTTGATCAACACAAGATGTGCTGGTCAAAAGTGGGTCTACCATAACCTTATCTCCAGCCAAATCGTTGCCTAAAAGCAAGTGAACACCTTTAAAAGGTAAAGAAGGTCTAATACCTACAGCCACAAGACCAGTAACTAAGTCTGAGGACAAATAAATGTTATGGAGCGGTACATTAATAAATCCACACTCTACACCCTGGATAAGGACACTTGTCCCAGAAGAAGTCTTCTCAGAAAAAGGCAGGGTATCTGCCAAGATAAGAGATTGAGAAGCACCAGTATCTCGTAAGATTTTAATAGGGGTAGACTGGGCAAAGTCACTATTTAGTGACACAGAACCATCTGATAAGAATGGTTCATAAATCTCCATAACGGCATTAGTCTCAGATGTTTTGGCCAAAATAGGATTCTCATCCTGAACAGAAGACTGTGGTTTTAACCTTAAAGAGGTGAGACCCGTGGGTTTAGGACTCTCCTGTCTTTCTTTTTCTCTCTTTCTTTTCAATGCAATACATTCAGAGATGATATGACCAGATTGTTTACAATAATTGCATATTGGCTGGGATAAAGGACTTTGACCTTTGTTTTCACCAGAAAATCTAGGTTTGGGAGTAAATGAATGACTGGAATTATCAGATGGATTACTGGGGTTGGATTTTGGACCTGACTGAGGGGAATATGGTTTTGACTGAGGGGAAAATGGTATTGATTGAGGTGTAAATTTTAATTGAGGGTTGAATGGTTTCCTAGGAAATGGCTTGTTAACAAAAGAAGTTTTATGAGTCAAAGAATAATCATCAGCTAGTCTAGCTGCTACATCCAAATTTTCAACTTCTTTTTCATTTAAGAAAGCCCTGACGTCAGAATTTATACACCATTTGAATTCTTCAACAAGCATGAGCTGTCTTAGTTTTTCATGATCAGAACCTACTTTCTTTGAAGAGCACCACCTATCAAATAATTGTTCTTTTGTTCTAGCAAATTCTACATGAGTCTGGTTAGGTTCTTTCCTACAATCTCTAAATTTCTGCCTGTAAGCTTCAGGGACCAACTCATAAGCCTTAAGAATAAGTTCTTTTACTTTGTCATAATCTGAGCTTTGTTCTAGTGAAAGCTGAGTGTAAATTTCTCGAGCTTTGCCTATTACAACGCTCTGCAAAAGTAAGGTCCAGTGCTCTCTTGGCCATTTCAGGTTTTCTGCCACCTTCTCAAAATGTAAAAAATATTTGTCAACTTCTTTTTCTTGAAATGGAGGAACGAGTCGGATGTGTTTTGTCACATCAAAAGATTTGCCAGAGTCTAAAGGCAAAGGTTTTGATTTAGATTTTCCTTCTAACTCAAGTTCTTTCATTTTTAACTCAAATTGTAATTTTTCTTTTTCAATTTCAATGCGTTCTTCAGCTTCAAGCCTTAATTTCTCATGTTCTAATTTTTCTCTTTCTATTTCTCTTTGTTTTTCCTTCTCTCGTTCTTCCATTTCTATTTTTTGTCTTAACATTCTATCTTCTCGTTCCATTGTTTCCAGCCTTATTCTGTCCTCTCGCTCTTCTTTGTCACGCCTTAATCTCTCTTCATGTTCTAACCTTAATTTTTCCATCTCAACTTGCCTTTTAATTTCTAATTCTCTCAACTGCAAATCAGTCTGGGTCACCAGAATCTGAGATGTGGCTGAGGAATCAAATATTTCCTCGTCTACAAAAAACTGAATGAGAATATTCTTAATTTCATGTTTTAACATAGTCTTTTTGACATTGGGTAGGCCATAATGATCAGCAATATCCAAAAGATCAGACTTTTTTGCCAAGTCTAACAGCTCCTGAGAAGGCAACGCAGTAAAATCACTAAGTTTGAATGACATATTTGCTTTCTGTTGGCTTCAGCTAGTTAAACAGCAAACAGTAAAATTTCTTTAAAATTTCAAACTAATTTGGTGCAAAAGTAATTTCAATCCCGGACTCTGAGCCCCCAATTTCTGTTACGTGCCAGGCGTAACTAGAAAAGAATTCAGGAAACCAAAATTTGCTAATTGGAAAGTCAGCAAAAAGCACTTTTAAAATTTAACAAAATTTATTAAAAACAAAACTATCATTTACAATAAGCAATGGAAAATAGTTATACAATCAAAGAAAGTCTAATTTACAATACCTGGTATGTCCAAACTGTCCCTCAGAATATTTATCACCACAAGTCTTTCAGCGGTTGCTGATCCCCAGATTTTGAAGATAAATCCAAATGAATACAAAGTCTGAATCCAAAACTGAATAATCCAAAGTAATCCAGAATGAATAAGTTAAACAGTAAGTATTCCAATATAGAATTCCAGCACAAAAGGTTTAGACTTTTAAAAGGTGAAATTATTTCAAAGATGCCCTTATGAAAAATTTACTCTTATATATACCCTTTAAGAAAGTTCTAGAACGGTCAAGAAAGACTATTATATCATATGCTATATTTACTTATTCTGGAAAATTCCACAAACTTCTACTGAATCCCAGAACCTACTCAAAGTTTCCATTTGCATGGAAAAGAAAATTCTAGTAAGTTCTGGTCTTTTCTCCAAGGTTCAAGAACCATCTAGATGATTAGTCATCCTTCTAGAAAATTCTTATTACCAAATAAATACCTTGTTTACAACAACTTATTTACCATCAATTTCTCCAATATCTGGGTCAATCAGAAACTAAGTAAACAAATATGAAATAGATAAACACCATACATGTTACAATGCTTAAAGTGTATGTTCATGATTTTGAATATTTTACTATGGCTGTCGAGTCTCTTTTTCAATCAGTTAGTGACTCATGGCAGCGCATTACCTGTTGAGATTTCAATGGCTCCAAATTTTGCTTCTTTTCAACAATGGATAATGGATTTTTCATCTTAATTACAATCAACAGATCATTATAAAGTACAATGTAAGGACTTTCATAAGAAACGTATTTTAATTTTTGGATAAGTTGCATTTGATTTTGCTATGTCGTCTGCTATAGCAATAGTCAGTGCTTCAAAAGTAAAATATTAGAAATAATTATTAAACATGGGCCCAGGCATCAAATTATACTCATCAATATACACACTTCTTAAATATTGCACTTAAAACGTTGGCAATTTTAACCATTATCAAAGGTATGTTACTTCTCTAGAAGTGTGTTAACAGGTAATATTGACTCCGTTACACTTCTTTGGAACTCATTGACCTGCAAAATGACTGGACTCTTAGGGCAAATGAAAGTTATCAATTACGGGCAAATTGAAGAGCTTTCACAAATATTTAGTGAGGAATTATTCCTATTATACTGTAACGCTCTATAATAAATGAATTTGAATAAAGGTGAACATTCACTTTATATTATTTTTTTTATCTAAATTGAGCTGTAGTCAGTAACGAAAAATGCCTTGTATATATCATTTTATGCATGGAAAAGCAAACATATACGTGTCAGAGAGATTAATGATATTATTTAAGAAACATAATTTGATCATAAAAATAAGCAGCTTCTAAAAGTGATGTATTCATATTTGACAAAAACACTATGAGCTGAAATTGAGTTTTACGTTATTTAGGTTCTTTTTTTTTCTTTAATCATTCATGTTTTGTTGGAGTTTATTCGTAGTTATTTGTTATGTCAAAAAGACAAGTTGGTTATTCCTCTCATTATTGAGTACTCAAACGCCAGTAATGTACACCCACTAACATTGTAAACTCATGTTGTGATGTTATTGCATTAAATAATGCATTTAAAAGAAAATAACATATACAACAATAATAAGAGGTGTTTGAGTTAAGCACTGCTAGTCATTTGCTTTCAAGTAAATGATAATATTGATATGTAAGAATTTATTAAGTAATAATTTGATATTAACACTATAGGAGTTCCTAGTATTTTAGGGTTAGCAAATTTGCTATAACAGGGTAACGTCCCAACCACTGAAAAGCTAACATGCATTATTTTGTGGCTTACATTTGTATATAGTGTGGTTTTAAAAACTCACAATGTGCAAAACTCCCCAGTGGGAGTCTTTTGGCAGCCCGTGGATTAGTGATTGTACTACATTAAATAACAATACCTTTGAAAGTAAATAGCCTTTATAACTAAATAAACATGGGGTATATTTCAATCACATACTTGCTGTTGCTGTATTAAAATAATGCCTTTAAGGCATATACGATTTGAAACTAACACGTGTCAATTTGCATCATATCTAATGTACGAGGGGCGTTCAATATGTAATGAAAACAGCACAGTATCTCCCAAAGTTTTATATCTACACACGTCATATTGACTTTTATTAAAAGGTCTGTTTTTTGGCTAGATAAATGTAAAAATGCAGTTGTCCAGCTCCTTATCTTATTTACACAAGTCACTTTTAAGATAGGGTGCTAAAGTACACTGCAATATGAAATAAAACAATGTTTTCAAAAGCAGATACCTACATGAACGAGTGATGTTTTCAGTCTGCTTCTTCGTGTGGTAAATATCCATATATCAGTGATTTATACCTGCAAAGATTTTTGATATTGCTTTATATTCTATGAAATACTGAGGCTGCCATTTTGGTAAAAATCCTCCTTGATGCTACATTTTCTGGCATTCCATTGACAGAGTCGTTTTTGCGTGAACAAATACATAGCGAAAATTTATACGAAAATCATTTGTAACATTTTTTTCTGGTCGCTTTGATGTTCATTTGCAAATAATAAAGCCGATTTTAATATTTCCATATTTAATCTCACTCATAAAGTACCCCATGTACGTCATTTGAAATAAGAAAATCACTTAAAAGAATGCCATCTCTGGTTTACACTTAAATGGATCGGACAAAATACAGCGTTTCATCGATGTCTGCATTAGGAAGCATTATTTGGACATTTTTACACGTATTTACATGTACATAATCTGGCTGGCTAACTTCAGACTATAGAATTATAGGAAACGAAAATGGTATACCACTCAGATGAAATACTCCAAGATATTGGTTTCAGTTTAACTGGTCTGCTGTCTATGCACTGTGTGTATTGAAACTCGATACAATCAAATTTGTCCTTTCCTGGTACAAAGTCACATTTCTGATTTTCAAGAACAGTGCGTATTTAAGTGTTACGACCATTGCTTAAAACGACGTCAACGTAAGGGGGTAACGTAATAAAACCGTTTGCACGAGAAATCAGTAGCGGTGAAAAGTTTGCTTGTTATAGCAGATATAGGGGAAATGAGTTAGAAAACTATGGATATGTGATTCATGCATGTTAAATGTTTATTTAAGAAAATACAACATGCCTTTCTACCTTTGTTAAAATGAGTCTTTACAATTTGGAAGAAAATATATGCAGTGTATATTAGTGTGCTTTTTAAAAGTGTGTAACTTATTAAATTTGGAAATATAAAATAATGTTTCATGCACCATTATAACGGCGACGCTTTGATCTTTCGTTTGGCGTACGGCATAAAATCCTAACGCGTTTGTGGATGGAGTTATGAATGGGCTTTCATTACATATTGAACCCCCCTCGTAGATTAAGATAATCAACGTGTACAGAATTCACCAGGTGGTAGGGGATCTTTTGGCTGCTTATGGTCTAGGTCACAGATCTGTAATGGTAAAAGGGCAGCGATTGGCTCAAAAGGTGGGCAGAAGCTCAGCACAATATTTAAATTGTAAGGTGTTTCGTGATTGGTCAATAATAAAATTACAGGAAATAAATCATATTAATTAGACGTGTATATATTTGCTGCACTTTTTGAAACAACTTCTCACTGCTTTTGTTGATTAAATTTACTGGTGCGGCTTAGAAAAAAGGACCTTGCAATTTGGATTTTTTTTCAATGGAGTTTTCCTTTAATGTAGGGTACCCGCCTCTTAGGAACCAAAAAGTGGTCAAACATGGCGGTCACCAGGGTATCTCATTCTTGTTTATTGATTGACCTAGGTCCAATCTGTAATTCTATGGCAGCCTCATTATGTTTAAACAGTTGTGAGAACCACAACTTACTCAAAAGCTATAATGGAGGACTATAGAAAACCATTTACAGGTTTGAGCACTGAAGAAGAATATCAAGTCTGTTTTTTGGGGTACCTTGGCTGCTATGTATGTGACCTGTAATATGTTCCTGATGCATTGTTTTGATTTCAGTAAGTCCTATAAAGATCTCAGCTTTCAAAAGCCACCTTTTTGAAACAGAAATCATTAATACAGCAGAAAAAGAGCCTTTTTAGTAGGTAGAGGTGATAGCTGGCTCAGTTTTGCACTACAAACTGGGCTATAAAGCATGTGAGTTGCACTTCTGCATCATTGTTATACTGTAAGCATCATTTTATTTATCAAAGTAAGTAAGGGTGCAAAGATCAGGAATCGATACAATCAAGTACCACACCCGATCCAGGATACCAATGAGAAAGTGACAAACTCACAGTGAGACACCACAAACGAGAGCTAAGAGGTCAGCCCTTTCCCAGCAGGTGACCACAAAGCACAATTAAACAGACGCGCACAAAGACATAGCAAACACAAGACAGAACAAAAACATAAAAGATCCACAAAAGAAGTACCGCCTTGGAACGGTCAGTAAAATATTTTACTGAAGGGCTTAAATCGGTTTAACGGCGCGCCAACCTCACCCTTAATTTAGATGTGGATCAAGACACATAGATATTTGGTTTGCATGAAAGACCCCTAACTTATCAATGCCACATCTCCTAAAACATAAAAATCAAGATATAACAAGAGGATAAAGCACTCACTGCGTCTCATATCGGAGCATTTTTTATTGTTTATTGCTATGCTGAAGCTTATTTTGGAGTATTTGTTCTTGCAATTGTCACAAAATGGTAAAAAAGACCCTTCCGGAAGTTTCTGTAAACCACAGTAGTGGCCACTTGATTGAGTTAAGTGCAACTTAGTTTAAAAGTATTACGTGTGGTAAGCCCACATTTGTATGATCATTTATTGTCACGTGCCTTAGTAGATTTTAGAATAAGCACAGGAGACTTCATATAACCCAATATGACCTTGACCTTTGACAGATTGACCTTTCAATTGAGAAACAGTGAAGAACAACTTGGAAATCTGTCTGGTGTTACACTGTCCACTTTTTTTGTTGTATTGCTGTTTAAATTCACCCTTGGCCTTATTGATGACCTTGACCTTATTAAGTGGAGCCATTTCAGATGGATATATGCATGCGTATTAGTCCGTTTTAATCTGTACTATTAAAAATAGTAAGTGAGTATGATCAGGAAATACCACAATCACAAACTGCACACAACCCCAAGGTACCGCGAGGAAGAGCCACTCAACCATCACGAGACACCAAGGAGACAAATTAAGCAAAGCAACCAGCTCTCTCTTCCCCATCAAGATGATTGCAATACTAAATGGACATAAAGTAACGTACAACAAAGCATTGAACAATTACAGACTCCCGCAATGGGAGTAATAATAAACAAAAAGTCAACAACAACAGAACCACCGCCTTAGAACGGAGAGCAGCCTAAGCCACCTGGGGGGGGGGGGGGGGGCTTAAATGCATTTTACTGGTACCAAATCTTTGCCCTAGATTCTGCTGTTGTTGAAGTACAAGATACAAGCAATGTTCAGCACGCATGGAAGCCTTCTTAAATCCGGCAATATAAATGACACTTTTTAAAGAAATGACATAATGGAACTGCAGCAACATACCAATTCACAGGCATGTGTTTACCAAATGTATAGCCTGCCATCTATAAAATGAGTATTTTGGGCTAATATCTTTTAATTTTGTCAATAATTTGATGCTTTCACTGACCATTTTACCTCATTTTAAGACAAATAGGTCATATTTATTTTGAAATTGTACCTTTCTGACCAATAAAATTGCAAAGTGATCTTGACCTTTGACCTCTATGACCTTGATATTTCCTGTTCACTGACCTTGACCTTACACTACCCTGGCTGTAGTAGTTTCATTCTCCAGCTAGGCCTTCGGAAAACATGTAAGTGGTCAAAACGCCATGTCGGTGAGCATAGCCCCTCTGCATGTCAAATAATTTTACTCTTCACTTTTGTACAAAATATTTTTATGTGATTAGAAGTTGATTTAATGTGTAAAGAAAGGATTCTATGCCCCATAGCTAGGAGCAAGCAATTTTGGTCTTTTCAATAGGGGTGGGTGGGGTAACTCCACATTAGACTCATGATTGTAAAGCATATGCATCTTAATTGGTATCATATATTGTAAAGTTGTGTTATAAGCGTATATAAGGGAAGTTTAAGGCATTTCTGATCTATAATAATTGCTGTACAATGATTTTACCAGTAATATGTGTAGGGAGTAGGGCTGTTTAAATGATTCCCTAGAATAACTTTGGGGTAAATAATGCAAACAAACAATATAAATGTGGTTAGGTCTTTATTTAAAAGCTATATAATTGAGGGCTATGGGAAAACATTTACAGGTCTGTGCCCTCTCAGAAATTCAACAAGTACGCTGGTGAAAGTTGAATAAATTAGATATAGGCTTTAAACAAGCACGCTAAAATACGGTGGTAAACATTGTCATTCGTCGATTGCGTCCCTAAAATGTTATGTTTGCATTAAATTTTCAGAGTACGCCAACGTATTGCTTACATGTTAGACATAAGTTAAATGTACGCAACATGTAAGTTATGTATAAGTTCACGCACGTTAGATGCAAGTTGATCACATGTATACATACATTGCAATACGTCACAACAAGACGCTTGTGTATCTTGCGTGTAGCGTATACCTAGCGTATTTCTTACTTACAGGCATTGTACTTCTAACGTGTGTTTAACTTGTATAAAAAGAATTTTGACGTATAAAAACGTTTGCCTCACGCACATAGAACTTACTGCGCGTATTTAACACGTGTGAAGAACGCAATGAATGTGTTTATAACTTACATGTAGCGTAACAGCCAGCGTTCTGAGGCTTAACTATAAAATGCGGGTACAGATGAGCAATTTTTATTTTCCAAATCCTCATTTTTTATATTTTTTCCCAAAAAGATTCTTACAGGAATATCATGATCTTTTACTGATAACAACTGACGATAAATGTGACAAGCAGGTAAAGAGTTAAAACGCCTTTGAGTAACTTCAAACGAGCTCCTCGCTAGCCTAAACATCACATTGAAAAAATGGTGACCGATGACCAAAGTGAACTCTTTCCTTGTTAGCGGCGACTTTTCTCGTCTGCTAATAACTTTTGCAAACAGGCTGAAGCCAGACCAGGCCTGATCTAGATCCAAACCGTTTGACACTCTGATAGTCTTCCTGGAAACTCAATTTGATAAAAGTCAGCAGACGAAAAAAAGACCCAGCATGCGAAGATTTAATCTTAGGGTATTAGTGTTTATTAGAAAGGTACATTTCTAGATCATGACAAAAAGAAAGCATCCTGATTATGTATTAATTTGCGTTGTTCACGAGTTAATTTGCATACTTCGCTTTGTCCACATTCTTTTGATATACTCATCGCTAACCCCTGCAGAGATTAACACAAAGTTGTTAAACAAATTAATCCACAGCTTTCAATACTTACGTTTAATATAAGGACACTATTAGATATTAACATTTAGTGAAACGTAGATAAGTCACGTATAAACGATTTAAAGGCAATGACTTCCGCAAAGTTTAAATATATAATATGCAAACGTACTTTTCAAATAAGTATCGAACAATTTTAGTCAGGAAACAAATTCTGAAAAGTTAACAAATATAGGCATTTTGAGCAAAGCTTTTTGACACCATTTTAGGGGTATTTTGGTGCACTGAATCCGATAAACAATGTTGACAGGTTAAGAAATGGCGTCTTTATTACCTTATTTGCATATTCTCGAGATGGCCTCCAAAAACATGGTATATTATATATTGGTCGGAAACGCTACTTTTTGGCAATGCTTATCATTTGAAACCACAAGCTATGTGTTAATAGATAGTTTTGTAGTTAAAACAAATGGCATACTTCAGGCGAGTAACGAGTTAATTAGGGGCCGCCGTGGTGTAGTTTGTGACGCTTTCCATTCAGTATACAGCCTACCCCAGTATACAGACACCTAAATGCTGATAAAACTGCCTCGTTCTCAGATCAGCAGCAGACTTAAATTCTACTGGATCCCAAAAATCAATAAACTAATATGAACAGAAAGTGGGGACCAGCTGAGGAAAATCTAATTTTTAAGATGGCTACATTACTGATCTAAATAGTAACTTAAACAACTGTATTATAAGGATTAGAGGCTAAATATCATTTTCGCAATTTGAACTTCCTAGATCACTAATAAATTCTGATATACCACTGATATACCATCTTCTAAACTTCATTAAGACCCTCTATGAATTGATTTGTTTTAGAAATAAGGAAATAGAAACCCATAGAGTAGGCATTTGCTTGCAAAACATTCCATTCATTTCTTCGTTTGGTCATGAAGGCGGGCCTTATTTCAGAAGTAGTATGTCGAGGACCTCAGACAGTATCCTATTCATATCTAGAATCTGTGCCTAGAATAATGTACAATAGACATCTGTATTTTGTGCTTAAATCTAAACCTGACATTTAGTGCACCTAGGAAAAAATAAAAATATTTGGAAAAAATGCATATTAATGCCAGGACCTTAGGGTTTAGGGTGGGGTGTTTTTGTGATCAAATTTGTTTTCACAGAAAGTCAAAGGTTCGTAAGGTATTCATCTAAAAACATGGAAACATAATGTTTGCATTATAAAACTTGAGACTAAAATGATGCGTTTACATAGAATTTAGGTCTAAAAGAGCTTATTGTTTGTTTGTAAATAAGTAGGCTGTCCATGACTTTTGCCTATTACCTGTAAATGTCTTACACACAGATTACACCTATTCTGTTTGAAATTCAATCAATGTGGCCTCTTCACTTAGTTGTATCAAAACTACATACTGTATACATGTCATTGTCAATTGATATAAAGCTACAGGCTTTGGGCAAAATAAGCGACTAATGAACTTTTATAGTAAATTGTTTTTGAGCATTTTGACAGCTCTCTCCCATTTGACCAAGCAAACCATTTTCATATGATGTATGTGATGTAAAACTATAGGATTAGCTTGCTCACGGTGAGGAAAGTACCTCACAAAAAGTTTTCTATTTCCTATATGTTATAAAGAAAAAAACAGAGTTTTCAACCAAAATTTGTAATCAGAACTTACCCAATCAGAAAAGCCCTTTACAGATAATTCGAGGGCTGAACTTACTATCTTTTCTATTAAATAATGATCTTTGAAACTTTTATCTGGCCATTTTTACGAACAATCCTTCATTAAGACTGTCAGAGGTCCTTACTGCTGTTTTATTCCAGGATTCCAGCCACATGATCCCACAATCACACCTACATAATGCTTTTCAGCAATGATTCAGCTGTCAATCATTGTTACAACACCACTTGGCCAGCCTTTTAATCACTCAGATCATCAAATATATCGTGTCAAGGGGGTTAAATACTATGGAAATTGGAACTCTTTGCTATACTTTCGGTTGTTAAAAGTTACAGTAGAAGAATAGATCAATATATAATATTTTGCAAATTTAAAAGGTATGACTTCTTTTTATCCATTGCAGTCAAACAAAACCAAAAGATAAGTGTACTTAGGCTGTAATTATGCATTTAAGTTGCTTATGTGTGTGGGGGGGAAATGGCTTGTCCTACATTGTCCATCTCTTTAACATGCATTGCCAGGGGACTAGATAAACTGCTGGTTATATTAGGATATTTATCAAGAGCTAATTAGACACCAATAATTTCTTAATAAATATTATACATTTTCACATAAGCACTCATACTTTTATAGAAACTAGAAAACAAGTGCAGTAAAATCTGTCTAAAACGGCCCCCCTAAAAAAGACCTAAAAGTAGTTTTCAAGACCGTTTATCGCTTAATGCAGGTCAAAAGTCTGCAATACTTTCGACCTTCATTAAGCTACCATTTGACTTTAAGATCTTTGCTTTGTCTATTTTGGAGTGGCCGCTTAAGACCGGTTTTACTGTATAATCATAATATCTTTCACTGTTTGGAAACCTGCCTTATGCTATTCATGTTTCTACACAAATCTAAAAAGAGGATCTGCTTGCTATGATTAAACTAATAAATTGACCTAGATTGCTAACTGATTTTACCTTTCTGATACTATATTTATTAAAATTTGGCTCCAAGTAATATGCTAGTTGACAAATTGTAAGTATTCCAATTGGTACTAATTTGCTCCTCTTGTTGCAAATTGGATTTTGTTTTGTTTTATGAGAGAGGCTTCTTGTGTTTTCGATCTGACAATAATCAATCTGATGTTATTGAAGCAGTCAACTCTGCTCAAGATATCAAGGTGATTTATTTAATATTGATAATCATTATGTCAGATAATCCTAAAAGAACTTCAGTTGAATCAGGCTTATTCTTTTGATACTTAAGCCCCCTTCTTGAACTTGGATTTGTCATAATAGATAACATAGTTTCATCTAAAATTAGTAATAAACAAAATGACTTTAAATGTGTTATTTTCCATTTTTATGGAGATGCTCTTTGCTCATATATTCTTATGGTGCGTATATTTCTAATGTTAGAGACTTCAACAAGAGAACCCATTTTGACCGCTAAATTACTGAAACAAGGCTATGGATATCATTAACTTCATAAAACATTTTAATAATTCTACCACAGATTCTCATCGTTGATTTTCACATACATGCTTATTGTTATTTTAAAAAACTCTTCTGTAACAGGGCATATCAGATCCAGTATTTCATGGTGATTTAGTTTAAAAAATTCAAAAACTTCGATCTATAGCTATGGTTTTCTCATCTGATAAGGTTTCCTCCTCTAATTCAGATTTCAAATTCAATGAAGACCATGCACTCAACTTCCATAGTTGGTTCGGTGTCTGATGCTTGTCTTTGGCAGGGCCCGCCGTGGCTCAACTTGTGGATTTCTTTAGCTCTGGCTGTCTGTGAGTTAGAACCCGCATTTTGTACCATTATTGTTTGTTAATTCGATTTTTAATTGTTCTCTGTGATGATGCATTGCATAAGTTAGGAAGCCTCAAACACACGCGCTAAATAGTTTGTGTGTGTAAACAACATCAGAATTTTGTCCTTTCTAAAGATCATTGACGGTTAAGGCCTTATACGCCTATTTTCTGATTCCCAGAACGCCGCTTTTGAGCTTCTAGTGTGGTGCATGAAGTATTAGTGCAATAGGTGAATCTAATGGCAAGAGCCAGCCAGCAAAATATTTTCAAAATTTCTACGCACTCGAGAGTTAAGGCGGGTAAAAAGGGGAGGGGGTCTGAAATTTCATGAAAATAAAAAGTGCTTTAAAAAGTGTTTTCTGCACGTTTTCTTGATTTATTTGGTAGGCATGGTGATATCTATCGAACATACCATATGCAGAGTATAAACGAATCACGATAATTAATAAAATTGTTTTAAAAACAAAATATGTTTTGTAATAAAATGATTTTGGGGAGATAATTTAGAAGTTATCTGTACATTTTTGACTACATGTACTGTAATTAATACAAAACTGAAAGCTCAACAAAAGAAATAAAAAAAATTTGAAGGAACGAAAGTGTCCCATTTAGCATTAGACAGTAAAACTGATTCTAACTAGATCCTTTGAATATTACTTTTGCTTTGTTTAAAGGGCATAGCATGTTAAATGTACTTAAAGTGTCCGAACATTTATGGTATACATATGCATGTTTATCACTGTATGAGACAATATATTGAACACTAAAGTATTTACCTGTTAGAACTTTTTGCATGCCAGTGGATAATTTTGTCGTCTGCCAATAGCCTTTTGCAAACAGTTTGAACCCAGATAATGACCAAAAAATATCGGTCTTGATCTGGATCCAAACTGTTTGACACTGATGGTGGTCCTGGGTGGTTTATTTTTAATAACTTAATTTTGAAGAAAGTCAGCAGGCGAAAATAAAAACTTGAACAATTCCCTAGCATGCAAATAGATAAGTACAGGCCGTTTGCAAAAGAATGTGTCATTTAATAACAGCGAGATTTTTTCTTAGGAAAAAATGCATAAAAAACCTTGCTAATTCTACTTTTAATCTTTAAGTACTTTATATTAAACTAGCATAGAATAATACAAAGCAATTTAGGAGGTTGGTTCTGGAGAACTTCATTACTGCCATTAATGTCTTATTTGAAAGAAAAGGCATTTTACGGGCTTAGGCCCTGGGTTTTCGGGCTGCTGAGCATCTTCCCCCCCCCCTTGTGCCAGCAAGCCACTTCCATACAATGTGTAAAATATGGTAACACATATACATGCAAAAGCTTTTGCTGGCACACGGGGGGGGGGTGATATTTTAAAAAATGTTTTCGGATTTCTATATATTATAATGTAAAACTGATTGTTCTACCCAAAATTTTACATCTTTGAAGCATTTGATATCGAAAACCGATTTCACGGCCATAAAGTACTCAGGTCAGGGTAGCTCTAAGGTGAAGAAAGGGACGATTGACAAACTTTTATTTTTACTGAAAACCATAGGCATTTACCCATAGCAAGTGTCAATGATCCTTTGCCAATCATTTAGCTTACGCAGAGAGGGCTGGCTTCTTTATTTCAATTGTGTTGTATCTGTCTGTTTTCTGTATCTCATCCTCAAGGTGCCATGGGTTAGTCTGCGTTCTGTGATTGTGGCATTGCCTGGTCATACCCACTTGCTTAATGGCAAATGCCGCAATCAGACAAATCTAATTGACAGTTTTGGGGTACCATATTAGTGATAAGTTATAAGGGCTCTTGGCAAGCCTCATACAATTCTGGCAGGTTTTATTCGATATTAAAAAGAAATTATTGACATTTACGGGCTTTGTATATGTGACTAAATGCAGTTAAGATTGCACGACTGCCAGACATGCTGCCTATCATTTTGTTCAGTTTGTGTTATGTAAACCTGAAGAAACACAAACCTAAATGACATCGGCACATGCCTAGATAAAATGACACATAAGCATGACTGGAGCTACTATGACTATTTGTGTGTTCAATAAAATAAAAAGTGTTTAAAATAAGTCTTTTTAATTATTATATCTACAGTATAACCTGTATAAAACGGCCACTCAAAAGTAGACAAAACTAAGATCTTAATGGCAAATGGTAGCTTAATGAAGGTCAAAGTATTGCAGAATGCTCCCTTTGGAACATTCTGCAATACTTTTGACCTGCATTAAGCGATAAATGGTCTTGGAAACCCATTTTCGGTCTTTTTTGAAATGGCCATTTTACACAGGTTTTACTGAAAGTGGAAATGCCAAATCCTACAGAATGGTGATAGAATGGGTTGTTAAGTTTAGTTGATAGAGGTAGGGAAATGCTTGAAACTGACCCTCGTCATGGCAAGTAGCAACCTGTCACCACACGTGTACATGACACCATAGATAAAATCCATGAACTGATCAATGAAGATCAACGAGTTACACTGATTCGCTACACAACCTGGCATCTCACAGGAAAAAAATGATGTTATTATTCACAACGAACTGAAAATGATTAAGATTTCCGCCCAAAATTTCCAAAAATATCTTCGTCCCTTTCAGAAACAAGCTGGGCGCAACATGTGCAGGGAAACCATATGTTTTTCAGAGGAATACGGATACGTTTCTAAAGCAGTTGGTTACTGTTTATGAAACATGGCTAACCACTCTGAGTCTGAGATAAAATAAAACACTCAAAGCAGTGGGAAACATCCAGGATCCCCACCCCAAAAGCCAAACCAGTTATATCTCCCGGAAAGGGCGTAACAAAAGGAAAGGTTCCAGGGATTGAAAATGTGTGCTGCTTGAGGTCGGTCTACCTCGAGCAGATGGCCTCATTTTATTAACCCATATAAGCCTAGAGTCCTTTTTGTGGGACATAAGCAAACAGTGCATACCAAGATCCGATGCCGCAGAATGCGGCGTCAAATCAGGGTCTCCACTGTTTGCTAAGAAATGTACTATCAAAATTTGAATAAAAATATTCAAAAAAAAACAAAAACAAAAAAAACAACATCAATAACCTTTAAAACAGAAATGGACTTGTCCAATTAATAAGAGTGGGAAATTCAATTCGTCTGAGATGAGTAATATTGAAAAAGTCAGCAGATTACAAATAAAGCCAGCATGCAACAATGTTATTTAGTATGCTATCTCCAATTTGATGATACTAAGAAAATACCGAATTTCTGTTGACACTTTTATGATCATTTTAAAAACCTAAATCAGGAACAGGAATCTGATTATCCCGATAGTCCAGTGGAGCGAATTACCCAATATAATACTGAATTAAATAGGGAGATTACTGAGCTAGAAATTAAACAGGCCATTAAAGGCATTAAAATTTCAAAGCATGTGCTGATGATGTCATACTTAATGAGTTTATCAAAACATCTTAGACTGTTTTATGCAAATTTATGTTAGCCTGTTCAACATAGTTCTCAAAACTGGTCATGTCCCAGAAGTCTGGACCAAGGGTTTCATTGTCCCAATTTTTAAGAAAAAATGAAGTAGAGAGAGTCCTGATAATTATAGAGAAATCATTATTTTGAGCTGCATGGGCGAGTTATTCCTATCCATTTTAAAAACACGCATAAATTATATATGGAATCTTATGGTATCTTAGGTGAAGAGCAGACTGGTTTTAGAATGACATATGGCATAAATGATCACTTGTTTAACTTAAAAGGTCTTGTTGATTTGTTTCTGTTTAAGAAGAAAAAAATATTTTGTGATTTTATAGATTATAAAAAGGCATTTAACTATGTTGATATGGCAGCGTTATGGCATAAACTTTTGTGGAGTTCAATTGATGGGAAGATTTTCACTCTTATAAAAAAACATGACGCACAAGCAAAATCTTGTATCAAGCTTAACAGCTGTAATTCAGATTTTTTTTCATAAGTGGGGCTGGAGTGCGTCAAGGCGAGAATTTATTGCCAATATTATTATCACTGTTATTGAATGATCTTAATGAATTTTTATCACATTCCTTTAATGGTTTGGAACATGTTACCAATTTAGTTCATCACACACTTGTTACATATGAAGTTGAAGTCTATATGAGACTGTATATGCTACTTTATGCTGATAATACTGTACTTTAAGCAGAGTCAGCAGAAGAGTTACAAGCAGCTTTGGACGCTATGTTCTTATTATGTTTAACTTGGAATCGTTCTGTTAATCCAACAAAAACTAAAGTAATTGTATTTGAGAAGTCTTATTATAAAATTGTATATTTACATGTACAATGGTAAAGCATTAGATGTCGTAGCTGACTTCCGTTATCTTGGAATGACATTTGATTGTAAGGGTAAATTCTTTAAAGCTAAATCAGCATTAATTGAGCAAGCTAGACGTACCTCTTTTGCAGCAATAAAATAATCAAGAAACTTAAGTCTACAAGTAGATTTACAGCTAAAATTATTTGATCACATGATTGTTCCAATTCTTCTTTACGGTTTAGAAATGTGGGGATATGAGACTTGTGAATTGATTGAAAGTTTTCATTTCAAGTACTGTAAGCGGTTGCTCCACCTAAAAGCTAGTACACCAAAAGATATGGTGTATGGTGAATTAGACCGTTCCAACGCGGTACTTCTTTTGTGGATCTTTTATGTTTTTGTTCTGTCATGTGTTCGCTATGTCTTTGTGCACGTCTGTTTACATGTGCTTTGTGGTCACCTGCTGGGGAAGGGCTGACCTCTTGGCTCTCGTTTGTGGTGTCTACTGTTAGTTTGTCACTTTCCCATTGGTATCCTGGGTCAGGTGTGGTACTTGATTGTATCGATTCCTGATCTTTGCACCCTTACTTACTATATTTCCAATGCAAATACATATTAAAAGTAGGATGATTGACTTTTGGGCTAAAATATTATGTGGTAAATAGATAAGTTAGCGTTTACACTATATAGAGTCCTTTACCAGCTTGATTCTAGTAGAGAATTTCATTCTCAATGGTTAGATACTATTAGAACACCATTAAGAACATTAAGATTGGATGAATTTTGGGATCATCAGTTTAATTATACTAAAATGAAACTTTTAAAACTTATGGTCGAAAAGGTCTTAAAGATTTGTATATTCAGGCTTGACGTGATCAAACTTTTGAGATGAGAAAATGCCTAAATTATCGTTTGTATAAATCTGAGTATAAATGTGGACTTACCCTTAAGTTTAGGGATATATTTTTCTCGATTTAGATGTATGAATCATAGATAACCAATTAAATATAGGAGGTTTTCAAAGTTAGAGCGTGCTACAAGAACCTGTAAGTTATGCAGGACTGGACTCTGATATCTGGGGGATGAATTTCATTATTTGCTCAAATGCTTATATTTTAATGCACAACGAAATAAAACTATTCCTTTAGTGTATTGGAAAAATCCAAATGTGTTAAAATTCCATGACCTTATGAATACTGAAGACGTATCATTGTTAATTAAAGTAGATTCCTTTTGTAAACCTATTGTAATGTTTTTTGATATGGCTAACATATAATGTTGTTCTCCCATCGATAATGTAAGTTACTAAGTATAAATACTAGTCATAATTTCTTTTCTCTAGTCAGTTTATGTTACATGTAAATTGGAATGGAGATAAGTTGTGGTTTCACAGAAATTTGCAGGAAAAAATGTCAAGCAGTGAGGACTTGGTTCTGACTGTTCCTTGAGGTGTAGTCTGATCAAGGTCTTCACTGTCAGTCGGAATGTTTTCCTTCCTTTTGAAGACGGGAATCTTTGTGCTTGGACTACAGAATAGTCACAGCAGGATATAGGTGACAGAATACTGTGTATGTTTACTGTTGGCTTGATGGTATCTATACATGCTGAGCGTCAATGTGGATTTTCTTCCATTTTAATGTATTTTCTGTATAATATTTGTTCATGTCTATTCTTCACAAGCCTCTCCTTGGAGGTCATGAAAATTAATAAATCTTCACTTCTTCAATCTTCGATAGCCGTTCTGCTTTATGAGAGACTTTTTTTCTTATTTGGCTCTTAAAGTGTACATGCCATTGACCTGTTATCAATAAAGGCAGATTACAATCTATGATTATGGCATTTCCTGGTCATATGTTTTCGCATTCATAGTTTTATATACTGAGATGAACTAGTAACTTAAGTTTGTCTATCACGCCTGGATGAAAAATAATAATTCAAATTCATTATCTATATGAAATCTGATGAAATACTCAACTTTCATTTAACAAATTTTATTCACAGAATTGATGATAGCCTTAACGTCAACGCCAGTGATACTTGTACGCAGGGGATCAAAACCACTGTGTTAAAAATGTCCATAAATGTAAACTCTACCTTTTCATGTAAAAAAACTTAAGTTTCCAGTTCCTCTCAGTATATGATAATCAATGCTGCTTGTTCCTTTACATATCGGGCTTCTTGTGAGGATTTTTTTGTAGTTGAATTATATAATGCATTCTATTTTTCTCTCATTTTACCATGGTAAATAAAGGAACAAATATGAATTATTATAGTATTGTCTCATATATGCTATATCAATCAGCTTGTATGGCTGATATTTATTTATTGTGCATCATTCGAGTTGCTAGAATTTAAAAAGCTCGTCTCGTATATGACATAACGATGCATACTCGAAACCATGAAGAATATTCATTTGATCTGATCTGTAACAAGAGAAACATTTGACCGCATAATACATTGTCAAGAACAGTTGTGTGACCATATTCTGTAGAAAAAAGTACATTGCTGTATTACTGTTGAAACACAATATCTATCAATGAGTGTAATACTATCCTCATCATAATTATCAGGTGGACCATAAATTAAAACGTGAAGACAAAGCACTAAATCCTTGAGACTAAGCGATCATTGTTCTTGTTAGATCTAGGATGTAAGTCCTCAAATGTATTATTAAGTTATCATGTAATAATCGCGTTACACAAAGTGCAGTTTCCGAGGATTATTGGCATAACTAAGCCATACCAAGGTTAAACCATATTTGTTCTCTATTTGGACAGTCCATAAACATGCATGTATATCTATAATAAGGCTATATAGATGTTCTGTTTTTTTTATATTAACCAACATCTCACTCGTAGTTGATGTGTGTGAACATTAAAACTTGATAAGATTGCACGAATGTGCAGGCTAGCATTCGCTGATCAATGATCACATGTGCGATAAGTATATTTTAGCTGAGCTGGCTAAATTATGAGTCTCTGTTGGAGAGATGGAATTGATATTGTTAGGTTTAAATCTACTAGTGTCAGGTGAAGTTTAACTATCGATATAATTGCTTGGCTACAATTTTTTGGCCTCAAAGCGAGAAAGCCTATCTTTGGGGTTTTTGACCAATCAATATTCAAACCAACCTGCTCAGTTACTGAGACTAGTTTTGCGTGGAGCTTGTGGAGTAATTAAACGTTCTATTAAGTGAATAACAAATGCGCTGATCAGACTGGGCAGATGCGCAGGTTGATCTGCACGATTGTTGTTCGCATACTACAAAGCCAGGTTATCTCGCGTCGTGGCCCTCGGAGTCTAGGCCCATTTATGTGTAAAATTATTCCTGGTAATGATAGCTGAGTCAGTAAGTCCATGAAAGATTGGTTCCAATTTTGTGGCTTTGGGTGGGATAGGGTGATTTTTGTAACATAATTTTAGGTTCCCATGACAAATTATCTACAAAAATCCTGTATCAAAGGTAACCATGTGAGCCAGCAATGGATAGTAAAGTTTGAAAATCTATCTGACTCCATTCTCTGATGTTTAAGTGGCTTTTTCATATTTTGATATTTGCCACTAGTGGCAAATATCAAAATAACCAAAAGCCACTAATACGTCAGAGAAAACTCGGACTTACTCCATACATGATAGCCTTCGTATAGCCACTATGACACGCCCACTACTTTTTCTTTCTTGAAAATATAATCAGAGGTGATGGTGACCGCCAACCTTGTTCTCCACATAACTTTAAAACAATATCTACTCTCTGGGTTCAAGTTTAACGGCCTGCATTATCTCCCCTAGCTACAGAGCTTTAGGAGTTAAACATTTAGTTTCGATTTTCATGTCATTTGACCCGATTACCATTTGTAAAAACTCTTTATAATCAAGAAATATTATAAATCAAAATTATTGACACAAGTCATTATAATGTTAAAGCAGGCTTTAATACTGTCTGAAAATCGACCCCTAATACGAAACTGTTTAATGCACTCTCAGCTCAACTGAATTGCTGCGCATGCGCTAATTAAGAAAGTCTTAAAAACACCGTTCCAATAAAGACTTTTGGGCCACATGTGCACATCTATTTTTTTCGAGAGTTTCGGAAGAGAAAACGTCGACACTGTTCGCAAATATTATCAGCAGACGACAGAGGCAGGCAGAGATAAAACTACAATGTACTACAGGAAGTAACTTTCGCGTTATACAACTTACGTATTAAGAGGTTCTCAATTTCGCAGAAATTACTACGCCAGAAGTTTGATACTCTCTGATTGATTGGCGCGTCGATCATCGTTAGCTGATCTGTGTATGATTATTGACCTGTATTAGTTTGTCAGAACTTCGTATACTTTACTCTTTGGCTGCTGCCGTCTGCTGCTTCTTTATAAACGTCTTTGTAGTAAACCTGTGGACACAGATCAAACTGTTCCTATAAGAACAGTTTGATCGGGGTTTACACTGTTTGTCTGTATGCTGCAATCGTCTGTGATGTTAGCAACTAGATACAGCAGACGCTCTTGTCAAACGACACTTTTAAATACATTATTTCATAGCAGGCGAAAAATTAAATAAGAGAATATGACCAAAAAATAAAACAATCAAAAATCATGAAAATATAAACAATTTTTGGTATAGTTTCAGGTATGTTAATACTGATTGGTAGTTTGATATGTTTAAAAGAGGCAAAGACAATGAACAGGATACTTTGTAAGTATAAAAACCTAATATGTTGTTGAGGCAATTCCACTGTGTACCTGCATCATAATGTATTTTCAATGTCAGAATGAGTTTATCAACACTAAGTTTTATTAACAAATTCTCAACTACTTTCATTGTTTGAGTTAAATTAGCAAGTTGTCATGCACCTCAATGACAATCAAAGAAATACTTTTTATGCTTTTGACAGCTTATCTTTTGACGTTTCCTTGGAAAGTATTGCTAAATGTTTTTGTATATAGGTTATAGATCATATATTACAATTATAAAGGAATTAAGTGAGAACGAGCGCAGCGAGTGAACCACTTAATTACTTTATAATTGTTATATATGATATATGACCTACTTATAGTTTTCTCCTTTTTTAATGACTGCGCCTTTGGAAATGGTCGCATTGACCACTTCACTGATTTACTTAATGATTTTCTTAACAGAACAGAACAGAACAGAACAGTAATTTTATTTTAGACTTCAGCATACAAGCTCATCGTCATTACATCATATAAACATTTACATAGTGACACGGGCTTGGCCGTGAACATAAACATAACATGAATAAATAGATCGAGAGTGAAGTACTTTTGTTGATTGGTTTGTTTTTGTTTAGATAATAGCAATTTCAAAATTTAAATATTTTTCTTCTTAGAGAGCTATATACCTTGTATATAGGTCAATTCTTGTCCGGTGCATGGTATGTGGAGGATCGATGATCCAACCGCACCCCATGCACCAGCCACCAATTTACCTGATGCTCGACTAAATGTACTACATGTAACTATATGGTATGTAATCCAACTTATTCTATGAACAAAACACACTTTAGCTTTCATAAAGAAAGAAAAAACAGGAAAAAACTATCTGTCCATACAGTCAACTCATTGTTATTCACACCAGTGTCAGACTGTTTGGATCCAGGTCAAGACCCACATCCTGTCGGTCCTGACCGGGTCCAAACTGTTTGCTTTGGTTATTTGCAGACGACAAAAGTCACCGCGGGCAAGTTTATCCGCACGGTCTGATCAGCGTCTATACTGTCGCTGACCAGTCAAAATTGTTTGTCAAACCTGTTTGCATCCAGATCAGGATCGACAAGATGTCGGTCCTGATCGGGGTTCAAACTGTTTGCCTAGGTTGTCAAGCCGCTAGCCAAGAATAAGTTCATAAGGTTGATAAGTAAATACCTGTGTAATGTCTTGCCTGGAGCGACAACATAGGAGCACGAGATTTACGTGTGTATTGTGTATTAGCGTGTGCAGGAATTTCATTCATGAGAACAACTGTTGTTTGCACGGATAATAATCAGATGATTGGAATAATAGGTAAATATAGTCATTATCCTATATTTATATATATATATATATATTTATTTTTTTTTTTTTTTATAAAAATAAACATTAATTTTCTTATTTGGCAATTTGTTTAGACAGGCGCTTCTGCGGTGACACGTGATTGTCGGTTTGTTTCGTGGCGTTCCACAGTTTTGCACATCAAGGAAAACGATCTTACCTGGGCAAGACTGAAATCCTTTGCTAGCAAGTTTTGTATTCGGCGAAAGAAAAACATCTCCCGGGGCCAGTCTTTCTCGAAACGAAACATGAAAGAGAGGTACTAGGAGGTAAAGTTTCTCCGTGTGGTACAGTTTATTCATAATCGCTGAATTGAGTAACAAAAGAAAATTGTAATATGTTTTGCATACTGTCGTCTGCTGATATTCTTTCAAATTTTGCAAACGGTTTGTATCCAGATCAGGTCCGACAGTACATCGGGCGCGATTCGGTCCCAAACCGTTTGGCATTTCGCCTTCATTTCCGAAGGGCTATTTCAACCATGTAAGAATAGATAGCAGCCGCAAAAAAGAAATCGTGGAGTTTTAGACATGTTCAGACTTTATCGAGTATGTGCCATGCCTTTATGAAGACGCCATTTCAATTTTTACGATGGGCAACTCGTGGCCGTTACTTATGAACAATGTTGGTTTCTGGGGTCTATCAAACCGTATAGACCCCGATAAGATGCCGCACATGGGTGCATCTCCCCAGGGCCAACACCGTTTGTATATATTAAATCTAATTCTATCTTAACTATAATAGATCAACTTATCCGTACAATACAATGCAATACAATACAATACAATACAATACAATACAATTGTGAATGGATCATTCTTGAGACTGATAAATTTGTCTGCTGGTATATTTTGCAAACAGTTTGTACCCGGATCAGACCGGACCGAAAGTCGGGTCTGATCCAGATCCAAACTGTTTGGCATTCCAACTTCTTCCTTAAAAGTGATTTTTGAAAGGAAAAATATATACATTTATATATACAAACTAATACAAAGCAGTCGCCGAAAAAATATCATGCAAATTTGTCAAAGCATATGCTCGCTTATATTAGTATGCCGTATAGTAGAGGAATATTAATACTGGGTACTTAATGCTGATCTTTTCTTGATGGTATCAAATCGTGTATACCCCGACGAGATTCAGTGCGTGGCTGCATCTAATCAGGGTCCACACAATTTGATTATATCTCGTTTAGTTTACTTTTGATCCAACATGTAAACGCATTTGATGTGACTAGATTGCACAAATGAGTAGAATGAGTGGCAAATCACTTAATCGTTAATGTGAATATGTTTTAAGTATTTTAACTGCATGGAAAGGCATACAAAATAATAATATGTACGTGTGTTTATATTTGGCAAACGGTTTGTACCCGGATCAGACCGGACCGAAAGTCGGGTCTGATCCAGATCCAAACTGTTTGGCATTCCAACTTCTTCCTTAAAAGTGATTTTTGAAAGAAAAAACAATATATACATATATATACAAACTAATACAAAGCAGTCGCCGAAAAATATCATGCAAATTTGTCAAAGCATGTGCTCGCTTATATTAGTATGCTGTGTAGTAGAGGGATATTAATACTGGTTTACTTAATGCTGATCTTTTCTTGATGGTATCAAATCGTGTATACCCCGACGAGATTCAGTGCGTGGCTGCATCTTCTCAGGGTCCACGCAATTTGATTATATCTCGTTTAGTTTGCTTTTGATCCAACACTTAAACGCATTTGATGTGACTAGATTGCACAAATGAGTAGGTAGAGTGGCAAGTAACTTAATCGGTAATGTGAATATGTTTTAAGCATTTTAACTGCATGGAAAGGCATACAAAATATGTACGTGTGTTTATATTATTGTATCACTTCGTTTAGCGCTTCATTTCTAGCTTCAAATGCTTTCTTGATAAAAATAGCTAGCCGTTTTAATACATTTCCAGAAGAGTCAAGAAGCTGAATGAATTTATGCATACTTGGATTTCTTATATAATAGTTTCCAATAAACTGTCTACGTAAATTTTGGTACCGTGGGCAGATTAATACCATATGATACTCATCTTCGATGTCATTTGTTGTGCACAAAGTACATTTTCTGTTTTGCCTTTCTATACCTCTATGCCTACCACTCTCAATTGCAAGTTGATGGGAGGATAGTCTCAGTTTTGTTAGAGCGTTTCTAAGATTTCTATTTACTAAACTATTCAGATAGGGACACATTTCGAAATCTTGGTTCAGTTCTCTGTATAGAACCATTGATGTACATACATTTAATCCACCCCTAAGATCAACGAGAAAATTATCCAAAAGTCTTCTTTTTAACAATGGTATAAATACTTTTACGTCTACTGAATGCGGGAAGTGCCAGACATCTGCAAATCCATTTCTTTCCAATAATTGTTTAATTTTTACAAGCCAAAAGTTACTCTCTGTGTTGAGTAATATATTTTCTTTCATTGAATTATAAACAGCTTCAAGGATACAGTTAACATTTATTTTCTGCAGAAGACTGAACCAATATTTACCCATAGTGTTTGCCTTTCTATAATAAGTGGGTACCTTCCTAGCTCACTGTAAACCGCATAAGTATTCGTTGATAACTTCACATTTAGCATATATATCTTAACATATATTACAAATATTGAGAAAATATGTGATTAAGTTGGCAAAAGTCGAAATTGCTATGCAATCTGATTGGTTGTAAAGCACAGGAAGGGGCGGAGTAAACTATAATGAACATATTGATGTAGTGAATATACTGAAAATCAAACGTTAAGTGAACAAATCTGTTTTAAACTAGACCCAGGGATAAGTAACAACCATCTCATACTCAGTCGCGACTGTTTATTTGTTCTCTAATAATTGCTTATTATAGATGTTGAGAGGAAGACTAATTAGACGCTGGGGATCTCTCAGTTTCATTTTAATTCACTGGTTGCTCCCTTTCCGTCTATGTTTAAGTTATCTTGATTGCTCTCTTGTTAATTGATGAGCCGGATCAGGAACAAGACGCATATTTTACACATTGGCATATGCACAACAGCAACTGCGCACAGTGCAGCTTGTATTGGCTTAGCTCAAACATTCAGCAAAAAGTAAGTGAGTATGATCAGGAAATACCACAATAACACACCACAGACCAACCCACGGCACCGTGAGGAAGAGTCGCAGAACATCTACAGCAACAAGACACCCGCAAGACAACAAAAGCAAAGAAACCAGCACTCTCTTCCTCTACAAGATGATTGCAAAACTAGAAAGGACACAAAGTTATGCACAACAAAAAAAAGACAAACACAGAACCCTTACAACCAATGGGAAGCACACCAAACAACAGATTAACAACAGGAGAACCACCGATTTAGATTGGACAGCAGCCTAAGCCACCGAGGACTTAAAAGCATTCCACCGGCACCAAGAATCTGTTGTTGTTAAAACACAAAATTGTTTAGCTCGCATGGAAACTGAAGACAAAACAAGTGTCTATGCTCAGGAAATGCCACACTGTAAAAGAAAAGTGTAACTTAACACCAAAAGAGGTGAAAGCTGTGGTACCACCTCTTTGGGTTTTACCTTACACTTACTTTCCTAAGCCAGCAACCCTCAGGTGATAAATATTAAAACATTTCTGCCTGTTATTGTTATAGCTATTCCCCTGATCAATTCAATCGAATAGAACATAGCGTTTAAAGCAGTTGAAAATGTTACGCCAAAATAAGCGCCAGTTCAGTTGATACCAAATTCACACTTATTTTACAGTGCACAGATACAGAGCACAGCCAACACACGGAAAAATGCAAAACGGATTTTAGTTTCCATGACAACAAGATACACACCTGCTAAACCACAATTAGCAAATCAACACGATAGCTGTCGTTCTAAGCCAGTTGAATAAAGTAAGAAAGGGGGCAAAGGTCAGGGATCGATACAATCAAGTACCACACCTGACCCAGGATACAACATGGGAAAGTGACAAAACACAATTAAACATCACAAACGTGAGTCATAAGGCCAGTCCTTTCCCAGCATGTGACCGCAAGGCAGCAATGAACATACGCGAAGGCATGACAGACAAAAGATAACACAAATGATCCACAAAAGAAATACCGCCTTGGAACGGTCAGTACACATATTTTACTGGAGGGCTTAAACTGTTTCACGGCGTCAACCTCACCCTTAGTTCAGATAGATGTTTGGTTTGCATGAAAGACCCCTAACTTATCTATGCATCATCTCATAGAACATATTAATCAAGATATAAAAAGGAGATAAAGCAAAGATAAGGACTCAACAGTACATAAAACTGAATACCGGAGCAAAAGAAATCCAACAGGCGAACCCCGGTGGGCCTGACAACAGCCAAACTAGAGAGAGCACAAAGCTAAAACCACACACACAAGAAGTGCAACAAAAAGCAATGAACTAACAACAAATAACAGAGCCATAACTACTGAGAACCTACGGTAACCACAGCTTCAGTGAGGGCTGGGTGGAGCTTAGATATATCTTACTGGTGTAATGTGCACCCTAGATTATGCTGCTGTTAAAAGACGAGAACAGAGCATTTCTGACTCACCCAATGTATCACCATAGACGAACAATCAAATAAAATAAAATAACTGCAACGAAACAAAGAACTTTACTTAAAGGTCATTAGAGAAAAGCATAAGTAAACTTTATCCATGTTACGTGGAGGCATTACGTTAAAAAAACATCCCGCCTTTGCTCCTTATTTATTCTACTAGACGACATTTACCAATAGAGCAATTGTTTTACAAACCATGTCATCCGATTAAGCTCCCCAAACTTCACCTTTAAAATGATTATGCCAAGAAAATATCACACTCAGATCACAGACCGGTCTGTCACCCACCATGACCCAACTAGGGGGTTTCTTTAGGTCTGTGAGTTAAGAGCAATTTTCTTTGTACCATCACGGTAGGTTAATTTGGTTTCATTGTATTACTGTGATGATACAGCTAAATATTTTATTGTGTTTCAACAATTGCAGAGTCTAGGACTAAAACATGCGTTGATCCAGCAAGTTATTTCAGAGAGGGGGTCCAACAACTCAGACACTGAAAACGTGTATTTTTTGTCTTTGGTTGTGTTTGTGTTAGTGTTTTTTAATTGTAATGAGGGAAAGGAAATGGGGTCAGCATCGGCCCGCCATCGAAACGCCATTTATATTGCGTTTCGCTGGCGGGCCGATGATGGCCTAACCTTAAATTCTTACTTGGTAGCTTTGTGATGTTAGGGGGTCCGCACTAATATTGCTAAGAGACCCTATAAATTTGCGATTTTCAGGGGGTCCGGACCCCCCACCCACCCCAACCCTCTGGATCCGCGCATGTGTAATTTGGCCTGTGAAGTATACGAAAACTATAGGTGGGTCAATGATCTGTGATTCAATTGTAATTTACTGATATGAATATTGTTGGCTAGACCGCTAATAAACCTCAAATTACATTAAACCATTGTTGAATAGAAAACATTTTCACCAGTTATTATTATTTGTGGCTGCTTTCCGTCTTCTCTGGGGACAAATTAACTTTTCCTTGTCTTTTATTTATGAACCAGGCGCAAGTAAAACCAACTTCACTTTCAACCAATGAAAACACACCCCATCCAATGCATATTTCAAATCTAATCAGAACGCCTCATATATGTTATTTTTGGTTAAAGCATGTCTTTTATTTGGAGCTGCATATTGTGCAGACCGTTCGTTTGTGCAAGCAAAACCGAGTCTGCGCAACAGACATGTGCATCAATTGATTGGTTCCAAAAGATGTTGCCCGGCTTTGTTATGTGACTCATCATCAGAATTGAGATACCATCCTTTTCTTGTTTGCTTATATTTTCGTATCAGCTCCATCTGGACAAATGTGAGTTGTTACCAGAAAATATGAATAACGATTTGCATTTTACGCCTTCGCAGGAATTACATTGTGTTTTGAAGGCGAAGCATTTTACAAAATACTGAAAATGCACAAGCACACCCTGTCCTCAGCCGACATTTATGACACTTTTTTATGCTCAATTCATGTGAGCATGACGTTTATCCTACAATTTCTGGCATTAAAACATTTATTAGTAGGGTAAATACAACATCTGAGAGTTTTAAAGTAGGAAAAGTTTTTATTTTTAACTAGTTTACATCTGATAAGCAATTAAAATTTGAGTACCCACAAAATATGTAAGAGGGTAATTTTCAAATACACTCTTTTCTGGAGGCCTGACTCGGCGTCGGTATGTGCTGACTGCATTTAATGCACGGATCCAGAAAATTTTGTCAGAGAGGTTCTAACTTTGACAACGTTTTTTATTCGTTTTTTTAGAGTTGATGAGAGGATCCAAATACCACTATACGCGGGGCCATCATCAGCTGGCGTGCCAATGATGACCCAACATTGCTACTGGCTTGGTAGCTTTGTGATTTTCCAGGAGTTCCGGATCAGTATTGCTAAGAAACCCTATATTTTTGTGATATTTCAGGAGGGGGGACGAACCCCCTGTCCCCTCCTCTGGATCCGTGTTTGCTGAAACTCTAATGCTTGAACATCCCTGCTCTTTACAATAAAGTTTCGTTATCTCCCTGAAATATTTATGTGCATGCTCCATAAGACCCCAAAACTAAGTATCAACTTCCTTAGAACACAACTTCCCTGGAAAACAAATGTTTTGTTCTCCTCATTTCCCAAATGGCATGGGGGATTGATTAAAAAGTGAACATTACCAGAAAATGCAACAATGGCATAGCAACCCAGGGCATCGAGAGGAAGTTCTTGCTACATATGCTTGGCCACAACATCTACTGTAACCCCCAGCATATTAGTCAGAACAGGCAATACTCAGTGTACAGCATTGTGGAAAGATTCAAAACTTATTTGCTTTAGCGCTGTTAAATCATGATCCTTATGACAATTACTGAGTGGAATATTTTATTATTCACTTCTTTACAAAGTATGTGCAATTATGCATGGCAGTGATAATAAGAATAATATTTACAAATGCTGTTGAAGAGTTGATCTGGGTTGACCTACATTCATGTCAAAGATTGGGAAATTTCGTGTGTATTTAAAAAAAAATCAGTCTGTGTGTCAGCCTTTTACATATAGTTTCCCAGTTAAATACCATTTGTAATAAGTTTACACGACAGTATGGGGGAATAACCAACGAGAACTCTGTTTTCTAGCATATACGTTATATATTTCAACATCGCGTCGGCGATGGTGATCTACGTTAGTAGTCTTCCATGGATACCAGCTTGCTTCTGAAAATGAAAGGGCGTATAGAGATATTCTCCTCTGAGCCGGAATCCAAATTCCCCAATGAAGCTAATTCGGATATTCTCGGCTTCTTATTAAATTCGGATAATTATGAAACCAAACTCACCACAGCGGTGTACTTCCGGTTCTGCCTTCAAGCTGTGTGTGTACGTCAAAACGACCCCAAGTCAAAATGCCCCCAATCTAAACGTCCCCTAATTGGTCAAAATGTTCCCATTAACACGTCTCCAGTTAATAACTGGTAAAATCGGCAGAAACCTGATCATTTTCTTTAAGATGGTGTAAACGATTGCACTTTTCAGCGTGTCACGAACAGTCTGGTAGATTCACATTTCCTGTATTTCATTTGCTTCATCTATTCAGAACTTAGTATACACATACAAATACTTAAACAAAAACTACTGAGCTTGAAATGCATGATAAATACTGAACAAATAGTGGCTATAGAAAATGCCTAGTAACAATAATGCGCTTTGCGATAGTTCTAAACTTTGTTTCAACATCTAAAAAAAGGTAAGTGAGTATGATCAGAAAATACCACAACCACACACTACAGACAACCCCACGGCACCACAAGGAAGAGCCACCCAACCATCACGAGACACCAGGAAGACAAATTAAGCAAAGCAGCCAGCTCTCTTTTCTCCATCAAGATGATTGCAATACTAGAATGGACATAAAGTAAAGAACAACAAAACATAGAACAGTTACAGACTCCCACAATGGGAGTAACAAATAGTCAACAACAACAGAACCACCGCCTTAGAACGGACAGCAGCCTAAGCCACTGGGGGGCTTAAATGCATTTTACTGGTACCAAATATTCGTCCTAGATTCTGCTGTTGTTGAACTACAAGAAATGGTCAGCTCGCATAGAAGCCTTCTAACTAATGCAATGTTTCATCATGGAGAACACTCTAATCAAATTAACATACCATGATGAAACAACGAAAAGGGCTCATGACTCACAGATAGTCACAGCTAAAGAAAACCTCAAGTTGAGCCATGGTGGGTCCAGCTACAGATAAGCATCAGGCACCAACCCACCAATTAAAGTTTTACGTCATAGAGTCTGAGGCCTGACCCACCGCCGTGCAATTAAAGAGGGAACCATACATGTAGCTATAAACCATGATTGAATTTAAAACCAGGCATGAAGACCGTCGCATGACATCCAAGTTATGTCCAACTTTTACAGTATATAACGTTTTACAATCTTTTTGAATTGATCACTAAAATTGGGTTTTCCAACAATTCGTTTGAATTTATAAACTAAACCACCATAAAATATAGGTTCTGATATGCCTTGTCGTAGAAGAGTTTTAACGCAATGTTGTATTTAACAATTAACTCTGAGTGTCTGTGGTAGAATTTAGAAAATGCTTTTCGAATTTTATGCTATCTATAACCTTGTTTTGATAACTTAGCAGTTGAAAATAAGTTTCTGTTGCTGAAGTCATCAACGTTAGAACACACTCTAGCAAAACGAATAAGCTGAGAAATATATACCATGAACACATGGAGTCTTATTGGTATATGCATATTTTCTGTTTTATTTGCTTCCAATGGATCAACTTTTCAGAACTTAAGAGTAATACAATACAAATAGTTAACTAAAACAAAAAATACTCACAGAGTTTGAAATGCATGGAAACAAAATGAAAAAGAGTGGTTTCAGCAAATGCAAAATTAAAACACTAAAAAAGGCTCTCTAGTAACTATAATACGCTATGCGATGGTTCTAACCTTTTTTTAATTTTAAACTAAGCATGTCCAATTTAAGAAAGCTTCTGATGCTTCAAAGGCAAATATAGACAGCTAACCGCTGAAAATATCTTTAAGACCTTGAAAACAGTTGACTTTAGAAATGATCCTAAAAATAATCCAGTTTAGAAGTGACCCAAATCATTATCCAAAACAATCTCCATAGCCAAAAAATAATCATTTTTCTAAAAACAATATCCATCAAAATTCAAAATTTGAAACAAAAACAGGCCAAGCCACGTGTAAATCGAATATTATAAAATAAAATACCAGAGTACCTCATCCCCACCCCCAGTGGAAGAAAAACACAAAGACAAACAAAGACAAAATTATAAACGCGAGAGTACAATAAAAAAAAACCAACTAGAGCATTGTTTTTAAAGCAAGATTATTCCCAAATAGAAATAACTACATCACAAAATCAGGATAAACCTTTTGTATACTAGTGATTCCTAAGTGTGTACTTTAGCAATAGTGAAGACCCTGGGTAAATGCCGCATAATGACCCCTCGAAATATATAACGGACCATCTCAAATTTAGTGCATCAAATCAGGAGGTAGAATCCATTAGTGCATACTGGATCAAACACGATACCCCTGCCACCACATAATTGGAGCAGCAAAAGGAAAAATGATCTTACATAAACAGAATATATATAAAGCTATTTGATCACTTGACGTCCAGACTGGAAGTGATATAACGCCATTTATTACATACCTTCTAAAGTTTACATAGTAAAATTGCCGTTAGCACTCGGTAATGTTTCAAATTTGACTGATTCCATATTGGCAGAATCACATGACGATGCCAAAAATCCATATTGAGGCATCAATATGGATTTTTGCCACTGCCTCATGGTGATGACGTATAGATAGCGTGAACTTTTTCGAAGGTATGTAATAAAAAAACCCGTTAAATGAATTTACGAGGATGTAATAAAAAGGTTACAATATGGTCGAGGTGTGACTCTGTGTCATATTGGCACGGGATAGCCATATTAGCTACCCTAGTGTCATTATGACCTTGAGGCACATCTCGGCCATATAATAACCTACATACTGTATTAAAATCGATAAACCACTGAATTTATGTAATCACGTTTATAACAAAATCTTGACGTTTCCTCTACTCGCCGAAAAATGCGATTTTAAAATAATCTTAATGTCATATGATAAATAGCGTTTTCTATTATATCTGCTGTTTTTAAACAGGAAACAAAGCAACTATTCAGCTTCATCTATTCCATAATTTCACCTTTATCAGGTTATTGTAAGGGGGGGGCATAACGTCCTTTCTAGTTTGGAGGCAAATATGGTTGATTGATTTTTTTGTTCTTTTTTTCTTTGTATATGCAATATGTTTTATGAGAGTGTTGGTGTCGTGTCGCCGAGGCGGTTGATGTCTCTACCTGTTGGTGTAATAGGTTGTTCCTTTATCTTTCTGGCCATCTATCTCTCTCAATTTATTAAATGTAGGCAAATGTTATGTTCGCGCGCCTCGAATCTATCTGTATACCATATTAACACTATATTAGAGGGTATTGTGTAGCTGTAATGGCGACCATGTTTTCGGTGATCCACCGTCCTCTGTAGTAATTGAGCTGAAGTTGACAGCACTGGAACCATGAGCGCTTTTTAACCCAATTTCATAATATTGACATAATATTCAATAGTCAAATTGTGTTGGTATTGCCAAAATCTATCTATCTATCTATCTATCTATCTATCTATCTATCTACCTATCTATCTATCTATCTATCTATCTATCTATCTATCTATCTATCTATCTATCTATTGTATTCACATTTGCCGGTGTAGGCTAGCAACATAGTTGTATGTTTAATGTTGAATAAAGGTTTTTCTTTCTTTCTTTCTCTATATACTGCCAGACCCTCTTTCGAGTATTATTGGCAGGTGTACTTTGTACACGCCGGGTTATTTGTATTTGTCTCGTAACTGGATTTTGTTTGACAAAGGGAAAGCTTGGCAGCATATAGAATTTTTAGAACATATTTTGTCTGTAGAGTACACACACAGCGGTTCGGGTAAGTCAAATTAACGACATATGAATCATCCAGATGCAAAACACTGAGATTGTAATGCTGCAAATCAGCGTGAGAATATTAGTTAATCATGCAAAGAAAGTAGTTCCCACGTAAACGACAATTTTACGCTCTTTCTGGGGCTTGAAAAGACCCAGAGTCGCCAACAAAATTTCACTGTCTGTTTCTTCTGGTTGCCAATCGATCACAAATCCCACGAGAAATTACGAGATCATCCCTTTCATTCGTGCCTTCTTAATTAAATAGAAGTGTTCTATTGATGCCTGTGGAGACATAATCAGCACTTGATAACTTAATAGGCGAAAACTCAAGTCATTATTGTAATATGATTGTGACAAATTACCTCAACTCCTGAGACGAAATCGAGGCTTGGCGTATGCCAACAGACGATAACCTATTGTTTTCAATTGGCGGCAGACGAATTCCATCTTTTTCTGAACTAAAGATATAATTGTCGGTACGTCGGAAAAGTCGTTGCTATATTCTAAGAAACGACACAGTTTAACCAAAGTTATTTTATGAAATGCATATTTGGTGATATGATTGTGAAGCAATTGTCAAGCTGATGCTATTTATTACAAGTAGGGAACTTTTATGAATGAAAGCCTTAATGGGTTTGAAATAATATTTCGCTTTTCCAGAAACCTGCTTTATTTGTATATTCAACGAATATAAGAACTGACAAACCTAATACGTGTTCTAATAGATAACTAGCAAAACTTATCGCATAAAACAGAGTGAAATACTACTAAATTGCTCAGATCTGAGTTCATGGAGATCTTAGAAGTAAACGTGTTGTTTTACAAACTGCATAGCTGGTTATCTGTATTCAGAATGCAACAAACAAAAACAAGTTTTAAACCGATTAACTTCTTTTGAGATAATTATTACACTTAATAACTTTTGAAGTTCGAAAAACAACTTGAATAAAACTAGACAAATCATGAACTTTTTCCAGATGAATAGATTGGTTCGCCTCTTTAAAGGCATGGAATCTTACAAGGCTTAATATAATATGATTTATTATCTCATTATAAAAAGATTGGTTATAACATTAATGTATTGCAACACACTGCATACTTGGTGGTCAACCCAATCACGGTTGACAACTTTGCTTTCCTCTTTCATTGCACGCCGGCTGGTTGGACCTCAGACTCTATGACGGTTCCAATTTAAAGACTTATCTATAGATGAAAAGGTTAGGGTCTGATGCTATGTCTATGGTCGGGCCCAACCGGGGTTTATATGTTGGATTTCTTTTACTCCGGTATGCAGTTGTATGTACTGTTGAGTCCTTATCTTTGTTTTATCTCTTTTTTATATCTCGATTTGAATAGGGATCGTTGATGCGATCCAAACATCTATCTGTCTTGATCCACATCTTAAATAAGGGTGAGGTTGGTATGGTCAAACATGTTTAAGCCCTCCAGTAATTTTCTTACTGGCCATTCCAAGGCGGTGCTTCTTTTGTGGATCCTTTTTAGTATTTGTGTTTCGTGTTAGTCTGGTTCCCTCCCCTTGATCTACCTATCTAGGGTCAGGTACAGGCTAATCCAGACGGTCAAAATCTTGACCGTCAACGAGAATCTTGGGATAGGCGTGATATGGGGGAAGAAGCTCTGAACTGTTAAAAATGGCGTGGATGTTCGAGCAGATGATTCTTGAGAACTTTAGATACAATAAATCAACCAAATTTGAGGCAGTTATCCAGTATATCTCAATGTGTATTTATTTTTTCCGCAAAAATCGCTTTGATTTAGTGATAGAAATTAACAAAATATCGTAACTGTCCAACGGTTTGCAGCCCACGCTTAGCTTGAAATGTAACAGGCCATCTCATTGGTCCATCAATAAACTAATCATAGCTAATGATAGAATAGGGGATACCTGTTGTAGATTTGAGACGATAACAGGGCACCAGTTTAGTTTCGTGTCAAACTGTCTTGTCTGTTCATTGCAGCCGTGTGGTCACCTGCTGGGAAAGGGCTGGTCTCGTGAATCTCTTGTACATGATGTTTTCTTGTGTTTTAGTCACTTTTCCATATAGTGTTGTGGGTCAGGTGTGGTATTTGATGATATGGATTCCTGATCTTTGCATTCTTCCTTGCTATGACCGTTCTAAGAATATGTTTGGCATTGTTGCAGAGATTCTCAAAGCGTCCTGCTCCTGAAGCACACTTCTGTTAAATTTATGTGCGTCCAATGCAAGTTATGCAAAAGTTTCTTAGACCAGTACTGAACAAAATGCATTAAGAGATCTACTCGTCAGTGCACTGGTGTTCTGTCCACTTTACCATAACGATCTAAGAATTAAGTGAACACACTTTAAATTGAGAGAGCTCACTTCGTTTAGCCCATAATGTGAAGCATTTTTTTTGTCTCTTTCAAACAACAGAATCAGTATAATTTGTGGTCATGTCAGAAACTTAATTATTTTTGCTCTTCATCATATGTCGTGTGTAAAACCATTTTATAGGTGAAGTGAGAGCATGCACTAATGGTAGTGACATCAACAACAGAAAGAAATGTCTGACTGCTTAGTTAATTAAACTAGGCTATAGCTAGCATCAACTGCGTAAAGTATTTTCTAAATTATATCAAAGAAACCAAGAGATTACTACTAAAATATATTTTTGGTTTTTAAGACTGAGCAGGAAATACCACAATCACACACTACATATGAACCCACCGCACAATGAGGAAAAACACAGAACATCAAAAGGCAAAGAAAGTTAAGCAACTAGCTTTCTCTTCCCCGAGTGAGATGATTGCAAACCTAGAAAGGACAATAAATACTGCACAGTAAAACAAGGACCAAACAAAAGAACACCCTAAGAACAATGGGAGCCACAATAAACATCGACTTACCAACAACAGAACCATCACCTTAGAGCGGACAGCAGGAGGGTTTTAATTACTTCTACTGGCCAAATTCTTACCCTTGATTCTGTTGTTGTTGAATCGAGACACCAAAAGTACAAGCAAAACAACTCAACACAGCAAGAACACATCCAAAGAAAAGCAACCATCTCCTCACATCAATAAGATGATTGCAAGACCAACAATGGCACAACACAATCACAACACAATCACACACAAAACCAATACCGAATGCTACACGATGGAGGCAGCAACAAAAAGTCATTCAACGACAACAGAACCACAGCTTTACAACGCACATCAGCCGTAGACACGTCACAGGGGTCTAATTTAATTTTACTGGCCAAATTTCGCCCTAATTTCTTCTGTTATCAAAGCACAACATTTGTTTAGCTCGCATGGAGTCTACCTGACTTATCCAATGTATCATCAAGGGGAAACAATAATATCAATGAACGTTCTGTGACGAAACAATAAAATGGGCTCTCAACTCTCAGACAGTCAAAGCTAAAGAAAAGTCTCCAATTGCTCCATGGTTGGCCCCAGCCAAAGACAAACATAAAGTACTGACCCGCCAATGAAAGTTATTGAGTCTGAGGCCTGACACACCGCCGTGCTTTAAGAGGAAACCGTAGCTATAAACAATGATTTGGCTTGCAAACTGTTGCATAATATTCATGCTATATCCCACTCTTTTATCATGTTTGATGATCTTAATGAATTGGTCCGGAAAAAATGCTTTCCAAAAATTCTTTTAATTTTGTGAACTAAATTCCAAAAAAAATACTGGTATGCCTTGTTGCATTAGAGTTTATAAGCCAACATTATATTCAACGATCAACACTGAGTGTCTTCTGTAGAATTTAGAAAATGTTTTATCATGTTTACGATATTGATAGCCTTGGTTAAGTAACTTACTGTAAGCGCAATGTTTACTGTCGTCGCCCTGGGCCCTGTCACCTGTTAAACTAACGGTACCGGGAGCCAACTCACGACAGTAAACATTGAAGGCATTATAGCAGTCAATAATTGTTTTTTATTGTTGAAGTCACTTACATTTGAACATACTCTTGCAAAACTAATAAGCTGTGGAATATATACATCATAAGAAGGGAGCGAGGAACATCTCCATCCAGAAATGGAAAATTAATTATTCAAAATTGAAATCATCTCGTTTATCATGATTTTAAGATGGAACTATGTCATTATGTTAAGGCACGCCCAAGTCCAAAAAGGGGGCTTCAGTAACAAAATAATTTGCTTTATTTAACTGAAGTTCCGTGGGATATATCTGATATATCATTTAATGAAATAAGGATTATCAATATTCAGTAAGTCATCTACATTATGTTGAAGTAGCGTTGAACGCCTAAATAACATCAGACTGAATATCGCCGGAAAGAGACAGCATGAAGTCTTTCTCATAACAAAACAAAAGCAAATCAGCAGCACGTGGAGCACAATTACTACCCACTGGTCAACCTGCTATTATTCACTCTTTTATACCGCTTGTTGATCTTTTTAACTGATCAAAAAAGGCTTTCCAACGATTATTATGATTTTTTAAAGTAAATCGCCATTAAAAATAGTGAGTGAGTGTGATCAGGAAATACCACTATCACAAACTGCAGACTAGCACATGGCACGGCGAGGAAGAGCCACACAACAATCACGAGACACCAATAAGACAAACTAAGCAAAGCAACCTGCTCTCTCTTCCCCATCAAGATGATAGCAAAACTAGTAGGGACATAAAGAAACGTACAACAAAACATAGAGCAATTACAGAATCCCACAAGGGGAGTAATGATAAACAACAAGTCAACAACAACAGAACCACCGCCTTAGAACGGACAGCAGCCTCAGCCACTGGGGGCTTAAATGCATTTTACTGGTACCAAATCTTCGCCCTAGATTCTGCTGTTGTTGAAGTTCAGCTCGCATGGAAGCCTATTAACTATTGCAATGTATTATCATGGAGAAACACTCTAATCAAATTAACACACTATGATGAAACAAAGAAAAGGGCTCACGACTCACTGAAAGTCAGAGCTAAAAAAAACCTCAAGTTAAGCCACGGTGGGTCCAGCTACAGATAAGCATCAGCCGTCATGGAGTCTGAGGCCTGACCCACCGTCGTGCAATTAAAGAGGAAACCATAGCTATAAACCGTGATTGGGTTTAAAACCAGGCATGCAGACTGTCGCATGACATCCAAGTTATATGCAACCTTTATATAACGTTTGCTAATCTTTTTGAAATGATTATTAAAACTAGGTTTTCCAGCAACTCGTGTGAATTTATAAACCAAATCACCATAAAATATAGGTTCTGATATGCCTTGTTGCAGAAGAGTTTTTTAACCCAACAATGTATTTAACAATTAACTCAGTGTCTGTGGTAGAATTTAGAATATGCTTTTCGAATTTTATGATATCTATAACCTTGTTTAAATAACTTAGCAGTTAAAAATAAGTTTCTGTTATTGAAGTCATCAACATTAGAACACACTTTTGCAAAAAGAATAGGCTGAGAAATATATACGCCAAAGGAAGGGGAGCGCGGAACATCTCCATCAAGAAATGGGAAATTTACTATTTCAAAAGTAAAACCATCCCGTAAATCATAAATTTTTTGAAGAAACTGTGCCGTTTGTTATGGACAAGTTCAAGTCCAAAAACAGAGCTTCATTATCAGAAGAATTCGCCTTATTTAACTGAAGTTCAGTAGGATATATCTGACCTACCATTTGTTCAAAATAAGGATTATCAATATTAAGTAAGTCATCTTAATATCTAGAGGTCGAGTTAAAAGCTTCAATAATGTCAGCTTCAATAATACTGGCCCTGGTATGGTCTGTTGCCGAAGAGTTTTCAAGCCAACATTTGCATTTTACAATCAACAGTGAGTGTCTTCGGTAGAATTTTGAAAATGCTTTAGGAATTGTAGGCAAGGTTTTGAATAAAGAAAACAAATTAATATAAATTTTTCTTTAGCTCAGACTGTCTGTGAGTTAAGAGCCCTTTTCTTTATCTCATCACACTATGTTAATTTCATTCGATTGTTTCCCTGTGATGTTACATTTCCAAAGTTAGGAAGCCTCCATGCGAGCTTAACATTTTTTTTTACAACTGCAGAAACTAGGGCGAATATTTGACCACTAAAATTAATTTTAGCCCTTCCCAAGCGGTGGCTTTAAATAAAAAACATTTTATTCATTTTTATTGATGCAGTACAAAACAATATATTTTTTCAGCATTAAACATATACCAATATTTATATCCTACTATTGAAGCGTTCAACTCTACATCCAGATATCTAGATGATTTACTTATTTTGGCAATTCTTATATTGAACACTTTGTAAGCAAGGTATCTCCCACTTAAAACAAATTATTTTAAAGCCCCCTTTTTGGGATAACAATTGGCATAGTTTCATCTAAAAATATGATATGCGAGATGGTTTTAATTTTTAAATAGTTCTTATATATGTCGTAACATTTTCGTTTTGCGAGAGGACGAGGGGCGACCATTTAATTGTGGCACTGGGGGTTATGCAAGGCGTATTATAGGACTTACCCATATTGCATTCATTTCAATCAGTTGATGTGTTCTCCCTCGACAAAATTTCAGATTCAAGTCTTAAAATCCAGGTTCTGAATGCAGATAAGTAAACTTTTTTGGCACACCCTATAGGCACTGGACAATGGCACTGCCAAGGGCACTTTGGGGCTAATATCGACGTCTGGAGAGATTATTGTTCAGAAAAGTAAACAGGAAAAAGTCACAAGGACTCAAGTTTGGTGAATAGGGCGGATCGTCGAGCGGTACCACAATTTCTGTTTCCAGGAAATCTTGAATCGGTTTGTACGTGTGGGCACCTGCATTGTCATTAATAAGGCACAAGCCTCTTAATCGGTTGCATGCTTGCTTAACGCAAGCTTTTTTTACATTTTTGAAACCACGTTGTTCTTATAGAACTTATCTGTAACCTTTCGAGCTTTATCACTTAAACTTGAACAATGGGCCAATCAGAATTCAAAGTAAGGCATACGAAACTTTTTCCCGCGCTTATTTTTCTTTTAGTAAGACAGGCCTAGCTTATGATTGACACGTCTCTGTGGCTCAAATTTATACATCCAGGTTCCACCAACTGTAAGTAGTTCTGATTTTTTAGATTTGTCACAATTTTGGCACTGTTTTAAAAAATGGACATTCTCATGCGAGTAGAATTTTTGTTCTTTAGTCAAACGATGGGGGCACAAACCTCTCTAAGTTTTCAGTGCTGAGTCAAACCTTATGAGCTGACCCGATTATATGCCAATACTACGAGCAGCAGTTTTCACTGTAAGTCTGGCTTCTCGTTTGATGGCAGCAATATTAGCATTGGTAACAACAGTTTCGGGCTGACCAGGACAGGAACCATCTATGAGGTTAGTGAAACCATCTTGAAATTTCTTGTGCCACCTGAAAACTAACGTTTTGGACACTGCAGATGTTCTATGTATCTGACACAATTCATTATATGTCTGTGAACCTGAAATGCTCGAAACTTGCTTGAATTTTCATTAAACACACACCTTTTAGCCAGTGTATTACGACTGCGCCTGTTTGAATTCATGAATTTTCAATAACTTTTGAAAGGGTGATTGGATCCAAGCAAAATTTCGCTCCCCCGTGATATAACCACAATTTCGATGTGTCTCTTACAGCCATGTGGTAAGGAGGCGCATTAGTGCCAGAACAAAGTGAACGCACCTCGTATGTTCTACTGTTAGTGATTTCAACAATAGAATAAAATATTTGACTGCTAAGTTACTCAAATAATGCTATCGATATCATAAACGACATTTAGTTTGCTTTCTAAGTTCTATTACAGACAATCATGGTTTATTGTTAAATTCAATGTTGGTTTGAAAACTCTTCTGCAACATTGCACATCGTAGCAAAAATTATTTGTTGATTTAGAGTATACATGTAAATGCTAAAAGGTCGTGGAAAAGTATTCTCTTCTCCATCAATTCAAAATATATTCAAACGTTATTAAAGAGTGGGAGATAACATAGAAATTATGTGACCGTCTGTATGCCTGGTTATAAACACACTTGTGGTTTAGACCTGTGGTTTCCTTTTTAATTAACGGCAGTGGATCAGGCCATGTGCCTCAGAATCACTGGCTACCCTGACATGAAGCTTTCATCGGTGGGCTAGTGTCTGATGCTTGTCTTTAGCTGCGCCTACCGTGGCTAAGATAGTGGCTGTCTTAAACTCTATCTGTATGTGAGTTAAGACGCTTTTATAGTTTTATCGCTTTAATTGATATGATTGTTTCCTGTGATGATACATTGAAAAAATTAGGGGGCAGAGAAATGATACATTGAATAAGTAAGGGAGCATCCAGCCAGCAATGTATCATCACAGAGAAACGTATTTATGTGCGATAACAACAGCATAATCTAGGGCGAGAATTTTGACAGCGTCTACTTGGAATATATTTGATCCCTCTCCCAACCCAGATATGTTTTTCTCAACCAAAACAAAAAAGTAAAAAAAAAAACACACAACCAATGAGAGCAACAATAAACAATAAATCATTAACTACAAACTACCAGCAGCCGAAGCCACGGGAGGGTTAAATTGATTTAACGGGACAAACCTTCGCCTAAACTCTGCAGTTGTTAAAGCTTAAAACCAGAGCACAGATAAACGAAGAAACACATATTTATACAAGAATACACCATTTGAAGTAAATCAACCAACTAAATCTATCTATCTATCTATCAATCTCTCTCTCACACACACATACACACTCTCTCTCTCTTCAATTTTCAAAGCCCTGCTTAAAGCCCTACACTGTGGGGCCAAATTTGTGGTAAACTCCCTGCTAAATGCCCCGCCCTCCAGGGGTTGACAAGAATGAATCACAGCAAATGACCTAAATCAATTGAATAAGCTTTCCATCTTTTCCCCTATCCCATGGTGGTGCCACATGAAATTTGGTTTCAGTTGGCCCAGTGGTTTCAGATAATTTACGAATATTCTGTCCAAAGCATAACACAGAAACTACATGGTTTGAATATTTTTGAGTTTCACCGGACATAACTCCTAATAGTCCACCCTTTTCTTCAAAGGGAACAGATTCGTATAAATCGTTAGACTTTTTTCTGAATCCCATCATGATTGTATTGTAAAATGTATATTTGTATACATGTATTACTATGTCAATGGAAATATGAATAAATATGTTTAAACCAACTATGAAAAACTCGTAAATCTACTTGTATGATGATTGCAATACTATAAATGACATAAGGTGGTGGATCAATAAACCAGGACAGGTATTAGCTTTTCAAAAAAGCTGGCGGTCGTTTAGCCCTATCACTGTATGTATTATTGCACAATGCCAGTGCCGGACTGGGGGTGAGGTTGGGGGCACGTGCCCCTACCCCCCACGAAGAGGCCGCGGTAAGTGTCCTATAAAATTTTTCGCGCATTTTTATGTACGGTAATGGTTTAGTGGTGTTTTGGGTGTTTTGGGGTATTTCGAGGCCGTAGGTTTCCAAAAAAGAAAATTATCGCATTATATGTACGGTGATGCTTTGGTGGGGTTTGGGATGGTTTTGGGTGTTTCAATGGACCGCACGACGGCTATGCTAACAGATCAAATTCGAAAACGAGTTTGCCTACAGATTCACGGACAGTTCTGCCTCGCGCTGTAGGTTAACCCACGATATTTGGTACCCCGCTCGTTGTTCGGCAGCGCATAAAAACTAGCCTGAGCACGGCATAAAGGTTCGGTCAAACCTGAATTTGATGTATTTTTAGCACAAAGTTTATATATACGGCCGGCCACGGCCGACCGTAACAACAACTTATCACCGTCCTCTTTAGGATGACAATTATAATTGACTAAGTTTGCAACCTGTATAGTAGCAACGGCTAGGTGGTGGTGTATCATATGAGATAGCCCTTTCTGTAAAAATTACATGAGTGTATTGTGTCATATTGCCATAACACTAAAATGACACGACCAGCTCTTCGCCATCTCGAGCGGAGATGGCGATGAGGTGGTGTGTCATAATGGATCATTACTTTCGTTTACAGCTACTAAAGTTTTGCTTTCAAATGGCAATCAATCTTATTTAAGGTAGTAGCGGACTCACCGGCATATGTCCAAAAGTGTTTTATCTTTTAATATATTATAATATAGACTAATACTTATAATCTAAGACGAAAAAAACAATACCTCACCGTTCTTTTTAAAAAGTTATTTGATGTCAAAAACTGCAAAATCGCAGGTTTTTGAAAAAAACAAACACAGATTTTGTTAACAAATTAACAAGAAACGCAATACAGTTTTATTCAGAACAAATACTACTCACACCAGAGATATAAATAAAAACAAAAATTAGTGAAATAACATGTATTTACACAATCTATTAAGCAAAATCCTAATTAAGTCAAACGAATAAATGCCAAAAAACACACTAATATACAAAATAAATATATCAGAGAATGTAACTGGAACAACAAAAAACATATTTTTACAAAGGTATTTTCTTGAAGAATATAATGATTGAATAAAAAATATGTGTCACCGTGCTCGTTTTTTTGTTTTGGTGACTTTTCTGAAAAAAAGAAGACCATAATTAGTGTTTCAACCAATTTTTTGTTTGTCTACGCCCTGTATATCACTGGGCGGAGACATAGCTATTATTGATTATGCACTGAAGAATGGGCGTAGAAAATGACAAAAAAGATTTTGACCTAGCATATGTGACCCAGGACATTACATTATGATTCTCATTGTTATATACCTTATGAGTGTTTACTATAGAAACTTGACGTGTTTCAATCGCTGACAGTTGTACTTTTTATCTATATTTAACGTGTCGCAATGCGACAAATCACTGTCCAAGGGCTTCATCCCCATTAATACATGGCAGCAGAGGGCTGCAACGCCATTAAAGCCCACTAAAGGACATCGTCTGCAAGTTAAGATATATCGTCGCTAATGTTTTATGGAGAAATGACCAAACTGTTTCAATTAGCATAAAATGCGCTCCTTTATCATATCGGACAGGCGGCAATCGAAAACGCTCTGAACAATCGATGACCGCAGATCACAGATCGCTGGAAACAGTGTTTTCGATTGCCATTTGTCGCCAGTCGGACGACAAACGGCAGACGAAATCTCTGTTTCTAGCGATCTCCACGTTCGTCGATAGCATTAACGTTATCGATTGCCTCCTATCTGAAGTGTTTATTTAATATAGGCCTACTGAATACGTAGCCAAAACAATCCGAAACAAGGGCTACTAGGAATAATTTACAGTCGGGCGACAAACGGCAATCAAAAACTCTGTTTCTAACGATCTTAGATCTACATTCGTCGATAGTATTATCGTGTTCGATTGCCCCTTATGTGAAGTGTTTATTGAATATAGGCCTACTGTATACATAGCCAAAACAATCCGAAACAAGGGCTACTAGGAATAACTTACATTTTTCATGTTACTGTTATAAAAAAAATATGTTTCCATACCGGATATGCGGCAATCGAAAACTCTTGGCGAACAATCGATGAACGCGAGTCAGATATCGCTACAACCAGTGTTTTCGATTGCCAATTTTCGCCAGTCGGGCGACTAATGGCAAACAAAAACTCTGTTTTTTTTACTAGTTTTGGTCTACGTTCGTCGATAATATTGATGTTTTCGATTGCCGCCTATCTGGTGTGAATTCGTTGTACGTTTCATGATGCTACGGTGGACATTTTTTGCATACAATTGAACAAAATAATTTGGGACTGCTTGTGTTTGAAAGGAAGGTATATAACAATGCGATATAATATTCTTTTCCATATATTAACGTTCGCCAAGCCCGAGTGTGATAATGTGTTGCAGCCCTCAGCTGCAACACATGATCACACTCGGGCTTGGCAAACGTTAATTTACGTAAAAGAATGTTTTATCCTCTTATTAAAGCATTGCTTTAACATGTCTTGATACTTTGATGCTTTCTTACACGTAGGATTTATGTAGAAAAAGCTAAAAATTATAGCTTTATTCCTGATGCATAGATCTAAATGTCATTTAAAGAATAAACTTACAAATATGCAATATAGGATAAAAACTCTTTTCCGTGTATTAATGTTTGGCAAGCCTGAATGTGATGTGTTCCAACCAAAACCACACAGCGGTGAGGCCTGCAACACATTATCGCACAAGAGCTTGACAAACGTTAATATACAGAAATGAATGTTATATTGACATTGTTATATATTATAGGACTTTTGGGGTACTGTAAAGGTGGCAACTTTAATATTCATATCTGGGCGTGGTTCGGTTATTTCAACTGCTCAAGAATGGAAATCAGGTTCTATCTATTGGTTAAGCGTTTAAAAGTTGCTTGAGCCGCGCAGGTCTGCGTGCATTTCATGAAAGCCCTGTCCGTTAATGCACTGATTCCACATTTATTAACCCTTAAAGCGTATATTACAACACAATCGTATGTTTTTATCGTCTATTGAAATATTATGAAGCCTCTTAAACAAACACTGTAGTTCTAGAGCAGACTGCTCATCTAGAAGCAGTCTGATCTGGGTCCACACTGTTTGCCTCTATACTTTTGTTAAGCAATAAACAAGCACTTTCGAATGTAGTTATAACGCCTCATTTTCAGATTTTACCTATGTCTAAAGTAGACGAATAACGAAGTCATAATGTGCCGCCTTTACAGTATCCAAACAGTTGTGAATATTTTCCTTTCAAGCAAAAGCATTTCAAAAAAAAAGTCCACTGTAACATCGTGAAGCATACAACAAAACCACGCCTTATAGGCGCAATCGAAAACATCGATACTATCAACGATTATAGGCCAAAAATAGTTAGAATCATAGTTTTTTTATCACCACCAGTGCCTCATCGAACAGGCGACACTTTGCAATCAAAACACTGTTTCTAGCGAGTTTTGATCCGCGTTCGTCGATGGTTAGGAGTGTTTTCGATTGCTCACTATCCGATGTAGAAACAATTTTTTTTTCAACAGAAACATGCCTGAAAAATGTAGATAACTCGTAGCTCTTGTTTCAGATCGTTTTGGTTACGTATTCATTGTATCAATACACATACCGGATAGGTGGCAATCGAACAGGTTGATACTATCGACGAACGTAGATCAAATACCGCCAGAAACATACTTTTTGGATTGCAGTTTGTTTGCTTGATTGGCGACAAATGGTAAATCTAGCGATTTGCGATCCACGTTCATCGATTGTTCAGAGCCTTCTCGATTGCCGCCTATCCGATGTGATAAAGTAGCGTATCTTATGATAATTGAATAGTTTGGTCAGTTCTCAATAAAGCATTAGCGACGGTATCTTAACTCGCAGAGGATATCCGTGAGCAGGTTGAAACGGCAATTAAGCTCTCTGCAGTCATGTTTTATCGGAAATAAAGCCCGCGGTCAGTGATTGGTCAACGATCAACCAAAATATGACACATTAGATTAAATAAAATGTACAATTGTCAGCGATTGAAACACCTCAAGTTTCTATAGTAAACACTTATTATAAGGTATATAACAATAAGAGGATGATACATTCTTCTGTCTATTAACGTTTGCCAAGCCCAAATGAGATAATGTATTGTAGCCTTAACCATGAAGCTGTAAGGGCTGCTCCAAGTGTGGATCCAGAGGGGGGGAGGGGCAGGGGGTCCGGACCCCCTCTGGAAAATCACAAAATATATGGGTTTCTATAGGGAATAAGCAATTGGACACCCCCTGGAATGAGTTGGACCCCCTGGAAAAAGTTGGACCCCATCTGGAGCCTTGAAAACGATAGATTTCTTTAAAATTGACCATTAGCGGCAGCATGCAGAAATAGCAACCGAGACATGTATATAGTGTGTATATTTATACGGTCCGCAACTTTTAACCATCAAAATACTGAATGACTTCATACTCTGGGTGATGTTTTTAAAAGCTAATACTTGCATTCCTTCTTTTTGTGAAAGCAAAATACTTATCTTCAACTTATACCGCTAAATTACCTAGTTCCACAATCCTGCGGCCTTCATTCCATTGTATGTGCTGTTCTAAATCTTCGATGATATCATTGCTGTTCTCGTCAGTCATGTTATCTGGCGACTTTGGCTTCCGTTTAGCGAACTAGCCTTTTTTGGATATGTTTTGCCTTGAAGTTAGCAATTCTGCCATTTTGTTGTTTACTTGCCAACGCATCAAAGAGTTGTCAGGGGAGAATAATATCTACGTTTTACAAATAAGTATTCTCTTTTAAAAACAAGATTCAGGAACGATAACTCTTACACTCTTACTTTTAAGTAAAAGTAAGGTTATCTTTTGACATGGGTCCCCTACCACCTTAAGTTCTGAAAGAGGGCAAGCTTTTATGAAAAGCTTATACTTGTGATTATTAGAACGGACAGTGGCTGCTGCCACCGCGGGGGGGGGGGGCTTAAATAACTTTTACTTGCCCTAGTTTCTGTAATTTGTAAAACACACAAAAATGTTTGGCTCGCATGGAGGCTTCCTAGCAATGTATCATCACAGGTAAACAATCAATCCAAATTAACATTCTGTGATGAGACAAAGAAAATGGCTCGTAACCCACATACTGTCAGAGCTTAAAGAAACCTAATTGTCACATGACGTCGCGTCTGGGAGTGAAATAACGCAAAGTAATCTTAATGTCATATGATAACTAGAATCTAACATTCGTGCTCTTGAATTATTGAATTTATTAAACTTGTTGTGAAAAAGAGATCAAATGCTCGGCAAGCCTCGCATTTTATATCTTTTCCCACAATTTGTTTAATAAATTCAATAAAACATGAGCACTCATGTAAGATCTTCTATTAATTTATTAAGAACCTCACCTAAATTTCGTAAAGCATTTTCTAAATTTCAAAAGACACACTGTGCATATAGTTTTAAATACAATGTTGGCTTAAAACCGTCTGCAACAGGGCATACTACAGCAATAATATTATGGTGGTGAAGTTTATAAATTCATAAGGATCGTTGGAAAGCTCCCTTTTTCTGATAAGTATAAAAGACAAAAATAAGGAAAGATATCTCATCCGAGGGGTCGGAAGTTTAACCAAGGACGAGGCTTGCCGAGTCCCTAGTTAAAGTGAAATTTCTCTATCCTACATGGACAGGCTCATGATGGATCGTTTTTCTCCTACTTTTCGAAGGGTTCTCGTATAGTTATGTATTGCACGACGGTGGGTCAGACCTCTGACTCTTTTATTACTCTGGCCTAAACCTTTCATCAGTTGGTCAATGTCTGATACTTCGTTTTGGCTGGGACCACTGTGGCTAAACTCGGAGTTTTCTTTATGGGTTAGCAGCCCTTTTCTTTGGGCTAACCGTGCTGTCCCATATCAGCGGCCAATAGACTCGTTTAAATGCTAATTGGTGTGAAGTTCATTTGACATAATGTAGAATAAAGCAGCAGTTTAGCAGACAGACGGACTTCAGTCCCAATTTTCTGCAAGAATGAAGCCAGTCGAGGCACTTGAGTGCAAGATTTCTCTTCATTTTACTAATCAGTGGTACTTCTAAATCCTTTGAGGTAAGTGAGAACTGCTTTGTAGGTACTCCAGATAGGTCGGCATAGTGTCTTCCTAGAGTCATAGTACATGAGATAGAACCTTATTGTATTGGGCTTAAAAAGTTTATTCATGTCGGGACTCCATTCGGGAAAGCCCGGCACAATTCGTGAATCGAATCAAGCCTCGAGTGTACGTAAGGCGTATTACGCATATTACTATGTACGAAAAAGCTCCTTTTTGTTAGACGGAAAGGGTGTAAGAAAAATTAGTATTTAGCATGTGAGATCAGCCCTGTACTAGTAAAATCCATTTTTCTGATTATTCGAAAAGTTTAATCAGCAGAATAAATGAAGTTTATGTATTTTCAATAAAATATCGCTATAGCGATATTTTATTGAGGCTTGTATAGGGGGGTACCAAATATCCCATATCCCTTAAAGTAAATAGGCAAGTATCCCTAATAAATTGGCAAATATCCCCATAATTATTTTTCCTTAATAGTCAATATCCCTGAAAGTAACCAAAATATTGAACACATTATCCCATATCCCTGGAAGTAAAATGGATAGTATCCTATATCCCTGGAAGTAAAATGGCAAATATCCTGTATCCCTAAAACCCCTATACAAGCCTCTTTATTGAAAAAACATTAACTTCATTTATAGCATATAACCGTTTGTTTTGCTGCAGTCACACTTGTTATTGTGTTAACATGGTTTATGTGACGTCAGCACCACGTAGTGTTTATACTCCTGTGATACTCACGCCACGTTATCACCCGCGTTATCAAAGTAGATCCTCGATGTACATCCGTGGTCTGATTCAACGGAATTTCGCGGAATTTTAAAAGAGAGTAAAGAAGAACCCCCACCCCGCCTCAAGTCAGGCAAATTTCATCCTGCCAATAGACCAAATATGATAGGGCCATAATATAACATGTTGCTAACCAAACAGTATATATAAAGAATACTAGGTGAATGTCTTTTGATATCAAGTTTACCAGGCAAGGCTGTGAGAAGCTTGTTGACATCGCAAAGCTTGCCGAGCGATTCAACATGCGCTCTCAAAGCCGAGCCTGGTAAACTTGATACCAAAAGACGCGAACCTGGTTCTCTATTTATCAGTTTACAAGCTGGTTCACTGTTCAAACTAGCGATAATCACGTATTTATAGATTTTGTGTGGTTCAATGTCATTGACGACGTCATTCAAAAAGTGCAACGTCATCATGACCTGATAAAGGCACATGCCGTGTGATAGGCAAAGTTTATCAGGTCAACGTGCAACAATGCAGTTAGTATGAGAGGTGACAGATAAAATGACATATGAGCAGTACATAATGGCTTATATGGGCAGCACATTAGCAATTGAACGCATCACACAACTGGATGTCATACCACCAGAGAGCTTTGGCGTTCTATAGTTTCTGCTTGGATGATAGATGGTTTACTCTTATATATATATATCATTATGTTGATACGAATCTTTGTCGTTCATACAAGGCTACAACTTTTGCATCATTTCAACGTGTTACCTTTCTCAAACAGATGTTTGATCAACATCTCAAATGAAACAATAAGTTTCTTTTTTGTAACACATATACGAAGGTTTGGATGGGGTTTAATTATAAGTGAATAATGGCCTTATTTTATAAAGACCTTATTTTATAATGATTAGAGAATAAAGATCGATAAAAATTAATGATGTCCTAAAAGACAAAGAATGGTTATTTTCATTTTAATGAACAGCAGAAAACATAATGATTGCTGAATAATAAGCTTTTACGAATAAAGTTTACACCAAATATGAATAACAAAGATGATATCCCTTTTTTAAGAATAATGGAATTATTTAAGTGAATAAGCAAAAAACTTTCATGAGAGTGAATTACGGGCTGATTTTTATTGATAATTGAATACCAGACCCCACAAATCCTTATTTGCACTCCATTATGACGAAAACATATGATTTGGTAGAAAGTAAGTAAGTAATGAGTTTATTATAGTGACATGTGCATACATGATATAATACAATTATTAAATAATACAATTATTAAGCACCCGGCCCAAGGGACCTATATGTCTCCTTGATAGGAAGAGTCTATCTAAATACAATGTTTTAATATTAGAAAGTTGTGGAGTTATTCTGGTATTGTGACGGGGAACTGGTTGTTATACTTACAAATGTCTTTACCTAAAATTGGCGTTTCACTTTTTACTCTGGTTGATTATCGGAGGTTACAAACAATATTGGCCATGACCAGACTACCCATTAGGAGAATCTGATCAAAGTCAACCTTCTTTGCTGTCGTGATAAAAATTAGTCTAGAGGCCTCAAGTGCGAACAGCATGGGCCAGGATCAGACAACTCCCTGAGGAGCAGCCTGATCATGGCTCATATTGTTTGCTTGCTCCCATGATAAAGGCACTTGAATACATAGAACGTACGTAATAAACGGACCACACTTTCTTGACCAAGTACATATTGCTATACATATTTGATAACATTTCACTGTAAGCCCTTTACCGTTAATCATGGCGATTGTTGGACTGAACTGTGTTTTGTTCTTAATCCTGGTGTGCGATATTGCTAATACTATGGACCAAGACCAGACTGGCCCATTATGAGCGTTCTGGTCAAGGCCCATAGTATTTGCTTCCATGTCGAACTTTGGAGGACATCGAGTTTTCGTATCTCATTCTGCCAGGACACTACCTGTATTTTAATCCCTTAGCAGGTGGCAGAGTCACCATAGTAACCATGCATAGCTAAAGGCGTTTGATCCACTGGACTGTTAGAATGTTTTTATAGTGAAACAGATTTTCGAAAATTTGTAGCATTACTATTAGAATAGTATGTCAAAATTTTCTGCGCGTGTGCATCGCACATTGATCAGAGTGTACATCAGATATGCATCAAATGAAACAAGCATAAATTAAGTATAGCTTGAATACATTTCATAACAAATTGAATCAAGATGAAAGAAAACCATTTTTTTTCTTGTACGCGTTGCTTAGTCTACACAACACGTACACAGACACAGTCTGATCATTGCTTGACCAATGTTAATGTAGATAGATCTGCTGTATTTTCGCCAGATTTAAGCCGAACGTTTCCATTTATCAATCGGACGGGTTCATTTCAAATTGTCGGTTTTTAAATTTTATTGAACTTTAAGAGGAACTATCTGAACGAAAGTGAAGACCCTGAACGGTGCTTTCTAGATAAAATAAAATAATAAACAATCTACGATAGCCAATTCGATCCAAACCATGATGCGTCTCTCGGTGAAGGGTGGAGTTACTGCTTATATTGCAAACAGCGTGGACCTAGATCAGGCCTGACAAAATCTTGATCCTGATCTGCACATGCGCAAATGCCCCTGATAAACGCCCATGTTAAAACTTATCGCACATGCACAACTGTCCCTGGTAAATGCCCATGATCAGACACGGCAAAATACGCGATTTTATTAGATTTCAACAGATGGTATATCGTATAATAAATTATCTAAAAACATTTTTTTAAAAATTAAAATTTAAAAGAAAGAAAAAAAAGATGAGAAAACACACGCATGCAATAAAAATCAATTGTATGGGGTCCATACGGCGTGTTGATCTGTTAATCTTTGTTTATCGGCTTATCCACTATAAACAAATGGATTTATATGCGATCAGTGAAGACCCGAATTAGGTGCCTGCGTTCTGTGGCATTTCAATTAGGTCTGCAATGTTTGCATTCTTAAAAGTCAAAATTATTTCAAGTTTCTGATATAACATACTTGTAAATAATGGTGCCAGCTGTAATATTATTATTTGAGCCGCGGCAGGAGATTTCCAACAATAATGTATGTGCGACCAAGGCCTCAGATCAGCATGCGCATACGCGCAGTCTTATCAGAGCCTTTGCTAGTCGCCTGAACATTCTATGAGTGTTAAGCTTCTGACTGAACATCATTTTGAATTTCTAAGCTTAAAAGGATGCTACACAGGCTTGTCTGAGTCTACACTTGTCAAAATGCCACATTGTTGGAAATCACATGTCATGGCTCATTTATATTATACAATTAACGCTGTACTTTCATAATTCATAATATAAGAAATTGAAATATTACCCATTTAAGCCATATGGAATTTCCCACTCTTATCAGTTGGTGCAGTCTATTTCTGAACCAAGGGTTGTATGATGGTATTTATAATTTTATTTAGATTTTAATAGAACATTTTATAAGAAACCGTGTAGACCCTGATCAGACGCCGTAGAACAAAGTTTAACTGAGCTAATGTTTGAGCAGTAATTATATTCTAGTAGTAATTGACAAGTTCACAGTTTTTACACCAATAATAGACCCCGCCAAGTGTCGCAAATTTTAGCATTCAATAATTGGTAGTAATTGAACTCTTTGCATGCTGGGTAATTTTGCCGGCTATCTTGTTATCTGCTGTTCCTTTTTAAATGGGCATTTGAAACAATATTTCAAAATCTTTTTTGCCTTTTATTTCATTAATACCAACACAGTGTCAAAATAAATAAATAAATAAATAAATAAATAAATAAATAAATAAATAAATAAATAAATAAATAAATAAATAAATACTTTCAAAAGAGCTAAGATATAGACGCGCGATAACTAAAGTGTATGTGTGGTCAATACCTGTTGTTACCTTGGATACTGTTTCTAAAAATAGATTATACCTCCGTAATGCGTGGATAGTTTGTGGAAAAGTCAAAGGGGTTGTACCAGGAAAATTTCAAAAGGCTACATCAAATTTTATTTTAATTGTATGAAAATTATATCAATTTGTTCGCAATTAAACTGAGCACAGCGCACCGCTTGCACAGAGAAAATATATTGAATACTTTATAAATTTCCTTTTTAAAGGAGGGCTTGCCTAGTTGAAAACAGAATGTGCACCTTGTACCTCCAAATTTGGTTATTGTTCACACTGCACTAAAGCCACGTCATAGACGAACATTAACAATAGTTATTGAGTCGGTGGGTAAGATACTCTTCTGGCAAAAGAAAAACACAGAACAGAACAGAACAGAACAGAATTTTATTAGACATAAACTAACAATTAGTTTCTAGTCTATCCTATATATTATACAACACAAAACAGTATTGGTCACGTGTACACCTAATTATCAGACTTATACATGGAATGCTGAACACAAGTTGAATGGATTTTCGTAAACTGGCTATATCCTGATGTAGATATAACCATGCTCTTCAATAAGATAAAAGTTATATTACTTGAACGGTGGAATAAATTCGCATTTTTCGTTGTTTCTTTTTTCGGAGGATGAACTCGTCTACATATAGATTAATGCTTGAGCCCGACAGTAGCCGGTAACTGAAGGCGCTGGCGGGCTCATACATTTATCTGCCAAGTATATCAGTTATTTTACTTTGATGCGGTAAGAATTTTCTTGACAAACGTAATAACATATAATTTATGGCACTTCACAGTTCAGTTCACGAGAAAGCCAGTAATCCAAACCGCTTACCTTCTTACCGTTATATATGAGTCGTGACACGTGACTTCCAACAATTTGGCACTTCGACAAGCGCAGGCCCAGACGAGCCCGCGCAGCCCCCTCACAAGCCCAGAAACGCAAAATGATATCCAGCCAGCAATTAAACACTCATATAATATTCAGGCGACAAGCAAAGGCTCTGATCAGACTGCGCGTATGCAAAGGCCGATCTGAGGCTTTGCTGGTCGCACATACCAAACTGTCGGAAATCTCATGCACTGGCTCATATGATAAAAATCGCAAAGGCTAATAATCCCCACTTGAATAAAAGTATCAAAGGACTGACACATATCGTGGACAGTACCTGTATTTTACAAAGTGTATAGTAAAATTATGGCTTTTGACCGCCGTACTCGACCTGCTAAGCGCCCCTTCCCAAAACGGCTAATCAGTCAGCCCTTTAGTTGCCAAAGACATCAGCATCCCCTTAACGCAATCAACCACACAAAATAACTATTATATGGAAAAATACAGTGCGCCAGGCAGGTCGAATGCGGCATAAGCAATTTCTTTCAAAAAGATAACCAGTTTTGCAAATGAACTACGCAATACATTTTGTCAATTAAAATGGATTTTATAATTCGATGCACAGGTAAGAGAGTGAGAGAGAGAGAGAGAGGTGGGAGTGGGGAGTAATTATGTACATACATGTTACATGTGATACAATAGTCATTCAACAATATATCAGTTATAGTCAACGGAGTCGCCTCGATACGACAGCCCATCCAAGCACCGCTGTGTATAATAATAAACTCAGCATGTGAATAGCGTTCAGTTGTGCAAAATACCAACACAGGCAGGGGCCTTATAAAAATAAGACCAGGCAAGATGTGTGTTGATCACACTATAAAACAGCGAAATTTATATCCAGTGGAACTGCTTTACCGAAACGAAATGCAAAGCAGTCGCTAGGACAATGCAGCATCAATGCTAGTATCATATATTTATATATATTCGCTGTTTCATTCAGCAATGATAATTGAACATGTATTTACCATAATAAATAGTGTTTTCTTACCCATTAGTTTCAACCTATGATTTGGGTGCTCAGATGGGCAGTCCATCGTGCCGAATTCCTATGTTCACCCACATCCTATTTTTTAATTAAGAAATAAGACATTATACATTAGAGCCGTGATGTGGGATCTCCAAAAAATGTGGCACTTCGGAAGGCTCAGACCCAGACGAGCCCGCGCAGCTCCTTTTATGCTTATCAACCCAAATACTACCGGCCAGCAGCCCATCAGTCATTAAATATTCAAGCGACTTGCAAAGGCTCTCATCAGACTGCGCGAATGCACAGGCTGGTCAGCGTCCTTGCTGTCGTGCATACCTCACTTTTGGAGACTCCATACCGCGGATCTTCAATTATTTTAAGATGCAGCGGTGTATTTAGGTAGTTTACGTAAGTAATCAATTGACTAAGAGAGATTTCCTAAGATTAAATGCTTCATATATATACTTTCCTAGCTTTTTAAGTATGCTCATATTTTTATTTTGCATTAACTGAGTAAACTTAAATACGCTTGGTTTCCTGAAATAATACGGATGGATATACATTTGCCTAAGATTGATATAAGAGGGGCAAATAATTACGAAGTGGTACTCATCTTCAACTTCAGACTTGTCACATAAAGTACATAAACGCTGGGCTCTGTCAGTTCTATTTTGCAAGTATCGGCCAGTTTCTATGCGCAGCTGATGTGCAGATAATCTTAATTGTGACATCGAGATTCGAAATTTACTAGGGAGTTTTGTAAGATATAACTCATACTCAAAGTCTTGCTTGTATTCCTTATACAGAGCAAGACTACGACTACGAGCAATATCGTTATGCCAGCACTGTTTAAAGGTATCAATAACCCTTTCTTTAAATTGTAAATGAAACGTTTTTAGGTTCACTGCAGCCGGGTTATTCCATACATATGAAAAACCATATGAATCTAACAAAGTCCGAACATTTGTCGCCCAGTTATTCACACCTTTGTTACAACCATCTACAAGTGATTTATATAATTGTACAATCAAAATGTTATCCGATTCAACTATGCGGGACCAGTACTTAACTATACGTGCGAATCTAGAAACAAATAATGGATATCTACCAAGCTCTCCATAGACGCCTGCTGAACAGGTGGAAGACTTCGCTTTTAAAAGGGCTTTACAAAATTTGAGATGAACCCTCTCTATTACTTTTGATTTGCCAAATCCCCATATTTCGCACGAATAATTCAATACTGAACCCACAAATGCATCGAATAGCTGACACATAACCTTAGGCGACAGTGAATACTTTTTAGTATTATATAGAAGACAGTTAAGCGCTTTCAAGCCCTTCCCAACCAGCGTTTCTTGGTTAACAATAAATGATCCCGTATATTTAAAAACAGCACCTAAGTAATTAAACTCATTAACAACTTCAAGTTGGGAGCCTTTATAAGTCCAGGTTTCATTATCCCGTAACCCCCCACGTTTTCTAAAAACCACGATTTTTGTCTTGTCAGTATTGACTTGTAAACCCCATCTGCTGCAATATACATCCAAAAGGTCCAGACTTTTCTGCAAATCATTTGCATCTTTACCAAGTATCACCATATCATCTGCAAATAACATGAGAATGAAGGTAATATCATCCAAACATAAACCACTACTTAGATCACCCTGTAAAAACAATTCCAAATCCTCAATAAACAAAGAAAATAGTAACGGAGAAATTACTTCCCCTTGTTTCAACCCAACAGCACATTCGAAGAAATCGGATAGGGAGTTGCAATTCCTGACACAAGTTTTTACATTATTGTACATGTCTCTTATAATTGCCAAAAGTTTCCCGTTAATACCAAGTTTATACAGCTTAAACCAAAGACCATTCAGGTAAACACTATCAAAAGCTTTTTTAAAGTCAATAAAAGCACAATACAGGCGACCTCTCTCATTCAAAATCTTCTGTATTATCGCATTTAAAACAAAACAAGCATCTGTAGTTGATCGACCCTTACGAAAACCAAACTGAGAATCTGAAATAATACTATTATTTTCCGCCCAATTCTTAAGCCTATTATTCAGAATACCTGTAAATATTTTCGAAAAACAGCTGACAAGTGTTATACCCCTATAGTTATTTACGTCATTTGGATCATTTTTTTTAAATAATGGAACAATAATACCCTCTGACCACTGGCTTGGGAAGAAACCTGAATTTAAAATGGCATTGAACAAGTCTACAAGGTGGCCAGACAAAATATCTGCAGACTCAATGAAATATTCATTTAACAGTTGGTCACCAGCTGCTGATTTGTTTCGTTTAAGAGAACGGATAACTGTTTCAATTTCAAAAACTGTTATAGGTTTGTCCAATTCCTCGAAATTATTTTCATCAACAGAAGAAGCATTATTATTTTTGACAAATTCCTCAGACTCCTCATCCAAAACAGTGGCTAAATCTTGTTGCATTTTTGAAAAATAGTCAAAAAATTCATTAAGTTTAATTTTGGAGTTGTTTTTCTTATTTTTCTTAAATAGTTTCCAAAAGTCTTTAGGTTTAGCGTGTCTTAGTAATTCAATTTCTTTTATCTTAAAATACTCAAACTTCCGCTTTTTCTTTCTCACAATGGCTTTATAGCTGGCTTTAAGCGTGCACATGTTGAGTCTGTTATCATCCGTCTTATAACGGTTAAATTCGTTTAAAGCATTAAAATATAACTGTTTAGCTGCACGACATTCGTCATCGAACCAATCAGCTTTTTTACTAACTCTATTGGAAAATGCGTTTGAACTATTTGACTTTTTGCAAACATTTTGTCTGGAGAACAGTGGCTTTGCAACATCGTTTAATATTTCAGCAAAATTTTCGACAGACGAATTTATAGAATTTCTGTCACATGCATCTATATGACTTACTACATAGTTTAGGTCAGTTAGTCTGGCTATGAGACTGCGGCGAAATTCGTCGCGCAATGAATCATTCCATATTATTCTTGAATCGCCGCTCTGTAATTCCTCACATGTGTATATCTCGGTACTACACACGATGTTGAATGACAGCGGGGCATGGTCAGACCACTCGTTGAATGATTTAACATGAAAATCATTTATACAGCCAAAATCCTGCTGATTTAATATAACATAATCAATTACACTATTGCCCAACTGACTGGCATATGTGTAAGTACCAATGTCACAATCACGACCCAAACGACCGTTAGCTATACGCAAGGACGTAGCCTTACACAAATCTAAAAGTTTCAGGCCGTGTGAATTAAATGCGTTGTCTAGAGAGCGGCGTGGTAACGGCTCATCAGGTGAATAATCATCTTCGTCAATGCTATCGACCGAAGTATCGCAGACAATGTAGTCCGGTCTTGTACCGTTACCCACGCGCGCGTTCCAGTCACCGCACAAAATCACTCTACCTTTAGAGCGATAGTCATTGATATCATTTTGCAACAAGGAGAAAAAATCAACATCAACAATATTATAAGCAGGTGAATTTTCGCACCAGATGTATACCCCTGCGATGTAAACATCAGACTCAATTTTGAAATAGTTTTTATCCAATTTAAGCCAAATAATGCTGTTAGCATGGTTTTTTACTACCTTTATTCCATCAGAAATACTGTCTTTCAGATATAAGACAATACCACCACTACACCGATTAGCACGCCTATTCTGAAATCTGCGATAAAAATTAAAGCTTTCATAGCCGTTAAGTTTTATATCAGATTTATTGTGCGTCCATGATTCATACATAAATATAATACCGTATTTACATATATAATTCAAAAAATCAGGATCTTCGAGTTTAGACGAAGTGAGTCCATTTATGTTCCATGATAGAACACCTAGCTCAGCCCCCGGGTTGTCCTATTGAGTGTCAGTTCGCACCGGTCGCCCATTAATGTACAAGGTATCATAGCTTATCCATGATGATTTCCCCTCACGTATGGCCTGTCTCATTTTTGGGAGAAGTTGTCTGCGGCGATCAGCAATTTCCTTTGGGAATTGTTCATTAACATAGTAACTGGTGCCTTTCAGATGGGAACGAGCTCGCCTAACCAGTTCACGGTCTTGAAATTGCAAGAACTTAGCAACAATGCTTCTAGGACGGGGTGTGGCACCTGGCCTAGCAGAATCGTTGCCAATTCTGTGTACACGCTCAAGGCGGAGACTGTCTACAAAATCTTGTGCTAATTTTAGCTTATCGACCATAAACTGGCGAAGCTTAAGCTCAGTAGAGTCAGGTTTTTCATGCGGATCTTCAGAAATACCGTTAAATATAAGGTTATTACGCATTGACTGCGACTGCATGTATAATAACGAGTCATTCATCTTACTTTTATCAGTGCTCAGCTGTGTAAGTTGCTCTTGGGCGATTCCAAGGGAAAATTCAAGGGTGTCAATACGGTCACTAACTTTGGACAGATCATCTTTGCTGCACCTCATCTGATCATGCACATAGGTCCATAGCTTTTTTAATTCAGATTCAAAAGTACCAACCTTCTGTTCTAGTACATCCAGCTTATTTAACTTAGTATCCATTTGTGAAATTTTATGGTCCATCCTTTTTAAGTACTTTAGTAGGTCCAAATTCGATGGCGATTCCGCCATATTGCCACCTTCAGAACAAGCGCTACCTTCCGTACTCACACTATTTGTACTTTCTGACATTGTGGGATCTGTTGTATTGTCAAAAACCGAATTATTTAAATCCGTATCAGTTCCGTATAACACCGAATTAGCTTGGTGTATAGAATCACTCACACTGTTACCACTGTTTAAAGGAGACCCGCCATTACGCGCACTCTTTGTTTGACTATTGGCGCCATCACTACCGCTGCTCTTTTTGCGTTTTGCAGCCCTTCCTCGCCTCCCCATCAAATAAATTTGGCATATATCACTAGACTGTTAGCTCCTAAATAACACAGCATCCAAAGTTCATCGAAATATAATTATTTCCAACAAATATTTAGCAAAATATTGAGAGCCCAGATAACATCAACCGACTTGCAATCACGTGACTTAACAACCGTTACCTAAAGTGGCACCTAGCGCCGTACACTGAAAGACTTTAAAAACGTAAAAAAATGAAATTAATAAAAAATTTACTTATTTTTAACGTATCAATTTTTTTTAGTTTTGGCAACAATGAACATCAACACGTCAGCAAAACATGTTTTTAATTTCATGCCAAAATAATGGTAGGACAACAATCTATCGAATAGCGATACTCTTAGATTCTAAAGTTGCAAATAGAAATTAATTTGTCTAGGAATCAGACGTGATTTAAAGTACTTGTATCAAAACATTTTTATTAAAAACCTGGATATAAATTACCCTCGAAGCCCTATTATTTGTCTGGTACTGATGATAGCCAGCCAGAACGGATATCGTCGATGCAAATATCGTTGATACACTCGATGTAAGTTGCCGTCTTAACGTCAGGTCGTCATTTTTGGTTAACGAGACCTGCGTTGATATTTAACTGTCCCTGTAGCCTTGTAATGATCTCTGAGACGCTGTATAGTTGATTGCATTTCCCAAAGGCCTAGAACTTTTTCAAATAGTCATTTCTTTTTTTCCATATAAACATATTCCTAATTTGTTGCTAGTCTATGGGCTGGTGCTAAGTTCTGATAATCATACAACTCCACTGAAGACAATTACATTTATAGACTAATGAACATAACCATTTGGAAAAGAAAGAAATATTATTACAATATTTTACGTGTATTAATGACCACTTATATTATCAGTCTGGTAGCTATTCTATTTAGTTGATTGATGGCAATTATAATGGCCCACTTCGAATCAAAGTTTAGTTCCTACTATAGTAACTAGAGTTCAACTCCAACATCAATAGTCGCTACTATAGTGACGTCACGAACCTTCTAAAGATCAACCTGTTACTCTAGTAGCTTGTCTGGTTCCCTCCTCTAGACCTATCTAGCAAGATGGGTTCAAGATCTATCAATAGCCTCAAAATGTTTTTATTTTACAAAATAAAACCTTGATGTGTTCGATTTGCGGTCCCTCTTATTCGTAATTGTTAATTAGAGTAGGCTTTGCAGTTTATGCACACCCTTTTTGTCTACGATGAAGAATTGAGGTGGGACATACAGGGATATTCACTTTGTTTACTTGACAGCTAATTAAAAAATTGCAACTGTAGCCATTCGGGTGTAAACGTACGCATGCATCTATTATGTAAGATCTTTAGTAGGAACTTTTGTTTGATTCGAAGTTGGCCAATATCATTCCAATTGCGCCAGATCGTTCATGTTTGGACAATCGTGGCATGATTAATAAAGTTATAAAACTAAAGCTGCAGTTTTTTATACATGCTTATGTACAAGCTACATGTCAAAGAGACCCAGAGGTGTATGCGACACACCATGAACCCAAAATGTATCTTCACATCAAATTTAGGATTCCTACCTCAAATTACAGTTGACTCTCGTTAACTCAAGTATGCATAACTCAATACTATCACTTATCTCGACCTGACGGTCCGGTACCGGTATTTTCCCCTAAATATTATTGCAATTCCACAACGTTTATCTCGACTACGGCTAAGTCAATAAAACTGATAACTCTTTACAAAAATCTGGTCCCGCTGATCAATTTTAGTGTATTTTACACACCTAACTCGATTCCATTTCATAAGAAATTACCTTTTTATATGAATGTGTCTCCAATTAATCCACCGCTTTCAACGTTAATTATCCCCATTAAAACCACCAATTGTTTGATCACTTGGTCCACGTGTGTGACACATGCAGTTTTAAATGAGTTGTACATTGACCGCTGTCGCCGAATTTTATTGATCTATTGTGGTACAACTTCAAAGCGGCTACATGAGCTAATGTGTCATATTTGAGCAATCTCTGTCGGATGACCGCTCGTTTTAAATAAGGGCAAAGTATAATTTAATTGTTTCTCAGGCCATTTTTTTTTTACTTTGAATACAGACCTGTGCATTTAAGGCTATTTTCAGACATTGGTCATGTCATGACAAAACATAGTCACATCAAGCCGACGAAAATTAAATCGTACATGTACACTGTTGGGGCTTAAAATATGACGACTTACGGAAGGTTAAAACCTGTGACCGCGGGACCAGTTGCCGACTGAAAAAGCAATGTTTATTTTATATTGTATTAGAAAGTGAAAAAAATAGTCATAATGTCAGGACTGTAGCGGTACCTAAGAAACGATTCTATACTCTCTTTTCAAATGTTTCAATTTCAAATGTCAATTTATTCTTGGGTCAATTCATTCCGTAGCTTATAAATGAAATAGCTCCGTATAACGATCAATTAATGGACGAGTTGAACGTGATTATTTCGCCCCAAAATGGTGGGTAAACGTCATGATTTGGTTACCTCGAACTACTGATAACTCAACATATTTTGCCCAGTTCCTTGAAATTCGAGGTATCGAGAGTAGACTGTATATACAGATATGCTCTGAGCTCGACCTTGCTAGAACTGAAACCAGAGGTCAAGGTCACAGTGACCTGGAAACAGTTGGTGAATCGCCAGGTCCAAGATGAATGTACATACCAAATATGGAATGCTACCATAAATAAAATAGGTGATCTGCTGTGGTTCATTTTTTCAAGAACTGACTCCTGAGATCAAGGTCACAGTGGATGAAAACAGTGAGCGACATTCCATGACCACAACATATATCCACAAATTATGGCATATAATATGAGACATGCTCTTACAGGGTTCGCACAGACCTGGAAAAAATTGACCTTGGTCCTGGAAAGCTCCTGGAAGCCTTTTGTCCTGGAATTGCCCTGGAATTTTGTAAAATCATCCTTGAAAATATGAATGAGTCTTTGAAAAATATAAAAATACAACTAGTCCTTTAAGATTTATGGTATGCGCAAAAAAACTGTGTGAAAATCGCAAAAAAGAAAACTGAGTGAAATCCGCTAGATACACGTCAAAGAGCCAGGTGCAACTCGTTTTTTATTCTATTCAATTTGTGCGGTAGTCCCGGTTTTTATCACTGGTGTCAGAATCAAAGAAATCTAGTCAGCCTTTACATTTCGTCGCTTCCGGCTGAAAAAAGTGCACTTTTAAACGTTGTGTTATACAAAATTGGGAAGAAATTGAGTTTTTGAAAATAAAAAATTCCTGGAAAAGCCCTGGAATTATGTTTTCCCATTCCCATACGACCCCTGTCTTAACACTATGTTTTGCCTGCTGTCGGTGATTTGTCTTGTCGTTGAACTGTTTTGTTGCCATTCACACGACCGTTATGCTAACAGTATGTTATATAAATAGACAGCCAGGTAGAGGGTATCACTATTCCGACACAAATGCTTGCGGCGAGAGCGCCGCAAGCAAAAAACTATGACCGAATATCTACCAATGAGCAGATCTTAAAAAGCCTGTTTTACTATATAATTTAATCATTCTTAGGGTTCTATCAAAAACCATCAAAAAGGACGAAGAGTTTGCAGAGGGAAATTCATAAAAAATATACCAGAATAATCGTGAGATATTTAGGTAAAACATTTGTTTGCACAGGAATTCTGCTTTTATAATTTCAAAAGATATAAACTCGATTTTTTATGTTTTTCACATTGATTTTTGGCGATAACGTTTTTCTTATTCATTTTATCAAACCGTGTTCGCGATGAAAGTTGTAGAGAAAAATTAGCGCCAATTTCTCCAAAAGGTCCCAAGTTTGTGGTGCAAACAGAATTTTGTGCACATAGATGAAGATTTTACATAACATTGAATTCAGCCAAAATTTCAAAGTCGTTTATTGACAGATATATTTCGTAGAGGCGTGACAAAAAGGGTTCATCTCAAAAGAATGTTCACAAGGGGTATACATACTGTTATTCAATGGCTGTGTATAGTGAAATCTTGCTGTATGCACACTAAGAATGTGCCGCGCATATTCAGAATCTACTTTGAGCATGATCATCTGTAAGTACAGAAGCTGGGATCTCGCATGACGTGCCATTTTTCTCTTATGCACGTGCTCCTAAACGGACAGCTTCGAGATGACCCCCAATAGCTTAACGCACGAGCGAATCAGGCGCGATTACCAATATATTTGAACAAGCCATCCATCGCCTTAGTAAGTGAATCGGGGCGGCGCAATGCAGCTTTTTGACTGACATGTTTGACTTAGTTTATATGCGCTTTGCTTAAAATACTCAAAGAGTGCATCTATGCGCAGAGTTAACTGCAGCATTTTGGACGTTAGAACCGTTTGGAGAAATTGGCGCTAATTTTTCTCTACAACTTTCATCGCGAACACGGTTTGATAAAATTAATAAGAAAAAAGTTATCGCCGAAAATCAATGTGAAAAACATAAAAAATCGAGTTTAGTATAAAAACTAACACCTTCCATTGTAATTCCCTATTACCGCTTCAGCGCATCGCAGCTACCTGGATGTCCGTTAAAGTCCCGTATGCATGATAAAACTGATTTTGTTTGTTTGTTTGATTTGATTCTTTACGTCCCATCAACAATCTTTCAGTTATAAAGGGACGGGTCTTCCTGGGTTGAACCAGTACTAAGCTAGAATTAATGTTCTTGCTCAAGGACACAACGCAGTGACGCCGGTGAGGCTCGAACCCGCGGCCCTTCGAGTCAAGCGCTCTACCACTGAGCCACTGCGCTCCCTAAAAAACTGAAACTGATAAAAACTGCGAACAATATCGGTCACGACAAACTACCCTTTAGGTGCATTCTGGGCATGGCTCATAGTGCTTGCTTCCTTGTAAAATGAGTTTGGGGTGCACTTGCATACAAGCAACAAACGTAATAAGCGGATCGTGCTTCTGTTCAGGGTAAGGGTAAGGGTTATTAATATTCTCATCGAAACGCATTTACCGTTTTTCATTGCAATTGACATTAGGGTTTTTGTTGTTGGTATTTTACCCTGGTGGCTGTTATTGCTAACAATATGGGCCAAGACCAGATTGCCCTTTTAGGAGCAGCCTGATCTAGGTCCTTATTATTTGTTTTCATAAGGAAATTTGTCTGGTAGCCTAAACTGCGAACAACATGTGCCAGACAGCAACAGACGTAATAAGCTGACAAAGCCTTAGTGGGTGCATAAACTGGGTACTTTGTGCGTGCTCCATATGCATTTGCGAGGGACCACATTGCGCCGACATTTTAACCGAAATTTTAGTATAAGCTGACAAAGTTTTTTGGATAACGAATAATTAGCATATTAAAGGCAAAGAATACACCACTGATCATCTCAAAGTGTAAGCCTCATTGCCCATAGACGATTCTTTCCTGGTAGCCAATATTGCGAACAGAATGTGCCAAGATCAGATTACCCTTTTAGGATCAGCCTGATATGGGCTCACATCATTTGATAAGTAGTATTCATTGAGAAAACTGGAGCGAAACGACTAGGGTATTGGGGCGCAACAACTAGGTTGTTGGGCGAAACGTCTAAGCCCTTTATTTTTGGCAAAACGACCTTGGACTAGGGATGAACTGGTGGTTGGACTTGTGTAAAGAAAATACTGACCGTCCCATGGCGATGCTTCTTTTGTGGATCCGTTTTGTTGTTTATGTTGTTTATGTTTCGTGTCTGTCATGCTGTCTTGTCTGGTCATTGCAGCCTCTTGGTCACCTGCTCGGAAAGGGCTAACTGGCTCTCTTGTGTGTGATGTTTTCTTGTGTTTTTGTCACTTTCCCATGTGGTATCCTGGGTCAGGTGTGGTACTTGGCTTTATTGATTCTTGATCTTTGCCCCCTTTCTTACTATATAACCCTGCAGTAATGACGCAATTCGATGCTTATTTTGTCCTAAGCATTTTGAAGCAGATGATCTATTTCACCAGATCAATGGCAGTTTAGCTGCCACCAAATCGGGTGTAAAGTAACACTGATTTTTACTGTGTGGTGGCTCAAAATATTTGCCACCTATATGAATGAAGGTGTCAAGTACTTGCTATGGCGTACTATTAGGTGTTTTATCGTGTTCAACAACTTCAATAAAACTATCACAAACACCAGTAGATATTTCAAGTAGCAGTATAAGCTACTATTGAAGAGGCGAAAACAGAATCAATATGTCAGTATACCTCTATTACAGAGGGATAACGTTCATTCAAAGATACTGGGAACATTTCAAGATTAAGGATAGTCCTCTTGAACGAGGAAAGATAAATCTAAATTTACAAACCTAAAAAAATGGTTTAAACCATTTATCCCATTGTAAGCACCATCACCAGACAGACAGACAAACAGACAGATAAGTAGGCAGGCATTAGATAAATTGCTGCTCGAGATCACAGCCCTCAGAACACTGGTCAGGCGCTCTATCAAACTGACAAACTTCACCACATATTTTCTTTGTATTGACCCATTCAATGCGTTTTAACTTGGGGACGTCTCTGCTACAGACCATGGCGGGTGTCTAACAACGGCAGAACTTTAAATTGCAAGTCACGAAGTTCTCTAATTTCGACGGGGTGTCTCACTTCCGGGAAACAATAGCCTCCACGCCGTGGTATGTAGACAATAAATACAACAAAAGCATACAAAACTAAATTTATACAGTTTCATTTTCACAATGTTTCATTATTGCACATTCGGAAATGCAATCGTAGTACATTTGGTAATGTTCTTGAAACCACGGCACTGCAATTCCTAAAATGTGCATGTACGACCAGCCTACATTATAATAAAGCATATGTTTCCTTTATGAAAATTCATTTAAATAAATGCCTTTTAACTGCTTTCTAAGTCCACCCCATGACTTTTATTTCTCACTAACAGTGTCATCGTTTTAGTTGAAGTTTATTTCTGTTCGCTTTATTTTAAAAGTTATCACCCCATGTACCCCTTCCAGACCCTTATATTTGAATCCCTTCCCAAGTTTTAGTGGTGAAGCATCATGGACACACCCGCTTCTAGACATGCTCTGAAAATAGGATTCCGTTAACTGGCAGGTCCCTTACCACGCTCATATGTGTTCATCATTTTAGCATTGTAGCAATCTTAAACGTTTTTTTCCCCTTACCACGCTCATATTGTGAGTGCCCCTATGGAGTTACGCAGTTAATCATTTTAGCATTTTAGCAATCTTAAGCGCTTTTCCCCTTTTTTTCTAATATTAAGATAGTTTGAGATTTCCGCCAACTCGATGTGTTTTCGCTGAAGAAGCTTTACTTGTTGTGAACTATCGTCGCAAGCCAAGGGTACGTATGGAACGCATAGGTATAGAACGAAATGGACTTTGTGCCCCTGGTCCCGAGGTTATAAAACTTTTTAATGCTCAACTCAGCTGAGCACGAAATTTATCCTGCTCATAAGTATTAAAAGCAAACAATTGTTGGCATTTTAACATTACGTAGCATGATAAATACAAAATCTGAGAGACTTAAAGCAATAAACTTCTTCAGTAGTCAGTATTTTAGTTTTTATGAGCAGTTGAAATTTCGTGCTCAGTTGAGTTGAGCATGAAAAAACTTTATGACCTCGGGGCCAGGCTTGCGAAGATGCCTGTATTCTTGTTTAAATCTGTGTGTTTTTATTTGTTTGCGTTCTGTTGTCTCGTGGTCTTGGTGTCGTGGGTTGGTCTGTGGTATGTGATGATTGTGGAATTACCTGCTCATTTTTTTCTGTTGCTGCTGTTGTTGTTTGTTTAATGTGTGATTTTTTTTCTTCAGAAATTTGCCAAACGTATAGCGAAAATTGACAATGTTTGCTTTGTACTTTTTATGCGATATTCTTTGTTTGTTTGATTTGATTCTTTACGTCCCATCAACAATCTTTCAGTTATAAAGGAACGGGTCTTCCTGGGTTGAACCAGTACTAAGCTAGGATTAATGTTCTTGCTGAAGGACACAACGCAGTGACGCCGGTGAGGCTCGAACCCGTGGCCCTTCGGTCTCGAGTCAAGCACTCTACCACTGAGCCACTGCGCTCCCTAATATTATGTGATATTCTTTCGGTAACTAAACCATTAGATGACTGAAAACCCAACGCATGCTACATTGTACAGTAAAACTTGTGCAAAACGGCCACTCAAAATTAGACAAAACAAAGATCTTAATGACAAATGGTAGCTTAATGAAGGTCATAAGTATTGCAGAATGCAACCCTTGGAGCATTCTGCAATACTTTTGACCTGCATTTAGCGATAATTGGTCTTGAAAACCAATTTTCGCTCTTTTTGAGAGTGGCCATCTTACACAGCTTTTACTGTTAGTCTGTAGGGCATTAGATAATGGGGGTCTTTTATTTTTGTATCTGAACGATCTTATGTTTATTTGATCGTTTGTGTCGGATGAAAAATATCACATTTTCAATCGAACTGATCTTTAAGTTTTAATGATTGTGAACTAACTTGTAATGACACAAACACTTGCAATACAGATGAAACATGTACATTACCTGCAACATGCATTAGGCATGCCTGCATTTCAGATTTTTGGAAGAGTAAATAATGCTAATTGCGCGTATCGCTGCTGGCTGCGGTTGTGGTTTAAGGTTAGTTGTTATTATTTTATATAATTTATCACGATTAATATTCAATGTGGGCTGAAACTGGTGACCAATGGTAGGCTCGGCTACCCAAAGAAGATCATCGTAAACACTAAATGACAAATCGAAAATGGCCATTGCTTCATATCATGGAAACATCTCCGCAGAGAACTGATTTCAAAACGCGTACGTCATTAGGGGATGGGGGCTACTCTATAAAGCCAAAAAATACATGTCGCTTTTTCACCAAGTTCTGGTCAGTCTATTAGAAAAATATATCAAGTGTTAAAAGTCTAGTATTTATTTGAGTTTGTCTGGTGCTAAAGTAACAGAAAATGGAAGCGAAAGTAGCCAGGTGAAAACGGGAAATTGGTCATTTTGGACCAAAGCTTGGCACTTTTGAATACCGTTTTGAATAATTATGTATCAGAATTACCGACTTTGCAAGGAATCGTTTCAGTACCGTCTTCAACCACTTCGTGTCACACGTCCCATCACCTGTCGCTGGATCCGCTACTCTCTACCATTCATGTAATCTCTACAGGTTGCGCCATGTTCGAGCCTCCGTTGCGGCCATATTTTCTTCAATAGGGCCAGGTTAATATTATACAATTATTGACTTCAATGAGGTAGACATAAGGATTTATTTACCCGAAAAAGTGATAATTCACTGAGGCCGCTAGGCCGAGGTGAATATCACTTTTAAGGGTAGATAAATCCTTATGTCTACCGAGATTGAAGTCAATAACTGTTTTGATATATGACTTTTCAACTTAGAATGAAAATTTTCTATTTTAACTTAACTTTTGTTGTTGCAGTCAACCTTCAACCTAAAGACTTTCTAAAAAGTTTTATCAACTGTATTAGAATATTTTAATGTAGTATTTTGCAATTTGAAATGTAGATTAATTCTCTGAATGTGGAATGTAAAATTTAATCAAAAAACTTTTTTTACATTTTGTTTATTCAAACAAAGATAAATGAACAAACAAAACATAACAAAACAGTTGTTAAAATTCATGAAAGTCTTTAGTTTACCTGTTGGGATGTGAAACAGCAAATCATGTCAATTTCATGCAGCACATGCTAGTTTTATACTCATCATGCTATTTTTAGCTCTCTAGAGGGTGATATTGCAGAAGTGTCAAAAATATTAACTTCTGGAAACTAGTTTGAGCTGGATTTCATCCTATATCACCTTCTGAGCCAGTTCAGACCAGTTTTCAGGTAGACATAGAGATTTATGAAAACAAATTGGGCCAATCAGGAGACAGGATTCTCTCCAGTCATATAACAATGCAAAATGGTGTGGTCTGTAAACAATTAACCCTTCGCCTGCTACGAAACATGCATCTGCAAATGTCTGCATAAGTCGTCTGCTGTGTGTAAATGCTTACATCATGAACTAATCTCGGCATATAGACAAACAGTGCGGAGTCAATTCAGACTGTTCCTCCTAGAGGAGCAGTCTGATCTGGGTACACACTGTTTGCTACAGAGACGTTTGAAATGACCAGCAGACGACACACAGCAGACGACATATATTCTCTATTGGCAACCGAAGAGTTAAATCCAAAATAACAAATCTTCGCCTCTACTTCACCTGCTAATGGACACGCCTTCTCATAGCAGAAAAATGGAAGCCTTATGATAAAATGGACAAAAAGTAACATCGACCCTCCTCCTTATGCTATGGAAGTGTGATGGGGAGTATAGGGACCACTCCGAAGCATCAACTCCCCATCGTCTGTCGGTTGATCCGCTACTCTCAGCGTCCACTCTCTATCACCTTTCCCTTGATCCGCCACTCCGGAGCGGGTCCCCACTCCCCAATACGTGTATGTAGATCCGCCACTCCGTTGCAGTTGAAAGGCGGGTAATCCGGGTCCGGATCTGCTACTCCGGAGCAGGCGCACCAGCATCAACTCCCCATCACCTTTAGATTGACCACCTCTCAGCGTCCACTCCCCATCACCTTTCCCTTGATCCGCCACTCCGGAGCGGGTCCCCACTCCCCATCACGTGTATTTAGATCCGCCACTCCGTTGCAGGTGAAAGGCGGGTAAATGCATCACTCAGGTGTCCGTATCTACCTGTTGAACGTTGTTCTAAGTATCGGAAACTTCGCTTACCTGGCCAACTGCCAATCGAACTGTTACCTCTCTATCCCAAGGCGCCGATCTGACTCCTTCGAATCTATTTGATAGGCGACTTTTGATTTTGCAGGCAAATAGATTTATAACATTGTAAACGGTGAGGCGAATCACTATGAAGAAAGATTTCTTAGGCTATACCTGTATTCCTATTGTGAAAAATACAGAGTCAAATTTCAAAGAATATTTTTATTTTATTTGTGCGTGTTTTATGCAAATTGGACAAGCTAATTCGTGTGATATACCAAACATGTATTCGAAAGGGTGACCATTAACTTGCGTTAAGGTAAGATAAATTAAAATTTATAGCATTGTTTACTATTATTGAAGATTTGATCAGAATTTTTGGTTTATGCTTATATTTTACTGTTTAACCTTTTCGACTGGATAACCTTAAAGACTGTGCATGCTCAGTTAAATGAGACGCGACAGTGCATTGCATTTCATCAGAGTCTACAACGTTTGTTAGATAAATGTACTCCTGAATAGAAGTAACATTCAATTTGGGAAGTTGTGACCTTTGACTTCTAATTTTTTTTACAAACCTTCAAAACTTTATTGCAACCGTCTAGATCATATTGTCAAATTCTTTACTGAATAAATAGTGTGCAAGTTAGCGCCAAAAGAGGTGGAAGCTCAGCTGCCACCTCTTTTGATGTTGACTTACATTCACTTCCAGACTACAATAGCTTGAGGACAACAATTATCCAGTGATAAATATTTAACATTTCTACCTGTTATTATAGTAGTTATAGCCTCTGGATCAATGCTATCGAACTAAACATAGCCTTTAAGGCAGTTGTTAGATTATACCAAGGGCAGTGGTAGTTCAGCTGCCACCAAATTTGGGGTCTAATTACGCTTATAGAAGTTGTTTTTATAGTATGTAACTGTTCAAAAGGCAAAACTTCGGTAAACAGATACACTGCATCTGGCTGGGGATTCGATTTGAAATCATTTTTTTATATATTTTTTTTTACATATTTCTAGCTAAAGAGGTGATTCTAAGTATACAATGTACATAACAACAAAAGGTAACTACGAAACAAGTACAATTTTGTACCACTTTTATGTGAAATTTCCAACATTTCCTGCTATTGAAATACTTAGCCACATTTTCATCAGTGCAGTCTCACCAGAGCCTTCGCTGCTCATAACCACAAAGTAGAGATGTAGATAAAGGTCCAGGCTAAGCTTAACCCTTTTTGGACCAGAAACTCCTAAGCGGGTGCTTTGACAAACAGTGAAGACCCAGATGAAATGCCGCTTAATGCGGCATTTCATCTGGTCCTGCACTGTTTGCTAAGACAAAATTGATGTTTTGGAAATTATAACTTGTGACATTAATAACTATAACATTGACGTATTGCAACAGACTGCATGCTTTGTGGTCAACCCAATCACGGTTGGCAATTTTGCTTTCCTCTTTAATTGCACGCCGGTGGGTCGGACTTCAGACTCTTTGACGGTTCCGACTTAAAGACTTATCTATTGATGAGATGGTAGGGGCCTGATGCTTTGGCTGAGTGCCGGGCCCACCGGGGTTTACCTGTAGGATTTCTTTTGCTCCGGTATTCAGTTTTATTTACTGTTGAGTCCTTATCTTCGCTTCATCTCCTTGTTATATCTTGATTTGTGTGTTCTGGGAGATGATGCATTGACAAGTTTGGGGTCTTTTATGCAAACCAAATATCTATGTGTCTTGATCCACATCTGAATTAAGGATGAGGTTGCATCGTTAAACCGGTTTAAGCCCCTCCAGTAAAATATTTTACAGACCGTTCAAAGGCGGTACTTCTTTTGTGGATCTTTTATGTTTTTTCTGTCTTGCTATGCCTTTGTGAGCGTCTGTTTATATGTGCCTTGTGGTCACCTGCTGGGATAGGGCTGACCTCTTGGCTCTCGTTTGTGGTATCCAACTGTGAGTTTGTCACTTTCCCATTGGTATCCTGGGCAGGCGTGGTACTTGATTGTATCGATTCCTGATCTTTGCACCCTTACTTACTTAGTGACCCCTCAATATACATAATGGATCATTCTGACTTCATTGTTTGTAGCTTTCTGGAAAATTTCATTGGTCCTAAAAGGGTTAAAACGTTCATGGACGTTCAATAGAGCCATTTGCGCATATGCGATAACTATAAGTACCAAAATCTCAGCGTGCATGCTCATGCGTACACTGGTGTGCGGACTGAGCTGTAATTTGTTTTTCAGCACCAATATTTTCTTAAGAAGCTCACAACATTCATCAACAAAAAGAATAATGAAATTTACGATAGCATATTTTTATGATCGTAGTCGATCGTGCTAATTTTATGTATCGCAAAAAAACTGGCATTTATGAATATTGCGTTTAGTGTGTCCTTTAGCTCTTTGCCTTCTAGTGTCGTGTGCTGATAACTTCTGCAAACAGTTTGGACATTTTGTCGGGCCTGATCTGGATCCAAACTGTTTGACACTCTGATGGTATTCTTGAAATATTTTTTTCGAAAAAAAAAATGATTTTGAAAAAATCAGCAGACGACAAAAAACATACAAAACTACCAAGGATGCAAAAAGTTTTCGGCTGTGAGATGACTTCTTGAGTTCGCAAGCTTTCAACGCATCTTATTCATGAGCTGATCGCTCAATCCATTATCACTATTAGGTAATCATATAGAGGGAAAACTGCAGATACCTGTTGATTTTGTTCAGATCAGTGAATTATCATACTTCAGACTATTTGAGAGGAAGAAGTGTTTGAATATTACACCAGGCATAAACCCTAAAAGACATGGTTCATATCAGGGTTCCGAGTGAAATTGGCATTTTCTCAAACAACTATTCCACCTGAGTGCGACCTCAAGGAATTATGCATGTTTTTAAACAACAAAAGGCCTCCACATAAGAGAGCGTAACTAAAAATTCATTTTAATATTTTTCAACCAAAACATATGCAATAGTGCCTTCTGACTGAGAAGCTCTTTTGAGTACATTTGCATTTTTCTATCGCGTCCTCGAATGTTGGACTCAAAGTTTAGGCAAGCTGGATCAATGCACGAAATATGCTGAAAGGTTCGTTTTCTCATTATAATGTTCATGCTCATTTGAAGATTACGCCAAGTTGCGTTTACGTCACATGTGAGTAAATAATTTAGATAACATTACACACGAATGCACTCCAAGGCATGCATTATCTCCAATTAATACTACAACGCGTAGTAGTACAGCTTCTTGACCGCTATTAACCGAATTTAGAGGCCATTCTCAACGGTCCTCTCCCATCTTGATGGTGGACTTTGTTGCGTTACAATGACACCAGACCGACGCCTGCTCAAGGTCAACGCTTAGTTCTGTTGTTTTGTTTTCGCTCTGTACAGAAACAGTACACTTTGCGCACTCGTTGACTGAAACCAACCCTCGATTACTGCGTGTTTGCGTCAACAGAAATATGTGGTGGCTAAAAATACAGCAACTGTTTCTATGCCAAACATAAATTCTCTCAGGCCCTTCACAAAAACAACAAAAACGTTGTCAGAGTTGGACCCCCTCTGGCAAAACTTTTTGGATCCGCGCATGAAAAGGCTTTTAAACGTATAGAAGTCCGTTGGCTTCTCCTCAAAATTTTATAACTTTGCTGTGTTCTGTGCCTCTTCCTCACGATGGCGTCGGTTGTTTTGTTGTCTGTGACTGTGCAGTGGCGGATCCAGAGTGGTTTCAGGGGGTTCGATTGACCCCCCCCTCCCCCGTTTTTAAACATCTATGAAAATAAAATAATTTGGTCTCAGTGAGACCAAAATATTTCATTTTCATGGGATATTTAAGAAAAATGAGATAAAATCAGAAAAGCGAAGAAACATCTTTTAACATATGAACCCCTTTTCCAGAAATCCGGAATCCGGCCCTGGTGTTTTTGGCATTTCCTGGTCACACGCTCTTACTTTTTGGCAAACGGTAGTCAAGTGACCGTACAAATCAATTCCGTACGTAGGCAGTTTCCCCATCCGTCAGCATCATCATTTGAACATAGGTGTCACCCGGGAGCCAAATCAATGTGACAAAACTTACACGATACATAACCTGTGCATAACTTTCTGTCTTTAACAGTGCAGTGCTGTTAATTGATTATCTGCCGCCAGAATTATGGCGAAATTGGCTGCTTCTTTCCCAGCAGACTATCAGGCACCGTTTATGACAAGTTCCAAACTAATCCTTCAACCTCCCAAACCGAACAGTCATCGCTGTCAACCCCCACAATCGCCATTTATAGCAGATCAAATCAGCCTCTCCAGCAGTCGATCGACATATGTAAACTTGTCATTGATTGGCTGACAACTCCTATTACTGACCAATCAATCAAGGTGAACAGGTCGCTTCAATATATGTGTTAGGAAATCATATAAATAAGTTATTTCTACTTAGAAGTTATTTCTTGATAAGATTATTACTTCCGAATACTGGAATGCTATTGATAATTCTCCATTTGGAGTATTTATTGGATGTTCTTAAATACTTTGAGACGGTTGTGTAATACGACATGTGACGAAGTGATGTGAACAAGAAACAGTTGGAATAATTATTGCAGGGTATGAACTTAAACTATTTTATTGTTGTTGTTCGTTTATTATTATTATTATTATTATTATTATTATTATTATTATTATTATTATTATTATTATTATTATTATTATTATTATTATTATTATTATTATTATTATTATACTACGACTAATAAAATGACCGTTAGATTTTGTGCTTGACATCAGAATAACATAGAAAAATATATTCCAATTTGATAGTATCAAAAATGACATCGACATCATGAGTATTGATGGCAAAGATACACCAATGTCTAAGTCAACACTGTTTCAGTTATGTCAGAACGATTTCCTGTCTTCCTGGGTTGAACCAATACTAAGCAGGTGATAAATTGTCCTGCTCAAGGACACAAGGATAAACTTAACGTGTCCTCGACGAGTCTCAAACCAGCGACCCTACGATCTCAAGCCTAACATCCTACCACTGAGCCAACGCACTACTCGTGGTCCTCGCGAGATTTTCTTTCAAACAACCTTGTAATAAATGGGTTGCTGGAAATCTTTAGGAGCCTCTGTCTTATACGGGTCTTTGCTATGGACACTTAGCATTTTGTTGGTACTCAAAGAAGCCAGCACATGAAATGTATGGTACAGTTAAACCTGTCGTAAGCGGCCACTTAAAAATAGACAAATAAAATGATCTTAATGACAAATGGTAGCTTAATGAAGGTCGAAAGTATTGCAGAATGCTCCCTTTGGAGCATTCTGCAATACTTTGACCTGCATTAAGAGATAATCAGTCTTGAAAATCATATTTTAGTCTTCTTTTCGAGTGGCCGCTTAAAACAGGTTTTACTGTACCATACATTCTTTGAGTACCTACAAAAATGCGCAAAGCCCCACAAATAACGATCATGCTGATCTGTCCAGCGGGGTCAGGGGTTTTTAGCCTGTTTCTCCATCTACTTCAATACTTAATGTAGGCTTTGGAGAGTCTGTGCATATGCACAGACTCGCCAAGGCCTTCGTTGCTTGACAATGCGATAAAAACCAAAGGCTCGTGTGCTGACTCAAAAACTTTGGGTCCGTACACTGTATATTGTGGACACGATACACGGGTAGCAAGCAATACTCGATCTGTGGTGGCCCTAAATTGCTGCATTTGTTTTAAAAGAATGTATAACAACACAGAACAACTATATTGCATCGTTTTCACACCTCTCTGTCGCATTATTCATTATTATAATTTAATATCTTAATATGATCTCCAGACTTTCGCTGTGTCCTACCAAGTGAAAAGAACCAGTTATTTGCAAATGCCAATAACTAATATATTGGTCTTCGTTTAAATTCGTATGACCGCGTCAAATTTATGCACAAAATACAAGTGCGGATCCAGAGGGGGGACAGGGGGTCCGGTCTCCCCCTGGAAAATCACGTTATATAGGTTTCTATAGGGAATAAGCAATTGGTACCCCCCCCCCCCCCTGGAAAAAGTTGGATCCCTCTGGAAAATGTTGGACCCCTCTGGAACCATGAAAAATGATATATTTTATTTAAATTGAAAAAAAAACGTTGTCAGAGCTTTTTTTGTCAGACTGACCAGGACCCCCCCCCCCCCCCCCCCCCCCTGACGAAAATTCCTGGATCCGCGCATGAAATATGGTCTGTGCAATTTACACATGTTTCAAATTTCGTACTTTTCCTGCGATTATGATAGTACGCTTGCATTTTCACTTTTATTTATAGCAGTTTATTTTGTTTTATAATGTTGTCAACGCATTCTTGAAACAAGTGTTAAACTTTACCTGGATTCCCACTGCAAAGAAGGCAAAACCTAGCCACATGGCGGATACCAGAGATATTAGACTGGCTCCAGTCCTTAAAACAATTTTTCATCAATGTGTCATAACATATACTTGTAGCCAGTCTAACTCTGATGGCTCTGTTTTAAGGACTGGTTCAACTGGCATTATAACAAACGAGGTGGTGCCAGTCTACATTCAAGTATTCCAGATTTGTTTTCATAAATGTGTCATATCATATACTTGTAGCCAGTCTTACTCTGATGGCTCTGTTTTAAAACAGAGCCATCAAAGTAAGACTGGCTACAAGTATATGATATGACATATTGATGAAAAATTGTTTTAAGGACTGCAGCCAGTCTACAGAGATATTGCAATTTCGTATATTGCATGATCATTGTAGAAGAGTCGTAAGTTTGGCGGGAAAGACAGCCCGCTGTTTGAAGCGTATTTTTACAGTGTAACTTTTAATTAGTTCACCACCACCTTTTTGATAACGAAATTTGCTATTCTGTAAAAAGTGGTTTATTCACGTTGTTGTATATCTTTAAAGCATCGACCGAGTCCCTAATATATTCAATGAATTCGAACAGGCTGATCAGAAGATATTATACTATTCACCTCCATTTACGCTAGGTCTATTATCTGATGAAGACATTCAATTATCATTAGCACGATCTTGTTAATTATCATATAGACAGAGGTTGTGGCAAAATGGAATGTTCCTGATAACGGCCTGGACTACTCCAACCCAGTTAACAATAACTAATTTATTATATAAAACATTTTTGGGTGTCTAGAAACGAGTGCCAAATATGACAGCAAACATGTACAACCTGATCTAGAAGCGTTCCTGGTGCATTTTACAGAGTACGCACTCTTGATGGGGTCTGGGGGTACTCCAACACCTGTATGGGACCAGAGATGAATCCATGTGGTAAAAAATGGTTAAGGACGTTCCAAAGGGTTAAAATACGCCCTCTATAGACATGCAACTAAACGCTATTAGCTGCATTTTTTCAAAATTCAGATTAAATACGGTAAAACATGGCTTACATGTAAGTTGCCACTCAAAAGAGGACCGATGATCGCTTAATGCAGGTCCAAAGGGAGCATTCTGCAACACTTTCGACCTTCATTAAGCTACAATTTGCCATTAAGATCAGGTTTGGTGTGTGTCTAACTTTGACCAACAAAACCTATACTTGCTGCGTCAAGTTGTACGCACATGCGTATTTGCGTACACGTAGGCACGCCCCTGCCTTGATCTGATACCTCGACTCATCCAATTCTGCAACGTTTGATAATTTCCAATCTTTGGAACACTATACTAAAATGACCAAACTTTTAAAGCGCCAGCAAACATCTGCAGCAAGACAGCATTTGTTGCTTTTATAGTAACATCAAAAGACTAGATATGTTATGCGAATGGTCTGCCAGACGATTCCCATGAAATGTTAAAGTAAGAACGACGGCAAAGATCAGGAATCGATACAATCAAGTACCACACCTGACCCAGGATACCACATGGGAAAGTGACAAAATACAATAAACATCACCAACAACGAGAGCCAAGAGGTCAGCCCTTTCCCAGCAGGTGACTACAAGGCAGCAATGAACGGACGCGAAAGCATGAGAAACACATGACACAAAAGCCACAAATGGTCCACAAAAGAAGAAACACCTTGGAACGGTCAGTAAAAATATTTTACTGGAGGGCTTAAACCGGTTTCACGGCGCCAACCTCGCCCTTCGTTCAAACTTCGAGGTAAATTTCACAAAATATGTTGTCTGCTACAATGCAGTCATGAGAAACGTTTAAAGGTTAATGTTAATGTTTACGTCCAATCAACGTACTTTTTTGTTTGTTTTGATCTGTCTTTTTTTTTCTTTTCTTTTTTATGTGAGGGTGAGAAAACCCTTGTACAAGCTTTTATTCGGCGACATATTTCTACGAGGCAAACACACAACTCAAGTGCACCATGTAGACAGCCAAGTTATTATTTTTTTGCATGCTGGATAAATTTTCATGCTTTTTTTGTCGTCTGCTGATTTTTTTCAAAATCAACTTTTTCGAAAAATTCTTTCAGGAATATTATCAGAACGTCAAACAGTTTGGATCCAGATCAGGACCGACGTTCTGTCGGTCCTGATCTGGGTCCAAGCTGTTTGCAAATGTTAGCAGCAGACGAGAAAAGTCGCCACTGGCAAGAAAAGAGTTATTAACGTCTTACATGTTGATTTCATTAGCGTTCTATATGACATACACATATTATCGTATTTATTTTGCTAATTATGAAAATAAAATTACATGCCTCGCTAATGAGTGGGAACAGTCAAGATATTATTTTAACCAGTAGCATGATGGTGGCTAAGTATGAAGGAGGGTGAAAACAGCTCAATTGTGTCTCCATTTTGGTAGAATGTAGGGTACATAATTGGAACAGAACATATAGGGCTTCGGATTCCATACAAACTGTTTCTGTGTTGAAGATTTCCATCTTTTTATCTCCTAGTCATAATTTTCAATAAAGCAGGCAGAGTCCTGAAGGGTCACAACTTCATCTATGAGAATAACTCGCTATAAAATGTAAAGAAATATAAGTATTTATGGATATATTTTAGGTCATCTGGTGTTTTCACACAAGGTATCTAATACCTTTGCATTAAGGCACTTAAGTTGAGAACTTACAGGATATTAAAAATGCTATGAAAGGGAAACCTATTTGTTCGTAAATGAGTTATCAAAAAGTGAAATTTCCACATTTTCCAAGGTTTGAATAAGCTCACATGACCTCCATATTGAAAAAGGGTAGGCATAGAAAGACCATACTTAGTGAAATGAAATGCTTTTTATGCGGCATGGCTGTTGAAAATGAGAAACCTTTTGTTATGGATTGTGACTAACTTTCAACATATAGAATTTTTTTGTTGATTTAGAATAAATTGCTCCTTCTTTTTCCAGTAAAAATGTAGATGAGAAATTCATTTTTATCATGGAATGTAAGGATTATGCCATTGTCTGTGTATGCATTATAAATGTTTGTATAATGAACAGAGCCAGAGACACGTTGGTTAAAACATTAGTGTCCCTTAAGAATATATGCTGATAATGCATGTTGTGCTGGATATTGACACTTTTTGATGTTGATGCTGTCCATTTTAGTGAGAGAAAGGATCAGTGGTCCGGGATACTCATATATGTTTATTCAAACGTACATTTGATATGCATATGTATGCAAAATTTGATCAAAATATAACATATGGTTCAAGAGTTATGAACATTTACACTAACTGCTAACGGACGGAACTGATGCACTTCACGTTTATCATTGAAGTCCCGCTACCGACCAAGAACAGTCTTGGCAAGATTCCACGTGTTTACAGAGCTATTCACTGATTACAGCGAATCCAGGAAGAGACATATACAAACCATTATGAAAGTTTCTTCCAAATCTCTTATTTATCTTACAATATTCTTTTCAAATCCAATGGTTGACAGGAAAGTTGACTCTTAACCTTTGAAAGAACCTTAGAGCTGGTACATTTATCTTCATTTCAATCTTCATCAGTGATTGGTTTACAAAACAAGTGTAATAAGTACTTCACATGTGATCATACAAGGAACCTGATGGAAATGAAACTATTTGTCCAGGTATAATGAACATAAATTTTGATGAAGATAAGAGGAAACTACCAACAAAATCTTTTCTCAAATATTCAAAGGAATTATCAAACTACCCCTAGCCTAACCAAACTTCATTGTCATATCAACACCTTGTGATAAGTTAAAGAAACACATATTAAAATATTTTCAATGCTTGCCAGTTAACTTCAAAATCTTCAATGAAAATGAATGGTGAGTTCATAGTTTGACAAGAGGTTTAGAAGAAACTTTTATAATGGTTTGTATGCATCTCTGTCTTGATTAGCTGTAACATATATGGAGAAAGAGTAGTTCGTAAGTGACTATAGTGTGTTGTGTCCTTTCTAGTTTCCGTGGATCTCAGCTACCATTTTGGCACATTTGAAAATTGCTTCCATAAGTATTCATACTTCCTTTGAAGTGTGTACCAAACGACCTGTCATCACAGAGATCAAACGTGTTTAATCAAAAACCTCAACAACACACATATGCAAACTAAGTTCCACTTGCCTGCCAAAACACACACTTGTACTGACCATCTGAAAGACTCTGGGCCTAATCATGCAGTACTGGTCACCCTTTGATTTTTCACTAGAAAGGAATGTAAATATACAGAAACAGAAATAATAGAAGCCGTATGATTATCAAACGATTATTGGCTTCATCAATGAATAATTTATCCATACTGTTTTTTCCTTCCCATTTACAATGAGTGGGTCATCACTGTGATAGTTTAGCAAGTAAATTTCGCCATATCACGAAGTGTATCTGCTTATGTCATATTCCTACTTAAAAGAATAATTCTCATTGATAACTGTTGGCACAAAATATATCGACATGTGTATTTTTTTAATCAAAATGTCGTTTTAGGGTCCTCGATCGCATACTCACTCAAAACACAAGGCCATCAATAGAATAAACGTCTTAAAGCGCCCTTTCAATGTCATCACGGATTTTCTCAATTGCTCATTGCCGTATTGAAGCGAACCGTGCATACGCAATCGTAGTTATCACCAAGTGTAACAATCTTCTGTCTCCGAGGAAGGGAGAGATATATCTGATTCCGTCTGTACCCAGATTAGCTGGACCATGGGCTAACTGTACTGTGTAGGATACACATTTATAATCAGATTATACACCTGATATGCCATCAGCAAATTATGTAGTATTTATTAATTAATTCTCTCAAGAGAATAGTGGAAAACATACAAGATGGAAGAGCCGTCGGACAAAACGAGGTTAAACTGTTTTCTGTTGAAGATGTTTATTTCTTCAGGCTGCTTGCCAGATCCTGGCGGCACCTCCACTCAGTTAAGTCACATTTGTCGGTACATTTCGCCGTTGGAATCCTTGGTACTGATTCACTTTCATCAATTTATTCATAATGTGTATAAGGCACTTGCGGTATCCTGTTCCGACTTTTATTACGCCTGTGGTGTTTATTATTTAAGCGCACATCTTCTTTGTGAAAACGCCCATTATAATTGTATATATTGGAAATGGTAACATACCATATGATTTCCAGTATTCTCTTCCAAAATGATCTCAAAATTGTAAATAATTTTACATGCCATGCTATAAACCAAATGATGGTTTACACCTTTGACATCACCTTTTATTCTAGCTTATTTATTTATTTATGTATTTATTAAGTTCTTTGGTACCTTCTAGTTTTGCAGTCATCTCGCTGAGGAAGTGAATTTATGTTTGTTTTGTAAATTGGTTTCTTGCCTGTTGTGTGCGCCTTTGTCGATTTGCATCTAGTCTGACTTACATGTATGGTGCCATAGGCAGGCATCAGTTAAAAAACTTTTTTCATGCTCAATTCAGCTGAGCATGCCTTTTATCCTGTTCATAAATGTTAAAATACCAACAGTTGTTGGTATTTTAACATTTATAAGCAGGATAAATGTAGTATTTGAGAGTTTTAAAGCAGGACAAATCTTAGTTTTTCAACATTTTAGCATTTCTGAGCAGTTAAAATTTCCTGCTCAGTTGAGCTGAGTTCAATTCAATGGTATCATACATACAGATAATTACCTAGCAGTCTGCTACCTAGTCTGTAACTTAGTCCGAGGCGGGAGACCGTTTGTCCTTAATTCAAACTACCTTTTACTATAATAATGATAACTACTTGGTTTGCCCTCTGACCCAGTGGGTCCGAGTTATATACAAACAACAATGGCAAGTGTCAGCCAGCGCATCTAAATAGCAAAAACTTCTACATCCATTTAAATTTGTTATCATGTTTTTTATTTATTTATTTTCTAGGTTTTTCGACTTAGCATGCAGACAGTTCAATGTAATCTTGCCATTGTCACCAACCTCGAAAACACGTTTTCTCTAGGCAATGCTATCCCCGCTGTGTTCCCGATATATTTTTTAACCAATGCTATGTTAAACATGTTTAACAAGTTTTAACTATTGAAAAAAACCTACATTATAATCATAACCTACACTATAGTTACCTAACAAAAATCTGCGCTTATGCCACCCTTTTTGGCATTAACATGCGTTTCAAGCTTGAGTATTTTTTGTCTAGAATAGTTGTAAGCAAAGCAAAAGGCCGGTGTTTGAGCAAGCCAGGTGAACAAAGATAAGAAACGTCCCCAAGTCGAATCGTCCCGAAATTTGTCAAAACGTCCCCATCTTTTCATAATATACCCACCAAAATGTTCCCAGCTTGAGAATCGGTAGAAAGGATGATAAGTGTAGTGTTCAGATTTTTGAGCTCATGTGAGTATTATATATGCGACCTATTGCATCATGATCTGAGTGCTCAAAAAAGTTTTATCTGATTCACAGCCTAATCAGATTGCTTCACTAAACCTTGCATACACTCGCAACAGTGTGTAGTTATAGAATATTTATTACGTTTACCTTTTAAAGAACCCGATACCAATCAGCACTCTCAGTGCTTTGATTGTATAAGGAGACAATCCATCAAATCTGGATTTTTAAAATGATTCAAATGGGTAAATCCCCGTCATATAGCGGATTAAATATGGTACTGCCGTTTGGCCTTTTGGTGTTGAATCCTGAAAGTAATGTCTCGAATTGGTCTTTTAACAAATACGACCTGTGGCTAAGGCTGCTGTCCGTTCTAAGGCGGTGGTTCTGTTGTTGTTGACTTGTTGTTTATTGTTACTCCCATTGTGGGAGTCTGTAATTGTTCTTTGTTTTGTTGTACGTTACTTTCTGTCCCTTCTAGTTTTGCAATCATCTTGATGGGAAGAGAGAGCTGGTTGCTTTGCTTGGTATGCCTTCCTGGTGCCTTGTGATTGTTGTGTGGCTCTTCCTCGCGGTGTCATGGGTCTGTCTGCAGTTTGTGATTGTGGTATTTCCTGATCATACTCACTTACTATTTCTGTATGAAGGAAATGGAACCGGGAATCACATTTCTTAGAAGGTTTCAATCACATACAATTGTGATTATCATATGTTGTCTTCCATTTTTTGCCAACGTAAATTTTAAGTAACAATTTTGTCATTACAGCGAGTCCTTTTGTGTCACTTTCTTCCAAAAGAATTTGTGGACACACAGGCGGAGCATTGTCTTCATTGTTGCAAACAAATGAGGATATTCGCCGTGCATGTATCTATACAAGTTCCATTTTCGCAAACAGCAATATTGGTATGGTTGCAGACTTTGACGTCATATTTTAGGTTTATATCCAGTAGTGGCGTCGTACTTGGCCAACTTGTTGTTATAAGGATTCGTCATCTGTCTGGGGTTAACTTGTACGGTTTTCAGGATTAATTATTTAAGACAGAGCATTTTGAGCCGTGCAAAAAGAAAAAATTAGAGTAGTTGTATAGTCGTTATTATTATTATTATTATTATTATTATTATTATTATTATTATTACTAAAGCAGTTGTAGTAGTGTCGCAATGACTTACACCCTTGCTTTTTATTAACTTCACGCTGTTTCATGTACCTTTTGTTTTACACCAAATGTTGTACCGGGCCGCGTAGCGCAGTCGGTAACGTGTCTGGCTACAGATGCGTGTCTGACTGCAGATCCAGGGGTCGCGAGTTCGAACCCGGCCCGGTACCATACTTTCGTGGAGATTGATCATGAAATAATTTCTACGGTCATTCTCCTCCCTTCCGCTGATTTATTCAAGAAGGGTTGTTGTCAGTTACATGCGAAAGTATGTGCACAAAACTGGTTAACCGCTTGCTCAAGCCTGCCCAGGAAAAAGTGTGGACTGACCGTCCCGCAATGACCATAGCTGTTGACATGGGACGTAACGTAAAGCAACAAAAACAAACAGACAGTGTTTAACACTAAATGCACCAGAAAAACCACCTGTTTTACCTTATGCCATAAAGAAAGTATGTTCTCTTTCATTCACAAACACGAGTATATCATACCTTGATTAGTTTTCGCATCTTATCGTATTAAGTTGTGCAATCAGAAATTGAATATTGCCACGAAATGCCCATGCTGGTAATGCTGGAGGTCTAAATTTTGGACTGAGCCTTCATTTCGAGTGGGAATATAAGAATCCATGATGAGTGTGAAGGTGGGATAGAAAAATCCGTCCCGAGGATCACCTATTGGAATCACGAGGCTTACCGAGTGATGACAAAGGGACGGATCCGTCCCGAGGATCACCTATTGGAATCACGAGGCTTACCGAGTGATGACAAAGGGACAGATTTTTCTATAATAATGCATTCTTTTTCTTGCTCACCACTAAAAACCGCATTTTATATTCGAAAAACATGAAAAAGACTTCCAGAAAATCCTCAATACGCAAAGATGCGACACCGTGGCGTCAAAATACAACAATTACGCCACGGATCGACGTGCGGCCGACGTGCGGCTGTTCGTTTGTTTGTTTGTTTTTTCACACGGGCTGGTATGGGTGTGAGATAGATAGATTATCTCACATGAGTAAAACCAACAGAAATCCCGATCTGGGTGCGAGAAAGAAAATGTAGCAATATGGAAAGCTAAAATAAGCGCTGCCAAACACTTCACAACGCCAGTGGAGAGGCAATTGTCTGAATTTCAATCCAGACACGTATAATTCGTGGAGTCTCTGAGATGATTTTATGAGTATCCTCAATATGTTTGTATATAAGCAAGTCGATGCTTTTCTGCGAAAACAACAATGTGTGTCCATTGGCTTTAGATAATGAAAGAACAAACTAAGTTCAGCACCGTACAAAGAATGTTGTGTTTTATTACTTTTCAAACCTATCTTAAGGTTGTTTTTCACCATTCGTGGATAATTTTCTCTAATATCTTATCTGTTTATATCGGGATTGTACCAATTACTTATCAACCCAGAATTGCTACTAATATCACCCTATCAAAATTCCGAATCAGTTTCATAGAATCTTGAGAAGGAGAATTATTAACCTCGGAGCCGCTCAGTCCGAAGCCATGCGTGTGAGATCCTGATAAAGCGACAGCAAAGCGCTAGAGGGCGTTCCGTACACAAGAGGGTGCTTAGGACAAGTCTTGGTGTTCATTGAATGCATTCTCTGCTCCAGCACGCGTACGGTACTTCAATGCCAGTTACGTACCTACGAAGTATCAGAGAGGCAAAACACAAGTTTTCAAAGCAATACACTAGTAGGTCTGAAGATAGCGTCAAATTTCAGGCCTTTAGTTTAGAGTGCTGAACAGGAAAATATTTTTTTTTTTTATTTCTCAACCGAAACATATGTTATGGGTACTCAAAAGAACCGTCTCAATGAGACGGTTCTTTTGAGCACCCAAAACAGATGCTAAATATTATGGGTAAGAAAATATTTACAATTTTACGCTAATCTAAACCTGTGGCCGGACGTCGTCAAGACTGGTCAGTCATTGTCTTCAGAATGTTTCACGACCAATGATGATGCTTTTCAAAACAATTAACCCGGGGCTTTTGACTGTGTCAATCCATTGCTCGTAAACGAGTGACAATGTCAATTTAATTCTCTACAGTTATTGGAAGTTCAGTAACAGCGCATAGCTCTTGGACTCAGTGGTGACATTGTCAATCAATTCGCCATGCCAACTGGCAATAATTTCAAAGACATTCTCTTGGAGTTATGACAGTGCCAACACAATAATCTTGGACAAGTGACACAGTTGATGAATTCGCTGTGACTGTTGACAATTTCAAAATATTCTCTTCGAGTTATGGCAGTGTCGACACAATGTTCTTGAACTGGTGACATTGTAAATTGATTCCATATTACTATCGACAAAAACTTCTCTTGGACTATGGCAGTGTCAACGCAATGCTCTTGAACAGTATTGACAATAATTTCAAAGACTTGGACTGGTGGCAATGTAAATGTATGGCAGTGTAAACAATACAAATGCAATGCTCTTGGACGAGTAAAATATGTCAACCATGAATGTTCTACGTCCTTTTTCAAATCTATGCTTTATGGTAATTATACTTTCTAGGACCTACGACAGCTTCAAAACAATGCTCATTGGTTTTAATACAATGCACTAGGTTGATAACAGTTTCGAAGCAATGCTCTACGGCTGATGACGGTTTCAAAACATTGCTCTTCGACTATTGTCTGTTTCCTAGCAAAGCTTTTCGACCGATCACGTTTAGCGCGTCTCTCTGCCGTATATACATGCGTTTTAGTAGGTTCATGAACGTGATGTTTTCTAGACATGCGCAGTTGTCGTACGTATTTCTACGCCTGGTTTATGCTGCAATTTCTCAATGAAACCTAGTCAATTTCATGACCTATTTTAAAGTGACGATGCATTTTTGTCATAATTTCAAACAGTTTAACCCGACTGTTCATCATTTTGCTTATGATTCGGAATTTCAATTACTCTCCATTTTTTGTAATTCATCATTCAATTAAGATGCTTCCGCCAGGATGCAAGCAACTATACCTTATTGCATGCATATCCAACGTAAGGCCTGATAATACTTTGTAGCCATTCTTTATTCTTTAATTCAATGTTTAATTCTTTAATTATTTATTTTGTCCTCATTGCGTCTTCAATGTTCTTTAATAATTTCAGATCTATCAGCAAATACTCTGATCAGGCCCGCGCAATATGCGCGGGCCTGATCTGAGCCTTTGCTGATGTCTGCCTTATACAATCTTTTCTTACACCGAGGCATAGTTACGTGTAATTTATGCATAGTATATAATAGATGTTATTTTTTAAGCAATTAGACCCAATAGAAATCAACTAATGAAACCAGCCGATGAAACGATAGTAAATTGAAACCGAGAGGGAGTAATTTAGATGATTTCAGATAAATTAGTTTATCGATAAAGAAATCAGTTTATCAGACCCAAAATCAACTTATCAATATCAAAGCCCGAATTAATCAGATACCTTTTTCCCTCGGTTTTCGTAAACAGCATTCCGGATTTTAGAGGTGTTGCCAGAAAATTGATGATTTACAAAATTTGAGGCAACAGCCAAACCGGCGCCGAGAATCAGCAAATGATGAGCAAATGCAATCGCCCAATCTAGTCCACCGGAAGACCGGTTTCTGATACACGCGACACTTCCGGTGGCATTGAAGCATCCGGTGCGAAAAACGAGGACCGAAACAATCATTTTCTATCGGAATTTCAAGTAGCCCCGTGTCTTTAAGTCCATGCCAGATGGATAGGTATATTTTCGCGGTTGATACTTATAATGTTGGTGATATTGCAGGCGTGATATAATTTTGATTAATTTGACATTTTTGCATGAAACGCAGAAAGTTTCACACGAGAACGTTTTTTACCTGCTAATTTCATCGATCCTATACTTAGACATGCTTACAGACTGATAATTAACATTTTGCATGCTGGGCAATTTTGCATATGTTTGTCGTCTTCTCTTTTTCATATTAAAAATTAACGTTTTAAAAATACATTTTAGGAATACCATCAGAGTGCCAAACGGTTTGGTTCCATTTCAGGCCCTTTGGCGGTTTTGATCTTGCGTTGATAAGTTAGGGGTCTTTCATATAAACCAAATATCTATGTGTCTTGATCCACATCTAAATTAAGGGTGAGGTTGGCGCCGTTATGCTGGTTTTAAATATTTTACTGACCGTTCCAAGGCGGTACTTCTTTTGTGGATCTTTTATGTTTTTGTTCTGTCTTGTGTTTGCTTTGTCTTTGTGCGCGTCTGTTTATACGTGCTTTGTGGTCACCTGCTTGGAAAGGGCTGACCTCTTGGCTCTCGTTTGTGGTGTCTAACTGTGAGTTTGTCACTTTCCCATTGGTATCCTGGGTCAGGTGTGGTACTTGATTGTATCGATTCCTGATCTTTACACCCTTACTTACTTTCAAAGGTATAAGAGCAGACAATGAGCTAGAGAGAGGGCTGCAGGACTGTTGAAGGAATGCTTGCCCGCGTCAAGTAGCACTTGCTGTCTTCAATGTTGTGTTATAAAACAGACCTTCTTATTTTTTTTTCTTTGTCAGTGATGGTTTTGTCTCATAGAGACGTTTCTAACGAGTAACCTCGACCTATGCATACAAGAGCGCACAACACATTAGATTTCCAGTGTACTGCCTAAAAGTGGAATTTCAGGATGACTTAATCACGTGGCACCAAGGCGATATTTGTGTATACTGAAAGCGACTTATGACAATCACAGAACGCCATCTTGATAAATGCAATTCGGTTATCTCGAAAAGTGCTTATATCGAAGAATATCTGCTTATCTCTGACTTTATCTCAATTAATTGCCAATCGAAAAGCAAGTTGAGGGTATTTAAAATTAAGGACCTACCATTGATAGGCGTATTCTCACAACAGCTTTTATATTAATGAAATTCAAAGTGACCAAATTATGCTTAAAACTCAAACTACTTATTAGTCAAAGTGAAAAGGCTGGTCTCGTGGAGTTCACACTAACAGGGATATATACTGCAAAATACACCAAATTTGTTAGCTACCGCTGGTTTTGGTGAAACCTTCCAAATGCTAAACACTGAGCAGCGACATGTGATTTCCAACAATGTGGCATTTTGACAAGTGTAGACTCAGACGAGCTTGTGCAGCCTCCTTTTAATCTTAGAACTTCCAAATGATGTTCAGCCAGTAGCTTAACACTCTTAGAATATGCAAGCGACTAGCAAAAGGCTCTAAACAGACTGCGCACATGCGCATTCTGATCAGAGCTTTGTTGATCGCACATACCACATTGTTGGAAATCTCTCATATCGGGGCTCAAATTTAATTTACTATGTTCTGTTCTATTGTACATACTGATCCGGAGAATAACTACAACAAAAACAGGTAGAAATGTTAAACATTTATAACTGAATAAATGTTCGCCTCTTGTTATTTTGTAGAAAAGCACACCAAATAGTGGTGCCACCCCTTTTTTGGTGTTAACTTTTACAGTGTATTGTGCACGTTGAACAGCAAGGTCCAGAAAATCTACCTGACTGAAGAGTTTTAGAAGCAAATAGACCTCCCATGCTGTATTGGCTGGGTATGCTACTGAAGTCTTACTACACTAATGACGCAATTAGCGGAGATCGTGGCTAAATAAGTTGGGTTTAAACTTAACTTAACCGGCTTATCACTTAAATGAAGTTTTAATTACGCTATCTTGTAGCAACTTTAAAGATTTTGAAGAACGCACATCAATTAATCGACCTAAGTTAACCGAACTTTAAAACTGAACTTTATCTTTTCTTCATTAAATCAAAGCGAACGGTGAGCATTTTATAGACTCGACAATGCCAGCCTAACCATTGATTTCTCTATAACTCGGACCCAGTATTGGGTCCAAGTCTATAATCACTTTGAAAGAAAACATTCAAGAGAGAGAACTCATGAGTTACGAGTATATCTGCAACAGCAGTAAGTCTATAACAAGTAAAATCTTGTTATAAAAAGGCTCAAGGTCTACGCTTAGCATATATACACTTGTTATTCTGACCAGGTCATGGTTTATACAAAGGGGAACATGGTTTCAAATTATATACACTATTTTGTAAATCAGTGTAGATTCAGATCAGCTGGTGAAGCCAGCTGATCAGAATAAACACTTTTTCCAGCTACAAAATGATAACATATTAATATTGAGAAAGACTGGATAATATTAAAAAGACTGGATTATCTGAAAATCAGATGTTAACATATATGAGGGTCTGGATGGAGGGGTGGGGATATGGGATCCCCGCTAATCGTTAAAATATTTGCCCCTTAATCACTACTAGATTAAGACATTTTCCCAAAAGTCAACTTATGTTCCAAATATTTGACTTAATATCATAAAATTCGCTTTTCATTGAAATATTTTGGACTTAATCGCTAATCACTATAAAATAAGATCATTAATCGCTAATCGATGTTTCCCATGCAAACCCTCATATATGAGGAAACAAAAGCAAAGCAAACTGGAGCCAACCGGGTGCTTTAATTATAAGTATGCATATTCATACATCTTGATCAAAATTTAACCTCTACGTATTTCGCGTGTGAATAGTGATGACCATAATCAGACAGTGTATAAGGGCAGAATAGCGTTGTTCATGCGTTTTATATTATCGACTTCTTTTTTCGTGTCCCGCCTAATTTGATACTTTTTGGCGATGTGACTCGCATTCCCAGTCAAATTGTCCATGTTGTAAAAAGAAATATCAATTGTATTCGGGAGCCAGAAGTCTTGCGTCTAAACGGTTTTTAATTTACTATCACCCAGGTTAATTTACATTGCGACTTCGTTTGACGTGAGAAAGTCTGTCTTAGGGGTTTGTGACCAAGCAAGGCTCAATTCAGCCTGCTCAGCTCCATAGACTAGCCAGAATGTTCAAATTTTGCGTGCAGTAAGTGGAGTCATTATATGGCAGAAAGCGAACAACAAAAGCGCTGATCAGACTGCGCATATGCGCAATCTGATCTGCGCATTTGTTGATCGTATGCATTAAAGTCCGGTTTTCTCGCGTCGAGGGGCCAATTTTTTATGTTGTTTATATTTCTGTCTCTCAGACAGTTTTTAAATGTACAGGTATGTGCCAAAAGAAGGATTGCGAAAAACATATTTTGTTTTGGTGGCGGATTTTAATATAGATTTGTAAATAAAAGTGTCTGCATGGGCACACGTGCCTCGTCGCGCAAAAACTGCGATCTCCGTTTTCTGGTACATTTTTATGCACGTGCATTATTACGTATTGGCTAATAGTTTATTAATTTTACCTTTCTTATTTTTCAGGCATAGAGAAAGAACCAAAATGCATATACCTCATCAGTTGAGACCAACACTAACAATAACGTTTATATTGACGTTTTTCGCCGTCAGTATTCATAATCCAGTGTGTGCTAACAGTGACGTCATAAGACGTCAACGTCATCTGTTCAACATTCTCACAAGTTCAGAAAGTTCGCAGATTGTGAGTTCGAGTAAGAACGGAACCATGTTAAAACTTATAAATCACAACGCTAAAGATTCAAGTGAAAGAAAATCAAATATACCTCCTAACGTAACTCGAAATTCGAAGGAAAACGTACGACCAAGTGAGCCGCCGCTGATTGGCGGTAAGGATACATATCTGACGTTATCCCTGCTGGGGAAATTCCGAAAGACGTGGTGTAAAACGGAACCTTACATGCAAATAATAAAAGAGCCCGGATGTTTAAGCCGTAAAGTTTTAAATAGATTTTGTTACGGTCAGTGCAATTCGTTCTATATTCCACGGACGTTACGTAAAGGAAAAGGACAACGTGTATTCAAATCATGTGGATTTTGTAAACCCAGAAGAACACAAAAGATACGCGTTACATTGACGTGTCCGGGTAAGCGGAAAGGATTTAAGCATAAGCGAGTCAAGCAAATTAAACAATGTCGCTGCATGGAAAGTAACAATACGTGAACACGTTTAAGTTGACGTTAGTGTGAACCTACATGAATACCTCGGTGTTTCTGAACGTCTGGAGCAGCGTGATTTTGGCGTTTTGTGGCAAGGTGAATCGTTGATCACGTGATATATGGCCAGTATTGGATTCAAGGCTGGTAACTTGAATATTTGTATTTAGTAATGACGTGAAGAAAACACGCAATTCACATATTTAACAAATCCCGAAAGAGATTTTCAGAAATAACGCTGTATAGTGATTTCAGAAACAACGCAATTCAGTGATTTTAAAAGCCATGGAATGCAGTGATTTCGCTGGTTTGACGCCAGTATTGGATAACGTAATAGGGACTATATCCATGAAAAATGCTTATTTTTTACGTATGTGGTCCCTTTAAATAAATACGGGTTCTAGACAATATAAACGTGTTCAAGTGTTTCATATTAAAAAGGGTACTTATTACATTCGCGGACAGGAAAGATCTGACAAGACTGTGCACGTCATTATTTATAGGTCAGTCGAAAGTTCCATTGTTGAGACTGTTCATTTTATGTCGAAACTGGCAAATAGGGCAGATGTTGACGAGGCACTGCAGACTGTGGCGCCTCATTAGGGTCTACACTGTCTGTGTTTATCTAAATACAATTTTACAGCAGCCTCAGAATAGAAACATTGACCAAAAAGCGATTTTTGTCCATGTAATGTAATAAGTCCACCTTTCCTTTTGAAATGTGTTTGGGTATTTTTATACTTTTTTATCGTCTGCCGATTTTTTTTTTTCAAAATATTTTTTTTAGAAAAAATCTTTCAGGAATACCACCAGAGTGTCAAACAGATTGGATCCAGGTCAGGTGCGACATTTTGTCGGGGCCTGATCTGGGTCCAAAAAACTTTTTGCGAATGTTATCAGCAGACGACACTAATAGCTAAAGAGTTAACCTGCTATATTCGTTCATACTCGGTCCGAGGTTCATATAGGGGTTACAATATAGGCACAATTTATCCTGTACCGAAAAATGAAGCCAAAATAATAAGCTCTTTTTACAGGCACGGTAATGCCACCCTAACCATTCCTTTCTCTGTAACCACTTTGTAAGAAAACAGTCAAGAGAGAGAACTCTGGAGTTACAAGTATAACTGCAACAACAGGTAGTCTATAACAAGTGTAAGCTTTCACAAAAAGCGTGGCCTACAATAAGCATATAGCAGGTTAATGGTTAAATGAAGATAGTTTGCTTAGAAACCATTTTTGGATGAATATTTTTTCAGTGTGAGGACAACAATATGTGTAAGATTTTCAGCATTCTTTCATTCCCACAATTTTATGTGCTACGAGAAAAAGTTATTTATCGCATTTATTCGTAGGTTAAGTCATACTTTAAAACTTACATACGTTGCCAATTACTTAATCCAAGTCTCCTCTGACGTTTTAAGTGTTTTTTTTTCTCTTTATTTTGATATTTGCCACTAGTGGCAAATATTAAAATAGGAAAGCCACTAAAACAACAGATAAGAATTGGATTACCAGTCATTGAGCTTAGGTCTTTGCTGTAATCTTCTATTTCTTTACTCGGCTTGTGCCAACGTTGAAGGCTCAGGCGAGACTGCGTATTCAGACAGTCTCACACCGGTCATTTGAGCATTATAAACCAAACTCTCACTTGCTGGCCTCAATGGTATTTCGCACGGGATGCAAATCATTGTGTTTTAGTTGTCAAACTTTTTTTATATATACATGTAATATGTGTTCGGATGGGTGCTGTCACCTATATGACCTTAAGCAAGATATGTAGGCCGTCTTTGGCCTTTGCATACGGAAATTATGTGTGAAATATGAGCGGCGCCCGGAAAACTGCAGTTTGCAGTTTCCCGGGCATCACTCATATTTCAGTCGATATTTGAAGATGATATTGGCAGTATCACACCGGATAGGCGGCAATCGAAAACGCTTTTAACATTCGACGAACGCGGATCAAAAATCGCTAGAAACAGTGTTTTCCATTGTCGGGCGACAAACGGCAATCGAAAACTCTGTTTCTAACGATTTTTGATCTACGTTAGTCTATAGTATTAACGATTTCGATTGCCGCTTATCCGGTGTGAGTATAATAAAGCAAAGTAGTCTTCATATCGTGCACTAGACTAGCTCCAGTCCTTAAAACAATTTTTCATCAATGTGTCATATCATATACTTGTAGCCAGTCTAACTCTGATGGCTCTGTTTTAAAACAGAGCCATTAGAGTTAGACTGGCTACAAGCATAGGATATGACACGTTGATGAAAAATTATTTTAAGGACTGGAGCCATTCTAATCGTGCACTAGCTCATCCAAATATCCAAATAAATTTTATATGAAAAATTCGAAACAAGTTCAGCTGCCAGCTCTTTTGATGTAAAGTTACACTTATTTTTTACAGTGTATAATTATGATTGGCCTCGTAAGGGTAGATTATATACGTCGTATTAGGACGTCTAGTTTAAACGTCGCAACCGCTGGCGTTTATAGCGTAGACTGACGGGCTCGTTATTTCTGCATTAACGATATGTCATATTTTTTCCTTTCATTTTTTTTCATTGTACATCTTGTACGCATCCATTTCAATATTTTTAAATCAGAATGGCTAATTATGATATTTTATACAATGATTGTGAGTTACGTTTGTCCGTATGTCTACAAATCTGAAATTTCAAATGAAAACGTACCTCACAATAATTACTATCTTATCTTGCCATAGTTTCATAAGCGTGGTGCTTAAACCATTCTGAAAAAATTTCATTGGACAGAAGTAAATGTTGACCCCCCAAAACAGGTGCATACCCCCCCCCCCCCAAATGGCTGATCTGGGTACTGCAAATAAGCTGAGAGACAGACAGGGTTATATTTTAAGTAGTTTACTGTCAATCAGTACTTAATCCAAGTCCGAGACTATGCTAAGTAGTCTATGCTTATATAAATATGATTGAACCATTATGCATTTTACACATATGGCATATCGGTCGACAAACGCGCACACAAAGGCACTAGAATTTATTGTTGGATGACTCACGGAAAGCAAAAGCCCAGAGCACCCTGCGCATCATGCGCAGGGTGCTCTGGGCTTTTGATTTCCGAACATGCGATAAGGTCCCTTTTCTCACGAAAGCAGTCATTTGTTCGAAAGTTTTATGGCTAATCATAAACATTGCATTGGTAGACAATGGCGGCCATAAAGTAAACAAGCAAAGAGGCACTAAGAGTCAGTCGGATGGTAACTTGACACACACCGAATACCCTGATACAATACGAGACGGCCGGGATACAGGCACACCCGCCAGCGTGTATCAAAATAAATTATTTCCTACGTATCGAGCTAATATCCAAATTTTTGTTAGGGAAATACGCTTTCACTTGCCTTGCCTTTGACCCACCATGCTCATGCTAGATGACTATCTCCTCAATACACAAGACCAAAATTTGTTTTAATTCGGCGAATTATACATTTTTATGTATTAATGCTGTCGCATGGCTTTAAACATGTGAAAACTCTGATGGCGACATGACATCTAGCTTACAAGTTTGCACTTTTGGTCCCCCCACACCGCCCCCGCCCCCCCCCCCCCCCCCTCCAAAAAAATCAAGCACATTGGTATCATTTTTGTCTTCAAAAATGCTGGTAGTCACAGCTCTGAAAATGTGCTATGTGACAACCTCTAATGTAATACAACGTCAAATAAGCCACAGTGCTACATGAAGGGGTATTACAATATTTACCACGTATTTGTTGTAGCGATCCGCGTAGATTGAGTCGGGATAACCGGTGTGTTGCTAGCTTTTCGGCTGGTGCCACAAGTTCGCGCCTACTCTAAGCCTAGCCAAGTAGACAATAAGATGTTTTTGTTAGGGAAAACGTCGATTTCTTCACGATTTCTCACATTTTTTGAAGGGTTTAACGTACAGAGACCTCCCCTGAAGGCTAAAAGCGCCATTTACTATGTTTACTAGACAATGGATTTGTCCCTGAGGAATGTAGATCGGGCTTAAGACGTCACATTATCAATATATATCTGTATGTATGTCTGCCTTAATCTTAACGTGCGAACTAAACGTCCTTAAGATAGTACAAGTGGTTGTTTGAAAGGGAGGTAATTAAACTTATGTAAAGGGGGGTAATTAGGTTTAATTAGCCCATAATACTTGCTACTTAAAGTTAAACCATAATGATTAGAAAATATAATTCCAGTCGTGTATATGCATATGTAATAGCATTACTTCTAAGTTTCAAAAGCACTCCAAATTATTAAGCGTTACTGACGGTTAAAGTCGTCTGCTTTGTCGTCTGTCGTGATTTTTAAACATGAATAGCAAACAGTGTGGACCCAGATCGGACTGCTCTATAAGGAACTGTACCTGGGTTCCCAATTTTTACAAGCAAGTACAAATTAATCTGCTGTCAAAAGTGGATTCTTGCAGCTGATGACATCTGCAGATGGCATTTTCTTGCTCGTTTTCTGGCACTTAACCAAAGCGTCCATGCGCGGATCCAGAAAGTATTGCCAGAGCGGCCCGCTTTAGTCAGTGGTATGTGGATCCTCTCTCTCCTCATCAACTAAAAAAACGTTTAAAAAAAGTTGGGCCATCATTGGCCCGCCAGCGAAACGCCGTTTCGCTGGCGGTCCGATGATGGCCCAACATTGAATGCTGGTTTTGTAGCTTTTCGATTTTTCAGGGCATCCGGACCAGTTTGGCTTAATAAAAACCTATAGATTTGTGATTTTTCATGGGGGTGGGTCCAGATCCCCTGCCCCCCCCCCCCTACTTGGATCCGCGCATGGCGTCAAATGTGCCCGTTGCAGACAGTCCTTTTTGTGACTGCTTTCTTCATTTTAGGGACAGTAAGGAATGCATGTCGTTGCAAATTCGAATTCTAAAAGTGTCACCTATTGTAAAGTCTACACTGTAAAAAATAAGCTGCCACCTCTGTTGGTGTAAACTAACACTTACTTTCCCACTAAACAATTTCTCCAGAAATTTAAACAGTTCTACATGTTATTGTAGAAGTTATTATCCGAATCAAATCAATCGAACAGAACATATTTTAATGGAAAGGTAACACAAAAACCTGCGGCAGTTTAGCTGACACCAAATTTGGTGTAAACTTACACCTACTTCTTACAGCGTAAATGGTGCTTTAAGGGTTATTACTTCTATCACGAGTTTATTTTGACTGTCTGGTAATCTAAGAGATTAATGTTTATAAAGTGATTACCTATCTGCACTTCAAAATCATTACCTGTCATTTTCGTCTCGTATACTACAGGACATTACAAACGCGGCACTTGGTGGGACAGCTCGTGAGATTATCGCATATGCGAGCAGCGAAAGCGATTTGACAGCTCGTGGCTTTTTGTACTTATATATGGCTTGATTGTTGTTTCATGTGATTCGTCTGCTGGCAGACAAATCACATTATTTGCACGGCCAACGGTTGCAAAACGTTCGAGAGTACTTATGTGACAGGTTAGGCCAGGCCCCGCGGTTATAAAACTTTTTCCATGCTCAACTCAGCTGAGCACGAAATTTCAACTGCTCATAGAAACTGAAATACCGACAAACGAAGAAGTGTCATCAGACGACTACAAAAGCATGCAAAATTAACCAGCATGCAAAGAGTTCAGAGAAACATGTCTATTTCATATTATTTACAGGAAAATGACCATTTATGTTGTCGATTCTTTATATATTGAAACATTAGTGCATTACTATGGATCACAAATGTAGCATTATAGTATACAGTTTAACCTAAAAAAATAGACAAATCAAATATCTTAAAATGACAAAAGGTAGCTTAATGATGGTCGAAAGTATTGCAGAATGCATTCTGCAATACTTTTGACCTGCATTATGCGATAATTAATCTAAAAGAATAATTTTTGATCTTCTTTTTGAGTGGCCACTTAAGACAGGTTTTACTGTATAGGGACTGAAGTGTATTACGCATTTCTCGGAAAATGACATTATTTCAAATGTCTTAAAGAGAAATGGTCATGTATCTGTAACTTCTTAGAAAATGTCCGCAAATATCTCCACAGCGAAATGACAATGTCAATGTAATAACAGAAACGAATGTCATTTTTATCTGCAGTTCATGAATGAAATAGTGTCCCTTTATAAGATGAATCGTTATAAAAAAATGTCACATTTTATCCCAAAAAGCTGTCAGTTGAATTTTCTATGAAATATGGCATTATAGAGGAAATGTTTTGTATGTTCATTTGCGGCTGTATGCATGGGTAAACTTGGGCCAGCACACGAGGTTTGGGTATGTATCGCATAGGTGAGCAGCGAAGGCTTCATACGAGCCTATGCATCTGCGCAGTATTGTCAATTTATTTGCACCTCGCATACGCATAGTATGGAAATAGAAGGCCAGACCAAACCTGAGACCTCAAGCCCCACTAGATAGATGCGCATGTATGCTTAAAGGAAGACTTTGCTACGCATATGCGAAAAGTAGCAAAATTTCGTAAAATGTACCCAATGGTAATTTTGATACTCGTATATGGTTACCCATATCCCGCCAATATTTTTTATTCTGAAAATGTCGTTTGCTTTTAACGCCTTAAGCATACATTCAAGTGCGCTTCAGGCTAGATTTTATCATGAAAGCAAACAGTCTGATCAGGGTCCATATTGTTTGCAATATTGGCTATCTATGAACATATTAAGCAGATGAGAGAGCAGACGACAAAAGTTGTGACTGACGAGAAAAGGTTAAAATTTACTTAAAGCGCCAGCAAAAATACATCTGAACATGTCGTCTGCTATCTTGTCTGCTGCATATATTTACTATCATTATTGAAAATATAACTATAGATGCAAACAATGTGGACACCGATCAGACTGCTCATATAGGAGCAGTCTGTTCTGGGTCTACACTGTTTGTCGAAGAGGCTTCTAAAACAATTCAGCAGACGACAAAAACAGACGATTGTTGTTGTGATTGGCATTTGAAAGATTTATATTGTACAGTACGTGTATTATTATCTGTGATACTATGATTACGTGTTTAAGTTGTTTTGTACATTAAATTTGTTTTGTACATTGTATTGTTATTTTATTTATTATTTGGCAGAAAAATAAATGTTCAAAATTTTGCTACATTTTGTTTGTATTTATTTTGGAAAAATGACTTGAGAGTATGTAGTTCATAAAACCAACGGAATGACGTCAGCGCACAGAACAGACTAAGACCAGCTTGAGCCTTCCCTGGGCGCATGCACAGACACTCGGGGTCAGTAGATTTTAAATATGCTTTTTGTATATTAGAACTCATACAGATATTAAAATAATACTTATCATCGTGAGCAATAAGCATTTTTCATATGTTTTCCATATATCTATGGAATTTTTCTAATATCTGTATGTGTTCAAGCATACAAAAAGCATATTTAAAATCTACTGACCCAAAGTTTCTCTGGGCGCATGCACAAAGAATGAGGCAGTGCATGGTGGATACTCAGATCTGGCTCGGTTAATGTCCAGGCTGATTCGAGTCTTCTTTTGGCTCACAGCTCATAATGTTGGGTGTGCTATGCAAGAGGTCATTATGGTGCCGTAAATTCTATATTTGTAAAGATACAGCCCGATTCTACTAACATAAAAATTTTAAAAGGCATTAAATTGAGAACCCGCCAAAAATGAAACTACGCCAATATATCAATCTTTTAAAATCGCCAAATTGTTGATGCCGCGAATATTAAGTCTTTTGCAGTAATGTATCATAGTCCTTCAGTAAAACTGGGTTCTGGCAAACAGCAGAATACCACTTAAAACCAAGTGACAATGACTAGAAAATGGCACAATCAGAGATCACTGGTCTAAATCTTCATAGACGGATGGCTGAGAATGGGTTTGCTCCCCCCCCCTAGGGAATTTTGCAGACATATCCTATCTTGTAGAGAATTGAAAGCCGAGTCTTTTAAAAGATGTTTGCACTCTGTGCTCCGGGGCGTTAGTCTGTAAGAGCCTGTAACATACGTTACTTAATCAAACTAAGAAAAAGTAAATTGAAAGTTTGGGCTACAAATTAAAGACATTAAAACATTTATTTTTAAAAACCATTCATATAGTCTGCATACTGGATATCTTAACTACCTATGACAGCCATTTGAACAAAATTGCGGCTTCCTAAGGTGTCATATGCGTTACATAAATCAGATAACCCATTAAAATTTGCAAGTGTGGCTAACATCATTTACATTCACAATCTCTCTGTGTGTTTTGCAAAATGTTTTCAACCATGGCTGACTAGCTTATGCAATTGGCTAACAGAAAAATTAAAGTTTGTTTCCCTAGCTTAAATATTTTTTCTGAAATAAGTAATTTAACAACCCTACCCCTACCCAGTTTTAAGGTGAAATGTTTGGTATTAAAACTAAAGAAAAAATAGATAAAAAATATTTGCAGCTGATGAATGTGTTTCATTGTTTGGGATTAATTTGCTTATATGAAAAGACTCATAAATCTGCAAGTTTGTTGCAAATTTTTTAATATCAGAGGCTGTAACATATGTTACCTGATGTAATAAATGGACAAGCTCATTGTCTTTACGTAAGATATGCCTAAAAATGTTTTAATCTCCTCGAGGGAATTTTGCAGACATATTCCTTCTTATAGTACAACTCAAGCTGCATCGAATAAGGGATGTTTGCACTCTCTATGATGGGGCGTTAGTCTGAAACAGCGTGTTACATGCGTTACTATATCAAATAAAGGAAATGTAGTTTGAAAGTTTGAGCTAAAATTGTGAAAAAAATAGCAACTGTTGGGTATCTTACATTGTTTAGGGATTTTAAACTGGCTCCTATGATAAAGACTTATAGATCTGCTAGTTGTCATCAAGTTTTTAAGATCAGAGAGCGTTACATATGTTAGCCTGACAAGTAAAATCATCAAACAGTATTTTGACATCAAGCTGAGTAAGGGCCTGCTCCATCCTAATCCCCTTTGGAACTTTGCAGACAAAATTACATTTTATGTAACCATTTAAGGTGCATTTAATAAGAAATGTTTGCACTCTGTAAGTCGGGGCGTTAGCCTGTAACAGCTTGTTACATATGTTACTATATCAATTTGAGAATAAGAAATTTGAATGTTTGAGCTACCAAAAGAAGACATTAAAATTATCTAATAAATTGACATTCTTATAGTCTTTATATTGGATGTCTTTACTACATATGGAAGCTGTTTAACATTAATACGGCTAACTGTGGTGTTATGTGCGTTACATGAACCTAATTATAAGTTAAAAGATATAATCGTGGCTATCATCATGTAGTTAAACAACTACTATGACTTGGTTTCAAACTGTTTTATTAGATTTTACAAACATATACTCAATTGATGAATAGGAAAAAACAAGTTTGTTTTTCTATCTTAAATATATTGTCTTACAGGAGCTAATACACAGCCCTACTCCCAGTTTTACAGAGAAGCGAATTTTGTTATTACCGTTTAAGTAAAACACATGAAAGCGATTACAGCGTGTGGATATTTTTCATTTTCTTTGTCTTGCTCATATATCTACAAGATGTCATTAAGTTAAAGATCAGGACACTTAATGTGTACTTATAAGTCTTTGGTGCCAAAACACTAGAAATTATATTCATTTCTGATCATCAAGCCCATGGACTGGTGTTACAGATGTTATCAATGACCTTTTGGACACATTTCCTAATACTGTGCATATAATGCTAAATAAAGAGCCACAAATAGAAAAGATAATTTTACATTTTTACAAGAAAATACAATAAATGAAATGGCCCAAACTATTTCTCATCGATTTAACACTCATGTTAAACATTTGTCGTTGTCTGCTTCTGTGGTTATCATTATTATCACACGCCTCCTTGCAACTAGTAGAATCATCACACAATATTTCAATCATTTACTGTTATTCAATATTACCACCAGTCCACTCAAAATTGATGAGCCATTATCAACTTTCCAATTTTGCCATTTATGGCTTGGAACATTTGGAAACTGATATGAATTCCTATTAGTTGGCTCTTTGAGTATGTGTTTCAAGTGATACTCTGCAAGTAGGAGAAAGACATAAGCTTTACAAGGAGGAAAACTATGCCATTAAGAGCTTTGAGTACCTGGACTGATGTACCTTGATATTTCTGTGATAAAGAATCATATCTTAGCTGTTTAACTTTTATAAATGTAGCCTTTCCATACATGCAACCCACATATTTTCATCTAATAATGTCTCTGCACTTATTATCTTTCCCCAAGCATTCAAAAACTTATTTGAAGTCTTACTACTTCTGAAGTGCTGAAACCGAGGTAACTCTTTCCCCTCAGATAAATGAACTAGATGTATCACAGCAGGTAAAGCAATGAAATGCAGGATGAACAGAGCGCAAATTAGACCCTTTCAATTCAATGATTCACTACGTTTCTAAGATAAGAGCGCTTATTAAAGTATGTAACATATATAACTCGTCATAATAAATGAGCAAGGGCATTGTCGTGACATCCTTTTTGATTACACAGTCAGAGGCAAGTGTTTTCAATTTCAGTGTTTTCAATGGATCATGAAATGAGGCACCTTATCAACTTGTTTACTCTGTATAAATCTTCCATAGAGCATAATATAGAACTACTGGTTATCCCTTTCTACCTATAGTCCACTTTCCTTCTTTTGAATGCAACAGCTAATGATATGGCTGCAAGAATTGAGAAATCATAGGTTTTACATTATTTTAAGACATGCTTCAATGTACTGACATCAAAAAACAACCAACTGCAAACATAATAGATGGCAATGTCCAACTTCATATTCTTTCTCTTATACCAGATAACTTTCAAGGTGTAGCAGAAATTGTTTCAGACGGTCTGCAAAACCATCAAGAGTCAACATTGTAACTAAAGAAAACTTATATAGTTCTTTGGGCGCAGCAAAATACTATTGATCTAAGACCTAAGGACTTAAGCACCAAAAGACTGGATAGGTTCCATGGCAAATGATGCAAAAAAGCAGCCTATCAAATTTCTGTTTGACCAATGTCAGAAATCTTAAAGTATTCTTAGAGGTACACGGTAGAGACATAGATTTTGCAAAATCAAAGCAAAGTTATCATTTGACTAGCACGGATGCAGAGGCAGCTGCAGTTAGATTGCTCTTGCCACTTCACAGGAAAAGATATATACCAGAGTCATACTCCATTGTATGCATATATGTGAAATGGCATTAAACCCATATTTAATCAGGTGTTTGATCCCATGACACTGACATGCTGTTTCTGCTTTTTAAGAATGCTAAGGATTCAAGTTTGGCTGAGTCAAGTTGTTTGACGCTGGCACTGGCCACACATACAAAGAAAATTAAGTCTTTTGTTGGCTAAAGAGGAGGATCACACGAAATGCTTATAAGTGATGTATTTCACAATTACCAATTTTAGAAAGTAATCTTAATTAATGTAACACATATAACACCATAGGAAGCTGTATATTTGTTAAAAAATCTTTTCTTATGTATCAAAGGTATTCAGCATGCAAACTACATGAATAATTCAAATAAATTGATAGTTTTATGTCTTCTTTCTGTCTCTCAGACTGTCAATTCATTTATTCTTAAATTGATATGGTAACATATGTATCATACCATTACAGGCTAACCCCCTAGTTAATAGAGTGCAAACATCTCTTATTTGATGCAGCTTGAATTGTTCTTTAAGGTAGGATATGTCTGCACAATTCCCAAAGGGGTGGAGAGGAACAGGGTTGTACTCAGTTTGCAGTCCTAATACAATGCCATGATTCTACTGGTTGTGATGAAATGGGTGATTTTTTTGCAATAGAAGCAGACACAATGATAGACATTGTGAGGGAGACTTGAATAAAGATTGTTTTTGAATAATTTTATTTAATAGGAATATTTATTAAATTGTGTCATTTAAATGAGAACTATTATTTTCTATCTATATGTCTATATATTTTAATATTATAGGCATTAGGAAATATGTGATTAAAAAGGTTATATTTAACATAGATAACACAATGCCAAGGGCTTGTTATCAGCAATGACTGTAATTACTAAGACTAAGGCACCAGAGGCTAGAGATTAATAGGAAAACATGTGAAAAACAGTATTTTTCTGAAATATCATCTCTTACTTCCAAGAAAATTTCCTCGCTCATTCATTATGCCATGTAACATACGTTACATACTTTAATAAGTGTTCTGATCCTGATGTCAAACTTGCAAATGTATGATTCTTTATTGCATTAGCAAGACAGTGCCAAAAATGTAAGATATCCACGAGCGTCAAATATTTTCATATATTTTTCGACAATAATAGATACCAAAATTGAATACTTAAAATTGGGGGTAGGGTTGTTTAATAGCTCATATAAAACAATGTATTTGAGATAGAAAAGCAAAATTTGTTTTTTCTATTAGTCAAATGAGTATTTTAGTAAACTAAGATTATAAACACTTATAAAATGCACAAATCATCTGTAAAATGAATGATGTTAGTCACGATCTCAACTTTCAAAGGGAAATTTAAACTATGTAACGCATATAGCACCATTAAAGGCTGTAATTTTATTAAAAAATGCTGCTTTTATGTAGCTTAGGCATCCAGCTTGCAAACTACATAAGAAATTTGAATAATTAGATGGTTTAATGTCTTCTTTCTGTAGCTCAAACTTTCATTTTGATTTTTTCCTTAGTTTGTTACAGTAACATATGTAACAGGCTGTCAGAGACTAACGCCCCGGAGCACAGAGTGCAAACATCTCTTAAAAGATGCGGCTTGAAATTTTCTTCAAGATGGGATATGTCTGCAAAATTCCCTAGGGGGGGGGAGCAGGACCTTTTTTAGCTCGAAGTCTATCACTGGTCACAAAGTTCATTCCGTTGTGTTTTTTGGGTTTTTGGGTTTTTTTTGGGGATGTTTTTTTTTTTTAATTAAAAAAAATACACTCATCTCAGATAATGATCATATATAAGATAGATCTTGTTATTGCTCAGTGATAACAGGGCAATTTTCTCGCAGTGTGGTCATAGGTAAAGATTTCTAATATAAAATATGTCTACAAAATGACCAAGTCCAAACTTTGGAATGCGCTCCATCTTCATATAAATGTGTTAAACCCTGATTTTACCTCCGCTGACACAGGGAGCCCCCTCACCCCATTATCCCCAAATGCCCTATGGTCGATTTTTGCAGAAACCACAGGTATTTTAATTCGATCAGAGACATTCTTGAAATAAATGCCATAAAAGCTGTAGCAAAAAGATAAGCCAATTAAAGAAGGTTTTAAAATAGGCGTTTTGAACTTGATGATCTTTCCGAATCCTTACCTGCTGGTACAGAAATAGACCACACTGAACCACCTATAGCAGGCCTCCAGATAAGAGTGTGTAATTGAAAATCATTTTTCTTATCCTTTACCAAAACATATGTCGTGGGTACTCAAAAGAACCGTCTCAATGACTTATACAAATCAGCCTTTTCCGAATCCTTACTTGCTAGTATAGAAATAGACCACACTGAACCACCTAAAGTGGAAATACGACACACTGAGAACATGTCATCATAGTGTCGTACCTGGTTAGGCAAAATCAGCCTGATTCTTAATGTTCTTTCCGAATCCTTACTTGCTAGTATAGAAATAGACCACACTGAACCACCTATGATGGAAAGAACATGTCATCATAGTGTGTCGATTGCTTAGCCTTCTAGTTTGCTCAATAGAAAGAATTTATGAGCCGTGACATGAGATTTCCAACAATGTGGCACTTTGACTAGGGTAGACTCAGGCGAGCCTTTGCAGCCTCCCTTAAAGCTTAGAAACTCTAAACGGTTTTCAGTCAGTAGCTTAACAGTCATAGAATATCCAAGCGACAAGCAAAGGCGCTGATCAGACTGCGCGTATGCGCAGGCTGGTCTGAGGCTTTGCTGGTCGCACATACCACATTGTTGGAAATCTCATTTCACGGCTCATACTAAAAGCAGACCAAATTTAGGCCAAAAACACCCTTTCATTTATTCGTTTGCAGTTTAAACACTAACCACAGAGCAACCAGATAATTGCAAACCGCAAACACCTTGGCGTAATGAAGAGAATACTGCTCAACCACCGATTAACCCTTTGTATAACAATGAATTCTTCTATCTGGTTTATAATTTTTTTTCATCTGGTTTGAAACCATGGGTCTGGGAAGGTACATTGTCACATATTAGAATAAAGATGGTTTTATCCAAGCAAACAGTGCAGACCTAGATTGGTAGTTCTCTGTTTGCTAAAGTACTCGTTATCAGTATACATACAAAGGGTTTAAGTTATAGGTCAATCTAAGAAAAGAGCCACCGCCGACCATTTCTATAGGGAACCGACGCTTTTAACAATGCAACGATTTACAAGGAACGCTAACTGCGAAGAAGTACTTTCCTCCGAAAAGCTAATGTCATAAATATATGTCATGAATCTATGCATTAAAAGTCTATGCCAAGTTTAGTTTAGATGATTTCTCTGTGGTTATACATTGAATACGTTAGAAAGCCTTTATGCGAGCTTAACAATTTTTGGTGTTCTAACAACAGCAGAATCTGGGGCTAAGATTTGGTACCAGTAAAATGCATTTAAGCATCCCAGTGGCTGAGGCTGCTGTCCATTCTAAGGCGGTGGTTCTGTTGTTGATTCATTGTTTATTGTTGCCTCCATTGTTTGAGGGGATTCTGTGTTTGGCCCTTGTTTTGTTATGTAGTGTACTGTAAATGTTATGTACTTTGTGTCCTTTCTAGGTTTGCAAGCATCTTGATGGGGAAGAGAGAGCTGGTTGTTTTACGGTAATTGTCTTCCTGGTGTCTTGTGACTGTTAGTATTCTGACTCGTCCTCAGTGTGCCGTGGGTTGGTCTTCAGTGTGTGGTTATGGTATTTGCTGATCGTACTCACTTACTACTTTGTGATTGTTCCTAATCAAAAAATAAGTGAGTATGACCAGGAATGTATCATTGGGAAAGTGGGCCCTACCAGGTTTGCACAAATGATGAGTCTAGGTTGACCTTGACCTACTTAATGGCATGGTTAAATTTGATTCCTAATGCATTCAATATGAGGAAAATCTTGAAATGTTCATTTTTCTATAACTGTTTAAGCCGAAACCATAATACTTGCGAGAAATGTTTAACCTAATGAGACCATGGTTTGAAATAGGTACCAAATGTCAAGCTGATCTATGACCTTTTATAAAAGGCCACTCATTTGGACTGCCAAATACCTATCTACATTAGTGCCAAGAAATACAACCGTTTGAATTCTGAATTAAGTACTGAAACATCTTTTTCACAGAAATTACTGATGGATTGTTCATTTGATTGTTTTAGATCACTTGACCAAAATGGCTGCAACCCCCATACATGGTAAAACAAATATGTTTCGTTATAAGCTTGACTAGTCCTTGACCATAATTTACATTATTGAAGAGACCAAGTGAGCGCCCCAGGACCTTCAGATCCTCTAGTTTGTATGTGTTCTCATGTCTTTTCCACGCTGTATCTGGTCTGTGATATGTGAGTATGCCATACGTATTTGTTTTCTTTAAAACTACATCAAGGTTACCCATAGGTTTAGATAAACAAAATGTTTGGGGCGTAAAATTATAAATATTTTCTTACCTATCAGTTTTAACATATGTTTTTGGTGCTCAAAAGAACCGTCTCAATGAGACGGTTCTTTTGAGTACCCACAACATATGTTTTGGTTGAGAAATAAGAAAGTTATTTTTATTTTGGTACGCACTCTTATATTAACTGAAGTCAAATTAAATACCGCTTACAATGTTTATCAAAGACACGTGTCACTTATCGTCAGAAGCAGTTTATTATGGGTCAAAATCATCTGAAGAGCATTTTTAATAATCTCACCTATCCCTGCCATTGACCTTACTACAAAATACATAGTAAACATGGACCTAAAACAATATTAGGCCGTGTTGGGTGCGTGATTATATCTTATCAACTACTCAGCCGTTTCGTAATACCTGAATCTGAAATAGTTAATAAAATACATATGATGGGTACAATGAGACATGTATGTCTCCATAATATGACAAGAGGTGCAGTCGTCTGAAGAGCACATGTCAAGCGTGTCCCAAGTTTCGATTTTCTTACTGGTTGGGATAATCATTTTTTTATTAGCATTTTTAATTAAAACACCTTGTAAGTAGTCCATGCTTTTACGCACAACAGGTAACATTTATCAGGAATACCAGAATACTATATAGAATCCCAAAATGCTATACCATGACGAGGTATGTTGAAAATCTATTTCGCTCTATCAAAAATTCAAATTATATTCAAATTACATTCTCAATAAATGAAAATCGAGAGGATTCTATTTGTATGTTTAATTGGATGTTTGGTTTAATGTTTTACATCCTAGTCAACAGCTACGGTCACGCCAAAACGTTCAAATCGCATTACCACACCTTGACTAAGCAGTTAAAATTAGTACCTTCCCTTGTAACTGACAAGAGCCCTTCCTGAATCGGTGGAAGGAGAAGAATAACTGTAGAAATTATTATATGATCAAACTCCACGAAAGTATGGAACTGGGGTGGGATGGGAAATGGTTTTAGCGTCTGTAATATCTACATATGATTTTTTTTCTACTCTCTTTTATAACATTGCCTCATAATCAAAAAATTTAATTAATTGAACAAACTTTAAATAGAGATGACGTCATCTATTATCGTTTTGACAGTATTTGTTTTATACACATATTCTAAACTGTATCAAAATTGCAGGTATTCAAATAGATACTAATTTTGCTCTTCTTTCTGTAGATTTGTTTTTGTTCTGAGAGAGACTTCATGTTGTCTCTCTCTGACAATAATCAAGCTGATATTATTGAATCGTTTAACTCTACTTCAAGAAAGATATATATACATGACTAAATGATACTGATTTATTTCTTCATTTTGAATACATGGTAATATTTATTTAAAAATGTTATCATTCGGAAGCAAAGAACACACAAAAGAATTGAAAGTGTGAAGTGTGCTAATTAAATGGGCCAGACTAACTAGCATCAGCCATTTAGGCCTCATCAATGACACTCTGATGTTTTCAAAGTACCACAATGGATCCACGATTCCAAAGAACAAAAAATAGACAACAAAGTGAAGGGCAGAGAGACGTTCTATCGACACCACACAAACTCTGTCGCTAGCTAAAGTGGCCAAATATATTCTTGAAGCAGTTATCCTTTGAAAGCAAAGAGAACACCATAACGAACTGAAAGTGTGAAGTGTACAAATTATCTGGGCCAGACTAACTAGTCTCAGACATTTAGGCCACATCAATGACACTCTGATGGTTTCAAAGTTCAACAATGGAAGCCATGGTTCCAAAAGACAAGAAAATAAAATATACACCGAAGCGAATGGCAGAGAGACGTCCTACCAACGTCACACAGCCCCTGTCGCTAGCTAAATTGGTCAAATATATTCTTAAAACAGGTATCCTTCGGAGGCCTCGAGGTTATAAAACTTGGTTTCATTCTCTGACTCAAAATAAAGCGCAATGATAGGCTACTTGCGGACAAGCGTCCGCAAGCAACCAATCATTGCTCCTTATTTTGAGAACTGAAAGTGTAGAGCGTGCAAATTTGCTGGGCTAGACAAGCTTAGGCCACATCAGTGACCCTCTAATAGTTACAAAATTCCGAAATGGTATGTTAAGTCTAATCCCACAGAACTTTGGTTAAATAAAGCAAATTATTTAGATACTGAAGCCCCCTTATTGGAAGTAGACATCGTCCATAGCAAATGACATGATTTCATCTAAAATTTATGAAAAACGAATTTAATTTTAATCTTGAAATAGTTAATTTCCATTTTCTGGATGGGATGTTCCTCGCTCCTCTTCCTATGGTGTATCGCAGCTGATGCGTTTTCCAAGACTATATTCTAATGCTAGTGACTTCAACAGAAAGGATCCTGGAGATAGTGCTATGGTTCTTTCATATGGCACAATCTGACCTTTTTTGGCAAGATTTAATAAGTCGGAGAGGACAAAATAACTGACTATGTATAAAGAACACAATTAAATATCATGGCACCAAATTCAGACTCATCTGTTAGAGGTCATTAGCAATATGCGACGTGAAATAACAAATGCAGACTCATAATTGCATCTTTCAGTGTATTTGAAGTTACAATAAATTGACAAAGTTATCTTGTTATCAAAGTAAATGTCCCTCCTTGAACTCTACAACTATTTACTAACAATAAGTAGTAGTAAGTATGATAATTCTGCGGGATTAAAATAGATCTCAGTCTCTAAAAATACTCCAAAATAAAGTTTGTGAAGAGTCATTCGGTTCTGAACCATGTCAAGAGAAAACATGGATTATACACAATGGAATCCATGATTCCAAAGGACAAGAAAATAAAATCTACATCATAGTGAAGGACAGGGATATGTCCTACCACCACCACACATTCCCTGACGCCAGCTTTAGCTTAAACCAGTTATCCTTTCAAGGAAAGCAAAGAGCTCACCAAAGAACTGAAATAGTAGGGCATACAAATTTTCTGGCCCAGCAATATCTAATTTTAGCCGTTTAGGCCTCATCAGTGACCCTCAAATGGTTTCAAGGTTCTACAATGGAATCCATGACTCGAAAGCACAAGAAAATAAAGTCTACACCATAGTGAAGGGTAGAGAAATGTTCTACCGTCGCCACACAGTCCCTGTCTACAGATGTAGTAAAGTCAAGTGTGTTCAAGATTTAAAAAAAAAAGTTATCATTTGGAACCATGTCACACACAAAAGAACTAAAAGCGCAGACTGTGTGAATTTTCTGTGCCAGACTAGCTACTTACATCCATCTACGCATCATTAGTGACCCTCTAACGGTTTCAAAGTTCTACAATGCAATGGTGAGTCAGATCCCTAAAATCTTGGGTTAAAAAGCAAATTCTTCTGCTATTGAAGCCCTCTAATTGGACGTAGACTTGTCCATAGCAAATGACCTGGTTTCATCTGAACAAACTCACAGCTCTCTGAGCCTCAACATCTTTCAAAATAATTAAATCATTTTAAGTATGCTGTGTATAAGACCTGTCACAAATATCATGCAAGACTACGGATTGCATTTCAATAATAATCGTGATAAAAAATCTAGTATGCAGTCTTCAGTGTATTTGTGGTGCAGTAGAAGATACTAATCATTTCTTATTTGTATGTTCGTCAGTTTATAAACCTTATGCAAGAATCACTACACTTAAATGTGAGATTAATCGTAGTTTTCTACTTTGAGGTGATACATCGTTACTACAAGAGCCAAATACATTTTGTAATTCCAAATATTTCAAGCAGAATTTTTATTAGTAAAACATAAATGTTTCAAATGTACTTTATAAATGATGTGAAATAAATTGCATTTGTTATAAACATGCACAAATTGGCAAACACAATTGAGTATCCATTGAATAATGCATTGTTCTTTAAGCTTACTATACCAAATCTTCTTCTAGCTGGGTACATGGAAGCAGCCACTACATACTTTCTTTATATAAACTTTCATCTCTAACCTAGCACAGACAACCCAGAAAATTAATATGATTTGGGGCATCAAATTTTCATTTGAATTATGCACTACTGTCAGGTTATAATGTTATTTTTTGCTGAAGTTGATTTACAGGAAACGGATTCAAAAAGTCATCATATTTTCTTCTGAATACTTACCTTACCGTGTTCTTGTATCTGTGTGTCTTTATTTGTTTGCCTGTGTTCTAAGTCTCTTCTTCTACAGTAGTACCACGACCTCTAAGTAATGACCCTCGATTCACTCAATGCATTTACCGTTACAGTCGCGCTTCAAAGCGTTTTGTGGAAGTATAGGCGCCATAGTTGTATTGTGGCATTCCCTTCAATATAAGAACCACGTGGATATTGTAACAGCTATACTGGCAAAATGCAATTTTCAAAGATTCTAGCTAGTCTCTGTAGCTGAGCAGACTGGATACGGTACTACCTGCTCGCATATTTTCTACGAGTCTCTCGTGACACGGCGCTCAAATACTAGTGACCTGGCTTCTTTATCAAGTAAACTACGTTATTGCCTTATATATAAAGATGAGTGCTTGATAAAATTACAATAAGGCTGTCAAATTGTCTATGAACAGTTATAATTTACTCTAGATATGAAACTCAAATGCATATTAAGATTTATTAACACATTTCTCGGCGCTTATGGTACTGTTAAAACGTCTATTTTAGCGTCGGAATAGTGAGCCTTGGGATTTTATTGGCTAGTTAAGTCTCGTCTCTATTATAACAGGCGGTAGCCGAGCCGTCAAAAATAGCGATGAAAACTGCATGGACAATTGTATCGTGTTGTATCAGAATAATATTTTGATTTTATTAAAGATATTAAAAATGAGGGGCACTTTCACACGCCGTTGCATGGTTAACTAGGAAATTGACTTTAACCCTTAAAGCGCCAATCGCAACAATAGTCGTCTGCTTTTCTCATCTGCTGAAATGTTTAAGAAGTCTCAATGGCAAACAGTGTGGACCCAGATCAGACTGCTCCTATAGGAGCAGTCTGATCTGGGTCCACCCTGATTGCTTCTATACTCAAATCGTCAGTAATGTTAGGCAAATACTTGCAGCAGACGACTTCAGCAGACGACATTTTAAAATGCATTTTTTTCTTGGCGCTTTAAGGGTTAATCTTGAAATTAGTTTAACTCTTTGACTGTCAGAGCCAAATAATCCAGACATGAAAAACATGTGCAAACTAAATGATTTCAGATAAGACTGCTCCAAAAGGAGCATTGAGGAGCTGTCTGATCAGGGAATTTTTTATGGCAAACTTCGAAAATATCTATTAAGTATGATGGATGAGTCCATATCATCAATTGGAAGATTCCATTATCATAATTTAGCCCTTAAAGAGGTGTATACATGGTCTAAATTCCTGTAACTTGTTTCTTAAAAATGTTACATAAATTAAATAAGTTTGATCCTAATCTAAAACATCAAACAAGTGTCACAGAAACGGCAGTCAAACATTTTCTCTTCCTTTCCTTTTTGCTAATATTTATACAATCCTAAAAGTGAACATTTAGCCTGTGAGCTGAAACGGAAGAAAGCACATTGAAGAGAGACCCAAACCAGCCTGTGTGCAAAGCTCTGATCAGTGTCATCAATACCAGCAAACATCTGAAATGTCTGTTTGCGCCAATTAAATTAAATTGTTTTCATAAAAGGTTGTTTTGGCCGTCATCATTTAAACAGTTGCTATTGTTGCTGTTTAGGTGTTTGCCTTTAACATGTTTAAAAAAGCAAGATTACACACCCAAAGAGGTAACAGCTGACCGATCACCTTTTATGTTAATTTACACATAATTTCATAGTAAAACAACCCCACACATTTTTCAAGTGATAAATGCTGGATATTGTTTCTGGATATTGTTGTTGATTCTCTGGAACAACAGATGATAACATTTAAAGCAAAGGAATATAAGAATCTATAATGAGTATGAGGGTGGGATAGAAAAATTGGTCCCGAGGATCATAGATTGGCATCACGAGGCTTGCCGAGTGATGACAATCGGTGATCGCGAGGGACGGATTTTTCTATCCCATCCTCACAGGAATAGTGGCTTCTTTTTCTTGCTCACCACTGTTTTTATTCATTGTTTATTTATTTATTTTAAAATAAGCTTCCAGAAGTTCCTAAATACGCTAAGATGCAATTATTTCACATGATGACGTTACTTGACGTCCTATGTAGATATAGCATGGGTAAGATAAAAATTTTCTATCCCAGGGTAAAATCTCAGATATCCTTATCCGTGTGAAAGAAAGTTTTCTCCATATGCAGTTCAGGGGCAGTTCAGTTTCCACCCAAACTATAAAAAGTTACACTTATTTTTACAATGCACATTTTGTGTTCTGTTTGTCATGTAGATCTACCAGCGCGGTTGGAAATATATAGATTACTGGCACGGGTTCACCTGACAAATATTTATCAACGGGTTTGTAGCCTGGAAAATTGCTATGAAATAGGTGTACATATCTTAGAGCTCACATTAAGTCAGTCACACGTTGTTTTTAATATCCCAATCTGCTAATAAATGAACGATCACGGAGAGTATGGCGTCTAGTTACCTGTATAGGTATACCTTAGCCCTGCCCCCATGTGGCGTGATTACGGTTTTATGCGTGATATACGACGAATCGCGGTGAGATTATCACATATTCCAATATAATTATTTCATATCGGGATCAAGACAAATATTTATGAGCATTCGGACTGACTAGATGAATATGATACACGATAACAGAATAAATATTTATGTGTGCATGCAATTATAAAAGTGAAATAAGCTCGTTAGGCCATCTGCGTCGAAATTTGTGAGCCGACGTCGAATCTAACGTATGCCCCAGGTTCTCAATACGTCCTATCCCGTCATACACTGTCTGATTTAATTTTTCTTTTCAAATCAATTAATTAAAGGTATCTCTTATACACTAATTAACATAGCTATAGGATTTGTGGCACTCAGTGCTAGGTCAATGGGGCAGGAAACAATGATAGACTTTGTTACAGGTGTCTTTTGCCATTACGCGGTTAAAATTGTAGACATTTGCAAATGTCCACCTAACAAAGAAAACACCATCAGCTGAAAAGGTTAAATATAGAACTGTTTGGGAGACTCCTTGTTGTTTCTTCAGATTGAATCATCAATCTGCAGAAACGCTTCAATTCAAAACTGTCCAGTGTATCCCTGGCATTGGCTAACAATGACGGATCCTAGGCAAAGACTAAGAAGACCCCAGACAATGAGAGACCTTAAGCGTATGTACCATCAATCCAAACCTCAGATAGTTACATAAATCATCTAGAGAGAGATTTAGTTCAGACTGCTGTTTTCATAGCCTGGCTGTGGTTCTGACCTTAAGTACAAAATGTGTGATCCGTACGTTTAGCCAGCTTGTATTTGAAGTAGCCTTATTCATCAAGTGAGTATTTCTTGAAAGGATTTGTGTATTTTGTAGTTTCTGATCGTTATGACTATGCGGAACTCATTAAGCCTGGAGAACGTAAACACCGTGGGGAGACATCGAGCTTGTCAATAGTTAAGTGACAGCCAGAAATGAGGGTTTCCTGTGTAGTTTGAAGGCATTCTTGTCAAACTCAAAGAACAAAGACAACTTTAATACCTCACCTTTTCAAGAAATTATAGCTACTTTCCAAGTGGAACTGACAGATGATTAACGTCAGGCCTCGAGGTTATAAAACTAAAGCACAGTCTCAAACTCAAAATAAAGCGCATTGATTGGCGTGTCTGTAAGCAGCCGATCATTGCGCTTTATTTTTAGTTTAAGAATGAATTTAAGTTTTATAACCTCGAGGCCGGATACAAAGTGGGAGATTTGAAGACCATCAAAGAGTTGTTAAGGTGTCATGTAAAGACACTCAAAATATTGACCACTTGATTTTTTGCACGGGACAAATTTTACACAAGTTTGTGACTACATGTTAATCATGATAATGATTCTACAGTTCGCTATCATACAAGAAGACCAATAATCAGGTCTCACAATACCAATGTATTTGTGTGTGCGATTCACCTTTCTTGAGGCATCAACAAAGATAAAATGCGGTATATTTTGATCCACATGCATACACATGATGTGATAGTACCAGATGTTTTAGAAGAAAAGTCTAGAAGTACACCAGAAAGAGCTTTAGAAACATGGCAGCTCTAGGTTGACTGATGTGTGCATTTCATTTCTTTGCTAACTTTACCAGCCAAATGGACAAGAAAGGGATATTGAAAGACTGCGTTACGAAATATTTTGCATGGAACCTTGGCAGAACGAACTACTACCTTCATGGAAGGAAAGCATAGTGATAATCGCAGACGTGTGAGCTATTTGTGATTCTAGTGAAAACGCACACTCTGTGCACAGCCTAGGATACCATCTTCCAATAGTAGAGGCTGGACAATTACAAGTGGTGGTGTAGAAAGAGTTCTTATGTACAAAGACTGCACAAAAGAGAAATGATAGAACTGACCACATGTAACTGCAAAGTATTCAGATGTGCAACGGCACAGTATGTTTGCAAACAGTTTTTCCTGAGCTGCACCAGTGTGTGTTTATATGAAGCAGATGGTGGAGTATAAGAACATTCAGCTACAAATGCTATTTTCGGCTGCTTTTTTGTAAAAAATCTCTGGTTTTGGGGAATTAATGTCATACAATGCTACAGCGAACTATGGCTTCACAATTCATATGTGATAGAGTTCAAAAGAAAGGCATACTGTTAAAATGATGCAAAATATGAATTCTTAGCGGGGAGGGGGAGGGGGTGGACTGGGATATTTATTTCATACCATTTTTAAAAACACTCAGATACCATTTACACTTTTTTGGCAGTGTAAAAGGATAGTCGCATCATGACAGAATTTGAATAGCATGTGCGCCGAATGAAGGCTCAGATCGTCCTCGGCATGTACCCAGTCCGATTGGATTCTTAAGTCTCTTCCCTTAATTGATAAAAGTTGACTGGGCACTGAGCTACCTAGTGAGAGCTCAGCAAATACACAGATTAGACTCAGACCAACCCAAGGCACCTTGAGGAAGAGACACAGAGCACTGACAGCCACATGACAAAGAGAAGACAATTTAAGTAAAACAACCAGCTCTCTCGTCTGCAGAGAGAAGATTGCAAAACAATAAAGGACGCTTAGTGCTACATAGCAAACCAAAGACACAAGGAGAACGACAATACACCATGAAGCAGCAACAACAGACCATGCAGCAACACAAACAGAATAACCAATTTAAAATAATTAAGAGTTGAAGAAACTGATAGTGCATTTTACTGGTGCCAAAGAGTGTTCACACACTATCTTTTGAACTATATAATTGATTCTAACCTTACTTTTACATATTGTATCATGTGACACAATTACGAGTTGTTAAATATTTGGTAACCTTGACCTAATTTGTAAGGTCACCAATTTATACAAGTCAGACTGTACGAGTCAACACTGCCAAAAAAGTGTTAAATAGTATCTGAATGTGTAAATGGTATCAAAAATAAATCTCCCGGTTTTAACACCCCTCCCCACCCCCCCCACCCCCCAAAAAAATCATCATGACATCATTTTTTACAGTATGCTTTTCTTTTTTTTTCTTTTGAGCTCTCTCACACATGGCTTGTGAAACCATCACTCGCAATAGCGTGGTATGGCATTTATACAGCAGAACAATAGAAAAAAATTAAAGTGTAAAGGTATCCTGCCGAAAAAAACATTTGTAGCTGAATGTTCTCAATAACGACAAGGGATAAAGCTATACAGAATGCAGAGATTATATAAGCTTGAAATTAGTATCCTTCTCTGACTGTGTCCTTTTTCTTATCAAACAAAAATAACTGAAATAAAATAACTAACTGCTTCTGAAGTGGCGACTTTCTACCATTATATACTAGAGGACTTTGAAAACGCATCACCATATTTTTGCACTTTTCTTGCTAACCGTATATGCGGTTGAAAAGTTACTCGCAGGTTTTAATGTGCAACCCAGAATTGGTATGAATCAGTCGTTAATTTGACTGCACTATCACGCGACGCTGCTGATGACGTCACATGGGTACATACAGCATCCAGCACCTTTCTGCATAGTAAAGTGAAGCTTTTTGATTTTTTTTCTATGTTTAAACTGTGGCATGTATCATAACATTTCACTAAAAGAGTTGTTAGACTTTTTCTAATTAAAAGTAATGGATAACTTCAGTATTTCGAAAATAAACGTCTCCATAAGTTACCTTTATGCACGCTTCCATTACTGGTATTGACTACATACACTGGCAGTCATGTGGGGGAAGACGTTTTGTTCCAATCACGGTTGGCAACTTTGCTTTCCTCTTTAATTGCACGCAGGTGGGTCGGACTTCAGACTCTTAATGGTTCCGACTTAAAGACTTATCTATTGATGAGATGGTAGGGGCCTGATGCTTTGGCTGTTTGTCTGACCCACCAGGGTTTACCTGCTGGATTTCTTTTGCTCCGGTATTCAGTTTTATTTACTGTTGAGTCCTTATCTTTGCTTTATCTCCTTGTTAAATCTTGATTTATATGTTTTAGGAGATGATGCATTGATATGTTAGGGGTCTTTCATGCAAACCAAATATCTATGTGTCTTGATCCACATCTGAATTAAGGGTGAGGTTGGAGCCGTTAAACCGGTTTAAGCCCTCCAGTAAAATATTTTACTGACCGTTCCAAGGTGGTACTTCTTTTGTGGATCTTTTAATGTTTTTGTTCTGTCTTGTGTTTGCTATGTCTTTGTGCGCGTCTGTTTATATGTGCTTTGTGGTCACCTGCTGGGAAAGGGCTGACCTCTTAGCTCTCGTTTGTGGTGTCTACTATGCGTTTGTCACTTTCCCATTGGTATCCTGGGTCAGGTGTGGTGCTTGATTGTATCGATTCCTGATCTTTGCACCCTTACTTACTTTGATGTAAATCATGACAGGAAATTTGCTGTCATGTGATTGAGAACGTCTTCAAAAATTACGTTAACGTCACTTGCACTATACAAAAGACACGTGATACATGCGTAATTTATGCATAATCTGACATTTGTATATGCCCTTAGCCTCTTCCAAAAGAACGGACGTAAAAAAAATCGAAACTTTGACAGGCCCAAGACGTTGAATTTTATTACTAGACTATAGTAATCAGGGTGGGTGGGGTATGTCGGTATTTTCAAAGGGGTGTAATTTTGAGCATACCAAACTGTCAATTCATTTCTTATCGTTCAATGATAAATGTGCAATCGTGAAAGAAGCAAAGGTCGCAAATCTGTTGAGTCAGTAATCAAAACTAACGCGTGTTAACTTGCAGCTGAATTTGTGTCCTTCAAAAGGCTTTTTGTAATAAAGGATTTAATCTGGGTGGTGCGTTTTCTAAGTCCTTTAGTATAGTATGTTTCAATGTTTTTAAACTTAAACGTAGAAGTCAAAAAAGTGTTTCTTTTGTTGAAGTCATCGCCATCAGAACATACTTTCGCAAAACGAATAAATTGCGAAATGTTTACACCCTAGGAGGGGGAAGAAGGAACATCTACATCAAAAAATTGGATATTATTATTTCAAAATTAAAATCGTCCTGTTTATCAAATATTTTAGATGAAACTTTGTCATTTGTTATGGAAAAATCCAAGTCCAAAAAGGGGCCTTCAGTATCTAAGGAATTTGCTTTATTTAAATGATGTTCGGTGGGATATATCTTACCCACCATTTGTTCGAAATAAAAGTAAGAAAGACGACAAAGATCCGGAAACGATACAATCTAGAACCACACCTGACACAGGATACCACATGGGAAAGTAACAAAAACACAATAAACATCACCAACAAGAGCCAAGAGTTCAGCCCTTTCCCAGCAAATGACCACAAGGCAGCAATGAACAGACGCAAAAGCATGAGAAACACAAGACACAAAAACACAAATTATCCACAAAAGAAGTACCGCCTTGGAACGGTCTGTAAAAATATTTTACTGGAGGGCTTAAACCGGTTTTACGGCGCCAACCTCACCCTTAGTTCAGATGTGGACAAAGATTACCAATATTAAGCAAGTCATCTAGATATTTACAGAAAGATTTAAATGCTTCAACAACATCAGTTTGATGTTTGTCAGAAAGAGACAACATGAAGTCTCTCTCGTAACTAAGCAAAAACAAATCTCCAACAAGAGGAGCACAATTAGTACCCATCCCAGCAGGCACACATTGTTGACCCAACATAGATTCAACGTTAATTGAACACCATGACGTTGAATCAACGTTGAATCAATGTTGAGTCAACAATGTGTCCCTGCTGGGATTGTAAAACCTACAATTTGCTATGCAATTTTAAGCCCAATCTTATAAATATACCGCCCAAAAGATAATGAAGACCATAACAAACTTTTTGACATGACCACAAATTAAATCGTATAGGCTGTTAAGAAGTAAAATGTGCGATTTTGTCATTACAAGCCAAATTAAAGGTTTGTTCAATTAATTCAGTCAGTTTTTTCTATGATTAGATTGTGAGGCAATGTAGTATAGAGAGCAGAGAGGAATCATATGTAGACACACTAGATGCTAGAAACCATTAGATATTGATTCATTAAGAATCTCACCTGAGTTTAAATAGACCAAAATTGATTTTACCATTCTTCTCATAAACTGTTTCAGAGTATTTTATAACATGGGTTAAAAACCACAGTAAGGCAAGATGTCAATTTTTTAGACAACTCAGTAGTAGTACATAAGCTAGAATTAGCAATAAAACGTGACTTCTATGTTTTTTATGAAGTTTAGGTAGCCAGTATAACGTAGGAAGCCTGCTATGATCATCCTCATAAAACACACCAAACTGAGCAGCCCTATGACATTGATGTCTTTCAACGACAGACCTCTTGTCAGATTCAACATGCTCTCACTTGCACCATCGAGAACAAAATTCTTATAAGGAACAAGCAATTTCTTCACGACATTTGTTGAAGTCTATCTGTGAAGGAAACATACATTTAGATCCCTTACATATAATACACGGATTTCTTGAATCAGTAACAATTTTTAAATTCCCAGAGATTATATGACCAGAAGATTGATTGCAATATTTTGTTTCCTTACAATCTCAAGAATTAAGAATAGTAGTTTCAATATCAAGTTCAGTTACTTATTTGTTATAGTTTAATGCAGTACTACGAATAGATTTATTGTATTTGTAACAAATAATAGGTGATTCCGTATTTTCAATTTCAAAATAAGTAGGAATAGAAGAGATAGCATATTTATCTTTTAGTATACTTGGTTAGTTAATGAATTCGATTCCTTATAGACAAATTGAATTTTGATTAAATGGGTAACATGATTAATTTCCCTGTCAAAACTATAGGGTCGAAAAGCATGTTGAGTATAACACCTATTAAGAACGGCTGCATCATAAAGTCGATGAGCTCTATGATAGAATTTATTAGCCTCAATATTCAAATACGGAAGTGAAGGGATAGAAAGAGTATTTAGACGTACAAGTGTCATATGGCAGCCAGACTGCTTTAATATTTATACTTAAATCAGAAAGTGTTAAAATATGTCTATTCTAATTTTGTGTTTTAGATTCCTATATTTACGGTTACCATGTGGCCGTGTATTATATTTGCGAATATCTACGAGGGCTGTTCAAATATGAATGCAAGTAGCTTCATAACTTTCTTCACATAGATGCTACGACAAAATGCCATACCTTTCTGGAAAGATCTATTTATCGCCTTGAAAATGGCACCAAATATAAAGAAACACTCTCTATATTTCTCGAGTTACAGACGCTTATATAAAGGCCATTCCTGTATACTGAAGTTTTTCTGAAGCAAATTGCAATACACGTTTTGGTACATGTGCGTATATAGTGTCATATCTTTGTAAGTTTGAGACAAAATGGCACCAAAGCTTAGATGTAAGTTTAAGGTACATTGGCAAAGTTGCTTGCAGGAAAAAGTTTATATAATCCTGTTTCGATCTCGAGTAACAGGCACGTTTGAGACGTCATTAATCTTATGATAAACTTCATTTTAAGTTATCTACTAGTGATGCAATAATGAATATCGCTGTGTCCTTTTCTTTGCTTTTTGCTTAAAACTTGCTTAATATGTCATAAGGGAGTTTTCACAATGCTCCGTCGTCTATTTACAGAGTTATAACATTTTATATCATTTGACAAGCATTTTTCTGCTTCTTAATGATAAGTTTACATTAGTTAAAATATGTTCAAAATGTCTAGTCTTCAAGACCAGTTGAGTAATTTTATTGTAAATAATGCCTATTTTGGTAAAACTAAAGTAAACGTTCAAATTTCGATGAAAGCCGCAATGTTATGACAACAAAATTAAGTATAAGTTATATACCCCTTCACTTAAGGCAGTTTTGATTTAATAAAAATGCTTTTCAGCGTTTAAAAATTACCAACTATCCTTTAATGATTTGTAGCAGCAACTCAGTATGAGCGATCAACGAATTGTCTTTGAGTTAAAACTAGTTTAAATGTTGCTTCGTGCATTTTGTTAGAGATAAGCGTGACTGAAATCTGAAAGGGGGTGTTTTGTTTACCATTAAATTTGCAAACATAAGGAGACCTTAGTAAAAACGATTCGATGTAATTTAACAAAAACATGTCGGATTTTCACAACTTTCACAGAATCATAAGATAAGTATATTGGGATACTTCCTTAAAAATGTCAAGAAATTTCACCTATTCATCAAAGAATTATACGCTCTTCTATATCACTGGTATATGTTCGAAGCATTGAGTTTGTTAGTATACTAAGGTGACCCTCATTCAAAGGATATAACTCGATAACTATACTGTATTTTTCTTTAAGTCTGGTGCCAGTTAAAAGATGACATATAGCCCTTTATAGAAACATATACCATTTTGTCGTAGCATATATGTGACGAAAGTTATGAAGCTACTTGCATTCATATTTGAACAGCCCTCGTAAAAGAGAAAAAAATATACAATTTGGTAATCTAGAAATATTACCATCATGGTAAATATTATCACCAAAGCCGAGCGGATGAGGTGTTTGTAATAGTTTTTAAGTCATGCCTGATAATATCATTTCATCTACTCCTACTTATTTATGTGAGTATGACTAGGAAATGCCACAATGACAGACCAACCCAAGGCCCAACAAAATGCTGAATACCTATTATTTATTAAAAGTACAATAAAACGTTTCGTAGTATTGTTATATTTTAAACAAACTAGATACTGAACAAGATATGGAAACTACTACTCCAGATAGTTGCAGATCAATATGCTGGCTATGCATTTACTTGGTAGCTATTTCTGGCTCTAGAATTTGAGCCTTAATCTCTAAAAGAACAATATGCAGGTTCCCATCGCCAATATACTTTACCAAATGTCGTGTAGAAATTGTTGGATTTTGCAAGGTTTTTGTAAACCCTGATGCAAGCGAAAGCATGATAAATTTTATGTTCTGAAAACTTTAAAACTGTTTTAATCGTTGATAAATTGAACTTCCTCTGTCGCCAAAATCTAAATTTGAAGAAAAATGTCAAGGACATTCATAGGCAATTAGTGTTATCATTTTTGAAAAGATAGAGAAAGAATGGTATGGTTGTTTGAAGGACATACTACATCAGCATCCTAGAGTAGAACTTGACAGCGCTAAGACTAACGAGTGTAATTTGCTTGGTGAGAGGTCTGTCAATGAAAGGCATCAGTATAATATGGCTGCTAAGTTTGTTGCGCTTATTGTTGAGAAACGTGACAAGCTTCATATGTTAAAATGGTATCCTCAACTTCATAAAAGTCTGCTCAATCACATTTGGCTGCTAATTAAAGTAAATGTTGGTGAATTAGTGTCAGCTTTGGTGTTTTACCAGTAAACTGTCTTGAAAGTGTTGTCTATACTTCAAACTTCTGGCCTCGCAGGTGTTATAGAACATATTATAAAATATTGTAAAAAGGTTTGTGAAAGGAATGGTATAACCTTTTTGGTCTTGAACAAATGGTGAGTTTTTGCACCGTTAAACCGTAAGCCCTCCAGTAAAATATTTTTACTGACCGTTCCAGGCGGTGGTTCTTTTGTGGATCATTTGTGTTATTTCTGTCTTGTTTTGTTATTCTTTCGTACACGTCTGTTTGTTGATGCCTTGTGGTCATCTGCTGGGAAAGTGCTGACCTCTTGGCTCTCGTTTGTGATGTCTAATTGTAATGTTGTCACTTTCCCATTGGTATCCTGGGTCAGGTGTGGTGCTTTATTGTATCGATTCCTGATCTTTGCCCTCTTTCTTACTTTGACTCGAGACCGAGGGGCCGCGGATTCGAGCCTCACCGGCGTCACTGTGTTGTGTCCTTGAGCTAGACAGATTTTACCTTGCTTAGTACTGGTTCAACCCAGGAAGACCGGAAAAATTGTTGACTGGGACATAAAGAATCAAATCAAACACACATATTTGGCGTATATTTAATTCTGGCGAGATTCTAATTAAATAAAAATATAAAAGAGTTCTAGCAACTAGTTTGTCTAAACATGGTTTCTCGTCTCTCTATAGTGAATATACTTCCTTACCTCATAATCAGTAAAGAAAAACCTCACAGGATGAATAAACATTTTAATAGATAGGGCTCAGATTCGTTGGCTTACAATGTGAAACGTGTCTTTTTCACTTCTAAACACATTAAAACAGTAAGTGAGTAGGATCAGGAAATACCACAATCACATACTGCAAACCAAACCACGGCACAGTGAGGAAGAGCCACAGAGCAATAACAGTCACAAGGCGTCAGGGAGTCAATTAAAGTAAAGCAACAAGCTCTCTCTCTTCCCCATCAAGATGATATCAAATAGAAAGGACACTAAGTAGTGCAAAACAAAGCAAGGACCAAACACAAAACCCCCACAAACAATGAGAGCAACAAGAGACAATGAATCATCAACAACAGAACCACCGCCTCAGAACGGAAAACAGCCTAAGCCACTGGGAGGCTTAAATGGATTTTACTGGTACCAAATCTTCGCCCTAAATTCTGTTATTGTCAAAACACAAAAATGTTTAGCTTGCATGGGTACTTCCTTATTTTTGCAATGTATCATCACAGAGAAACAATCTAATCAAATTAAAACACTATGATGAAACAAAGAAACTGGCTCATGGCGCCCAGATAGTGAAAGCAAAACAAAACATCAAATTGAGTCACAGTGGGCATAGCAAAAGACAAACATCAGGCACCAACCCACGGTTAAAAGCTTGACGTCAGGGCTGGCATTGAGTGAGGCTTGGCCCACCATCGTGCACTTAAAGAGGAAACCCATAGCTATAAACTGTGATTGGGTTTACAAACAGAGATGCACACTGTAGCATAGTATCCATGTTATATACAACTTTTTTTATAACGTTTGATTATCTTTTTGAATTAATTACTAGAATTAGGCTTTCCAACAATTCTTTTGAATTTCACAACTAAATTACCATAAAATACCGGCTCTGATATGCTCTGTTGCAGAAGAGTTTTTAAACCAATATTGTATTTAACAATCAGCTCTGAGTGCATGTGGTAAAATTTAGAAAATGCTTTACGAATTTTATTATATCAATGACTTTATCTTAATAACTTAACAGTCAAAATTGGTTTCTGTTGTCGTTAGAACATACTCTCTCAAAACGAATAAGCTGTGAAATATATACACCATAGGACATCCGCATCAAGAAATGTGAAATAACTATTTATTACAAAAACAAATCTGTAACAAGATTAGCATAACTATTACCCATTGGAATACCTTCATTTTTCTATACAATTTCAAGCCAAATCTTATAAATGCATTGTTCAATCTAAGATAATGGAGAGCATCACAAAATTTCTGACATTACCACAAATTATATCTTTAAGGTTGTTCAGAAGACTTAGTGAAAAATCATAATCTGTGGAAATGTCAGAGAGTTTGTGCACATCCCCTGTATACATCCGTTACTAGTGTCTTGTCCAACAATATGTTGGTCAAACGGATATCAGTAATGATGTCTGAACTGTTGGATTATATAAAATAGAAAAAGGAGGTCGTCAACACAAAGAGGAAGATGGGGGTTTGTAATCATTTAGGCTGAATTCATACACATATCCACATCCTACATTTACTGTAAATTCGGAAATTTTCGCGTGGGTTTTATTTTCGCGAAACTTCGCATATGCGAAGTTTCGTGAAAATAATACCCTCGCGAAATGGCGAAATCACCCTGTCAATAACTTATATAAGTAAATCATGCCTTAGTCGCGACTTTTTACCGTGACAAATATGTCTTTTACCCCTATTCGCGAAAATAAAATTCTCGCAAAAATTTCCGAATTTACAGTATTTGGCATACAACTTTAATACAGAACCATATCACCTCTTCAAATTTAGTGGTATTCATAAAGCAGCAACGTGGCATAAACAAAACAAACAGATTTACATATTATTTACAACGAAGCATAAACCGCAAGCATTGTTTTTATCTTTTAGAAGATACGATTGTTTTGATTGACCTCTTAATTGTTGAAGTGAAAATATACGCCACGAACGATTAACATTCCGTCTAAATTTTCAGACAACGAGAGGAAGAATACCCCAGCTTCAAGCAATGCAATAAAACCCTATTTCGTCAATAATAAAAATCTGGTATTTACATCGGCGCCGATCTGTCCCCAGAGGTAGACAATGCTCACGCCTTTTTTGCTGCTAATGAATTTGTTGTGGCTACCAGCCGACGACCAATGCCAAGAAATACACCTCGACACTTACCATGTTGAATCTAACTATTGCCTAACTATGCATAATCTGTCCATCAAGAGCCTGCGATTTCATAAAAAAATGGCTGGTCAATGTGGGCTTCAATTTGTGAAGCCGCTAACAGGTTCCGGACAATAGAAAACAGCGACCCGGGTTTTATTTAGAATTGCGCAGTTTTATTTATTCGCTTAGCAGGGTAATAGTTAACTACGGAAGTTCGGCATTTCTCTGTTCCGGAGATAGGTAAATAACAGGTAGTATGAAGGTGCTCTGGTTTGCCGCGTTGGCTGTGAAATAAACACGACTTTCTGTCTTCACTTAGAAGATTACAACCTTATGAGACGTAAATTATTTAGAGATATTGGCAACAATTTCCACAATGAAATAGAGCCAGATCATGAAATTTTCGCACTTTTTGCATAAGCGAGCAGCGAATGCTCAGACGAGACTGTGCATTTGCACAGTCTCGTCAGAGCCTTCACTGCTCGCATATATACAATTACGACATATATGAAGGCTCAAGCGAAATTTGACACTCCTAGTCCCACTAGATAGCTGCACATACATGTATAAAGGATGTCCATACGCGCATGCGATAAGCACCGAATCCCAGGAATTGGTTCAATTACTGATTTGCTTCCAGTATGCTGTTTCTTGGAGTCTTTCATGACTGCAGCTATTCAGGTAAAAGTGATTATGATTTGATACGAAAGGCTTAGCGAAAAGGTAGCGTTCTTTCACACCTGGGCACAGAATAATTGCGATCACATCCTTTGCATGCTGGGGATTTTTCATGATTTTTGTCTATCTTTTTTCCCCTTTGTTTTTTTTTTTACATATAATTGGGAATACCACCTCATGTTTTGTCTAGTCTGATCTGGATCCTTACTGTCTGCAAAGGTTATCAGCAATCGATCCTAGCAGGCAAAGCGTTAAATAAATTCTTAGTTGAAGTTTGCTATTTCAATATATATTTTATTAAACATGTTAAATATATATTGCCAGGCTCAGAACAATGCATAAGGTCGAAATGAATAAATTTTTGCTAATGTTCTGGAATTTATGCTTACTTTAGCTAAAATGCAAAATAACAGTACTTTAATGTGAAAAAAGTTCGAAATCTGAGGCTGGAGGATTTTGAATATTATTCAAGCTTTTCATACTGTTCTCATAGTTCTGCATATCAGGTGTTCTGGTCCAGTGGTCGGGTCGTTGACCGCAACATATTGATTTTATTTAGACACTCGACTACTGGGCCAGAACACCCTATATACAGAACTATGTTACAGTATGAAAAGCTTGAATAACTTTCAAATTGCTCTGTCCTCAGATTTCAAACTGAGGCGGTATGCTGGGTATATGCTAGGAAAGACTTTGCTAATTAACATGACTTACGCAAAAAGGGAGTGTTTACTGTGCCATGATCAGGTAATTACCTATCACTTCACGAGATCAGTCTCTGAGGCTTCATCAGCTCTCGCCGATGAGACGGTGATAAGACATCTCATCTAGCCAGAATTTATTTACCGTCGTCCGTGGACTATAATTGAAACGAATCAGCACCAAAGATCCTGGCATCATGATAATATCGACTACAATTGTCTCCAGTTGTCTTCAAGCTCAGCTATACCTTTCCCTACTGCAAGTATTTTGAATCGCTACACAAAAATGGACATTTATACTTTAGGGAATAAGGTAGAAATCCGAAAAGCCAAAGTCACTGGATCAGCTTATAGAGATTTCCTGGTTATTTACTAAGGTCATACCTAAATGACATATGATAACAAATAGTAGCTTTGAAATCTGGTAGAAGTGCAGTCAGAGCAATAAATTGTCTGTTGAAAATTTAAACTAGTCTAAAAGTTAAACTTACTTCCAATATGGCTCTACTAATATCAAAGTATGTTCCTTAACGAACCAAACCAAAGATTGTTCTCAGATGATAATGTAAAACTAAACTTGAAATGGGTGTTTAGGGCCTACTCGTTAAGTATTTAAATGCCTTTTTGTGCCTGGGTTTTTTTAAAAAAAAAATCTTACAAGTATGCATTAGCTTCATCAGAGATCTCTACCGCTAGACCCAGCTGGAATAATTTTAACAACTTGCTGTAACAGTACAGGGGTTATTCAAACTGTTTGTCTGTATAAAAAATGGCAAGGTCTGCTACCAGTTAACTGGCAGCAGCGATTTTACGTTAAAATCGCTGCTACCAGTTAACTGGCAGCAGCGAATTTACGTTAAAATCGCTGCTGCCAGTTAACTGGTAGCAGCGATTTTAACGTATTTTCGCTGCTTCCAGTTAATTTTTTATTTTTATTTTGACAAGATGGTTTGAGTCGGTGACGCATGGTGCAAACCAGTGTTTATACATGCGATAATGTAAACCTGGATCCAGAAATGTGTCTCAGGAGGGGAGAGGGTGTCTAGTTGGAGACCAGGGTGGTTCAGACAAAGTTGCACAATTTAAAATGGAGGGTCTCAGGTCCGGATCCGCAGTTCCCCCATTGGATCCGTGCATGTAATTATTCACAGAGGGTTTGGAAACAAAATGGGATTTTAAGTTTTATCAATTTTATTTTGCTTTTAAATACTGAAGCGAACTGGCAGCAGCGATTTCACGTTAAAATGGCTATAACCAGTTAACTGGCAGCAGCGATTTTACGTTACAATCGCTGCTACCAGTCAACTGGCAGCAGCCATTTTAACGTAAAATTGCTGCTACCAGTTAACTGGCAGCAGCCATTTTAACGTAAAATCGCTGCTACCAGTTAACTGGCAGCAGCCACTTCGATAAAAAAAATAGCTCCTTCTGGTGAGGAGATTATGTACCTTGTTCCTAGAAGTGTTTATAGATGCGTATGTGACTTTCATCCTCCAGACACGCAGTGCGGCCAACATGCTTGCAATCAATATTCTTCTCAATGAAATATTGACCCTGATCGCTTCAAACGTCACATAGCTAATTGCTTTACACACACACACACACGCGCGCGCGCGCGCACACACACACACACACACACACACACACGCACACACACAAACACGCTGGGAGTCCAAAACAACACACAACTAAAATAAAACGCAACAAACAAACAAACTGGCAACAACAGAACCACCGCTTAAGAAGGAACAGCTGGCTTGGTGAGGTGGAGGGGTGCTTTAATATAATTTAATGGCAAAACATTCGCCATAGCTTCTGTTGTTGTTGTTAAAACACATAACTTGTTGGCTTGAGTTAAGACTTTTCATGATATGACGTTGATGAACCTTGTGTGTCTGCTGAAGTAAATCTTAAAATGTCATAGATCACAAACAAACCTATGGCATCACGATGGACACATTCACACACACACACACACACACACAATTGCTTTGTTACTTGCACCATATTAGTCCTAAACTAAGATGCAAGATTTGCCTGTCATATAAAAACAAGTACTTTACATACTACTGCTTTACTTCTCTTATTTTCATTGTTCTACACGTATGGCTTTTTATGCTGATTTTACTAAGCGGTGATGTTGAAGTAAATCCAGGTCCAGACTCTGTCGAAAGCAGCACTGATTCCAGTGACATTTTATCCTCAGCATCATTAAATTCGTTATCAAATCACCTCAGTATTTTGCATCTTAATATCCAAAGCTTACTTCCTAAAATAGACCTTATACGAGGTGAAGCCATTGCACATGACATACTCATCTTTACAGAAAGTTGGCTGAAACCCACCATTAACGACGATAGCATACATATTGAGAACTTTCTTCCTCCTTTTAGGACAGACAGATGGGAACGTCCAGGTGGAGGAGTGATTGCATATGTTAGGGATACACTTTCTTGCAAACGGCGCACAGATTTAGAGATTCGTGGAGTTGAGGGTCTCTGGCTCGAGATAAATATCAAGGCAAAAAAGATTTTAGTCGGGGATTTTATCGACCACCAAACAGCAACGTAGACTATTTCAACCTGATTAAAGAAAGCATAGACGGGGCCTGCAATACAAATACAATCGATATAATCATCACGGGGGATTTTAATTTCGACATTTCAAAACCTCAAAATAGGATATCTGAACTCACTCACGAATTCAATCTTACTCAGTTGATAACGGAACCCACACATTACACAGAGACATCATCATCAATAATTGATATAATTCTGGTTCGCAACAATACAAACGTTTTGTGCAGTGGGGATGCTGATTCCTTCATTCCTGAACAGGTCCGATATCACTGTCCAACTATAGTCATACTCAAATTCTTAAGAGCATACATACCTACATATAAAAGACGAATATGGAACTTTAAAATGGCTGACTATGAAAAATATAAAAAACACCTATCAGAGTCAAATATTCTCGAAAAAATTGAAAATGAAAATAACATAGACAAAAATGTACAATACATATCAGATGCAATCACAAAAGCAGCCGAAAACTCAATACCAAACAAAATAATCACTGTTAGACCAAACGACCCTCCATGGATAACGTGCTACATTAAACGACTTATAAGAAAAAGGAAACTAGCATTTAGGCAGCACAAGAAAACAAATAATATCCATTACTGGAACAAATATAAAAACCTACGAAACAAAGTAATCAGTGAGTTGAGAAAATCAAAACAAACTTATCATGACAATCTTGATAAACTTTTATCTTCCAGCGATTGCAATTCAAAAACTTTTTGGAAAACATCAAAACAAATCCTAAATATAGGACAGACTTCCACTAGCATACCAACTCTTCACCATAATAGCACCTATGCAGAGAGCGGTCTCGAAAAAGCTAAAATGTTAAACATATACTTTGCATCACAATCTGTCGTTGATGATACAAACACACAATTGCCTCCTATTCCACATATGGATCATTCATTAGAGTCCATAACTATCACAACCCAAGACGTCAACGATGTCCTTCAACATCTTGATATAACCAAAGCATGTGGTCCAGACTCAATTAGCCCTCGTTTGCTGAAAGAAGGGTGTCATATTCTTGCTCACCCATATTCAATTATTTTCAACCGCTCTCTTGAACAAGGATACTTCCCTTCGTCATGGAAAGACGCTAACGTCACCCCAATTTACAAAAAAGAAGACAAATCACAACCTAGCAATTACAGACCTATATCACTTCTGAGCATTGTTGGTAAAACGATGGAACGCTGTGTGCACAAACACCTCTACAATTATATGGTTACAAACCAACTCTTAACACCCTTACAGTCTGAATTCAGGGAAGGTGATTCCGCCACCAATCAATTACTCCATACATATCATACAATTTGCGAAGCTGTAGACAAAGGCAAAGAAATAAGAGCAGTATTTTGTGATATCTGTAAGGCCTTCGACAGAGTCTGGCACAAAGGACTACTTTACAAATTGCGTTGCATGGGGTGCTCAAATCGTATTGTCAATTGGTTTGCAAGCTATTTATCTAAGCGTAGACAACGTGTTGTTATTAATGGTCAATCATCAGACTGGGTCTACATTTTGGCTGGGGTCCCACAAGGATCGATTCTTGGCCCTCTTTTATTTCTCATTTACATTAATGATATAGTCAAACACATTGGATGTTCTATCCGCTTGTTTGCTGATGATACAAGTTTGTACATCATTGTGGACTGTCCCCTTCAATCGGCCAATCTTCTTAACACTGATCTGCAAACTATCTCTGACTGGGCTGCTGCTTGGCTTGTCACTTTCAATCCCCTAAAAACACTCTCAATGATTATTTCGCGCAAGCGCAATCCTGTATTCCACCCTCCCCTCTTTATGAATGGTACACTGATCAAGAACACTTCTTACCATAAGCACCTTGGTCTAACTTTTTCTAATTCTGGAACTTGGGACGAACATGTCAAATCTATCTCAGAAAAATCCTGGTCTAGGCTAAACCTGCTAAGAGCTCTCAAATTTAGGGTTTCGAAAAAATCTTTGGAAAAAATGTACTTTGCATATATACGTCCTCTTTTGGAATGCAGCGATGCTGTTTGGGATAATTGTTCTCTGGAGTCAAAAAAGCTGCTAGACGCTGTCCATGTGGAAGCTGCACGAATTGTTACAGGAGCGACAAAATTGTGCAGCATTGAGAGATTATTTATGGAACTTGGTTGGGAATCGCTACAAACTAGGAGAAATAAACATAAACTTACCACCTTCTACAAAATTATGCATGGCCTAGCTCCAACCTATCTTTCAGATCTTATCCCCCCTATTGTTGGCCAATCAAACAACTATGCTCTCAGGAATGCAGATCATATTCAGGGCTTCAGATCAAATTCTAACTTGTTCTCAGACTCTTTCTTTCCATCTACCATCAAAGCATGGAACAGCCTTCCAAATGAGGTAAGGGAGATGACTTCTGTATCAGCATTTAAAAACTATTTAAATAGAAACAAGCTTCAATCCCCATATTACTTTCATGCAGGATCGCGCTTAGGTCAAATCCTACACGCCAGACTACGAATGCAATGCAGTGCTTTACATGCAGACTTGTATCGCAAAAATATAGTCGAAAGCCCTTCTTGTCAGCACTGTGGAGGTTTTGAAAGTGCTTATCACCTATTTTTCATCTGCCCCGCATATGCAGCTACAAGAAGTTATCTCCCCGATAATCTTCATGAATACTCCCTAAAGGATATCTTATATGGCACTGAACACGGCACAGTTCATGAGAATGAAACATTATTCTTAAAAATACAGGATTTCTTAACGAAGTGTGGAAGATTTAATCCTTAATCATAATATACGTCATAAGACATGAATTGGCAAAGAAAGGAGTCAGACTACTTTGTATATATGCTAGCATTTGAAGATGTAACTACATTGTACATTGTAAAGCGGATCAACGCTCGCTCTCTCTCTCTCTCTCTCTCTCTCTCTCTCTCTCTCTCTCTCTCTCTCTGCGATTCCTACTAATTCTTTTATGTCCATTACTATACTATAACTTTATTTTGTTCACTTCTCATTCATTCAGCGACAATGTGCATCTAAATATCTAAAGGGAGATGACAACATATAAGCTTAACGCTTACCGTCAAATCCTAGAAATATTGTATGTATGTAAATATCATAATATGTTAAAAGTACTTTGAATAAAATATTGTTTAAACCTAAACTAAGATGTATCTTAATAAGTATAATGATGTGGCTATATTTTACTTTTTTTTGTACGACCAGTATACTGTTTTACTACTTCTCATTCATTGATAAAGCCTATACTTAAGGAATCTTCTAATGCATACAGTAAACAATTTACTACAAACGCTTAATAATGTTAAAAGCATTCATTTTTTTGTTGTTAAGCAAAATATTCAATATTATTCACATCATGTGTGAAAATTTCAAACCAATACTTTGGGTATTATGCAAAATACAGCTTATTTAATTTAAAAGGGTCAAAATCGTAAGTCACAAAAATTCGAATTTAGGCTAAAGTCTGCATTTCAGTGAGGCATTTGTCATGCTGAATAATAGAAAACGTCATTTTGTAATAAGAAATACATGAAATTCACGGTGGGTTAGGCGTCAGACACAATGACGACCTTGGTAGAAAATTTTCATTGGTGGGTCATTGCCTGGTGTTTGTCTTTGGATAGGTCCACTGTGGCTCAACTGGGGGATGGTTTATTTTGGCTCTGACTGTCTGTTAGCTCAGAGCCATTTTCTTTGTTTCATCACAGTAATAATTTGATTGTTTCCCCGTGATGATACGGTGGATAAGTAAGGAAGCCTCCACACTAGCTAATTATCGTTGTTGTTGTTGTTGTTGTTGTTTTGTTTTGACAACAGCATAATCTAGGGCAAAGATTTGGCCAGTAAAATTAATTTAAGCCCCCAGTAACTTCGACTGAGCGCTCTAAGGCGGTGTGTATGTTGTTGTTGATTCATTGTTCATTGATGCTCCTATTGTTTGTGTTTTATTTTTTTATTTGGTCCTTGTTTTGTTGTGCAGTACTTAGAGTAATTTCTAGTTTTGCAATCATCTCGCTGGGGAAGAAAGGGAAGAGCTGGTTGTTTTAAATTGTTTTTAATGCCATGGGACTGTTAGTGCTATGTGCCTCTTCCTCGCACTGCAATGGGTTGGTCTGCAGTGTGTGATTGTGGTATTTCTGGCCATACTCTACCAACTTTTTTCATGCGACTTTGAACAGTTGAAATATAAAAAGTCCACACTGTGAGTCACACCAATAGGACTCTGCTGCTAGCTAGCAGAATAAATGTTTAACCATTGCTATCCTGCTCCACAGATCTTAAGTAAATCGAGCACATATGCGATGCGATTGTCAGGAATGATTTAATTACTTGTGTGTACGCATTGTCCGTTCACTTTTATAGATGTAGAAGATAGATGTTGCATGTTTTGTTTTGTTATTTTATGAAACTGACTTACCTTTGAAAATGATTCATGTCTCATTATCCATGTTAGGAATACATTTGACAAATTGCTATTCTGTTTTCCGTATTGATTTGTTTGAAAAATGGTAAATTTACGACTTTCGTTTTTTGAAGTTTTCAACTCAAACTTCAATAGTTTAAATACTCTTAGTCAGTTTTCTCTGAAAATAGCCATGCATTACCGAAAACATTGTTCTAATTCATTCCAAAATATTTTTTAATTCGAAATTCTAGTTTTCAAGAAAATGCCAAAACAAAAGTGTATGCGTTAGAAGATTCCGTAGGTGTAGACATTTTTACCAGGGGTTTAGGCGTGGTAGAGTATGTTGCTTTATTTTCATGCATTATCCTACTCTAGATATTTTGGTACAGAGTGATTTGGATAAGTTAAACTGGTGTTTACTCATCATATACACTTGTATTTTTACCATTCATCCATGAATTTGTCCAAAATAGATAGTGCAAATGTGTACTACGAAGAACATCAGAGTCCTTGTGCTGCATTTCGTCACAAAAAAGTTTTAAAGTTCGTCAATTATTTTCCCATATGGAAAGTATGTAAGTAGACTTTGCTAGGATATTCTACGCTTTATTTTACTGAAAACATATTCTCATGGATAAAAATTAAAATGGAAACCCCACATCCACTTGACTTTCTTGATATGATTTTCAATGAAGGAATTCGATATTCTATGAATGCTGTTGATATATCAACCTCCGTAAAGTAGTTCTTAAACTCTATAGCAGACAGTCAAAGTTGATTGTAGAATAATAAAAATGAGCCAGGACATGAGGTTTTTGTGCGTCCAGCAAAGGCTGAGACCAGCCTGCGCGTCTGCTCAGAGTCTTTGTAAGTCGCTTGAATACTCTATGAGTGTTAAGCTACTGACTGACTATCATTAGGGATTTCTAAGCTTAAAAGGAGGCTGCACAGGCTCGTCTGAGTCAACACTTGTCAAAACGACACATTGTTGGAAATCATGTGTCGCGGCTCAGTTGTAATGTCGATTTGAAAACTCTTCTGCAGCAGGACATATTAGAATCAGCTTTTCGGGCTGATTTGGTTTATAAATACCAAAGTTTCGTGAGTAGATATACAAATGTACTTTGCTGGTCGCACATACCACATTGTTGGACATCTCATGTCGTGGCTCATATCTTCTCAACAAAAGGGCACATAAACTCCATTCCTACCTTGTGCTGCTCTCCACAGGAGTCATATCCTGGCACTATTTAAAGAAGCCCCAGAAGTCTAATACTAGATACCAGTGGAGTGTTTATTATCTCCCCACCCACTATTTTTCTTTAGTGAAAATACACTGACCCCACCACAATTTATCTTGAAGCAATTAAGTACCTACCCGTTGTGGGCCCTGTCACTCAGTTTCAGTCTGTAGATCAACATTGCACAATATTCAAAATCTATTGGAGACATATTAATAACCAATTAGATTTAACGGGAAATTTCTTTGAGAACAGGACCACTTTTAGTGTTTTTGTTGAAATCAACTGACAGCTACAGCTTGTACCTGAAGCAAAGCTATATAATACAAAGCAATGTTTTCGTATTTCATTACAACTTGTAGAAGCATATACCCTATACCCTACAAGTATTTTAATGTCTAAATTATTCATAAAACGTAATTCCAATCACCAAATTTGACCTTTTTAACTCCTGTACCAGAATACCTTTAAAATCGTCCGTACCCAAATGCGAAACTGCCCCCCCCCCCCCGATGCCTTGCTTATATAAGTGCAATGAGGATCATTAGCTTTGCTTTGGTTTCCTCTTAAATTGTGTGATGGTAGGGGGAAAGACTTCAGACTCAATGGTACTTCCATTGGTAGGTTGGTGTTTGCTACTTATCTTTGACTTGGCAAACCATGGGTCTTTAGCTCTGGCTATGTGTGGACTTGGAGCCTTTTTGCGACATTACCGTCACTTATTTAGATTTGATTGTTACTGTGTGATGATACAATTGTGTAAGACAGAGAGTCTGAACTCAAGCCAACATGTTATGTGTTTTTAAAACAACAACAGAAGCTAAGGCGAAGGTTTCGCCAATAAAGTATATTTAAAGCAACCCTCCACCTCGCCACGTCAGCTGTTATTTCTTATGCGGTGGTTCCGTTGTTGCCAATTTGTTTTTGTTGTGTTTGTTTTAGTTGTGTTTTGTTGTTTTGGCTCCCATTGTATGCGTGCGTGTGTGTCAGTGTGGTCATATCGTGGGATCAATCTGGCTGGAAAAGAGAGAGCTGGTTTTGTGCTCTTACTGGTTAATGTGCTTTGTAAGTTTACCAGTTTTCTCACCCTCTTGGCTCTTAAGGTCGGTCTGTGATTGTAGCAAGGCCTGGTTCTACCACTAGTGTGATAACCTTTGCAAACAGTTTGGACCCAGATCAGGCCCGACAAAACGTCGGGCCTGATCTGGATCCAAATTGTTTGACACCCTGATGGTATTCCTGAAATAATTTTTCGAAAAAGTTGATTTTGAAAAAATCAGTAGACGACAACAAACCATGAAAAATTACCCAGTAGGTATAAAGAGTTTTAAAAAATGTTACTATTATTACATGACACTTCTAAACTATAGTTCAAGTGTTTACTTCCCCTTATATCTGGCCTAATAGCATGTTTTCCTGTGAAATGGTTGGTTCATACTGACTTTACGCTGTAGATTCTAATATCAGACAAATCACTGTGCTGTTATTATTCAATCCTGTATCTAATGATACAATTATACGTTTATCCTATATGAACGTATACAATTAACATTTTATCCTCTATGTAATAGATAAGTATTTTTCCATTTGTTGCCAACAGTTTCTTATATTCTTAAATATCACAACAGAGCCATCACAGCGCAAAATCAACAATATAGTATTGTTCGATCTGAAATAACCTTGCTTTGCCATATCCATATGGAGTTAGTAGTTATCGCATATGAGCGAACGCTCAAACGAGCCTTCTAGATACGTGCAATATGGTTTTTATGTTACCTTTACCATACTTATAATTATATAATTTGGATCAAATATTATTAGTTTTGAGAGTACTTTTCGTTTTTTATGCCATGCCATTATGTGGTGTTCCTTTTGTTGTTTTTGGTTGTGGGTGTTTTATTTTGTACATTTTGTATGTTTTGTTTATCTAGTTATTACGTGCCTCGACTTATGATGCGGTGCAGGCCGAAATCCAGCCTTGTTGTTTACAATAGACATTATACAGCCAAAGCACATAAAACGTTTATATGCACGTTCGGAAAGGCCATCAAAGTTTGATTAGCAGATGTAATCTGTATGTTCTAAAAGTAAAACGAAGTAAGCTTAAGAAAAGAGACTGAAAACTTAAGAAAACTTAGAACTAAAATTTCCTCGAGTCAGTTTTAGCAGAATCGTTCAAATCAAACATCAAAAAGAATATTTTTTTGAAATCACACCGCTGGGAGTTGTTATATCATGAACAAGAAATATCTTTTAAAAGATAAGAAGCGGAGATTAAATGGGTGGGTGTTTGGTGCAAAACACGATGAATACTTTTTCAGAAGCCCGATATTATCTAAATATAAATATTATGGCCATTTTCGACCACCATAGCAACTTAATCGCTGCAGCATTGGAATTAGAACTGTATTGTCCAGTAAAAGAACTCATGACAACAAAAGCAGTGAATACAACGCAATCGCAGTACATTGGAACCATGCAGACGCCAATATGATCCGCCCTTCATTGAAAGAGCCATTGAATTTAACTGACGGTCTGGATGTGGTGTTTAGGGAGGGGGTCTGGTATTTTCTAACCATTAAATATTTAGCTCATTTTCGCTTATTCCATTAGTCATTAACAAAATTATATCTTTGTTTGTTCGATTCTTTACGTCCCAGTCAACATTTTAAGTTATGTTTGGGTGGGTCTTCCTGGGTTTACCAGTACTCAGCAGGGATTAATATGTCTTGCTCAAGGAAATAACACAGTGCTGTCGGTGAGGCTCGAACCCGAAACCTTTTGATATCGAGGCAAGCAATCTACTGCTGAGCTACTGCGCTACCCCAAAAATTATTTCTTATATAATCATGTGTTATTATTAAACTTATAACCCATTTAGTCATATTTGGTTTATTCCTTATTGGCAGAAAATAGTGTATTAAATGCATTTGAATAAGGAATTGAAAGGTGAAAGAGATATAAGCTTAATTAAAATACTTGCTTTCCCTGTAGCAATGCAATTCATTGTTTACAGGTATGATGATTCTGTTAAAATATTTTTCCTAATATTGTGCTCCATGGGATTTGGAATTGACTGTGTTTTTTGCACGTCTATACTCTTACAGAGGGGGTACACCCAAAAGCATATGTTGTCACACGAGTCCCACTCATATTTACATCCGGTGTTACAACCTGCTAAGATTGTTTATATCGATGATAGTTATTGACCAAACACAATAGTAAGTACTGAATATTCCAGACCCCAAAATAGTATTTCACTTTGATTATCGGTATTTTTTCACTAGTTAACGTCATGGGATATTTAAGAAAAATGAGATAATTCAGCAAAACTAACCCCACATTCCTTTAAACATATGAACCCCCTTTACAGAAATCGTGGATCCACGCTGGAAGGGGAGAGGCTAAAATATTGCATTCCCTCTAGATTGTGAGCGTTCCCTTTTCACATGTTTGGCAAATATAATTTATATGTGACCTCTTTAGTAGTAAACTGAAAAATATAATGACTGAATTTTTGGAAGAAAAACGGTTTTCTTGTTTTCATGAATATTCTGTTTTTATCTCCTAAAATATGTTTAATGCTTTTTTGTTTTGTTTACGAGACAATGTTTTGTCAAGTATTAAATCCATAAAATAAGATACACATCTCGATAGGTTTATAGACCGTTACCGGACAGTCAGTCTGTCTGTGTGTCTGTCGGTATACAATTAGTATGGTTTCATTTGCACGTGGAAGACGAATTAAGCATTAAGTCGTCGACACTGAAGTGTTAACATTCTTTTTTGGAGACAATAGGATCTGATATATTGCAAAACGATGATCGTGACAAAAAGGGACCCAATGATTATTATCGAGATCAGACTGACATGTCTATGTTTTGATAATTACAATTAAGAACATTATGGATTTTACAAAATGGCATTTGTTGTTTTTCAGTGTGTGTGTGTGTGTGTGCGTGTGCGTGTGTGTTCAGATTCACTTTTGATATCGCTAACATATTCATTTAATTAGTGCCACAGTATTGACGGTACAAAACATCTTTAACTCACAACAAAAGTCGTCTGCTTTTCTCGTCTGCTGAAATATTTAAGAAGCCTCTATGGCAATCAGTGAGGACCCAGATCAGAATGTTTCTAGGAGAAGTCTGATCTGGGTCCACGTTGTTTGCTTCTATACTTAAATTCGTCAGTAATGTTAGGCAATTCTTTGCAACAGCGACATTTTCAGATGCATTTTTTTCTTGGCGCTTTAAGGGTGAATAATTATTTTCATCAAATTTCTGATTATATTGACGATATCAAATATGCATTTCTTTTTTTTAACAGTTAATTAACTAATCAATGATTATTTTTGCGATTTCCATTTTTTTATTAAAAAATGTGCATTTAATATTTTGCGGCCGAAGAAAAAAACGTGTCGTTTGGAATTGCCATGGATTCAGTGTCATGAGTTTCATGAATATTTGAGTGCTGTGAAAATTTCATGTGGTTTTATCGTCTGCAGTTTATTCGAAATTAGCGTTTAAAAAAAACTCTTTCGGGAATATCATGAATCAAAGTGTCAAACATTTTGTCGGGCCTTAAGGATTTTGTTCGGTGTTCTCAGGGGCGGAAATTCGGCCCCATTCCCAATGGAATGAAGGTGTCTTTTTCCCAGTTTTGAAAAAAATCCAAATCTTAAAAAAAATCTTTTTTGGATTTTTGGGATTTCCATTCAGTCAACACACACACAGAAGCTACGTGGTGACATTCTCCTTCATTTTAATGGCAATATTACGTGAAATATCTAATTTTTATTGACCAAAAATGGCATAAGTGTGCACTATAACAAATTTCTCAATTTAGGGGTTTGCCGCGCTCATTTCCCCAATCTGAAAGGCCCTAGGGCCCCTTCCCAAAATTGAAAAAAAAATCTCTGGGCCTGATTTGGCAAGGTTTTGACTAGCCAATATTGGATCGTTGTTTTAATTAATAAAGTATGTTTCTTAATAAATCATTGGATCAATTTAAGTAACTTACAAGCTATCACTTGATATATGAACTTAGGGAAAAACTGCTCTTTATGTTGTCTACAACCGTTCACACCTTTGTCACAATATTAAAGCAATGTCTGGGCTCGGGAGAGTTAACATGGCGACAAGACAATATGTGTCGTACTGCGAGAAAATATACCTTCAGACAGGGTTCACATTTGTTTTATAGACTTAAGCTAAAACGGTCATGCTCCCCCCTCCCCCTAGGGAATTTCGCAGACATATCCTATCTTGAAGAAAATTTCAAGCCGCATCTTTCAAGAGATGTTTGCACTTTTACTCCCTGTTTTGAGAGTCGATAAGTATTTAACACCCTGGTTTGAGAGAAAATAATTATTTTACTCCCGGTTTTGATATTTAATTACAATTTTACTCCCATGTTTTGAGATTCAATGAGTAATTTACTACCTGTTTTGAGACAATGGGTATTCAACTCTCTGTTTTGGAATTAAATGAGTTTTCAAATCTCTGTTTGGAGATTCAATGAGTATTCAAATCTGTTTGGAGATTCAATGAGTATTCAAATCTCTGTTTGGAGATTCAATGAGTATTTTCTCCCTGTTTTGAGAGTCAACAGTGTTCTACTCCAGTTATCAGTCCTTAGACTCAATGAGTGGTGTACTTCCCGCTTCGAGATTCAGAGAGTACTCTTACTCTGTTTTGAGACTCATTGAGTATCTATTCCCTATTTTGATAACAGTATTCTGCTCACTGTTTTGAGCCTCATAAAGTACTTTTACATGCTGTTTTGAGATTTGATGGGTATTTACTCCCTTTTTAAGATTCAATGAGTATTCTACTCTCTGTATTGAGATTTAATGAATGTTCTACTCTCTATTTTAAATTCAGCGAGTATTCAACTATGTTTTGATATTTATTAATTATTTTACTCCGAATTTTTAGATAACATGAGTATTCAACTCCCTGTTTTGAGATTTAATGAGTATTTTAATCTCTTTTTGAGATTCATTATATATTCAACTCCGTTTTGCGATTATTGAGTATTCAATCCCTATTTTGAGATTCCATGAGTATTTACATCCTGTTTTTGAGATTCAATGGGTATTTTACTCCCTGTTTCGATATTTAACGAGTATTTTACTCCTGTTTTGAGATTAAACTCCATTTTGAGATTCAATGAGTTTTCAACTCCCTGTTTTGATATCCAATGAGTATTTTACCACCTGGTTTGGGATTCAATCAACATTCAACTCACTGTTTTGTGATTATTCAGTATTTACTCCCTGTTTTGAGATTCCATGAGTATTTACATTCTGTTTTGAGATTCAATAGATATTTTATGCCCTGTTCTGAGATTCAATATATATTCAACTCCGTTTTGCGATTATTGAGTATTTAATCCCTGTTTAAATGCTCCATGAGTATTTACATCCTGTTTGAAATTAAATGAGTATTTTACTCCCGGTTTTGAGATCCAATCAATATTCAGCCACCTGGTTTGCGGTTATTCAGTATTTACTCCCTGTTTTGACATTACATGAGTATTTACATTCTGTTTTGAGATTCAAAAGATATTTTACTCCCTGTTTTGAGATTCAATATATATTCAAATCCGTTTTGCGATTATTGGGTATTTACTACCGGTTTTGATATTCCATGAGTATTTACATCCTGTTTTGAGATTCAATGGGTTTTTACTCCCTGTTTTGAGATACAACGAGTATTTTACTCCTGTTTTGAGATTTAATGAGTATTTTACTCCCTGTTTTGAGTTTCAATGGATATTCAATTCCCTGTTTTTTTTATTATTGAGTATGTACTACCTGTCACTGAGATTCCATGAATATTTACATCCTGTTTTGCGATTCAATAGATATTTTACTCCCTGTTTTGAGATTTAACGAGTATTCAACTCCCTGTTTCGAGATTCAATGAGGAATTATTTAACTCACTGTTTTGTAATTATTGTGTATTTCACTGCCTGTTTTGAGATTCAATGAGTATTTTACTGCCTGTTTTGAGATTCAATCAATATTCAATTGTTCAACTCCCTGTTTTGCTATTATTGAGTTTTTCACTCCCTGTTTTTGAGAGTCAAACAGTATTTTACTCGCTGTTTTGAGATTCATAGAATATTCACATACTTGTTTTGCAATTATTTAGTATTTACTCCCTGTTTTGAGATTTAACAAGTATTCAACTCCCTGTTTTGAGATTCAATGAGTATTTTACTCCCTGTTTTGAGATTCAAGGCATATTCAACTCCCTGTTTTGCTATTATTATTGAGTATGTACTCCACGTCACTGAGATTCCATGAGTATTTACATCCTGTTTTGCGATTCAATAGATAATTTTACTCCCTGTTTTGAGATTTAACGAGTATTCAACTCCCTGTTTTGAGATTCAATGAAGAATTATTCAACTCCCTGTTTTGTAATTATTGCGTATTTCACTGCCTGTTTTGAGATTCAATGAGTATTTTACCACCTGTTTTGAGATTTAATCAATATTCAACTCCCTGTTTTGCAATTATTGAGAATTGGATTATTATTGGAGCAGTCTGATCTGGGCCCATATTGTTTGCCTCTATACTTACATTAGTTAATAATGTTAGCAAATACATGTATACACAGCAGATGACACAAGCATACAATATTTTCAGATGCATTTTTGCGGGCCCTTTAAGGGTCAGCTTCTTTTTATCTTGTGACTATAGATACATTCTCATAGCTTCAAAGGCTAGATGGAATCAAAAGTACAACCACCATGAAATGGCATTCTTTAACATTTTATTTCATAAATACAAAGAAAGATGTCAGTCGCTGAATTTCAGAATATTGGCACAAAAACGTGCCTTTATCAATGAACTGAACAATACAATGCAAAATGGGCATTATCATCTATAAGTAAGATTTTACATAGTAATGTTGATGTTCTCCTAAAATTCCGAACACTAATTGCCTGTCAAAAAATGCCTAGACAAACAAAATTCCCGTCCTGATAGCAAACTTTTTTTTGAAGAACAGAAAAAGAAGTGTTCAAAATTTTAGAACAATTACCGTGATCAAAAGATGAAGATCAAAAACTCATTAGGCTAAAATAAAAAATAAGTGTGTTTCAGGTAATGGGGTAACATTTCTTTTTCTGGAAAAAAAATAATTTTATGCATTTTGAAAGGCAAAATGCCTTTCAAAATGTATAGAATTATATTTTTTCCAGAAAACCTGAAAAAAATTCTTGGTTTCAACAGTAAATTTATGAAGGGTTGGGTTACCATAAACACACAAATTTTCTTATTTGGCCTTATCTTCATGGATCATATATTAAATATTCAATATAGGGTCCATGTTACAGTTAAATTCCTGGAGCTAGTGTACCCAATCCAGTATGGGATGTTCCCATTTCATCGACTCCCATTTCAGCAACTCCCAGTTTGCCTACTCCCTTTTTGCCGACTGAAATTTTACACCATTCCCGTCTCACCTACTACAGTAAAACCTGTGTCAACCAAGTGTCGTACTTTGCTCTTTTACTAAATGGTATGGCGACGGCACATTCAGTGTTGCACTCCAATGGTTTTCGACGAAAAGTCATGGAAGCTAAATCAATAACCAGTCTTGTTGTTTATATGGGAAATGGGAGTTGGCAAAATGGGAGAGGGCGAAATGGGACGTATCATAGTAGAAATGGGGAAAATGCGAAATGGAAGTTGGCAAAATGGAACCAAATCTTCAATATACAAGGAGTCACATTAACAGGGTCTGTCTAATATCTACATGTACAGTAAAACCTGTGTGAAACGGCCACTCTTTAAAAAGACCGAAAATTGGTTTTCAAGACCAATTATGGCTTAATGCAGGTCAAAAGTATTGCAGAATGCTCCCCTTGGAGCATTCTGCAATACTTTTGACCTTCATTAAGCTCCCATTTTGTTTTGTCTATTTTAGAGTGGCAGTTTTACACAGGTTTTACTGTATGTAACATCATGCTGCTTATGTGCACTTTGTAATTTGCCAACGTTTAATAGTTAAACCTGAGGTCAGAAGAGTATTTTGATTGGTTTGTAATTAATTTTTACAAAATACAAATGAAAACACAAAATTTTGTATAAAAATCATTTAAAAAGACACATAAAGAAAGCAATAGAACAGGTTGGCAAAGATATTCAAAATTTCTCGACAAGATTTGTATTTTTGGTGTGGAAGGACCCATAACTGATCAATGAAAAATTGGTAGTGTTAATGAAGTATGGGATTTACCCCTAAGTATTCAGACATCTGAACTCTTTAACTTTGCATGTTGGGTAATTTCCCGGTGCTCGGACATTTCGGCCATGGACATTTCGGCCACATATCTCCGGCCCGGACATTTCGGCCACGAAAAATGCCAAAGGTAGACTTTTTGGCCATAACCATAATTTTGGGGGTCTGGAATGTGTGCATGCATAAATTTATGTGTGATGCATTTCTTTATCTTTTGAAATCAGGTATGCGTGTGAATACTTACAAAACAATTGACGAATGTTTACTACTTTTATACTGAGCCTGAGCCTGGATTTATTTACCTTTTTTTCTTCAAAACACTGCAGATCCAGATCAGCCAGCTTCCTAGCTGATCAGGACCCGCACTGTTTTCATCTCTGCTTGTAAATACATGCATTTTATTAACAGATAAAAATGTGGGAGAAATATAGTACATAAGATTATTCATACGATTATTTGTTAAACCTAAGAAATGTCCGCGGCCGAAATGTCCTACATTCAATTTCCAATGCTTTTGTGGTCATCTGCTGACATTTTTCAAAAAAATTCTTTCAAGAACTGTTACATTATCAGAGTGTCAAATGGTTCGTCGGTCCCATTCTGGGTCCAAACTGTTAGCAATGTTTATCAGCAGACAACAAAAATTGTCGCAAACAAGGAGAGTTAAATTAAACAAGTCCTAAAACTTGAGCATGTGCATTCTAATGATGTCTAAAATGCTGTGATGGAAAAACAAACAGTGTAGACCCAGATCAGACTGCTCCTTCAGGAGCAGTCTGATCTGGGTCTGCACTGTTTGTTCAAGTCTGACTGTCTGAATCATTAGAGTTAATATGGAAATATTATTTTTGAAACCTTGATGGTGTATAAAATTAAACTCTAGAATAAATTAAAAACAAGAACATTATTTATACAATCAACAGAATGCAAAACATTTTATTTACTCATTTACAAAGTTCACTAACTCTTTACCTACCATAAACACCCTAATTGACAGCCATGATCAAACAGTGTAAACCAGGAATGGACAGCTTATGAAGGCACAATCTGATCAGGGTCTACATTCTTTGCCATTTTACACACCTGTTCATGATTGTAGTCAAAATGAATAGGCTCAAATTTTATGATACTTATGGATAAAAACCCACAACAATACATTTTTTCTGTCAGATAGGAAATATGGAAGATAATTCATAAATAAGTCCGCTAATCTCAATGGAATCAAATTAATTTCGACTAAGCAGGTCCATTGAGTTATTGAGATTCAACTGCTGTTTACATATATGTATCACTTGGCTAATTAAAGTGTTAATTTCTTTCACTAGGATTTCAATTCACTCATTTAAATTCAATGTTTTAGTTTAAAGATTTAACCTTTGAATTAAAATGCTTTTGAGAAACAAATAAATTTAATTGAAACCTGACCTTTAAAACAAACAAATTTAATTGTCTCTTAACCCATATAAGCCTAGAGTTCTTTTTGTGGGACATAGGCAAACAGTGAAGACCCAGATCAAATGCCACATTATGCGGCATCTGATCAGGGTCTCCACTACTTGCTTACAGAAAATTCTATTATAATTTGAATAAAAATGAAAAATACTACCCAGCGACCCTTAAAAATGGAATCGTCCAATTAATAAGCATTCAGCTTATATGGGATAATTGAAAACCCTGATTAAAGAAATTATCACTATAAGCCTGGTGATAATGCATGAAAGTTAAACAAGAAAAACTATAACATGTGTTACATGTTATAAACGGCGTTGTTGAAAGGTTCTTATGAGTAATAATAGATGAAGGATAATTATGAAGTTTTTTTTCGAAATGAGATATACATTATAGCGGTTTTGAAATGAGTCATTAAATGCTTGACGTTTCGCTAATAAACCATCCAATCAGACGGTGATGGGGAAGCAAGCTTTTGTGAATACTTGTTATCATCAGTCTTTTATGAAAACCAATACTTGTCCGCGGGGAAAGAAAAAGTTAGACTGCATTACGTCCCTTGTTATACAGTATTTTAAAAAAGAACAAGAAAAACTATGACTTCTCAAGTCGAAAGAATAATATCCCATGCATTTTCCTCCTTTTGATGGAAAGAAACCCAACCCCAGCCATGAGTTTGCGGGTGATAGGAAAAATCTACTAGCGTGCCAGTAGCAAAATAAAGAAAGATGATGATTGCTTCCGCGTTTGACACAACATCGAAACAAACCTCAGCAATCGAATGACCTATTTTCCGCGTTTTGCCTTTAATATTTCTTAGGTTATTTTCTTTGCTTATTCATATTTTCTGCGTGTATGCCCGTTGTACGTTCTGTTTGTTTGTTTAACTTTTTTTTTCTTGCTCCTTTTTTCTAATAAAATGAAAAGTTTGTTTCTGTTTTAACGTGGCACTGTTTTATCGCACACTGCTAAATATAGAATGAATGACGTCACAATGATTTACAGAATAGTCCTTTAAATACTTATAATTTAATATACTTATTTAAGAATTTCGTATCTATAGTAATGAATTATCAATAAGTTCGCCCCAGAAAACCGCTGATAACACATAATTGGAAATATTTTCTTGGTAGAAATATTAATTACAATTCTAAGTTATTCTAAGTTAGACCATTAGACCTGCTGGCGAGTGTGAAAAATAGGTATAGTCCGTGGGTATAACAGGGGTTGAACATCCGACATTTACACTGAAAAGACACCCGATTTTAAACGTTTTAAATACTCTTTTAATAAGAGAAGTCTACGTTTGTTTTTACTTTACCCTTGGAAAAACGAAAAATTTAATCAAAACATTATTCATTGAACAATAACTTTGATCACACCCCTCTTCGGAATAGTCCATTTCAAAACCAATTACAATTATAGGCTAAGTAACCACTGTTTCATAAATGAACTAATATTAGTTACTTATGCATTAATAAGTAACGCCGTAGAAAAAAGGGAAACAAATAAGTTTAATTTCATGAGCTTATTAAAATCCTAATCTTTGAATTACAATTTATTCTGTTTTCTCTTTTTCGTATGATTTGAATAAAAAAAAATTTGAGAAACAAATAAATTTAATTGAATTAATTGAAATCCTGATTAAAGAAATTTATGACACTTCAATAAGACTGGTGATAGTGCATGAAAGGTATTTCTCTTCTGTGGCTGTTCAACAATCAATTCAAGACATATTTGCTAATTTTTTTCCTAAGCTGACGGTTAGTATTCCTTTCAGGACCTATTTGCTAACATCTTATCTACTATAAATTAAGTATACTATGATTTTTTACAGATGAGAATACATGTAATGTTGGAATGAAATGAAAAGAAAAGAGAAAAAAGATGGAATGGATCACAGATATCCGGGATAATTCATAGAAATGGCATTGGATCAAAGGTTTGAGGAATGTATATAAACCATGCAGAAAGAAGACATATGAGAAAAAATGTGGCAAAATATGCATACAGGCAAAACTAATGTGAGCCTATTCATGAGATTTTAGTTTTGTTTGTTTGATTTGATTCTTTACGTCCCATCAACAATCTTTCAGTTAAACAGGGACTGGTCTTCCTGGGTTGAACCAGTACTAAGCTAGGATAAATGTGTCTTGCTCAAGGACCACAGCGCAGTGATGCAGGTGAGGCTCGAACCCATGGCCTCTGAGATTTTAGTACTTACTGGTACCACACAGGTGAGCAGGGATGGGTCAGACGAGCATATGCAGGGTCAGGCTAAAATTTGGGTCTGTAGACCCACTAAATAGCGGTGCATGCACGCATGTTGGAAGAATGACTTTAACCCTTTACCTCACAGAGACACCTTTTAATGTTTGTTTGATTCTTTATGTCCCATAAACAATCTTTCAGTTATGTTGGGAAGGGCTTCCTGGGTTGAACCAGTACTAAGCTAGGATTAATGTGTCTTGCTCAATGACACAACAAAGTGACACCGTGGAGGCTCGAACCTGAGGAGTCTCATCCTCGAGTCAAGCACTCTACCACTGAGCTCCCAGACACCTTTGAATGGTTTTGCCAACAGAGCAGACCCAGATCAGGCAGCTCTTGTAAGAGCTGCCTGATCAGGGTCTACTCTGTTTGCTTATGGAAATATGATATTATTTCTGATCACTCTAGTGGACCTGACAAGTAATTTCTTTGTTCTATGTACCAACATAACAGTTTATTTATACATGTATTATTATTCATAGTGGGTGGAGCCTAGCATGAATATTCATGAAGGGAAGGGTTAAGTGTAATGTGATTAGTACCAGTCTCATGAACTGGCTCATATTCTTTTTGTTGCACTTTACAATTATTAGACACATGTACAAGGTATCAAGATGGGTAGATATACTCCCTGCCCCCCCCCACAACCTCTTCACCCCCCCCCCCCCACACACACACTTTTTAAAAGGTGGTTGTACTTTCCTTCCATCATTCTGGAACACTTTTTATCACATGCCGTCCCGTCTGGAAGTGATATAAGGCTTTGCAAAAAAATTGATAAACCACTAGTGGTTTACGGATTTTCGGGAAATGTTATGAAATAACGATTTTAACGTCACGCATATGGCAAAATACTATCGCTTTTTCTTGCCTTCAGAATAATTTTAATGTCATATGATAAAATCTAACATTCCTGCTCCTGTATTATAGAATTTATTAAACTCGTTGGGAAAAAGAGATAAAATGGTCAGCAAGCCTCACATTTTATCTCTTTTCCTCAACTCGTTTAATAAATTCAATAGAACATGAGCACTCATATAATTAAGATCCTCTATATAGTGAATAGCTAGGTTGTCAATACAGCCCCTCCAGCATTTTTTTTAACCAGTCATTTTGATGATTTTGCTTGAACTGTTTGATTTGATTCTTTTCATCCCATCAACAATCTATCAGCTATAAAGGGACGTGTCTTCCTAAATTTAACCAGTACTAAGCTAGGATTAATGTTCTTGTTCAAGGACACAACTCAGTGACGGCGGTGAGGCTCGAGCCCGGGGCCCCTTGGTCTTGAGTCAAGCACTCTACCACTGAGCCACTGCACTCCCCAGTCAGTTTGGTTATTTGCACATGTTTGTTACAGGATCTATAGATGTGCATGTGGTTGTGGAATATTCTTTTGATTTTTTTTTTTTTTTTTTACAGCTTTGTAAACTTTGACTTTTCCATGGCAAAAACTAATACCAAAGTGTATTGACAGTGGGTGCCTTGTTATTACAGGTTTTCGCAAATTATTTTGTTACACATGCATTGTAAAGGATTAAAAGTCTAACACATTTGTGCAGGCTAGCCTGTGCCTTTACTGCTCCAAAAGTGTGATATGTATCAAAACAGCTGGCTCAAATATTTCAAAATTCTAAAACTTTTAGACAATAGTCAAATGGAATGGTATAAAGTCTGATATATATCAGTGGAATGGATATATGGTAAATGTTCTAAAATTTCCAACACTAGTAGCCTGCCAAAAAGGTCTAGACAAACATGACAGACCCAGATCAGACTACTTCTTCAGAAGCAGTCTCATCAGGGTCTTCCCTATTTGCTATTCTGACAAGCAATTTGTGAACTCCAGCCCTGAAAACCGATATTTTATTTGAAAACAGGAAGTTAAAAAAAAAATGTTCGAAATTTTAGAACATGTACCGTAACAAAACATGGAATGGATTGCCATGGAAGAAATTGGTATTAAATAACAGAAGAAAGGCTCTTCAATTATAATGAACAAATTACATTTGGAATGATCATTTTAATACCTGTATAATATTGGAATGGAAGAAATTTATCTGGCCTCGAGGCTATAAAACTTTTTTCATGCTCAACTCAACTGAGCATGAAATTTCAAATGTTCATAAACACGAAAATACCGCCAAATAAAGATGTTTCTTGCTTTAAGTCTCTCAGGTGTTGTATTTATCATGCTAATAAATGTTAACATGCCAACAATTGTTGGCATTTTAACTTTTATGAGAAGGATAAATTTTGCGCTCAGCTGAGTGGATTACGAAAAAAGTTTTATAACCTCAGGGCCTGGTAAGATGTGCATAAATAATAATTTCCATATTTACCCTAAATACTCAGATTGATAGCACTATGCAAAAAGTGTGAACCCAGATCAGATTGCTCCTTCAGGAGCAATCTGATCTGGGTTAACACTATTTGCCATGAAATTGCTACCGTGACTCATCTCTTTAGGTAGTAATGTGGACCTGCTTGAATTTTACATTGAGCATTATGAGGAGTTAAGGGCTCTGAATATTGTGGCTTCATATGACAAAGTTACAAAATACATTTTAGTTGATAAAGCTGAGAAACTCCAAATGCTGTTCAGTCAGTAGCTTAACAGTCATAGAATTTTCAAGCGACTTGCAAAGGCTCTGATCAGACTGTGCGTATGCGCAGGCTGATCTAAGGTTTTGCTGGTTGCACATATAACATTGTTGGAAATCCCATGTCATGGCTCATTTTATTTGATATCATGAAATGAAATTTTAATACTAGTATTATTTTCAGAGATAACAGATACCCCCTCCCCACTGTAAATGCTCAAATTTGATCTATTTAGCTCAACTGTGACCTTGAAAATTGAAACAAAGAAACGGAAGCAACCATAATTGTATGTGACACATCGTTTTGACCTGATACACATTCCTATAAAGTTCCACGAAGATATATATAACGATTACTGAATTATGGTGTGTACAAATTGTTTTTTTTACAAAATTCAAAGGGGCATAACTCAGAGACTAAGAAAGGGGGAGCAATCATGCTTGTGTGGGACACATTTTCTTGACCTAATATACATTTCCATAAAATATCATGAAGATATCTTGAAGATTGTTTATGGACGGACAGCACATGCCATAATACCACCGTTTTTTGTGTTTTTTTCAAAACGGGCCTAATAAAAAGGAAATTATCAACTCTTAAAATTTTGAAAAAGGTCACAAAAGTACAATACATGAAAAAATGATTTGTGTACATTGATTGTCTATCATATAATTTGTTGTAAAAGATGACTGTTCCAATATATGAGTAATCCTGATCTAAATGCTTCAAAAATTGTTAAATGCAAACACCCTATGAAAACAAATTCTTGTAAAAATATAGCAAGAAGTGAGCAAAGCTCACATACCCCCGGCGGTAGCCATCAGAGGTTGTAACACTTTCAGAGAAAAGACAAAATTGTGAAAGATTTCATAATCCTAAATCAAGTAGTTTCTGAGAAAACTTTGATGAAAAATGTCCATATGTGTTATATAAGAAGGAAAATTTGAAAACTTGAAAAAAGAAGGCAAAATGAGGATAAGCACCTTAATTTTAATTTACACAATACACTTTGCCTACCTGAAAGTGTACACAAAATTTCATAATCCTAAATCAAGTAGTTGCTGAGAAAACTCTGACAAAAAACGTCCATATGTGTTATATAGGAGTGACAGAAGGAAAAGTTGAAAAAGAAGGCAAAATGAGCTTTAGCATCTTCACTTTCATTTACACAGTACACTTAGACTACCTGAAGGTGTGCACTAAATTTTAAAACACTGGCTCCAATAGGAGCCGAGAGATTTGCAGCAGAAATTTCCATTGGAGAGAAAGAAAAATGAATAAATAAAGGGACTGATAAGCAATATGTGGCTGTTCTTTTGTTACACAATACAACTAATCAATATCAAGCTTTGTACCAAATTTCAGAATCCTAAATCAAGCAGTTGCTGCGAAATCTTTGACAGAAAAAAATGTCTATATGTGTTATATAAGAGTGAAAGAAGGAAAAAATTGAAAAAGAAGGCAAATTGAGGATTAGCATCTTAATTTCCTATTACACAGTACACTTAGCCTTCCTGAAGGTGTACAAAAAATTTGAAAACACTGGCTCCAATAGGAGCTGAGAAATGTGTGACAGAAATTTCCATTGGAGAGAAAGAAAAATGAACAAATTAAGGGACTGATAAGCAATATGTGGCTGTTCTTTTGTTACACAATACGACTAATCAATATCAAGCTTTGTACCAAATTTCAGAATCCTAACTCAAGTGGTTGTTGAGAAATCTTTGACAGAAAAATGTCCATATGTAAATTATATAAGAGAGAAAGAAGGAAAAAATGAAAATTTGAAAAAAGAAGGCAAAATTATTATAAGCATCTAAATTTCCATTTACAAAGTACACTTTGCCTACCTGAAGGTGTACACAAAATTTGAAAACACTGGCTCCAATAGGAGCTGAGAAATCTGTGACAGAAATTTCCATTGGAGAGAAAGAAAAATGAATAAATAAAAGGACTGATAAGCAATATGTGGTTGTTCTTTTGTTACACAATACAACTCATCACTATCAAGCTTTGTACCAATATTCAGAATCCTAACTCAAGTGGTTGCTGAGAAATCTTTGACAGAAAAAAATGTCTATATGTATTATATAAGAGTGAAAGAAGGAAAAAATGAAAAATTGAAAAAAGAAGGCAAAATGAAGATTAGCATCTTAATTTCCAATTACACAGTACACTTAGCCTTCCTGAAGGTGTGCACTAAATTTGAAAACACTGGCTCCAATAGGAGCTGAGAAATCTGTGACAGAAATATCCATTGGAGAGAAAGAAAAATGAACAAATAAAGGGACTGATAAGCAATATGTGGCTGTTCTTTTGTTACACAATACAACTCATCACTATCAAGCTTTGTACCAAATTTCAGAATCCTAACCCAAGTAGTTGCTGAGAAATCTTTGACGGAAAAAAAAGTTTACAGACAGACAGACAGACAGACAGACAAACAAACAGACAAACAAACATAATTACAGAAAAGGCAAAAAACTATATACCCCCTATATACTTCGTACCGGGGGTATAAAAAATCACTCAACATTCATATTGCAAATTTAGTTGTCAAAAGGGACAAAATTAATGAGTTAAATGCACAAAGTACCCTACTCCACTTAAAACTGACAATGTTGCAAAACATAACTAGGAAATCAAACTCACCAATGAAATAAATGCTTGTTAGATAAAAAAAAAAAAGGGTAAACGAATCTGTTTGATTTTAAGGCAATTGCAATTGAGTTCATGAATTAAAAGTGAACACTAGAAGGAGAATTCTAAATAAGTTGAAGCTTAAATTACAGTAAAACCTGTGTAAAATGGCCACTAAAAAAACGACAAAATAAAGATTTTAATGACAAATGGTAGCTTAATGAAGGTCCAAAGTAGTGCAGAATGCTCCAATACTTTTGACCTGCATTAAGCAATAATTGGTCTTGAAAACCAATTTTCGGTCTTTTTAAGAGTGGCCTTCTTACACAGGTTTTACTGTACTAAATACAAATTATTGCTACTATATGTCTTTCCATTTTTCCCTATAACACTTTCCTAGATTTATTCAGCAGACTCTTTGGCATAATTTATTTTTAACATTAACTTTTTCAAAACAATCCTTAAAAGTATTATACCATGAGACTGTCAAACAGTCTGGATCCAGAACTGGCCGTACATAATGTTGGGCTTTATCTGGGCCCGATCTGTTTGCAAAGGCTATCAGCAGGTGACAAAAGTGGTCACTAACAGGGACAATTAATAGTAAAAAGTAAGAAAAACTTTTTTTCAATGAAAATGATACTATGAAATTATACTATTTCAAAACCAGTAAATAATTATTCAGTTCTATTTATTCACTTGCTTCAGTACATCACAGCTGTAAACATGCATTAAAACTACCAATTATTCATGATTCGACCATATAGTGAGAAAACCTGTTTTTGTTGTAGTACAGTTATGTACAGTGCAGTCTCTTTATAAAGCTATGCTTGGGATCCAAAGAAATGGAACCTGTTATAAATGAATTGTGTTATGCCCAGGTCACACATTCACGGACTGCACGCCGGATCAGCCATGGATGTACATTCGTGGCAATCCGTATTTGTCCGTAGCTTTCTGTATTGCATCTGTAATCGTATGTAGTAGTACTTAATCATACGTTTATAGTGCATCCATATCAGACTACTGAAATTGGCGCTGCAAGAGTCATCCGTGAGATTTAATCCGTAGTAGAACCGGCAAGGTGATGCATGAATGTGTTACCTGGGCATCAGAAAGGGTTTTACAAAGGAATTATAGGAAAATTTACAAAGGAATTATAGGAAAATCTCATTTTCCTTTAATTCCTTGTAAAATTCTATGGTAAAACAATTTGGGAGCTTTTATATCCGAATCTGTGTTATCATGAGGTATTTATAAAGGGACTGCGCTATAATTGTTCAGATCTACTTTAACACTTGCATCAGTACATCACTGTTCAGGATTAATCCTGAAAACTTTCACCCATGTACCTAGTCATTCTTTATATATTCATACCCATTTACCTAGTGAGGCTTCAGGTCTAATATTTGGTGTGATTACTATCTAAGTGACAGTGAATGGGATTGGTGCAGTCTGATTAGAACCTTTGTTGTTCACATACATGTATTGCATGCATGCGTGGATCCAGAAAGTTTTTTCAGAGGGGGTCCAACTTTGCCAACTACCACTAACAGCAGGCCATCATCAGCCAGCCAGGAAAACCTTTGGCTGGCGTGCCAATGATGGCCCAACATTGAGTGCTGGCTTAGTCGCTTTTTTATTTTTCAGGGAATCCGAGGAAACCCTATTTTTGTGTTTTTTCAGGGGGGTCCGGCCCGCTTCCTCCCCCCCCCCCCCCCCCCTGGATCTGCGCATGGCATAAACAGGATTTCTCATGACTTTGTTCCTATGTTCAATATTGGAGTATGTTGGTATACAATGACTAATATCTAGGCTTTGGAAGAACTTGTAGGCCAATCTTGGCACCTTGAGGAGTCTAGTTAACTCTTTGTCTACTGGGTCATAATTCTGCATGTTTTTTTGTTGTTTGCTGTTTGTTTTTTTTTTTTTCAAAATATTTTTTTTTTTTCGAAAAATTATTTCGAGAACACTATCAGAGTGTCAAACAGTTTGGATCCAGATCAGGGCCGCCAGAATGTCGGCCCTGATCTAGATCCAAATTGTTTGCAAAGGTTAGACGACAAAAGTCTCCACTAGCAAGCAAAGAGTTAATATCTAGACTTTGAAGAACTTGTAAGTTGATTCGCATTTAAATCTTGGCACCTCGTGGAGTCTAGTCAATTTCATTCTTGGTGTAAGCACCATAGCACTGTTAGTATTCAATTAAAAGTGTTTCCAACTTGACATATAGTACTATCAGGAGTCTAATAAACCTTGTTTGGCAAGTCTGTCTTTCTGCAAAGGAAAAAAGAACCATAAAATAGAACAACAATAGTTACTATTGCAGCAAAACCAATCATGAAAACAGCACAACATCATTCTTTCACAACTGTATGGGCCAGCACACGATATTTTGGTACTTACTGCATACAGGCATTTAATCCATGCTTACCAATTTAGTCTGTCTGGCTGCATCCATACTTGTGCATGTGAGGCCAAGAAAAAAATAGGTTTGTGATTCAGGTTACTCAACCTACCCTAATTTTTTACCCCCTCCCTAAATTTTTTCTCCAAATTCTGAATTATGTTCTGCTATTCTCTTCCAACTTCAGAATTTGGAGAAAAAAAATACATATCAAAATGACCATCTGATCTTATCAGAGGAAAAAGATTATTTGATTTTTTTTTCTTTGGCAGTTTTTTTTAAAATTCATATCTGTATGTGTTGAGCCAGTCAACAATTTTTTTAAGACATGTTGGGATGATTTCCTGTCTTCCTGGGTTGAATCAGTACTAAGGCCAGAATTTTTTTATTAGTTGATTTACAGGAAAAAAATTCAGATTTAGGGTTGTGGGGACGGAAAGAAAAAAAAAGCTCTGAAAAAAAACAGCCAACTTAGCTTTTCTTTTTTTCTCCAGAACAAACAGTAAAACTAGTTTAGTAAACCAACAGTCTGTATTAAATCTTTAAATATTTCATAATTTTCCAAAAAATCTGCATAGGACAATCACTTTTAATATAGCTGTGTCACTCTCAAAAAAACACAGACAGAACCTCAAAAATATATTATTATTTTCAACAAAACAAATAATACATGTATTTAGATTCGGTGGATAAAATAAAAAAAATAAAAAATTATAATTTTTTTTTCTACTTTCCGGAAAATTACAGTAGGATGGTTTGTGAATAAACCAATAAAAAAATTCTTGCCATAGCAGTGGATAAATGTGTCTTGCTCAAGGGTCGACACAGCAGTGACTAGAAAAATACTCTATCGAAAGAAGTGCAGTAGAAGTTAGTGAGTGACATAAAGTAACATTATAATGCACTTATGATTGTCTGAGATGATGCTTTACTGCCCAGTCAACAATTTTTCAGTCATACCAGGATAAATTGTCTTCCTAAAGTACACAAGACAGTTGTTACGATGCAGAATGGCTGGAATAACAGAATCAGCGATGGTTGCGTATACGCACAAATACGCAGAGGTTTAGGTATGCACCTGGTCACCTATTCGAACCATGATACGGTACTCTTTCTATTGATAGTCCCAATAAAAGGTCGGTTTGTCTGAGATGGAATTCATTGTGTCTATATTTATCAACGCTTGCACGATTTCCTTACTCTTCTTGAATATCTCGGAAATCTTGTGCGTTTTTCAATATATAAAGGATGGAATTTCCCATTCTTGTTAGGGGACATTTTAAACATACCGTTGAAAGGTTCGATATAGAGACGCTATTCATTATTATAAAAGGTACGTGAAGTTATATATATTGTTACTGTGTTGAAATTGTACATGACAGGGCGATGGGGATTCGTGTAATTGCATTGAATCGCGATGTCTCTAGCATGTCACATTGTATTGAAATAATAAGTCACTCGTTTTCTATTTTGTCGTCTGTTGAATCGGCCAGCATTCCGTGTATGAGTTCTTTCGGGTGTTATCAATAACGTCCCGTTTTTTCGGTGAAAATGGCGATTGTTACGCACTTGCGTATGAAGCTACGCACATGCGTATTGCCTAAAAATCTGCTGGGACCATTCTTGCGGCTATAGTAAAAGCTGTCCGGATGGACTCGTCGGGTTATTTCGGACAAAAGTAGTCACAGGCCATGTCGGGCCTGCACCTAAAACTATAATGGTATGCTGAAAGATTTACCAGGGACCGATAGGTGAAAAACAATTTTAGCAGCTAGATTTTAAATTGTTGTGATTTTATATGGCGTTGTTGGAAAGACGATTTAACTGCCAGTGATAATCGACTTTCTGTAGCGACCTGTATGTGTCACCTCGAGTTATATCTGACGCATATAAGAATAAGGGTTAGGTGCATACACTACAACACACTTACATAAATAAGGTGATAGCTGACATGTATGTTTAGAGATTAGGTAGGTGTAATGTTACACCAAAGTAAATGTAAAATATTTTTTGTTACACCAAAGTAAATGTAAAATATTTTCGTTACACCAAAGTAAATGTAAAATATTTTGTGTTACACCAAAATAAATGTAAGAAAGCATTGTACGGTTTTACACACATAAAACAGCAGAATGTAATCTCTCGATATTGATGTAAATATTTTTTGCCGAGAGGTCATAATTAGTTGTTTACAACTGATACGTTATACATGTACGAAATTAGTGCGTGGGCAGCGTGATGTCCGACGTAAACGTCCAAACGTTTAGTCGGCACCACACTGTTCAACCTTTTTCCTGGAATTTTAAGAGAATTGGTATCAGTATTTGTAAACCTCGAAACTATCTAGATAACGTGACCTTGAAGGTAAAAAGGGCCACGGGATCTTGATGTTTCGGCTGCGATAGCGTCTCAACCAGGGTGACGTTACGACAGTGTATAGAAAAGTTTGTTACGTATGGGTTTGTTCGTTTGGCATAAGAGGTATTGTTTAGCGCTGACATAGGCCAGTCACTAAAAATACTTCTCTATTATATAATTTTAAGTGTGGATATTTAGAAGAGCCGATCCATCCTAACCGCATGGGAGCCGTTAGCCATACACCCACAGGTGAGGGCTAATCGCGCGTTTATAGGGTTAGGATGTAATTTAAAAGAGTAAGACCACTGAAATTATTTCTATTTTTGTGAACTTCGAACGAACAACCCCATTATTGACACAAAAGAGTGATTCTGAGATTCTAAATATAGATTGTTTTTTGCAGAATCGTCTCTTGTGTCCCCTCCTACGTTGGAGGCTGAATGTTGGTGAGCCGTATGATTATAACCTGAGGGCACATATATGCTGTCCCCCTCAGGCCACGACCAACTTAGATCAAGGCCCAATCGTTACCACGTAGCACAATCGAATGGGAAGCCAACCGGCTTGAATTGTTATATGTGAATCTGACACCCCAACGTGGGGATATGATCAGGAAGAACTACTTATATTAATCCTGACGTCTTGAACGACGATCAGCAGTACGCGTAAGAAATATTACGTGAAACCAGTGACGACCAAAGTACAGGCTCGATCACCTCAGCGCCGATGGTCTGAAATAGACACACGTGCAGCTTTGAAGACATAGTGTTCGCGAGACGCGTATAATCTCGAGATTTCTCGTCAATACGAGAGCTGAAATATTAAAGGCCCAATTTTTTTTTATTTTTTTTTATGAGAAATTTAAGCTATATGTTAATCATATTCTTTACGTCTCTTATTCCTGACTAGTTGACGTACATCTAGAACAGGACAGTCCAAGATTGGTTCTAATTGAAATGATCTTGGAGTGGCAACTTGCTCTAGTATAGGATGGTCAATTAGCCAGAAATAACAGCGTAGGTGGTGTCATTGTATATTAATGTGTTGTTGATGTTTTCTTAGTACATAAAGTACTGAAAAGTTTTTGCTAGTTGTGTGCATTATTTTTCCCTGGTAGCATCGTCATCGCATAAAGGAATTTTCCAATAAGATTTCCCCTCTTCCTTCCTGACTGGCTTTATGTCGTAACAATGGTGTCAGAAGTGGGATTTTTGAGGTTTTATTGGCAAATTTCTCTGCTGTGACGTTGCTACGAGCGCACACTAGTAGTTTTCCTTTACAAGAAAGGTTGTGAGTGTCAACACACAGTACTGATTGCATGCGTTCCCCTGTGATGAAGTGCGACACATGTAAATAAGTCATCACATAACATTCTGAGGGGACCCATACTTTCTTGTTCTGTGGATTGCCAGTAGGGTATAAAACCCAAGGAAAATTTGTCAGAGTTTAATTATTAGACTTGTCCACCTTTATTTTATCCATATCATTGTGTATTGGCTTATGCCCTGTATTCCTATTAATTAAGGATACTGATGTGGAAAATTTCATATCGTTTGAGGGTACTAATAATTTAAATCACCTCAGTGACGTCGTAGTGTGTGACGCCACTCAACTGATTTCTATTCTTAGAAGAAGTCCATAGAAAGATTATTTTAGTCAATTATTATGTCTTGCTATGACAAGTGACTGTTGACTTGACTGTAACGCGTTTATATTAATATCGCGTAGGTATACATTTCATGACATAAATGCGAGAAAATGAATGACGTTTTTTAGTCAAATACGTTCAGTGAAGGCCTATTTAAGGTTGATATATATCCTAGGCACCTTTCCGTGGTGATCTCTTATACATTGTACTTTACTCATATGTAACGTCATTAAAATCCCTAGTAGAATTATTAGTTTACCAGCGCGAACGTTGGTTAGCCCATACCTATCTAAAAGGGACAAAGTGAACCCTTATTCATTTTCAACAGTATAGTTGACTTATACCATTCCCAACAATAGGCTAAAATGGATAAACATATTTCATTAGCACGGGAATTAGGATATGAAGGGCAAGAACTAAGGGATTATCTTAAGATGCAACAAGATTTAGAAAGGGAGGAAAGGTTGGCCCAAAGGGAATATGAAAAAGAGAAAAGGGAGGCCGAGCAAAAAGATAAAGAAAGGGAGCAAAAAGATAAAGAAAGGGAGCAAAAAGAGAAAGATAGGGAGCAAAAAGATAAGGATCGGGAATTGGAAAAGTTAAGGATTGAGGCGGAAAAATTGAAAATTGAGGCCGCGCGCAAGGATAAGGAAATGGAAATGGAAAAAGAAATTGCGCTAAAAAAAATTGAGGCCAAAGTGGAACTCAAAAAAATCGAGGCCGAGACCACTTCACATCCCTGGGGGCCCAAAGAGAAAAGTTCAAATCCTAGGAGTCCCAAGCTTCCATACTTTGACGAACATACGGATAAGATGGATAGCTATTTAACTAGGTTCGAAAGTTATGCTTTGTCAAATAAATGGGACCCGTCTATGTGGGCATCATACCTAAGTGCCTTATTAAAGGGACGCGCTTTGGAAGTCTTCGTTAGGCTTTCCAGAGATGACCAGTCGGATTATGGTCAGATTAAGGAGGCTCTGCTTATTAATTTCGACCTCACCGAACGATCTTTTCGTAAGAAATTTAGGGATTGTAGGCCCGAGAAAGCCGAAACTTTCAGACAATTTAGCGGTAGGCTAGCGAGCTACCTTGATAAATGGCTAGGTTTGGCTAAGGTCGAAAAGACCTACGAGGCAGTTTGTGATTTTTTGGCCCGAGACCAGTTCCTTGACTGTTGCAGTCATGAGCTCTATTTGTATCTCAAACCTAAGCCGTTTAAAGTCCTGGGTGAGTTAGCTCATGAGGCGGATATGTTCGCCGATGCAAAAGGGGGTGTACCCTTGTGTATTACTAAAGGGCAGCGCGGAAGTAAAGTTGTAGATCAAGCCCAGCCTAAGGTAGAGCCCAAGCAAGTACAAAGGCCTGTGGTTAAGTGTAAGAATTGTGGCAAGCCCCACCCCACCTATAAATGTTGGAATAGCCCTGATAATAAGAAGGTAGCATCAAGTGCAGAATTTAATTCCCAGTATAGGGGAGGTAATTCGAATTGGGGTCAGGATAGGAATCGTGGTCGAGTTGACCACTGTGACAATCATTATGACAATAATTACAGGACCGACCATCAGGTCAATTTTTGTAAAATTGAAAGTTCGGATGTAGGAAAAGGTCAGGCTAAGGTGGAAGTTTTACCCCGTAAGGATAGAAAAGGCTCTTGTCATTTCCCAAGGTCAAGGTTGCCGACAGCGATTGGTACCGTAAATGGTAAAGAGGTTAGGGTCTTGAGAGACACCGGCTGTACAGGGGTAGTGGTTAGAAGGAGTTTAGTTTCTGATGGTCAGATGTTAAATAAGCAGTCTGGTGTGACTCTTATTAACAATTATAAACAGAGATGTCATATGACCCGTATCAATATTGATTGCCCATTTTTTAGAGGTAGTACAGATGCATTGTGCATTGAGGAACCAGCACATGACTTAGTCATTGGTAATATTGAGGGGTCAAAATTTCCCGATATAACCCATTTTTCATCAGGGGTAGTTAAGAATAAGCAGTCAACGAAAGATAGGAGAAAGAATAGAAAGGTCAAGGTCGCGGATAAGTTTATTAAGCAGAACAGGCAAGAATTATGTATGAAGCAAGCGTCAGATGCTAAGTTAGCAGATATTAGACGAAGAGTAGAGTCTGGTAGTGTGACTAAGAGTCACAGTTTCTCTAGTGGTGAAACTAAGTTCATTCGTAGGAATGGTTTAATTTATAGGCATCATAAGAAGAATGCTAAAGTTTCACTTCAATTGGTAGTTCCTTCTAGTTTGACGCATAGCGTTATGAATTTAGCCCATGAATCACGAAAGGTGGTAAATCATAGAGGCAGAAAGGAAACTATATCTAAGGTCTTAGATGAATTTTATTGGCCCGGTGTTTGTAGGGAGGTTACTCAATTTTGTAGATCTTGTGCCATTTGTCAAAGAACAACTCACAATATAAAGGTCGCAATGACTCATTATTGTAGTGTACCCCAGAGAAACATATCCTCTAAGGAGGCAGTAGTTAGCCGTACAAGACGGACTGAAAGCCAGACAGAACGACGACGTTCATATGGTAGTGGTAGACGTTGCCCAATACCATATTATTGGCGCAATATGACAGTGACTGACAGCAGTAGTCAGCATTAAGGTTAAAGGTGTGCGACGGTGTAATGACCCAATTGTCTCGGATTGTTGACCTATAATTTTAGCTATGATAGCATAGTATTAGTCACAGAGGTGAACTATAGACTTGAGGAGTCACGGAGATTTATTTTAGTCATGACGTATGACGGTAGACGGTTGACGTGAGCAAGTCACGATAATAAAATTTTGCAACAGAGGTTGTCTGCAACGTGAAGAGTCACGTTAATTTATTTTGCGCAAAGATTGTATTATGGAGGAAGTTATTAATAGGGATACTTGGCATAACAATGCGTAACCTGTGGATCTTTGCAAAAGGTATTGGTTATTTAGCCTTATATAGTAAATGTCATAAGACATAAAACTTCATAGAAAGTTAAAGGGGTACAACCCCATATTTATGTGATGAGCATTAAAGTTGCAACAAAATACAGGTCTATGATAGTGGCAATCCGAGGACAAGACAATGTGGGGGCAGACTATCTTTCCAGGTAGTCCGCCATTTAAGTCGTACGTGTATATATGTTGTATTATATATTTATTCTGTATTATTCCTTCTTTTCTACATCGTGTATCGAAAGAAAAAGTCATTCCTTTTTCTCCCAAAAGGAAGGGCCTTTGTTACGATGCAGAATGGCTGGAATAACAGAATCAGCGATGGTTGCGTATACGCACAAATACGCAGAGGTTTAGGTATGCACCTGGTCACCTATTCGAACCATGATACGGTACTCTTTCTATTGATAGTCCCAATAAAAGGTCGGTTTGTCTGAGATGGAATTCATTGTGTCTATATTTATCAACGCTTGCACGATTTCCTTACTCTTCTTGAATATCTCGGAAATCTTGTGCGTTTTTCAATATATAAAGGATGGAATTTCCCATTCTTGTTAGGGGACATTTTTAACATACCGTTGAAAGGTTCGATATAGAGATGCTATTCATTATTATAAAAGGTACGTGAAGTTATATATATTGTTACTGTGTTGAAATTGTACATGACAGGGCGATGGCGATTCGTGTAATTGCATTGAATCGCGATGTCTCTAGCATGTCACATTGTATTGAAATAATAAGTCACTAGTTTTCTATTTTGTCGTCTGTTGAATCGGCCAGCATTCCGTGTATGAGTTCTTTCGGGTGTTATCAAAAACGTCCCGTTTTTTCGGTGAAAATGGCGATTGTTACGCACTTGCGTATGAAGCTACGCACATGCGTATTGCCTAAAAATCTGCTGGGACCATTCTTGCGGCTATAGTAAAAGCTGTCCGGATGGACTCGTCGGGTTATTTCGGACAAAAGTAGTCACAGGCCATGTCGGGCCTGCACCTAAAACTATAATGGTATGCTGAAAGATTTACCAGGGACCGATAGGTGAAAAACAATTTTAGCAGCTAGATTTTAAATTGTTGTGATTTTATATGGCGTTGTTGGAAAGACGATTTAACTGCCAGTGATAATCGACTTTCTGTAGCGACCTGTATGTGTCACCTCGAGTTATATCTGACGCATATAAGAATAAGGGTTAGGTGCATACACTACAACACACTTACATAAATAAGGTGATAGCTGACATGTATGTTTAGAGATTAGGTAGGTGTAATGTTACACCAAAGTAAATGTAAAATATTTTTTGTTACACCAAAGTAAATGTAAAATATTTTCGTTACACCAAAGTAAATGTAAAATATTTTGTGTTACACCAAAATAAATGTAAGAAAGCATTGTACGGTTTTACACACATAAAACAGCAGAATGTAATCTCTCAATATTGATGTAAATATTTTTTGCCAAGAGGTCATAATTAGTTGTTTACAACTGATACGTTATACATGTACGAAATTAGTGCGTGGGCAGTGTGATGTCCGACGTAAACGTCCAAACGTTTAGTCGGCACCACACTGTTCAACTTTTTTCCTGGAATTTTAAGAGAATTGGTATCAGTATTTGTAAACCTCGAAACTATCTAGATAACGTGACCTTGAAGGGAAAAAGGGCCACGGGATCTTGATGTTTCGGCTGAGATAGCGTCTCAACCAGGGTGACGTTACGACAGTGTATAGAAAAGTTTGTTACGTATGGGTTTGTTCGTTTGGCATAAGAGGTATTGTTTAGTGCTGACATAGGCCAGTCACTAAAAATACTTTTCTATTAAATAATTTTAAGTGTGGATATTTAGAAGAGCCGATCCATCCTAACCGCATGGGAGCCGTTAGCCATACACCCACAGGTGAGGGCTAATCGCACGTTTATAGGGTTAGGATGTAATTTAAAAGAGTAAGACCACTGAAATTATTTCTATTTTTGTGAACTTCGAACGAACAACCCCATTATTGACGCAAAAGAGTGATTCTGAGATTCTAAATATAGATTGTTTTTTGCAGAATCGTCTCTTGTGTCCCCTCCTACGTTGGAGGCTGAATGTTGGTGAGCCGTATGATTATAACCTGAGGGCACATATTAGCTGTCCCCCTCAGGCCACGACCAACGTGGATCAAGGCCCAATCGTTACCACGTAGCACAATCGAATGGGAAGCCAACCGGCTTGAATTGTTATATGTGAATCTGACACCCCAATGTGGGGATATGATCAGGAAGAACTACTTATATTCATCCTGACATCTTGAACGACTATCAGCAGTACGCGAAAGAAATATTACGTGAAACCAGTGACGACCAAAGTACTGGCTCGATCACCTCAGTGCCGATGGTCTGAAATAGACACACGTGCAGCTTTGAAGACATAGTGTTCGCGAGACGCGTATAATCTCGAGATTTCTCGTCAATACGAGAACTGAAATATTAAAGGGCCCAATTTTTTTTTTTTTTTTTTTATGAGAAATTTAAGCTATATGTTAATCATATTCTTTACGTCTCTTATTTCTGACTAGTTGACGTACATCTAGAACAGGACAGTCCAAGATTGGTTCTAATTGAAATGATCTTGGAGTGGCAACTTGCTCTAGTATAGGATGGTCAATTAGCCAGAAATAACAGCGTAGGTGGTGTCATTGTATATTAATGTGTTGTTGATGTTTTCTTAGTACATAAAGTACTGAAAAGTTTTCGCTAGTTGTGTGCATTATTTTTCCCTGGTAGCATCGTCATCGCATAAAGGAATTTTCCAATAAGATTTCCCCTCTTCCTTCCTGACCGGCTTTATGTCGTAACAACAGTGCCTTTTGTGGGGCTTGAACCAGCTCCCCCTGATCTAGCTGCTATGTTACACCAGTAAAACCTGTGTAAAAAGGCCACTCTTATAAAGCAAAAATTGGTTTTCAAGACCAGTTATCGATTAATGCAGGTCAAAAGTATTGCAGAATGCCCCATGGGGAGCATTCTGCAATACTTTCGACCTTCATTAAGCTACCATTTTTTATTAAGATCTTTGTTTTTGTCTATTTTTGAGTGGCCGTTTTACACAGGTTTTACTGTAAATCTGATATTGAATAGTGTTGTGACAATTAATCCAGATATTTGATGTCATCAGTTTGGTCAATTTTCATTGGATGATGGGTTTTATATGGTTTGCAAGGCTCAGATTTGAGAGCAAATATAAAGCCTTCACTGTGCCTTATGTACTAAGTATCATTTCTTAACGATTTGACACTTAAATGGAAAGTTCTTCAAGTAAAATTATAGAACAGTAAAGAAACTTACCAATCCCCCAGCCTTTCTCACTCTTGTCCGGACTGGCTTCTTGGCTAAATTTTCTTGTATTCTTTTCACTCGTAGCTCATTCTCTTTAACTCTGAAAAGAGAAAATATAACTCTTATAATGGGCCTCATTTTAAAGAAAACCTGTCTTCGGGGTTTCCGACCAAATAAGACTCAAACCAGTCTCATCAGCTACAGAGACCACAGGAGCTTGAAGTTCGATCCTTATATCACTTCTAAACCCTAAAACGAAATATCATAATGTCATTACATTGTGAGCTTTTGGTTTTGAGGCTTAAAAGACAATGATAGAGGTGAGCTGAAGACAGAACTTCATGCTCCTGTGCAGAGACTAGCTAGAAAAATGAAATTTCGCGTGTAGCAAGCTCAGATAAGATACTTTCCAAAAAGCTAATAACAAGGGCGCTGATCAGACTGCGTGGATGCCCAGGCTTGTCTACGCCCTGGTTGTTTGCAAACCCCCGAAGACGCGGCTTCTCGCGTCATTATGCCCATATAACATCCTATTTTGATCAGGTGTGTGGCAGATTGCATGGTTTTATAAGGGCCTGCATTTGAGATTCACTTGCTTTCAATATCAAGCTGTCTCCTTTCATATTATATTAAAATTGTCTATTGTATACAGCTTTTTATGAAAACTCCCCTTTCCTACCAATAAGTTCACTGAAAATGACACAGGCATTAATTTTGCATTTGAAAAATTAAATCAAAAATTAATGCACAAAAATACCTTTAATGCAAATTCAAACATACATTTGAATTCTGAAGCAGTTTCTAGCTTAAAATAAAGGAAGCTGATACATCATCGAGGCTACCATAGTTCTATAAATATCACGATGATTTAAATTTCAAAATATTCTATTTTCTCTTTTAATGAATTATTCATAAGAAAACAATATATTGGATGACATTGAAACCAGTTTTTCCAACAAAAAGGAGTTTATGAAAAATATTATATTCTCTCTCCCGAAAATAATAGATATTTTAGAAGATTTATGATCATTGATGAATTCAACATGAGTTAAACTTGTTTGGTGTTCATTCTTTGCATGCCCCTGTCAACAATTTTTCAGTCATGTTGAGATTTCCTGTCTTCTTGGGTTGAACCAGTCCTCAGCAGAAGATAAAATGTCTTGCTCAAAGACACAACACACTGCCTCCAGTGAGTCTCGAACCCACAACCCGACCCTTGACCTCAAGTTAAGCGCTCTACCACTAAGTCACCGTGCTCCTTGTATAGCTATCTATGTTCACATAGCATTTTGAACTTTGTAATTTCATATTGGCCTTTACACTGTGAATAACTACTGCTACAAGTTCATTTTATGGCCCTTTAAACTGTATATTGGACCATTTTGCATGAAGGAATCCAACAATACACAAATACACAAAGGGTTTAGACTAAACCTCATGTTCATGATTTGGGTTTACACTGTTTGCCTTTCAATCACTATCTCTAAACCCCTGGTCCCACAGAGCTTGTAACCCTCTGCGACCTCTCCAACCAGACGCCAGTCAGTCACCGATCAGTGGCAGATTGGTCGCTGATTGTCACCGATCACTCTGAACTAGTCGCCGACCGATCAATGATCCGTCACTGACTAAATGCAAAATTATCACTGAACATGTGGCGACTGGTCTGCCATTGATCAGAGACTGGTCAACGACCATACTAGTAGTGGAAAATTATAGTTGCAGAGGTCCCAGGTAAGTTGCAAACAAAATCAGTTGACGAGAGGTCACGGCGCGGTCGCAAGCTCTGTGGGACCGGGGCTTAACACACCTCACCAGGCAGTTAAATAAACTCATTCAAATTTTAGGAAATGTATATGTTAAAGTGTCAAGATTATTCAAGGTAAACCACAAACAGTTTGCACCATTAATCCAAGGCAAGTAAGATTGCTGAGCATACCTGTAGGTCTTTTTGTATAAAAATTGTCTAAAGAATTGCTGGCAGGACAGATTTTTTATAAAATCACTATTTTTAGGTACAAAATTCTCCAATTTAAATGAGGCATAACTGTCAGAAGTATGTTTTCTGTAATTACAATACTAAGCTCAGGTAGGCATTGGTATGTACTTTAAAGAATACAATGTTTTCAGCCTTACTCACCAGATCTTATGTTTTGCAGACCACTATAAGATCCAGGAACAATTGGGTTTACCCAATTATTTTCAAAAAATAATGTATGTTTTTGTCTGAAGATCTTTTTTTACCTTAACAAATAGTGTAGACCATCTGGGAAAAGTACTCGTCTAGGGGTTTCCTGTATACAAAGGGTTAAAGGCATACAAAAGATGATGAACCCTTTTGCTTTTTAACAGCTATCATTTTGTTTTTTTTTGATCTGGTTCTTTACATCCCAGTCAACAATTTTTCAGTTATGTAGGGACAGGTCTTTCTGGGTTGAATAAGTACTAAGCAAGGATTTATGCATCTTGCTCAAGGACACAACACAGTGGCGCCGATGAGACTCGAAGCCGCAACCCTGGGATCTTGAGACAAGCACTCTACCACTGAGCCACTGTGCTCCCAGCAGCTATCATTAGTTATGAGATCATTCCTTACGGGTATGATATAAATTCATGCTGTATAAAGTCTGGTCAATTCATTTCTCAACAGGTCTCGTCATTCATGACTTCAATATCAGCTGTTTCTTTGTAGCTGGTGGTAAGTTTATTAAGTATATTAAATGGTTGGTTAGAAGGTAATTCAGCATGTCATGTTTTACAAGCTAGACACACACCATAATATTTTATCTTCTAAAGCTGCTTCACCACAGACTAACTGTCTTCTTCTAGCAATTGATCCTTGGCACCTACAACTTCTATGTGTATTTTTTTTAGAAATAGCACCTTAGCTCCAGAGACTAAGCTAGGGGGTGACTAGGGTGAAATGGTTGCCCTAGGGGGCGAAATTTCACCCTAAATGGGACCCAGGGAGAAGTGGGAGTCTCACAAAAAAAAAAATTTTTTTTTAGGGAAACTCTTTTTCATTCTGTCACCATACAAACACAAGCTGTGGTGACAATCTACTACCACTGCATCGTATTTCTCCTTCTATTTAATGGCGATAGTATGTGTAATGTGAACACGCTTTCCCTAGTGTCATTTGCAGGGATGACACTAGATAAGTGCATCATCCTTCGGATCGGGACGTTAACTGGATGTCCCCTGTGCAGGGAGAGTCACCCCTTGTGCAGGTTAAAGAACCCTACGGTAATTTTGATATGGTTACTTGTAGGCTTTCATCCTGCAACCCGGAGTGTACAAAGTACACCTGCCGATAATACTTGAAAGAGGGTCTGGCAGTATATAGAAAGAAGAAGAAGAAGAATGCGGATAATTTGCTTCTAAACTGATGTAATTTTACGCTATAACGTCTCCCTATCTGACTGTCACTTCTCACTAATTTTACTGGAGGGAGTAGTTACTTCTCCCGACTGTCAGGACCCAGCTTGAACCCTGAGCTCACTTGCGTCATTTAGCCTTTCCTTGCTGGTGGTGACTTTTGTTGTCTGCTGATAGCCTTTGCAAACAGTTTGGACCCAGGATCCAACCGTTTGACACACTGATAGTGTTAATGTGAAAGATGCTTTTTTAAGTTTTTGAATAAAAGTGCTGCAGGCATGCATCATATCCCGCCACAAACTATTTTCAATGCAAAAACAATCCATGAATAAAGGGCCATAACTCAGTTGAAATTAATGAAAATTAAATGCAGTTGTCTCAACCTTGATCTCATATACATCAAAGCATACTGGTATACAAATTTCAGCAATTTTTCACCATTTAAACTGAAAAAGTCAATTTTCACAAATATGTTCATCAAAGGCACTAACTTTGTTCAAAATTCATGAAAAATGATTTTTTTTTATCCACGCCTTAGATCTTATCAATGCATATGATAACACAACATTTTATCAAAATCCACCCATTTGTTCAAAAGATAATTTCGAACATCAATCAAGAGCCATAACTCTGTATTTATTTAACAGATTTACCCATTTGCAATCCCATAGCACTCCTTCCCAATATCAACTACCATGCAATGTTTGAAGAAAATCCATCAAAAATTGCAAAATAGTCAGGGAATGACTTTTTACCATCAATCAAGGGTCATAACTGTACCTTTTTAATGAAATTTTCATATATATAATCCCAAACCACTCCTTTCTAGTATCAACAACTCTTATACAATTTGAAGAAAACTGGTCAAAAATTCTCCAGATAGTGAGTGGAAACAACTTTTTAACATCAATCAAGGGCCATAACTCTGTACTTATTAGACAAAATTTACCCATCTTCAAACACAAACCACTCCTCCCCATACAATATCAACTCTTATATTTGATTATATACAAAGTTTGAAGAAAATTGGTAAAAAAATGCTGAAGATAGAGAGTGGAAACAATTTTTTTACACCGATCAAGGGCCGTAACTCTCTTTTTATCTGACCAAATTTACCCATCTATAATCCCTAACCACTCATCCACAATATAAACTCTTACACAAAATTTGAAGAAAAGTGGTAAAAGAAATGCTCCAGATAGAGATCGGGACGAACATATGGGCGGACAAACACTCAAAAGCAAATTTTGAACGGAAGGTATAACATAATGCCTCACACTTTTTACGTGGCTGGGTATAAAAAAAAAGTCACCAAACAACAACAAAAGCATGAAAAATTACCCAGCATACAACAAATATAAAGTACTTGCATATAATATGTGAGAAGGCTAATTGTCTTATAGAAGAAGCCAAGATAAAACAATTTGATCTAAGTAAGACAACAACTTGTTGCCTCTCATCAAAGCGGCACCTTTGGTGTCATAAAGATCAAAATTCCTTCTCCTCAAAGACTTAATGCTTGTATTGTGTGGCCTATTATGTCTAGACTACTTGTTACCTGTAATTCAGGATCAGTTAGAAATCAGATTGCTAGAAAAGCTTTAATCAAATGAGCCGTGTACGGAAGCCTATATGTGACATTGTGTTTTGTGCTATGACGTTTTGATTTCGGTGTTTTAACTTTTTACTTTCGTATTTTGACTTTCTTGTTTTGTGTTCTGTGTACGATGTTGTCGTTTTGAACGGCACAATTCACGAGGTAGAGACAAGATATAGACGAAAAGACGGGCGAAAACGAAGTTGTAAGTATTTTAATGCAGTCATTGTACATGTAATGTTAGTGGGTTTTTTGCATTTGAAATCCATGCAGCTGGTTCTATCACAAAGTCAAAAATGTACAGGGCATGCTACAAAGTGGGCTCTCTCTCTGTGAAAGCATTCAAATAGATCCAGGACAATTAAATACGAGACAATTTAGTCCCTTATAATAGTTTAAATTGTTACGGAATTTTATTCAAAGGTTTCATTTTGTAAGTCTGATGCTGTGCAATCGAAAATTAGACGACATGAAATGCAAAACGTATCTATCTATCTATCTATCTATCTATCTATCTATCTATCTATCTATCTATCTATCTATCTATCTATCGACGTACATGTATAGTTACTGTATGTATGAATGTATCTATCTATCCATAAATAAATCTATCTATCTATGAGTATATCTGTCTTTCTGTCTGTCTGCAGGTCATGAAATAACTGAATTGTACTCAATCTATGTTTGTGTGCGCAGTGTGCTCTACTGGAGATCTTTGTTTTTTACCATAAAAAATGCAATAAGTGTACCTATGAGAACCTTGAAATTTGGTAGTTTTACTGATATCAAATCAAGTTTTCTTTTCTAAAAAACAAACTTTAATAGTTGTTTTAATACATGTATTTAGCTCATGACCCGCCCACTTCCTTTTGTTGCAAGAAAAGGACCATATTCAGCGTGGTATATTTTCCATAACCCACCCTTTTGTGAGACTCATTCCCACAACTTGATGAGAGGAAATTGCAGTCCAAAACGTTAATTTCACCAAATTTAGTTTTATATTTAGACCCCTAATTAAAAACTGAAAGAATATTGACACAACTTGATGTAAATTTCAAATGATAGCTGTTTCACAGAAAAGTGGTGACTGCAGAAAGCACTGACCAAGCTGCACATGTACATTGAAGCCTGGTCAGAAATAACACTGATTGTCCCAAAATGCTTTTTTGAAAAAGACGTCACATGAATATACATGCTGATCTGAGTGTCTCCACTGTTTGAGAATCAGGGTAGAAATCACAAACAGTGGGGACTGATCAGCTTATACATCTGTAATGTGTGATCAATGAAATACTTCATAGAAAAAAAATCTAACAAAAATGCTTCTAATAAAATCCATTTGTCCCATGCGAACGCATCCATGGCTTAAAAAGAAATGACTCCTAAACAAAAAGTAGCAAAAAGCTACATAATGTGTACATTTCAGGATGTGAAATCATCACAGGAAACAGCTGGGTCAGGGCTAAGTTTTGTGTTGTTTATGAAATATACACTCGGGAGCTCCGCTCCCTCGTATATATTCCTTGACCAACACAAAACATTGAATAACCTATACATAATGTGAAACCAGTCAGCGAAACACAACACAGAAAAAAAATATATTTGTGCATTCGAAGATGTTTTACTATTAATAATTATTCATAATTTATTATTTTTATTTTCAGGTCAAATCATGTCTCTGTAAGATTAATGTGGTTATCTTGCTACAGTGTGGAGTTGTTAATTTTTCATCATACCTCCCTCCAATGAATGACCTATCTAGAGCTCAATTAATTCTGGTATATTTTAACAAATGATTTTGTTCGTGTATCATTGGTTTACATTACGTAGAAGACCATTTATATGTATCCTAAAACACACAAAACAACAAAAAATCACGACAACGATTTCAGCATTCAGAACCCGTCTCATATTTAGATGTTTTGAACGATTCTAGATGGCACCAGATGTTCTACGTTGTGACCTAGGTACAAAAAATTGTGCTTCTGCAACCCTTTTTAAACACACAGCTGCAGACCCAGATGTTGGAATTAACATCTTCATGTTCCAATCAGCGAATATAGCTATGGCGGGAAACGCTGCGGCGTAGGGGCTTTCATTGCTTGTTACGCTGAGAGATACAAGATAATTTCAAGACACTATCCTCATTTTATGTTGCATGTGTCCGATTCTGTTTTATTGATCTTATTAAGCAGAACTAAATAGAAACGCCAAAAACAGATGCATATGACCGAGAAGTGCCAATAGCAAAGACCACAGACCAGCCGATGACACCAGAGGGGAAGATGCAATGAACACTGACAGCCACACGACAACATAATCAAAGTTAAGCAACCAGCTCTCTATACCTCAGCAAGATGATAACAAAAATAGAAAGGGGAATAAGAAGTAAACAGTAAAACAAGGACCCAACACAATGGGAGCAACAACAAACAAAGAATCATCAACAACAGAATCACCACCTCAGAACGGACAGCAGCCAAGGTCACTGGGGTGGGGGCTTAGATATATTTTACTGGCCAAATATGTGCCCTAGTTGCTGCTGTTGTTAAAACACAAATATTGATTAGCTCGCATGGTGGCTTCTAAGCTTGTGCAAAACTGGAATCTTCATTCAATAAGAGTGCAGAAAAATGTTGATATATTTGAATGATAGCCTCAATGGCAATGTAGAATTTGGAACACTGGCAGATCAAGTTGATGTACCAGCATGTAAAGAAATGGTAAGCTCCAATAAGAAGTGCTTAAATGAATTTCTTGTGATACTGAGCCTCTAAAACCAAAGAACTGATTTTGAAACGTCAACGAATTTGTTCATTGGACTTAAAGACCAACTGGAGAAACTCACGTTTTGCTTTATATACATGTACCAGCGAACACAAGTTCTATTTACTACTTTCATCTGCAGTAGATTTGCTTAATAATATGTCAGTGGTGGTAGGAAATTAAGAGATTTGCTTTGACAGTTTCAACTTAAAGACCTATCTATAGATGAGAGGTCGGGCGGATGTTGTGTCTGTTGTCGGGCCCACCAGGGTTTAACTGTTTGATTTATGCTCTGGTATTCAGTTGTATGTACTGCTGAGTCCTTATCTTTGCTTTATCTCCTTTTTATATCTTGATGTATATGTACTTAAAGGTAATTCATGGATAAGTTAGGGATCTTTCATGCGAATCAAACATCTATGTGTTTTGATCCACATCAGAATTTTAAGCGTGAGGTTGGTACCGTGAAACTAGTTAAAGCCCTCCAGGCATTTTCTCACTAACTATTCAAAAACGGTACTTCTTTTGTGGATCTTTTTTATTTTGTGTTTGTCTTTGCTATATTGTCTTGTCTGTGTCATTCAGCGTTGTGGTCACCTGCTGTGAAAATGCTGACTTCTTTGCTCTCATATATCTGATGTTTTCTTGAGTATTTTTCACTTTCCCATACGGTATCCTGGGTCAGGTGTGGTACTTTATTGTATTGATTCCAGATTTTTGCCACCTTTCCTACTTTGCAAACACATGTCAGAGACATGAAACATTGAAACATTGAAACTTTTACATCATCCATAGAAGATCAACGCAATATTGTGGTTTTGTGGGCAGGGTTTAGAATCTAAATGTATCAGTTCCTAGCATTGCTTTTCTGAATTGCCAAGTAAATAAATAATTGCTTTATCTAGATAACTGAAATCTTCAATCTGAATTAAGTTAATACAGTTTCATTCCAGGTGCAATCTACTTTACTTGAAATTTTGATGAGCGTGAGATTTCAATTTAAATTTAAAAAAAAAAATAGATGGATGGGCAGCATTATTTTTGCATTCGGACTTTGACGCGATGTACTTTGGCAAAACACAGCCACAACAAAGTAACTAGCATACATGAGACCGGGATGTGTTTCAACAAAGAACAAGAACTCCATATAAGTTGCTTTTGCATCTGCTTGGGAAATGGAGAAAAAGTCATTGGGCCTTTATTTGTTAATGGAGCATAAAATATAGGTCACCGGTCAAGGTGTTAACCAATTAGAACTTTGTTTCAGTTTAGGTCAAGGTCTCAGGATCAAGACATAATTTTGAGGAGATGTCTTATGCACCCTTTGGTGGTTGTAGACACAACATTTTTTGCGAGATCCTGAAGTTGGACATAAAAATGGCAATGACAATGTCGAAGTCATCAAATTATGGTGTATGCTGATTTAAGATGTTAAGGGGATGCCTTATGCAATGTTTGGTGGTGTTAAGCATTATAGTTGATGAGAGCATAAGGGTTAACATACCAATTTAAAAATACAAGTCACTTGAGCTTGTAAAATATAGGCTAAGGTCACTGTTTTAATTTGCTAGCCAGTTCAGCATTTGGAGCAGACACTTTACGGCAAATTGATGGTGGAATGCATTAAAATTTACCAGGTCGTGAATGTCAGCATACTTTTTGATTGACAAACTTGTGCAAGACTGGACAGAAATGTGGACTCTTATGTAAGACCATGCCAGTTCCAGCAGGTGTGACAAACAGCAACTTTTTCCAGATGTTACCGTTGTTGTGGCAATTTTGCATGTAATGAGCGGTATTGATTTCACAAATATGAAAATCATTTGAACATTTCTTCATACAAGCCGTTCAGGCAAAATGTGACAAATTTGTAATGTTAATGGAAATATTTATATATTTGGTAAATATGCTTATATAAAAATCACATTTGATATTCTTTTATTAAAATAAACATTTACTTTTAGCCTTAGGACTTGTTCTTTACAAATTAGAGACAAACAAACGTGCCAGGTTTCGTTATTCGTTAGTGCCAGGTCTGTATTGCAATAGACTGCATGCTTGGAGGTCAACACAATCGCGGTTGGCAACTTTGCTTTCCTCTTTAATTGCACGCCCGTTGGTCAGACTTCAGACTCTATGACGGTTCCGACTTAAAGACTTTTCTATTGATGAGATGGTAGGGGCAGTTGTCAGGCCCACCGGGATTTACCTGTTAGATTTTCTTTGCTCCAGTATTCAGTTTTATGTACTGTTGAGATATTTTCTTTATTTAATCTCCTTTTCATATCTTGATTCATATTATCTAGGATGATGCATGTATAAATTAGAGGTATTTAATGCAAACCAAACATCTATGTGTCTTGATCCACATCTGAACTAAAGGTGAGGTTGGCGTGCCGTGAAACTGGTTTAAGCCCTCCAGTAAAATATTTTACTGACCCTTCCAAGGTGGTACTTCTTTTGTGGATCATTTGTGTTATTTATGCCTTGTGTTTGTCATGCTTTTGCGTCTGTTCATTGCTGCCTTGTGGTCACCTGGAGGGAAAGGGCTGACCTCTTGGCTCTTGTTTGTGATGTTTAATGTGATTTTGTTACTTTCCCATTTGGTATCCTGGGACAGGTGTGGTACTTGACTGTATTGATTCCTGATCCTTGCTGTCTTTCTAACTTCGTTAGTCGTTCAGTATACCTGCATTTATTTTGTTACTCTTTTAAAACAAAAGTGAATTGTGTCCAGTAGTTTTTTACGCCAAGTATGAGTATTTGTATTTTATAATCTTTGACATATGGGCCCCATCATGATAAAACTTGCCTTTTGGGATTTCAAACAAGTCCAACACAAACTTGGCTGTGTAGCTACAGGGACAAGCTATAGACAAATAAATCTTTATAAAGAAAAATAAACTGATCAAACCGATACCCAAAAAAACTGAGTTGCATTTTTACACATACAGAAAATAAAGGCACAGATCAGCTGTGCATCCACTGAGAACTGATAAAGCATTGAAACAGTGGCAATTAGCCTTATCGCTAAACAACTCTTTTTCAATTTCAAATTTTCCAACTTTTTATGTTGGACTAAAATTTACCTTCTAAGCTACAAAAGCTCGCTATAATCTTGAAATAAGATACTAAACTTTAACACTAGTGAGCAACAAATGTATTGACCAGCATGTAAGGACACATCTAATCAGTGGCTTTTCGTTATCGCATTTCAAAATGCAGGTTTTCTTATGGTGTGGCTCATATATGAATTTGCATACATATGTATGTTTTGTGCTTGATGTTGTACCTTATTTTAAACAACACAATTCATGGGGTAGAACCAAGATGGAGAGAAAAGCGGGATAAAAGACAAGGGTGCAAGTATTTTAATGCATCCTGTGTAACGTTTTTTACATTTGAAATCAATGCAGCTGGTAAATATCGCTGTCCAAAAAAGGCTACTAAATGTTTTCCATTCAACCATGCTCTCTGTGTAAGTATTCAAATAGATCTATGGCAATTTTAAACATGACAGTTTGACCTATTTTAATAGTAACAATTTATTTATTCTGAGTATTTATTATGTAGGTCGAATACAGTGCAATCGACTACAGATGGCATTAAATGCAAAACGTATCTATCTATCAATCTATTTCCACCGCCTTCCCATATCCGATGTGCTATCAATTGTTTGTCTCTATGGCTGTCTGCTGCCAAAATTTGAGGGGGTACTGAGATGCCTTTTTTATCATAGTAATAGGATGAGGAAACCCAAATCCAAAATACAATATACAAAAGTTTAAACACAAAAGACAAAAGCAAAAAGACAAAAGTTAAAATGCAAAAGGCAAAAGACAATAAAGGAAAGAAACCTTTCTGAAGACAAAATATAGAACATTAAATGCAAAATACAAAATATGAGGTATAATGCCAAAGATAAAAGTCACAACAACAAAAAGTATATAAGTACATATATAACTCCCAGGTGGGGTACTCTTTTTTTCTTCATCCACAGGCTTGGACCCAGCATTCAATCCCCCCCTCCCAAAAGAAATATCAGGAATATCAAGCACCCTAAAAATATATGAAATTTTAGCACCCCCCCCCCAAAAAAGAAATATCCCTATTTTGTACCTTGACCCTAAAAAAAATCTAAAATGCATAGAAATGTCCCCTTAAGTAGGCCAATTTTGTGACGCGCTCAAAATTTATCTACAAAATCATCATACCCAAAAAGTATTAATTTTCTGAAAACCCCCAAAAATATTAATATTCTATTTTTTTAACCCCAAACATGGTCTGAGCCTATGTATGTATGTATGTATGTATGTATGTATGTATGTATGTATGTATGTATGTATGTATGTACGTACGTACGTACGTACGTATGTTTTAGACAGACAGACAGACAGACATACATACAGGCAGACAGACAGGTAGGAAGACAGACAGGCAGACAGACAGACATGTAGATAACCCCCCTGAACTTATAGGGTGGTGGGTGGGTATGAGGGAGGCAGTGGAAAACAGTTTCATGAACAAAAGCAGAATCTAGGATGAAGATTTGGAAGGTGAAATATATTTAAGCCCCCTCCCTGGTGATCTCGACCAATGTCCGTTCTAATGCGTTGATCATGGTGTTGTTAATTCATTATTCCTTGTTGCTCCCATTGTATGTGGGGTTGTTTTGGCTTATAATTATGTTGTGAAGTTCGTAGTGATTTTATATATGTAGTTTTGCAGTCAGTTTGCTGAGGAAAAGAGTCAGAAAACTGATTGCTTAACTTTGAATGCTTTCTTGCTGTCGTGTGGCTGTCTGTGTTTTGTGTCTCGTCCTAACAGTGAGTATGGAATTTCAGGTAATACTTACTTGTTTTCTTATACAAACAGGAAACAGACAGACCAGTGGACAGACATACTTTGAGACGTGCCGACAGACGCAGACAGTCAGACGGCTAGACAGACAGACAAACAGACCGACAGACGCTGACTGACTGACCGATAACATCAAGATAGACAGACAGACATACAGACAGACAGACAGACAGACAGATAGATAGATAGATAGATAGATAGATAGATAGATAGATAGATAGATAGATAGATAGATAGATAGATAGATAAAGTTAATGCCATTTTATTTTCGATTGCACTGTATCAGATCTAGACCTACAGATTAAAATCTCGGAGTTAATTTCTGTAACAATTTAAATGGGTCGATTTAAATGGGTCGAACTATTATAATCAGTCGAACTCTATTATATCGAATTGCACTGGGTCTATGTGACTACTTTCACAGTGAGAACCCAGTATGTAGCATAATCAAACCGAGAGCCCCCCGGTAGATGTTTTGACTTTGATAGTTACCAGCTGCATTGATTTCAAATATATAAAAACTAACATTACGGCGGATGCGTTACAATACTTATACTCTTCTCCATCTTGGCTCTACCTCGTGAATTGCGCCGTTTAAAATGTGCATCATTATACACAAAATACAAAAGTAAAAAGTTAAAACATCGAAATCAATAACACAAAACACAATGTCACATATAGGCTTCCGTAGCCGTGATATGTGATTTCCAACAATGTGGCATTTTGACAAGTGTAGACTCAGACAAGCCTATGCAGCCTCCTTTTAAGCTCAGAAACTCTAAATTATGTTCAGTCAGTAGCTTAACGGTCATAGAATATTCAAGCGACTAGCAAAGGCTTTGACCAGACTGCGCCCATGCGCAGGCTGGTCTGAGCCTTTGCTAGTCGCACCTACCACGTTCATGGAAATCTCATGCCGCAGCTCAAATGCAGTCTCTAAATTCTCAAATATAACCATTTACAAGAAGCGCTTTTAAAGGTTTTTCATGTTTTACATATTAAAGGATAATTTTGAATAACCTTCATAAAATCATGTCACCTTTGTGACCTATTGTTCTTATCAAAGACATATACTTTGGCGCAATCAAGATTCCTTATAGTACAAATTGCAACAGGTATAAAGTTATTCCAAGGGAAAGTTAGTAACTCGCTGAAAATTATCCACAAAATGCCACTGAATTTTTTTATACCTGAATGAAAATTGATCTTGTATATAACAAAATTTTGTTATTAATAAATAAAATTGAAATTAAGCCTTCATTTTGATGGATACCACCCAATCATCTAGAAAACTGATTTTTCCCCATAATTCATTTTCTCTCAAGCATCAGTCTGACAGTCTGAGATAAACAATTAGAAGGGGATGAAACAATCAAGCTTGGAAACATACCACACAGTAGCAGCACATGTGCTGACTGAGTAGAGCCTGATCAGCCTGCACTCTTGATCAGACTCTGCAATGTTTGCAAGAACAATGCAAAGAATGGAACTGAGAAAATATCGGAAGTGTAAGATTAGCAAAAGTTTTGTGAATTAAGAACCCAGGGCAACGACTTTGCCCTATACTTGAGTGACATGGTTGGTTACACTGTATGCCGGTTCCCCTTTATGATTTATTGTATGAACAGCAAGAGATTTGAAATATGTCTTCAAGAACCCTTTTCATGTCTAAATGAGAAATTGTGATGTCAGTTATGTAGGTATATGAATATTTTGAAAGCAAAAATGTGCTTTAAGAAATATAATCATGTTTTTGTTTGTTTGGTTTGATCCTTTATGTCCCAGTCATCAATTTTTCAGTTATGTCAGGACGGTTCTTCCTGGGTTGAACCAGCACTAAGAAAGGAATAATATGTCTTGCTCAAGGATACAAGGCAGTGACCCCAGTGCAGCTCGAACCCACGGCCCCTCAGCCTCAAGTCAAGCACTCTACCACTGAGCCACTGTGCTCCCGGATACAAGGCAGTGACTCCGGTGAGGCTCGAACCCGCAATCCCTCAATCTCAGGTCTTTCTTGAAGCACTCTACCACTGAGCCACCAGGCTCCTCAAATATAATCATGTGATTAAGGAACAATTCAGCCGGTGCCGAGCAAAAGGTACAAGTTTGCATGTGTGCCCTAAGAAAACTCTGACCAGCCTAACCATCCAGGGAGTCTGGTCAGAGTTTTCAAAGGACACTCTATGGCTAGCCAATGGTCCAACATTTCTTCAGTCAGCAAGCTAAGATCCTGATCAGACTGTGCATGATGTACAGACTGATTTGAATCTTTGCTGTATGATACCGGCTCAATTTCTCTAATACATGTAATAGCACCCTCTCACTTTTTCATTAAACTATTATCTTTTTCAAAAAATTCTTTCATACATGTCTTGAATTAGAAAAATATAAACCCCTTGATAAACATCCAATAGAGCATTCAAATTTTGATTCCATTTTGAAACAGCAATACTGAATCACAAACAGGATGTTGTAACCTGTAACCTCCCCTGGTCATTCTACCAAAATAAGATATACACAAAAAATTGAATGATCAAAATCATTGCTTAAACTCATGATCTTTCTAGTTCTACATGTTCTATTCTGTCTAATTCCATAGGCGTATATAAAGCTCCCAATACGCATCTAAGCGCGTAAGTAATAGAAATAGTAACATTCAAGGGAGGTCACCTAATGTGGTAAAAATTGATTTTCTATGCCATAACGAACTGCTCTAAAAGGAAAAAATTTGCTTCCTCTGAGAGCGAAAATTCTTTCAAGTAAGTTCCCATTTTTTAAAAAAGGATGCAATTGAAGAGAATCACTGCTTGACCCAGTAGTCTCCCTTTGATGTGCTACGCCATTTATTCTACATATTGTATTAAATTTGTGTGTCATTCATTAAACAGTGTTTCTTTACACTGATTGTTGTAGTTTTTGTTGTTGTTGTTTTTCAAAAAGATATTAAGGGGATATATCTTTCAAAAGCTCTTACTTGCATGAAATTATTCCTGTATAAACATAAATTGCTTTTTTATCAAGGAGACGGATACCTTTGGCCACATTGTTGTATGAACAATTTATACATCTCACATAGATCACTTTACGCCCCAACATACAGCTTTTGAGCAATAGGCAGCATGCTTATCAGTCTTTTTAGAGTTACTTCCTGGTTTGATACCATTTGCAATATTGTGACACGCTGGGTGAACTTTAGAGAAAACCATTTGCATGAACATGAACTTTAATTATCTGACTGCAATATTTAGAAGTATTTTGACCCAAATATTATGTATTTCTGGTATTATTTACAATTTTTCACTTTGACCTTGAAATAATTCATAAGCAAAAATTGAAAATATATATTTTTCTACCAGAAATTTGTACATTTTGGGCGAAAATACTTCTAAATATTGTAGTTGCATAATTGTAGATTATGTTCATGCAATTGTTTTTTCTACAGCTCATCCAGCATGTCACAACATTGTAAACTTTATCAAACCTGGAAGTAACTCTATTGCAAAAAGACTGATAAGCATGCTGCGGATTGCTCAAAAGCTGTATGTTGGGGCGTAAAGTGATCTATGTGAGATGTATAAGTTGTTCATACAACAATGTGGCAAAAGGTATCCGTCCTCTTGACAAAAAAGCAATTCTTGTTTATACAGGAAAATTTTCATGTAAGTAAAGGCCCTTTCACACTATAACGTTTTAGCCAACATATGCCGACGTATGGAAACTATATCTAGTACGCTGGCATACGCTGAAATCTAATTAAAAAATCAGAGGAAGCCTCTCTCTGAACTTATGCATAGGGTACGCGAAACCAACATAGAACGTATGTCTAACTTATGAGTAACTTATTAATAACTTATTCCCGACGTAACATAATTTATACTTGTATCAGCGTATAAAAGCGTATGCCCAGCGTATCACTTGCGTTCTTGACTTATGAGAAACTTATGTACAACGAACGCCTAACGTATGCTGGATTGTACATATATTATACATCAACATATGCATAACTTACATGTAGCGTACATCTAACTTATGTCAAACTTATAAAACAGTATAAAATTCTATAACCACTTTGCCATATGACAACTTATACCAACGTACTATAGCATGTTGGTAAGGCATTGAAAACGTATCTCTAACTTATTCAACGTACTGCAATGTACTTGGTTAATTTTCATGTGTCCTCATACGTTTGTGCTAACGTACCTTAACGTATGCATAACTTACCCGTTGCGTGCATCTAACTTATGCCTAACGTATAAGCAATACGTCGACATACGCTGGAGATTTTTTGTGAAAGTACAAAATTTTGAGATCCATTCGCCGTATGACAACGTATACCAACGTACAGTAGCGTATTAGAAACGTGCTTAAAACTTATCTCTAACGTAATCGGCGTACACCAACGTACTTACTTAATTTCTCATACATCTGCATACATTGGTGCTAACGTACCTTAACGTATGCATAACTTACCTGCTGCGTACATCTAGCATATGTCTAACATATAGAAGCAGTATGTTCGCATACGCTGTTATTTTTTATGGATGTACAAAATGTTGAACCCCTTGGCCGTATGTCAACGTATACCACCGTACTATAGCTTATTCGTAACGTGTTTAAAACGTATTTCTAACATACTCAGCAGATACCAACGAACTTGCTGAATTTTTTATACGTCGGCATATGTTGGAGCTATACGACGTAGTGTGACAGGGCCTTAAGAGATTTTGAAAGATATATCCCCTTAAGTATATGAGTTGGATCTCATTTTCAGACAAATTGATCACTTCTGATCCCAATAGCAGAGTCATACCAGACATGATATCAGTGCCATATGATCATCAGTGGCTGATGGCGTGATGGCTGTATTTAGATGACCGAATTAAATTGAATGATCCCATTTTTTCTGCCCGCTATCAGCATGCCTCCAATGTGCCAACTTATGCATGCTTATCATACTTTATGTACTACACTCCTTCTGGCCCTTTATCTTATTAATTTAGAGGATACCAGCTATGAGCATATGTAGTTTGGTTACCAGCAGGGTGGAAAATAGTATAGAACTTCAGCAGATCAGATGGCTTCTCAGAATCTAGCTGATCTAGCTTCTGATCCTGATATATGCAAGTAAAGCATTGTAAGGGTTAAAATTCAGTTTCTTTATGTATATTCTGCACATCTGCAATTCAATGCACTTGCTAAGGATCAGTTATATTCAATCGCTAGAGCTGATAGCTATTTTGACACTTTGCATTTCTGATCTTATTATATATATGCCTCAGTCTTCAGATATAACCAGAGAATGTGCTTCAAGAGAAACCTGTCTTAAAGGTTTGTGACCAGCTAATGTACCCATCTATATGTTTTTTTCTCCAATGGGGGTGGGTCAGTGGAACCCAAGGGTAGCCATTGCAAGTAATCAATGGTCCAAACTTTAGTTGCAAGAGGGGCTACATAATTTAATTATCAGTACATAATCTACCTTATCATTTCAGCCTATGAACTGGCTATAGCCCTTAGGGAAACAATGTACTTGCTTTGGTATGTAGCTTTGTAGATATCAAATATATGTAACTTGAACAAGAAAACCATGTTCCAGGTCAGACTATGATCATGATGGAACTATTAGTATGCTGTTGTTTGTTTTATATATATGTATGTCTACATGCAATTATTAATGTAGACAAAATTGCTGATATTATTATTTAATGAAAAACTAAAAATTTTTAAAAATTTCAAGCTTGATCACAATATAACCAGATGGTCAAAATGCCAATGAATGTGTGCTTCCCTTTCAAAGGTATTTCTGAAGTGTCAGCATATTTCAATCCAATTTGAATGAAATTTGCATCAGAAATCATTTTTGTAAATAAACATTGATTAAAAGAAACATTTTTTCATATTTTCCCTCCCTTTAGCTTATCTAATCGGGTTGCTAACCCAGATATGACCACCTTATATCTTATGAAAATGATAGAAAATCATTGAGAAGAGCTACTGGACAGCATGATCCTTTACTTTGTCATAGGTTTTGGAGCTCTCGGATAGGGGGAGATGTTGCATATTATTTTGGGTCCGTTAAACTTTGAATATCCAAATTTGAAAACAGTGTAGATCCAGATCAGCTGACTTCTTAGAAGTCAGCTGATCTGGGATCCACACTGTCTTCCACGTAAAAACATTTTTATAAAACATAGCTGGATAAAAAAAATGAGAGGAGTGTAGCACTTTAAAATACCCAGCATGATAAGGGTTAACATCAAAGAATACAAAATTTTATACCACATTATTCATAATTTTTCGATATTTCATCCCTATCATATTTTGCACACTGTAACTGATAATTGTGGCTCCAAAGAATCCCAATCATTAATTATTATGATAACGTAATAACGTGGGGAAAAACCTCCCATCAAACATAATCCTTCATGCCTGCAAAAACAGGCAACCCCTGCAGGTATCATTTTGAAGGCATGGCATGGACAAATAAATGTATCTTGTCCTGTTCTATGGGTCAGTGCCAAGTATTTCAAAAGATAAATGTGTAGGCGAAGGGCTGATATGATCCTACACTAGTATAGTATACTTCCACAAAATGCTTTGAGGTGAGACTGTAATGGTAAAATGAATCAAGTGTCAGTACTAAGAGGTTGTGGTAGAAGTATAGCTTTAGTGTAAAAAATACCTAAACTCTTTTTCTTCCAATATTTTTCTTCTGAAAATGTCATCTGCTTGTTATGACTGCTGCATATTTTCATATGTGGTCCAGAATCCTTTTCTTTTGGAAGCAAACGCTATGAAATCATAAGAAACAGAGTTTTCAATTGCTATTTGTCGCCCGATTGGCAACAAATGGCAATCGAAAACACTGTTTCTGGTGATTTTTGCTCTGCGTTGGACTATTGTTAAAAGCATTTTCGATTGCCACCAATCTGGTGTGATAAGGCACCTTCTTTCCATTGCTATGCCTCATTTATTATTGCTATTGCACTAAAAACTGCAAACTTTATCCGGATCATTTAATATCATATCAATGCATCCTGTTTACGCAGCAGCCTATTGTCTAGAACTGTGATAATCTGACATTCATGGGGTGTCTGTGAATGATAAAACTAAATTTAAGTTGGTTATCATTTTTTTTGTTGTTACACCTTTTTTTATAATCAATCAACTCTACCTGTTTTTAGTGTCCTCTGCTGACAACTTTTTGCAAAATCAGGCCTGACATTATGCTGGGCCTGATCTAGATCCAAACTTTTTGACACTCTGACACTTTGACACTCCTGAAACCAACATAGGACATATCTTTTAAAAAAAAAAAAAACCCAGCATGCAAAGAATTAAGTTGGCGAACATTTTTCTATAATCAAATAAAGTACATCATTTCAGGTTTATGCCCCATATATTTTTAACCCCATACATGCCATGACGTGATTTCCAACAATGTGGCATTTTGACAAGTGTAGACTCCGATGAGCCTGTGCAGGCTCCTTTTAAGCTTAGACACTCCAAATGATGTTCACCAGTAGCTTAACACTTAAAGATTATTCAAGCCATTAGCATAGGCGCTGATCAGACTGCTCATATGCGCAGGCTGCTCTTAGCCTTTGCTGGTTCCACATACCAAATTGTTGGATCTCATGCCACGACTCTTATCATTTTGAAGCAAAATTGATTGGTTGAAGAAAACTTTGCACACCTCCCTGTTTCACACCTCCCTGTTGCACAACTCCCTGTTGCACACCTCCCTGTTGCACACCTTCCTGTTGCACACCTCCCTGTTTCACACCTCCCTGTTGCACACCTCCCTGTTGCACGCCTCCCTGTTGCACGCCTCCCTGTTGCACGCCTCCCTGTTGCACGCCTCCCTTTGCACGCCTCCCTGTTGCACGCCTCCCTGTTGCACACCTCCCTGTTACACACCTCCATGTTGCACACCTCCCTTTGCACACCTCCCTGTTGCACACCTTCCTGTTGCACACCTCCCTGCTGCACACCTCCCTTTGCACACCTCCCTGTTGCACACCTCCCTGTTGCACACCTCCCTGTTGCACACCTCCCTTTGCACACCTCCCTGTTGCACACCTCCCTGTTGCACACCTCCGCATGTTGACTGATCTTTTTTAAGATATTGTATGAAGTGTGATGATTTTTCAAGTTATAGAGAGGACACGGTTTGTGACAGATAGACAGATGCCCAGTGGGAAACAATTTGTCTCCCTTCCCAAGAGGGGGAGGCATAAATTTTGTGTTAAAAATTGCAACCTACTCTGTGAGTAAATTTCATCCGCAGAAACTTTTGGTGGTTTAGTTTTATCTATAGGGATAATAATAATCTATAGGGATAATAATAGGCACCAGGTTTGGGAATCACTGTGTTTTGGACAAATTTCTAGTTAAACTAGAAATGTGTCCTAAACACAGTGATCCCCAATACCAAAATATTTTTGTGGAGGTGGGGGCAGTAAGGTGATCCTGATTTAAGGTTTTTAGAAAATCTGCTACTGATTTCAAAATAGAAAGGCATAGAAGTTTATTAAACTGTACATGATTTATCACCATTGGCATGATTTATCACCCTTGTTTTGTAACATTTACCTTTCCTGACAGTGAAATCTCCTGCAGAAACACTATTAGCTGGTTTTTGAATATTAAATAAAAGGATCTTGTCTCAGTTTCAATAACAAACTTTATTGGCTGGGACATTATTATTGTCTTTTAATCCTTGTTGGCAGTACTGAGAGAATTCCAGTTGGAATTTTTATTTAGTTTTGGAATTGTTCTGACAGAGTTATTTCCCTGTACCAGCTGACATGATACTAATCATCATGCACTTTAAGTCTTAACTTTTTGCATTTCATGCTTTTGTTGTTGTCTGCTGACATTTTTCAAAATTAACTTTTTCAAAAAATACTTTCATGAACACTATCAGAGTGTCAAATGGTTAGGATTCAGATCAAGGTCGACATTTTGTCTGCCAATCTGATCTGGCAAAGATTAACAGGAGACGACAAAAGTTCTTTCAGGTATACCATCAATGTCAAACAATTTGGACCCAGACCAGGCCCGACATTTTTAAATGTCGGGCCTGATCTGGGTTCAAACTGTTTGCAAAGTTATTCAGCAGACGACAAAAGTTGGAACTGGCAGGTAGCTTTGAATATGATGAATTGCATTGGGATTTTTCTCTGAATCTTACTGTTGATTTAGCCTCACCTTTCTAAGATATGAAAGCAAAAATTCGGAGAATAGACTGGATAGCATTTTTAGCACAGTGATAATGCTACCATCGTGTTGAAAGCTCTAAGCAATATTTTTCTGAGTATTTTTTCATTTTTTTTTATTGCCATCTGCTGATTTTTTTTTCAAATTCAATGTTTTCAAAAATTTATTTCAGAAATATGTATGATCAGAGTATTAAACAGATTTGAACCAGATCAGGCCCAACATTTGCAAACGAAGACTATCAGCAGATGATATTGGGGTGTGGAGGTAAAGAGTTATGTCTGGTTTGAACATTTCTGTCTATGGGAGCCTGTTTGTCCAACTTCATCCTTCTAGCTCCTACCCTTGCTCAACTCTTTGCCCCCTGATAAATTTTTCATTCTTTTTTGTCGTCTGTTAATTTTTTTTAAAATCAACTTTTTCGAAAAAATTCTTTCAGGAATACTATCAGAGTGTCAAACAGACTGGATCCAGATCAGGCCCGACATTTGTCGGGCCTGATCTGGGTCCAATCTGCTTGCAAAATTTATCAGCAAACGACACTAGGAGGTAAAGAGTTAATCCTACCCAACAACTTGCATGAGTATATCAATCATAATGCAGATTAATACCTGATTTTCAATGCAACTGCACCTGTTGGTTGAGCAGGTGTTTAAAAGTCTTAATAGCATTTGCACGAAAAGAGTAACGGGACAGGCTGGTGCTTGCATTGGTTCTACAAAGCTAGCATGCATCATTCCAAATTGTGGTCCCTAAAATCAAGCTCTATATCAATCCCCCCTCCCCCCCCCCAACACACACATAAAAGCATGATAAACACAGCAGTAACCCCTCATTTTGAGTGAGAGTTTGTTTGTTTAATTTGATTCTTTAGGTCCCTTCAACGATCTTTCAGTTACAAAGGGACAGGTCTTCCTGGGTTGAACCAGTAGTAAGCAAGGATTAATGTGTCTTGCTCAAGGACACAGCGCAGTGACGTCGGTGAGGCTGGAACCCGCGATCCCTCGGTCTTGAGTCAAGCACTCTACCACTGAGCCACTGTGCTCCCTATTTTGAGTAAGAGTGCCTAGAAAATCTTTAGCATATGCTTATCAGTGAAAGAGAGTGTCTCCCTAGGTCTGAATTCTGCAAATCTAGGACCAATTCGCAACAAGGGAGCGCAGTGGCTCAGTGGTAGAGTGCTTGACTCGAGACCGATGGGCCGCAGGTTCGAACCTCATCGGTGTCACTGCATTGTGGTCCTTGAGCAAGACACATATATCCTAGCTTAGTACTGGTTCAACCCAGGAAGACCCGTCCCTATATAACTGAAAGATTGTTGATGGCACGTAAAGAATCAAAACAAACAAAACAAACGACAGCAACCCCTCATTTTGAGTGAGAGTGCCTATAAAATCTTAAGCAGATGTTTAACAGCAAATGAGTTTCTCCCTTGGACTGAGTTCTGCAAATCTAGGACAAATCCAAAACAAGAGCAAATTTGAGCAACAGAATCTCCAAATGAAAAATCTTACTGTAAAACCTGTCTTAAGCGGCCACTCAAAAAGAAGGCCACATTTATTTATTTTTTTAAGAACGATAATCGCTGAATGTAGGTCAAAAGTATTGCAGAATGCTCCAATTGGGAGCATTCTGCAATACTTACGACCTTCATTAAGCATTTGTCATTAATATCTTTGTTTTGTCATTTTTTGAATGGCAGCTTAAGACAGGTTTTACTGTATTTCCCAAATTGTAGCTTCAATTATAGAAGTATGACTAACATATGGCAGAAGACTGGTTGTTGCATGATTAGTTTTATAACAAGATCATTGAGTTTTTCCATCTTCACACAAAAACAAACAAAAAACAGACAGAAGCTGATCTTTTGAGCTTTTGATTATAAATTCTACCTCATTAAAATAACAGATTGAAACCAGCCATGTCTTAAGAAAACCATTTTTTCTCCATAATGTCAGGTTTTAAACAGGCATACGTTGCTAAATATCTAGGTTTACTTTTAGTCTGAATCTTCATGTATTTTATACTTTGTGCAAGCATGAAGTGAAGACTCAGGTGAGACAGCCCATCCACAGATGCTTACCTGAGCCTTCTCTGCTTGCACTTTCCAGTGGCGGTTCCAGGATTTCTGGAAAGGGGGTTCATATGTATAAAGGTGTGAGGGGGTTTGATTTGCTGATTTTATCACATTTTTCGTAAATATCCCATGAAAATGAAATAATTTGGTCTCACAGAGACCAAATTACTTCACTTTTATAGGATATTTAAAATCGAGGTGCGGGAAGGGGGTTCAAGCGAACTGCGAAGCCCTGAACCCCCTCTGGATCGGCCACTGCTATCTGGGAACAAATCCCAAAAGAAATGGAACTAGACTCTTTGTCAGTGCCAGAACCAAAACACACAGACAGGAAAAGCATGTGCAAACAAATTAGTCCCAGACCAGCCTGCTCCTAGATGTCATTTAACTCACTGGTTTTTAATCGGGGACTATTTCCTTGCTTTCTTCATCAAATTGCTTTTTGACAAAATTAAATTCTTTGCATGCTGGGTAATTTTTCATGCTTTTGTTGACGTCTTCTAACTTTTTTTCCAAATTAACTTTTTCAAAAAAAAATCTTTTAGGAATACTATCTGAATGTCAAACAGTATGGCTCCAGATCAGGACCGACATTCCGTTGGTCCTGATCTGGGTCCAAACTGTTTGCAAAGGTTATCAGTAGAAGACAAAAGATGCCACCTAGCAAGGATAGAGCTCCTTGGAACAGTCGATTTTTAAAATTTAGGACTTACTGTCATGCCAACCAAGAGTGACAGTGATGTTTACAATTGCTAAGTAAAACATTAACTTGAACACTCCACTTGAGCTAATGCGAATCGATAGATCACTTGAGTATTAATCCTATCCTGTGGATAGGATTAATACATAAGTGATCTATCCATTCTAAATCCCTGATAACTTTGTAAACAAAACATGACGTCACTGTCACTCTTGGCTGGCAGGACAGTAAAGTATTGTTTCAAGATTTGTTTGTTGTTGAAGTAAACTACATGGATTGTTTAACCCTTCGATCATAAATATTTTTGAAAGCTGATATGTCCATGCATCTGCTCTTCATAATGATAACATCACAAGATCTAATAGAAATATAATTCAAGATGTAGATGATGTCATGTGATCAGTTTGTTCACATTCCAGAGTTTATACTGGAAAGGGAAAAGGGATATTTTTGCAGGATTAATATGTTTTTATGTAACTTCGGTTTCACATCATAATGAATCTAATATCAGTACGGTTCTCCAAAGTCAATTGAATCAGTACTAAATGTTTGCATTCTTTTGCAGTAACTAATCCCCTTTTGCAGTAACCAATCCTCTTTTGCAATAACTAATCCCCTATTACAAGCTCCCAGCTATGAATTTTTATGAAAGTAAAACCTGTCTTAGGTGGCCACTCAAAAATAGACAAAACAAGCTTAATGCAGGTAGCTTAATGCAGGTCGAAAGTATTGCAGAATGCTCTCTTGGAGCATCCTTCAATACTTTGACCTGCATTAAGCGATAATCAGTCTTGAAAACCAATTTTTTTAGTGGCCGCTTAAGACAGGTTTTACTGTAAAGTGTTGTAGAACATCAATGAAAATTGAGTAGAACCTGGTCACAGACCCTGAAGAGAGGTTGTTAAAAATACTGCATGGCAAACATAGGTCTTGGCACCAGAAAAAAATGGTCTTCAAGGTTTCGATCTGGTATGGCTCCAACATGCCTGCTACGCAACATAGACTAGCTAGAATCTTGGAATGGTGCAAGTGGCAAGTTTAGCTACAATACTTTCAAGAAAGCTAATAACAAAGACACTGAACAGACTGCACCGATGTTCAGGCTATTCAGTTTCTTTGTTGATGGCATGCAACAAAAGAAAATTTTTTTCATGATGAGGCTCATACATCTGATGTGAATGACTGATTGAAATTTCTTGCATCTGAAGCTTGCATCTTCAACAAGCCAGGAAAAAATTGTCTTCTGGATTTGCTACCAGTTAAGATTCCAACCAACCTGCACAGCTACAAAGACTATCTAGAATCTGTAATATTTGTATTTAGCAAGTAAAGCAACTCTTTTTCATACAGGCAGTAAAGAATATCAGCTCTTATCAGAGTCAGAGTCTGCATGTATATGCATGCTGATCTGTATATATGTTGGTCTGATTTCTATTAACAAGTTCAGCTGATTTGATACTGAATACAAAAAGTCGAATTAATTATGACAGTTGCAGATATATTATAGTCATAACTATTGCATTCTGGGTAATTTTACATGATGTTTGGTTGTCTGGTGATTTTTTTCAAAATTAACATTTTCAAAAAAAAAAATCAGGAATACAATAAGAATGTCAAACAGTTTGGTTCCAGATCAGGCCCGACATTTTGTCGGGCCTGATCTGGATCCAATCTGTTTGCAAGGGGTATCAGCAGACGACACTAGCAGGCAAAAGAGTTAACAATATATCAAGTAAGTCACAGTGGGTTTATCATCAGGCAGTGTGGCCAAAAAACTTAAGAACATTGTTACAACAAAAAGAGGGAAAATATGCGAAGAGAAATCAACAATAAGCTTCCAAATGTCAATCAGAAAATTGCCGGGTTGTATGAAAAGGCATTTCAATTTTAGCAGTTTCAGTGTCAATGCAGCCATTCATGTCTGCTTTGTGGTTTGCTATTGTCTTCTGGAAGTTTCTTTAACCAACAGTTATTGGCCCGAGCCCAGGCCCTTGCATGCAAGTTATATTGAATCTGCTGTTGAATTGTAAAATTGCAGCAGACAACATCAACAGGCAACATTTTCAGCTGAATTTTCCATGGAGAAGTCTGATCAGGGCCCATTCTGTTTGTATCCAGGTTACAATAAATCTGTGCTTTAAGTGAAAAATTGCAGCACACGACATCAGCAGATGACCTTTTCAGATGCATTTTCAGCTGACAGTTTAATAGCATATTAAATGTGAGTATTGAGTACTTACTGAGAATTTTCCACATATAATAATACAGTTTGGGTTGGGTCTACATTTTGCTTTAGAATGGTTCTGTGTTCATACTACTGCCCAATGGCAGATCCAGAGGGGCTCAGGGGGTTCGCTCGAACTCCCTCCACGCCTTCTGTTTTTAAATATCCTATGAAAATGAAAAATAGTAAGTGAGTATGATCAGGAAATACCACAATCACAAACTGCAGACAACCCCATGGCACCGCGAGGAAGAGCCACTCAACCATCATGAGACACCAGGAAGACAAATTAAGCAAAGCAACCAGCTCTCTCTTCCCTATCAAGATGATTGCAGTGAGACCAAATTATTTCATTTTCATGGGATATTTAAGAAAGAGGAGATAAAATCAGCCAAGCGAACCCCCACACCATTATATATTGGAACTCCCTTTCCATAAATCCTTGATCCCCTCTGCTGCCAGGCGAAGATTAGAGACCACATCTGATCTGATACAGTCTGATCAGGACCTTGGTTGTGGTTAGGTACATTTCTTATTGAATCTCCTGATATTTCACAAAGTGCTTTATAATGCAATATTTGAGCCGGGACATGAGATTTCCAACAATGTGGTATGTGCAACCAGCAAAGCCTCAGATCAGCCTGCGCATATGGGCAGTCTGATCAGAGCCTTTGCTAGTCCCTTGAATATACTATGAGTGTTAAGCTTCTGACCTAACATCATCTGGAGTTTCTTAGTTTAAAAGGAGGCTGCACAGGCTCGTTTGAGTCTATTCACTTCAAAATGTCACATTGTTGGAAATCACAATCTTTTGTCATTACATGCACAGGATCCTGAATAATTATGTCAGATGATTGAAAACATATTCATCAAAGCTCAATTCTTTAAAGGTTGGAAGATATGCAATTTTTTTAGATTATATACCAGCTGCGCAGGCTTGTTGTTTTTTTTTTGTGTTGAGGCTTTACGTCCCAGTCAACAATTTTTCAGTCATGTCAGGATGATTTCCTGTCTTCCTGGGTTGACCCAGTACTAAGCAGCGGATAAATGTGTCTTGCTCAAGGACACAACACGGTGACTCCAGAGAGTCTAAACTAGCAACCTTTAGATCCCCAGTCTAACGCTCTACCAACTGAGTTGGGAGCGCAGTGGCTCAGCGGTAGAGTGCTTGACTCGAGACCAAGGGGCCACGGGTTCGAGCCTCACCGGCATCACTGCGTTGTGTCCTTGAGCAAGACACATTAATCCTAGCTTATAATACAGTACTGGTTCAACCCAGGAAGACTCGTCTCTTTATAACTGAAAGTTTGTTGATGGAACATAAAGAATCAAACCAAACGCTCTACCAACTGAGTCACTGAGCTTTACTCCTTCGCAGGTTGGTTTCGTCCACAAGTGAAACAAGTGCTATTTCCTTACAATAAGTGATCATTTAGATAGTGCAAGTATATCTCAAAATTTTTCAATTGATATCACACCTGGAATTATCATCCGGATATCAGATATCTTAATATTTCACAGAACTTTTTTCTCCCCACACCAAACAGGAGAAAATGTACCTTTCCAGCAGAAAGACAACAGTGTGCACAGCAATTGCGCAGTCTTGCTGGGACTAACCAACGCTAACAAACACATGGTTGTATATACAAAGACAACAGCAAAGACTCAGATCAGTCTGTGCAGCTGTACAGCTGCACAGACTGATCTGAATCTTTGCTGTTAACATTTATCAACCATATGAGCCGTGATATGTGATTTCCAACAATGTGGCGTTTTGACAAGTGTAGACTCAGACTAGCCTGTGCAACCTCCTGTTAAGTTTAGAAACTCCAAATGGTGTTCAGTCAGTAGCTTAACAGTCATAGAATATTCAAGCAACTAGCAAAGGCTCTGATCAGACTGCGCGTATGCACAGGCTGGTCTGAGCCTTTGCTAGTCGCACATACCACATTGTTGGAAATCTCATGTTGTGGCTCATATCTCCCTTTTCTCCTCACTTTTCCCCTGTGTTTTATCAAAAATTATCAAAGGGCTACAAGGTAATAAAACTATAGTAGGTGGAGTCTACCTGTTTTTTCTCAACGATAACATGAAAATTTCACAAAAGCCCCAAGTGGGTGTTTCCTGGCAAAGAAAACAAAAGGGTCAATTTTTTACCCCAAATCTAATGAACCAATGTTCCATATATTTTTTCAAGGTAGGCAATGCAATAGTTTCCAGTTTAAAGCTTTTGGTTTTATTAACCTATTTATGTGAGATGAGATCATCTATTTTGTTGAGTTCTGCTTGTTGTTGTTGTTGTTGTTGTTGTTGTTGTTGTGTTAATGTCCCACCAACAGTTAAGGTCATATGGAGATGGAACCACAGCCAACAGCCTGGTGAAGCTGGGGTTAGAACCTGTGACCCGTGGTTTATAAGACAAGCGGTTTTTCCACTCCACCACGGCAACTTTTAATGTCATTTATTGAGAGGGATTGCTGTTTAAACTATACCCGAGAAATGAAGAACGTGTTGTGGGTTCTCAAAAGAACTGACTCAATGCGAGACTTGCCTTGTGTCAAAATCACTGGAGCCTGAAATGTAGGTCAAGGTCACTGGGTCAAAGTGCATGCTTGAAGAGCATGCTTAGGACAATTACTATGCAAGGTTTTAGAGTGACACTTCAGACAGCTATCACTGCTGCAGAGCAGGTTTGACAAATGCATAATTAAAATATGAATTTCTTATTTCTCGACCAAAACATATGTTGTGGGTACTCAAAAGAACCGTCTCAATGAGACGGTTCTTTTGAGCACCCAAAACTTATGTTAAAACAAATGGATAAGAAAATATTCACAATTTTATGCTCAAAAAATTTGCTTATCTCCATCTATATTATCTTTACTCACCGCTGTTTGAGGAGTTTCTGCTGCTCTCGTTTCCAGATATATTTGAAATCCTGACAGAACTGAGCCCACAACGAGAAGAAGTATTCCGGAGTCACCACTTTATCTCCCGACTTGGGCTTCACACAGAAAAATATCACAGTTTCTTGGAAGCTGAAATAATCAAGATCTGTTTGTGAAACACCATGCCCCCTGTAACATATGCTATTCAAAGTATAGCTATACAGAACTATGATGAACGTATCTTAAACATATTAAAACTAGTTATGGCTGAGAATGGATTTAGGCAATCAAGGGCAATAACTCTGCTATAACCACTGGCACTCCTATAAAACTTCTGGTGCATAACCTCACTATAGTTATATGTATTCAGTATAAGTTTCATAAAATTCCATCCATAGGTTACCAAGTTATGGCTGACGACGGAAAAAATTGTTGAAATTTAGTCAATCAAAGGGAAATAAATCAGCTATAACTGATGACACTGTGATAAAACCTCACATGCATAATCTCACCATGGTAATATACAATTTCAGTATAAATTTCATGAAATTCCTTCCATTGGTTACCTAGTTATGGTAGAGGACGGAAAATAGGAGGGACGGACGGGAGGAAGGACGGAATGCCACACAAACGAATGGCCATTTAGGTGGCTAAGAGCTATATGTTTAAAAAACATTATGGGTCTTCGAATTTTAAGTGGCTAAATTCTGTCCATGGATTTAAGTGACTATATTTTTGGGATCATAAATTTTTATTTGGCTTATCATATATTTAGCCCACAGGGGCTCAAACTGCAACAGATTTTTATTTTCATTATATCAGGGTTACCCCCCTTAGAATAGCTTTTGGCAATGAAAAAAGACTTTTTTTTCTATTTCAGGAGCATGTAAGATAAAGGCACATAGTGTATGGACAAGACACCTGGTACATGGACATATTTTACCAAGCCACATTATGTAGATGGACGGTGTTGGAGGTCCAAACACATGGATAATGCAATCTTCTATCTAACTTGATATATTGTAGTTTGGGTAGCCCTATCATTCAGACCGTTTTTTCTTAGTTCTCAGTGAGTTCTCTTATACTACTTGCTGGAAGCATACTATATTGAATTGCATTATCACATGATGTTGCATCTGTCAGTGATATAAGGCCATGTATAAAAATCAATAAACCTCTAGTGGTTTACAAATTTAGTAATGATGTCCATAACAATACCAAAATCTTGATGTTTCCACGTCAAAAAAATGGTTTTAGTATCATATGGTAAATAGAATCTAACATTCATGCTCCAGTATTATCGATTGAATTTATTAAACTTGTCGCAAAAAAGTGATAAAAACGTGCCGCTTGTTTTTTTCATCTCTTTTCCTCAACTTGTTTAACCCTTTACTCCATAATAACGCCTTTTGACGCCTTTGAAATTTCATGTATTTGAAAATATTATGGAAAATGGAGCATTTGCTCCAAAAAACAAATGCTCCATTTTCCATAATATTTTCAAAAGTATTCAAAACTGAACTTAATTTTTTTTTTTTTGAATTTTTCAATGTCTAAAAATAGAAAATGATGTCATGATCTAAAATTAGCCTATGGAGTAATGGTTTATAAATTCAATAATACATGAGCACTCATGTAGGATTCTTTAATCATCGTGGAAACAGAAACTTACATTTTTTTGCCTTCTATAAGGTTGTCCTCTTGTTCATGGAATTCTTGTCGACCTGAAATGTTAAAAAAATTAGTGAATTATCAAGATGAAAACATTTAACCCTTTTCATTCTTATGGATTTTCCCATGTATGTCAATAGAATAAGTATGGACTTGCCCATTTTGTATTTAAGGGATCACATGTAGAAATATCTAAATTTTGATGCATTTCTGTCATAAAGATTAGCTTTTATCTTTGCAAATAGTGCAGACCCTGATGAAATGCCACATAATGCTGCATTTCATCTGGGTCTTCACTGTTTGCCAAAGTACCTGTTTGCAGGTATCCAGAATATAAAGGGTTAACACATTTTTACTTACAGGATTTTAATAACAAAGACTGATTGATGTTTAGGATACTCTAATGAAAGTGACTTAGCTTTGAATCAATTTAACACAGAGTTATCGCCCCTGATTGTTAATTATAAGATGGCTATCTTGTTGGCAAGATAAATCAAAAATATTTAAGCTTGAGTCTTGTTAGTAAAGGAGTAGTCAGTACAGTAAAACCTGTCTTAAGCAGCCACTCAAAAAGAACACCGAAAATTGGTTTTCAATACTGATTATCCCTTAATGCACGTCAAAAGTATTGCAAAATACTCCCCTTGGAGCCAAGGGGAGCATTCTGCAATACTTTTGACCTGCATTAAGCTACCATTTTCCATTAAGGCCATTGTTTTATCTATTTTTAAGTGGTCGCTTAAGACAGGTATTACTGTACCACCCTTAGTTGGGGGCCACATTGTTTCGAAAACCCAATTTCACTAAGTACTCTATTCAAGACTGCTTTTTCCTCAGCAAGTTTCTATGATCTAAAGGATCAAGGTTGGAATGTGTGCACATAAGTTGATTAAGGAATTGTAAATTATCTGAAGTATTCCATTAATTTCATTCAGATCTGTTGAGTTTTTTTTCTTGTTATAACAGTAATCAGTGCTGCAGCAAAGATGACATTTTAAAAGCAAATATTCGCGATAACTTGTTTATGTCTCGACACAAACATAAGTTGTGGGTACTCATTGGAATTGTCTTGACAAGACAATTCCAATGAGTACCACAACATATGATTTGGTTGAGAAATAAAAAAAAAAAATAACATTACAAATACCCCTCTTATCTTGTTGTATACTGAATGTTAATAATATACCTGTTCACTTTCCCTGGCAAGGTTAATCAATTTCGTACCTTTTGAATTAGGTAACATTTTTTTCCCAACAAAAACTTTTTTTTAATTCTCTGTATGACACACTAGGCTGCTGCAAGGCTGCTGTAAGACACACAAGGTGCTCACAAGCGGCCTAGTGTGTCTTACAGCAGCCTTGTGTGTATTACAGCAGCCTAGTGTGTCTTACAGCAGCCTTGTGTGTTTTAAAGCAGCCTTATGTGTCTTAAAGCAGCCTAATGTGTCTAACAGCATCCTAATGTGTCACACAGCAGCCGAATGTGTATCTTACAGCAGCCTAGTGTGTTTTACAGCAGCCTTGTGTGTCTTACAGCAGCTTAGTGTGTCTTACAGCAGCCTAGTGTGTCTTACGGCAGCCTTGTGTGTCTCACGGCAGCTAAGTGTGTCTTACAGAAGCCTAGTGTGTCTTACAGTAGCTTAGTGTGTCTTAAAGCAGCTTAGTGTGTCTTACAGCAGTTTAGTGTGTCTTACATCAGCATAGTGTGTCTTACAGCAGCCTTGTGTGTCTAACAGCAGCCTAGTGTGTCTTAAAGCAGGTTTGTGTGTCTTACAGAAGCCTAGTGTGTCTAACAGCAGCCTAGTGTGTCTTACAGCAGCCTTGTGTGTCTTACAGCAGCCTAGTGTGTCTTACAGCAGCCTTGTGTGTCTTACAGCAGCCTAGTGTGTTTAACAGCAGCCTAGTGTGTCTTACAGAAGCCTAGTGTGTCTTACAGCAGCTTAGTGTGTCTTACAGCAGCTTAGTGTGTCTTACAGCAGCTTAGTGTGTCTAACAGCAGCCTAGTGTCTTACAGCAGCCTAGTGTGTCTTACAGCAGCCTAGTTTGTCTTACAGAAGCCTAGTGTGTCTTACAGAAGCCTAGTGTGTCTTACAGCAGCCTAGTGTGTCTCACAGCAGCCTAGTGTGTCTTACAGCAGCCTAGTGTGTCTTACAGCAGCTTATCGTGTTTTACAGCAGCCTGGTGTGTCTTACAGCAGCCTTGTGTGTCTAACAGAAGCCTAGTGTGTCTTACATCAGGTTTGTGTGTCTTACAGCAGCCTAGTGTGTCTTACAGCAGCTTCGTGTGTCTAACAGCAGCTTAGTGCATCTTACAGCAGCCTAGTGTGTCTTACAGCAGCCTAGTGTGTCTTACAGCAGCCTAGTGCATCTTACAGCAGCCTAGTGTGTCTTACAGCAGCTAAGAGTGTCATGCTAGCAGCTAAGTGTGTTTTACAGCAGCCTTGTGTGTCTAACAGAAGCCTAGTGTGTCTTAGAGCAGCCTAGTGCATCTTACAGCAGCCTAGTGTGTCTTACAGCAGCTTAGTGTGTCTGGCTAGCAGCTTAGTGTGTTTTACAGCAGCCTTGTGTGTCTAACAGAAACCTAGTGTGTCTTACAGCAGCCTAGTGTGTCTTACAGCAGCCTAGTGTGTCTTACAGCAGCCTTGTGTGTCTTACAGCAGCCTAGTGTGTCTTACAGCAGACTAGTGTGTCTTACAGCAGCCTAGTGTGTCTTACAGCAGCTAAGAGTGTCATGCTAGCAGCTTAGTGTGTTTTACAGCAGCCTTGTGTGTCTAACAGAAGCCTAGTGTGTCTTACAGCAGCCTAGTGCATCTTACAGCAGCCTAGTGTGTCTTACAGCAGCTTAGTGTGTCTGGCTAGCAGCTTAGTGTGTTTTACAGCAGCCTTGTGTGTCTAACAGAAGCCAAGTGTGTCTTACAGCAGCCTAGTGTGTCTTACAGCAGCCTAGTGTGTCTTACAGCAGCCTTGTGTGTCTTACAGCAGCTTAGTGTGTCTGACAGCAGCTTAGTGTGTTTTACAGCATTCTAGTGTCTTAAGAAGCCTAGTGTGTCTTACAGCAGCCTAGTGTGTCTTACAGCAGCCTTGTGTGTCTCACGGCAGCTAAGTGTGTCTTACAGAAGCCTAGTGTGTCTTACAGCAGCTTAGTGTGTCTTAAAGCAGCTTAGTGTGTCTTACAGCAGTTTAGTGTGTCTTACATCAGCCTAGTGTGTCTTACAGCAGGTTTATGTATCTTACAGAAGCCTAGTGTGTCTTACAGCAGCCTGGTGTGTCTTACAGCAGCCTTGTGTGTCTAACAGCAGCCTAGTGTGTTTAACAGCAGCCTAGTATGTCTTACAGCAGCCTAGTGTGTCTTACAGCAGCCTAGTGTGTCTTACAGCAGCCTAGTGCATCTTACAGCAGCCTAGTGCATCTTACAGCAGCCTAGTGTGTCTTACAGCAGCCTAGTGTGTCTTACAGCAGCTAAGTGTGTCTTACAGCAGCTAAGTGTGTCTTACAGCAGCCTAATGTGTTTTACAGCAGCCTAGTGTGTCTTACAGCAGCCTAGTGTTTTACAGCAGCCTAGTGTGTCTTACAGCAGGTTTGTGTGTGTCTTAAAGCAGCCAAGTGTGTTTTACAGCAGCTTAGTGTGTCTAACAGCAGCCTTGTGTGTCTTACAGCAGCCTAGCCCCGAGGTTATAAAACTTGAGTTCATTCTTCATTCTCAAACTCTAAATAAAGCTTAATAATTGGCTGCTTGCGAACACATGTCCACAAGCAGCCAATCATTGCGCCTTATTTTGAGTTTGAGACTGTACTCAAGTTTTATAACCTCGGAGCCTAGTGTGTCTTATAACAGCCTTGTGTGTCTTACAGCAGCCTAGTGTATCTTACAGTAGCCTAGCCTGTATTACAGCAACCTAGTGTGTCTTACAGCAGCCTAGTGTGTCTTACAGTAGCCTTGTGTGTCTTACAGCAGCCTAGTGTGTCTTACAGCAGCCTTGTGTTTCTTACAGCAGCCTAGTGTGTCTTACAGCAGCCTAGTGTGTCTTACAGCAGGCTTGTAAGTCTTGCAGCCTCCAAAAGTCGCAAAGAAAATGAGCATGTCAAAGACTAAGTTTTTGTGTCACCATTTCAACCTAGCAACATCATAAGGCAGTCTTGCGGTGTTGCACATAACATCTTAACCCATAAAGCGTCACCTATAAATTGTTGCAGATGACAATTTCAAATTTTGCGGCCTTTTCAAAAATAACATATAAGGCATGAAATTTCTTGAGAATCCTCTGCTGGCAGACGATTCTCATAAATTATCATCCCTAATTTTTTTTTTTTTTTAAACTAGGAAAGATGACACAAAATTTGTCTTCTGCTGCAGTTGTGATTGGCGCTTTTAAGGTTAAGACTGCTGTATGACGCCATGGAATTTGTTGTTGTGGACAGGTGTATGGCTGCCGCAAGGCTGATGTGAAACAGGCTTAAGGGAGCAGTTTGATCTGAGTCCATATTATTTGCAATATGGACTAACATGGTACAAAAGCAGACTAGAGAACAGACAGTAATTGTTGTGAATGACGGGGAATGGAAGCAGTCTGATCAGGGTTCATACTGTTTGCTTGCATTTCAATACATGTAGCAGACGTAATAAGCAGACAACATTTACTGGACAAAAAAAATGGCAGGATTTTTAATTTTTTTTTTATTTGTTTGATTTGATTCTTTACATCCCATCAACAATCTTTCAGTTATAAAAAGACGGGTCTTCCTGGGTTAAACCAGTACTAAGCTAGGATTAATGTGTCTTGCTCAAGGACACAACACAGTGACGCCGAAGAGGCTTGAACCCGCAGCCCTTCGGTCTCGAGTCAAGCACTCTACCAATAAGCAACTGAACTAAAAAAAAAAAATATTTTTTAAGATTCGTTTGAAAAAAAACTCTTAATGACATTATTAGTTTGCCATAGCTAGAAAGTCAGTTTTCACCCAATACTTGATGTAAATTTATCAATTACCTCTGAGATTGTTTCCTTATCAAAATGATATTTTCAGAGGGAGTCTGCTAGCTTTGAAGCTTATGACAACCAGGCAATTTGAAACAAAAACTCAGTGTCAGTGAAGATAAAATTTTCCAACCACCATACTCAGCTTTCAAAATATAATCAATCCACTGCCAATAAGTTAGAAGGCTGCTCAAAAAAGAGGAAATTACTGTTTTTCATGCTTTTTAGTCATCTGCTGATTTTTTTTCAAAACCAACTTTTTCGATAAATTCTTTCAGGAATACCATCTGAGTGTCAAACAGATTGGATCCAGATCAGGCCCGACATTTTGTCGGGCCTGATCTGGGTCCAATCTGTTTACAAACCTTATGAGCAGACGACACTAGTAGGGAAAAATTTATCCTTTTCCCCACCAGTCACGACTTTTGTCCTCTGCTCTCATCTGCTTATATTCTTAGGTAGCCTATATTGCAAACAATATGGACCCATATCAGACTGCTCCCAAGGGAGCAGTCTGATTAGGGTTCATATTTTTTGCATTCATGAAAAAAATCTAGTCTGAAGTGCATTTGTATATATGCAGCAGACGTAAATAGCAGATGACATTTTCAGGACAAAAATTAGTGGTGGACTAAGGATTAAATTTAGTATTTCCCTAAATGTTCAGACCCATAGTTCTGTGCTAAAAGTGTAAACCCAAGTCAATCTCAGTCTGGAGGACCAATCTGATCTGGATTTATACTGTTTACCATTCAGTCTCTACCATTTACATAAACCTCAACTTGTTTCAGCTTTAAGATTAGTGTTGCGAGTGGCCAAATTTTTAGTGTTAATGCAATACAAAGTGTGGCGGTAGGTGAGTATTCTATTGTTTCAACAGATCGAGCCTCACAGGAGGCCATGAGCAAGACATTTTATCCTTTGTTTAGTACTGGTTCAACCCAGGAAGACCCCTCCTGACATAACTGAAAAATTGTTGACTTGGAAATAAAGAATCAAATCAAACAAACAAAAGTTTCAATGTGAACAGCCATGGACATAGCCGAAGTGCCACGGAGGTAGCCCCTGGATGAAAGGCCCCAGACTCTTTACCAATGGAAAGCCAAGACAGAAAGAGAGATGCTGGTGCATGAGATGAGAACCATCTGCTACTGATTCTTTCCTGAGAAAAACATAGAAATCAGACTTGTAGAGAGCAGTGCTTAGAAGCTAACGAAGTGAGCCCCAGAAAACAGAAAATGAGATTATGGGCAGCCACTCAAAAAAAGACAAAACAAAGGTCTTTAGACAGGTGGTAGCTTAATGCAGGTCGAAAGTATTGCAGAATGCTCCACTGGAGCATCCTGCAATACTTTTGACCTGCATTAAGCAATTATTGGTCGTGAAAACATATTTTGGGGTCTTCTTTTGAATGACCGCTTATGACAGGTTTTACTGTAGTTCTACCTCATAAAATCCATAGATAAAAGCCTTTTTTTCTTTCAAAAAAAATTCTTCTAAAAACTTATTTTCTGGGAATACATTGTGTGGCTATTTTCAGTTTTGAAGTACCCACAAGGCCACAATTGATAGGCTACAATAAATAGAGTCCAGACATAAAAGGCATGGGTGGAATGGTAAAGAGAGTAAACCCTGAACAGACTCTGATCTGGGTTTACATTCTTTGCTCCTTGCTCCAGAAGGAGCACTACATTCAGGATTAAACTTTTTGCCTACTGGGAAATTTTGCATGCTTTTTTGTCATCTGCTGATTTTTTTTCAAAGGGTGCAAAGATCAGGAATCGATACAATCAAGTACCCTCCCTGACCCAAGATACCAATGGGAAAGTGACAGACACCACAAACAAGAGTCAAGAGGTCAGCCCTTTATCAGCAGGTGACCACAAAGCACAAATAAACAGACCTGCACAAAGGCATAACAAACACAAGACAGAAAAAACATATACGATCCACAAAAGAAGTACCGCCTTGGAATGGTCAGTAAAAATATTTTACTGGAGGGCTTAAACCGGTTTCATGGCGCCAACCTCACTCTTAATTCAGATGTCGATCAACTTTTTCAAAAAATCTCTCAGCGTGTCATAAACAGTTTGGATCCAGATCAGGCACAACATTTTGTCGGGCCTGATTTGTATCCAAACTTTTTGCAAATTTATCAGCAGACGACACTAGTAGGCTAAGAGTAAAACTATTTGCTTCAGCATATCTGTCAAAAAATCATGTAATCAGACTATGGCAAAGAAATATTATCAAAGCACAGTAAGCATTTACTGTATTTTGTGTTCAGACATTTGGAGTTAATTCCCTTAGATATATTACAAGCCAAAGGACAACTGAGCGCAACATTAGAATATGGTTCTTATCATAAGGTGGCTAGTGAAGACTCAGATGAGTAATTCTTCAACTCTTTGCATACTGGGTAATTTTTCACGATTTTATTGTCATCTGCTGACTTTTTTTAAAATTATTTTTTTCAAAAACTTCTTTCAGAAACGCTATCTGATTATCAAATGGTTTGAATCCAGATCAGGATCTATGTTCTGTCTGTTGGTCCTAATCTGGGTCCAAACCATTTGCAAAGGTAACTTAAGTTGCAACTAGCAAGGAAAGGGTTAAAATGCTTATGCACTGCTACTTAGATGTAAAATTAAGAACAAAATTTAGACTTTTATCCCCCCCCTCTCCTGGAGATTTCAGCTTGGGTTTATACTGGAGATTTTTGCAAATACATGTACAGTGAAACCTGTGTAAAACCGCCACTCAAAATAGACAAAACAAAGAGCTTAATGACAAATGGTGGCTTAATGCAGGTCGAAAGTATTGCAGAATGCTCCCATTGGAGCATTCCACAATACTTTTGACCTGCATTAAGCAATAATTAGTCTTGAAAACCAATTTTCGGCCTTTTTGAGAGTGGCCGTTTTACACAGGTTTTACTGTATGTGATAAATACAAAAATCTCATGTGCAGGGTCCATTTGTTAAAGCTGAAATAAACTTCTTAAACTATACCTTTTTGGAAAAATTCTGTCATTGTATCTTTAAATGGCTGGAGATATACTGGTTCCTTTGCTGACTTGATTACTTTGGCTGCTCTCTCCTCTGCAGCTGCAATATACAGGAAACCATCACGTTTACATGCGGTAATGTTCTAAAATTTAATAAACACTTTTCTCTTTCCGTTTTCAAACAAAATGTTGGTTATCTGTTCGGGAATTTACAAAATGTATGTCAAAATAGCAAACAGGGACAACCCTGATCAGACTGCTTCTTCAGAAGCAGTCTGATCTGGGTCTACCCTGTTTGTCGTGGCCTTTTTGGCAGGCACCTAATGTTCCAAATTTTAGAATATTTACTGTACCCCATGATGAAGGACAAAAGAGATTGACTATTACTATACATAAAATACTGTAAATACCTTTGTTAATTGGACAAACAAGATCTACACTATTTTTCATACTATCACATTATTTGGGCATTACTGTGAGAAAACCTGATTTTGTTGTATGTGAACAAAGCCTGTGCATTTGCGCAGTCTAGTCAGCTCCTTTGTTATTTGCCTATTGGAAAGTATAATACCTAAACTGACAACATGCAAAATGTCAATGTCCTAGATATAATAGTCCCTATAGCTGAGCAGGTTGGTTAAGCATTGTCTGGTCAAAAACCCCAAAGATAGTGCATTTCAAGGATTTTTCTAAGAATGCCTTATGGTAATTTTCCAGTACTTTTCAAGGCAGATTTTATTTCAAGGACTTTTCAAGAAAGCCCTTTATTTTCAAGTACTCTTCAAGCCTGTGCAAACTCTGGAATAATGGTCAAAGTATCTTTTAAAATATGGAAAAGAAAACTTCAAAAAATATACCTTATTCTGTCCAGTTGTTTTCTTAACTCATCGAAGTTCACTCCCATACCCAGACTCATATCACTAGAATCCAGTAGTGACATAGAGAGTGTCTCAGTATCTGAATTATTATTTTTAATATAAATGATACTTTTAACAACTCACCTTCAAAATCTTTCTTTATTCTGTCCAGTTCTTTTCCTAACTCGTCAAAGTTCACTCCCATACCCTGACTCATATCACTTGACTCAGGTACAGGCAGTGACACTTTCTCGGTCCCCGAATCATTCTTTTCAAACTTTCTAATGTATTGATAGACTGTGTAGTGGAGTAGACTGCTCATACTGTCCTGTAACACATGAGCAACAAATCATAATAATATGTCAACATAGGACCAGACAAGCATAAAAGTGCCATTATTTTCTTATGGATCAGTTTAAATTGAGGATCTTAAATTAGTGCTCATGTTTTATTGAATTTGTTAAACAAGCTGGGAAAAAGAGATAAAATGCGAGGCTTGCCGAGCATTTTATCTCTTTTTCGCAATGAGTTTAATAAACTTAATCATACAAGAGCACGAATGTTAGATTCTATTTATCATGACATTAAGATTACTTTGAAATCTCATTTCTCGCATAAAAACATTATAATTTTGTCATTATGTACGCAACGTTGTAAGGATGTCATAACGTTTCTCGAAAATCTGTAAACCACTAGTGGTTTATCGATTTTATTGTATGGCGTTATTTCACTCCCAGACGCGACATCATATGATAAACATATGTTTTGGGTGCTCTTTTGAGTACACACAACATATGTTTTGGTTGAAAAAAAAGAAAATTATCTTTGAATTATCTCCTCATATCGTGAGGTCTGAACATCCCTGATATGCATGATATAATCAATGTCATAAAGATTCAAGAGGATAATTATGTACAAGAAAGAGTTCAGCTGGAGATGTTTTGTTCAAAGTAAATTATACGGCCTACATTGTATATAGCGGATCTTACATGAGTACTCATGTATTATTGAATTTATTAAACAAATTGAGAAATTGATGTAAATATGAGGCTCTGCCAAGCATTTTATCACTTTTTTGCAACAAGTTTAATAAATTCAATGATGTTAGGTTGTTTTTTATCATATGATAAAAGTTCACTCCCAAAGCTTGACTAATATCACTTAAGTCCGGTACAGTATCTAAATCCTTCTTCGCAACATAACTGATACTTTTTTTTTGAAAATGCTACGATACAAGATTGTAATTGACGACAGTACATAGCATTACCAAATTTGTAAACCACTTGTGGTTTATTGACTTGAATACGTAGAGGATCTTTACACTAGTGCTCATGTTTTATTGAATTTATCAAATGAGTTGGGGAAAAGAGATAAAATGCAAGGTTTGCCAAGCATTCTATCTCTTTTTCGCAACAAATTTAATAAATTCAATAATACAGGAGCATGAATGTTAACTTCTATTTATCACAGGACATCAAAATTACTTAAAAATGACATTTGTGATGTGAAAACATCCAGATTTTGCCATCTTTTATGCACAACATTATAATGGACGTCATTACGCAATGTGACTTAATCTGTAAACCACTAGCGGTTTATCGATTTTTTGCATGGCGTTATATCACTCCAAGACGCAACGCCATGTAATAAATAGCGTTATATCACTCCCAGACACAATGTCATGTGATAAATGGTCAGAAAAAAAACATGTTTGTTCTATTTTTGATCAACATTGTTGTCCGCTTTGCTTGTAAATATACACGCTAAAACCTGTAAACCTGCAAGTTAACAAGATAGCTCAAACTAGTGTTTGTGAAACACAGTGCCAGATAAGAGTTATTTTTTCTTATTTCTAAGCCAAAACGTATGTTGTGGGTACTCAAAAGAACTGTCTGACCCAAAACAAATGTTTAAACTGATGGATAAGAAAATAATCATTATTTTACGCTCAAAAATATTGCTTAACTGGCCCCATGAGTGCTGTTTACTAACCACATGCTTGTTCACAAAGTTGGTACTCTTTCACAAATAACTCCTGTAATATTTTCAGAATTCCTTCCAAAATTCAATCCATTCATCATATATAATCAACTTGTCAAGTTTCAAAACTGTAGCTCCTATATTATGTGAGAAATGCTAACTAGGCATGTGTAATTGACAAACAGACAGACAGAATGATTGACGGACAAGTCAAAAGCGATATACTCCCTCAACTTTTTCAAAGTTCGGGCCATATTATTTTGGGGAGAAGTGTCGTACATTGAAACATCCAGCATGATAATGGCTAACCCTTTCCTGCCATTCACGGAAAATATTATCTATTTTCTCATCTATGACATACTTTGGTAGCCTTTATTGTACAGTCAAAACTCTTTATAACGTCACTCGTTATAACAGAATATTCAATATCCGACATAAAATTGCTGGGAACGGATCTGTTTCCATTAAAATTCCCTCTTTATAACAGAATATTCACTTAACGACACCGACAGTAACTTCTGGGAACAGATATACAATTTCTATTGAAAATAAATTCATTACAACAGAATTGTTACCATGTGTCAGAGAATTTTGTGATCAGAACAAGGTCTTTTTGCATGAACAGGTTTCTGTCTCACTTGATAAGTGGGAAGCTTTGTGCATTTTGATGCAATATGAAATAGAACTGATGTATACATTTGGAATATAGCATTTTAATTCATTTGTACAATATTTCTTTTACCAAATGATTATTATGTTGAAATCTGGTAAAGGTCAGAATTTCTTTATATCAGCAAATTCACTTTAACGTCAAAGATAGCTTGGAACAAACAGTGTCGTTATAAAGAGGGTTGACTGTATAACATTCTGACCCCAGATCAGACTGCTTCCTTAGGAGCAGTCTGATCAGGGTTCATAATGTTTGCTTCCATGATAAAAGTTGTCTGGAGTGCATTTGAATATATGCAGCAGATGTAATAAGCAGACAACATTTTCAGACTAAAAATATTCGCAGGAAAAGGGTTAAAGACCCACAAATTTTCATGGTTAAGTTAAATGTTCTAAAATTTCAAACACTAGTTGCATGCTTAATAGTCAAAGAAAAACAGCGCAGACCCTGATCAGACTGCTTCTTTAGAAGCAGTCTGATTAGGGTCTTCCCTGTTTGCTATTCTGACAAGCAATTTGTGAATTCCAGCCCCAATAATCAACATTATATTTGATAAAAAAGAAAAGTTTTTGAAATTTTAGGGCATTTACCACAATTTATAGCTTTCCCTAGTAACTTACCTTGCTTTTAACATCTTTAAGTTTTGGAAGGATTTCAAGACCAAAGCCATCAGCCTGGCCTCGAGATTTGTTCCCTGAAAAAGATAAAAGATAGTGTAATGCCCTTCTGCTAGAACCATTATATATGTCAGGTCCGAGGTAAGGTACGAATACCAATGAGTCCACTTCAACAGCAAATAATTTTAATGAAACATTTGAGTTGCAGTGAATGATGATATGATAAGCAGTGCTAAACTGATTGTATGAATCAGAATTCGTTCCCCTACCTTTAAGAGTATTAAATATTCTCAAAGCTTGCAAATTCCCCTCCTTTTAATGCCCACAATCCCTATCAAAAGAATCTATCTCCAAAATCAAGCTGATCGCTGATTTTAGAGTGAATACCCCAACTTGCTGGAATCAGCACCCAACACATTGCATTCCCAAAACCCAAGGTGAACGCAAGCTGTTGTGATCATGCATGTTGGTCGCTGAAACCTCACTGAAACCAGCTAAACCACCAAGAATGGTTGGGAAACATTGAACCCGATGACTTATATTGGTTGAAAAATATGAAAGATTATATGTAAATGACTACCTACACGAAATAGAAATTACTTTCAGTAAATCAAAGATAAGATTTAACATAGACGTCAGTTGAACTTATAAACAATGTCACTAGTACAGTTATTATTGATCAATACTTAAGTGCAGCATGGAAATCAATATGACCTTAATGCACTGAATATTGACAGAAATATAGTGTAGAGGTTTTGGATCAGGTTAGGTCGCCTGAGTTCCTGGCAATTACAACAAAGTTATATGCTTAACTCTTCATCTCCTAGAGTGGTCTGCTGATAACTTTTGCAAACAGTTTGGAAAGAGACAATGTCTGATCTGGATCCAAACTGTTTGATACTCTGATGATATTCCTGAAAGAATTTTTCAAAGGCTACAAAAAAGCATGCAAAATTTCCAAGGAGGCAAAGATTTAAGAAAGAAAGCATTACTTTAAAGGGGGTAGCCTTACAACAGTGTGGCAAACTTTCATCTCCCACTAAGGCTAGAGGTCTAAATTACGGTCTAAGTATTCACCTACATCCATACTTAGTGAATGAGAGCGACAAGGGCTCAGATGAGACTGCTCAGATAAGCAGGCTCACCTGAACCCTGGATGTTAGCCGATGCCATAAATACCGAAAATCTCATGTAACGTCTCAACAAGACCATACCTGTTGACTGAGACATAAAACCTTAAGCCACAATCATTTTCTGGTTCAAATATTTCTTCTATAAATGGTAATTTAATGTAAAAAAACATTACCTCCATTCATATAGTTGCCTAAGGCTAGCACCAAACCAAGAATTCTTTTCACATTTACACTACTCATGAGATTCTGAAATAACAGAAAAATAGAACTCATAAGGCCAAACAAAATATACATGTGTTTCCTTGACCAAACAAAATACAGTGCAGTCCCTTTACAACACACCTCTTTATAGCAAAGATTTGGATAGAACACAGGATTGCTGAGTGTATGTTTGTGTTTAACATTCCACCATCAGCATGTCATATGAAGACATGGCCTCAGCTTAGTCTCATCCAACAGACTGGTGAAGCCGAGTATCGAGTGTTTGATCCCTGATTTACCAGGCAAGTGGTTTATCCAACACACCAAATCATGTTGTGGCTCCCAACTTTTAACCATAAAATTTTACAAAGGAATTATAGGAAAATGACCAAGAAATGGTCATTTTTCTATAATTCTTACTTGGTCATTTTCCTATAATTCCTTTGTAAAATTGTCCCTTTATATTACAGTTCACTTACACACAAGGTCCATTTCTATGGACTACCAAACATAGTGTTATAAAGGGACTGCACTGTATACATGTGTGTCCCGATGGACCTACCCTATTTTTTTCTCTCCCATCATAAATCTTGGTTTTTTTTTAAAAGATTTTTTTAATCGTTGGTCACTGCTCCCAAAATCATTTGTTTGTTTAATTCTTTATGTCCCAGTCAAACAATTTTTCAGTCATATCAGGATGAGTCTTCCTAGGTTGAAACAGTATACTAAGCAGCAGATAAAGTGTCTTCTCTCAAGGACACAACAAAGTGACCCTGCAAGGCTGTGAAGCTAGAACCAGCAACTCTTTGATCTAACACTCTACTAACTAAGCCACTGTGCTCCACACTTCATATTGTAGCAGATACCAGCAGATGACAGTTAAAGTGTTCAATAATGAGTTTACACATATCCATAGAAGATCTTACATGAGAGCTCCTGTATTATTAAATCTATCAAATGAGTTGAGGAAAAGAGATAAAATGCAAAGCTTTGTCAAGCATTTATCACTTTTTCACAAGTTTATTTAATTCAATAATAAGGAAGCAAGAATGTTAGATTCTATTCATCAAATGACACTAAACTTACTTTAAAATGGAGATTTTAGCATGAAAATGTCAAGATTTTCCATTTATACGGGAGGTTATGGGTGTCATTTGGTAAGGTTACCAAAATATGTAGTTCACGAGTGGTTTATCAATTTTAATACATCATAACATGGTGTTACTAACATTAGCAAACAAGATTACAGAGTAATAATTTGGATTAGTATACCTCACGTGAATTTCCCATACAAAACTTCCATAGACGAACGACTGATATTTTATAATATCACACGTTGCTACAGCGACGGCGAATACTGCCACATGTTTGCAATAGCAGCGGATGATATTATAAAATATCAGGGTGGTCACATGATGCGCAACGCCGATGCGCGCACGGTTCGTTCACGTCATGAGACGTTCAACAGCAATGGCGGACATGACGCATGATTTGGCGACTTTAAATTCCAAATAACTTCGTTGTTTATGGTCAGAAACATAAAGTGTGGGTACTCGTTTTCTTAGTTAGGACGAAAGGAACACGTTGAGATCAATTTTGAGCAGATTAGGCGAAATTTTCTAGTTTGCATCAAAACAGCCTCATGTACACCATCTCCGACGCTGCTCGGTATGAAATTTGATGTTATCAGCTTTTATGACGTAATTTGTGAAACGGAACGTCAGTGATCAGGTCGAGCATTCAGATTGTTAAAGAAATATCATTTTTGTGAAATATTTAATTTCATTCAAGCATATATATAGATAAGAGGCTGTTCATTATTTTCCCTTTGGATCTCCCCTCACCATGATAGGTCTATTGAGTAAGAAAAGGATTTCAGAAAATAAGGGATCTAATGTTCTGTTCGGTATAATAAAATAAATATTACATTCCCTGCGCGGGTGATAGTCGAAAATATCATCCCGAGGAATGTGATTATCAACCGAGGCGCAGCCTCGGTTGATAATCACATTCCTCGGGATGATATTTTCGACTATCACCCGCGCAGGGAATGTAATATTTATATACTATTAGGGCTGCAACGATACAGTTACCTCACGATACGATACGTATCACGATATTTGCCTCACGATACGATACGTATCGCAATACATTTTTGACAGCTTTAGAACCTTAGAAACAACATAGATCTATGAAATTAGGAGAATTAAATACTCTAATATTAACCTTTGTCATGCTGGATGTTTTTATATACTACACTCTTCCCCAGTTTTTACCTTTTTTTAAAAAAAAATATTTCAATTATTAGCATGTATTTACAAGCAGAGCCGAAAACTATGTAGATTAAGATCAGCTGGATTCTTTTAGCTGATCTTGTTCTACATTGTTTCAAAACAGGATATATCAAGTGTTTAGCATGGAAAAGGGTTAACTGAATAAAGAACAATAAAAGGGAAAATGGTAACATTCCTTTTTGTACAAAAACATATAATTTTAAAATTCATTTCTAATATATAACACCAAGTGCTGTATCGTTAGCGTATCGTGAGATGACCTCACGATACGATATGCGTATCGTCAGAAAAAGTATCGCGATACGATACGATTTCAATGAATCGTTGCAGCTCTATATACTATCACCCATTTCTTTCAAATATTGGTATGGTTCTTATCCAGCTGCTATTTTTAGGTCAGGTCAAGATTTAATCTCAGTAATCAGCTTATGTGACCCAGTATGCAAACATAAACAAACCCCATTTGTATAAGAAATGAGTTGGATAGTAAATCATTTTTATCATGCCTGTTTGAAGTATAGTTAAAACTATTACCCGGATGTCCTGTGGATGACCTAATGCACTATTGTATCAGGCTAATGCCAGTTTGTAGTATAGTCTAAACTATTAGTCTGAGGTGCTGTGGACGACCTAATGCACTATTGCATGAGGCTGATGCCTGTGTGTAGTATAGTCAACATTTATTATCCCTCTGTGATGTGGATAGCCTGATGCATTATGGCACTTAGTCATGGGTCTCATGCAAAAGTGCATTTTATTATATAATCTATAAATAAACATCTCCTGGTTGGCCCAGATGCATATCCACTCAAGTCAATATAACCACATGTCGCCTAAAGCACTGAGGGGTAATAGTTTTGAATATACTAGAAACAGGCATAATATAACTGTTTCCTATCAGATGGCTGACTCATTTGTTTGCCAGACCATCGGATAAGAGTGAGGAAATTAAAAATTCAACTTCTTATTTCACAATCAAAACATTTGTTGTGGGTACTCAAAAGAACCGTCTCAATGAGACGGTTCTTTTGAGTTTCCAAAACAAATGTTTACGCTGATGGATAAGAAAATAAATTACAAATCTATACCCGAATTGTTGTTTATCTGAAGTGAACCTATGGTGACTTACCCTGCAAGTCATTCGCAAGTTCGTCATTTTGGTTTCTATCACAGATATGCTTTCTTGAAATGCTTGTTGAAATATGAAGCAGAAAATTCTCTCTGCATAGTCAGGTATTAATGACAGATCATACAAAAATCTGAAAATAGAGGATTGGTATACATAGGAAAAGACTCAGATAAGCCTAGACATCTGGCTCCAAGGTTATAAAACTTTTTTCATAGTCAACTCAGTTGAGCACAAAATTTATCCTGCTCATAAATGTTAAAATGCCAACAATTGTTGGCATTTTAACATTTATTAGCATGATAAATACAACATCTGAGAGACTTAAAGCAAGAAACTTCTTTGTTTGTCAGTATTTTAGTTTTTATGAGCAGTGGAAATTTCATGCTCAGTTGAGTTGGGCATGAAAAAAGTTTTATAACCTCTGGGCCAGGCTTAGCTCAGTCTGATCAGTCCTCGCTGTCCCCATGAAGAAAACTTGCGTCCTTAGTTACTGGTTGTCTGCACAGCTAAGACTCTGATCCGACTCGGGGGATGCCCAAGCTGATCAGAGTCTTCATTTTGTTAGTTTTAAAATGCCATGGCACATATACAACTGAAAACAAACAACATGAAACGGAAAAATATGGTTCCTAAGGATGTTACTCCAGTTCTGATTTGATAATTTAAAAACTGTAATATTTTTTCTGCTATGAAACTCAATTTCTGATTGGCTATTTAAAAAAAATGAATAATATTATATTGTGCTATATACATTCAGAAATCGATTGTTATGATCTTTTTTGTTTGCTTGGATTCTTTACATCCCAGTCAACAATTTTTCAGTCATGTCAGGACAATCAGGTCTTCCTGGGTTGAACCAGTACTAAGCAGCTGATAAAGTGTCTTGCTCAAGGACACAACGCAGTGACTCCCCTGGCGGTGAGACTAGAACTAGCAACCCTTCCATCCCCAGTCTAATGCTCTACCAACTGAGCCACTGTACTCCCTTTGTCATGATCTGTTGGCAGTGCAAAATGTTGATGAAAAATAGTACAATTTCAAAGGGAAAACTAAAAATTGTGTTTGTGAAAACCTGTGCTGATACTCTTTCCAATATAAAGCAAGGGTCATTATCTGGCATTATTTTTTCGGAAATCCTTCAAAAGTTAATCCACTCATTTTCTCTTATCAGCTCACTAAGTTTCAAAGCTGTAGCTCTCATACTTTATCATATCCTACAAACAGGCCAGTGACAGAATTATATGGGCTGCATTGCAAGAAAACCTGTCTTTGTGGTATCCAACCAAGCAAGATTCAAGCCAGCCTGTTCAGCTACAAAGATAAGCTAGAACTTTGAAACTTTGCTTGTAGCAAGCTTAGCTATTATACTTTCCAATAAGTGAATAATAAAACTGCTGATCAGTCTCCGCAGATATGCAGGCTGGTCTGCACTTCTGTTATTCACATTCAACAGTCGAGTTTTCTTGCGTGGAGACCCATATCATAAGCTGAAAATCCCAACCTGTGACCCACTCAAAATATACAATGGACAATCCCATTCTTATTATATTTATCTGTTTGTGTTAAAAGAGTATTCTTTGACTTTTCGCTTACTGTAAAGGCAGTGCCTCATGAATGCTTAATTAGGACTGGTCAACCTTAGACATTGGTAAAAGCTGAAAATGAGGCGTGGTTTTATTCAAAAGTAACTGTATCTGTCAATGCCCCATTATCTCACTATATTATTTAGTCCTTAAACCGCCAGCAAAATAACTGCATCTGAAAATGTCTATTTTTAAAACCTAAGCATAGAGGCAAACATTGTGGACCAAGATCAGACTGCTCCTACAGGAGCAGTCTGATCTGGGTCCACGCTGTTTGTCTACGAGGCTTCAAATATTTTAGTGGACGACAAAATCACACATTTTGTGATTATACGCTTTAAGGGTTAATAAATGTGAGTTCAGTGTGTATACATCAGGATTTTCATGAATTGCACGCACGTTTGCGAGGCCCAAAAAGCTTATTAACTCTTTACCAAATAATAAATAAAACCTGATTTCCCTTCCTTAGCAGATGAAATAGCCGAACAACGCCCAGATATGAATATTAAAGTTGCCACCTTTACAGTAAGCGAAAAGTCTATTAATACTTACTGATCTGGTTTATCTAAGGGTACATCAGGATGTTTCTTTATATGATCTTTTAATTTCTTGATCTCCTCATCTGAACCTCTCTGTAAATAAAACATGTTTAACCCTTAAAGCGCCACATATTTTTTGCAGCAGATGATAATTTCAAATTTTGCTGCTTTTTCAAAAATAACAAATAAGGCATGATATTTCATGAGAATCGTCTGCTGGCAGACGATTCTCATGTAATTTCATGCCTTATTTTTTTCAAAAATTAGAAAAGATAACGCAAAATTTGTCGCCTGCTGGAGTCGTGATTGGCGCTTTAAGGGTTAATAACTCTTTGTATGCTGGGTAATTTTTCATGCTTTTGTAGTCATATGCTGACTTTTTAAAAATGAACTTTTTCAAAAGATTCTTTCAGGAGCACTATCAGAGTGTCAAATATTTTGGATCCAGATCAAGTCCGACATTCTGTCGGTCCTGATCTGTATCCAAACTGTTTTCAAAGGTTATCAGCAGGTGACTAAAGGAAACAGTTAAGATTGTGTTAAGTTCATTTTGCGACATGATATGACCACATATCTGAATATGCCTGATTAATCACTGGTATAAACAAGCAAATTACTGGACTGCTTTCTCCATAGCTTTCAATTCTCAATTACAACCACGCAACTCGCAATTTAGCAATATACTCCCATGAACATGTCAAGATAAGCTGTCAGAAACATAAAATAGACAGTCTATTATTGTCATCCAGGTGCATGACAAACTACATGAAAAGTTGTTCATTTCTACATGCTCATTTCTTTGAATAAATGAAAGTGGTTGAGAAATTGTTTTATAAAAAGCTTATGGTGAAAAACTCTTTTATTGAAAAGACATATGTTGTAGGTACACATTGGAGTTGCCTCTTCCAATGTGTACCTACAACATATGTTACTGAAAATAAGGGAGAAAACTATTTGGAAATTCACATTTTCCAAGTATCATGTCCATTGTCTTTACCTCTTTTAAACATCCCAAACTGTCAATCAGTATTAAAATTCCTGTCACTCTACTGCAATTGTTTTTATATTTGCATAACAGCTATATTTCCAAATTCGAGTTCATGAACTACATCTTTGCTAATCATGCTAGTTGTGTGGTTGTATACAAATATCTGTAACTTTCTTATTTTTCATTCTTATTTTTCATTCGATTTGATTGGGTTTGCGACAGAGATTGCATGGCTTGCATTTCAGATTCACCTGTTTTCTATGTTGCCCTCCCCTTTAAAAAATAAGACAAATTTCATTTATCATAGGTTCATTAAGGAATGAAAACCATGAATTTAGTTCAAAGTAAGTGACACCCAACACTCAGGCATCACTTACTTTGAACTGAATGCATGGTGTTCATTACTTTATGAACCTACCGAAATCAAATCGGATCCATGTCGTATATTTACATTTTTATTATAAATATATTTACACTTTAGGCTATAATCCGTTTCTTGTTTACTGTCGTGAGTTGGCTCCCGGTACCGTTGGTTTAACAGGTGACCGGGCCCAGGGCGACGACAGTAAACATGATTCGCACTATACAAGACAATTTTGTATTTAAGCATATTAATGGATTTGTTGAACTGTACACAGTAACAGCACATGTAAATGTGAACAGCCAATGAAGCAAACAAGATATTTGTTTTGAACATGCGAATCTGGTGTGGCTCGTCGTCAAACATAGCTACATTATCAAAACTGGCGACTGATTTTACTGTTTGAAGCATATTGCATGCGCAAGTGAGCTTTATTAGCTGTCAGTTATATTTTTGTTATTCATGAGGTTAACCCACCTTTCATCAACAAATTTATATGCTTTTCTGTAAGGAGTGAAATATTCACAATGGGTATGTTTTAACCATATTACAAAACCATTCATACTTACATTTTCATATATTTGTCGTAATTTCTCTTCACTAAGTTGTGATGTGTCAAATTTTAATATTGCTGAAAAATAATAGATAAAACAAATATTAAAGGGAAACATAATATGAGCCGTGACATGAGATTTCCAACAATGTGGTATGTGCAGCCAGCAAAAGCTCAGACCAGCCTGCACATATGCGCAGTCTGATCAGAGCCTTTGCTCGTCGCTTGAATATTCAATGACTTAGGCTACTGACCCAACATCATTTGGAGTTCCTAAGCTTAAAAGGAGGCTGCAAAGGCTAGTCTGATCCTACACTAGTCAAAATGCCACCAGGGCTATCCCTGGTTCAGAATTTGTTGTAGCCAACACTTTAGCCAAATGGAAAAAGTTGGGAGCCAAACTTTAGCCAAGGTTTTAGCCAAAAAGGCGTATCAAGAAGTTGTTCGACTCTAATATGGCTCATTTTTGAAGAGTGAAGGAATAATAAAAGCCATGTTGGAATTAACTTGGATAATCCAAAAGCTGGTCAAAATACCCTTTTTCACAAGTCTGTAATTTTTGAGCCACCTAGAGTTTACATTTAGCCAGTGATTTATATTTGTAGCCACTTTCTGATTTTTGTAGCAAATGGCTACAATGTCTAATGGCAGGGTGAGCCCTGATGCCACATTGTTGGAAATCACATGTTGTGGCTCAATTATATCTGTATGTTTAAAAATGCAAGAAATTACTTATTTATATTTGGTGCATATTTTCATTTCGCACTATTTGTGATATACAACGTAAATACAGTAAAACCGGTCTTAAACGGCCACTCAAAAAGAAGACCAAAAATTGGTTTTCAAGACTGATTATCCCTTAATATGCAGGTCAAAAGTATTGCAGGATGCTCCAAGAGAGCATTCTGCAATACCTTTGACCTTCATTTATCTACCATTTGTCATTAAGATCTATATTTTGTCTATTTTTGAGTGGCCATTTTACACAGGTTTTACTGTACTAGGTTTTCTGGTGGCAAGGCCCATTTAACCCTTTAAGTTCTGTTGGATTATCCCATACAGGCTGATACAATAAAATATGAAAAATCCATTTTGCATTTTAAGGAGTAACAGGTCAAAATTTCTAAATTACAATGTATTTCTGTCCCTGAAGATTGTTTTAATCTGAGCAACACATCTGGGTTTTCACTGTTTACCAAAGCACCTGTACATTGGCATCCCTTTAATACCAGTGTCATAAAAGGATTATGACATAAAGCACCATTTCATCAATACCAAGTTAGGAAAGTACTATTTTGTGACAAATAGCCGTATTTGCTTGAGATAAACAACAAAATTGTGTGGCTGTAAAAAAATGCAGTTTATCTCCAAATTAGTCTTATCAGTGCACATTAGAATTCATTCAATATAATCATAAAATAAGTTGTTTTTTTACCATTTTCCATTTAAAAGAATCCAGGTTTTCAGTATTAAATTAAATATTCATGCAGAAAATGAAATAATTAGTTAACCCTTTAAGCGCTAATCACATCATATGTCATCTGTTTTGCTATCTTCTAAAATGTTTTAGAGGCCTCTTTGACAAACAGTGTGGACCCAGATCAGAGTGCTCCTGTAGGAGCAGTCTGATCTGAATCCACACTGTTTGATTCTATACTTAAATTAGTCAATAATGTTAGGCAATTATTTGCAGGAGACCACATTAGCAGACAACATTTACAGATGCATTTTTACCTGTGCTTAAAATGGGAGCGCAGTGGCTCAGTGGTATAGTGCTCGACTCAAGACTGCTGGCAGACGATTCTCAGATAATATCATACCTTATTTTTGTCAAATATTGGGAAAAATGTCACAAAATTTGTCGTCTGCTGCAGTCGTGGTCAGCCCACATTTACTCACCATCTTCTATTTCTGACATTTCTAAGCGTAGACTAGATAATAAGATCCCTATCGTCTGAGAACGTTTTGGGATGATCACTTTGGCAACCTGCATTAGAGAGCAATAATCAAACAAGGCAAACATGTTTAACCCTTAATGCGCCAATCGCAACAAAAGTCGTCTGCTTTTCTCGTCTGCTGAAATGTTTAAGAAGCCTCTATGGCAAACAGTGTGGACCCAGATCAGACTGCTCCTACAGGAGCAGTCTGTTCTGGGTCCACACTGTTTGCTTCTATACTTAATTCGTCAGTAATACTAGGCAATTATTTGCAGCAGACGACTTCAACAGACGACATTATCAGATGCATTTTTTTCTTGGCGCTTTAAGGGTTGGGAGTGCCAAATAAAAACTGTTGCCTTGTAAAAATCGGTAAGTGAAATTTATAGGCTGACTTGATTGTAATCGCCTTCATTTAAGGCGATTACAATCAAGTCACACTATAAACTTAACTAGCAGATTTGTACAAGGCGATTGATTTCAGAATGTGATCAAATAAACGCCACATGGTTCTACTATTATCAAAATCTTCATAAAAACAACCTCAATCTCAATGATGACAGCAATTGCTGAGCTAGTCACATAACCGTTCTGTCAGACCAAACCACCTCAGAAGAGGGAGAAACCTGACACTTGAACTCTTTTAAGCAGCTAATTGAAGTCCACCCAGAACTGTCACAGCTCTATAATTATGAATATTTAAGGATTGAAATGCAGATTTTTAGCTTGCACTGGATGATGTAAAACATTAGGCTTTTTAATGTAATTTAAAAGCTAATGTTTTGTATCATCCAGTGCAAGCTAAAAATCTGCATTTCAATCCTTATATTTACATTTTATATTATCAATCGAATAAACATTATTATCTTCCACCCAAATCTGCTGGTTATCCTTAAAGACTGAAATGTTTTATTTGTAACGTTGTCAGAACAGCCAGGGAAGAGAAGTCCTGTACATAACGTCGTGGCGATACGTGAATGACGTCACACAAATGTTGATAAACAAAGATAGCTATTGGTTGACGTTACTCCACCTAGAGGTGCGATCTAGACCACATGACTGCTCAATGTTTTGCATCGTGAAATGCAAGCAGCTAGGAATTACGGTTTCATATAAGGCAGCTGCATTGAGAATGTAAATATACCCGACAAAAAAAGAAACGCACCACTAAGAACTGTTCAACTCTCAGGAAGATTACAAGTGATAGGCCAGTTTAGTTTATATCAGTGCAAAGTTATGTCAAGTACTGCTGCCTCACACATCTTTTGCAATCAGGCGTCGAAATTGTGTTAAAGAAAATTGGTCATGAACCAAGTGGGGGTCAAATTGTAAAGTCACAGGAAATAAGCGTTTTATAATGCTCTCTTGCTGGATATGTTCAAGCAATTGGATTCATCTCAGTAGACCAAATTGTACCCAGACACTTATTCTTTGCAATTCTATCTTTATATACATCATTCGCGATAAATGAACGCTAGATAGCCCAGGTTTTGTGACTACCATTTGGATAACGATTCCACACTGGAAATAAACCTTACAAACATTTAAAGATTTCAACATTGCTTTTATCAATTTAAATGATCCTAACTGATGAAAAGGGATTTTGGAATAACAAAAAAGCATCAGAAACACATTGGTTGTCTCACATAAAGACAATAAATCGTATCCATGCTTTACTAATGTAAAACATACTCAGAATTTAATGTAGGCAGTAGCATTGAATAAACTCTTCCAAAACTCCTTTACCCTTCGCCTTGATGTGTTTTGTGCCTACACAGGGAAAGAACAGATACTCATCTACGTCGCACTTAAGTTTTAGTAAGATTGGATAAGAAATGAGTGTTTCATGACAATTAACATTTTCATATTAAAAGGAGATCTTAATGGGAAAATCGTAGTGGTGCGTTTCTTTTTTTTGTTGAGTATATTAGATATTAAAAACTTGATGGCAAGATTCATGTAGAGCATTTAAATGATCTTTTAAATATTTTTTGTGTAAGTTTTCCACTTGTGAATATGAGCATTTCTATGCTTGTTATCTCTATCTGAATAATATCCAATCACTTTATAAAACATTACCTCTTTAGCTTTGGCTTTTGGTTTTAAGGGACTAAATCTTTTGGATGACAATAAGGCTGTCTTTGAGAACATTTCATCCAGTTCTTCTATGTTCACATCTTCTTCCTTGATGTCTTCCCACACTAACTTTTTATCTAAATATCTGCAATGAGATTAGTATAAAATAAGACATATGAGCCGTGGCATGAGATTTCCAACAATTTTGCATTTTGACAAGTGTAGATTCAGGCAAGCCTCTGCAGTCTCATTTTAAGCTCAGAAACTCATAATGGTGTTTGGTCAGTAGCTTAACAAACATAGAATACTGAAGCGACTAGCAAAGGCTCTGATCAGACAGCGCGTATGCGCAGGCTGATCTGAGGCTTTGCTGGTCGCACATACCACATAGTTGGAAATCTCATGCACTGGCTCATATGTGTTCTTGACTCCATTAGGGATTTTTCTACCTTTCTGAAGTCAGGACCAGGGGCCTGTTGAATTTGGGAAAATAGTGATCAAACCTTCAAAATTGGGAAAACTGGAATCAGTAAAAAAAAAAGAACTTATCTCCACTTTAAATTGATTCAATACCATAACAAGTTATCAGTGTTTGCATTGGCTTTTAGATGTACTCATGAAGATTTGCATCATAATGTGAGTGTAAACAAACATCTGTAACTTTGCTTTTTTTTGGTCCAATTCATCAAAATGAAGAGCAAGGAAATTGGGAGTATAGTACATTATTTTGGGAAGATTTGCTCATTTTTTAATTATGAAGGGGCCGATAATCAGCCCCAGGTTTGGCCCAAATATCCATGCCCTTATTAACCTTTCCTCGCTAGCTGTGACTTTTGTCATCTGCTGATAACCTTTGCAAACAGTCCGGACCCAGATCAGGACCGACAGAACATTGGTCCTGGTCTGGTTCCAAACTGTTTGACACTCTGATAGTGTTCCTGAAAGATCTTTTTTATACTTTTATTAAAAAGTCAGTAGACGACAAGAAAAGCATTAAAAATTACCCAGCCTGCAAAGAGTTAACATTTTGGGCTTGTTGCAAGAAATTTTGTTGCTTGCAAATATCCCAATATTTTCAGTTTTGAAATTGTATTTCTATGTGTAAATACTAGTTCAGTGTGATTCTAGATGAGCATCAATCTGAGAAAAGGGTCCTTAAGGCATTCCAGCAATTATTACATGAGACATTTAGAAAACACATAAAATGACAAAATTTCACATGTTTTTATATTGCCACGAAAATGTTTCTATAGCTTGATGTCATCAAGTAGTAAACTTTTTGATTATATTTAACGTTTTGTATGAATGATGTTGCCATGGCAACAATTAGGTCATAACACCTCCAAGGGCGCATAATGAAGAGTGGGACACTTTAATTGCCTAAACGCCTTAGAAAGTATATATTTATACAATTCTATTTGTATTTCGGCCAGAATGTTTTTATTAGTTGATTTAGGAGAAAAAAAATCAGATTTAGGGTCGGGGGACGAAAAAAATAAATAAAAAAGCTCTGAAAATGACCAGCTAACTGGTCATTTTCAGAGCTTTTTTTTTTTTAATATCTCAAGAAAAAAAAACAGTAAAACTAGTATGGTCTGCATTAAATCTTGAAATATTCTATCATTTTCCAAAAAATCTTGACAGGACAATCACTTTTTTAACAGTGTCAATCTCAACATGGCTAATTCGACGAATTTATATCCCCTGACAAAGGGTTATTTGAGAGAAACATGTAAATCACAAAACATAAATCCCATTTATCTAACCCTTAGTTCACCTACAGTATCATTCAGATCATAACAAACGCCTGTCAAGTGTGTTTTAGTGCTTAGTTCAATTAAAAAAAATACTTAAATCTGCACAATTTCAATATCTGACCTTTAAACCCAACCTCAGAGGTCAAGATTGTGTGTAAATTCAAAGTGTTACCTTGTACGTAGGTCTACACTTCTTCCACTTTACTTTGATATGCAACATGACCACTTTTAGAAAAGAACAAAAAATGACCTTTTGACCCCACCCCAGGGGTCCTTGGTGTGTGTAATGACAGCATACTTGCTTTCATGGTGCTCTGTGCTCAATTCCCTTTAATTTGATATGCAACATGACTACTTTCAGTAAAAGATATTGTTTGACCTCTTGACCCCACCCCCTGGGTCAAGAGATGTCTGTGGGCAATATATTTATTACCATGTTGCTGCCAGCATCATCAGCTTTAATTTGATATGCAACATGACCATATTCTGAAAAAGTTTAATTTTGGCCTCGGCCTCACCCCCTAAGTCCACCCAAGGGGCTCGGACCCAGGAATTCAAACTGAAATCCTGTTTGATATGTTTCATATCTATTGCTGTTCTGCCTGCATGCAAAATTTCAGCAAAAAATATTAATAATTGCCTCAGTTATTGCGAAATTTAAATATTTGACCTTTGACCCCTTCGGTGGGGTCAAAGGGGATGGGGTAAAACTTTGACACTGCCATTCTTATCTACAGGCACTTGGCAATCATGGTCTATAGCAAGAAGTCGTTAAATATAATAGCTTTGATGAATTGTGAAGATCATCACACAAAAAAGCTAATATAGGTTTTGCCTTATAATTGCCTATACTTAAACAAGGGCAATAACTCAAGTGTTAAGGGGTCGATTTTGACCAAACTTATAGGATATCTAGAGTCCATGGTACTTATCATTTGTACCAAAAATGAATAAAATCTGACCAATAGGTACTGAGATATGGTTCCAGACAAACAAAAAGTGTGGACGGACGGAATGGACGGACGCACGCACGGACAATGCAAAAACTATATCCCTCCGACTTCGTTGGGGGATAAAAATACATAGACAGAACCTAAAAAATATAATATTTTTTCAACCAAACAAATCATATTTAGAGTCAGCGGATAAAATATAAAAATAATTTTAGAATTTTTTTTTTCTACTTTACGGAAAATTACAGTAAGAGGGTTCGTAAATCAATAAAAAAAATTATGGCCTTACATTTTAACATAGATAAGGCATGCGAATACACTATATTTGTTAGATGTTTATACTAAGCCAAAAGTAACCAACAAGCAACTGGAGACCAGCACTATGATGTCATATTAAGGTTAACGTCCTTCCTGACGTCACATTCCAAACCTGATTACATATGTCGCTTCTAGCCTCCATATAATTGTCAATATTGAAGATAATTGCTTCAGATTTTCAGAAAATGTTTTTAAGAGGTAGGACTTTGCACAGCTTGATTTTGTCATATCCTGGCCCAGATGAATATGTCATAATTCATAAATATTCTTGCAAGTCTAGTTCTTTAACTAGTCTCTAGCTGTCATAGCCCAGACATGTGTTAACCAGCACTTAATTTTATTTTGCATGAATACTTTGATCAGTAACCAGAGTTTTTGTAGTTTTCATTATGCCCCGACAGATTGCATATTGTAAAAAATGTACTTACTCTTTATGTTTTGGTGTTTTGATCTCATGAACTTGTATCCTCTGCCAGAATAATGGCTTCATTGGAGATTTCGGGTGAACAACTGGTTTTATGGAAACTGAAAATAAAGAACTAATGATTAGGTAAACTATAAGGCTGAGATGTTTCATTGTCAATTTCAATACATAGAGGATATTTACTTTTTGATGTGAATACCAAATATATTTCATCGAGTGCAGTGAAAAAACAGTATTTTTCACGAGTGTATAGCACAAGTGAAAATGCTGATATTTTCTCCGCACAAGATGAAATATAGTTAGTATTTACCGGAAAAAAGTAAATTTTCTTTTTATTTTATACTCAAATGAGAATTACGGAAAGCACAACCTAACTTTTTTTCCTGGTCATTTCTCATTCGATTTGACTTCTTCAGAGTGTGTATTGGGTATAACATTGGAGAAGGAAGTGTTCAAAATTTTAGAACATTTACCGTACATTTAGTGACAAAGAATATAACACACATCTTCTTTTATGTATTTTAAGCTATATATTTTGATAGAAAGTTATTTAATGTTCATTTTTCCTCACGTTATGAAATCATTTGTTTGATTTGCTTCTTTACGTCCCATCAACAATCTTTCATTAAACTGGGACAGGTCTTCCTGGGTTGAACCAGTACTAAGCTAGGATATATGTGTCTTGCTCAAGGACCACAACGCAGTGATGCCGGTGAGGATCGAACCCGCAACCCCTCGATCTCGAGTCAAGCACTCTACCACTGAGCCACTGCGCTCCCTCTGTTCTCAATAAAATGTGAGTTATCATGGCTGAAATTCATAAAATGCTTGTCAAAATAGCAATTAGGGAAGACCCTGATCAGACTGCTTCTACAGAAGCAGTCTGATCTGGGTCTGCACTGTTTGTCTAGGCCTTTTTGGTAGGCAATTTTGAAATGTTCAAAATCTTAGAACATTTACCATACTGCAAAGAAAGTATCATCATCTCTTAAAAGGCTCAAATAAAAGAAAAACTTACGGTTTCGATGAAGTGGACCACCCAAAGGTGGCGGCGCAGGTGGTGGTGGTGCGGGTGGTGCCCCGGGATACTGAGGTGGTGCTGGTGGGGCTGGAGGTGGAGGCGGGATACCATCTCCATCTGGGCGTAGTTCATGTGGCGTAGATACATCATTAAATAGTTCATTGGGACTTCTTTCGTAGTTCACAGGATAGTCTAAGGACACACAATCTGGAGTGACTGCTGGTGTGTGGTACTGTGAAATGGACAGGGTACCAGATGATGGTGAGGAATAGCCATTTGACTGGGTTTCATCTGACTGGAGCCCAGCTTCTATTCTTGCAGCATCAGCATCTAGAGAATAGAGAGAATATAATAAAACAATGAAATAAAACAAAGAAATATTTTTCAAAAAAAGTTGGGCATAAATAAACAAAATGTTGATATCATAACTAGGGCTAAGTAATAGTTAAACCATGGATTGTCCGCCTGTACGTGGAGATAATCCACAAGCTTTAGCGTGTGGATTATCTTACGTACAGGTGGACAAACATGGTAAAACTATTTTATACCACCTACATCAGTGTAGACCTTGCACATCACGAAATATTTTGTGCTAAAGTTGGTAAGGGTGGTATAATAAATATTGCACTCAGAAAGACTTAACACTATTGAGTTTTGGTACTGCAAGTGAAATAAGGCTAACAATGTGTTTTAAATAGGATATCATTATATGATTGATGCATTCTTTTGAGGTTAACATCAGAATTTGTAAACCCGAGAACAGTGACGTTCATCAAGGCGAAGCCGAGGTGAACATCACTTTCAAGGGTTACTAATCCTGATGTTAACCCAAAAAGAATGCACCAATTGTTTTGTTATATGACACTGTCTCTCTTTTCCTAGTTTTATATAAAGTCTTTTCATATTTATAAACATACTCAAGTCAGATGTTCCTAGTACAGTGAAAACAAGATTATTTTAACAATTGCTTTTCAAGTTTCAGAAACTCTTTTGAGATGTACAAAAGAATTGCATTTTTTAAAATTACTGTTCTCATAAAATGAACAAATTCTTAATTCAAAACATTTGAGCTGTGAAATATACATATCTCTTGAGTCAGTTTTCCAATATCTATTTTAGCTGTCAGGCAGCAGTGAAAAAAGTGATGTCTATCTGTCCTGGGTTATATTTAGTTCAATCTATTTTTAGCTGTCTCGCAGCACTGACAAATCCTGATGTCTACCTGTCCTGGGCTAAATTTAGCTCCGCGATTGTAGTCAAATTTACCATTCACTGCCTAACTCTACTATAGTCGAAATGTAAAGGCACAGTTGATAGCTGTCTATTTTTAACTGTTATAAGGGACGCAAATGTTTGTTCTTTATTTCAAAATGTTCAGTGGACATAATAATATTGTATATGGAAGTCAACACAATTTTCTGTACAAGAATTGACTTTACAAAAATATTTGTTATGTCATTAGATTCCGCGGACGTCAAATACAACGAAAACCTGTCCAAGGGAATGACATACAGGATGCATTAAATGTTAATCCCTTCAACTGCTATATTTTGATTTATTTCTGATGAAACAATTATAATATCAGAATAAATACTTATGTTTAATGCTTGGTGTAGATGTATATTTTCTTTTTTTTGAATAAAATAGTTGTTTATAGGCATTTTTCATATTTATCACCAGTAGACATCAAGATCTGTCACAACCAGTGAAAGCTAGTTTCAGCGAATCAGCGGAGGTCTTTTATAGGAGGCATATAACAATATAATAATATTGCATTTTGGTTTTTGTCAACACCAACTTTTAAAGTTAAAAATTTGACTTTTTTAAGTTTGTATTTTTTTCAATGAAGCCATCTAATGTCAGGATCCACACTGTTTTCCACTCTAAAAAACATTTGGATTATACCTTCTGTAAATGTGCTATTCTCTCTAAGGCTTGTTGTAGGCGTGACTGGTACTATAATAATCTATTGCACTTGAAAGATAATGTTACCTGAAAGAGCTTCTTGTGTGAGTTTCTCAATGCCTGCTAGACACCTGTACTTCTCTACCTCCTGTAAATGAGCTATTCTCTCTATGGTTTGTTGTAGGCGTGACTGGTACTATAATAATCTATTTCACTTTAAAGATAATGTTACCTGAAAGAGCTTCTTGTGTGAGTTTCTCAATGCCTGCTAGACACCTGTACTTCTCTACCTCCTTCTGTAAATGAGCTATTCTCTCTATGGCTTGTTGTAGGCGTGACTGGTACTCCTGTCGGGCCTTGTCTAATACACCTTGATGTTCAACCTAAAACATGGAAAAACATATTTCTAACTTTTTCTTTGCTAGCAGCGACTTTTACTGATAACCTTTGCAAACATTTTGGTTCCAGATCAGACCAACCGGTCATGATCTGGATCCAAACAGTTTGTTACTCTGATAGTGTTCCTGATAGAATTTGTTGCAAAAGTTAATTTAGAAAAATGTCAGCAAAGGACAACAAAAGCATGATAAATTATCCATCATGCAGTCAGAGATATCTTGAAATTTCTCTTCAAAGACAGAATACTATTGCAGAAACTAAGTGGAAGCAACTCAGTAAGGTAAATCACAAAAGATACATTTCTTACCATATATGAATAGTGGACTTCTTTGAAAGCTACAGTAAATACTCTTTTCTCTTTCTGTTCTCTAATAAAAAATTGGTTATCAGGTTTGGAATTCACAAAACCCTTGTCAGAGTAGCAAACAGGGAAGACCCTGATCAGACTGCTTCTTCAGAAGTAGTCTGATCTGGTTCTGCACTGTTTGTCTAGGCCTTTTTGGCAGGCAACTGGTGTTCAAATTTTAGAGCATCTACTGCAGATGTAATACTGACATTCTTTGTCACATTCACTTCCAAACATCTCTCTTTGAGTTTAACATTTAAGTTTTCGGAGAATTGTGATCATATAACTAAAAAGAAAATAATTGGGATTTATAATAATTTACATTATTTCTACTTAGAAAATTCATTGAGGGATGACTTGATGACTTGATATCTAAGCTATGGCTTCTGAAGTTGTTTCTTCTTGATTGTTCATTTCATTAAAATTATATACTACAAATAGCAAGGTTCCCACAGAAATTCAAAAACACAATTCCATGATTTTTCCATGAATTTCCATGATCGACAATGTAATTTCCATGACTATTTAATTAACGTCCGCCAACCTCTCGTTTTAGCAACATCTTCACCAGGCTGAGCATAAATGTGGAATGCAGCAACAACAGCATGCATGTGGACCATGCATGCATTTTGAAAAAAATCAGAACTTGAAACCACCAGTAGCCAGAAAATTAGCCGTCAGACACACAAGTGTCCTACGCCTAGTTTTCTGGCTACTGGTGATTTCGTCAAATTATTTCACAAAATTCCATGATTTTTCCATGATTACTCAGGTTTTTCCAAATTCCATGATTATTCCATGCATGGAACTTTTTTATAGATTTTCCAGGTTTTCCATGATTTCCAGAGCTTGTGGAAACCCTGAAATAAGGATCAACCAATATATCTGTAGAGATGAGATACATAAGTTATACTTTGTAGAAGAAATACAAAATTTCTAATTGGTCACCTCTGTTTTATTCAATTGTAGTATGGCTGATGCTTTTTTCTTTGATCTTTGCTGATGTTTAAATCAGACACCCTAGAATAACAACGAAGGAGGAGCTTAAAGCCGTACTCTAACTTCCAATTTTAGTTAAACAGTGATGTAGGCGGTAACTATCTACATAGTGACAAATTAACCCGTAGGTAAATGTAATATAATTGACAGCTTAGGCCTGATTCAGGGAGGAGAGAATGTAAATTTCGTCAGGTGTCAGTAACATGTGTTTATTTGTGCCTGCACCATACTGCAAGCTAAATAAAGGATTCTTCCTCGGCTTTCTGTTAAAACCGCTCGGTGGGCTACTCCCACCTCGCGGTTTAAACAAGAAAGCCTCGGAAAAGAATCCTTTATCTATTACTTATTCAACAATAAAGTCAAACAATTTCCAAAATAATACACCAATCTTTAGTATGGTAAAGGAATTAGCGGGGCCTAAGAATCATACATACAAAATTTCAATGTTATATCTTTCATACTTTTTGGCAAAATTCAAATATAAAGGATGACCAATCAGGAGAAATGACTAATTAGAAAATTTGTTCAGTGTACATGTATATAGCAGTACATGAGATTTTGCTTCTTATCGCTTTGTTGAGCAACGAAGACTCAGATAAGTAATGCACAGACTCGCCAGAGCCTTCGCTGCTCGCATACACAATGTATGGATGTAGATAAGACTAATACAAAAAATTAGACCTGACAACAATAAGTATCATTAACTTAATGGCTGGCTACATGATAAGACTGACAGATTCCCGAATATGAGGTTAGAGAATAAAACAAAAGCAGCTCTACAAAGTACAAAGCAATAAAGCAAAGCTGTATAATATCACTAAATGTATAGCTGCTACATTATATAAAGCTACAACACATATAAATACATATACAGAGCTACTGCGCAGAAAACTTATCAAACTGACTCCAGTATAGGTCTGTTTAAATTTATTTGACGTTTTACTGAACAGTTCTGCTCTCAGTCACAAAAACAAGTATTTCTTGAAACAAGATTTATTTCCAAATCAAAGATTGTTACAATCGCAGCTTTTATCAATTAATGCAATATGGAAATGTTTCAAGCTATAATTTGATATCAGATTGATTTAGGTATTCATCATAAATATCTTTTTGGGGGTTGCATAACATTCAGCAAAATAGCTACTGTGGAAGTGAATTCCATGATGAACCCCGTTTTTTGACAATAAATTCTTAGCTACTGATGCAAATTTAATTTTTCTTAGCAAAATAGATAAAGATTAAAAAAGCGTAATCAAAAATATTTTTTCAATTTTTTATGTGATTTTAAAAACAGGTGTCATAGGATGAAAATTTCAACACTTTACCAATTCTTATCTTTCACTATTCGCTATTTGTACCTTAACAGGGCGTGGCTTTGTGACAACTGTAAGGTTGAACAACTACCCATGAAACCTTAAAACGTATATACCAAGCTTAACATATGTTCTTACCACAGCATGGTATCACAACTTTTTACATGTTCGAATCCAGAGAGGGGCAGGGGGTCTGGCCCCCTCCCTGATAAATCACAAAAAATTAGTGTTTCTTAGCAATACTGGTCCGGATCCCCACAAAACAATCACAAAACAATCACAAAGCTACCAAGCTAGCGTTCAGTGTTTGTCCATCATCGGCCTGCCAGTTAGACGCCGTTTAATTGGTGTTTCGCTGGTGTAATATGGCGTTTCGCTGGAGGGCCGATGATGGCCCGCTTTTAGCGCTATTTAGCTCTTATTGGCCCTCATAAGAAAATAAATGTGGTCAGAGATGGACCCCCCTCTGGCATAACTGCTCCTCCCAAATATCAACTCTTATATACAGTTTGAATAAAATCGGTTGAAAATACTCTAAATAGAGAGCGGAAACAAAATTTTGACAGACGGACGGTCAGACAGACGGACGGACACTCAATGCAAATTTCTGAATGGAGGGTATACCATAATATCCCGCGCTTTTAAGTGGCGGGGTATAAAAATGATTAAAAGGACAATAAATGCACCAGAAATTAAATAAAATCGGAGGAGATGTGCTCACGAAAGCACCCATTTACTGCATCTGAGATACCCCAAATTGATATGTTCATGAGGTGAACAAAATGCAGAATGCCCAAACCAAATGCACACCAGCTCATGCGCAAAACATATACAAAGTTTAGAAAATGGAATAAACTGAAAGAGGAGTTGAGCTCACAAAGTACACACTGGTGGAGGTTCTGGTAGACAGAAAAGTCCGAAGGACAGGCGGACAGACCCATTTTAATTGTCTCCTTTTACTATATTGTCGAGAGACAGCCAGGCTTGCCAGGACCTGACAAGCCAGTATGATTGAACTCGGACCACTAATCCAAAGTAATAATTTCGGAAGCCTCACGAGCTGCCATCTTTTACAAACAGTGAAGACCCAGATGAAATGCCAAAGTATTCCGCATTTCATCAGAGTGTACATTGTTTGTTATGGTAAAAAAAAGATCTTCGAACAGAAATATAATATTGTTTTAGAACTTATGATAGTCCACCCCTAGAAAAGTATAATGGATAATCCAAAGTTGATTGTATCAAACTGGAAGGAAGAATCCATTAGTATACAAAGGGTTAAGCAGGGTGTGAATTTCTTAGGCTCAAAACTCAGGACATCTCTATTTTTTAGCTGCATCCTTAGCAATGCAGAAAAATATGGGCAATTATGTTTGGACTTATCAGTTGGTATATGTAAAATCATTTACCTGTATGAATTTTACCTGCACACTTAATCTTAATCACATCATTTATTGAGGTAATATGAGGGTAAATTTGAAGTGAAAATTTCGAAGTAATTTATTTTTACAAGACACTGGAGCAAAAAGTTAAGCTTCATTTAGAAGCAAAACTTAAAACTAGCTACGCTTTTTATAATTATATCTATATTCAAAGTTTTGAAGTGAATTGACAAGTCTGTTAAATTTTAAAAAAGAAAAACGGTGTTCAACATGAAACCCCCCCTCACAGTACATGGCTATGCAGCACAAATTTAATCTGACCTGGTGACTGATTGTAAAGAGAGCTCAAATAATGTGCAAGTATTAGCTTTCATAAGACTCCAGGCTATCCTCAAACAAGAAGACAAAAGTAAAAACAAAATTCATTGTGAAGCATAGTCCAGCCTTTTCCTGAAAGTCAATACTTGTTAAACTGCAGCACTATAACAAAGTACAATAACTACAAAATTGAGACATTACAATTTTAAGAATCTAAAACATAACTTGCACATAAATGGCATGTCACTGAATGGTAAACTCTATATGGGCCTTGACGCGAGAAAACCTGTCTTTGGTGGTTGCGAACAGCAAAGGCGCAGACCAGTCTGCGCATCCTATAAGACTAATCATAGTCAGTGCCTATGGAAAGTATCAAATCTAAACTTGCTACAGTTGAAATCTCAATATTCTAGCTAGTCCATATAGCTGAGGAGGCTGGTTTGAGTCGCACTTTGTCGGACACCCCGAAGACAGGTTTTGTCATGTCCAGGCCCATATAAACTCAGCAAGATTTGTTTTACATTTCTGGGATCAAGCTATCTAATAGTGATAGTAAATTAATTCTTTCTGTGTAAGTTTGAGGGCCAAAATGGTTTTAACACTTTACTCCCTAGGCTATTTTTAGATCAGGACATCATTTTCAATTTTTAGACAACATTGAAAAAAATCAACAAAAATCTATACTTTTGAAAATATTATGGAAAATGGAGCATTTGCTCCAAAAGAGCAAATGTTCCATTTTCCATAATATTTTCAAATGCATGATATTTCAAAGGCCTCAAATTTAGGCGTTATTATGGAGTAAAGGGTTAAGATGCAAAATCATGATCCCAGAATGTTTTGACTGAGCTAATTAGCCAAAAAGGTCTCTGAAGAAATTTAAAATGTCAAACATCAGTAGATAATCCAGCAACGTCACTTAAAGGAAGTCCAGTCGTTGTTGAATCTTCATTATTATAATTATAGAAATCAGCAGTATTTCATCAATATACCTTTATGTCACTCAGTGCATCTGCAAGGCTGAATCCACTTTTCTTTCTCTAGGGGCTGGTAAGGGGTCATGCTGTGTGATTCTGGTCACTGTGCTGCCCATTCAAGTGAATATGATGAATCCATTTTTGCCAAATTTTGATAAAGCAGAAGAGGGGCAGCCGAACCCTGACCAAATGATCTTATACTCAAGTCAGGTAGATGAAGCCGTAAAGTAAATTTAAGCCCCCTCAGGTGTATGCAGACAAAAAGGATAGTGTTTTAAAATATACAGTAAAAACTAGAAAATTTGAACCCAGATTGTTATTCAAATTAAATTTGGGACACATAGGGCCTATTTATGAAGTATTTCAATAACTGTCTATAAAAACATATTTTTGGTGCGTAAAAGAAACGTCTCTCTGAGACATTTCTTTTACGCACCGAAAACATATGTTTGATAGGAAAAAATTTTGATAATAGTCATTTCATGTGGGTTATATAAGGGCATGTCTACCTCCCTATAATTAGAACTACTGATAATTCGAAATAAAACCTCTAGTCCCTAGGACTTGGAATTAACAAGATTTTACTGTATATTGAAAAACAGATATGCTGATTTTACAAGAAAACCCTTGATCTGAAAGTGTATTGTTTACATACAACATGTGCCCTTTTTGCATATTTAAGCTCATTCTAAATGAATCTACTTATTAATAAATATTCATTATTACACATAAATACACTCTTATGCATAAATACACTCTTGAGTAAGTGAAAGACACACTGACATGTATAATACCTCTACCTTTTTCAGCCTCGCCAGCCCAACTTGTAAGTCGAGGGCATTACTAAGATAGTACTGAAATCAGTTGTCCAACTGTTTATTTCATTAATGTAAGCACCAATCATGAATGCAGCAAATGACAAATTTGTGGAATCTATCTTGGTTTCTTCAAGTAAGGGGTAGTATTTCATGTTAAATTATGTGCAGATCCAGCGGGGAGGGGGTGGGGGGGGGGGAAGGATCCTTTAGAGAAGAGAAGAGAAGTTCCTATTTTGAAAAGGGATGTGATTGTAGAGAACCATTGCTTGATACAGTAGTCTCCCTTTGATGTGCGTCACTTTTTCAACTTTCTGGCTACTCCATTGAATCACATGAAATACCAAGCCTTATCTATAATAGAAACAACACATGTTCAAAATGTCATCTGCTGCATATCATAACTAGTACTTTAAAGGTAACAATTTGACATGATGAATATAGAGGATCTTACATGAGTGCTCATGTTTTATTGAATTTATTAAACAAGCTGGGGAAAAGAGGTAAAATGCGAGGCTTGCGGAGCATTTCATCTCTTTTTCGCAACAAGTTTAATAAATTCAATAATAAAAGAGCACAAATGTTAGATTCCATTTATCATATGACATTAAGATTACTTTGAAATCTCATTTCTGCTGTACAAACATCATAATTTTGTCATTATGTGCGCAACGTTGTTATGGATGTCATAACGTTTCCTAAAAATCTGTAAATCACTAGTGGTTTATAGATTTTATTACATGGTGTTATTTCACTCCCAGATGCGACGTCATATGATAAATAAGTTTAAAATATATTTACATTGGGATGCTAACTGAGACCACCACAAGGGTACCCACCTTAAATAGCATCTCATTTAATACTCATTGATTGTGTTTTTGCCGTCGTGTGGCTGTCTGTGTTCCGTGCCTCTCTTCCTTGTGGTGCTGTAGGTTTGTCTGTGATTTTGGAGTTTCCTGGTCATACTTATTTTCTGTATGACTGTTTGGTTGTCATACACAATTTAGACAGCCCTTGCTCCAATCATGCTATATATGAAGAGATTGGCCATCAGGCCCCAAGGTTATAAAACTTTTTTCATGTTCAACTCAACAGAGCACAAAATTTCAACTGCTGATCAAAACAAAAATACTGAAAAATAAAGACTTTTCTTGCTTTTAAACTCTCAGATGTTGTATTTATCATGCTAATAAATGTTAAAATGCCAACAATTGTTGGCATTTTAACATTTATGAGCATTATAAATTTCTTGCTCAGTTGAGTTGAGCATGGAAAAAAGTTTTATAACCTCGGGGCCTGGTCTCTGAGATATCATTGTTCTAAACTGTTTCAGTACTGATGACAACAAAATTATGTATGACATTGGGATTTCTATCTATATATAAGCTCACTTTATGAGCATTCTGCTAAATCTAACTAATAGTCCATGCTCACTTAGACTCATGCAATAAATAAATTCCATAGTCTGTCACTCAAAAAATTCCTTATTTATACATGGGAGTAATAAATGTCAGGTCACCTGATGCAAAGTTATTGTTTTCCCATACCATAAGGACTGCTCTTGTTAGAAAAAATTTGCTCTCTAAAAGGAGCCAATTTGTTCCTTTTAGAGTAGTCCCCATTTTTGAAAAGGGATGCAATTGAGAAAACTGCTGCTTGTTTGAGTAGTTTCCATTTGATGTATGCAGATATCTTTACAGAAAATAAAGTGTCCAGACACTAACAGAAGCCACACACAAAATAGTTTTCCTCCTTCCCGTCAAAGCAGGTCAAATAATCAGTTACGCATCTAATATTCGAGCAATTTCCAGTGGAGGCGGCATTTAACATCGGATTATTTATAACTCCCATGCATTCAGTATTTCTCAAACAATCGGAAAACAGACAAAGAATTGACTTTTTATATATATACATTAATGTAACCTAACACAAAATTCAAAGCAATATGTGCAAAACTACTGCATGCATCATTCTTAACTTTTTACATCTACAACAAAGTGCTAGGTGAATGTCAAACATCTGCTTTCTCTCGACATGCACTATGATAGATTTTTGAATTCTTGAAAGTGAATAGTTTTCTACTGGTGCAACATACGAGGGATGATCCTAAAGTTCTGATCCTGGCGTGATATCTCTGTAACCAGAAATGCAACATGCCTGAAAATTGTACTAAATAATAATATATTCTTTGTCTATACACCACTTTGACAAGTTTGATGTAACTTGAAGGAGCGGCCAGAAAACTACCCCAAAACAGCCATACCCTCAATGCACTGACCTATCAGGCAGACTGTGCATAAAGGAGACCTCACAATTTAGACAGGGGCAATCTCAGCAATTCATATTTATGGCTGCACAATGTTCATACAGAAGTCAATATGTCCTGTATATTTTGTGAAGTTTCTATATGATCTTGGTTTCCTGGGCCCTTCAATGTATGGCTATGCAACTGTCAGCTATAATCAAATGTTGGACCACTTGAAATTTTGACCGGCCCATACTTAAGTAAAACAGCTGCTTTAAAGGTAAAACATATTTTAGGCAATCTTAGATGAGCTGACTTATGTCTGAAGCAATTATGAATAGTCCTTATCGTCGGAGACTGATAGTAACCCACATTAGAAAATTAAAACGAGTCCACAAATAAGGCCAATATTTTGAGGTACACAAATTTGCATGTGTATATCTAAAAACAAGACCCAATCAATTGTCGAAATGTGCATTTTATCGTAAAATGATGCAATATAGGATTAAACTAAGCACAGAGCATCGGTCTGAAACCAATATCAATTTTAAAAAAATCTTATTTAAAATCACTCATTTTTTAAATAAAAATTAAAGGTTATACAATATTCCAGTTAAGATTAAGATATTTCGTTATCAAAACAATAGTGGTCTTAAATGATTTGCCGATATTAGGTTTGGCATGGTTGTAGTCCAAATTAATTGACAAAAGAAGAATGTTCTCTGAAATGTAAATTCTGCAATGTACTCAAAAAGACGTAGTTGTCAATTTCAATGACGTCATAGCAATTGCGCACTGTGCTTTAAACATTAAATCGACACAACCTGTCGCCATTCTTACTTTTGAATTGACTTTATAAGTAACAAAAACTAAAAAAACATTGCAGTTTTACTTTGTAGTTTTAAATATGCGGGGCTTGAAAGATTCAGGTTCAAATTCTATTATAATTCTATTGCATGAAAACAGGCCAGTGGTATGGAGTGGACCATATATATTGTGCTGTAATTATTTAACGAAACAGTACAGCAAGAAAATACTAGCATCATTATAAAGGTCAACGCTTGTTCGTTTAAATGGTACATGGTATGCCTCTCAAAAATGTCTCTGAACAAAGGTACAAGGCAACGATCAGAACTTTTGGATCATCCCTCGTATTATATTCTTTCTTAGTATTCCCATGGATCCCTGTTTGATATCACAAGAGTGCAATAATGCATATGGAAACATTCTAGTGTGTACAAGGCTCAATATAAGAATGTGTAATAAAAAATATTTTTTTCTTATTTCTCAAACAAAATGTATGTTGTGGGTACTCAAAAAAACTGTTTCAATGAGACTGTTCTTTTGAGCATATGAAACAAATGATGGATATGAAAATATTGTCAATTTTACGTTCAGTTTTCTGTAATGGACCTATGGTGTTCTTCCATGTGAAACGTACCTGTATTTTTTCAACCTCATCTTTGTACTCATGTCTCAGTGTTACCATAGCAGCTTGGTGATCTAAAAATAGAACATAAAATTAGCCAACTTAACCAGAGCAAATGTCAAGGTCAAGTCACTAGCAAGTGTCTATAGCATTGTAGAATGTGATCTGAAAATAGAAAATAAAATCAGCAAACTCAACCAGAGCAAATGTCAAGGTCAAGTTACTAACAAGCCCCCAGCATTGTAGAATATGATCTGAATATAGAAAATAAAATCAGCAAACTCAACCAGAGCAAATGTCAAGGTCAAGTTACTAACAAGCCCCCAGCATTGTAGAATATGATCTGAAAATAGAAAATAAAATCAGCAAACTCAACCAGAGCAAATGTCAAGGTCAAGTTACTAACAAGCCCCCAGCATTGTAGAATATGATCTGAAAAAAACTGTCAAAACACTGTGCTCCTTTCTTAAAAAAGGCCAAGTACCATAATAAGTATGTATAACCCGCAGTTTTGTATAGCCCGCACCCAATTTTCAGCCCCAATTCTTAAGCGATGTGTAAAATAACCCTTATCCAAAAGATCTTAAATGCCAATGCCAGACAATTAAGATTGGGATTTCAAAGTCTGCCTTTACTTGATTTATTATTTAATTTAGTTAACCCTTTACCCCATATGCTATATTTAGAAAATTACATCATTTTCTATAAATAATTCAAATTTTCAAATATTTTCCAAAAAGTTTTTTTTTATTTTACATTTCAATAGTTTTGAAAATATATAATGGAAAATGGAACATTTGCTCCTAAGGAGCAAACGTTCCATTTTTCATAATATTTCAAAAAATCTTATTTTCAAAGGCGTCCAAAGGTACTTGTGTGGAGTAAACAGTTAAAAGGACTTGGTTGGCGCCTTGAAACTGGTTTAAGCCCTCTAGTAAAATATTTTACTGACCGTTCCAAGGCGGTACTTCTTTTGTGGATCTTTTATGTTTTTGTTCTGTCTTGTGTTTGCTATGTCTTTGTGCGCGTCTGTTTATTTGTGCTTTGTGGTCACCTGCTGGGAAAGGGCTGACCTCTTGGCTCTCGTTTGTGGTGTCTGCTGTGAGTTTGTCACTTTCCCATTGGTATCCTGGGTCAGGTGTGGTACTTGATTGTATCGATTCCTGATCTTTGCACCCTTACTTACTTTCATGGAAGCTATGTATGTTGATAGGACACTAAAATCTTAGAATTGTCTGCTTTTGCAAATTTGTAGTTGTATAAACCATAATTGTTTATTATCCACTTTAATATAACAAAATAATGCTCAATTTAGAATCAAAACTTGCTCAAAAATTTGGCTTGAGAATTTGGAATCTGGTGTATGACCTGTACCCTATTTTCTCACATTCAGTCCGGGACTAGCTCACTCACTGTTTGCTATTCTGACAAGCATCTGTGAATTCCAGCCCTGATAATCAACATTTTATATGAGAACAGAACAAGAAAAAAATCCAAAATTTTAGAACATTTACCATATTTAGCAGGGTCACTTATACATTATTGTACAATAAAGCCTGTGTAAAACAGCCATTCTCATAAAGACCAAAAGTTGGTTTTCAAGACTAATTATGGCTTAATGCAGGTCAAAAGTATTGCAGAATGCTCCAAGGGGAGCATTCTGCAATACTTTCGACCTTCATTAGGCTACCATTTGTCATAAAGATCTTTGTCTATTTTTGAGTGGCCGTTTTACACAGGTTTTACTGTATAAAAAATGATTTCTTTTTTCAAATAGAAAATTTTTAAATGAAGAGGTCAGGTATGCAGCTTTAAGCGATCTTTCAATTAACTGCTACATATTAAACCTTGGTGGTAGGCATTATACCTTATTTATAGTCATGACTTTGTATATTTTGGCCCAATTAACATTTAAATGACCATTCAGAAGAGATAAGAAGATATAATCGGATACACAAAACTTTATTACTTACTCAGACAGTATGTCCTGCCGACAAAGGTTACATATCTCATCTGAAATTAGTTTAGATCCAGATCAGTCTGCATCTAGAAGAAGCTGACTGATCTGGATATAAACTATTTGTCAACTGGCTAACATGTAGATGAGTAATTAGAGGCCCCACCATTAGAGAGAAATTGATTCTGGTCATCAAGAACACACTAAATATGAGGCAACCTTTGAATGTCAAGAAATAAATATTATGTATATGCTTTTAAAACTGCTTTATAGATACGAGTTGTCACAAATTAAAACACTAATTTAAACCCTTGCAAAAGATGTTGCTCAGATGTAAGAATATTGTGGATGCAGTATAGCAATATCTTTGGCAGGAAAGGAGCTGGACTCTGACCTGCAGTCAACCTACTCTGGTATGCCATTCATACTGCAACATTCTTATAGTTGACCCGCAACATGTGATTTCAAACAATCTGACATTTTGACAAGTGTAGACTCAGGCGAGCCTGTGTAGCCTCCTTTTAAGCTTTGAAACTCCAAATGATGTTCAGACAGTAGCTTAACACTCATAGAATATTCAAGCGACTAGCAAAGGCTCTGATCAGACTGCACGTATGCGCAGGCTGATCTGAGGCTTTGCAGGTCGCACATACCACATTGTTGGAAATCTCACGTCGCGGCTAATATGTATGAATGACAGTTGAATTTGAAATCAACACCTCTTTAATTTAATTACCTGCTTTGCTTCTTTTTGTTCTTATACATTTGAAATATTTACTAACAAAAAGAATATGTACCACAATGATAAAGGTATTGTGCAGCAAAACAATTAGCATCCTGTACACATACACGCAAAAAAAAATCAAACTCCACAACAGTAACATCATGTCTCCTTTGTATTGTAATAGACTCAAATTGATTTTAGAACCACTGGAGCGGATCCTAATTAGGAAGTTTTAGTAGAGCAGACGACTTGCCAAAAGTCATCTCCTTAAGGACTTTACTGGTCAGATCGGTGCAACATCTAGTGACATATACCAAAATGTTTGTTTGTATGTCCAGCTTCAGAATCCGGTTGATGACACCGTCGCTGATGAGTACTAACAGAGTTACGGCCCTTGAACCGTACATACCCATTATAACAGATTATTAGAATTTTGCATACAGTTGGCAGATAGCATTGCATTTTTTTCTAATAAGCAAACATAATTGAAATATTTATGATTTATATGGTATTGGATTAGAAAACAACATTGAAATATAGTTTCAACATGTACGATACCTAAAGGTGTGTTTGTCCGTGTGTCTTTTTGTAAATAGTGTCAATGTAAAAGGGCAATGCTAATATTTCATAAACACAATTTTTAACCATAACTTAGTTCAAAATGCAAGTTTCATCTTTTTTTTTCATCAAGGTAAGCAACAGCATACACTTGTTTAAGATCAAGCTTCAAATCATGTTGTGACCTTTCTCAAGGTCAAAGGTCAAGGTCAAATAGCCATACCCCCCAAATCACAAAAAATGCGTATTTTATGTATCTGTTTATTAGTAAAAGTATAGTTTGTGCCTGTTTGAAGCTTAACTTAAAAGTACTAGTCTTACATACTTAAATTCAACATATTCTTTGCCACCAAAGGGGAATAAATACCCCAATCAAGCGAGGCGTGAGCTATTCCGTAACAGCCTCAATTTGAATCACGTCAAGATGATAACCGCTTTATACTACCACATACCACTGGCCAGAATTCCTCTCTTTATGAACTTTGAAGGTAAGATTGTGCTAACATCAAGCGTCATATATACCAAAATATTTGTCTGTATGTACGACTTCAGAATCCAGTTAATGACATCGTCGAAGATGAGTACTTACACAGTTAAGGCCCTTGAACCGTACACACACGTTATATAGGATTATGCATATGCTGTATACAGTTTGTCTAGAGCATTGCATTTAATTCATAGGGACACGTTAATACAATATTGTTATGACTTGTATGGTATTGGTTGGAAAACAACATTTAAAATAAATTATAAATACCAATGATACATGTACCAAAGCTGTGTTTGTCCGTGTGTCTGTTTGCAAATAGTTTCAATGCTAAAGGAAAATGCAAACTTTTCATACAATAAAACTTTATCTATATTGAAATAGTTCAATTGCCATATTTCGTCAATTTTGTTTCATCAAAATAAGTAATAGTCTACGCTCTTTGTATGTCAGAGTTAAATTTGTGTTATGACCTATTTAAATGTCAAAGGTCAAGGTCAAATAGACATATTTGAAATCTCAATATTTAGTATATTTTATTAGCCCATCTGAGTCATAAGCTCAAAGTGAGCTATTGTGATAGTTGGATGTATGTTGTCCGTCGCGCGTCATCAACAATTGCTTCAAACGATATATCACCCTAAAATAATGGCTTGAATTTAATCAAATTTGGCTGACAGGAATAGTCCTTATATGACCCTCTCAAATAATTGATAAAATAGTATATCTAGATCACATGGGTAAAAATAGATTTTCGAAAACTTTAAAAATATTCTTGTCTGAAACCACAAGGCTGATAGCCTTGATATTTTGTGTAGGATTATCTGGTAGATATTTTTCTTTTTTGTTCAAATTATGCCCATGGAGCCACAAATTGTCCCGCCTCTGGGTTCACATGTTTTACATAGGCTGTGGGTTGTTCTGCAGAGTGTGATTGTGGTATTTCCTGACCATACTCACTTGCTTTTTTTAAAATGGGAAACATGAATTTGTTTTGTCTGAAACCATTTGAGCCTTGATATTAAATATGTAGCATCATCTAGTAGACCTCTACTAATTTTGTTAAAATTATGGTCCTAGGGTCAATTGTGGCCCGCTCCAGATTCACATGATTTCCATAGGTTTATATAAGGTAAACATGGCAAATCTTCTTGTCTGGAACCACTTGGCAAACAGCCTTGATAATTGGTATTTGTATCATCTAGTAGATCCCTCCACCAGGTTTGTTAAAATTATGCCCATTTTGCCAAAATGGACCCATCCTGGGGGCCACATGTTTTACATAGGCTTTAATAGGGAAAACATAAAACAATATTCACAGAGTTAAAGCGTCACCTAGTGCTACTTTACCAAGTTTGTTCAAATTATGGCCCTTGGTTTTATATAGTTTTTTTACAGCAAATATGAAAAAAATATTGTCTGAAACCACATGGCCCAACGCCATTATATTTAGTATGTAGCATCACAAAGTAGACCTCCACTGAGTCTGTTCAAATAATGGCCGTGCAGACAAAAACAAGCCACGAAGGATATATAGGTTTATTTAAACAAAGCACAAAACCCTTCTTGTTTGACCCACAAGGCCTGGAGCTGCCAAGTTTATTCAAACATGGCTCCACCCAGTGGGATCACATGTTTTACATTGGCTTGTATAGTTAAAACATAAAAAAAATCTTCTCTGGAACCACTTAAGTTCTAGAACAATGTAGTATCGTCCAGTGGTTCTCTTTTATTATGCTTTATTGTTGTCACCTTTTTAGAATACAAACGCGAATAGCATCAAAGTACTGTGAGGTTTCCATTATATAAACGTTGCCATTAGAGAAACATCATACACACTGTATATGCTAAATTTTCTGAGAACTGGACAGGTCCAACATAATTTTGATTGTACTTTCATCACTACCAATGACTTCAAATTCAACACATACAAAATTTTGTCTACATCTTGGTGTGTTATAATCTAGATCTTATAGAAAAAAATGTCAACCATTTGCAGGCCCTGTTTATTTGGTGTATTTTAGAAACATGTTCTTGGAAAAATATGATTAATTTATAACTTCAATTGCAATAAGGTAATTGAAAGTGGTATGAAATTAAAGTACATTTATTTCTGAGTAAGAAAGACTAAAAACAGCTCATTGTTAATTTATAGAGCGGACTTTTGACGCGAAAATGTGAGTAAGTAAGGTTATCATTTGAGGTTAATGAAATAATCTGTAGGTTACAGTATGTCTTGCAGGGTCGTCCTGAAAAGGATGTTTAGCAAATTAATTTGGTTTATCTAAAGTGTTAGGGTACATAAAACTAACAAGATACAAAAAAGCATTAGTTTTCCAAAGCATGGACGAAAATCTAAGCAAAGCAGGAAAATGATACATAATATCTGTATATAGAAAACTTAAAAGCTACATACTGTTTAGATTTAGAATACTCATCATTTCTGACGAAATATGAAGCCATTAAGATTGTCAGTATATTCGTACCTCACCCACTTTGTCAATGATCATTTACTCCGATTTGATGAAAGAATAAAATGCAGTTACACATTTATGTTGGGTGATACAGGAAGACAAATGCAAACGTCATCAAATTATATAAAATGAAGGAAATTTCAATATTTCACCAATATTTTGGGACCATTGATTCATTTATTTATAAGGCCTATTATATTGATTTTTAATCTTAAAACGATGCAAAATCAAGAGCAATAATGCATGTTCCATGCAGTATTTTATATCGCTAAAGCAATACAAAAGATGCTGTAAAGATGTGTAAAACCAAATGTCTCGTATATTTCATTGCAATCAGATCCTCAGTAAGCAAGTTATTGGAGGAAAATTCGATTTATAGATCCATTTTCTATGTGTGAGTCTTGCCATTAAGGGACGACAACTAGTGGTTCAAAAAATAGAAATATGTAGCAGAAACAAAGGGGTACATGCATTAAGGGGCTTTTTGGCCCCCTCTAGAGCAAAAAACTGAAAGTTCCTGGGTCAGGTGTGGTACTTGATTGTATCGATTCCTGATCTTTGCACCCTTACTTACTTTCACCAATTTCATCCTAGTGTTTTGTTAGAAGAATAGCCAAAGTGTAAAATTCTTGCCTTTATTTTCCTTTTACTGGTTGTTATGGTAACCAAAATGGCTACAAAAATAGGCTTAAAATAGAGAAATTGCTATTTTAGGCCAAATTTGAGGATTTTGGAGACCAATTTTTTAAGAATAAGATATCAGCACAAGCAAATACCAAAAAAACCTTTACATATATTATGTGCAGTGATAATTCTCATCATCTGTTAAAATTTTTTTTTGGTATTTGCTTGTGCTCTATATTAATTCCTCTGTTACATGTCTCAAATTTGCTCCAAAATGGCCATTTTCCTATTTTCAGCCTATTTTGGCGGCCATTTTTGTTACCATAGCAACTGTTAAAGTCAAATCAATACGAGAACTTTACACTTTGGCTATTGTTATAATAAACTAATAAGAAGAAACTTGTGAAGAGCAAATTTTATTTTTTTGACCTCATATGAGGGTCAAAATAGCCTCTTAATGCACGTACCCCTTTTGATCTGCAGTTTGGCATAGTATTGGTTCAGGATAGATTTAATCCTTTATAGAAAATAAGTTTTCAAATTTAACTTATTGAGCTATTATTATTTACTGCATTTTTCCATACAAAACAATGGTAAAAATAATCAAGGGCAGTAACTCTTCCTAGAATATCTAGATAGTTTAATGCATTATAATTGTGTTTGGCGTACTAAGTACATTAACCCCAGTAAGTTTCAGGTATAAATGGTATCATATATTCAAGTTATAAGGTAAATTGTGTTTAGCCTTGCAAGAGTTATGGTTATTGGTGCCACTAGTGACCTAAAATGATTTTCTTGGGTGTGCTTGACAATCTTAAGAAAGATCGTGTAAATGCACTTGCAATACAGTTACACTGTAAGAAATTATTCTCTTCGTATTTAGGCTATAAAAAATTTGGGTGATTTAGTATTATAAGACTTTTATCAATGTTAGCGTTTTCACCTCATCTTATAGGTGGGTGGGGTATTTACATGCTAGTAGTTGCCTCAGAGCATTCTATTTGTAGAAATTAGAATCTAGAAACCCTGTTGACATAACTGAGGCACTGATATTTAAATTATTATTCATTTTTAAAGACATAAATATAGCGGGCAGTTTCTTTAGTTGAAAAATTCTAATATATGTTTATTCAAAGCAGCTGGGTTTTGAAATAGGATATAACTATAATATATGAAGAAAATAGTTCCAAACCCTTTTTCTCTGACTAAAACTAAATTTATTTACTTCTTCAAGTGCTGTCATGAATAGTGATCCTGAATGCATGATTTTGATTATGTTCCAAAACTGACACCCATAATCTCTCATAATATGATCAAAATGGGTGGGGGTATATCAAAGGGACTTAACTTGGTCAGTACTCAAAATCAGCGGTGTCATCAACTGCTTCAATTACGAGAGACTCTACATTTTTGTTTGGTACATGAACATGTATATGACACTAGATGTTAGCAAAATTTGACCAAGTTCACCCTCAAACAGCCCTGAGATCTGCAGTTGTAATAGGTGGGTGGGGTATTTACATGCTTAGTATTGTCCCCAAAGCATATCCGTATACAGAAATTGGAATCTAGAAACCCTGATAAGATAGATAAATAAGTGATTTTTAAATTCTTTGTCATTTCTAAGGACATAACACTAATGGGCAGATTCTTAAATTGAAAGTTTCAAATATATTTTTATTCAGAGGAGTTTTGACACCAAATTTACTTTCAAAGACGAACAAAAAGTTTGAAAGCCCATTTCTCTGACTGAAACTTAACTTTTCTACTTTTCCAAGTACCGTTATGAGCAATGATGGGCATTATTTTCTTACTGGATGTTTCATCTCAATTATTTAACAAACTAATGATCATAACCTTTTATAATATGATCAAAATGGGTGGGGTAATTCAAGGGGAGATAACTCGGTCAGTACTCAGAATCAGCGGTGTCATCAACTATTTCTATTTACTAGAGACTCTACATTTTTGCTTGGTATATGTACATGTATATGACACCAGATGTTAGCAAAATATGACCAAGGTCACCCTCAAACAGCCATGAGATCTGCAGTAGTAATAGGTGGGTGGGGTATTTACATGTTTATTATTGCTCCCAGAGCATTCCGTATACAGAAATTGGAATCTAGAAACCCTGATAAGATAGATAAATAAACGATTTTTAAATTTGTAGTTATTTCTAAGGACATACCACTAATGGGCAGATTCTTAAATTAAAACTTTCAAATATATTTTTATTCAATGGAGTTTTAACACATAATTTAACTTTAAAAGACCAACAAAACAGTTCAAAAGCCCATCTCTCTGATCAAAAATTAACTTTTCTACTTTTTCAAGTACGGTTTTGGGTAATGATGGGTATATTTTTCTTCCTGGACGCTTCAACTCAATTATTTAACAAGCTAATGATCATAACCTCTTATAATATGATCAAAATGGGTGGGGTAATTCAAGGGGAGATAACTCGGTTAGTACTCAGAATCAGATGTGTCATCAACTACTTTTAAAAACTAGAGACCCAACATTTTCATTTGGTTTATAACACTAGATGTTGCAAAGATCTGACCAGTAGACCCCTCTGACAGCCTTGAGATCTGCAGTACTATTTCCATGAAAATCACCAGACAAGTCAAATGATATTTGTAATCATGCCTACCAACCCATCTCCTTCATAGCATATTACATACAGTAAAACCTGTGTAAAACAGCCACTCAAAAATAGACAAAACAAAGATATTTTATCAATTGGTAGCTTAATGAAGGTAGAAAGTATTGCAGAATGCTCCCCTTGGAGCATTATGCAATTCTTTTGACCTGCATTAAGCGATTATTGGTCCTGAAAACCAATTTTTGATCTTAAATTCGAGAGTGGCCATTTTACACAAGTTTTACTGTACACGCAAATAAATCAAACTCCACAACAGTGACATCATGTCTCCTTGTTATTGTAATAGACTCAAATAGATTTTCGAACCACTGGAGCGGATCCTGAATTGGAAGTTTCCATTTAAATCACCAGACAGGCTAAATAATATTTGTAATCATGCCTATACCAACCCATTTCCTTCATCGCATATTACATACAATAAAACCTGTGTAAAACTGCAACTCAAAAATAGACAAAACAAAGATCTTTTATCAATTGGTAGCTTAATGAAGGTTGAAAGTATTGCAGAATGCTCCCCTTCACTAGGAGCATTCTGCAATACTTTGGACCAGCATTAAGCGATAATTGGTCTTGAAAACCTATTTTAGGCCTTAAATTCGTGAGTGGTCGTTTTACACAGGTTTTACTGTATGAGGTAAAATTTTCAGTTTCCTGTGTTTGAGAGAAAAAATTAGAAATCAGCCAATGCTATGAGCTCATTGAACTTTTACTCACTGATATTATTTTGAAAAGGAGTTATTATATGATTTATCATGAAGAAAAGGGGCATTTGTTCAACTTCAAAAAAAGATCTACAATCAGTCTACATGAGCGATTCCAGAAAGTTTTGCCAGAGGGGATCCAACTCAGACAATGTTGGTTTTTTTTAGTTAATGAGGGTAGAGATGATCCAAATACCACTAAAAGTGTACCAGCGAAAATGGCGCATGCCGATGATGGCCCAATATTGAATGCCGGCTTGGTGGCTTTGTGACTTTCCAGGGGATCCAGACCAGTATTGCTAAGAAACCCTATATTTTTTGTGATTTTTCAGGGGGGGGGGAGAGGGGGTCAGGACCCCTTGTCTCCACCACCACCCCCCCCCCCTCTGCATCCGTGCATGGTCTAGGTTCCACGCCACAATATCACCGTGTAGCATCGACTCCGGAACTTGCTACCAATTTTATCGATTATAAACAAATTGCAGGCATGACGACGGTAAGAAAAAGTTGTTATTATACTGTTTTATCACGGCGTTATGCGTTAAGATGGATATATTTTAATCTGAACATATTTACCTTTGAAATATACACCCAACCATGATATGAAAGTGATTTTTAGTTGACTGTTTTACTGTAATTGTAGCTGCCTGGTACCGCGAAAAATCATGTCAGCTTCAAAACTCGCCTTGTAATCTTGTAAGTGGAGGATGCCAATTTAATCCGCTATTATGCACATGTATTGACATCACTAGTGTATAAATTGAAGCAAAAGTTTTCTCCAAAAACTAACGGAGCTGGATATAATCAAGAGAAATTTCCAACGACTTGAGTACGGCAATTTGTGACACAACACAGAATCACAGGACGGCGTCTTGCTAGTGAACAGTACGGCGACTTATTTTGAAAATGATAGAATTCTACTCGAAGAAGCTGTCGTTGGGAACCAACCAATGTCCGTAATGATTCAAGAGGGCCAGTGTGGTCTATTATGGATACATAGTACAAATTTGTGAAAGTATTCAATCAGATGTTCCCGGGTTTTACTATACTGAGCGTGACGTTGAAAGGTGACGTCATAAGAAATTATTTGTGATGAAATCTGAAATGTTATTTATGGGTTAGCATTAAAACACCAAACCACCACCAATCCTGACTTCAATTTTTCCTGTCCCATCGCACACTCCAGCACACCAACTCAATAACAAACCCTTTACTTGCCCAGATAAATGAAACACTTCGACAAACCGTTACCTCGTGTACTTACATGTACATACTTGCCGGGGGGGGGGGGGGGGGGGGGGGGGGGGGGGGGGGGGTGAGGACATTGATATTTTCACACATAGTAGGCTCAGACCATTTTTGGGGGTTCAAAATCTTTTAATTTCAATATTTTGGGGGATTTTCATGTATATATATATATTAATGAGAGTACCCCCCCCCCCACACACACACACACCCAAACACTGGGCATACATGTACGTCTAAGTGCACCAGGGTTTGGTGCTCATCGCATTTGCGCATGTGCGGATCCAGTTTTTCACTTTTTTTCGTCTGCTTATTTCACAGAGGGGCCCATATGCTTAGGTCCCTTACCAGATTCTTTTTTTCTAACCGAAAACTATAGACTAGTGCTTGTATTAATCGCCCTGTGAGAGGCCCACGCATGATGCGCAAAAGTCTGCTTTAAAGGTTGTGGTTATCCTGGTCGTGAGATTGTATGGAATACGTGCTGGTTAGTTTGCGATTGAGCCTGGTCCGATATGGTTTTGTGGAGGTTTGGGGGTGCTTCCACGGACCCTCTTGTATTGTACTGAAAATGTTCAGGTATTCATGCGTGTATCCGGGGGAGGGGGCAGGGGTCTCTGGATCCCCCTGAAAATCGCAGAAATACAGTATTCTCTTGCAATGCTGGTCCAGTGAAGAATCACAAAGTTGCCAACTTAGCATTCAATGTTGGGCCATCATCGGTTTGCCAGCAAATTCAATGGCGTTTCGCTGGTGGCCCGATGTCGTCACGCTAACAGTATCCCCTATCAAAAAAGTAGAAGTTAGACCCCTCTGCCAAAACATCATGCCCCCACAAGTATTGAAGCTTAACACCCCCCCCCCCCCCCCCCCAAAGCGTCCTAGCTATGCCTATGTGGTTTCCGTCTTGGTGTAACCAGAATCGTTTGAACTCGATTTAAGTTTGAGTTCAATTGGCTTTGTGGTTGTGGGCTTCGGCTCGTATTATCACTTAATTATTCCCCTTACTACTAACACAAGTTTAAACTTTTACAAAAAAGCTTTGTCTACGCTGAACAATTCATATTTAAGACCCTGACCTCGATGCACTTACAATACAATTCAAGTCGAAATCGAGAGTACAGGCTAATTTTAAAATTTGTAGTAAGAGGAGTGGAAATATTATGTTCAAATATCCACCCACGGTAGAAGAAATTAACCAAACCACCACATTAAACTAGCCTTTCCAAATAGAATTTACTGTCCTGCCAGCTAAGAGTGACAGTGAGAGCAACCTTCAGGATAGGGTTAAAACGGCATCTTCTTACGTGAGGTGTACTGTACAAGTTAATGTTTAACATTGTACTAGCATTGTACTATATATACTTAGCAACTGTAAACAACATATAACGTCACTGTCACTCTTGGTTGGCACGACAGTCGCTAATCAGTAAAATTTGGGCTCAGAAATCGCTTATCAGTAAAATTTAGACCCAAAAATCGCTAATCAGTAAAATTTACACCTAAAAATTAGTAAACGGAAGAATTAAGACCCAAAATTCAGTATCTGTAAATAATAGCCCCCAAAATCGGTTATCAGTAACGGTTTATTATAAAAACGAATTGGAATGACTTTTTTTCCATCGAAAACGCTTCATTTCGATATTTGGTTATTTTTCGCCCAAAAATCGCTTATCATTAAATTTTAGGCCGAAATTCGCTAATCACTAGCACTTAACATTCCACTATTCGGTCAAATTAACCCTAAAATCGCTAATCTTTAACTTTTAGGGCCAATTTTCGCTAATCGCTAAAGTTTATGGCCAGAATTCGCTAATCAGTAATCCCCATTTACAACCTTACGCATGTACATGAGATTAGGTACTACGAGCAGCCAAACGCTCAGACTAGCCTGTGCATCCGCGCAGTCTCACCGGGGCCTTTGCTGCTCTCAGATTTACGTCAGCGTCAGCAAATTAAATAAAACTTTTGCGAATATGCGATAAGTACCAAAGTGTCGCGCCTGGCCCATATCTGGTGCTGAGGTGTTTGGTGTGGTGTGTTTGGGGACACGAGGTTGTTTGAAGCTTGAAAGGCTGGTTTTGATCGTTTAGGGTGATTGGGGGAGTTTTCACGGACAAACATGTCGATGCAAATTGCCGTACTGTAAATTTGATGTTTTTTTCAAGTTGCCGTACTTCGGACTGGTAAATTGCCGTACTCAAAGCGTTTTCTGTTTTTGATAATATATCAGTCAAATCAAGATCAGTACACATAAAACTTATACCGAACGTGATTTCCAATATGCTCATTATTTGTGCATTGAAAATAAGGTGGAAAACGGTTTTTAACAATGCAGAAACAAACATTTTTCGATGGGACATACTGTTTTTAGCGGTACCAGCTGGCAGTGTTTCGCGATGTTTTGTGACATACAGCAAGAATTGGTCATTTTGGCGGGCACGGACAAGTGTTTGACTTCTCTAAAGATGAATTCTATTCACTTCGAAGGCAGGCGCGCATTACAAACCACTAAAAAAGCGTTTGACTCACCCCACTACATGCCATGTCTGTGTTGACATTCGATTCACCTGGTAGCAAGTTCCGGAGTCGATGCTACACGGTGATATTGAAGTGCCCCAGTTTCCTATAACACAATTTTGCTTTCATGTTTATCGGTGTTTACAAATCAGCTGATGTGAATTTACTCGTGTCTGATCTATTTATTTGCTTTCTACACAGCATGCATTTATGACACTTGGCCGCTGTTTGAGCAAGATGCTTACCTTCGGTTTTATCGCGATTTTAGCTCATGTCAGCTGTTTAGTAAACTTATCTAACCTATAAATGTCGCAGATCGAAGCGTGTTTGCAACATGTGTTCTCCATATTGTTGAAGGTTTAAGGATTTTCATGGCTCCAATCGTCTGACCTACTTATACTTATTTGTTATCCTGTGTGGCAATTCCTGGGACATCGAATCAAATCCAGGTCCAGACTCCTGTAATGGCTCTTCACATTTCCCATGTGGGGTATGTGATGCCGATGTTGGATGGGAGGACCGTGGGATTTGTTGCGATACTTGCAATATCTGGTATCACATTGACTGTCAGGGCATGTCCTCAACTATGTATAGTATCTTGAATAAATCATCGGGTAAAAATATCGTATGGGAATGCATGAAATGTGGAATGCCAAACTTTTCCACATCTTTATTTGATACTACAGCTTCTCTGGAAACCCATAATAGATTTGATTCTTTATCTTCACTGTCCGACCCTGAAAGTCCGATACCAGATATAATTGGCCCCCCCACTGCAGCTTCATCCCCTATAGTACAGGGGCCTATGGAAGCTAAAGGGAAGGCAACCAAGGCTGCCTTAAACCATCCACTCAGAATTTTGGTTATGAATTGTCAGTCAATAAAGAACAAGAAGGCTGAACTTCATACAATTATCGACTCGGCAAAACCAGACATCATCTTGGGGAATGAGTCTTGGTTAACCCCTGATATCAAAAACTCAGAAATTTTCCCAGAGTCTTTTGATGCAGTTCGGAAAGACAGAGCAAGTGATGCCCATGGTGGTGTCTTTATTGCTTTCAAGCGTGACTTGCTCTGTACTGAAACTCCGGAACTGGACACCAACTGTGAAATAGTTTGGTGTAAGATGAACATTATTGGATGCAGGACTTTGTACCTTGGTTCTTTTTATCGGCCCCCCGACAAGATTGATAATGATTACCTTGAGGAGTTTAACTCATCCTTATCTCGGATTATGTCTAACAAAAATGCACATGTTCTGATTGGAGGAGATTTCAATTGCGGTGATATAGAGTGGAGTCACATGAAAGTACCTCAAGGGGTGCAAAAAAGACAGTCTCAGCAACAACTTTTGGACATTATAGGGGAGCACTGTCTTACTCAAGTCGTAGATATACCAACGCGCAATGATAAAACTCTTGACCTGCTATTTACGAATTTCCCATCTCCTGTGAATAGAGTCAAGGGGATGCCCCCGATCGGCAAAGCTGATCACGACATTGTGTACGTAGAATATGACATTAAGGCTAAAAGGTTAAAACAGGCATCAAGAAAGATCTTTCTCTATAAACGTGCAGATATGGTCGGACTTAAAGACCACATGACCCAATTTAAGGACGCGTACCTTTCTGAAGACCACAGTCACATGTCAGTTAATGACATGTGGGTCAAATTCAAAACAGGCTTTGTAGAGGCTGTTGAAAGGTTTATCCCATCAAAAATGACCAAAACAAAATACTCTGTGCCATGGATCGATTTAACGATCAAACGGCTTGTAAAGAAAAGAAATAAGCTTTACCTTCGTGCTCGTAAATCCAAGGACCCTGATGTCAAGATTCATTATAAGCGGTTCAGAGCACATGTACAGAAGGTATTGAGAGATGCCTATTGGAAATACGTTTCCAATATATTTACGTTTGAGAACGACAGCTCAGATCCCGATACTCCTAAGCCTGAAAAGATAAAAAAGTTTTGGTCATTTGTCAAATCTCTTAAAAAAGACGCGTGTGGGATCGCATCACTCAGAGAAAACGGAATTCTTAAGACAGATACAAAGGAAAAAGCCAATATATGTAACCGGCAGTTTCAATCAGCCTTCACACGTGAAGGCGACTCTGACCCGCCCTCTAAAGGGGCTAGTCCGTTCTCCCCCATGGGGGACATAACAGTTGACCCGAAAGGGGTCGCCAAACTGTTGGATGGACTAAATGTACATAAAGCACCTGGCCCGGATGGACTGAATGCCAGAGTGCTTAAAGAGTGTAGCAATGAGATCTCTCCAATACTGGCACTTATCTTTAATGAGTCCTTAGCTCGGGGCGAAGTACCAGATGAGTGGCGACAAGCTAATGTTTCCCCGGTCTTTAAAAAAGGTGAAAAATATGACGCTGCTAATTACAGACCGGTGTCGCTCACATGCATCTGCTGCAAAACCCTAGAGCATATATTAGTCAGTAACATCAACAAACACTTAGCCTTAGATAGCATACTTGCTGACTGTCAGCATGGTTTCCGAAGTCAGAGGTCCTGCGAGACCCAGTTGGTCCAGTTTGTGCACGATATCATCAGCAACCTGGATGGCGCTGTGAATCGTGGACACAAGCAGACAGATTTGATCATAATGGATTTCGCAAAGGCCTTTGATAAGGTACCACACAGGAGGCTATTACACAAATTGGACTATTATGGGATAAGAGGGTCCACCCACAAGTGGATCAACTCATGGCTCTCTGGGCGCACTCAAAAAGTAGTATTAGATGGTCAAGCCTCAGATCCAGTCCCAGTGTTATCCGGTGTACCCCAAGGATCAGTTTTAGGGCCGATCCTGTTCCTTATTTTTATAAATGACCTGCCGGATAACATCAGGTCTTCTGTTCGCCTGTTCGCGGACGACTGTGTCCTGTATAGAAACATTCATTCGATTCAAGACTGTTTTATACTGCAGGAAGACCTCACTAGCTTAGGACAATGGGAAGCCGATTGGCAAATGAAGTTCAATGTAGCCAAATGTCACTCTATGAGAGTGACTCGGCATCAGCATCACAAACAGATTCTCTTTGATTACTCCCTTCACAACCAAACTTTGGAAAACGTTCAGTCAGCAAAATACCTTGGCATAACCATCTCTGATAATATGGATTGGGGTCAACACATTTCAGAAATTTCTTCCAAAGCAACTAAGACACTTGGTTTCCTTCGCAGGAATTTGGCTTTTGCACCTCGGAGTACAAAGGAAGTTGCATACAAAACTTTGGTTCGGCCTAAACTAGAGTATGCAGCACCCATTTGGAGCCCTTACTCAAAACTTCAGATTAATCAGATAGAGAAAGTTCAGAGGACAGCAGCCCGTTGGACCTGCAGGAGATGGCGTAACACAAGTAGTGTCGGCGAGATGCTTGATGAGCTTGAGTGGCCATCTCTTGAGGCCCGTAGGGATCAGTCCTCCCTGCTTCTCTTTCATAAGATACATTCTGGTGCTGTGTCTATAGAAAAAGACAAGTACCTGACCCCTGCTCGCAGTTTGAAATCTACCAGGTCATCACACAGTGCCCAATATTGTAGATACCAGACATACAGTGATGCCCTGAAGAACTCTTTTTTCCCCCGGACTATACCACAGTGGAATAGTCTTTCTCCTTCGGCGGTCAATTCCCAGACTGCTGAGGAGTTTAGGGCACTCCTCATTTAGTTAAAAACACAGCCGAAAGATTTTTTTGTTTTTTTGTTTTGTTTTTGTTTTTTTGTTTTGTTTTTGTTTTTTCTTCTAAATTCCAAAATTGCACTCCCTGGCGTAATGATCAAAATTTGATCGTGCCAGTATTAATAGAAAGAAAGATGAAATGTGTATTGATTATTGTGTGCGCTATGAATTATGGGATGCGTGTGTAAAAGGCGCTCAACCGTATCTGTCAAAACAATCGTCTGTCAAATCCAAAGATCACACTGTTTGCTGGCAATTTTACCATAATCGGTACCTAAGATTTTTATCAGACCTTTACAGTCATGAAATTCATTCAATTCTCTATGAATCCCCCGTGAAATCCATATAAGTTTCATTAAAGAAAGTGTTGCATTTTCTGTTTTAAAATGATTGTACCCTGATTTTTGTCGGTAAAATCAAAATGGCCGACATCGAACATTTGTGGGAGCATTTTCACTCAGTTTCTTGTTGCGGGATCACGTGATCCCGCACTTTCGAGGGTGCGGGGTGCGGGATCCCAATCATTAAACCTGCGGGACCCACAGTTGCGGGGTGCGGGGGTATATATATCGGGCTCCGGCTGTGGGAAAAGGACTTCAGTTTTAGGTTGCATTGAGATAAGCTGTGTTTTTCTTTCACTGAGCATTTTGGTAATTTTCTTTCTAAATTGCATTAGATAAGGATAAGTTTAGTCATTTTTGTTAAAGAGGGACCTGATCCAATCATTCATCTTTATTTTTATCTCACAAAAGTTGACTTTGCAACACTTTATGCATTTTTCTACTTATGGAATTAACATGTCTTTCTTGAGGGGAGAATCCTAGCTCATTTTCATACTTTCATTATTTTATCACATGTATTTTGCCTTTGACTGTAAATCTGATAGGATTTTGTTTTTAGAATCGCCTGCAGTGATCGCCTTCTACACACCTTCCGTGCGTGAGAGAAACCGTGCGAGTTAAAGTTTTTGTAAAGTTCATTTATCTGTTCATGAACCGTTCAAGCTAAAGTTCTTGTAAAATTCATTTATCTGTTCATGAACCGTACAAGCTAAAGCTTTTTTGTAAAATTCATTAATCTGTTCATGAACCGTACAAGCTAAAGCTTTTGTAAAATTCATTTATCCGTTCATGAACCATACAAGCTAAAGCTTTTGTAAAATTCATTAATCTGTTCATGAACCGTTCAAGCTAGAGTTCTTGTAAAATTCATTTATCTGTTCATGAACTGTACAAGCTAAAGCTTTTGTAAAATTCATTAATCTGTTCATGAACCGTACAAGCTAAAGCTTTTATAAAATTCTTTTATCCGTTCATGAACCATACAAGCTAAAGCTTTTGTAAAATTCATTAATCTGTTAATGAACCGTACAAGCTAAAGCTTTTGTAAAATTCATTAATCTGTTAATGAACCGTACAAGCTAAAGCTTTTGTAAAATTCATTTATCCGTTCATGAACCGTACAAGCTAAAGCTTTTGTGAAATTCATTTATCCGTCCATGCACCGTCCAAGTTAAAGCTTTTGTAAAATCTGTTTGTCTATTCATTATTTGCCAGTTTCACCTGTAAACTAAACGGGTAATTGTATTGTTAAAAGAAACAACTCATTGTACCATTTCATAGATTTTATTACCATAATAATTAAATATCATCTGTTGAAACATATTAATTTCTTCATGTTCTACTTTCTCACCCTTTTAGTAATTTAATTAATAAAGACATTTTCACCCCATTTTGTTGCTGAAGTCCAATACACCCCTCATTTCAAGGCCAGGACTCTGTGAGTACTGTGCATTGACATATGCTGATCAGGTTTCTACTGTCAAAGTCAGTAGCGGTCTAGGTTGGCAGTTATTATTGTGAAGTTCTAGGCTGCTCAAACATCGGCACGTAACATAAGTGGTGGCAGAGCGGTGCGATTGATTTTTATAATCAACCGAGTGATCGAACCATGAGCAGCGAGAACAGAGATGTCACGCCACAGAGCGATGACTGTGACCAAGCTACTAGTGCGGGTCCTACTTTAATAGAACAAGACCACATGGAGGGCTCTTATGCAACACACAGAGGTGATGACCCCCAACAGGCGGCCATCTCAGCATTGTTGCAGCTCCGTACAAGGGCTAACCCTGATACGCCACAAGACCTGAATACATATACCCCATGGGAAAATACACATGGTCATAATGGGCTGACTAGTTCTGAAGAGAATAGAACCACATATAGCAGATCATGGACAACCCCTTACACTACAACAAGTGCACCAGATAACACAACTGGGCAACATAATCCCTATCATGCATACTCACAGGCAACCATGCAGAGCACTATAACTGGACTAACCAGTGCAATTAACAATTTACAACAAGAGCACTTGACAATGAATACCAGACAAGACAGTATTACAGGTACTTTAGAGCAGGTTTTGTCAGCTTTGCAGGAGCTAAAGAGTGCAAATACCACATCTTCACAAATACAAAGTAGTATGAGTGTCCCTTCTGCCCCAATTAGAAACCGTAACAATGCCAATACTAATTCCCAAAGAAGTGTGTTTGGATTAGGGGAGAGTGAATCTGAGGTACAACAGTGGCAGGTAAATGGCACCCAAAGCAATAGTAATGTTGATTGGGAGGTTCCACCCTCACAGGAGTATAACATATCTGGAGATAGGGAGAGGTATCCAGGTGCAAACTATGAAGACACTCAGGTAAGAAATGAGGAAAGGTGCGACATAGCAAGCTCTAGACCTTCAGCCGAGGGCTCATTTCACCAGTTATCAGCGGCAAAAGGCTACCAAAGATGTGACAGACCGAACCGTAGTTTTGAAGACCAAAGGGTAAGATTTGATAGATCTCAAGACAGATTATTCAGATACAACTCGGCAGATGAGACAGAGCCAGCATATTACAGAGGTGAGTCACAAGTCTTCCCTCGAGGACAGAATAACTATAGACTAGGGGGAAGTAGAAGCCAATCATCTTCTGAATGCTATGGGCTAAAGATTCCACCTTTCAACGGTAAGGAAGATTGGAAAGTGTGGATCAATCGCTTTGAAGCCATTGCAGAAAGACGGCATTGGAATGAAGAGACGAAACTAGATAACCTTCTCCCACAATTACAAGGCAAAGCAGGGGACTTTGTTTTCACACAGGTAACAAAGCAGACATTAAGCAATTATAGTGAACTGGTAAAGGAATTGAACAGTAGATTTAGAGTTGTAGAAACGGAAAGGACCTTCGCTGCTAAGTTTAGTCAGAGAAGGCAAAGGGCAGATGAGAAGGTAGAGGAGTACGCTGCCGACCTCAAGCGCCTGTATGCAAGAGCCTACAGGAATAGAGATAGTATAACTAAACAGGAAGATTTGGTAAGAAAGTTTCTGGATGGAATGCATGATAGTGATGCACGGTTCGAAATAGAGTATCACAAGGAGCCTGTAGATATAGACCAGGCTGTATACCATGCAGTGAATTTTATCCAAACCAGAAGAAGAAGTACATATGAGGTAAGTGGAGACAGAAGACCTAAGAGGTATGCAAGAAGAACCAGTTTTGAATATGATGACATGAGTGAGGAAGATACATTTGTTGAAGAAGAACAGGAAGAAGAGCATGCATATAGAGTGCCGACCAAGCAAGAGGGGAGTCAGATAAAGAAGAATCATAGAAAGGACCTAAGAACAGAAAACACCACAGAACAATCAACAGCACAAGGAGACTCAAAAGTTTTGACAGAAATGAGAGATCTGGTACAGACACTTGTTTCACAATTGAAGAGTCAAGCAAATGGTGAGTTAAGTAAGAAACCACAACAGGGAGGAGCAAGCTTTGGCAGAAGAGAGAGTGTGCAATGCTATGCATGTAAGCTTAGAGGACACTTTGCCAGAGATTGTCCCAATAAAACAGGTAATCAAGAAGGCTCAAGGAACACAGGACCAGGTATGGCAATAAGCCAACAGCAAGGTAACAACAGGCATTTAAACTAGAACAGGCTGTCTCTGAGGGTCGCAGGGAAGCCTGTACAAGTAAAAATGGCCAGTTAGAAATTAATAAAGTTGCCAGAGATGATGTAATCAAGTCAATTAAGGTAACTAGGAAACTGCCAGATGGCATATATATTCGTGGCACTGTCCAGGGGTATCCTTTATTGTTTACTACTGACACTGGGGCATCCAAAACAATAATTTCTCGTAGAATGTACGAATCTTTTAAGCCAGAGGATAGACCAAAGTTAGTAAAAACCTCGAAACTTGTGGGTGCAGGTGGTGTAAACATTAAAGAATTAGGAAAGGGTAAATTTACTCTACAGCTGGGACCAGTAAGTATGCAAACCGAAGCAATTGTGGCTGAAATAGATGATGATGGGTTGCTTGGGGTAGACGTCTTACAGAACGGAGAAGGCAGGCCAACTGATCTTCTTATGAGCGAGGGAGTACTAAAAGTGGATGGTAAGGAGGTTCCCATTATACAGGTTGGCATGAAGAACCGTATTCGTAAAGTCACTTCTGCCGATCATTTTGTAATCCCAGCTCAGAGCGAGGCTGTCATAGACGTCTACATAGAACGTCAGGAGTATGATGACTTTTCTGCTGAGACAGACTATATCATTGAACCAACTGACCACTTTAAAGAGACTTACCCTCTCCAAATGGCCCCAACACTGTGTGACATCAACCAAGAATGTACCAGTAAGGTAAGACTATTAAACCCTTTTCCCACAGCTGTTTCAATAAAACAAGATGCAGTTGTGGGCTGGGCTGAACCAATAGATGGTACACCCAAAGCTCTTGTACAAGAAGAGGATGCAAATGAAGCAGACAACTTTCATCAGGTGAGAAGATTGACATTTGCTAGACAGGATAACATTAAAAACCGTTGTCCTAGTTCCCAGGCAATTAAGAGGTCATTTATTGATACAGAAGCACAGGTACCAGACCATCTTACAGACATGTATACACGTGCATCAACAGATCTTAACCCCCAAGAGAAAGTGCAGTTAGCTAGTCTACTTAATAGATTTGGAGATTCATTTTCATGTGGTGAATGGGATTTAGGTTTGACAAACTTGGCAGAGCATGCAATAGAAACTGAAGATGCAGCGCCAATAAAGCAGCACCCAAGGCGAGTCCCACTAGCACATGCAGAGGCAGAGAAGCAGGCTATTGAAGACCTTAAAGCCAAAGGAGTGATAAGAGAGAGCACTTCACCGTGGGCCAGCCCCATTGTCCTTGTAGCTAAGAAGGATGGAGGTGTACGCCCATGTGTAGACTATAGACGTGTCAACCAGCTGGTAAAGCCTGACGGATTCCCACTGCCAAGGATTCAGGACTGTCTAGATGCAGTGGCAGGGTCAAGTTTGTTCAGTACCATGGACCTCACGAGTGGCTATTTCCAAATCCCGGTAAAAAGGGAAGATATTCCAAAGACAGCATTCGTGTGCAAGTACGGTCATTTTGAAATGACCCGTATGCCTTTTGGTCTGAATAATGCCGCCTCGACTTTCCAGAGAACCATGGAGCTAGCACTACAGGGTCTGCAATGGGTCACATGCCTAATCTATATAGACGATGTCATTGTTTTCGGTAAGGACTTTGACGAACATATGCAGAGGCTTGAGGAAGTCCTAGACAGAATAAAGAAAGCAGGTCTGAAATTGAAAGCAAGTAAGAGTTACCTGCTCCAAAAGGAAGTTATTTTCTTGGGGCATGTTGTGTCTGGTGAAGGCATAAAACCTAGTCCAACGAATGTAACTAAGGTTGTCGACTGGCCAACCCCCAAGACTGCTAAACAGGTAAAACAGTTTGTAGCCATGGCTTCTTATTACAGGCGCTATGTGCGAAACTTTGCGAGCACAGCTAGGCCTATGGTGGACTTAACCAAGAAGGGGAAGAAGTTTCTGTGGAGTGAGGCATGTGAAAATGCTTTCAACTCTTTGAAGAGGGCTCTTATTAGTGCAGATGTCATGGGGTATCCTCTAAATGAGGCTGGTGAGTTTATTCTAGACGTAGATGCGTCAGACTTAGGAATCGGAGCTGTACTCCACCAAGTACAAGGAGGTAAGGAAACAGTACTAGCATATGCTAGTAGGTCACTAAATAAGGCAGAGGCAAACTACTGCATCACTGAAAAGGAGCTCCTAGCAGCCAGGTATTTTATAGAATATTTCCGCCAGTACCTCCTAGGAAGAAGATTTTTGGTGAGGAGTGATCATCAGAGTCTTGTTTGGCTTTTCCAACTGAAAGAGCCCCGTGGTAAGATAGCACGATGGATAGAGATCCTCAGTCAGTATGACTTTGCCATACAATATAGGCCAGGTAAGAAACAACCTCACTGCGATGCTCTGTCTAGGTGTGAAAATCCTAGAGCATGTGATTGTCCTCAGCAAGACACAATGGAACCTTTAAAGTGTGGTCCTTGTAGGAAATGTGTTAAAAGGGCTCAGGACATGGTTCATGAGAAGTTGTATAAAGACCTAACTACACACGAGTCAGCATTGCAGCAGGACACCCAAACAGCAAAAGGTGTAGATGAGCTTCCAGAAGCAGTTCCGGGTCCTTCTTCCAAACCAGACAGTAGTGACTGCACCCAGCCTGACCCTCATTTGATCACATCCTGGTTCCAGGGTAAGTCTACTGCAGAACTGAGAAAGCTTCAAGAGAATGATTCTGACATTGGTCCAATTTTAAGGGCTTTTGCTTCGGAACGTAGACCAACAAATCAGGAGATGTCAGTCATGAGCCCAGCTTCCAGGCATTACTGGATCATCTGGGATACTCTGATTTTGCAAGATAGCCTTTTATGCAAGAAGTTTATTAAGAAAGATGGAACAGGTGAATATATACAATTCATCGTGCCCACTGCTATGAAGAAGGAGGTACTTCATCAGATGCATAACTCCGTCTTATCAGGGCATTTAGGTTGCAAAAAGACGAAAGCTAAGATCATACAACGCTTCTATTGGTATTCACTGAGAGATGACATAAAGCTGCACATTCAAAAGTGCGATGTTTGTGCGGCAGACAAGAAGCCGACTAAGGTTCTAAAGGCGCCTCTTGGCCAGTTTAATGCAGGTGCACCAGGAGACTGTGTAGCCACCGATTATCTAGGTCCACTTCCTGTCACAGGTAGAGGTAATAGATATATTCTCCTGCTTACAGACCACTTCACCAAGTATGTAGAAATAATACCTGTACCAGACATGACAGCCGAAATCTGCGCCCAAAAGATCCTTAATGAGTTCATTTCTAGGTGGGGGTGTCCACTATCAGTTCACAGTGACCAGGGAAGAACCTACGAAAGCCAAGTCTTTAAGCAGCTTTGCAGAATGCTCGAAATCCGGAAAACTAGAACAAGCCCAAGACATCCCCAGGGAAATGGCCAATCAGAGCGTTTCAACAGGACTCTTCTGAGAATGGTAAAAGCCTACCTATGTGGGGAGCAGAGGGACTGGGACCTGCATCTTGGCTGTTTAGCTGGTGCCTATAGAGCTACACCTAATGAATCAACCAAGCTGTCTCCCAACCTGCTCACCATAGGGAGAGAAGTGCGCCTTCCAGCGGAGCTTGTTTTCAGCAGTAAGAGCACATGTGATGGTCTTGATATCACATCCTATGGAGAATATGTTGACCAACTCCGGCAGAAGATGCAATATGCTCATGAAGTGGCCAGAAAACATTTGAGTTGTTCAGCCAAGCGCAGCAAAGAGATTTACGATACTAAAATATCAGTAAATCAATACCAGGTAGGTGATGTGGTATGGCTGTTGCAAGAAGCTAGACATGTCGGTGAGTGCCAGAAGCTGGTAAGAATATATGAAGGTCCTTATCTGGTGATCAGAAAGTACTCAGACATAAACTTTCTTCTTCAGCTTGATGGACGAGGTAAAACTAAGCCCGCACATCACAACAAGCTCAAGCCTTATGAGGGTGACAAGGCTCCAAGGTGGGTACTAAAGTCCAAGCGGCAGATTTCAAGCCGTAGGGGTAACAGAGATTAGTAAAGCACATCATACCAGAGGGGGGTGGATATATTTTTTCATTTTAGAAATTAACAAAAGTTAAGTTTTTCATTGGATCTGTCAAAGATAGCAGTACGAGCGGATTAAAGGGAGAGATTAGTCGCTAATGAGGTAGCAGGGAAGCAAGGTCAAGAAAGTAGTGATATTTTAGTGTAGGGGCTGAGGATAATGAATGGTAAGAGATACCTAACACAGTTTGGAGATGCTAGGAGAGTCTTGGAGAGTAGAAGGTAAAGTCTAGAAGAGAAGTACAAGAGACCTCTATGGTAATGCAAAGGCATTTTGAGAGGTGAGTAGTGTCGGTGGCATGTTAAGACAGGGAAAAGACTAGAAGCGGGAAAGGTAACGAGACATTTTGAAGCCGAGCGTTAGGTAAAGAGATCCAATTTGGGGATAGCCTCAGAGAACCACTGCTTTAACGGGGAGAAGCATAACAGTCCCGAAGCGGGAAAGGTGATGAGACATTTTGAAGCGGTGCGTTAGATATAGAAATCCAATTTTGCGATAGCCTCAGAGAACCGCTGCTTTGACGAGTAGAAGCGTAATGGACTCAAAGCGGGAAAGGTGATAAGACATTTTGAAGCGGTGCGTTAAGTAAAGAGACCGGTTTTGTGACAGCCTCACAGAAACGCTACTTTGATGAGGAGAAGTCAAATAGACCCAAAGCGGTAAAGATTTAGTGAGATTTCTGAAGCGGTCCCTTAGGTTAAGAAAATGATCTTGCGATAGCACCAGACGAATGCTAAATTAAAAGAGTAGGAATAATGACGTGAATAACCCCACTCATCTCAAACAAAGCTCACCGTACTAGTTGCGAGTATGGTAAAAAACACTATAAAAGCGTATGCGGTACAGAAGGTGATCACTAGCAGGTCTATATGAGGGTTCAATGGGAAGACTAACCAACTAACCAAGGGGTTCAAAAATGTAATTTCAGGCCATGATGAATCTCTATAGCCAAGAAGATATTGAGAGGGCAAAGAAGAGGGGAAGAGCCTACCTGTGCACGTCTTGCTATCACAAGTCCGAAAGACAGGTCAAGAAGATCGATGAGAAGGGCAGGATTGAAGATCACATCCTGAAGACACATGTGACGCCTGAACGATGGCCGTTCTTTTGCACCCTGTGCCTATTTAGATGCACTAGAAGAGAACAACTGGACCACCACGTGACTAGCTACCAAAGACACATGGATATGGCCTCTGCACGACAGATCAAAGACAGCTCTCCCTGGTTGGTGGAGAGCCCAAATCCCTATCAGATCAGTGAGTTTGATTACGCCAAGCTGTCACAGGAGGAGAGCCTGCAGTTCTATCTACAGAGGCATGGCTCGAAGGGTGTCAATGGGAATCCGATCAACGCTGCTTTGAGAAAAATGACCGAGGGAACCCTGGAAGATGATATCACGTCAGAATTCCTGAAAGCAGGCTCCATGCCTGATTCACCAGTTACAGTCGGAGGTAATAAGCAGCAGGAACTGAACTGGGCAGAGATTATTGATGGCCCTATCCAGACATCATCATGGACATCCGGATCACAAAATTTAATAGCTTCGCCAGTGGTCAGCTCACAGTTTTTGACCGGATTATCGGGGTCACCGATTGTCAACACAGTCAGGCCCAGTACCTCAGATCATGTTTCTCAAGCTACCACCATTGTTGTTCAGCAGCATCCTGCCACTCCTCAGGACTTACCACCGGCAACTGCGCATCCAGTCATCTGTACAGCCAGCATGCCACCATGGACGCCAGTCACCTCTGTGCCCACAGTGGCAAGTACCGCCAATATGCCACAGTGGATGCCAGCCATGAATGTTCAACCAGTTGCCAGAACCACCGGTACGCCACAGGGGACACTGACAACATCTGAGCAACTAGCCGTCGGTATAGCCAGTATTTCACAGGGGGCACCAGTCACATCTGCACCACCAGTGTCCAGGATTGCTGATCAGCCACAGAGGACTTCTATGACTCCAGCATCACCGGCTATAGTCACCAATGTACCTCAAACACAAACACAAGCTGCTGGCACCATTCAACCAGAGCCTTGGACCTGGGTGCCAGGGACCACAGCCAAGGCAGCACCTCAGGTTTCACTCCCATCGAGGACAACTGTTACTGAGACACTGCCTGTTGCCAGCACCACCAAGCCAATGACGCCAAAAGTCAGTCAACCCAACCAATCAGTGGAAGATGCCAGTCCTCTAGACCTGAGCAGGTTTAGGAAGGGGTCAGATAGGAAGCCAACATGTGAATCTCCTAGTCAAGCTGATCCGGAAGTACTGGACCTCAGCTTGCAGCATCATGCTACATCCGGAGATGAAACTGCGCGTGACCACCAGCCAGATCAAGAGGAGCCTCAGTTGCAAGGGTCAGGAGTACGACCATCTGAAACAGAGTCAGACATTGTTGAAGATATCCTCCCCCAGCTACTTGAGCGGGGCACTGCAGATACTGCACCTGCTGAAGAAGACGAAGAAGAAGAACCGAGACCGAAGAGACCAAGGCTTGAGTCAAACAGGGGCGCTGAACCACCAGTATTCAACATTAGCATGCTAGCAGTTAATGGCTTGACGGAGACCTTGCAGAAAGTGAACAGTCGGATGGCAATCAGAGAGAAGACTAGCGGAAGGACAGAAAAAGCTTTAACAGAAGCCATAAGCGAGATGGGCAAAGTAGCCAGTGCGTTGAACAGTCTAAGAAAAGCCATAGAGGAGAGTGCAAGGGATGCAAAGAGGAGAGAAGAGAGGAGAGTTGAAGCTGAAAGATTGAGGGATGAGGAGCAGAGGAGATGGAGAGAGGAGGACAAGAGGAGGGAAGATCGTAGATGGGAGCAGGAGAAATTTGAGAGGCAGGAGTTGAGGAGGTTACTAACAGAAAGGAAAGAGGAGACGAACAAGGACAAGGAGAATAAACTTAAATCCGCATTAGGGAGGACGTATACACGACATTCAGTACAAGATTATAATTCAAGGCGATAAGAGACTGTGTTAAAAAAAATGTGAACTCAAAAGTGTCTGCTAGTTGATCATTTTGCATGAATTTTGCTCTTTTTATTTCTAAAGTAATTTTGTCTTGAGCAGCTGAAAATGGAATGAAATCTGCATTGCATTTTCCCCTTTCTCTGTGAGAAAGGGCCCCTTTTAGGTGCAAAGAGGCAAAGTTCATGCAAATGAAAGACTAGCAGTAGTTATCAATCAAAGTGGACTTCATTCAAAGTGCTATCCTAGGAATCATGTGTCATTTTAAAATTCAAGGGAAAAGTGGTTTTAGGAGAAGTTAAGGGTTTTAAGGTTAAGGTTTAAATAGAGGGAAGGGGGGTGGTATATTAAAAGTATGAGAGAGAATGAGAGTAGTTGTTTGATCTGCATATTGCCTTATATTTCATTTTGCCCTTGTATATTTTTGATCTTGAACATTATCTCACAAATTGTATGCCTCGTTCACTTGTTCAGGTCATACATTTTGTTATGTTAATGTTGCATTCCTTATGCAAAGTCTGATTACAGGGATCATAGGGCACAAAGTGAAGTAGTGGTAATGTATATTTACATATCTTATATAACATGAATACTTGTCTTTGAAATCTTGTATTGCTGAATAGGGCAATAGTTCATTTTGTTTTGTAAATGCATATGCCTTGATCTTAAAGGTTTTTCCATGAGAGTTTAAAACTAACTGAACATACATTTTATCATATGTTAAATGTTGAAAGGCCAAGTAAGTGAAGTATTTGGAGTAAGGTTAATGTATATTGGCCTTTATTTTTTTCCGGTGATGTTTTATGTGAAAAATAATTGTTAAGGCAGTCATTTTCTGTCTGTATGGTTTTATATGAAAGGCTAGTCATTCATTAGTTTTAATAAGATATGGAATCAGTGGCTTTAGGTTTAAAATGCCATGTTCTAGTCATCCATGCTTTTACTCATATCTTCAAAATTGTACTTAATTGTAAATACTTGAATCAGTTCATCATTTAGGTCAATTTTCTATTAATTCATAATCCATTTTGAAGTAGTGTTATGGCATACTGTAATTTGTTAATTCTTTAAAAAGGTGCCGTAACCAGGATACATTTTCTATATTTATTGTAGAAGCTAAAATTGTGCTTTGTAAACTGGAATAGTTTGCGGCCTTTACTTCAGAGTCATTAGTTGGAGCTTAAATGACTCTGGTGGGGGGTAATGAAGTGCCCCAGTTTCCTATAACACAATTTTGCTTTCATGTTTATCGGTGTTTACAAATCAGCTGATGTGAATTTACTCGTGTCTGATCTATTTATTTGCTTTCTACACAGCATGCATTTATGACACTTGGCCGCTGTTTGAGCAAGATGCTTACCTTCGGTTTTATCGCGATTTTAGCTCATGTCAGCTGTTTAGTAAACTTATCTAACCTATAAATGTCGCAGATCGAAGCGTGTTTGCAACATGTGTTCTCCATATTGTTGATGAAATGTGTATTGATTATTGTGTGCGCTATGAATTATGGGATGCGTGTGTAAAAGGCGCTCAACCGTATCTGTCAAAACAATCGTCTGTCAAATCCAAAGATCACACTGTTTGCTGGCAATTTTACCATAATCGGTACCTAAGATTTTTATCAGACCTTTACAGTCATGAAATTCATTCAATTCTCTATGAATCCCCCGTGAAATCCATATAAGTTTCATTAAAGAAAGTTCTGTTTTAAAATGATTGTACCTTGATTTTTGTCGGTAAAATCAAAATGGCCGACATCGAACATTTGTGGGAGCATTTTCACTCAGTTTCTTGTTGCGGGATCACGTGATCCCGCACTTTCGAGGGTGCGGGGTGCGGGATCCCAATCATTAAACCTGCGGGACCCACAGTTGCGGGGTGCGGGGGTATATATATCGGGCTCCGGCTGTGGGAAAAGGACTTCAGTTTTAGGTTGCATTGAGATAAGCTGTGTTTTTCTTTCACTGAGCATTTTGGTAATTTTCTTTCTAAATTGCATTAGATAAGGATAAGTTTAGTCATTTTTGTTAAAGAGGGACCTGATCCAATCATTCATCTTTATTTTTATCTCACAAAAGTTGACTTTGCAACACTTTATGCATTTTTCTACTTATGGAATTAACATGTCTTTCTTGAGGGGAGAATCCTAGCTCATTTTCATACTTTCATTATTTTATCACATGTATTTTGCCTTTGACTGTAAATCTGATAGGATTTTGTTTTTAGAATCGCCTGCAGTGATCGCCTTCTACACACCTTCCGTGCGTGAGAGAAACCGTGCGAGTTAAAGTTTTTGTAAAGTTCATTTATCTGTTCATGAACCGTTCAAGCTAAAGTTCTTGTAAAATTCATTTATCTGTTCATGAACCGTACAAGCTAAAGCTTTTTTGTAAAATTCATTAATCTGTTCATGAACCGTACAAGCTAAAGCTTTTGTAAAATTCATTTATCCGTTCATGAACCATACAAGCTAAAGCTTTTGTAAAATTCATTAATCTGTTCATGAACCGTTCAAGCTAGAGTTCTTGTAAAATTCATTTATCTGTTCATGAACCGTACAAGCTAAAGCTTTTGTAAAATTCATTAATCTGTTCATGAACCGTACAAGCTAAAGCTTTTGTAAAATTCATTTATCCGTTCATGAACCATACAAGCTAAAGCTTTTGTAAAATTCATTAATCTGTTAATGAACCGTACAAGCTAAAGCTTTTGTAAAATTCATTAATCTGTTCATGAACCGTACAAGCTAAAGCTTTTGTAAAATTCATTTATCCGTTCATGAACCGTACAAGCTAAAGCTTTTGTGAAATTCATTTATCCGTCCATGCACCGTCCAAGTTAAAGCTTTTGTAAAATCTGTTTGTCTATTCATTATTTGCCAGTTTCACCTGTAAACTAAACGGGTAATTGTATTGTTAAAAGAAACAACTCATTGTACCATTTCATAGATTTTATTACCATAATAATTAAATATCATCTGTTGAAACATATTAATTTCTTCATGTTCTACTTTCTCACCCTTTTAGTAATTTAATTAATCAAGACATTTTCACCCCATTTTGTTGCTGAAGTCCAATACACCCCTCATTTCAAGGCCAGGACTCTGTGAGTACTGTGCATTGACATATGCTGATCAGGTTTCTACTGTCAAAGTCAGTAGCGGTCTAGGTTGGCAGTTATTATTGTGAAGTTCTAGGCTGCTCAAACATCGGCACGTAACAATATTTAAGGTCACTGGTTTGTCGAAGGTAAACCTCAAGGCTATAGAATAGCATTTACAAAATTCTAAAATTTTCTACTGACAAGGAAAAACTAATGATTTTTTTTTAATTTAAGGTCCATCTCACTCATAGGATTCTTCATAACACAATATTGATTTTATGCTATGAAAGAGATGACTAGATGGATTTAAGGAAATTTTTGTGCAGGGTATTGTCATTTCTGTATGCTGCGGGTGGCAGCCATGTTGACGGTTTCAAAACACTAATGGTACCAGCAGTTTGATTCTTCAAACCCAAAATGTCCAATTAGAATCATTGAACTGAGACAGGCTCTATCACAACTTTTCTGCCCAACTCTATTTCTACTCCGCAAAATGGAAAAAATTAGTGGACACAAGTCCTTTGCTGAAATAAGAAATCTAGTTTAAAATAAAAAGATAAGTTTGCATAACATTACAAAATGATCAATTAAAGTTTTTAATGTACAAGTTAAGTCTGGTATTTTGATTCCATATAATTGACATTCTATGAAAACAATTTCACAGGTCACTAGACAAATACAACAAAGAAATACCGCAGCAGACCACAAATTTTGTGACATCTTTCTTGCTTTTTGGTGACAATAAGGCTTGATATTTCATGTGAATTGTCTGCTGGCAGACAATTCACATGAAATATCAAGCCTTATTTGGCCTCTTAAAGAAGCAGCAAAATTGGAAAAATTTGCTCCAAACTTTAGGTGGCACTTTAAGTGCAACTGCAGAGGTCAAGACTATCTGGGGTAAAAGTAGACTTTTTCAGTTGGATTAAAGTAGCGTAAACTTCTCTTTACAGCGGAAATGGTCAAATAATCAGTAGAGAAAACTTTTCACAGCTTAGAATAATAATGTTTGTATTGTCTATTAGGATGAGTCTAAGAGTATTTAGAAAGTTATGTCTGAAGATCAATCCTCAATCATAACAATTGCAATGCATAATATTTTAAAACTTTTCCTCAAATTTTTCTTGACTAAATTTTGGTAACAGGACACACACACACATGGACCAAAATAATATACAGTAAAACCGGTGTAAAACGGCCACTCTCAAAAAGACCGAAAATTGGTTTTCAAGACCAATTATCGCTTAATGCTGGTCATAAATGTTGGGGAGCATTCTGCAATACTTTTGACCTTAATTAAGCTACCATTTGTCATTAAGATCATTGGTGTAGCTCCCATTACACAATTACGCACATGAGTAATAAAAATAGTAACATTCAAGGGAGGTCACCCAATGTGGTAAAAGTGATTTATAATACCATAAGGAACTGCTCTTAATCATAAGAATTCACTCCCTCTGGGAGCAAATTCTTTCCTTTAAGAGAAGTTCTCATTTCGAAAAGGGACGTAATTGAGGAGAATCATTGCTTGATCCAGTAGTTTCCCTTTGATGTGCTTAACTTTTTCGGTGTTCTGGCTAGGCCATTGAAGATCTTTGTTTTGTCTATTTTTGAGTGGTCGTTTTACACAGGTTTTACTGTACCCTAATTTTTCAATACTGGAGGCTTTGTAAAGGTCAAATACAAACCATCAGAATCTGAAGCAGCCTCAATCTGAGACTGATCTTCATTCTCCATGGCAACAGCAACATGGTAGAGGTATTCCAAATGTTTCATAGACTCCATTGAATCATTTATGTCAGCGAATGGTTTCATCGCAATTTTTTACAGAAATAAGTGGTATTTTCACTTTTCCTATAAACTTTCATCACTTCTGTTTACTTGTTGGATAATTCTTATATTGCTTCACAAAATACAAATCTGTTATAACATGACTTATTATAGCATAGACTGGATTCATTAACGGAAACCTCTAAACAGGTACTTTGGCAAACAGTGAAGATCACAATGAAATGACCCAGAACATGGCATTTCATAGGGTCTGCACTGTCTGCTGTGATAATAAGAGACTCTCTTAGGAACAGTGTAAAAGCTTTAGCGCGAAATTCTAAGTTCTGTAACCTTGACTTCAGGTTACTTCAAGGCCATTGGTATGGGTGGACTTCAAGGTCATTGGTATGGATGGACTTCAAGGTCATTGGTATTGAGTAGACTAATTCAAGGTCATTTTTATGAGTAGACTTCAATGTCATTGGTATGAGTAGACTTCAAGGTCACTAGTGTGGGTGGGGAGGAAACTGATCTATCAATTGAATGTTTATGAAGTGTTTTAACTGTAGCAATAGAGTGACAAAAAGTGTAAACCCTGATCTGACCATTCCTTCTGGGTTTACACTGTTTGCTTATGCTTACTTATCTGCATACCACAATTAGGGCACATATTTTATTTCAAAAACCTATGCTATAATGAATTGTAATATAACCAGTGGTAAAAAGAAAATTATCATATGACATTGCATCTGGGAGTAAAATAATGCCATACAATAAAATCAACAAATCATTAGTGGTTTACAGATTTTAGGGAAATGTTATGACCTCCATAACAACGTTGAGTACATAATGACAAAATTATAACTTTTTTATGCTAGAAATGAGATTTCAAGTAATCTTAATGACATATGATAAACAGAATCTAACATTCATGCTCTTGCATAATTATCACACCGTACAACCGGCTGCTTAGATGACAGGTTACTAACAATGATGACAGATACGGGATTTTATGTCCCATGAAGGGTAGGTTATAATTTTCCGTTGGCAAAACATCTGTTGCCAGACACGTTACCGACTGTGCTACGCGGCCCTGTAAAGAAACAGTATGGACCCTGTTTCTACAGTGTCTGGTCTGGATCTAGACTGTTTACATATGCTCAATATCATTTAGCCAACTGGCAGATAAGATTATTTTGACATGAATGCAAAAGGTTTATTTATGCTCTCAGTTGAGACCAAAGGCTGAAGAAATATGTTGATTTAAAGTAACTTTCTATAATTATGACCTGTTATCAATGTTAGCCAGTAAAATTCATGACCTGTCATCAAAGACAGCCACTTCAAAATTGATCTGTTGACAAAGGCAGTCATTTTTCCTCTACCTGTCGTCGATGGGCTCCAATTACTTTAAAAAATCAAACTGCTGCTTCAAATTTGGCAGAAATGTAGCTGAATAATAGAAGTTTTATTGTATATAAGATCAGACAGCAAACTTTGACGGAGAGACGCATAACCTGAACAGATAACCGTTTTTTGTGACTTTTCTCGGGAAACCTCTGAAATGATGATCAAGTCTGGCTTTATTTGTGAGAGATATAACATCAGCTTGTTTCTGTAGGATCTCTCAACACTAACAAGTGTACTCACCCACCACAGAGTACCAGAGGGCTTATTTAACAATTTTGACAACCGAAAATTATAACCTACCCTTCATGGGTCATAAAATCCCGTATCTGTCATCATTGTTAGTAACCTGTCATCTAAGCAGCCAATTGTACGGTGTGATTATTGAGTTTATTAAATTTGTTGCAAAATAGAGATAAAATACTCGGCAAGCCTCGCATTTTATCTCTTTTCCCCAATTTGTTTAATAAATCAAATATAACATGAGCACTCACTTAAGATCCTTTAAATAAAAGCATCCTCATTATTATGTCTGACATTATTTAATTCATTTAATTGTCTACCCTATTTGTTTTAAATGCTATATCCAAATTCTGCATTAAAATGAATCTGTTGTAGTAAGTCTAAGTATTCAAGTATTCAGTTGACTTTCCAATCTAAGTATTGATTGTTCTATTCCAAATCTGTGTTATAAAAAGTCATTTAATGAAGAAAAAAAATCTGAATAATATATCCAAAATAAATTCGCTTTCTTTTCTTATCTCAGTGGCGGATCCAGAGGGGGTTCAGAGGGTTCTCTGGAACATCCCTCCTGAAATAATTTGGTCTCAGTTAGACCAAATTATTTCATTTTCATGGGATATATAAGAAAAAATAGATGAAATCAGCAAAGTGAACCCCCCACCTTTATACATACGAACCCCCTTTACAGAAATCCTGGATTCGCCCCTGTATCTGTAGTATGTTTAAATGTAAAAAAAAAAAGTAAAATAAAACTCTCTGACATTAAATATTCACTTCCTATCCCTATCTGCATAAAAATATCTTATAACTCTTCGTTCTTTCTCTTTGTCATAATTAAAGAGTCAACACTATATGAAACTGTCTTACATATCAATCAAATGAAAAACAAAACATGAACAGTATCCAAATTATTAACTATCCAACATTAATCCACTGCTTTTTCTTGTTTAAATGACTGTACCATTAAAATCACTTCCTATTCCCTATCTACGTTAAAAAATATCCTATAACTCTATGTTATAACTTTCGTCATAAAGAGTCAACTGTCTTCCATATCAATCAAATGAAAAACAAAACAAGAACAGTTTCCGAATTATTAACTATCCAACATTAATCCACTACTTTTTCTTGTTTAAATGACTGTACAGGTGTTGATGAATGAAATACCTATAACTGTCCTCAAGGTAAAGGAACAAAAAATGACAATACACATCTACTATTTTTCCAATAAACTTCAATTATAAGTTATGAAGGCATAAGTAATCAGCCCGGAATTTTAATCTTGATATCGCCAAACTAAAACCATTGGGTTTACCCATCCCAGGTCACGAGCCATGTCAAACAGTCCCGACAGCAATTTTCGTGTCATAATTAATTTTGAAAATGGGTCAAAATTTAATGGCTATATATGAACCTCTTTTGCAAACAGTGTAGATACTGATCATCTGGCTTCTTCAGAAGCCAGATGATCTGAGTCTACACTGTTTCACACAGTTCGTTATTCAATTTAGCATGACAGTAAATCAATCTGGACATACATAAAGAAACTGAATCAGAATACAAAGCCAAGAATATAAACTTTATTAAATTAACTATACTTTGACCTTTCTAACCTGAACTTCTGTCTTCTGATTTGTTGAAAGTTGGACCAAAATAAAAACTATCAGAAGCTAAAAGGAGCGGACGTCATAATTAAATCAGAAGAAGGAACTGGAAAGCCATATAGTTGGAAGGGAGAATAAAGTCAGATGTGGGAAGTGGGATGTTATCAAGTTGAAAAAGAGAATAAAGTTGGAAGTGGGATGTTATCAAGTTGGAAGGGAGAATAAAGTGGGATGTCATCAAGTTGGAAAGGAAAAAAAAGTCAGAAAAGGGATGTCATTAAGTTGGAAGGGAGATTAAAGTCAGAAGTGGGATGTCATCAAGTTGGAAGGGAGATTAAAGTCAGAAGTGGGATGTCATCAAGTTGGAAGGGAGAATAAAGGCAGAGGTAGGTTTAAATGTCATTATTGCTGGCCATGGTGGCATTTGGATCCTCCCTCCCCTTATCAACTAAAAAAAAAACTCATCAAAGTTGGACCCCCTCTGACAAAACTTTCTGGATCTGTACATGCATCTGGATCTTCACTGTTTGCCAAAGTACCCGGTTTCACATATTCAGACTACAATGGGTTAAGAGCTGACACGTGTTTTATTTGATCTATCTTCTGCAGCTGGTATTTTTTTTATTTTGATGTGTGTGTGAGGGGGGTCGGAGGGTGAGGGGGGCTCCTAATGTCAGATAATTTTATCAGAACCTACAGTTTAGTGAGTTATCTGGTACCTTGTTGTGTCTTAATTTTCACTTCATTTGTCTGACAACTTAAAAATGATGGTCCTATATCAAAAGCTCTTATAACATAGTTTTGTCAAAATGATGACTTCCAAAGACAAACTTCCTGCTAAACCATCAGCCAAGGCCCAGATATGCAAAATGATATCAAGTAGCTTAAAATTAACTCTGTCTGCTAAAGTGTTGTTTGATTTGATTCTTTACGTCCCATCAACAATCTTTCAGTTATGTAGGGATTAGTCTTCCTAGGTTAAACCAGTCCTAAGCTAGGATTAAAGCGTCTTGCTCAAGGACACAACGCAGTGAAACCGGTGAGGCTTGAACCCGGGGCCCCTCGGTCTCGAGTCAAGCACTCTACCACTGAGCCACTGCGCTCCCTCTGCTAGTGTTGTCTGCTTTGAAAATGGTTAAGACTCAGATCAGGTCTGACAAAATGTTGAGCCTGATCTGGGTCCAAACTGTTGGTATTCCAGAAAGATGACAAAAAAATATACAAAAAGTTAACAACAATCACCCTTATCAACTCTTATCCTGCCAATATTTTTTTGCCCTTAAAAGGTTGCCTGCTAGTTACATCTGCCCCATATCTTCAAATGTTTTTACTTTGGAAGCAGCCACTATGTACCATGATCAAACTGCTTCTAAGGGAGCAGTCTGATCAGGATCCATAGTGTTTGCAATATAGGCTAGCAATTAGTGCCTAAGCAGATGAGAGAGCAGACAACATTTGTAACGAATGACATCTGCTCATTCGTCTAGGTTTTGGTCTGGTTTGATACTGAATGTCCCAGTCAACAGCTATGGTCTAGTCGGGACGGTCAGTTCACCTAACTACACTTTTTTCCTGGGCAAGCTTGACTAAGCAGATACTTTCGGGGGTAACTGACAACAACACTTCTTGAATGATCAGCAGAAGGCATTAGAATGGCCATAGAAATTATTTTATGATCAATCTCCACAAAAGTATGGGACCTGGCCGGGATCAAACTCGTGACCCCTGGATCTGCAGTCAGACAAATATCTGCAGTCAGACATGTTACCTACTGCGCTACACAGTCCGGCACTCATTTGTCTAGAAGAAAGCATCAAACCCAACATTACCCATACTAAATTTCATTAACCCTTAATTATCCCACCAATATTTTTGTTCTATAAATATCATCTGCTTATTATGTCTGCTGCTAACATTAAAACTACACTTAAGATGACATTTTGTACTGGAAGCAAAACTATGAGCCGGGTGTAACAGGCCGGAATTTCCCCCTAGTTAGTTTTTTCCCCAGGGAAAGAATGGGCCTGCCCATTCTTTCCCCAGGGAAAAAACTGACTGGGAAAAAAACTGACGGTTACACTGGATTAGAAGGGAGCAGTCTGATTTGGTTCAATAGTATTTGCAATATAGGCTACCAAAGTGCATAATTAGATAAATGAGCAGACAACATTTGTCGTAAATGGCGTCAAAGAGGTTAATAAACCATGGGTGCTTGGCTGGATCTAGTGTTCATGCTCTGAGGGTGTAATTCTACTGAACCAGTGCATAACATGGGCACAAAAGACATTCAAATCATTTTACACTGCCAATATAAAAACTGAACTTTATAATTGATTTGCAAATATTTTTCGATCATTTATTACCAGTTTATCACCATAAATAAAATTCAAGATGCTTTTCAACTGCACTTAATAGGCATTTGGGTAATAAATATTGAAATATGAAATTTATAGAGTCCATTGTGAGAACAATTTTGTGATTTATACACACCTTTGTGCTCCATAATAATATCTTTGGGCAGTAAACTAAAGACTATAAACTACAGAGCCTAGATTTTTTCTTTCTGCATAAGTGTGGATTCTGAGTTGGTGCTTCATGAAGCCATCCATCTGATTACGATCTACTCTGTAAATTAGTTTTTGAATTCTATGTTGTATTAAAAGTCCAGGGTGATACTAGATGAAACATGCTGATCTGGCTAATTTTACAAATTTATCACAAACTTGGTTCATTTCAAAAGATATTTTAAAGAGTCATTATCTGAGAGCGTCAAAATCAGTTGGAAATAGAAAAAATAGATTTTCTTGAAATTTTGCCCATTTTTAACTTCTGTCGAAAGATGAACAAAAATGCATATATTTTTCAATTTTTCACTTCAACTGGTCATTTTCAGAGCTTTTTTTTCCGTTCCCCTGACCCTAAATCTGATTTTTTTCCCCGTATATCTACTAATAAAAAAATCTGTCCAAACTAGCACCCTGACAGTGAGCACTACAGAAACGGACAATGTAACTCAATAGTCAAGAAAGAAAGGCCTGTTATGAAAGTCTGTGACAAGATCATGGTTTGCACTCATTATCAATATACATGTATCAAATCTTGCTAGATGACAAATCCATTTCCATTTTTATAAGGTTTGAATTGGCAGATAATTTCACCATATTGACGGTGTCTTGACATGAAACACGCCTACCAAACAATTGAATGCTCAACATCTGGTTGAATATTAAAAACAACTGCTCTATGAAGAAAATAAAAAATCAGGGAATGTCATGCAACAGCCTATGGATTCCTGCGTTTGTGGTATAAATACGAGCTCAGAAAGTATTCTCATTAGGTCATATTTACTTTTCACGTGATAAACACATTCTTGTCAAATTCTGGTACACCTATTTTACGCGAAATGTAAATCTGACAAAACGAGAGAACTTTCTGACCTCAAATTTATACCACAAACGTAGGAATGCATAGTCTGTTGCATGACATTCCCCAATTTTTGATTCTCTTCCTGGAGGAATTGTTTTTAATATTCAACCAGATGTTGAGCATTTGATCGTTTGGTAGGCATGTGAAAGGGGTAGAACATCTCTATGCAATAGAAATCCCCAGACTCATTGACAGGTACATTATATGGGCCTCAACCTGAGAAAAACTGTCTTCCCGGTTTGCAACCTGATAATATAAGGCTCAATTCAGCCAACTCAACTACAGATACTAGCTAGAAAAATTAAATTTCACTCATAGCAAGTCTAGATATGATACTTTCCAATAAGCGAATAACAAAGGCGCTGATCAGACTGCGCAGATGCGCCGTCTGATCTGCGCCTTTATTGTTCGTAAACCCCGAAGACAGGTTTTCTCGGGTTGAGGCCTATATGTTCTAATTACAGAATATGATGAATCATCAATAAACCCTTTATGAAGTTTCCAGCCGATAATCTTACCTACGTAGATATCCAAGGTCAGAGGTCGAGTAGGCGGGCTATGTTTACCCATCTGATCCATTCAACAATTGAATCTATTTTATCTAATAATCCTATTATAATATACACAACAATAGGTTTAAAACTTGACTCCTCTTCATAGCCGAGAGGCAGGCTTATCCTCGATCAAACTATCCACAACCACGCCACTACGTGAGAAAACACCCTTAAAACTCTTTACACGCTAGCGAGAATTTTTGTCCTCGCAGACCAGAAGATTCTTTCAGTACCCACAACATATGTTTTGTTGAGCAATAGGAAAATATTCAATTTTATCCTCAACTTTCTGCGTGGATTTATCATCTCAACACTATGCGAAGTCATTTAAATGTCAAATGCCTTTAATGTGAACCATAATAATGTTAATTACTGAACAGTAGCAAGGGAAAACAACACAATGGTATTTGTAGCCTTTAAGATGGGGCAAAATCTCGTTTCATATACAAATCAAGGAAGAGTTTGGGCCTGTTGAAATTTGATAATTTTCAAGAGCCAAAAATTCTTAATACCAGTAATCACCAGCATAAAGCACAACTAAACACTTTAACATTAATTCTTTGCATGCTTGGAAAGTAAGCATGTTTTTTTTGTTTTTGTCATTTTTTTCCAAAATCAACTTTTTTTAAAAATTCTTTCAGGTATATCACCAGTGTTTCAATCAGTTTGGATCCAGATTAAGCCCAACATTTTGTCAGTCCTGTTTTGAGTCCAAACTATCAAGTATATACAGAGATTATAATGAGAGTTAATCCGTCTCAGGTTTTCATGACTCTCTGAAAGCATAAAAATTTCAAAAACTGCAACTTCAGGCTCCCATATTCTTAAACTAACACTACAGAGATGTCAGCCTTAGCAGGGCATTTCATTTTATGGGCAAGGTCAAATGTCAAGGTCATCTTAGTTACTGTAAAGTCTAAATGTAATGGTAATTATAGTCTAAATGTCGAGGTAATCTAGTTGGCATGTAATCTAAATGTAAAGGTCATCTAGTTGGTGTAGAACATATTACATTACAATGTACATACCATCTAGCTGGTATTCAGTCAAAATGTCAGTCATCTAGTTGTCCAGTATGTAAAGGTCATCAGGTTGTTGGTGCACAGACTAAATGTCAAGGTCATCAACTTGGGTTACAGTCTAAATGTCAAGATCACCTAGTTGGTGAGCAATCTAAATGCCAAGGTCATCTAGTTGGGTAAGATACCATGCATCTAGATATCATTGTCTTCTAGTTGGTTTATGGTCTAGATGTTAAGGTCATCTTGTTGGTGCATAGTCTAAATGTCAAGTTCATCCTAAGTTTGGTTAAATTCTAAATGTGGGTTCAGCCCTATCAAAATCCATTTTTCTGATTACCCACAAAGTTTAATCAGCAAAATAAATGAAGTTTATATTTTTCAATAAAATATCGCTATAGCAATATTTTATTGCAAAAACATAAACTTCATTTATAACCGTTTGTTTTGCTGCAATCACACTTGTTATTGTCTTGGCATGGTCTCTGTGACGTCAGTGTCACGTTATGTAACATCAGCGTCACATTATCAAAGTAGACTCTCAATGTACATCTGAGGTCTGATTCCATGGAATTCCATGGAATTCCACAGAATTGGATGAGGCAGTTCTGATTGGATAGTTACGATGACCTATTATTCAATAGTCTGCTGGTCAAAATTTCTAGGATATTCTATTTACTGAAAATCTATCATCACAGCAAATAGTGTAAACCCTGATGCTATGTTGCATACCTGCTTCTGTGTACTTGAGCCCCGGTTTGTCAGGCGAGTCACTGAGGTTAGGGGGCCACATATGGGGTAGCTTGTTCACATCCTGGATCACCCTCGGGGAGCCAACTGTCTGAGTGTGGGTCCAGTAGTACATACAATCAGGCTGAAACCAGAAATTTAAAAAATGATCACGTTACAACCTATTATCAGGGAAAAAACTTTTATCATCTCACCACCCAATTAAGCATGAAATTTTAATTGCTCATAAAAACTAAAATGCTGAAAAAAGAGGTTTCTCTTGCTTTAAAACCTTCATATGTTGTATACTGAGGGACTTTAAAAACGCACCATTTTACATTCTCTGTCTATTCCACATGATTGATTTGAGGAAGTTTTCTTTATCATTTTTTTATCTTCTTGCGAAATGGACCATGATTTGCCATGATTTCGATTTGCTCATGTTGTTCATTCTGACGTAATATTGACGTAAGTGTTTTTCAACAATTGTCGTCTGACAAATGTGAATTTGATTCAATTTGAAAACAAACACTTTTAGGTGGTAGCCAGATGTCTTAATAAATGGAAAAACACAAAAGTTTTCAGAAATAATCGTTTTATTACACTCCCACTCGCAGCGTTACTTTGCTAACGTGTCTTAAATTTTCAAACATCAAAAACAGACGGATGACGTTCGCGCATGTCGCAATACTTTTGTCTTTTATGCAACTGATTGAGGAGTACCTGTTGACAAAAAAAAGATTTTGATTATTCCTGATCCTTAGGATATAAACGACTAACTACGTCAAAAATCAATGATGTCATGTAGACGTAATGAACGTTGCCAGAGGCCTAAAACTTCATGATTTGATTTTGTCATTCCATTTGCTTTCAAGAACAAACATTGCTTCGAAAACTTTTTTTCGTTATAATGGAAGGTATGGGTACTCTGTGACTTTTTGAATTTGAGTTGTCTCAGAATTATCGCAACGTCATGGCAATCATAAGCCACAGCATTTCGATTTTCTTATTGAATGCAAGCTAAATGACTGAACTTGTCAATTTTGTTTTTCACATAATGAAAATATCCCTTTTTTCGACATAAATTAGCATTTAAGAAGGTGGTGCGTTTTTAAAGTCCTTCAGTATATATATCCTCCGTATGAATGTTAAAAGGGGCGGCAACGTTAACAGTAAGTGCATCTGAAATGCAAGCCCTTATCAAATCATGTAATATGCCGCAATCCCAATCAAAATTGAATGACAAATAAGAAAGTTACAGATATAATGGACAGCAATGAATGGCGGCCATTTTTAGGCTGTCCTAATTAAATACCCATAAATAGAATAACAAGTTCCTTGTAATTCATTTTAACTTTGTTTGCAGTTTTATTGATTTTCTTTTGAAAAAAGTTTATTGTAAAAAAATTCTGTACATTCAACATTGAAATTGGAGATTTTATTGGCTTTTCAAAATTTACAGGAGGTTAATTAAATATTCAAAATGGCTGCCTCCATTGGCTTAACAGAGGTCAGAATTGTGGAATTCAAATTGCTCTAACTTTCTAAATTGATATCCGATTTTGATTGGGTTTGTGGCCGATTACATGGTTTATTAAGCGCTTTCATGTCAGGCTCACTTGTTTTTAATGTTGCCGTCCCCTTTAAATTCAAATGTCAACGATTGTTGGGAGCTGGATTAATTCCATGTTCAGTAGAGTTGAGCAAGAAAAAATAATTCCATGTAATAAATAATGTTATGAACACAAGTTACTTAATGCTTTCAGCAGGAACAAGCAAAATTCTCCAAGTCAGACAAGAGTCAAAATGACCCATAGTTCTTTATATTTTCCTGACTGCCTCTGCAAATTGCTTTGGCAACAGCAACGCCATCTGATATTGTGACAATCAACAATAATTTCTCCATATTCTGTATCCTAGCTTTGATACGAGAAAAGGGTTTCTCAATCATTATGGTGCCCTCTCCATACTTCAGTAAAACCTGTCTAAAACAACCACTCTCAAAAAGACCAAAAATGGGTTTTCAAGAACAACTAGAACACATTCGATGGCGCGCCATCGCAAATCCCCACGCTCTCGAAGAAATCTAATGGTAATTGAAGGTCACCAGTTTGATCGTAGGTAAAAAAATTTCAGTGTATCCTGGTATACTGCTCAGCCCCGTTAATTATACCCCCCGCAAACTTTGTTTGTAGGGGGTATACTGTTTTCACGTTGTCCGTGCGTCTGTCCGTCCGTCCGTGCGTCCGTCCGTCTGTGCGTCCGTCCGTCCGTCCATCCGTAACGCTTTGTTTCCTTAATAACTCGAAGAGTCATTGCCGGATTTTCATCAAACCTTGCAAACATGTTCATATATGCAAGACAAATACTTAAGACAAAAAAGTAAGGGCTAGGGGCCAATTCTATTAGAGTTATTTCCCTTTGTAGTTCTAAATGGCTTTTAATATAGTGCTTTATGCTTATGCTATTATAGGCCATACACGGGCCGATAAACTCCTACCACAGCTTTTGATGGAACAATTTGATACTTTTCCTATACAATGTAGACACATTGAACATATGCATGAAGGAGTTTGGTTTAGAAAAAATAATTTTTGACAAAATGACAGCTGTGAGAACTTAGACAATTTTTCCCTAATAAGGTGTTTGTATATGCATAGACGGTGCCTTTATGGGCCGATCAACTCCTACCACAGCTTTTTATGGAGCAATTTAATACTTTGCCTATACAATGTTGACACATTGAACATATGCATGAAGGAGTTTTGTTTAGAAAAAATATTTTTTTACAAAATGACAGCTGTGAGAACTTAGACAATTTTTCCCTAATAAGACTTTTGTATATGCATAGACGGTGCCTTCATGGGCCAATTAACTCCTATCACAGCTTTTGATGGAACAATTTGATACTTTGCCTATACAATGTAAACACATTGAACATATGCATGAAGGAGTTTTATTCAGAAAAAATATTTTTTGACGAAATGACAGCTGTGCGAACTTAGACAATTTTTCCCCTATTAGGCTTTTGTATATGCATAGATGGTGCCTTCATGGGCCGATCAACTCCTACTACAGATTTTGATGGAACAATTTTTATTTGCACAGATTCTACTGAAATCTTCTTATCAAAACTAAGGTCTTCTTGTTCGAGCTGTAACTTGCCAAGTTTTTTCACTCACTCTTACTGTGCGGGGGGTATCTAATAAGCATTGCTTATTGACTTTTTTCATTTGATATGCCACATGTACATGTTCAGAAAATTAAATTTTTGACCCCTCCTCAAGGCCCCAGGGGGCCGGGACCCAAAAAATTGTGCCGGTGCATGTGCCATTCATGTGAGTAACTCAAACACAAAATCTGGTTGAATTTCAGAAAAAAAAAATTTTTGACCCCCCAGCCCCCCACGGTACGCCCAAGTCCCACCCCTGGGCATGACCCAGGCGGCCAAATGAAAATCCCGTCTGATATGTTTTATATCTTTCATTTGTGAGAAGATATACAAAGTTTGGTTTAAAAATCTTTGAAATTGACTTTGTAATTCAGATTTAATGATATTTGACCCTTTGGCCCCTCCCCAAGGCCCCAGGGCGCGAGGACCAAAAAAATGGCGCCGGTGCGTGTGCCATTCATGTAAGAAACTCACACACCAAATCTGGTTGAATTTCGGGAAAAAAATTTTTTGACCGCCCCAACCCCCCACGGTACCCCCAAGTCCGACCCCTAGGGCATGACCCAGGCTGCCAAATGAAAATCCCGTCTGATATGTTTTATATCTTTCATGTGGGAGAAGACACACAAAGTTTGGTCAAAAAATCTTTCAAATTGACTTTGTAATTGAAATTTAATGACATTTAATGATATTTGACCTTTTGGCCCCTCCCCAGGGCCCCAGGGGGCGGGGCCAAAAAAAAATGTGCCGTTGCACGCCCCATTCATGTGAGCAACCCACACACCAAATTTGGTTGAATTTCGTCCAATGGTTTAGGAGGAGATAGCGTGACGGACGGACGGACAGACGGACGGACGGACAGACGGACGGACAGACGGACGGACGGACGGACGGAGGCGATTGCAATATCCCCATCGCTTTTTTAAAAAAGCGTGGGGATAATAATTATCGCTTAATGGAGGTCAAAAGTATTGTAGAATGCTCCAAGGGGAGCATTCTGCAATACTTTCAACCTGCATTAAGCTACCATTTGTCATTAAGATCTTTGTTTCGTCTATTTTTGAGTGCCCGCTCAAGAAAGGTTTTACTGTACATTGAAGACCAGATGACAATTTTTGTTTGGTTTGTTGTTTTTCATCCTAGTCAACGTCGAGAGGGTTGCTGACTGACGACACTTAGATCAACTCTGTACAAATCTGCATACTGATCCCACATCCCTAGATTAACTCTTTCCTTGCTAGCGGCAACTTTTGTCATCTCCTGATAAACAGTTTGGACCAAGAACAGACCAACAAAAACAAAACCATAAAAAAATTACCCTGCATGCAAAGATTTAATAGGGTTGCAGCAGCATTTATTGTTTTTGCTTATATACAGAATCATAATTATCTGAGGAAAAGGATAACAAAAATGAAGAAAGTTTTAAAGGGCCTTAACTGAGTTAAATTTTTAAAAGATTTACCTCCATCTACAGATTATCATACCATGCATTTTCTATTGTTTCCTGTTGATATATATTACTGGAAAATTGTTTATGCCCCAATTGAAATTAGGAGGGCCTAGATTTGGTTTATTATTTAGCAATTTTGGGCCATATTTTATATTGATTAAAGATTATTACCCCCCCCACCCCCCCCCCCCCCTCACACACACACACAAAAAAAAGTCAGCATTTTTTTTGGTCTAAAATTTAATGATTTTCTGCCTAAAATACAATGAGGATAAAAAAGTTGTGATTGCACAACCCTTGGGTCTGCGCTTTAATCACTATGTGAGTCAGTCCGTCCATTACCAGTTTCACATATACACAGAATCCAAACCGAAACCGTAACGGCAACTAAATTGCATTGTTTCATTTTTGCAGACCTTTCACATATGAACCGAATCCGTGGACGAAATCTAAGAAAATGCCTGTATAATTTGGACTAATTTCCCTCTCAGATAGCAGAAATACCTTTACAATACAAATTGTTCCTGTGTCACTGCCTTAAGTTCGTGGCCCCACAAAAGTCTGTAGTATCATGCTTGTAAAATAATCACACATTGTCTCGCTGGACGATTCATCAATGACTTCATGATAACTAAGTTATAAACAACCCATGTGGCTGTGTATGTGCTGATTTAATTAAAATCACCTGTCGTATTTGCTGAAATTCGGCCACCTAAACCAAAAAAAATAAAATCCAACTCGTGCACATTTTCGGTTTGGCGTTCAGTTTCGGTGTATGTGAAACACAGGTCATTGACATTATGATACAGCTGTAATAAATGCCAATTTAATACCTAAGATATACTTCTAGTCAACGAAGTTGTCAACTTCGTTGACTAGAACAGGAAATCGGGTAAATACGAGTAGTTTGGGATATTTACGGTTTAGACAGGGAGAGTCAAAGGCCTGTGTGTGAAAGCACTCATAGGTGTTAAGACATTTTAATTTTTTTCAGTTCAGTTTCGGTTCGGTTTCGGTGTGTATGTGAAATGGGGTGAAAATGTTCTTAACTCTTGAACCACATGGTATATTTTTAACACATTTTGCATGTATTCAAACCACTGGCATGCAAACCCACCCATTTTTGATAGATATGGGTTTGCTGTGCAATTGTCCAGCCTGTTGATCCTCATAGCTCTTGAACCTTTAAGGATATTGGATACAATTTTGATTACTTATATTTATTTTAATATTGTCCATCCACCCTGGTATGCAAAATGGTGGCAAGGGCTTGTCGAGCATCATTTTGGCTGAATCTCAAGGTGTTTTAGTGAAAATGCTCATGACTCTTGAACCGCATTGTATATTTTAATCAAATTAGCATACTATTACATTATAACATTATCGAGACACAAGGTATGCAAAACTGTGATTAGGCTTTGCCAAGCAATTTTTTTGTGGCAAAGCCTAGACCAGATTACCTGTGTCTCGATAATGTTAAAATGTATTAGAACCCACTTTCGTACAGAACCTATTTCAGAACACTCAGTTTGGCTGTCGGCACATTGCTTTCAATTTAAATACCTTGAGTCTCATTCTAATTAGCAAACATTCAACATGGGTTGTGCATATTACCGTCAGTTGATAAAGAGTAGAGCTAAAAATGATGATTATAGGTGTTACTTAATAACAGGTGAATTTTATCGATATTTGTCAAATATTTTATCGTAAGCAAGTTAGTGGCCAAAATTTTAATGATTATTTTCAGACCCCACCCCCTGGGCCATAATTTATAATGAATTAAGGTAGTGCGGGACCCATGTCAAAAGATAACCTTACTTTTACTTAAAAGTAAGAGTGTAAGAGTTATCGTTCCTGAATCTTGTTTTTAAAAGAGAATACTTATTTTCTAAGACGGTAGATATTATTCTCCCCTGACAACTCTTTGATGCTTGAAACGTAATTCTGTAAGTATTTTGCTTTCACAAAAAGAAGGAATGCAAGTATTAGCTTTTAAAAACATCACACAGAGTATGAAGTCATTCAGTATTAGTTGCGGACCGTATAAATATACATACTATATACATGTCTCGGTTGCTATTTCTGCATGCTGCCACTAACCTAAGACCCACCCCACCCCCAAAAGGGGGGGGTTGTAGACGTGCACATGCCTTGTATGTGACATTCTCATGTTTTAGGTCCCATGGAGGTACATGGTCACTAATGTTTTATGAAGAAATGACGTAACTGTTTCAATTACCTTATCACACCGGATAGGCAGCAATAAAAAACAGTCTAAACAATCGATGAATGCTGATAACAAATTGCTAGAAACAGTGTTTGTGATTGCCATTTGTTGCCTATCGGACTACAAACAACAATCCAAAATTATGTTACAATATTTAACTACGTTCGTCGATAGCATTAACGTTTTCGATTGCCGCCTATCTAGTGTGTTTTGATATACTGAAGACGTAGCCAAAACAATCTGATACAAGGGCTAGGAGTTATTTCATGTTTCTGTTGAAAAAATTATTTTGTTTCGTTGCATGTTTCATGATAATAAAATGGACATTTCTGCATACATTTTAATAAAATTAATAGGAACTGCATGTGCCTGAAAGGAAGATATATGACAATATAACATTCTTTTCTGTATATAAATGGTTGGCAAGCATGGTACAGATGCGCGGATCCAGGAATTTTCATCAGGGAGGGGGGAGGGTCCAGGTCAGTCTGACAAAAAAGCCCTGACAACGATTTTTTTAGTCCTCAGCTTATTCTACAGAAGTCAAATGGTCAATTTCAAAGAAATCTATCGTTTTTCAAGGCTCCAGATGGGGTCCAATTTTTTTCCAGGGGGTCCAACTTTTTCCAGGGGGTGTCCAATTGTTTATTCCCTATAGAAACCCATTTAATTTGTGATTTTACAGAGGGAGTCCGGACCCCCTGCCCCCCCCCCCCCCCCCCCCCCTCTGGATCCCCACTTGGTGCAGCCCTCACAGCTTCATGGTTAAGGCTACTATACATTATCTCATTTGGGCTTGGCAAACGTTAATAGACAGAAGAATGTATCATCCTTTTATTGTTATATACCTTATAATAAGTGTTTACTATAGAAACTTGAGGTGTTTCAATCGCTGACAATTGTACATTTTATTTAATAATGTGTTATATTTTGGTTGATCGTTGACCAATCACTGACCGCGGGCTTTATTTCCGATAAAACCTTAATTGCCATTTCAACCTGCTCACGGATATCCTCTGCGAGTTAAGATACCGTCGCTTATGCTTTATTGAGAAATGACCAAAATATTCAATTATCATAAGATACGCTACTTTATTACATCGGATAGGCGACAATCGAGATCGATGAACGTGGATCGCAAATCGCTAGAATTTTCCATTTGTCGCCAGTCAGGCAAACAAACTGCAATCCAAAAAGTCTGTTTCTGACGGTATTTGATATACGTTCGTCGATAGCATCAACGTTTTCGATTGCCACCTATCCGGTATGTGTATTGATACAATGAATACGTAACCAAAACAATCTGAAACAAGAGCTAGGAGTAATCTACATTTTTCAGTCATGTTTCTGTTGAAAAAAAAGTTTGTTTCCACACCGGATAGTGAGCAATCGAAAACACTCTTAACCATTGACGAACGCGGATCAAAACTCGCTAGAAACAGTGTTTTGATTGCAAAGTGTCGCCTGTTCGATGAGTGATGGTAATAAAAAAAAACTATGATTCTAACTATTTTTGGTCTATAATCGTCGATAGTATTGATGTTTTCGATTGCGCCTATAAGGTGTGGTTTTGTTGTATGCTTCACTATGTTAAAGTGGACATTTTTTTAAATGCTTTTGCTTGAAAGGAAAGTATTCTAGAACTTTTTGGATACTGTAAAGGCGGCACCTCATGACTGCCTTATTAGTCTACTTTAGACATAGGTAAAATCTGAAAATGAGGCGTTATAACTACATTCGAAAGTGTTTGTTTATTGTTTAACATTAGTATAGAGGCAAACAGTGTGGACCCAGATCAGACTGCTCTAGATGAGCAGTCTGCTCTAGATCTACACTGTTTGTTTAAGAGGCTTCATAATATTTCAATAGACGATAAAAACATACAATTGTGTTGTAATATACGCTTTAAGGGTTAATAAATGTGGGTTCAGTGCATTAACGGACAGGACTTTCATGAAATGCACGCAGACCTGCGCGGCTTAAGCAACTTTTAAACGCTTAACCAATGGATAGAACCTGATTTCCATTCTTGAGCAGTTGAAATAACCGAACCACGCCCAGATATGAAAATCAAAGTTGCCACCTTTACAGTACCCAAAAAGTCCTATAATATATTACAATGACAATATAAAATTCCTTTCTGTATATTAACGTTTGTCAAGCCCTTGTGCGATAATGTGTTGCAGGCCTCACCGCTGTGTGGTTCTGGTTGCAACACATCACATTCAGGCTTGCCAAACATTAATACAAGGAAAAGAATGTTTTATCCTCTTATTGCATATTTGTAAGTCTATTCTTTAAATGACATTTAGATCTATGCATCAAGAAGAAAGCTATAATTTTTAGCTTTTATCTACATAAATCCTACGTGTAAGAAAGCATCAAAGTATCAAGACATGCTATAGCCAAGCCTTAATGAGAATCATAATGTAATGTGCTGGGTCACATATGCTAGGTATCCTAGCTTAGTACTGGTTCAATCCAGGAAGACCCGTCCCGCATACCTGAAAGATTGTTGAGTGGACGTTAAGAATCAAGTCAAACAAAACATATGCTAGGTCAAAATCTTTTTTGTCACTTTCTACGCCCATTTGTCAGTGCTTAATCAATAATAGCTATGTCTCCGCCCAGTGATATACAATAGGGCGTAGACAAACAAAAAAATTGGTGGAAAGGGGAGACAACACTTATTGTAGTCTTTATTTTTTTCACGATTTTTCAGAAAAGTCACCAAAACAAAAAAACGAGCACGGTGACACATATTTTTTATTCAATCATTAGATTCTTTATGAAAATATCTTTGTAAAAATATGTTTTTTGTTGTTCCAGTTACATTCTCTGATATGTTTATTTTGAATATTAATGTTTTTTGGGGCATTAATTCGTTTGACTTAATTAGGATTTTGCTTAATAAATTGTGTAAATACATGTTATTTCACTATTTTTTGTTTTTATTTATATCTCTGGTGTGAGTAGTATTTGTTCTGAAAAAAACTGTATTGCGTTTCTTGTTAATTTGTTAACAAAATCTGTATTTGTTTATTTCAAAAACCTGCGATTTTGCAGTTTTTGACATCAAATAACTTTTAAAAAAGAACGGTGAGGTATTGTTTTTTTTGTCTTAGATTATAAGTATAAGTCTATATTATAATATATTAAAAGATAAAACACTTTTGGACATATGCCGGTGAGTCCCCTACTACCTTAAACAGCTAATAAATCAAGGGGCCTCATTCACCTACTGACTGCTATAATGTCTGTCATTTGTCTGCAGGCCTTTTTTTCTTATTTCTCAACTAAAGCATATGTTGTGGGTACTCAAAAGAATCATCTCAAGTACTCAAAAGAAACGTCTCAATGAGACGTTTCTTTTGAGCACCCATAAGATATGTTAAATTTGATTGGTAAGAAACTATTCAATATTTTACGCTCAAATATTTACGTATGAAAAATTTATCCAGGAAAAGAACACCAAATTTAATCTAAAAAAAGCATGCAAAATTATCCAGCATACATATTGTTGGTTTAGTCATGTAACCATCTCCAAAATAAGCACAGAAATTTGTCACAAAAATGCGTTAACTTTTGTCTTTTGCTGAAAACCTTTACAAACAGTTTGGACCCAGATCAGGACTGATTAAATGTCAGTCCTGATCTGGATACAAATCATTTGACACTCCGATAGCTAGTGTTCCTGAATGAAATTCTTTAAAAAGTAATTTTGAAAAAAGTCAGCAGACAACAACAAAAGTATGAAAAATTACCAAGCATGCAATGAGTTAATATAGGACAAATCCACTAAACTTCACTCAGAGAATTTCCTGCAAAGGTGTGTTTATTGTTACAGCATCATTACAGGGTTTGATCAATATCTGCTTTCTAATTACGCAATCAATAAGTTTGATTAGTTCTGCGATCTAGATCAAAAGTACACCACCACTGATGTGCATTAGGCGAACAGATAATTGTCATCTTAAACCTTTGATTGAGATTTGCATGTATTTCCGTCCAACCAAATTTTCATCCAATAAACTAGCAGGACACCATTATAATGGCCATGATGCAAGAAAACCCAACAGAGGCACAGTCCAGCTGGTGCATTCAAGCAGTCTGAACAGTGCCTTTGTTTATTCGCTTCAAACTTGCTCTATTACCCAGGAGACACACGACCAGAGTTTAAAATGTGGGGAGGAGCTTCAAAATCAGTGTTTGTTTTAGTGTTAAAAATCTGTCAACATCAATTTGCTAGCAAGACTCTCAGTTGTTAAAATAACAATCTGCATCCTGCATTGTGACAAGCATTTTTACAAATCTACACCAGAAAGCTTGATTAATGTTTAGCCAGCAATAACTTTTTTCTTAAAATGTTGTCTGCATTTCTAGTCTGCTGCACACATTTAAATGTACTTCAGACTAGATTTTTCATGGAGATTTCTTTTCATGGAAGACAATGTGACTGGGGAGCAGTCTGATCGGGGTCCATATTGTTTGCAATATAAGCTACATAAGAGCTACATAAGAACATCAACAGACTAGGGAAGCAGACGATAAGTGGCTAAATACTGTTTCATTTGAAGAAAAAATTACATAACAGTAATCTTAATTTATGTGTGTTTTGTAAAACAAATGTGTAAGCTTTAAACCAAATTAGGTGGCCTCTTATAATATGAACGAACACTTATTTTGTGCAATAAACAATCTGCGGTAAAACATTTTCCAGTGATGAGTCCTTAACATTTCTACCTGTATTTAGGTGGCAGCTGAACTGCCACCCCTTATAGTATAAACTTACATACATTTTTGCGCAATAAACAATCTGCGATAAAACACTTTCCTATGATAATTCCTTAATATTTCTACCTGTAATATGGTGGCAGCTGAACTGCCACTCCTTATTGTATAAACTTACACTTATTTTTGTGCAATAAACATTCTGCGGTAAAACATTTTCCAGTAATAAGTCCTGAACATTTCTACCTGTAGTTAGGTGGCAGCTGAACTGCCACTCCTTATAGTATAAACTTACACTTATTTTTGTGCAATAAACAATATGCGGTAAAACATTTTCCAATGATAAGTCCTTAACATTTATACCTGTAGTTAGGTGGCAGCTGAATTGCCACCCCTTATGGTATAAACTTACAGTTAAATAGCATACATTTCAGAATTTGGTGACAGCAGAACTGCAACTGATCCTTGTGTAACATTACAATTGCTTTAAAAGCTATGTTTTATTCGATTGTCACGATCTAGATTACAGCAACAACAATAGCAGGTAGAAATGTTCAGGATTTATCACTTGGATTATTTCATCTCATATTGCCGTAGTACGAAAATAAGTGTAAGTTTATACCAAAAGGGATGGCAGTTCAGCTGCCACCTAATAACCTGTAGCAATGTTAAGGATTTATCGCCTGAAAATGTTTACCTGGTATTGTGTAGTATAGAAATAAGTGGAAGTTTATACCAAATGGGATGGCAGTTCAGCTGCCACCTAATAACAGGTAGAAACTTTAAGGATTTATCGCCAGATAATGTTTTAACTCATATTGTTTTAGTACGGTAATAGTGGTAAGTTTATACCAATAAGGTAGGCAGTTCAGCTGCCACCTAATAATAGGTAGAAATGTGAAGGATTTATCACCGGTAAATGTTTAACCTCGTATTGTTTTAGTACAAATATATATCTGTTATTAGGTAGCAGCTGAACTGCCATCCCTTTTGGTATAAACTTACACTTAATTTCGTACTAAAGCTGAGACACCTCTACCTGTTATTGTTGTTGCTGTGATCTATATTGCGACAATGGAATAAAACATAGATTTTATACCAATTTATTAATGCAATAAGCATTATAACTTCCAGTTTCCCAGGGAGCACACTGTATAAACAATTAATCTTGCAGTTTTGAAGAGCAGTTGACATTAAATAAATAGTTGCTGCTGTGGAGAGGGATTTAATGTTAATTGACTTACTAGAATCTAGTAAGGCAATTGGTCTCTGTCCTATGGGTACTATGCAAAATTTCATTATTATAGCTATTCTCTGTAGCTGAGCAGGCTGGTTTGAGTCTTACATGGTCGCACCCCCACCCACACACACCCCCCCCCCCACCCACAGACAGGGTTTCTTGCAATGGTGCCCACATAGCAATGTGGAAAACTGAGTGGATCTTGGTTTACTCTCTTTTAAAAACTGAATATATCTACAGTCTTCGTTGTAAGGGTAAAGTTTGATTATACAGTGAAACCTGTCTTAGGCAGCCACTCAAAAATAGACAAAACAAAGGTCTTAAAGCCATGTGGTACCTTGATACAGGTCAAAAGTACTGGAGAATGCTCCTTAAGTGATTATCCGTCTCGAAAACCTATTTTTTGGTCTTCGTTTGACTGGCCGCTTAAGACAGGTTGTACTGCATGAGCCTCATCACGAAAAAAATTGTGACCAGGTAATTTTCAAACCTGCTTACCCAGCTACAATGACTAGCTAGAATGCTGAAATTTTGCACGTAGCAAGTTAAGCCATTATATTTTTCAGAGAGCAAACAACAAAGTAGCTGATCAGCCTGCAGGGATGTGCAGGCTGATCTGCGCATTTGTTGTTCACATGCAACAAAGTTGGGTTTTCTCGCGATGAGGCCATAAAATTTGAACCAGATCATCAGAAATCTGTACTGTCTTCAGAGTTCACGTCAGCAACCTATCTGCTTAGCTACTGAGACCAGCAATAATCATGAAATGGTGTTGGTGTAGCAGGCATGCAAGCAAATTTATCACAGTATCTTAGCAGTGAATTGAGAGAAGTGTTCAAAAGATCATCAACACACTGCAAAAGTTGACGCTAGCAAGAAACAGTTTATACTCTACCTTTTTAATATTGAGAGATATCAAAAAGCGCAAATGTTTCAATTCACTCTAGAACAATTTTCCTTTAATAAGGGTTCCCTTTATGATGAAACAGTTTTGATGTTACATTTACATTTGCATCAAAGCATATGTTGAGGGTATTCATTAGTATTGCCTCCTGTTTCTTGTCCAGTGAGTATCAACAACTTTTGGTATAAATTTGTCCAAAGTATAAAATATATCATCTCAAATCACATCATATATCCATTTTCCGTTTATCTGTGGTTGGTTGGTGTTAAATTGTCAACAAAAGTCCAGCGAGACTGCCTGATCACAGTAATTTTTTAGCCATTTAACTTACAAATACCAGTTGTCAAGCAGAAGAATTTTAATGAAAAACATATGTTGCTGAACCACCCACCAACAGTCAGTTATAGTGTGAATGGTGTCAAATGATAGACAAGAGACTCAATGAGACTTTCCCCCTCACCTGAGCCGTTGGCATCATGATTTCATTGATGATTTTATTACGAGTCTATGGGATCGATTTTAAGACCCCTGCTAAGGCATGGCTAATTTGGATCCCAGGGGCATGCATGGTTGGCAGAATTTATATAGGGGATCATTAACATACAAAATATGTAAGCTGAGGGCCTCATGTTTTAAGTTTTAGAGTTTTCCCCATTTTAAGTCACACACCCAGGGCTTGACCAATTTGACCTCAGGGGCATTGTTGGAAGGATTTATGTTAATTGACCTTGAAAATTAGGTCAAGGTCACTATGGTCTAATCATTTATTAAAGGGGACAGCAACCCTAATGATAAGTATGTTTTATCAGGAAGAACTCTATGAACCATGAATTTTGATACAAGTATCATCAAAATCGGTTCAAAAATGGGGAAGTTATGAGCATTTAAAGAATTAAATATGGCCAACATTTAGCCGATTTTGAATATTTAATTAGTTTTCAGAATATTTTCAATTGCTTAATTTTTAGTTATAAATACTATCACAGCATCTGAATTTCACCAGATATGCAGCTTTATACATAAGTAAAGTTTTCATTAAAGATAATTTCAAGTAATCCATTGGTTTTGTCTTTTCTTTTGATTACACATATTTAATTAGGCCTTGTGACGTCACTAAGCCTACAATATGGCCACTTCCATTACAGTCCATTTGCAAATATTCAAACGCCCACAACTTCTACGTTTTTCAACTGATTTAGATGAAACTGGTATAAAAATTCATGGTTTATTAAGATCTTTCATATAAAACATAGTAATCATCAGGGTTGCAGTCCCCTTTAAGGTCCTCCAAATGATGTACATGTATGTATCTGTGCTAGTTTGGTCAAAATCTGCATGGCCATTGGTTCAAAAGATAGAGTGTAGACAAGGCTTATATAGACTTGAAAATTAAGGCAATGTCACTAAAATCTAATCATTTATTAAGGGCCTCCTAATGATGTATCTGCGTCAGTTTGGTTGAAATCTGGCCATTGGTTCAGAAGATTCTAAGAGTGCAGACAAGGCTCATTGATAGAGTTATATGATCCTGGTGACCTTAAAAATTAGGTCAAGGTCATTAAAATCTATTCATTTCTTTTGGCTGTCCAAAATAAGTATCTGTGCAAGTTTTGTAAAAATCCATCCATCATTTCACAAATTATTGCACAAACAAAATGCTACATTAACGCAGGGACCTACACCAAAAAACAATTCCCCCACACACACACCTAAATCCCAAGGGTGGGGGTGGGGAGACAAATCAAAGACAAAATAAATAATGAATGATAATTCTTTGTTAAATTATTGTTTATATCTCGAAACTACAGATGAATCAAATTAAAAGCTCTGGCCCAAACCCCAAAGGTTTTCGAATGGTGAGGCTCAAAAAGACAATGAAATGTCAGTATAATCTCTACATCTGAATCTACTTGTATATTATTATTTGATGGGATGACCCCAATATGTCAACAACCTGACATTTCACTGGGAATTTCAACCATTTAATAACTTCAATACAAACTATACTTACCGAACCTATTCGTCTAATTACCATTTTGTTCATTTGCATACAAAAGTAATTGATTTGCATTTAGTTAACCTGTTATATTAACTCCTTGTCTGCTGATAACATTTGCGAACAGATTTGGAAAATGTCGGGCAAAGTACTTGGCACTCAGTCTCTAATGGTATTCCTGAAAGAATTTTTTGAAAAATTCAATTTTTTGAAAAAAAAATCAGCCGTGAAAAAAATCGCAGCATGCAGAGTTAATATGAAATTATTGTAAATTTTGAAATTTTCGAGAGGGTTATATTTTCGTGAAACTTCATGAAAATTAAATCCCCGCGAAATCACTCTGTCATTTAAGGATTTAGGTAAATCATGCCCAAGTCGCCAATTTTTAATGTCGCAAACATGTCTTTTAACGCTATTGCGAAAATAAAATTCTTCCGAAAATGAGATCTTCATCGACAAAGACGAAAAATTGGAATATAGCAATTTGAATCCAAAATCTGGATAGATTTGGCTAAAAGCCCAAAACATCTAATGATACTGACCATGTAAGTTTGGCAGGAATAATTCCTTTTAGTCATAGGATTTATCATTAAAATGAATTTAATTTTTCAGAGATTCATGAAGTAATGAATTCCATGTGTTCAGTTCAAAGTAGGTGATGACCTGGAAAGGGAGTCTGTCACATCAACTTTGAACTGAACACATGGAGTGAAATCCATCTCATTTATTTACATTTTTATAATAATTATCTAAGTAGAATTTATTTATAATTTAGGTTATATAACAGTTCTGTATTTTATGTTTACTCATATTAATGGTTTTATTTTTTGGGAGTGTAAAATGGAGCAGCGGAATAGCAAACCTCAACGCGGACAGCCAATGAAGCAAACATGAGGTCACTCTGCTTTGGGAACCAAGCGTGTTCTCAATGTCAATGCAGGCCTTGAGTTAAGAGTGTGTACTAGAAAAAAATCTTATTTCTCAACCAAAACATATGTTGTGGGTACTCAAAAGAACCGTCTCAATGAGACGGTTCTTTTGAGTACCCACAACATATGCTCATAATTATTGGTAAGAAAATAATAACACTTTTACGCTGAATTTTTTTGTTTGTCTAAACCTATGTCAATGACAGCTACATTGCCTCTTCTGGCTATTGAATTAGCTGCATGAAGCGTATTGCATGTGCACATGAGCTTAGTTAAATGTCAATTATATTTCTGTAGTTCATAGGGTTTTGAACAGTTGCAAAAACTAAAGATTTATTGCTTTAAAAATGTAAATATGTGACCTTCAAATTAAATTGTTTGTTTTTGTACATTTGAGAAGGCAGGTTATTATATAACACTAGAGAATAAAATATATCTTCATGCAAAGTCTTATCTCTCACTGGACTGCCTACAAATATAGAAGGCCATGGTGATATAGGGATCCTATACAGTTGGAAGAGCTGATTAGTACATCTGTATTAGGCAAAATAAAATAAGTGTGTTTCCGTTGACCCAACCAACCATGTCAGCCAATCCCCGACCCAAAAACTTTTTTTTGATCTTCCAGAAATATGGCAGTTTTCAGCCATTTCGGTATGTAGTCATTCTACCATCAGGCAAACATTCACAATACTCTTTTGTTGCTATTCCTAACTTTAAAGAAAATCACATTTTTGAGGGATTTAAAGTAAATTATAGTAAAAAAAAAAGATTAACAATCTGAAAATTAATACATTTGTTTATGTTGCTGCTGCTCGCTCTAGAAACATCAATTAAAATTTCTATTCTGTGGGATTTTTAGAAAGAAAAAAAGCTTTTTCTGACAAGCTGACCATGTTTTTATTCCAAGGGTCAACGGAAACACTGGTACTTTTTTCTTGGCCTTATGATGATACAAAAGGACAAGTGAGCCAGCACATGAGATTTTGATACTCATCGTATCATGAAGCAGAGAAAGCTCAGGTAAGCCCCTGCAAATCCACATACATGCCATAGTCTTTTCTGCATGCAAAGTATGGATGTAGATGCAGCCTCAGACCAAAATATAGGCCTCTTTTCCCAATGGATACATCAGCATGGGCTTTTAACGGGTGCTTTTGAGCATAAGCGATAAGTAGCAAAATCTTGTGTGCTGGACCAAATTATTTCTTCATGCAAAGCTAGACTAGACTGCCCAGAGGGATAGGCAACAAAGTCTACATACCCATAGGACAGAGACCAATTGCCCTACTAGATTCTAGTAAGTCAATTAACATTAAATCCATCTCTACAGCAGCAACTATTTATTTAATGTCAACTGCTCTTCAAAACTGCAAGATTAATTGGTTATACAGTGTGCTCCCTGGAAAACTGGAAGTTACAATGCTTATTGCATTAATAAATTGGTATAAAAGCTATGTTTTATTCCATTGTCACAATATAGATCACAGCAACAACAATAACAGGTAGAGATGTCTCAGCTTTAGTACGAAAATAAGTGTAAATACTAAAAGGGATGGCAGTTCAGCTGCTACCTAATAACAGATATATATTTGTACTAAAAAAATACGAGGTTAAACATTTACCGGTGATAAATCCTTCACATTTCTACCTATTATTAGGTGGCAGATGAACTGCCTACCTTATTGGTATAAACTTACCACTATTACCGTACTAAAACAATATGAGTTAAAACATTATCTGGCGATAAATCCTTAAAGTTTCTACCTGTTATTAGGTGGCAGCTAAACTGCCATCCCATTTGGTATAAACTTCCACTTATTTCTATACTAAAACAATACGAGGTAAACATTTTCAGGCGATAAATCCTTAACATTTCTACAGGTCATTAGATGGCAGCTGCACTGCCATCCCTTTTGGTATAAACTTACACTTATTTTCGTACTAAGGCAATATGAGATGAAAAAATCCAAGTGATAAATCCTGGACATTTCTACCTGCTATTGTTGTTGCTGTAATCTAGATCGTGACAATCGAATAAAACATAGCTTTTAAAGCAATTGTAATGTTACACAAGGATCAGTTGCAGTTCTGCTGTCACCAAATTCTAAAATGTATGCTATTTAACTGTAAGTTTATACCATAAGGGGTGGCAATTCAGCTGCCACCTAACTTCAGGTATAAATGTTAAGGACTTATCATTGGAAAATGTTTTACCGCATATTGTTTATTGCACAAAAATAAGTGTAATTCTTTACTATAAGGGGTGGCAGTTCAGCCGCCACCTAACAACAGGTAGAAAAATTAAGGACTTATCACTTGAAAATATTTTACCGCAGATTGTTTATTGCATAAAATAAGTGTAAGTTTATACCATAAGGAGAGGCAGTTCAGCTGCCACCTAACTACAGGTAGAAATATTCAGGACTTATTACTGGAAAATGTTTTACCGCAGAATGTTTATTGCACAAAAATAAGTGTAAGTTTATATCATATGGGGTGGCAGTTCAGCTGCCACCATATTACAGGTAGAAATATTAAGGAATTATCATAGGAAAGTGTTTTATCGCAGATTGTTTATTGAGCAAAAATAAGAGTGAGTTTATACTATGAGGGGTGACAGTTCAGCTGCCACCTAACTACGGGTAGAAATGTTAAGGACTCATCACTGGAAAATGTTTTACCGCAGATTGTTTATTGCACAAAAATAAGTGTTAGTTCATATTATAAGAGGTGGCAGTTTTGCTGCCACCTAATTTGGTTGAAGCTTACACATTTGTTTTAAACACACATAATTAAGATTACTGTTATGTATTTTTTTTTCTTCAAATGAAACAGTATTTAGCCACTTATCGTCTGCTTCCCTAGTCTGTTGATGTTCTTATGTAGCTCTTATGTAGCTTATATTGCAAACAATATGGACCCAGATCAGACTGCTCCCCCGTAACATTGTCTTCCATGAAAAGAAATCTCCATGAAAAATCTAGTCTGAAGTGCATTTAAATGTGTGCTGCAGACTAGAAATGCAGACAACATTTTAAGAAAAAAGTTATTGCTGGCTAAACATTAATCAAGCTTTCTGGTATGCTTGTCACAATGCAGGATGCAGATTGTTATTTTAACGAGACTGAGAGTCGTGCTAGCAAATTGATGTTGACGGATTTTTAACACTAAAACAAACACTGATTTTGAAGCTCCTCCCCACATTTTAAACTCTGGTCGTGTGTCTCCTGGGTATACAGGGAGAATGGATCATATCACATGGGAGTTTGATTTATGATACTTCTTTTCATATGCAAGATGCTGTATGCAAGTTATCAAGATATATCATAGGTCCAGATAAGGAAACATAATGAGAGTAAAATTGAAATTATTTTTTTATTAATCATTTTAAACATAAGTTTTTGGTGCTCAAATGAACCGTCTCATTGAGACGGTTCTTTTGAGTACCAACAACATATGTTTTGGTTGTAAAATAAGAAAGTTAATTTTTAATCTTTCACATAAATTTATAATACTTTTTTTCATATGCAAGATGCTGTATGTAATAGTTATCAAGATATATTCTGATCTACCTTTGGTTTTCTTTGTACCATCCTATAAACTTCAGTTCTGTTGAAAACATAAACAAGCTAACAATCACAGATAAGTACATATATATACATGTACATGAGTGAAATATGAGCTGCCACTCTTTTTGATGTAAACTTACACTAGCTTTCCAACTAAAATAACTTGAGGCCAACATTTCCTGAGTGATAAATGTTATACATTTCTACCTGTTGCAGTTGTAGTTAATCTTAATCTCCACATCAATATAATCCACAGAACTTAGCTTTTAAAGCAGTTAATAGGTTACACAAAAACCAGTGGCAGTTTAGCTGTCATCAAATTTGGTGTAAAGTAACACTTATTTTTTAAAGTGTATAATGTTTTGCTGACTTGCTCTCTTACCCAAATCCTCTTTTTGTACTCTACTGCAAGATTATGTTTGGGGGGATCTGGACCCCTCTGGAAAATTCTGTTGCTATATATTTCCTTAGAAATACTGGTACGGACCCCTCTTGAGAAACAATTGGACCCATCGGGTCCAATTATCTATCGAGGGAGGTCCGTATGGTCCTCTGTGAAATCCATGTACAATGATGACTATAAAAAGTTTTCAGGACCCTTCCTGATGGATTTTTCTGGATCCCCGCATGGAACAGATTCTTAACTTTAACTGAAACTAGAATGTGTCAATGGGACACACATGCCCCCGCTGATGCAAAATTGGTATATTCTTTCAAAGCGAAAATGACTTTTTTGATGAACAAAGGGCAATAACTCTTAAAAGGCATGGTGCAATATTGACCATTATCTAACTTGGAGAAGACATTATGGTACTAAACAATGTGACCGAGTTTCATAAAGTTGTGATCAAAATTGGTAGACTTATAGACTGCATGGACACCATCAAAAAAGGTGAATTTTCATGAACAAAGGGCAATAACTCCTTAAGGCATGGTGCGATATGGACCATTATCGAACTTGAAGAAGACATTATGGTACTAAACAATGTGACCAAGTTAAATAAAATTATGATCACAACTATATGGCTTAGAAGTGGATGTCATTTCAAACAGTGAATTTTCATAAAAAAGGGTCATAACTACTGAAAGTATGGTGCAGTATGTACCATTATCTAACTTTAAGAAAAAAGCATCATATAAACAATGTGACAAGGTTCATAAAATTCTGATCAAAACTATTAGACTTAGAGAGCGGAGGTTGTTTCAAACGGTGAATTTTCATAAACAAAGGGCCATAACTACTGAACGCATGGTGCAATATGGACCATTATCGCGCTTGAAGAATACATTAGGGTACTAAACAATGTGACCCAGTCTCATAAAATTCTGATCGAAAGTTTTCGACTTAGAGAGGGAACGTCTTTGTGTGTGAAGTATGGACAGACAGACAGACATACAGACATACGGACAGACGGGCAGGGGTAACACTTAATGCCCTGACCATTCACCATTGTCATGGCAGGGGCGTAAAAACTTTATTTTACCAAACTAAAACATACTGCAGAACTCCATTGTGTAAAAGATATTTCTACCTACCTTAAATAGACTCTCAACATCTTTGGCTTCCAACTGCTTTATTACTCCAGCAGCAATCAAACATGTGCAAATCTGACATGCTACAACACTGATGTCATGTTTTGTCATAACCAGTCTGAGATAGTGAGATTCATCTATGGAACCAGTCAACCAGTTCAACAGCATCTGTCCTGCAAGCATAAACAAACTCATCAGCTCACAACATAGATGTCATATTTTGCTGTAACCAATCAGAGATAGTAAGATTCCTCTATGGGTTCAGTTAACCAGCTTAGCAGCATCTGCCTGCAAGAATAATCAAACTTTAGAAGTGCAACAACACCCTACAACACTCTGTCATGTTTCACCTTAGCCAATCTGAGTTAGTGAGATTCAGCTATGGAACCACATAGGGCCAGTTAAGCAAAAATTTACAGCGTAAAATTGTGATTGTTTTCTTATCCATCAGTTTAAACATGTGTTTTGGGTGCTCAAAAGAACCGTCTCATTGAGACGGTTCTTTTGAGTACCCACAACATATGTTTTGGTTGAGAAATAAGAAAATTATTTTTTTGGGTACGCTCTCTTAACTAAAGTCATGATCCTACAGAAAAACATTAAGCCCCAGTCCCACAGAGCTTGTTACCGTGGCCGGACCTCTCCACGACTAAAAAGAAGACAATCGCAGCTAGAGGTTGCAGAAGTAGCTGTTGGTTTTATAAAGGTAGCAGCAAGGTCATCAAGCAGTCTCTGATCAAAATTAGTCACAGCCAGTCTTTTGGGCCTGATCGGTTGCCGGAGAGTGAGCAATTGGTTGCTGACTGGTCGCCAATCACTCTGAACTAGTCACAAACTTTTGAATTTACCAAAGGGAAATAAAATGTCTACATATGCCTTACCTGACAGACACAAGAATATTGTCCCTTGAAAAAGTTTAACCCATAAATGAAAGAGCACCTATACAATAGTTAACAAAACAAAAAGGCATTGTATTGACTCTCCTGCCACTACTTTTTTTGTCCTGAAAAAATATCGTCTGCATACATGTAATTATGTCTGCTGCATACATTGTATATTCAAATGCACTCCAGAATACTCCAACATTGATCAGACTGCTCCTAGGCGAACATTGTTTGCAATATAGGCTACCGAAGTACATAAGCAGATGAGGGAGCAGATGACAATTGTCATGAATGGTGGGAAAAAGGTTAATGTTGGGGTTTTCCTTTTCAAAAACAACCCATAAAGTTCTAAATCATTATCTTCAAAATTCTCCTCTTTTTTTAAAGAGGAAAATAGATCAAAAATTCCCGTCTCATATACAAATCATACATATGGGCCAGTTCATGAGATTTGGGAAAAGTCACTCTGAGGATTAAAAACAAACATACACATCTTCAGACTATGACAAAAGCATCTACAAAACTTCAAAAAGATTGATATAAAACTACAGGTGCAGTTGCATGCACAAGGTAACCCCTGTCTAATGTGAAGGGAAAAACAGACCATGCACCAGGTGCCTGCACCAGGTGCCTTCGAATGCTAAGCCAAATAAAAAAATCCTGTGTTTAGGGTAACCCGACCGAACCTAAATTTACTGGTGAAACCAAGAATTTTTTTCAAGTTTTCTGGAAAAACTATATAATTTCATACATTTTGAAAGGCATTTCAAAAATATGTGTGCCTACTCTACCTAAATTTTCAGTCCCTGTTACCTGAAGCACACTTATTTTTTTATTTCGCCTAAATACTATGTCTCCTTGCTTTTCTCTGAAAAGGTGGGGGACAAAATTGACCTTTTAATTAACTCACCTTCAAAGACTTCCATTTTCCTGAAATCCAGCTTCCCGGGTAAATCCATGGGCCATTTTACAGCATCCTCGAGGTTGACACTGGGCTTATAGATCGGCTGAGGTGAAGTGGGTGGGGAACGGTTATCTTCCAGAGATTTACACATCTTCTGTTGTATCATAGCACTTCTTGTCACTCTTGCTGTTGGTGCTCGTAATACATCTAGATCGGTTTCCAGCTCCTTCGAAACCCCTTGAAAAGTTTAAAGACATCTCTTAACTCTTAGAAGACCAGAAACCCCTAAACGGGTACTTTGGTAAACAGTGAAAACACAGATAAAATGCCGCATAATGCGGCATTTCATCAGGGTCTGCACTGTTTCCTGAGACAAAATCAATCCTCAGAGAAAGAAATACAGTATTTTTTTTAAATGAAAAAAGTCAATAAGCAATGCTTATTAGATACCCCCCGCACAGTAAGAGTCAGAGAAAAAAACTTGTCAAGTTATAGTTCAAACCAGCAGACTTTAGTTTTGAAAAGAAGATTTCAGTATAATATGTGCAAACAAAAATTATAACACTCCTTCATGCATATGTTCAATGTGTCTACATTGTATCGGCAAAGTATCAAATTGCTCCATTTAAAGCTGTGGTAGAAGTTGATTGGCCTATTAAGGCACCATCTATGCATATACAAAAGCCATATTAGGGAAAATTTGTCTAGGTTCTCACAGCTGTCATTTTGTCAAAAAAAAAAATTTCTGAACCAAACTCCTTCATGCATACCGTTAAATGGAATATTTTCGCGTCGCCAAATTTTCGCGTTTTTGCCCCAAAAACCTGAGGATAAATATTCGCGGTTTTTAATTTTTGCGATCTATTGTACCCGCGAAAATTAGAATTGCAAGTTAAATGTCCTGCAAAATGTCTGAAGTATCAGTTAAGTTGGTAAATTGCACTGCTTGAAACTAGGTGCTTTCTGTATTTCATCTGGAAGATGAATCGTAGTTTCTCGTTGGTCTCAAGTTGAAACTAGTGCATAGAATAGCGGTACATTTTAAGTGACGACATTAACTGGCAATGAAATGACATTGTCTTTTTTCTCTCCAAAATAAATCGCTTTTTAGCACCATTTATTTAATGATTATCTGAACAAACGCTGACAAAAATATTGTGATCACTGGTCCAAATCTGATTAAATGATCAGGTGTGTTTAAGCCTAATTAATTCATTATCTTTCTCGCTTGTCCAAGCCGTCTATTGTGTAACGGTTGAACGCTCATGAGCATGAGCTTGATTGATCTATTCATGTTCAATGAACCGTATACATGTAGCTTGACATGTAAACTACGCTGGTTAGTCTATAGAAAACGGTGTTTTATGAACACAAATGAATACACAATTATTTTTCTGTATAAAGGTAAATAAACAATTGGTCAAACTTGGAAAATATTTCGCGGATTTCAATTTTCGCGGATCACTACTAACCGCGAAATACCGCGAAAATTGGAAGACGCGAAAATTGGAAGACGCGAAAATTTCCCATTTTACGGTATGTTCAATGTGCTTACATTGTATCAGCAAAGTATCAAATTGCTCCATCAAAAGCTGTGGTAGGAGTTGATCGGCCCATAAAGGCACCATCTATGCATATACAAAAGCCCTATTAGGGAAATATTGTCTAAGTTCTCACAGCTGTCATTTTGTCAAAAATTATTTCTTCTAAACCAAACTCCTACATGCATATGTTCAATGTGTCTACATTGTATAGGAAAAGTATCAAATTGCTCCATCAAAAGCTGTGGTAGGAGTTGATCGGCCCATAAAGGCACCATCTATGCATATACAAAAGCCCTATTAGGGAAATATTGTCTAAGTTCTCACAGCTGTCATTTTGTCAAAAATTATTTTTTCTCAACCAAACTCCTTCATGCATATGTTCAATGTGCTTACATTGTATAGGAAAAGTATCATATAGTTCCATCAAAAGCTGTGGTAGGAGTTGACATATTGTCAAAAATTATTTTTTCTCAACCAAACTCCTTCATGCATATGTTCAATGTGCTTACATTGTATAGGAAAAGTATCATATTGTTCCATCAAAAGCTGTGGTAGGAGTTGATGGGCCCATGTATGGCCTATAATAGCATAAGCATAAAACCCTATATTAAAAGCCATTTAGACCTACAAAGGGAAATAACTCTGATAGAATTGGCCCCTAGCCCTTACTTTTTTGTCTAAAAAATTTGTCTTGCATATATGAACATGTTTGCAAGGTTTAATGAAAATCCAGCAATGACTCTTCAAGATATTAAGGAAACAAAGCGTTACGGACGGACGGACGGATGCACGGACGGATGCACAAACGGACGGACAACGTGAAAACAGTATACTCCCTACAAACAAAGTTTGCGGGGGGTATAACTACATAATACCCTATATTAAAAGCCATTTAGAACTACAAAGGGAAATAACTCTGATAGAATTGGCCCCTACCCCTTACCTTTTTGTCTAAAAAATTTGTCTTGCATATATGAACATGTTTGCAAGGTTTAATGAAAATCCAGCAATGACTCTTCAAGATATTAAGGAAACAAAGCGTTACGGACGGACGGACGGACGCACGGACGGACAATATTAAAAGCCATTTAGAACTACAAAGGGAAATAACTCTGATAGAATTGGCCCCTAGCCCTTACCTTTTTGTCTAAAAAATTTGTCTTGCATATATGAACATGTTTGCAAGGTTTAATGAAAATCCAGCAATGACTCTTCAAGATATTAAGGAAACAAAGCGTTACGGACGGACGTGAAAACAGTATACCCCCTACAAACAAAGTTTGAAGGGGGGTATAACTACAAACAAAGTTTGCGGGGGTATAATAATTATGACCTGTGACCCCTTAATATACAATAGACCATTCTGACTTTATTGTATGTATAGCTTTATGGAAAATTTCATTGGTCTTAAAAGGGTTAAAGATAAATAATTATAATACATAGGTCCAGACAAGCAAACTTTTTGAGCATAAAACTATGATTATTTTCTTATCCATCAGTTTAAATGTGTGTTTTGGGTGCTCAAGAGAACCGTCTCATTGAGATGTTTCTTCTGAGCACCCACAACATATGTTTTGGTTGAGGAATAAGAAAAATAATTTTCAATATTTGAAGTTTTCTGTAGTTGAACTGCTTAAAGCATTTTGTTTTGATGTTTTTTATTGTCACAACTTTATCCTTGTTTGTTTGTTTTGATTCCTTACATCCCAGTCAACAATTTTTCAGTCATGTCGGAACCAGTCTTCCTTGGTTGAACCAGTACTAAGCAAAGGATCAAGGACAAAATGCAGTGCCAATGAGCCTTCCGCGAGGCTTGAACCCTTGGATCTCTAGTCAAGCACTCTACCACTGAGCCACCGTGCTGATATAAAAGTATTAATGCTTTTCTAATAACACAGTGATTCCAGTTTGCACTAAGAAAATCCCTAGTTTCCCTACTTTTCATATCAATGCTCCTTATATTTTACATAGTTTTCCAAATTTTATCCATATTTTTTTTGCAAAAGGGTGCTTTAAAGCCTGAAATATGAGGTTAAGCTCTAGGAAAAGATGAAAAATATTCCTGAAAAGATTCAAACTATGGACTATAATTATATCCTTCCAAAATGTTTTTTTTCTGCAATAAAAAATACCATGCTGGTGTCTGCTATATGGCAATCTTTATAATTCTGCATCTTCAGACCAGGCATTCTTTTTCATGCTCAACTCAACTGAGCAAGAAGTTTATCAAGCTCATAAACTTTAAAATGCCACCAATTGTTGACAATTTAAACATTTATTAGCAGGATAAATACAACATAATTATGAGGGTTATAAAGCAAGGAATGGCTTTATTTTTCTGTATTTTAGTTTCATAAGCGGTTGAAATTTCATGCTCAGTTAAGTTGAGCATGAAAAACATTTTATAACCTCAAGGCCAAGTTAATTTTCTAATGCTCAGAGAATGAGCTGACAATATTTTTGTTTTCAAAACTGTAAACTGCTTAAAATGTGTATTTTTTTTAATTTGTTACAACAGTGAGCACCCAGATGACATGCAGCATAATGCTGCATTTCATCAGTGTCTGCACTGTTTGTGAAGGTAATAAAAGATCTTCACACATAAGAATACAATATTTTTTTTTAAATTACAACCTGACACCCCTAGATATGCACAATGGACTATCCCAAGTTTATTGTATCAAACCAGAAGGAATAATTCATTAGAATATAAAGGATTAAGGATAGGAAAGTCTATTTGTCTTGTTGGGTTTATCATTACCTGTTGGTTTAATGTCTTCTCTCTCAGTAGCAGTGTCCAGACTTCCTTCTTTGAATATGGAGCTGAGCTTCTGTTGATCTCTGTCTATCATTGCCTTATCTAAATCAGTCACAACCAAACTCCTCTTCAACGCAGCGGAAGACCTTGACATATCAACACTTTTATTTTCGTCAGAAGACTTCTCATCTACTGACAATGTCCTTCCTTTATCATAATCTTCTGTAGAATCAGTAACACTGGTTACTGGCTCTGATCCTACTCTCTGTCTTTGCTGTTTCCAATCTCTCCAACGAGGGGTACCAGAAGATGCTGTCATTGACTTGGACATAAATGATTCCTTAGCGGATTTTCTTGCCTCTTGCAACTCCTTCAGGTCATTTTTACTAGCTATGTCTTGATTGGAAGAAGTCATTGAATGTGACATGACTGCATCTTGATCAAATTTCATCAAAGAAACATCTTGATTAGAGCTCAGAACTTTTTCAGATTGTCCAATATTTTCAGAATCAAAAACCAAGTTAGGCTCAGCCTCCTTTTCTAATTGTGATATAGCTTTTGATTTTGCAGCATTAGCATCGGTATGGCTTTCATTAATTGCATTGACTGTATTAGCTGTACTGTGATCTACAGTTTGGTTTTCATAATTATTGTCTCTATCATCAGATTTTTCATAATTATCATTAGGAATGTTATGTTGTTCTTTAGGAATATCAGGAACTTGTTGGGAAATGTTTTCCAATGACACAGGGGAATCAGGGGATGAGATCCTTGTTCTAGGGCTTCTTAAAAGTGTTGCTCCAACAGTCATATTGTTTTCAGAGATTCTTGTAATATCACTGCCTGAAAAGTTCTGCAATGAATCATGTTCTATTTCATGGGAAGCACTTGAAGCTGACTCTTGCTTGCTAACAGCATTGATACATGTATCTTTCTCCTCATTTTCAATTGTTCTGTTGATATTCACTTCCTGTATTGATGCATCAGTTTTGTTTTTATCTTCATCATTTGTCTCTTTTAAATCCACATTTACTTTGTCAGCATTTCTTGTCCTCAGTGATCTAGCAGAAATTAAAGTAGGGGGAGGTTTATCACCTGAGTTTCTTGATCGAGATCTTAAAAGTAGAGCACTTACTCTTGGTCTGTCTTTATTTAAAGATTCAGCATCACCAGAATTGTCAACGGGAAGTGATGTTGATCTATTTGATTCGTTTAGTCTACGAGTAGCTGTTGCAGAGTCATCCTTTGATTCATTGTCATCTTGCTCATGAGATTTCACAAATGGCCTCTTCTCAAGAAGATCTTTCAATCTAAAACTGTTGGCTCTCAACTTGTTTCTAATAGCCACTCTGTCAGCAGATGTAATATTGTCAGCAGCTCTCAAACCTGGACTAATTGGTCCATCAGATTTCGGACTTTTGGGACTTTTAGGTCCTGCATGATCTGAATCTTCTGAAGCCACACCTGCAACTTGTCTATTTATAGGGATGTAGCTACCATGAGATCCATGAAGTGGGCTTTGGGGTCTTCTTAAAAGTATTGAACTTGTCAATGCTGAACTCTGAATTCTTGGTGGTATAATGGAAGATCTTCCCTGTGTCTGATTAGAATGGTCAAGGGCTTTGTTTTCAACAGTATCACCATCAGCACTATGGGCTTCACCATTTTGTGTTGCATTTACCCCATCCTCTTGCTTAATACTATCCTCATGAGCATTATCTCCTGATACCTTAACACCCGCAGTTCCTGATGATGAACTTCTCTGTGCTGATAACTTGGCAGCAGCAGCTAGGGCAGGGCTTTGAGCTCTTTGTAAATACTTATGAAATGGACTGCCAGGTCTTTGTAATGCAGCAAGACGGCTGCCGGGAGTTGGTGTCCCAGACACAGCAGATGTTACTGATGATACACCATTGACATTAGAGGAAGCACTGACCGATGTTTCAGACTGAGAAGTAGCTTGAGCCCTAGATGAGCTAAACTGTGTTGAAGGTCTTGACAATTTAATGATTCTCGTTGGCACTTTGCTTTCTGCAAGAGGGGGTTTACCAGAGTCTTCAACTGACTCTTCACCTTTGGAACTTCCATCAACCCATTCTGTTGGATGATTCTGTTCATCCTCTAATTTTGGCCTATCAGGGACTTGAAAAGCTTGCAACTCATGCATAACATTCTCAACAAATTTCTCATTTTCCGTATCGGAGTCTCCCATTTTAAAACAAGCTCAGTCATACATCTTTTCTTTCTCAACTTCCACAATAGTATCAGAAATATATTTAAATTTTTTAAATGATACTATCAACTTATTACACATGTTTGTGTTTCAATCATATACCGTGCTATCATTCAGAGTATCACAAAAGAATCTAATATGTTAGATCAATATTTTACAACTCTTTTCTCTCATTAATTTATCTGATATTTTTAAGAGCTGGCCAATGGCACCTGTCTTATTTTCAATTTCAATACATATCTAATCCTTAAGTGAAATTTAAATCCCTCTGTATTTAATACCTTTGCAATATAATTGTACAAAGAGTCAGTACACAGTCAAAGTTATTCCTTAGTGTATACAAAGATATACACCTGACTTTTCCACGCCTTTATTTGTAAAAATGTCTGTAAGAGATTTCACCATGACCTTTTTATGATACTTTAGTTTGTTTCCATATTGTCCGATACACACATTAAATAAGGTTATTTAATTCAATATGAATTTATTTGCTATCTACCAATCTTGAATTCTCACTCTTAATGCACTGTTGAAGTTTAAAAGTGTCTTTCTAATCTGATCATCTCCGCTTGTTACCCATAATAGTATAATCCAATTGGCGTTAAATGGTTATTATACATATGTATATAAACTACCATCACCACACCTTGACACAGTCTACTGGCATTGGGTTCCTGAACCTGAAAAAGATACAGAAAATATTTACTCTTTTGCCTACTAGTGCCGTCTGCTGTGTCCTTTGCAAACAGTTTGGAACCAGATCAGGCCTGACAAAATGTCGGGTCTGATCTGGATTTAAACTGTTTGACACTTTTATGGTATTCCTGAAAGATTTTTCCAATAAAGTTGATTTTGAAAAAATCAGCAGACGACAAAAAGTAAAAAAAAATACCCAAATGAGTTGTGCATTTGTACATTGAGACAAAAAAGTGGTATTCTCTGTCAGACTTACAATGTAAGCAATTATGCTAAGACATCGACTATCCAGTGGTGGGGGAAAGCCAGTGCAGTTCTTGGCGTTCGGCCGTGAAATACCCTGTGGAACCACCGCAACCAGGAAGGTGACAGTCAAACCATCGATACATACCAATGCAGGAACTATTAATTTTGATAATTGTTTCACTTATCGATATTTTTGCTACAGCGAGAATCGAACCTGCATGGCAGAGGTATCTAGCTCGTCAGAGCTATACACGCTACTGACTGAGCTATCCGGGCGCCCATCTTTGCTTTCTGCAAGAGGGGGTTTACCAGTATCTTCAACTGGCTCTTCACCTTTGGAACATAGAAAGCAATGTGGTCCGATTAACCCTCCCTTGCTAATGACAAAAAAAGCTCTGCTTTTTTATTGATTTTGATTCTTTACATCCCATCAACAATCTTTCAGTTATAAAGGGACGGGTCTTCCTGGGTTGAACCCATTGTTGCACAGGAAGTCCGCTAGCACGAACAAACCTGTCGCCTTTCGCTCGGTGCACACTGGGATTGAGCCGCCATTTTTATTAAAAATATATTATGCGATCACTGCTTGCATGACTCGGGGCTTGACATCCAGAAAATATTGACTAAAAGAGAAATGATAAACTGTCAAAAATTTAACTTTTTGCTATTTTTATCAATAAATTCGGTCACTACAGCAGTGCGAGAATTGAACGAGACTAGCCAAATATCGCTAGTTACCCATGATGCAAAGGGCGAAATGCGAGAGATCTAGATGAGGTATCGTCAGGTCTCGCGAGAATGGGGTTGAACCAGTACTAAGCTAGGTCTAATGGAGCTTGCTCAAGGACACAAAGCAGTGACACCAGTGAGGCTCGAACCCACGGCACCTCGGTCTCGAGTCAAGCACTCTACCACTGAGCCACTGCGCTCTGCTGATTTATTTAAATAAAACTCTGAAGCAATCAGAGTAGACCAGATCAGACTGCTCCTACAGGAGCAGTCTGATTTGGGTCAACACTGGTTGACTGTTGCTAAAATTAATCTGTGGTGTTGGCGACCTGATGCAACAGACGGATGCAGCAGTCAACATTTTTGCTGCATTATATTTCTTACGATTAGAAAGAATAACTATCAACCTAACTGGAAAGCCTCACATTTTGTCTTTTCCCCAACTTGTTAATAAATTCAATAAAACTTGAGCACTCATGTAATATCCTCTATTTAATTCATAACTCTGTATAAAAAAGAGAAGATCTTATTCAGAAAACAACAATTTACTTTATGGCTGCTTTCAAAGTAAGACACTTAAAGTGACCCTGCAACATTTCATCTGAGTCTTCACTGTTTGCCGCCAACACAGCAGTTTACCAGCATACAAATAATTTATTGTTAAAAGTTACCTCAAAATAATCCTCTTTGAAAAAAAAAAAAACCATGCTCAGCAAAATAATCCAGATATGTAGATATTTCAGAATATCTTAACCACAACATACATTCTGGGTACTCAAAAGAACCTGCTTTAAGTGAGATGGTCCTTTTGAGTACCCACAATATTTATTTTAAATGAGAGATAAAAGTAATAAAGAAATCAAAAGTGATCAAATAAATGTGAAACGTTTTTAACTAGAGCCATTCAGCATATACATTATCCTCACCTTTAAAGGGCTACAACTCTTGTCCTGCTGAATTAATGAATATATCCACCTTTGTTTTCCAGCCAGATCAGTTGTATGCTTCTATTTATTATTCAAAAGGCTTTATGTAAACTGTATAGATCCTGATCAGCTGGCTTCTATGAATCCAGTTGATCTTGACCTACAATTTTTCTTAAGAACAAGGCAAATTCGACGAATTTATATCCCCGGACGAAGGGTTATTTGAGAGAAACATGTAATTCACAAAACATAAATCCCATTTATCTAACCCTTAGTACCTACAGTATCATTCAGATCATAACAAACGCCTGTCAAGTATGTTTTAGTGCTTAGTTTAATAAAAAAAAATATACTTACATCTGCACAATTTCAATATCTGACCTTTAAACCCAACCTCCGAGGTCAAGATTGTGCGTAAATTCAAAGTGTTACCTTGCATGTAGGTCTACACTTCTTCCCCACTTTACTTTGATGTGCAACATGACCACTTTTAGAGAAGAACAAAAAATGACCTTTTGACCCCACCCCAGGGGTCGTTGGTGTGTGTAATGACAGCATATTTGCTTTTATGGTGCTCTGTGCTCAATTCCCTTTAATTTGATATGCAACATGACTACTTTCAGTAAAAGATATAGTTTGACCTTTTGACCCCAACCCCTGGGTCAAGGGTGTGTCTGTAGGCAAAATATTTGCTACCATGTTGCTGCCAGCGTCGTCAGCTTTAATTTGATATGCAACATGACTACTTTCAGAAAAAGATATAGTTTGACCTTTTGACCCCACCCCCTGGGTCGAGGGTGTGTCTTTGGGCAAAATATTTGCTACCATGTTGCTGCCAGCGTTGTTGGCTTTAATTTGATATGCAACATGACCATATTCTGAAAAAGTTTAATTTTGGCCTCGGCCCCACCCCCTAAGTCCACCCAAGGGGCTCAGACCCAGACCTTCAAACTGAAATCCCGTTTGATATGTTTCATATCTATTGCTGCTCTGCCTGCATGCAAAATTTCAGCAAGAAATATTAATAATTGCCTTAGTTATTGCGAAATTTAAATATTTGACCTTTGACCCCTTTGGTGGGGTCAAAGGGGGTGGGGTAAAACTTTGACACTGCCATTCTTATCTACAGGCACTTGGCAATCATGGTCTATAGTGAGAAGTTGTTAAATATAAAAGCTTTGATGAAATGTAAAGATCATCACACAAAAAAGCTAATAAAGGTTTTGCCTTATAATTGCCTATACTTAAAGAAGGGCAATAACTCGAGTGTTAAGAGGTCGATTTTGACCAAACTTATAGGATATCGAGAGTTCATGGTACTAATCATTTGTACCAAGAATGAATTAAATCTGACCTATAGGTACTCAGATATGGTTCCGGACAGACAAAAAGTGTGGACGGACGGACAGACAGACGGAATGGATGGACGGACGGAGCCAAAACTATATCCCTCCGACTTCATCGGGGGATAATATAATTATATTCACTATCAGCAGGGCTAGTGTTAACCAGGCCTTTATATGCATATGTGCAGGCTGATCTGAGCCTTTGGTGGTCGCACATACCACATTGTTGGAAATCTCCTGTCGTCGCTCAATTACAAAACAGTCTGAGATTTGTTGTAAGCCAATTTTCATGTCAACGATTAGGATTAAAGCGTTATTAAAGACCCATTCATCAATTATTTCACACAGTTTTCAAATACTATTATCCGGGTTTAGATGTCTATCAATGTTTAAGAATTTTAAAGGTTTTATGCATATTACAAATATATACAATGTTATGTTGTAGCTGTTTTATTATTTTCTTACAAATTTTTACAATATTATGTTGTAAGCATTCTAATTTCCTCACATAAACATTATAAGAGATCAATTGAATGGCATTTGTTCACACAGCCCCCATAGAGCTGGGGAATAGCAGGACATTTCAGAGATCAATCTAACTCTTTGCCTCCTTGTGATGTCTGCTGAAAACTTTTGCAAACAGTTTGGACCCAGATCAGGACCGACAAAATGTTGGGCCTGACCTGGATCCAAACTGTTTGATACTCTGATGGTATTCCCAAAAGAATTTTTCAAAAAAATTAATTTTAAAAAAATCAACAGATGACAAAAAAGCGCGAAAAATTACCCAGTAGGTAAGGTTTTAGCAACTTGTCAATACAAATAAAATATAAAGTATTTTTGCTAACTAGCCGAGCTTAGATAATCACTTGGTCAAGAAACTAGAAATGAGCTACCATATTCAACCTGTCACAGGGTCTAGGTATGTAACACACTTCTACTGCCTTGTGGCAGAAGCCAGCTTCTGCAGAGATGTGGTACAGGGTTTGCCTGTAGATTCAGTAACCTGGGTTTGATTCTTGTCATTAATTTCACTCTATGATAATGGTGCCCACTGTTAAAATCTCATATATATTGCCCTTGGTTTCATTTCACATGATTCCTTTTGCAAGAAATTCAAGGACGAATTTCAAAGCGGACGGGTTGAATGGCACAGGGTCTAGGTATATAATACATGTCTACTGCTTTCAATGAGCCAGCTATTACAGTGACGTGTGGTAGAGTGTTTGCCTGTAGATCTAGTGACCTGGGTTCGATTCTCTGCTGGGACAGGTTGGAATTTTTTGCTCTACGATAAACCTAATAAATGAACTGTCACCTGTAAGCATCATATTTTTCCAATATACTCTCTTTTGAAAAAAATGTAGATCCAAATCAGCTGGCTCCTAATGAAGCCAGTAGATCATCAGGCCTCCAAATAAGAGTGCCTATTGAAAAATAATTTTCTTTATTTCTCATCTAAAACATATGCTGTGGGTACTCAAAAAAGAACCGTCTCAATTAGACGGTTCTTTTGAGCACCCAAAACATATGTTTAAATCAATGGGTAAGAAAATAATTAAACTTTTACGCAAATAAAATTTCCTTTTCTGGATCTATGGATTATGGTCCACTGTTTTTCAACAACATCATGAAACCATACATTTAATGAAATTGAACCTCTACACGGGTGGTAATCAGTGGAACTGGCTCAAAAAACAGTCAATAGACTTTTATTCCCTCAACACATCCGGGAACTCGCGAGCTACATGTAGCACTCTCGACAGAAAAGCAGTAAAAAAAATGTATGTCTCAAAGAATTTTATCAATTTTAATTTCTTTATTTGTGATCTATGGACAATCTGGCACCATTGCTGATAAAAATCAAGCATGAAAATCAGCCACGACAAGTTTGGTGTGTTCAACAAGGGGCTAATGCTCTCATCCATATTTTACTCTTGTGATAAATCTTAAGGATACCCTTGTTTATGAGTTAGGTTCTCTCTTTCTATTGATGCCTTTGGTTTGTTACGTCTGTTGATGTTGTGGCACAGTTAGATGTGTGGGTAGCTGGTCAACTTGTAAGTTTGAAAACACAAACTGTAGTTAGACTAGTACCTAATTTTCTTATACCTTATTATACCCTTGTCAACTCATACTTTACATCCCCTAGAGGCAGATTCAATCATCCAGTCTGGTGTCTGGAAAATCTTTCCATAGGTCCCCATCTCCGTACAGCTGAATTATTCTGTAAACCCCCCTCCTCCACATAACCGCTGTTTCAAGTATGACTTAGCGGCTGTTTCTCTGTCAGATAGCTGTCCTACTTGAAATGGTGAATCTTCTATGCTGGCGGAAATCACATACAATCATTTTGCCAGGGAAGTGACAAGTGATTAGACCTATGCACATTATTACAATGCGAAGACATGCTTGCTGTCACCCCTTTTACATGTATCAATGACCATTCTTAATTTAGACTTTCAATCTTCACTAGACATTACAGGGTTTCTATTGGCCAAAATATCTGGCATTTTTTGGTAGCAATAGCATTCCTCTCTCTGAAAATATTTTCCCCGATTTAATAAAGTTCCCTCTCTTCGGAAATTTCATCGATCATGTCAACCATGATGATTTAGGCGGACTTATTCTGTTCAGTGTTTTATTCCGCTCCAATGACGGCAAATTCGGGTGCAGATTGGAGCCTTTTCAAAAATCATTTACGGTAAATATTGTATTAGTTCGTACACTCGAATAGTTCTTACACCATACATTATTCATGACCGGTCAGCTCAAAATGTCATGTATTAGTTCGTACAGTGGTCATTTTTCCTATTTGCAGGGACCAAGCTAGAGAGCGAATAGGGCGAAATAGTCGCCCGAGGGGCCGAAATTTCGCCCTAAATGGGACCCAGGGAGAAGTGGGAGTCTCCCTAAAAAAAAAAAAAAAAAAAAAAAAAAATTTTTTTTTTTTTTTTTTTTTTTAAGGGAGACTCATCTTCATTCTGTCACCACACAAATGCAAGCTGTGGTGACATTATCAGACAATCTTCTACCACTGCATCTTGTTTCTCCTTCCATTAAATGGCAATAGTATGTGTAAGGGCTAATTTGCTTCTAAACTGACAGAAAACTCCGTAATTTTGCGCTATAACTTCTCCCTATCTGGCAGTCACTTCTCCCTAATTTTCCTGCAGGGAGAAGTCACTTCTCCCTAAAATTCTGGGCCAGCTTGGTCCCTGTATTTGTAATTTTCAATAGTTTGTACACAATGTTTTTTCCGTTCATTTGGTCAATCAGTGTGTCTGTCTATGATGCTTTCGTTTTTCATCGAGCATGTCAGTTAACAAACATATCAGCGGAACAGAAGCGTTTCGCCTGTCAGTGTCGCTTATGCGCGTGCATCCAGCATTGATGCATGCCAAACTTTTATTCAATGATAAACGCTAGGTTCAATTAACATCGGACTGATGCAAATCGTGGAGATATTTTGTCCAGTCATGACAAAAATCAAATACATGCACACAACCACGCGCGCGTGCACACAGTGTCCTACGTGTCTGTGATCATTGAGCCTCTCTGGTCTTTCTGTGTCATAAATATGCCCAAGCGTCTTTTTTTTTAATCACTGGATCCGAGCATGATGAAACCATATCGGCTGGTGTTTATCACAAATGTTATCAGCGAAGGCCCAGGGGAGCCTGTGCTTTTGTGCAATCTCGTCGGGTAACTCAAAGTTTTGGAGTGTATGAAAAATCTAGACACCTACGTACTCCCACTAATTAGCTGTGCTTAAAATTTCATTTCTAAGTTTCACCAAAACGCGCACGCAATAAGCGTAATAGAATAACTACATATATACATTGTATATCCGATGGAACTTTTTATCAAACAAAGACGACACTGATGAGCCCAGCGCGGCGTCCCCATGAAATTGTATTATGGGTCTTACACATTAAATGATTCCTGTGGATCATCACACGTACGCACAGACGCACAAACCAAGATGAAAAGTGATTTATGCATGCTTCTGCATCATGCTTTACATTGGGCTGTCTATGAAATGAGCCAGTTCATGAGATTATGGTACCTCTCGCACATGCAACCAGCAAAGGCTCAGACGAGCCTGCACATCCGCATAGTCTTGCCAGGGGCATAAATGCTCACATACAAGGAATGTAGATGAAGGTGCATGTCTAAAGTTAGGCTTATAGTCCCACTAACACCGCAACAATTGCTTGCTTTCAGATAAGAAAAAAAATGGTCGAAAAAGCCTCTCGTTTACCGTCCGTGTATATTTAAATTTGCCACTTAGCTTTTTTACCCGATTCCGCGAGAAACTTTTTTGTATGCAAACAACAAAGGCGCAGATCAGCAAGCGCACCTGCGCAGTTCTACCAATTATTTCTAGAAAGTATGATAGCTAAACCTGCTGCATGCAAAAAATAAAAAAATAAAATTCCTGTCAGACATGCGTGCGCGGATCCAGACAATTCCAACGGGGGGAGGGGGGGTCGAATTGTTTCTCGAGGGAGGTTCGTACCAGTTTTTCTTCTAGGAAACAAATGGCAACTTATGATTTTCATGGGGAGGTCCGGAACCCCTGCCCCCTCTGTCTCCTGCCATATCAGAGTTTCAATCAGTTTGAATTCACATTTTATTTATTTATTTTTTTGCTGGGTCTGGTCAATTCAAAACATCTGCTAATTATATCAGCTGACGCCAAGGGCAAAGACAGCATGATCCTTTCTAAGATCAAAGAGACCGCGCACATCAATTCCGGCCACGTGTTGTTTTAAAGTTTGGGGTCGCACGTGATGATGGACTGACGCAAGAAAATGTACATTACACATTAAACAGTGGCCCAGGCGTTATGAACAAGTCTTCATGCGCCAATCCAGGAATTTTTGTCAGTGGGGGGAGGGGGGGGGGGGGGGGGGGGGGGGGGGTCGAGGCCCGACGGCCAGGAAACAGTCTGGACAATGTTTTTTATAGTCATCAACTTATTTTACAGTTTACAAAGTGGATCCAATGGCTTTATTACAGAGGGGAGGAGGGGGTCAACTTCTTCCATGGGTGGGGGTGTCCAAAGAGACCCAAATAACTTGTGATATTCCAGGGGGGGTCCGGACCCGGTCAGTCAACCCCCTCTGGATCGGCACGTGGGGTCGGCTGAGGCCACGGTTTGCTTACAGAATCATGGTCTATCAAAATTTAAATAAAAATGAAAAATACCACCCAACGACGACTAAACGGGAAAAAGCTATCTCCTTCTGTTCGAGATAGAAAGTGCGGATCCAGAAGGGGTCAGGGGGTTCGGACATCCCTGGAAAATCACAAGTTATATGGGTTTCTATAGGGTATAAGCAATTGGACCCCCCTGGAAAAAGTTGGACCCCCCCTGGAAACTATTGGACCCCCTCTGGAACCTTGAAAAATGATAGTTTTCTTCGGAATTAACCATTTGACATCAGTAAAATAAGCTGAGGACTAAAAAAACACATTGTCAGGGCTTTTTTGTCAGATTGACCCCCCCCAACGACGAAAAATCCTGGATCCGCGCATGGATAGCAAGGTGTACACAGGATAGCATGGTGTTCAAATAGCAGTGCAAAGACTAGCATGTGCATCCAACCCTGTTTCTGGCTGTAAAAGAGTCAGTCAGCCTCAAATCACGAAAGACAGATTTTCTCATGTAATGGCTTTTCCATGGTCAAGCGACCGAAGATGACAAAGTACGGGAATCTGGTTCTACATTGATTGCCATTATCATAATCTTAGAATGCTAACAGCCTAACACCGAGCTATATTGGGTCCGAGCTAACACGTAAGGGGGTGTGCGAACAAGCTGAGCATGTTATGTCGCCACAAGGAATACGACTTATGATGAAGACTCAAACCAACCAACCTATGCAGAAATATAGGTGTTCATACAAAGCCTTTAAATGGAGTAAGCATTCGCAAAAACATAAGTTGTGGGTCTTTTTACAATATAAGGCAGAGAAATGTACTACTCTGATTCATGAGAGTTCTGCATTTCAGTTGTTCATATTTCATATTTAGAAGTCGCCATTTTCCATTTCAGTTTTCATTCCAAATCAGTGAGTGTACGCGTACGTCTAACCTGTAGGACTGAATGTACGTATATGTATTGTCTTGTCTACTTCTATGCTGTATTTTCGAGGGTTCTAAGAAAATAACAATCTACATCATGACCAAAAACGAAAGCTGCGATATACATTGCTCTGTTACGTTGTAGAGCAAGCCGTCGGTATATAGTGATCAGAAGTTGTATTTTTGTTATGATTCCTCGGACCCAGTGTTTACTGGGTCCGAGTATGATTCCAATCAAGACAATCGTCATAGAACAAGTCCGACGTGACATCTCTTCCCTAAAGCAGAATATGTAAAGTTGGCCTGTAACCGGGTGATATCGCCGGGTATATCGCACATTGCATGTGAGTCGGTTGAAACGGCAATCCAGACTTTTATGTTTGGTTGTTTATTTTCAATCTTTCACCATGCTATTAAGAATGTTTGTTTAATTGAAAATACTGATCAGACATTCAGCCTGTAAAAAAGCTAAAAGGATAAACAGAAATTCCTCCCTCTTTGGCAATTTTCGCATGTTTTTGGTCTCGTTTTTCGATCTTCAGAATTTCATTTTATTAGTTCGTACAGTCCTGTTTCTCGGAAAAATAATTTTTATTAGTTCGTACACAGCGAAAAATAATTATTTTTTACTGTACGAACTAATACAAGATTTACCGTATGCTGTTGAATTGTCTTAAAATTGCCTTGAACCCAGAACACAGAGTTCAACTCCAGTGTTGAATTTGCTCTATTGAATATACAACAACAACCAATTATAATTATCAGTAACACTTGTACGGGTTAATTGCCTTCAAACAAAAGTGTTAGTGTATTGTTATAAAAAAAATGGTGAGTTTTCTCAAAATCTGTCGCTGAATTGTCTCAAAAACCATGTCAACAAGTTGTCTTGTCACCGCCAATTTGTCTTGATACCTGTCAGAGCAGATATAAAAGTGGCTGACAGCTAGATTCTGAATTCACTCCTGTCCATCTACCTATCTATCTCTCTATCTTGTGATACTGGCACAATCGAATTTGATCATTATGCCAGGGAGTGCAAATTTGGAATTTTGATAATTTGAAGAAAAAAACAAATCTCCTGAACAGCTGAAGTTGTTACCTGCTTTAAATTTCGATAACAACTGTGCGTGAAGGATTATATTGATTTGTATTGAAGTATTTGGAAAGGTCAATAACTATGTTTACTTTGAAATGTTATTATTTCTCAAAATTGGCACATTCAGCTCATTTATTATTTATAGTTTTTTATACCCCACCCACCCAAAACACTGTAATCTGGTAATTTGCCATTTTGATTGCCACTATTTATAGGGAAAACCATAACAAATACTAGAAAGCTATATCTTAAATAAAGCATGATTATTAAAACTATACAAAACAAAGTCTAACATACCTTGCAGCTCAAATTAAACCCTAATCTTTAGGAAATTTTAGGCTTGTCAAAAGTCGGTATCATTTGTTTACCAAGGGCAATTAGTAGGCAAGAATATTCAGCAATCTCCCTTGTAATGAGACTGGTTTACAGCGATTGCTTTCCGATTCGTTTAGTTGCTTAGCCAAAAAGTGTGTACCGTTCTAAACTCAAAGTAAAAATGTAAACAAGAAAGAGCACATTTTTGATAATTTTAGCATTTCAGATACAAAGAAAGTGTTTCTGATCCAGCCCATCGAAGTTTTATTTCACATTTGTATGCAAGTATAGTTTAGGCTTACAAAAAGCACTGCTGAAAAAGTGTTATCCAGGATAGTTGTTGTTTTTATCATCCGATTATAACAAGTATAGCTTTCTTAAAAAGACATGCTTAGGTGCGGCGCCCTGACAGTGATTTATTGTTAATATATGCCAGTGACAGTTGTTAAAAGTGATAAAGTATTAGTGATTTATGCACTGATGTAGTGCAGAGATTTTTTTCAGGTGTCTCAGGGGCCGTTATAAGGCCCCTGTCCCAATGGCAAATGCCTACATTTTTTCCCAATTTGAATTTTGAACATAAAAATTCCCAATCAGAAGGTCATTTTTATGTAAATCAATATAGTTTACAAATTGCCTTCATTTTCAATGGACTTTTAATCAAAATAAAGCATATGATCAGAAATAAGAGTGATTCAATGCAGTTAAAGCGTCCCTGTTTAAGAAAATACTATAAAAATGAATGAAGAAAATTTCCCAATTTCGGTTAAAATGCCAAAAATTTCCCAAAGCAAAAGGCCCTAGGGCCCCTTCCCAAAAAGGTTGAAAAAAATCCCTGTAGTGATTCGCTGACTTCTCTAACCAGAAGCCCAATTAGCTCGGTTGGTAGAGCTTCAGACAAGCAGAAGGTCGTGGGTTCGAATTCTACTCTGAATAGATATCTTTCTACACATATTAACATCATATTTACATCACTGACGACAGGCATGCAGTGATATATTTAGGTGTCAGATTACGCCTCTGTATGTCATCTTTGGTTTTTGCCATTCTGTGCAAGCCTATATACATATATGATGTCAACAAGTAGTTTTAGACGGTCAAGCCTCAGATCCAGTCCCTGTTTTATCCGGTGTACCCCAGGGGTCGGTCTTACGACTGATCCTTTTTCTAATTTTCATTGATGATTTACGGGATAATATCAATTCTTCAGTTTGCCTGTTCTTGGATGATTGTGTCCTGTATAGGAACATCCATTCATTGCAAGACTGTTTGCAGGAAGATCTTGACAGTCTTGTGCTCTGGGAGGCTGATTGGCAAATGAAGTTCAATGTTGCCAAATGTCACTCTATGAGAGTGACTCGGCATTACTCACACAAACAAATCATTCATGACTACACTCTGCATCAGCAAACTTTGGAAAACGTTCAGATCGCGAAATATCTTGGTATAACAATCACAGAGAACATGGATTGGGGTCAACATATCTCTGATATTTCGTCTGAAGCAACTAAGACTTAAAGTTTCCTTTGAAGGAACTTGGCTTTCACACCTAGGAGTACTAAGGAGGTTGCATACAAAACTTTGGTACACCCTAAATTGGAGTATGCAGCACCCATTTGGAGCCCTTATTGTAAAACTCAGATTCAACAAGTACAGAGAAGGTACAGAGGACGGCAGCTGCTGGACCTGCAGGAGGTGGCGCAACACAAGTAGTGTTGGCGAGATGCTCGATGAGCTGCAATGACCAACTCTGGAGGCCTGGAGGGATCAGTCCTCTCTGCTTTTCTTCCACAAGGTTCATTGTGGGATTATGTCTATTGATAAAGACAAGTACTTGACCCCGTCTCAGAGTACAAGATCTGCTAGGTCATCACGCAACTCACAGTATTGCTGGCCCCAGACTTATAGTGATGCCCTGAAGTATTCTTTTTTCCCAAGGACTATTCCTCATTGGAATAGTAGTCTGGTTCCATCTGTGGTCGCAGCTGAGACCACAGAGGAGTTCAGGGCACTCATTTAAATGACTCAGTTAGAAGTTTTTTTATCCCCACGCTTTTTTAAATAAGCGAATGGGATATTGTAATCGCCTCCGTCTGTCCGTCCGTCAGTCCGTCTGTCCGTCTGCTGTCCGTTATGCTATCTCCTCCTTAACCATTGGACGAAATTCAACCAAATTTGGTGTGTGAGTTACTGACACGAATGGGGCGTGCAACGTCAAACTTTTTTTGGCCCCGCCCCCTGGGGCCCTGGGGAGGGGCCAAAAGGTCAAATATCATTTAATTTCAATTATAAAGTCAATTTCTTGGAATTTTTATACTAAACTGTGTGGGTGTTCTCACAAATGAAAGATACAAAACATATCAGACGGGATTTTCATTCTGACCCCTGGGTCATGCCCCAGGGGTGGGACTTTGGGGCGCTGGGGGTGCCCAGGGGGTCAAAAAATTATTTTTTTTCAAACATGGTCATGTGGTGTATCAAATTGACGGAAATGACGAGCAGAAGAGAAAGCAAGTAAAATTTTCATCCTAGGGTCAAACTGGTGACCTTGGGGTGAGGTCAAAGGTCAAATATCATTAAAGTTCGGTTACCATGTCAATTTCAAAGATTTTTATACAAAATTTTGTGTGTGTTCTCACAAATAAAAGATAGAAAACATATTGAACAGAATTTTCATTCTGTTGCCAAGGTCATGCCCCGGGGTGGGACTGGGGGGTGCTGGGAGAGTCAAAAACTTTAGCGTGGGGATTTGCGATGGCGCCCCATCGACTACGCGCTCTAGTTTGTTTTTGTTTTTCCAAAATTCTAAAACACTCACCTCAGATAATGATCATATATGATCGCCTGAGTATCAGAAGATAGATAGATAGATAGATAGATAGATAGATAGATAGATAGATAGATAAGATAGATAAGATAGATAAGATAGATAAGATAAGATAAGATAAGATAAGATAAGATAGATAGATAGATAGATAGATAGATAGATCGATAGATAGATCGATCGATATAGGCAGGCAGGCAGACACAGACAGACAGACAGATAGATACATTGCATTCTTGGATGCCAAATCAGCCTTTGACGTGGTTTCCCATAATAGTCTCTTAAATCGATCGATCGATGGATGGATGGATGGATGGATGGATGGATAGGCAGGCAGGCAGACACAGACAGACAGACAGATAGATACATTGCATTCTTTGATGCCAAATCAGCCTTTGACGTGGTTTCCCATAATAGTCTCTTAAGGAAGTTGTTTCATGCTGGTGTGGAAGGTGTGTCATGGCCATTGAATCATTCATTGCATACAGAGGCAGAGTCCATGGTCAAATGAAATGGAGCCTACCCTGAGGTCTTTAAGGTGGACCTGGGGGTGCGGCAAGGTGGGATTTTAAGCACAGACTTATACAAGCTTTATGACAACAGTCTTTTGATAGGATCCAGTTTTGAGTACCCAGAACATATGTTTTGGTAGAAAATAAGAAAAATAATAAAAATAATATTTAATTGCACACTTATCTAGGGGTGCGCTTATTTGTGTTGAATACTGTATTTCAGATTTGGTCATGGATAAGACCTGTAGGTTTTTCTGCACAGCTGGTAGAGGAACAGAGGTATTCCTTGAGAAAGAATTGAAAGAAACATTCAGAAAATATCTGTCTGAGGTAAAGTATAATACAATTATCATACTTTATTAAAGAAACATACATCGTTTTCATTGACTGATTAAGTTAGCTTTATTGTAAAATTTACGAGTGTATATACAAATATTCACTCTCGTAGGAGGGATGAGTCCAAGACAAGTTGCCCCCAACAAGATTGAATATTTGTATATTCACCAGTATTTGTATAATAAAATACTTGTATCATGACCAATAAAACAATCACATTTTAATTTATTCATCAGATATTCAAGTCAATTATAAACTCCACCTATGACCTGTCTTGTCGAAATTAATGAACAGCATAGATCAAAGGAAAGGCGGTAAAGTCATGATACAAAAAGTTTTACAAATGGTTAAATTCTATAATCAGGAACACTTCAACAGGCTTCTAAACATTTATTAAAGTTAGAATTATCAGGATAAGTATTTGTTGATTTTTGGGAATGTACATGTATAAGAAAAGCTCAAGATTTGCACTTTACTATGTAAGTGGATCATCAATCTGCTGATAACCTTTGCAAATGGTTTGGACCCAGATCAGGACTGACAGAACATCGGTCTTGATCTGGATCCAAATTGTTTGACACTCTGATAGTGTTCCCATGTTACGGGCCAGGCACTCTCGCATATATCTACATAAGGTAGATTTCGCATAGCTTCTAGTATATAATCAATCTCTGACAATTGCGTCAGAGAGTTGACTCTTTGGCTCAATGGTTAGAGTATTGGTCTCTTACCGGGGTGACCCGGGTTCGATTCCCAGCGAAGGCACGGAAAACTTTTCAGCTATGCTTTACTTTGTTACGGCTATCATGTCGTAAGATGGGGGCTCATGTCCGAGATTGGACCTTTGTTTTGCCTAAAAGGCTTTCCGTCATCATAAATGATGACTCCTTTGAAGAGGGGGAGTGTTACGGGCCAGGCACTCTCGCATATATCTACATAAGGTAGATTTCGCATAGCTTCTAGTATATTAATCAATCTCTGACAACTGCGTCAGAGAGTCGACTCTTTGGCTTAGTGGTTAGAGTATTGGTCTCTTACCGGGGCGACCTGGGTTCGATTCCCAGCGAAGGCACGGAAAACTTTTCAGCTATGCTTTACTTTGTTATGGCTATTATATCATGTCGTAAGACCCGAAAGAATTTTATTTTTAAAAAAGTTAATTTCGAAAAAAGTCAGCAGATGACAACGAAATTTTTGAAAATTACCCAGTTCATATAATCAATATAGGCCTTAATTTTCTTATTTCTCAACCAAAACATATGTTGTGGGTACTCAAAGAACCATTTCAATGAGACGGTTCTTTTGAGCACCAAAACATATGCTAAAAATTATGGGTAAGAACAGATTTACAATTTTATGCTAGAAATTTTTGTCTTAAATGTTTAAAATTATTTTCCTGTTATGCACTCTTAACTTAAGTCCTGGTGTGAACCTTGATCAGCTGGCTTCATCAGAAGCCATGTGATCTGGATCTACACCATTTTTTTCAAAATCAACTTTTTCGAAAAATCCTTCCAGGAATACCATCTGAGTGTCAAACAGATGTGATCCAGATCAGGCCTGACGTCTGATCAGGGTTCATATTGTTTGCAATGTAGACTTCCAAAGTGTATAAGCAGAGTAATGAACAGTCAGCAATTGTCATGAATAATGGGGAACTGGGTTAAACATGTGTTTAACATAACACTTTTAAAGTTTATGTGATGTTATCCACTACTGAAAAGCAACATGATCGGCCCAGTCCCATACTTTCGTGGAGATTGATCATGAAATAATTTCTACGGTCATTCTCCTTCCTTCCACTGAATGATTCAAGAAGGGTTGTTGTCAGTTACAAGCGAAAGTATGTGCACGAAGTACTGGTTAGCCGCTTGTTCAAGCTTGCCCAGGAAAAAGTGTGGTTAGGTGAACTGACCATAACTGTTGACTTGGGATGTAAAGCAACAAAACAAACAAACAAACAAAAAGCAACTTTATCCACCAAAAAGCGGTGTTATCCACTGACAAGCAGTGGCATGTTATGAAAAAAAGAAAAGAATATTTTGTCCCTTAGAAAATGGAAAATGTTATTGTTTGGCCTTATAATTATCAGACCACATGCAGAAATTTTAACGAACACGGTAACTTTCTTATAGGTGACAGTGACTGATGGGAAAGTCTTCTATGAACTGACTGGTGAAGTAGACAACTTTAAGAAGATATTGACATTGAAAACAGCTGAAAGAGCCTTTGTTCAAGTGTTCAGGGTGCAAACTCAGGACTTGGGTAAATCAAGAAATTAAATTCCTTCATCTCTAAGTTTCTTAAGCTGAAAATCCTTTTTCTGAAAAACACAATTATTTATTTCATATCTTCATTCTGACTTTCAGCATTGCAGCAGTAATAAATCCTGTCAAGACAAAGCAAATTGAATGTAGATCAAGGGATGTACATAACAACTTTAAGTATTTAGATTTCCTATTCATGGATAAAAAAGAACAGTGTGCTCCGATTTCCAAGATTGATGCTTCAGCAAACAGAGCCATCGCATCATGTCAGTCTGTAAAAAATCATGAAATATTACCCAGCATGCAAAGAGTTAAATGTAGGCTGCCTAAACTCTTTCTGTGCTAACGGCAACTTTTGTCATCTGCCTGATGACCTTTGCAAACAGTTTGGACTCAGATCAGGACCATTGGTCCTGATCTGGGTCCAAACCATTTGACATTCTGAGAGTGTTACTGAAAGAACTTTTTTAAAAATTTGTTTTGAAAAAAGTCACTAGAGGATTAAAAAATTCATGTAAAATTACCCAGCATCAGGGGACAAAAATTCCACTTGTCTGCTTGTAATTACGAGTGAAATCTAGAAAGGACGAGCAATTCTTCCCAAAGTACTCCTCCTGTAGGACGAGTGTACAGGACTAGTGCTTTCAAAAGAATTACTCAAGGAAGTCGTATTACATATTACTCACTTATGTTCTTTATTGCATACGCTTTTAACGGACATGTGCATGTGTTTGCAGGACGAGTGAAAGTTGTAAGTCACATATTTAAATATTTTTGTCCCCTGAGCATGCAAAGAGTTAAAAGGACAAAATGTAGGGAATCGCATGATGCTGCTCAAATGTGTATTCAAGCCCCTAGATAAGATGTAATTAAAAATTAATTATCTTATTTCTCAATCAAAACATATGTTGTTGGTACTCAAAAGAACCATCTCAATGAGATCTCAATGAGATGGTTCTTTTCAGCACCCAAAACTTATGTTTAAACTGATGGACGAGAAAATATTCACAGTTTTATTCTTCTTTTTTTTATCAGGACCATGTTTGTTCATGTACTTTTGCAGATCAAAGACACCTCATCTATTCGTTGAAGTCCAGACTGGGCAATAAAGATGCATGGCAGGACTCTATGACAGTGCTCCAATATCTGCAGAACACTAGCTCTGAAGTCAAAACAATTGAGACATGTACTTTAGTCAAGGGAGCTTACTCTGTTGAGCAGGAGACTTCCAAACAAAATGACTCACATAGGTAGTAAACCTTTTTCTACTTATTTCTCCAGGGTTTGCACAGGATTGAAAAGTACTTGAATTTAGAGGGCTTTCTTGAAAAGGCCTTGAAAATTAAATCTGCCTTGAAAAGTACTGGAAAATCACTCAAAGGCCTGGAAAAGTCCTTGAATCCTTCTATTTTCTGTAGAACTTAACGCTGTTGATAGAGATCTAAATCAGTATACAATTGTTGTGCCTTTATTTGGTGCGGCAAATGCTGCACCAAATAAAGGTACAACAATTTCATACTCTTTTTCTAGTACTTATTTCTCCATTATCTCAGTCTAGTTTTTGAAGAAGAATTATAACTCTTCGATCAGTATCTTTCCTAAACTTTTAGTCCTTGAAAACTTAAAAATAGTCTGAGAAGTCCTTGAAAAGTCCTTGAATTTTACTCAAACTTCCCTGTATGAACCCTGTTCTCTGACTTTAATCTATAGTATATGGACTAGTGTACATGTATGATGAAGCCTACTAAATGGCTGTGCACCCAGTGAGGACTCATCTGTCTAGTCTACCTGGCCCCGTAGCACAATTGGTAGCGAGTCCGATTGCAGATCCAAGAGTCGTGAGTTCGATCCCGGCCTGGTCCTATACTTTTGTGGATGTTAATTATGAAATATTTTCTATGGTCATTCTCCTCCTTCTGCTGATTCAAGAAGGGTTGATGTCAGTTACAAGCTTAAGTGTATGCGCATAGTACTGGTTAACTGCTCAGTCAAGCTTGCCCTGGAAAAGGTGTGGTTATGTGAACTGACCAGCTGTTGACTGGGACATAAAACCACAAACCAAACAAATCAAACAAAATCTGCCTAGTTTGATCAGTCTTCACTGTCTGCATGAAGAAACCATGTGTTTGTGTTTAACATCCCAACAACAGTTAAGGTCATACAGAGACCGGGCTGTGGCTTAAAGTCTCATCCAACAGACAGGAGAGCCTTGGCATCAAACCTGGGACCCTGTTTTACAAGGCAAGCAGTTTATACACTACACCAGGGTGTCTCCTATTAATCCTTTACTAACTACCCAATGAATATACATGTATTAGAAGACTCTGATCTGCCTTGTTTGATTTCAGGTTGATGGGAGCCTTTTCTAGACACTCTAAGCATCATTTTATTGCTTTTATCACCAAGCCTCATTATGAGAAAAACCTTAATGTCCCATGTAGGCACAGACTAGCATGTTTATCTATTCAGTTTGATAAGCACCTTTGGCAGTCACTATCTAGAAAGTATATTCATAGGGCCAGTTAAGCAAAAAAAATTAGCGTAAAATTGTGATTATTTTCTTTCCCATCAGTTTAAACATATGTTTTGGGTGCTCAAAAGAACCGTCTCATCGAGACGGTTCTTTTGAGTACCCACAACATATGTTTTGGTTGAGAAATAAGAAAAATAATTTTCTGGAACACACTCTTATCTGAGGGCCTGAATATTAGATATTCTTGCTACATGCAAAATTTCAATATTCTAGCTACAGTAAAACCTGTTTAAAATGGCCACTCAAAAATAGACAAAACAAAGGTCTTACAGACAAATGATAGCTTAATGAAGGTCACAAGTATTGCAGAATGCTCTCAAGGAGCATTCTGCAATACTTTCGACCTGCTTTTAGTGATAATTGGTCTTAGAAACCAATTTTTGGTCTTTTTTTGAGTGGCCGCTTAAGACAGGTTTTAGTGTAGTCTCTGCTGCTGAGCAGGCTGGATTGAGCCCTACCTGTTAGGGAATCTCTAAAACAGGGTTTCTTGTGATGTGGCCAGTTTCATAATTGTTATTCCACATCATAATGCTTCATGCAATATGATAGGCCTAGCCTCCATATTAAAGGAGGTTGTCAATTACTGGCAAAAGTATTGACAATTAGTGCTAGTGGTAGTCGTCAAAGAGGACCTATGCCCAGACACAATCTGATAGGTTAATTACCATGACCAACATGATCTGAACTGTGTTGACCAGGCAGTAATGCAGCACAGCATATTTTACTTTACAGTGCTAGATACAGTAAAACCTCGGAAATTCGAAATCCTCGGGACTAGAGATTTTATTTCCAATTATCAGTAATTTCAATTACAGGGAGGTAGACATAAAAATATAAACCTCCCAAAAACGATTATTATCAGGGGAGTTTTTCATGGAGACGTTTCTTTTACGCACCCAAAACATATGCTATTATAGGCATTTATTAAAATAGATCATGAATAGGTCCTATTCTCTGAATTCAGTATGTCCCAAACTTATTTAGAATTAGCGAGTATTTCGAAATATCGACGTTCGAATTTTCAAGGTTTTACTGTATTTTTATGTACTACATGCCTTATTTTTAACCAATTACCTTACAGAATTCTGGTATGTATTAGTCACCTCTCATACTAACTGCATTGTTGCATGTTGACCTGATTAACGTTGCCTATCTCCTGGCATGTGCTTTTATCAGGTCATCATGACGTTGCACTTTTTGAATGTTGTTGTCAATGACATTGAATCGACACAAAACTCAATAATGACGTCATCATGACTAGTTTGAAAAGTGAATCATCTTGTAAACTGATAAATAGAATACCAGGTTTGCGTCTTTTGATATCAAGTTTACCAGGCTTGGCTTCGAGAACGCATGTTGGATCGCTCGGCAAGCCTCGCAATGTCAACAAGCATTCTCAAAGCCTTGCCTGGTAAACTTGATATCAAAAGACACTCACCTAGTATTCTCTATTTATAAGCAGCATAGAAAACAATGAATCCTGATCAGCTGGCGTCTGAGAAGCCAGCGGATCAGGATTTACACTGTTTTCAAAACAGGATATAATTGGGTGCATGGAGAGGGTTAATGACCTGTAGATCACTGTGACACCCCTTGACCTGAACTGTGCTAACTGGGCAGTAATGCAACAAGGGAAACTTAGCAAACAAAAATACTATTTATCACATGATGGTGCATCTGGGAGTGATATAAGGCCGTGTATTAAAATCAATAAATGACTAGTGGTTTACGAATTTCGTAACATTAGGTAATGACGTCCATAATGGCGTTGCGAACATGACAAAATCTTATCTTTTCAATGGATTTCAAAGTATTTTAATGTCATATGATAAATAGAATCTAACATTCATGCTCCTGTAGTATTGAATTTATCAAACTTGTTGCGAAAAAGGGATTATAAGCTTGGCAAGCCTCACATTTTTCCATCACCTTTCCTCAACTTGTTTATTAAATTCAATAATACATGAGCACTCATGTAAGATCCTCTATACCTTCTATTTTTCAGTAGTCAGTACAGTGGAGATGAGCCAAAATGTAAGAAATTGAGACTGGATGAAAATGAGATCTCACAGGAAATTAGCTTTAGGGTCAACTTTAAATGCCCCGCCTGTTTCAGAAAAAGATTAAATATCAAGGTATGTATAAACTTAACACCAGGACCCACTTATGCCAAGTGATACCATATTTGGGTCTGGTCATGAGAAAATCTGGTTTTATTGAAAGTGAACAACATAGGTGCAGAACAGCCAGGGGTCAGTCCAGTGTTTACAGTATGCCACAAAGTAATAAGTTTATAGTCTATTTCAGTTTATTGTGGGAGATCGCATTTTATTAAGCTAGACTGGCCCCTGTTTGCAGAACAACCTGTGCATTCACATAAAGTTAAATGGACACTCTCAAAAAGATCGAAAATTGTTTTTCAAGACCAATTACAGTATCGCTTAATGCAGGTCAAAAGTATTTGCAGAATGCTCCAAGGGGAGCATTCTGCAATACTTTTGACAGTCATTAAGCTACCCTTTGTCTTTAACCCATTTAAGCCAAATAGACTTGCCTACCTCTATTAGTAGGGCGAGCCCATTTTGTATTTTAGGGGTGTTGGCTGGTATTTTTCATTTTTATTCAAATTTTAATAGAACATTATGTAAGCAAACAGTGAAGACCCTGACAGACGCCACGTTATGCGCCATCTGGTCTGGGATGTTTGCCTATGTCCAACAAAAAGGACGATAGGCTTACATGGGTTAAGATCTTTGTTTTGTCTATTTTTGAGTGGCCGTTTTACACAGGTTTTACTGTAGCCTGAAAAGCCCATTTGCTATTCACTCTCTGGAAAGTACAAAAGATAAACTTGCTACATGCAAGCTTTCATTATGCTAGCTAGTCTTTGTAGCTGAGCAGATCAGATTGACCCTTGCCTGGTTGCAAACCCCAAGACAGGTTTTCTCGGGTCAAGACTCATTTATCGTAAGGATTCGGACATCCTTCTTAACTTCAGGCTCAAATTTAAAATAATTTCACACCAATGTTCCACCAAAATTGCTCGAACCATTTAAGAAATTAATTCAATTTTTGGAATGTTCATGGAATCATGAATACTTCGGGTCTCTTCCTTGAAGATTCCAAAAATTGAATTTATTGCTTATGTTTACATTTGATTATAAATATCTTAAAATATAAAAATATATTTTTAATTTAGGAATTAAAACAGTTTTGTATTTGAAATATAACCGCATTAAAGGTTTAGTTGGAGTGTAAAATGGAAAAGCGGAACAGCCAGCTTGAACACAGACAGCCAATGGAGCAAACAAGAGGCTTGCTTTGCACGTGCGACTCGGGTTTGTCTTGCTGTCACTCACAATACCAGTGTCACTTCTGGCGAATGAATTCGATGTTCAAAGCATATTGCGCGGGCAAGTGAGCTTGGCAGCTGTCAATCAAAGTTGTGTAATTCATGAAAGGATTGCTTCGAAAATGTAAATACATGCATTATGCTATGATGGACAAAATGTCTACCAGAGCTAAAAAAAGAAGATTTTAAATGAATTCCCTTCCTGAGTCACTGGCCCAAAATCAAAATAACTTCATACAATTATTCCCTATAAAGCCCTCTGCCAAAGTTCTTATAAAATAAAGAGAATTGACCATTTTTTTATTTTCTAGTCAGTACCAAAGGACATTGGAGTGCACATCAAGCAGCTGACAGGTTGGAAAATTGATCTTCGAAATCCACAAGTTGAAATGTAGGTACACTCTTATATGACGTAGTCACATCATAAGATTTATCAGATTTATCATTTGACAGCACATCTGGTAGTATAATAGCGTCATGTATTAATATGGATAATTCACAAGTACAGTAAAACCTGTCTTAAGCAGTCACTCAAAAGAAGACCCCAAAATATGTTTTCAAGACCAATAATAGCTTAATGTGGGTTCAAAGTATTGCAGAATGCTCCAACGGAGCATTCTGCAATACTTTCGACCTGCACTAAGCTACCACCTTTCTTTAAGATCTTTGTTTTGTCTATTTTTAAGTGGCCACTTAAGACAGGTTTCACTGTATATTATATATACAAATTATTTAGGTAACATTATGCAATGGCTTTATAACAATGTCTCTTTTACTTATAACAAAGTTTTCTCAGCTTTTTTGCTGAAAATACAGTAGCTTCATGGCGTATTGCAAAAACAAGTGAATAGTAGGAGGAAATGTCACAATCACAGATGGCAGACCAACCTATGGCACCAAGAGAAAGAGACTAAAATTCACACACACAAAAGCAACTGCACAATAAGCAACCATGCCTCACCATGCCTCAAGGTTATAAAACTATTTTCACGCTCAACTCAAATGAGCATGAAGTTGATTGCTCATAGATGTTAAAATGCCAACAGTTGTAATTAATATTTACCTGTCTCAACTGAAGTCTGCGATCGTAGATGCTCGTTAGAACTGCCTGAAGAGACAGTTCTACCGAGCATATACGACACATTTCTATACAAACCCTAGTTAAAACTAAGTCTGATAATACCTGGTCATGTACTCATGGATGCTTGCTAGAAAAGTCCCACAGAGACGGTTCTAGCAAGCATACATGAAGAGAAGCATACATGAAGAGAATCGAGATTGACTACAATCCAAACTAGCATATACTTGATCCATTTTCCTTTGCTTCAGAATAGAGATACCAGATATTACCATGCATTAATAAATGTAAGACACTCTCCTGACAAACAGGCATGATGTATGTCACCATGGCTGCTTGTATGTAATTATTATTTCATGCTGATTGTATATTTGTTTGATTGGTGATGAGCTGTTTATGCTTAAGCCTGAATAAACTTTATGTTATGTTATGTTATGTTATGTAAATCACAAAACCAGCTGCAAACACAAACCCCTACTCAAAACAGGAGCAGCAACAAAGAACTAACAACAACATAATCACCATCCCAGAACAGATAGCAGCTACACTGCTGAAAGTATTTCCTAGGAAAGTTGCATGTCTGATTACACAGAGGATCTTACATGAGTGCTCATGTACAAGAGGTGTTTCATGTTTATTTGAACAAATTTGAAATTGCCGTATCTCATTCTTTTCTTATTATATTTTGTAATAATAAATTTACATTGGTTAATCAGATCTTCGGGAATGCGCAGACACCAAGAAAATATCTCTTAACTTTATTCGCTGGATTAGAACAGTCTCTGAAGATGAGTAGTCAAAATTTAAGCGTTTAAAATTGCTGTTTTAAACGAAATGTTCAAAATCGTTTTCGAACGATTTCTCTTAGAGGGGGTAAGTTTTTCTCTTGGAACCAATTGTAAATTGTACATACATGATCAAAGTGTGTTCTGCTAATAAATAAAGCATTTCCGTTGGATATTTACTTTTTTGAAGCATCTTAAACATCAAATTTTGGGGTTTACAGTTTCCAAAGCAACACTAAATTGTAAGCAAAATGCATGTATGCAATATTTGGTGATCAGTTTTATCCGCGATTTATTCTTGAACTATTTAAGAACTTGTGTCGGCTGTGAGTTTTGTGAATTTTTTTTTCAGAATTCTTCCATGACACATTTTATACATGGAGGGCCTATTTGGGCACTCAAATGGTAGAGCTTATAAAGCTCAGTTGTCAAGCAAAAGCAGGCGCACAGAAGCTGTTCTTCATTTGAATAATAGGCTGGCTGCTCCTCTAAACCTCAAAGAAATCTGAACACTTTTATACGCATTTTCATGAGAAATACACCCGTTTTAGCTCTTAAAATCAGTAAAAGGGGGGTGGGCGTGTATTTTGGGACGCCGTGTTATGGTTATGCTTTCAATTGCCTATTTGTCTATTTGGTCATACAAGGGACACATCTGTTATTAAAGAGAAAGCAAAAGTTATTTATTTTATTTACATGCAACCTCGAAAAATGAAATTCAAATTTGTTCAAATAAACATGAAACAGGTCTCGTATTAGAATTTATTAAACAAGTTGAGGAAAAGTGATCAAATGCAAGGCTTGCTTAGAATTTGTTTTCTGGGTATTTGATGCATTTATTTTATTTCAATACTTTTGTTATCTGAATGGCCTAAAACTCCTCAGAGTTTTCATAGGTCCTATTGGCAAAATATTTGTGCTAAAAATGTGATTATTTTCTTATTCATTAGTTTAAACATGTGTCTGGGTCTCTTTGAGCTGGTTCTTTTTGAGTACCCACAACATATGTTGAGAAATAATAAGAAAATTAATTTTTATTTACACTCTTATCTGGTGGTCTGGTTTTGACTATTCAGAGCACAATGAAAGTGATCTAGGTATCAGAATTGTAGGTATGGTGCTGTGAAATGGAGAATGGTAAGGTTTTTTAGGGGATCAGTCAGTGTCCATCGGCTGTCGTCTTGCTTTAAAGACAACTCTCCTATACCACTGGGCCAATTTTAAACAAACTTCACAGTAATGATCCATAGGTGACCCTCCACAAAATTAGCTAAAATAAATTTGATCTGTCAAAAAACATGGCCGCCAGGGGGCATGGCTTATCCCGTTGACAAAAACTTAAAAAATCTTCTCTTCTGAAACCGCTGGTCAGAATTCAAAATGAATTGGTAGAAATGATCACTGGATGGCTTTCTACAAAGATAGCCAAAACAAATTTGATGCTTCACAAAACATAGCCGCCAGGGGGAGTGGCCAGTTTCCCATATGTACTTATGTAAGAAACTTTATACATCTTCTCCTCTGATACCAGTGGTCAGAATTGAAAATGATTTGGCAGAAATTATCACTAGGTGATCCTTTACAAAAATAGCTAAAAGAAAAGAAATTTGATCCGTCAAAAAACATGGCCGCCAGGGGGGTGACATCATGACTAAGGAAAACTTTAAAATTCTTCTACACTGAAACCACTTATCAGAATTCAAAATAGTTTGGCAGAAATGGTCGCTGGGTGACCTTCAACAAAATTGCTAACACAAATTTGATCCGTCGAAAACATGGCTGTCAGGGGGTGTGACCAGTTTCCCTTATGTACCTGTATAAGAATTTCTAAACCCCTTCTGAAACCAATGGTCGGAATTGAAAAAACAATTTGGCAGAAATAGTCACTAGGTGAGCCTCTACAAAAATAGCTATAAAACAAACTTGATCCATCAAAAACATGGCCGCCAGGTTGCCTGGCTTATTATGACTCAGGAAAACTTTAAAAATCTTCCTCTCTGAAACCACTCATCAGAATTCAAAATAATTTAGTGGAAATTGTCACTGGGTGACCTATCACAGAAATAGCTATTTAAACAATTTGATTCGTCGAAAAACATGGCCACCATGGGGTGTGGCCAGAAGTCTACAACACATTGGGCTTTTTAACACAGTGACGGTAAAATCTCATGTAAGTGATTAAGGGTCATCTTGACACGCTTGTTTTCTCTATATACAGATGTGTCCAGCTTAATAAGGAGTATCTGACAGTTGGTTTTCCTGTTACTAGGTAAGAACAGAATTGGACCTTGGCACAAGAGAACCTGTCTTCGTGGTTTACGACAAAGCGAGACTCAAACCAGTCTCTCAGCTACAGAGACTAGCTGGAAAATTGAAATTTCGCTGGCAGCAAGATTATATATTGTGTTTTCCAAAAAGCAAATAGCACAGGCGCTGATCAGACTGCGCGAATGCACAGACTGGTCTGCATTGTTCGCAAACCCCCGAAGACAGGTTTTCTTGCGTCGAGGCCCAATTAATAGAGGATCTTAAGTGAGTGCTCATGTTTTATTGAATTTATTTAAGTAGTTAAAGAAACAAGATAAAATGCAAGGCTAGCTGAGCATTTTACCTCTTTTTTTTCAATGAGTTTAATAAGTTCAATATTACAAGAGCATGACTTTTTGATTCTATAATACATAGCAAGTGAGTATGACCAAGAAATGCCACAATCACAGACTAGAGTCGTGTAGTCAATGGCTCGCCATTGTAAATCCCAACACTTTCTGTAGTTTTTGACCAGACACCAGGGCCCCTGAGGTGGGGCAAAAAATAAATATGCTCTTGTACGCCCCACTTATGTAAGTCAGTCACTCAACAAATTTGGTTGGATTCCGTTCAGCCGTTTAGGAGCCAATCACAATTTATCCCCAAAATGCTTTTTAAAAAGTATGGGGAAAGCAGTGAATTAACATCAACTTAATCACCGCCATAGGATCGACAGCAGTTGTAGCCACCAAGGGGGCTTATATATAACCCCTTTGAACTCATTGCATGCCTGGTAATATTTTATGCTCTTTTGCCATCTGCGGATCTTTTTCATTGCAAACTGTTTGAAAAATTCTTTCAGGAAGAGCATCAAAGTTTCAAACAGTGTGGATCCAGATCAGGCCCAATCATTTGTCGGGCCTGATCTGGATCCAAACTGCATGTAAAGGTTATCAGCAGATGTCACAAGTTAATAATATTTTAATGTGAGGTGTAGTGGAAATATATCTATCATTCAAAGACTCTTTGATTTTGAAAATTTAGCAAAAAAGTAAAGCTTTTAGATATCATACATTTGTAATAAGCTTCTGTTCATCTGGAATTTCAGGGAGCCCTTATCTAAGAGAAGCTTTATAAAGCTGATTGGTTTACGATCAACAGTTGCTTATATCATGTCAGATCTTCTTCAGATTCAGGTACGAAGGCCAAGTGGAATCTATTTAATTTATTTACTCTTTCCTTGCTAGCGGCAACTTTTGTCATCTGCTGATAACCTTTACAAACAGTTTGGACCCAGATCAGGACCGACAAAATGTCGGTCCTGATCTGGATCCAAACTGTTTGACACTCTGACAGTGTTCCTGAAAGAATATTTTGAAAAGGTTAATTTTGAAAATAGTCAGCAGACGACAACAAAACCATGAAAAATTACCCAGCAAACAAGAGTTAAACTAAAGAGGCCCTGTCAAGAGAAAGCCTGTCTGCAGGTTTTTGACCAGGTAAGACTCAAACTAACCTGCTTAGCTACAAAGACTAGCTAGAATATTGAAATTTTGCATTCAGCAAATTGGGTGCACAGTGACTCAGTGGTATAGTGTTTGACTTGAGACCGAGGGGCCATGGGTTCGAGCCTCACCGGCGTCACTGCATTGTGGTCCTCGAGCAAGACACATTTATCCTAGCTTAGTACTGGTTCAACCCAGGAAGACCTGGCGCTGTTTAAATGAAAGTTTGTTGATGGAATGTAAAGAATCAAACCAAACAAACAAAGATAGTGAATAATAAAATCAATGAACAGACAACAGAGAAGTGCAGGCTGGTCTGTGCATTTATTGTTAGCTTACAACAATATCAGGTTCTCTCACAACCAGAACCAATAATAGACTAGTAGACTCATGCACTGAACCTGCTCAGTCATTCTTGAGGAGCTAAATTTTCTCCCCAGTAAGAGTATTTTCCTTCCTATTGGAGTACAGTATTCTTGTATTCAAGCTCTTGAACTGCCCATTGTGTACTTTAAGGGGAGACATGATTATGATATATTTCTGACCCTGAAGATTGTTAGCTCACCAGAACTGAAGCTCGGGATGAGCTTATAGGATGGGACTCGAGCCGGCGTCCGTCTGTGGGTCCACACTTTCAAATATGACAAATATCTCTGTGACCAGCAGGTCGATGGTAATCAAATTTCATCTGGAACATCGTTGGGGTAGGGGATTGGCTGCATGAGGTTTTGGGCCAGATTGGATCAGAACTCTGGTTTTCATGGCAACCAATAGCTCCCATAGGGTTATAATGGGGAAAATCTTGTGACCACTCTAGCTCCTTTATTTTTGATTGGTTCTTTATTTTTCTTGCAGGTAACAAGAACAACCATAATATCTCGAATGGGTCGAAATTCAACAGGATCCGACCAGGGACTTATCCCTTACGGAAAAATGCACTGCCGCGAACAATTTTCGCGAACAGCTAGCGAATACTCTGTGATTGCTCTGTAAACAAAACCTTATATGGCTGACCAGTATTCACGGAAGAGTTGTTCACTTTTCTCATGCAAATTAGGACTGCAGCGAATACTTTGAGTTAACAGCCTGCGAATATTCAACAAATAAGTGGCGAACATGATTCAAGACAGCTAATTAAATATGCAGCGAATATCCTGCAAACATTCTGCCAATATGCGACAAACATGCATTTAAATATGTAAATTAAATATGCAGCGAATATCCAGCGCTTTTTCTGCGAATATTCTGCGAACATTTTCATTAAAAAAGTAAAAATAGCTGTTGCAATTATGTGGCGAACAATGATTGCGAATATTCTGCAAACAAGCAGCAATCAATGATTTACAAAAGTTAAAGCTTGTTAAACTCAAATAGTCATATCCATTTTGCACTGACCTCAGCAAGCAACACCATTCGAGAACAATCAAAAGTTATCAATTCAAACATCATAGGAACAGAAAAAAACATGAGAAGAGATTACATACCCTAAAAAGACTTCTCAACATGTTGTCATTTTTGCATCATGGCCATTATGACAGCCATTTAATTGAAGAGTTTTAAGGTGAGATAATTTTGAATCTATCTCCCCAGTAAAAAAAATAAGATCTTTAGACTGAGAGCTATATGAGTTGAAGTTCCTTAGATGAACACTCCGCGAATACATGAAAAAATAAAGTCACTGTAACAAATATACAGCAAACAGTTTCCAGAACTAAGTTCTTATTGTGAATACCGGGCGAATAATACCTTGTGCTTGAAAAAAGTTTAAGTTTTTGCTGTGAACATGCAGTGATTATATGACAAGCTGCAAACATTCAGCGATCACTTTTTTGTCAGACCAACTTTGTTCCCTGGGTATTCGCGTAAAGAAGTGAATATATAGCAAACAATTACTGTGAACAATGCAGTTCGCAGAATATTCGCAGCATATTCATCAGATATTGGTACAAAGACAGCTTTCCCGTAAGGGATGAGTTAGCTGCCCTTGATCATCTGGAAAAATCCCCATAGACTTATAATGGGAGAAATGTTGTGACCACTCTAGTGCCTTCATTTCTGGATGGATCTTCTTCATTCTTGCAGGTAACAAGACCAACCATAAAAGCATGGATGAGTTTGAATTTCAGCAAGATTACAATACTGACTTAGGAGTTACCTGCCCTTGAGTGTCTGAAAAATCAATGAGTAATGTTGTGAACACTTTAGCGCCTTCCTTTTTGATTGGATCTTCTTCATTCTTGCAGGCAACAAGGACACCCTTAAAATCTCTGATGGGTTAAAATTCGGCCAGATCGGACCAGGGACTTAGGAGTTTGCTGCCCTTGAGTCTTTGAAAAATCCACATAAACTTATTATGGGAGAAATGTTGTGACCACTCTAGTGCCTTCATTTTTGGATGAATCTTATTCATTCTTACAGGTAACTAGGACAACTATAAAAGCTTGAATGAGTTTGAATATTGTCAAGATCCCATCACTGACTATTTAGTTAGCTGCCCTTGAGCATTTGAAAATTAATGATTAGACTTGTGACCACTCTAGCGCCTTTATTTGTGATTGGATCTTCCTCATTCTTGCAGGTAACAAGGACAGCCATAAAATCTTGGATGGGTTTGAAACTTTGCCAGACCAAGACCACCAGCTGCGGAGTTAGCTCCCCTTGAGGGCCAGGAAAAATCCCCATATACTTATAATGGGAGAAATGTTGTGACCACTCTTGTGCCTTCATTTTTGGATAAATCTTCTTTATTCTTACAGGTAACAAGGACAACTATAAAAGCTTGAATGAGTTCCAATTTTGTCAAGATCCCATCACTGACTACTGAGTTAGCTGCCCTTGAGCTGCCCTTGAGCATTTGAAAAATTAATGATAGACTTGTGACCACTCTAGCGCCTTTATTTTTGATTGGCTCTTCTTCATTCTGTCAGGTAACAAGGACAACCATAAATGCTTTGTTGAGTTTGAATTTAAAGTAGAATCAACCTTAGACTGTGGAGTTAACTGCCCTTGAGCATCATAAAAATCTGCATGGACTTACAATGAGAGATCTGTTGTGACCACTCCAGCGCCTTCATTTTTGAATGGAATTTCCTCATTCTTGCAAGTAACAAGGACATACATAAAAGTTTGAATGGGTTTGATTTTTGGCAACACCCAACCACCAGCTACAGAGTTAGCTGCCCTTGAGCGTCTAAAATATAGCTGTGTAATGTTGTGACCACTCTAGTGCCTTCATTTTTCATCTTATTTTCTTCATCCTTGTAGAATACAAGGACATACATAAAAGTATGGATGAGTTTGAATTTTGGTCAGATCCCATCACTGACTATGGAGTTAGCTGCCCTTGAGAATAAACACAACATCTGAAGGTTTGAAAGCAAGATGTATCTTTATTTTTTTAGTATTTTACTTTCCATGAGCAGTTAAAATTTCGTGCTCAGTTGGGTTGAGCATGAAAAAAGTTTTATAACCTTGGGCCTGTTTTGAGTAAGTTTTATATCTTGTCTTTGTCTACAATTTCATCATGAATGTTTGATTCTGTGACTAGATATTTTAAGGTTTTCAACAGCTTCTATTGCATTTGCTATTGACTAGATTCTTTTTTTGCATGCTGGCAAATTTTTAATGATATTTTGTCATTTGCTGATTTTTTTAAATCAACTTTTTGAAAAATTCTTTCAGGAATACCATCTGAGTGTCAAGCAGATTGGATCTAGATCAGGCCTGACATTTTGTCAGGCCTGATCTGGGTCAAATCTGTTTGCAAAGGTTATGAGCAGAGGACACTAGTAGGCAATGACTTAGGCCCACTTCGAATCGAAATATAGCTCCTACTAAAGTTCTGATGTAATAGATGCGCGAGCACGTTTTCATCCGAATGGATACAGTTGCAACCTTGGTTGGCTTGCAAATAAACAAAGTGAATAGCCCTAAATTCCCCTTTTCAATGCTTCATAGAAGACGAAAAGGGTGTGTATATGCTGCACAGCCTACTCTGATTAACAATTACAAATAAGAGGGACCACAAATCCAGCACTGCAATGATTTATATTGTAAAATAAATCATTTTGAGGCTACTGACAGAAACCGTCTTGCTATATAGGTCTAAAGGAGGGAACCGAACAATCTACTAGACTAACAGTGCTCTGACCCACCATCGATATCTAGTAGGTTTGTGACGTCACTATAGTAGAGACTATTGATGTTTGACTCAAACTATGGTTACTTTAGTAGGAACTATAGTTCGATTTGAAGTGGGCGTTAACTAGATTAATTATTTGCATGCTGGAAATCTTTTTATGATTTTTTGTCATTTGCTGATTTTTTTTCAAAATCCATGTTTTCAAAAAATTTCTTTTAGAAATAACATCAAAATGTCAAACAGTTTGGATCCAGATCAGGCCTGAGTTTGTTTTGTCATCAGCTAATTTCTTTTAAGCTTATCTATCTAAAAGCAATTTTTATGGCATACTCTCAGTGTGTCGACAGTTTGGATCCAGATGAGACCAGAAGTATTAATGGGCCTGATCGATGTCTTTACTGTTGCAGAGGCAAAAGTCCCCACTCGTAGGGAAAGATTTGAATGGGTAGTTTAGGTTTTCTTATATACTTATTTAAATATCTCACTCAATATTTCAGAAAGATGAAATGGTGTTAGACCCCATGTGTGGGAAAGCTACATTACTTTTGGAAGCTTCACATCATCATAAGGTAGGTAAATACAGTAAAACCTACCAAAACTGACACACCATGGGACCACAGAAAAATACAGTAAAACCTGTCTTAAGCGGCCACTCAAAAATAGACAAACCAAATATCATAATGACAAATGGTAGCTTAATGAAGGTCGAAAGTATTACACAATGCTCCCTTTGGAGCATTCTGCAATACTTTTGATCTGCATTAAGCGATAATTGGTCTTGAAAACCAATTTTTAGTCTTTTTGAGAGTGGTTGTTTTAGACAGGTTGTACTGTTTCGTTTTTTGCAATGTTCGGTGTGTTAAACCAAAGAGTTATTATGTGGAGTGCAGTGGCTCAGTTGGTAGAGCATTAGACTGAAATTGAAGGGTTGCTAGTTCGAGTCTTATCGCTGGTGGAGGCACTGTGTTGTGTCCTTGAGCAAGACACTTTATCCACTGCTTATTACTGGTTGGACCCAGGAAGCCCTTCTCGATATGACTAAAAAATTGTTGATTGGGACGTAAAAAATCAAACCAAAGAGTTTTTATGGAAAATTGTTGAAGGCATATATACATGTACTCACATAGCAAGTCGCTGTAACCAGACAGCTATGTCCCTTACAGAACAAATGGTTTAGATATTGCCATGCTACCCCTAACACGTATGAAGATATATAAACTGTTCATAGTTTTCCTCTTGGGTTTAACTTTGCCTGATAGTGGCATTGTTTGTCACCTGCTTATAACCTTTGCAAAAAGTTTGGACCCAGACCAGGGCCGACAAAACCCCAGGCCAGATTTGAAACCAAACTGTTTGACGGTTTGGATGCAATCCCTTTAACCTTTTTTTTTTAAAGTTAATTTTGAAAATAATGGCAGACACCGAAATTAGCTTGCAAAATTACCAGCATGCAAAGAGTTAAACTAATGTAATTTGCAATGGCGTGGCCAGAACGCTGAAAAAGTTACGCACATCAAAGGGAAACTACTGGATAAAGCAGTGATTCAATTCAATTGCGTCCTTTTCATAATGGAAACTTCTCTTAAATGAAAGAATTTGCTCCCAGAGGGAGCAAATTCTTTCCTTTAAGAGCAGTTCCTTATGGCATAGAAAATCACTTTAACCACATAAGGTGACCTCCCTTGAATGTTACTATTTTTATCACCCATGTGTTTAACTGCCTAATGGGAGCTATGCCAATGAGTTGTATTCACCATAGTGATCTTATAACAACAAAAGAAACATGTCCATGGAGGAGACGTGCGCAAAAAATGTGACGAAATCATCATTATCAGATTGGTTGGACTGATTGATTGAGGATCACATGAAAAGAATAAAGAGATGAACTGAAATGCTTGTCTGTATTTCGATAAAGTCAGTTTAAACAAGTGAATTTTGCATTGAATTTTAATACTCAGCCCAAAATATAATGTCGGTATTCGGAATATAGGCAGTTGTAGGTATGTTATGGACTTACGAGGGTTGTCCCAGTAAATGGTGGCGTTTTCTTTATAACACGAGATTGTGTACCAGTAATTATATGATATTTTCAGGATGTTTATATATACTTATGGGAACCATTTTATATAAATATGGGTGGAATCACAGTTTAGATTACAAATTCATGAACCTTTACTTGACGGTATGTCAGCGTGAGCGGCACACATCAAAATTTCTGTAATGAAACTATTCTCGTCCAAAAGGTAGTGTACATTCAATCAAATTTCGCTTTTGTTTTTTTAAACAATGCATTACCACATCATCTAGTAACCATGCAAGGTAAAGTGTTGAAAATTTGAAACGTTAATGGCCATTCGCATTAATTTTATGAACGATTATACATACCTACTACATTTTTATTTTTCATAAAATGCTAAGGTTAGAAAAATGGTACGGCGCAAAAATTAGACTTTCAACAATTTTTAGCTAATTAATCACATAATTCTACGTTCTTTAAATGTTAAATGATTGGTCGAGGAGTCACTAAAATGGATTTTGTGTAAACTATTAAGTCTTTACTAGAACCAGGGAGACTTACTCAACAAATATATGGCAATATTTGTTACCATTTAAGCTTATTTGAAAATAGTAGAGTCAAAACATTGACCACCCCTCTCTGAAAATACAGCAAAATAATTTGTGACGTGCTCTGCATACGCAGAGATACCCTCAAGTAAAGATTCATGACTTTGTTATCTAAACTGTGATTTCACCCATATTTGTAGAAAATGTGTCATAGATGTATATTAACATATCACACAAATTTCATAGAATTCCCGATAGACAATCTTGTTTTATAACAAAAGTTCACAATTTACTGGGACAACCCTCGTATATAGTGTTCTGGCAGTGACCTTTTCCCAATGCAGGTTGAAACGAGATGTTGGTAGGTTCAATGACTTGTATCATCAGGTTTCACGGTATATAAAAATATATGTACCAACTGATGAGATGATATACAATAATTGACTATATTGTAACAGGTTTAGATTAACCAAAAAATTCAGCGTAAAATTGTTAATATTTTCTTACCGATAATTTTTAGCACATGTTTCGGGTGCTTAAAGGAACCGTCTCATTGAGACGGTTCTTTTGGGTACACACAACATATGTTTTGGTTGAGAAATTAAAAATTATTTTTCTGTTATGCACTCTTTTTCTGTTACTTACTCTTAACTTAAGTCCTGATTGTGCTATTGGATACCAGAGGAAAACATTATTGACTGAGGCATAGCTGAGGTTTGGTTTGGTTTTGTTTGAGATTATTTCCCAGTCAACAGCTATGGTCATGTGGAGATGGTCAGTTCACCTAACCACACTTTTTCCTTGGCAAGCTTGACTAAGCAATTAACCAGTACTTCTTGCACATACATTCACTTGTAGCTGACAACAACCCTTCTTGAATCAGGGGAAGGAGGAGAATGCCCGTATGAATTATTTCATGATCAATCTCCACGAAAGCATGAGACCGGGCCAGGATCAAACTTGCAATCCCTGGGTCTGCAGTCTGACTTGCTATCGACAGCATTACTGGGACCGGTATCAATATTGTTATTCAGTGATAGATGTTAATGTCATAGTCAATAACACAATAGTTAATAACTGTTTTATTATATTTTGTGATTTTCTAGTGAAAAGTATAGCAAAGTCTTAAACAACTGGCACAATTACACGACGTCGGTATTACTACTGGCAGCATCAGCTTAACTTTATATTTACTGGCTTGAATGCGAATGACATCATGTTTCAATGGGAAAACCCCCTGTAGCTATCACAAAATAATTAAGGGGCTGGCAGGACTTTGAGCCAATGAAAATCTCTCTATTTATAGGTCATTTTATAATGGTTCTTATGTATACAGTCAAATCTCCTACAGACTAGAGATTTTATTTCGAAGTATTGAAAATTCGAATTATATGCAGTTAGACAGTTAAGCATCACCCAAACATTATTTCAGAGATGTTTTTCGTGTACAAATTTGTTCTGAAGAAAAACCAGTTTGAAACATTTGTTACCCTAGTCTTTTCTAGGTCTGCTGAACATATCAGAATGCCATCTGGTCATTTTGCTAATTTCTACGGTGTCCTGTATACACCAACCCCCTTTTTGGGTATACCATTAAAAAGTTTCAAAGCTTAACCCAAAAAGTGCGGGTGGGGGCGGGGGGCTTAAATGCATTTTACTGGTACCAAATCTTTGCCCTAGAATCTGCTGTTGTTCAAGTACAAGAAATGTACAGCTCGCATGGAAGCCTTCTAACTATTGCAATGTATCATCATGCTTTTTTTGTTATTGCAGGAAGCTAGATATATTGGTATCGACAAGTCAGAGTCTCAACTGAATATGGCGAGAGAAAACATCAAGTTTGCCAAGGCTGATAATATTGAACTGATACATGGAGACTGCACAGGTACATGTATACTGAAGCCATCATTTTTTCCCTGCTATAACACTCAGTCAACCCTTATCCTGTCAATAGTTTTGTTGTGAAAATGTTGTCTGCTTATTGGGTCTGCTGCATATATTCAAATGCACTCCTGAAAACTTTTAATGTGGAAGCAAACACTATGGACTCTGATCAGACTGTTTTCGACAACTAAAGTACATAAGCAGATGAGCAAGCAGGCAACAATTGTTGTGAATGGTGATAAAAGGGTCAGCTTGAACTCTTATCATGTCTGCTGCATATATTGAAATGCACTCCAAAAATTTTTTACTGTGGAAGCAAACACTATGGACCCTGATCAGACTGCTCCTTAAGGAGCAGTCTGATCTGGGTCCATACTGTTTGCAATATAGACTACCAAAGTATGTAAGCAGATGTGAGAGCAGATAACCATTATTTTGTATGGTGGAAAAAGGGTTAAGCTGGAACTCCCTTTTGTGAACATGAAGAGGCAGAGAATCTGTCAACAAATTAGAGGATATATGTATTCATAATTTTTATTTGGGGAGGTATATCGTCGGATAAACGGTTGTAAATTTAGTTTTATGGCAACGCGTAAGCGGAGCCATAAAACGAGATTTCCGAACGTATATTCGGCGATATACCTCCCCAAATGAAAATTTTGAATATGGTTATCCCCATTCTAATGCACTATTAACATTTTCCTTTCAAAAAGATGGTGAAAATGTTCTTTGATGCGCCTACGTCCAGCGGCTGCCAGCTGCATAAAACAGCTTGTGAGCTGCATATATTCACTTGTCAACCAATGAAAAGCGACATTACGTAATGACATCGGGTTTGTGACAGTATATCACAGGATATACCCTATCAAATTTATGACGTTATCCAATCAGACGTCCTGTTGCATTTGCAAGAGCATTAGAATACAGTATAATCTCAATAATTTAAATTCCACTTAACTTGAATTGAATTTGCGTTAAATTAAGTTGATCAGTTATTATTTTTGAACTATTTTAAAAATTTCCAATTTAAACGTTTGTTTTGTATGCTTGAAAGAAACACCTCAGCAAGATGTTTCTTTTAAACACCCAGAACATATGTTTTGAAAGTAAATGTTGAAAAATAATCATTTTCTGGGTTACATATTACTTTCTTGCACACCAGATTAGGGTTTCCTCTGTTTTTACCCATTTGAGCAAATACTGACTCACATACCTAGTACCAGCCCAGGCCTTCAGATTTATGGTGGGCCCGGGTCATTGTCCCACGATTACAAAATATAACCCATCACTGTCCAAGGCAGTAGACCTATCCTTTTTAGTTGTGAAAAAATCTCACTTAAATTTAAAATAGTCATCTTACAGCGAGTCTACAATCTCCACAAAACAGAAAGTACACGTGGGTAGCATGTCTTAAGAAGCCACTCAAAAAAGACAAAACAAAGATCTTAATAAAAAATGGTAGCTTAATGAAGGTCTAAAGGATTGCAAAATGCTCCCCTTGGAGCATTATGCAATACTTTCAACCTGCATTAAGAGATAATTGGTCTTCTTTTTTGAGTGGCCACTTAAGACAGGTTGTACTGTATAATCAGCGGTCAAAATACATATATGCATGCAAGTGTCTGTTTTACTGTGTAGGTAAAGTATATAACCCAAATGTCAACTGTGGTTAGTTTGATAGGCTTAGACCCATCATTTCAGAAAATGACCCACCATTTTTTGCTTCATAGGTCACTTCGGCCCATTAATCTTGAAAAAAATCTGACTCCCTGCCAACCTGTGGGAAGGATATAAAATGAACAGCCGCATGTCACAAGACATTTAAGTGACGTCATTGTTAAGATGATGTCATTGTGTTATTTTGCTTCTCCACATATTCATGAACTTCGGGGAGTCTTTTTATTTATAAAAATGTGGTATTTAATGGTGAGCAAAAAAAATAGATCCATTATCTGTTTGAGGATGGGATAGAAAAATCTGTCCTTCAGGATCATTTTGTCATCACTAGGCAAGCCTCATAATGCCAAGGATGGATTTCGAGACAGATTTTTCTATCCCCACCCTCACACTCATGATATATTCTTATATTATGGCCAATATCTTTAACCTAAACTACTGATGACTCAGAGTAATATATCTGGCCCCGAGATTAAGCTTTTTTCATGCTCAACTATGCTGGGCATGAAATTTCAACTGCTCATAAAAACTAAAATATCTAAAAGTAAAGGAGTTTCTTGCTTTAAGTCTCTCAGATGTTGTATTTATCATGCTAATAAATGTTAAAATGCCAACAATTGTTGGCATTTTAACATTTATGAGCCGGATAAATTTTGTGCCCAGCTGAGTCGAGCATGAAAAAAGTTTTATAACCTTGGGGCCAGGTCACGTTGACTTTGAGTCAATGATATTTAATTGTATGTAACAGAAACAGACAAAAGACTTTATTTGTTTGTAATAATTTCTCGAGCCACTAACATGGCATATGAGAGCAATATACATTCTTGTACCATATATTATGACTTCCATATAGGGAAGTTATGAATGATACTGTGTTGCGATGATGGGATGGTCCCATGCACCACCTGGCATTTATTTGTGACAACTGCAGATAGTCAACTCATCTGTAAATACCAACAGTCTTATCATCGTGACAGATCTAATGCAATGTTGCTTTATTGAATGAGGATCACTATTTCCCTAGTCAGCATATTAACACTTTCGCTGCTAAGCACCTCAAAAAACCAATGCCTCAGTGCCAAGCATGTTTCAAGGACTCCTGAATATTGAGGGTTTATGGCTTCAACACAGAGTATCTCCAGAACCATTCAGCCTATTGCTGTGAAACTTTCACAGAATGTTGCTAATATATAATTCTTTTATTTGAACCAATAATAAAAAAGATAGTCATGTGATCTTTGGCAGCCATTTTGGAAGCCATATTGAAAATATGAAAAATGCCTATAAACAACTGTTTCATGCAAAAATTAGATAAAACATTCATCTACATCGAGTATCAAACATCAGGATTTATTCTGATATATTGTTTCATCACAAATGAATAAAAATATAGCAGTTGAAGGGCTTTATGCCTCCTGCTTGTCATCCCCATGGACATGTTTTCGATATTCTCGATTTTCAACAATCCAATGACATTACAAACATTTTTGTAAAGTCCATTCTTGTTCAGAAAATTGCGTAGACCTCCATATAAGATATTATTATGTCCCGTAAACATTTTGAAATAAAGAACAAAGATTTGCATCCCTGATAATGGTTAAAAATAGACACCTATCAACTGTGCCTTTAAATTTGGACTGTAGTCCCTTTTGGCAGTGAACGGTAAATTCGACTTCAGTCGCATTTGGCAGCGAAAGTGTTAAAGTGGGGCACTATGAGCCTGCCAGCGAAACGCCATTCAAATGGCGTTTTGCTGGCGGGCGGCTAGTAGGCTGAGACTGCCTGTAAATTGATATATCTTGTTACCTTATGTTCCATAGGTGTGTTTCACAATAAGATTTTAACACTGCTATACGGTAAAACCTGTGTAAAAACGGCCACTCTCAAAAAGACAGAAAATTGGTTTTCAAGACTAATTATCGCTTAATTCAGGTCAAAAGTAATGCAGAATGCTCCATTCTGCAATTATTTAGACCTTCATTAAGCTACTATTTGTCATTAAAATCTTTGTTTTGTCTATTTTTGAGTGGCCATTATAGGTTTTACAATAGTTATTTCCTAGATGGAGCATAATCCCAAATATTTCATAGATACTTCAATTTATTTGAACAGGTCTTCCCTTCCCAGATGATAGCATAGATAAAGTAGTGACAGATGCACCCTTTGGGAACAATCACACAACTGATATACCTTTAGAACAATTCTACAAGGAAATATTATGTGAGATCTCAAGGTAAAGTGTTTTGAGAAAAACTCTTATTTATGGCATAAGCTTTAGATAACTATACTTAAGGAATAGATGGGCCTGCCCATGAGATACAGTATCAGTATTTATCCCATTTAGTTAAATTCCGACGAAGTTGGAGTGATATAGTTTTGGCGTTGTCCATCCAGAACCATATCCCAGTACCTATTGGTCAGATTCGATGCATTCTTTGTATAAATGATTAGGACCATAGAAAGTCAATATCCAATAAGTTTTGTCAAAATCAACTCATTATCACTTGAGTTACTGCCCTTGACCTAGAGAGAACAAAAAAAATATTTTACACTTACTTTAATCAGTAATATCTCCGCCAATACCTATCCTATGTAAAAACAAATCATATCAAATTAATGGTTGTTCAATTTTCAGTAGATCTGTGTAATTGAAACATATTTGCAACGTTGTGTGTTTGACTGGTAGCGTTGAGAATGAGTAAGGGGTCAAAATAAAAAAAATCACACATCAAAAATCATTTGTTCCGATTCTTGCTTTTATCATCAAGTATGAAACATTGAGCTGTGTAGCATCTACAGTTGCCAGCTAAAGCTGCCTACGTCAATGCATGAGTGTAAATTAACCGTCTTGTCTTGGCATTGTTTTCTTACTTTGCATCGATCCTCTGCATCAATAGATATTCTTGTCTGCTCAAACCGTCCCATGAGGCTATGAGCAAGAACACGAGAGCAACCAATTATCTTTGCTGCATGTGGTGGCGACCTGCAAAAAGCCTTCTTACGCTCATTTTGACGTACAGGTAGCATTAGTACAGTCCCGGAGTACAGTATACTTCATGAATGTTATTTGTTGATTTTTGATGTTCTGACTCAAAAGACTCACAAATAGTGTGTTTACATATTCAAAATTATATCATAATGATAATCTTCAAGACTTAAAAATGCAGTTTGACTTTTTTTTCAAAGTTCATGAATGCCTGATCAAGTTTGAAACTTTTTTGTGTGGTTGTCTTTTCAGATGTGTGGCCTTTATATATATGCATACTTTATAACATAATGAGTTTACGTTAAATTGGTTAAATTTCTATTTAAAAAGTGTAATGTTTCTTTTTTTGTTCATTTTTTTGTGTAATTACTACCCCAAAGCTATTATATCTGAAACTTCTCACTATGGGATATAATTGCCCAGTGCCTGTAGATTAGCACAACAGTGTCAAAAATTTACCCCACCCCTGAATCTTAGACGGGTCAAAGGTCAAATATTTAAATTTTGCATGCAGACAGAGAAACGGTAGATACAAAAAATATTACACAGGATTTTAGTTTCAAGCCCTGTGTCTGTCTGATCCTCTAGATGGACTTAGAGGGTGGGGCTGAAGGCCAAAATTCAACTTTTCCGAATATGGTCATGTTGCATATCAAATTAAAGGGAACAAAGCATACATCAATATAGTAGCAAATATTTTGCCCGCAGACACACACTCGACCACAGAGGTGGGGTCAAAGGGTCAAAAAGACTGCATGGATGTGCAGACTAATTTTAATCTTAACTGTACACACATGCCAACTTGTTCCTTATGCTGGACACTGGCTCATTTTTAATTTCTAATCCCTTTGTCTTTCAGAGTTTTAAAACCTATGGGAAAATTGGTTCTTTTAACAAGTATGTCTATAGAAAACCTATTAAGAAGAACTACTGCCAAAACACCAATTTTAACTTTAGATGAAAGTGATTGTTGTGATAACAGACCCACATTAGTTGACAATGATATTGGTCCTAATACTAATGATGTCCTTAAGAATGGTGAGGCAGATCAACTCTCTAAAGCAGTTCATGAAAATACATATACATGTTTGGAGCAGACTGAAGAGCCTTGTGATAAAAGTGTAAAAGTTTTCAAAAGTTTTGGTAAAGAAGAAAATAGTCACTCAAATATCTCTGATTATGACAGGATGATCCTAGACACTGGTAAAGCAGAGGAATTTAATTCATCTACAAAGGACAGTGAATTAAGCTCAGTACAGGTATTAGTGAACGAAATTCCACAAAATTTAAAAGCTTTAGAACAAACACGTGGAATTTCAGAAACTGTAGAAACTTCCGAATCAGTTAAAGCCGACATAGTTGATAAAGAGCGGGTATTACAGAACGAAATTCCACAAAATTTAAAAGTTTTAGATGAAACACATGGACTTTCAAAAAGGGTAGAAATTTCCGAATCAGTTAAAGCTGACATAGTTGATAAAGAGCGGGTATTAGGGAATGAAATTCAACAAAATCTAAAAGCTTTAGATGGAACATCTAAAGCTTTTAAATTTTGTGGAATTTCAGAAGCTGTTGAAACTTCAGAATCAGTTAAAGCTGACATAGTTGTTAAAGATACTGGCATTGCTCAGGATAAAATGAAACAACAACAGGGGAAGGAAACAATTGATCTTTGTGATACTTCATCAAGTGATATTATCGGAGATGAGGCGGTCAAGTTGCAGAAAGACCCTAAAATGCAAAGTCTAGTTTTGTTAGAGTCTCACTATATTAAACTGGGTGAAACTGATTCATACATCTGTGTTTTTGAAAAACAAGACAGGATTTAGTTTTAAAATAAAGATTCAGATAATATTTTCTAAGCTTTTTTATTGTTTAATACTTTATACATATACAGTGCAGTCCCTGCAGTGTTCTGTTTGGGGTCCATAGGAATGGACCATGTTATAAGCGAAGCATGTTGTAAAGGGACAATTTTACAAAGGAATTACATGAAAATGATCATTTTATGGTCATTTTCCTATCATTCCTTTATAAAATAGCATGGGGAAAATTTAAGCGCCTTTACATGACCTTGATATATCCAAATTCATGTTTTAAGGAGGTGTGTGATTAAGGGACCACACTGTATCTATCTGGTAACATGGTGATAAAAAGAAGTGTTTTTCTTTGATCTTAATCTGGTTTACTATAAGTGGGTTAGTTTCCATTTGATCTTTTGTTAAGAAAAGCAATTGGACAAAATAGTCATGGCTAGTCTATATGACAGGTGATTTCACATGTAATTGTTCTAAAATTTTGAACACTTGTTGCCTGCTACAAGGCCTAGACAAATAGAGCAGACCCAGAGCAATCTGATCAGGGTCTTCCCTGTTTGTTATTCTGACAAGCTTTTTGTAAATTCTAGCCCTGATAACCAACATTTATTTGAGAACAGAAAGAGAAAAGCCTTCGAAATCCGAAAGCTGTTTGGAGTCATTGTCAAATGAAGGAAAATCCATGTTCAAATCATGAGATTCACATGCTTTTTGAACATGGGTTTGGATTTGAAAATACTTAAGATGAGCCCTTATTTGTTTATCCAAATAATACATGGAAAAAGGTGCAACCGGGACTGATGATCACGTCGACGTTTTTGTTTGTGAAAACGTTGCATGCGTTATGACGTTATGATTTTTGAAAGTTTAACACTGATGCCATTTTATTTGGAAACCAGTGTAAGAAAACTAGTATTATAAGGTTTTATCGGCTTTTTCAGTGGGCTATTGGTTGGAATCAGGTAAAATATGCAAGAATAAGGATTACACATGTTTGTTTCATTTCATTAACACTTGCCCGGTCAAGTGGAAGCTGTTTGTACACTAACGTCCACGTGTTCAAACAGCTTCCTCGGGACCCGGCAAATGTTAATGCATGAAAAAACATGTGTGATTCCTATAATGCCAGATCAAACTTTGGCATCCTGAGGGTTCGGGTGATGTCCTTTCTAAGGCGGTGGTTCTGTTGTTGTTGGTTTGATTCTTTACATCCAAATTACTAATTTTTCAGTTATGTCGGGGCGGGTCTTCATGGGTTGAACCAGTACTAAGCAAGGATTAATGTGTCATGCTCAAGAACCAAACATAGTGATGCCTGTGAGGTTGTTGTTGATGATTTAATGATTATTGTTGCTCCCATTGTTTGTGGGAGTTCTGTGTTTGGCCCCTGTTTTGTTGTTCAGTACTTTGTGTCTGTCTTAAGTTTTGCAATCATCTTGATGGGGAAGAGAGAGCTGATTGCTTTGCTTTAACTGTCTTCCTGATGTCTTGTGACAGTCAGTGTTCTATGGCTCTTCCTTGTGGTGCCGTGGATTGGTCTGCGGTGTGTGATTGTGGTATTTCCTGATTATAATCACTTGCTTTTTTCTTGCATTGAGGCCCATATTATATAGAGGAACTTTCATGAGTTCTCATGTTTTACTGAATTTATTAAAAGAGTTGGTGAGAAGAGATAAAATGCGAGGCATGCCGAGCATTTTATCTTTTTTTCGCAACGAGTTTAATAAATTATATAATACAAAAGCATAAATGTTAGGCTCTATTTATCATATGACATTAAGACTACTTTGACATCTCATTTCTGCCGTAAAAACGTTATAAGTTTGTCATTATGTCCGCAACCTTATTATAGACATCATAACATTTCTCGAAAATTTGTAAACCACCAGTGGTTTATCGATTTTATTGCATTGCATTATTTCACTCCCAGGCGCGACATCATATGATAAAAGCAAATAAAATGAAGGATTCTATAAAAGTAAAAAAATTATTAATTACTTTAACTGTTTGTATACTAGTGACATCTATAGGCATAGTTTGGCAAACAGTGAAGACCTAAATGAAATACGCATCAAGGTCTACAGTATTTGCCATGACAAAAACAATATTCAGAGAAAGAAATATAATTTTCATTTGGAAATTATAACCTGTGGCTTGATATAATCAATGAATCATCCCAGCAAGTTTATTATATGCGGCATTTATTAGACACCCTCGTCAAGCCAATTGCTTTATACAATTGCGAAATCTGGGGATCAGACAATACTAACCACCTCACCAAGTATGATAGGAATAAGATATATGAAGTCTCTGAAAATTATTTACACGAAAAATTACACAATAAATTCTGCAAAATTAGTCTATGAGTCAAAGGCAACAGTATAAATATCACGTGTAGAGCTGAGCGTGGTCGATTTACATTGAGTTAGAAGTAAATAAACATATCATTAAATATCACTATTAACTTGATAATCTGCCACCAAGTAGACCAATTCTTCAAGATGCTGTAAAATGCAGTAAAAACTTAACCACTTATTCATGGCACAAATATTCAGAAACTCTCATGCAAAAACACACACACACACTATAACTCTTGTAAAATCCCATCAAATAGTAAATAGTGCATAAAATAAAACCAAATCTTTGAAAATTAAAAAAACAACAAGATAACTATTTAGAATTCTACAAAACAAAAGCTCTGAAAGACAAGATAAAAATTATATAACTTACTATAAACGCTTTGATAGAAATTATGACATGGCTGCCTACCTTTCAATTATCAAGAATCATAATTTTAGACCAGCGTTAAAATAAGAATTTCAGCACATATTAGCTAAAAATAGAAAATGGGAGATAAAAAGAGAAGAGAACAAAAAATCTGTTATTAAACTATGCTCCCTCGATGTGGAGGATGAGCTCCATTTTTTAATAGCATGTCAAAAACTAAGTAAGAAACAATGCATTTTTGAACAAAATATCATGCTTTCCATTCTAGAATGAAAAAGCTTAAATAATTTAACAAAACTATATAATTACCAACACTTTGTCTGCTGATAACCATCGCAAACAGATTGGACCCAGATCAGGACCGACATTCTGTCAGCCGACATTCTGTCGGTCCTGATCTGGGTCCAAACTGTTTGACACTCTAATAGTGTTCCTGAAAATATATTTTGAAAAAGTCAATTTTGATAAAAGTCAGCAGACAACAACAAAAGCGTGCAAAATAACATGACAAGAGTTGGCCACCACCAGTGACATTTCCAGCTGCTGAATTTACTGTTGTGAACATGGGTACACAATGTTTTATCAACTTTGCCTTCATCTCAAAATTAAGCATTGTAAAACTATCAGTGCAGTATGCTAAGGCCAGAATTTTGTTATTAGTTGATTTACGGACCTTCCTATTGTAATTTTCCAGAAAGTCAAAAAAAAAAATTAATTTATATTTTTTTTTATTTTATCCGCAGACTCTAAATATTATTGTTTTGTTAAAAAAAATAATATATTTTTTAGGTTCTGTTTGTGTATTAATGAGAGTGACACTGTTAAAAGCGATTGTCCTATGCAGGAAAATTATGAAATATTTAAAGATTTAATACAGCTTGTTGGTTTACTGTTTGTTCTGGAGATATTTAAAAAAAAAAAAAATCTCTGAAAATGAAAAAAAAAAAAATCTCTGAAAATGACCAGTCAACTGGTCATTTTCAGAGCTTTTTTTCATTTTTTTCGTCCCCCTGACCCTAAATCTGAAAAAAAAATTCCCGTAAATCAACTAATAAAAAAATTCTGGCCTGATAATGGGCTTGTAGCAACCCTTTCCTTGGCGAATATTTTTATGAGCTACACTCCTCCCAATTTTTCATCCTGTTAACCTGCAGCATTCCAGTTGAAAGCATGGAACCAGTTGTAAGCATTGTCAATCAGAGTGGTAAACAATGTGGATTCTGATCAGATGGCTTTGTTAGAAGCCATCTGATCTGAATCTACACTGCTTTATAAAGAGGATATACCAAGACAAGGGGTAACAGTGACAAAATCTATTTGTTAATACTAGAAAAGGACCGACGCAAGCACCGATGTGGGAAGTTATTTTTAGCAAATAATAAAGAAAAAATCTGAGGACAGCTCATGTCCTCATAAATATTAAAATGGGAACAATTTTGAAACAGTCTGGATTATTTGTGGATGTACAAATGCACCAAAAGGCACTACAGTAAAACCTGTCTTAAGTGGCCACAAAAAAAGACCAAAAATTGGGTTTCAGACCGATTATTGCTTAATGCAGGTCAAAAGGGGAGCATTCTGCAATACTGTCGACCTTCATTAAGCTACCATTTGTCTTTAAGATCTTTGTTTTGTCTATTTTTGAGTGGCCGCTTAAGACAGGTTTCACTGTATTATATATTTCTAATCCAAGTCATTATACCATGTGACCTGTTGTTGACAAAAATGCCCAATCGCTGCAGCCAAGCAGTGACATATGAGCCATGACATGTGATTTCCAACAATGTGGTATTTTGACAAGTGTAGACTCATACAAGCATTGTGCAGCCTCGGTTTAAGCTTAGGAATTCATAACGATGTTCAGTCAGTAGCTTAACACACATAGAATATTTAAGCGACCAGCAAAGGCTCTGATCAGACTGCGCGTATGCGCAGGCTGGTCTGAGCCTTTGCTGGTCGCACATACCACATTGTTATAAATCTCATGTCGTGGCTCATATATTTAGGTCACTAAACCAAGTTGGGAGAATTTAAAACATAGACAAATATCGGAAATTCCAAAAATCACAAACTGTATGTTAAATTAAAAATTATTCAAATCTTAATCATCAATAACAACAATATTCTAAAAAATTGGTATAAAAAATTTGCAGCAGATGTTTGCCGTTACTCCAGTTAAGCACTGTGGCATGTCTGGCTAATAAGGATATCAAAATTGCGTGATTGTTGGACATTGTTATTGCGTGATTGTTGGACATTGTTATTGCGTGATTGTTGCAATTGGCAAAGGATCTGCCACCAAAGACATGGGGTGACCAGTTTAAGGGTAATGCCATTTAAACGGACAGTTCTTTGAATTTTCTACTAAAATTGCGTGTTTCTCCTACAGTTTATGCAAATATTAATGGACTACCACATCTGAGTTCAATAATCAATCATTTCTGCAAAGTAAAAGTCGTCTGCTTTTCTCGTCTGCTGAAACGTTTAAGAAGCCTCTATGGCAAACACTGTGGACCCAGACTGTTAATACAGACTGTTAAGGGTTAAAGCTGTCTCAACTGTTGATTGAGCTGGTCGTGATTGAGGGTCTGGATGTGGGGTCTGGTATTCACTATTCATTAAAAATTTTAACCCATTATTCATCTCATTAAAATTTTGGGTTATTCATTAAATTAAGACCAATTATTCATAAAAAGTAAGAAAGGTGACAAAGAAATCTGATTATTCACTATTCATAATTTTTTTCTTCAATCATTAAAAAATAGGATTATTCATTAATTTTTAGGCCCTCATTATTCACTATTCATTATTTTTTTGCTCATTATTCACTATTCATTATAAAAAAGGGCCACTATTCACTAATCATTATACCCCATCCAGACCCTCATGATTGTTGAAGGATGCAGTCACAGCTGTTGAAGGAATTCAAAACTAGTTGACACAACTTTTAATTGATCCATCAATAGATAGTATAGCTGTTTCCATTAACTGTGGCTTTACACTAACTAGCATACATGCATAAGTTTGCATATAATTCTAACAATACTTCTTGAACTTCCAAGAAGACGTTTGTATTTTTAACATACACTATGGCATTTATTTCTTCTATTCAAATGATATACATGTATGAGCCGTGACATGTGATTCCAAACAATATGGCATACTCAGGTGAGCCTGTGAAGCCCCCTGTTAAGCTTAGAAACTCCAAATGGTGTTCCGTCGGTAGCTTAATAACAGTCATAGAATATTCAAGCGGCTAGCAATGGCTCTGATCAGACTACGTGTATGGGCAGATTGGTTTGAGCCTTTGCAAGTCGCACATACCACATTGTTGGAAATCCCATGTCACAACTCAATTATTATGAAGAATGAAATATACTGAGCGCATTGTTGTGTTTTCTTTTTTTATGTTTGAGGGTCCATAGGTATCCGTGTTTGTAGGTACAGTCAAAACTCTTTATAACATCACTCGTTATAACAAAATATTCAATATTCAACATAAAATTGCTGGGAACGGATCTGTTTCCATTAAAATTCCCTCTTTATAACAGAATATTCACTTAACGACACTGACAGTAACTTCTGGGAACAGATATACAATTTCTTTTGAAAATAAATTCATTATAACAGAATTGTTACCATGTGTCAGACAATTTTGTGATCAGAACAAGGTCTTTTTGCATGAACAGGTTTCTTTCTCACTTGATAAGTGGGAAGTTTTGTGCATTTTGATGCAATATGAAATTGAACTGATGTATACATTTGGAATAATAGCATTTTAATTCATTTGTAAAATATTTTCTTTTACCAAATGAATATTATGTTGAAATCTGGTAATGGTAAGAATTTCTTTATAACAGCAAATTCACTTTAACGTCAAAGATAACTTGGAACAAACAGTGTCGTTATAAAGAGGTTTGACTGTACAACACATTCGCCTCATAAGAAATTTTCTTAGGGATTGCCAAACGACTGGTAAAATAGGTGCTTTCTTTATTCACAGCAGCAAATTGAACTTGGGGGAGATGTTTTCATTATTGTCAGCTCCCCCCCCCCCCCCCCCACACACACACACACATACAAATGTGGAAACTTTCACAAATGGTATCGGACTTATCAAAAATAGTATGTGAGTATGATCAGGAAATACCACAATCACAAACCGCAGACAACCCTATGGCACCGCGAGGAAGAGCCGCTTAACCATCACGAGACACCAGGAAGACATATTAAGCAAAGCAACCAGCTCTCTCTTCCCCATCAAGATGATTGCAATACTTGAATGGACATAAAGTAACGTACAACAAAACATAGAACAATCACAGACTCACACAATGGGAGTTACAATAAACAAAAAGTCAACAACAACCTTACAACCTTTTACAACCAATGAGCCATGAAGCAGAAAAGGGTCGTGTGTGCTTCTCTTTTTTCACCCTTTCCAAATGCACTCCCAGCACCTAAGTAAACAATATTTTTTCGTTCCTTAATTGGCTTAATGTTTTTTCTAGACTCACTGCACAACAAGGATGTGCAGTCTCACCGAAATATGCGGCTCATACTATGTAACAAGGGCTCTTAGATGTGACAGTTAAACAAAGATAACTACTGTAAATTCGCAAATTTTCGCGAGGACTTTATTTTTCGCGAAATTTCGCATATGCGAAGTTTCGTGAAAATAAAACACTCACGAAAATGCAAAATCACTCTGTCATTTATTGATATAGGCAAACCTTGCCATAGTCGCGATTTTTTCACATCACTTATATGTCTTTTTATGCTAGTTACGAAAATAAAATTCTCGCAAACATTTCCGAATCTACAGTATTTGCGATGCTATAGGTGGAAATCTTTTCTGATTCATTTTGGTTGGTTTTATTTGCTGTAGCAACTACCTGTAGTCGTTTTCCCATTTGAACATCATCATGATAAAACCAGTTTTTGGGGTCTGATCAGGTTTGCTATGTCTCAAGAGTGATTCTGTAGATACATGAATTTTAGCATACGCAATAGCCTTAGTATTCAAAATGTCAAAATGGCGAACGACAAAGGAGCTGGTCAGACTGCAGAGTTTGGCAGACTGATCTGTGCCTTTATTGATATGACATTGTATTGATTATTCATGACCCAGTTAATTATTTTTCAGTCATGTCAAGGAGCGTGGTGGCTCAGTGGTAGAGTATTAGACTTATGGTCTAAGGGTGGCAAGCTCGAAACTCACTGGAGACACTGCGTTGTGTCCTTGAGCAAGACACTTTATCCTCAGCTTAGTACTGGTTAAAGCCAGGAAGACAGAAAATCGTCCCAACATGACTGAAAAATTATTTACTGAGACTTTAAGCAACAATACAAATTTACAAACAATTTTCCAGTCATGTTGAGACAGGTCTGTCTGGGTTGAACCAGTCCAAGTAGGAACATGAGGCTGAAAATATATTGTTGACTTGAAGCTTCTGTGAGTAGGGTACAAAGCTGAAACGCATTCTGTCCCCTTATCTAGCTCTATCAAGGTATGGCATTTTATACCATGAATTGAATACAAATATTAATAGACTTTTCGCTTACTGTAAAGGCGGCAGCTTATATATTCATATCTGGGCATGGTTCGGCTATTTCATCTGCTAAGGAAGGGAAATCAGGGTTTATCTATAATTTGGTAAAGAGTTAATAAGTTTTTTTTGGCCACGCAAATGTGCGTGCATTTCATGAAAGTCCTGACTGTACACATACTGAGCTCACATTTATTAACCCTTAAAGCGCATAATCACAAAATGTATATTTTTTGTCGTCCACTAAAATATTTGAAGCCTCATAGACAAACAGTGTGGACCCAGATCAGACTGCTCCCATTTTGAAAACCGGCTGTGGATCGCGGCCTACCCAGTGTGTATCAATAATAAAGCCATGTATTTGTGATCTGTAAATCAGTTGTGACTGAATCAACCAACATTTGTAACAGTATCACTCAAAAGTTGTGACCTACTGTCCTGCCAGCCAAGAGTTACAGTGATGTCATGCTTTGTTTACAAAGCTATCAGGGATTTACGATCGATAGATCACTTGTGTATTAATCCTATCCACAGGATAGAATTAATACACAAGTGATCTATCGATTTGTGTTAGCGCAAGGGGGTGTACAAGTTAATATTTGACTTAACAATTGTAAACAAATGAGTATTTCACTGTCACTCTTGGCTGGCACGACAGTAGGTATATTTGGATCGAATTACGGACAACTCGGCCCAAAATCAACTCGGCCCATGCCAACTCGGCCCACATAAAACTCGGCCCATGCCAACTCGGCCCGAGTCTATAAGACAACTCGGCCCAAATTCATAAGACAACTCGGCCCATATATTTTTTGAAGTACATATGAGTTGCATGTTCATGTAGGATGCAGCCAGATATGTCTGTGCATTAGCGTACGTGTACATGGATGTCTCTATAAGCAGTGGCGGATCCAGTTTGGATTCAGGGGGTTCGCTCGAGCCCCCTCCAGCCCCCCCCCCCCTCTCGATGGGACTAAAGTATTTCATTTGCATGGGAAATTTAAAGATAATGACCAGCGCATATTGTATGCCTTGACATGCACGCGCAGGTATGCTTCTGACATGATCTCTGTACACAATTAGGCCTATGCATGTTTCTATTAATCAGTATATCTTTTAGTTTGCCGGCTATACATGTACATGTATGTCTGTCCGTCTGCCTATGCATAAACATTCATGTGCTGTCTGTACATGAGTATGTATGAGTGTGTATGCGCGTGCATGCGTGCCTGCGTGCGTCCCATATGCGGATCATGTATTCTGGATCCACGCATGGGTCCGCCCGGCTGTCCATCCATCCATTGAAAATTGTCCACTGATTAATTAAGGAGATTGGCCTGTTTGGACGAAGTGTCAATTGATTCACACCTTTAATCATCTTAAATTTAATGGCGTAATTATGTTGATCACTGGGAACAGCCTTAATGAATCGCAAAGGTGTGAAAATCAGTGTAACCAGTGCATTTTATCATGTGGCATAACTTCGTCGGATGACGGCAGAGACATGCAAAATTAAATTAAATTCTTCCTTTTTTCTTAGCAAGCTCTTTTACGCTACCATTCTTTGAAATTCGTTTACGAATGTCAAGGTGTTCATTATCAATGTCCGATTTGTGCATTTCATGTGATACTGTGGTTAATTGACGTCGCCATGCTGTATCGTTTGACGTTTGCGAACGTTGGCAGCATCGTCTGAGTGGTACAGAATAAGCAATATTTTTTTCTCCAATGGTTAAGCTATTTCAACAAATGAAACATTTTCTGGGCAATATAAACATATCAAAATGGATAACACAACTGTGGCAACATTTTTCGTGGCAATAACGTTGAATGGGTACATAGGCCCTTAGCAAGTATGCTATATCTCAGTTATTTGATAAAGACTATAAAACTTTGGAAGCATTACGAATGCTCAGACGCCGCCTACGCACAGTCTCGTCAGAGCCTTCGCTGCTATCAAACATAGATTACGGAACTAGATGAATGCTCAGATAAAGGTTTATGCTGAGCCACATGATTCATTATGCGATTTGTCGCTGGTTGCTACGTAGATTATGAGGTCATGCGAAATGTGGCTACTGATCGAATCGGCGAGCAGCGAATGATCAGACGAGCCTGCGCATACGCGCAATCTCGTCAGAGCCGTCGATGATATCAAACATAGAGTATGGAAGTATGGATTTATGCTTCTAGCCTCACCTTTCTTCACATTTAAATATGTACTTTGGCAAACAGTGAAAACCCAGAAGAAGTGACGCATGGTGCGTCATTTCATGAGGGTCCGCACTGCTTGCTAGTACAAAGACGGTCTTCTGAGTTAGAAAAATGAATCAGTATGCTCAGACGGGTTAGGTTGCGAATTTACGTGTATGCTCATTTGAACGTGCGGTACATTGGCTATACCAGCGTGGCCTCTTACGAGATTTGGCAATTTGCGACGTGTCGTTTGTGTCTGCGCTGTCAATCGTGTTCAGTATGCACAAACGGTAAAGGGTAACATTTAACACCTCCACGAGACACAACAGAAGCTCTACGGTACCAGCTAGAAACTCTCAGACAAACGTGAAGGGGCGAGTCTTCCAGGTAATGATAAAACACTCATAGGCCTACTTTAATCCCTCTAAAACGTGGGACGAGTTCTCTAATTATAAACTAAAAATTGGGCCGAGTTGTCTTGGGCCGATTTTTGAATCTTGGGCCGAGTTGGCATGGGCCGATTTTTATGTGGGCCGAGTTGGTTTTGGGCCGAGTTGTCCTGCACCCATTTGGATCATGCATCCATTGTGACCATCATCCTATATAGTAGGCATGTTCAGAGGCGGATAGAAGTCTTTTTAAAGGTCTTGTGAATCTTCATAAACATTTAAGAAACTCTTCATGATTTAAATGACAGTGATGAGAAAACCAAAATGCTGAAAAGCCAGTCATAAAATTCCAACTGTGTCAAAAGTTATGCAAGTTTTAAAATTATGCAAATTAGCATATAACCCATATAGCCCACATTTTTATTTCGAGACGATTTTTTCAAAATGTCATATTTTATGTAGTCCGACTTCTAAGCAAGACGACTTCAGCAGACGATATTTTCAGATGCACTTTTTCTTGGCACTTTAAGGGTTAATAACTTTCTTTTGCATCATCCGCCTTGAGATACATTTACAAATGCTATAGCAAGACCATTGAATTAGATTTAAGCTGGATTTCCGCATGACTAGAGCACAGTGTAGCATTGAATCAGACTGGCATGTCTTGATCCAGGTAAATCCTTCACTTCTTCCTTCATACTTCTTCTATTTAAAAGTTATTTGTACCTCGAAGCAATATGTATATTGCTTCGAGTTTGTACATACACCTCCATCTTTTGATAAGCAAAACGAAGGAGAGGTCGCTGTGTCGTAGGACTGAAAACTAAAACTAGGCCTTCCAAATGCTTCGCGTATCATGAGTTGTTTTAGTGGTCAAAAGAAACGTCTCTTTGAGACGGGACTGTTTGAGCACCCACAACATGTCTTCTGTGAAGAATAAAAAAAAAAAATTTAACCTTCTCCACCACTGAAACAAAATATTTGTGTTTATTGCATATTCTACTACATTTATTCACCACACCATCTACTGCCATGTTTGTACGTTTTGTTATATTATGTTTGTATATCCTCGTGGCATTAATGCCTTTTGGAATTTTCAAATAAACTTCTGTTCACCAATTGCAACAATCACGCAATTACAATGTCTAAAAATCACGCCATTTTGAAATCCTTATAAGCGTGCTAAGGGGACAATCAATTTAGTAGTATAGATGGCAATTCACGACTTTAAAAAAAATGGTGTTACCTATGACGGTACTACTGTGCTTCCAGGTTTCAAGTGAACGCCGTTTTTTGCTATTTTTTCTTTAATGATTTAATTGAAAAAGAAATTACAGATATTAATTTAGATATAAACCACGTAATTGAATTTATTTTTTTTCACTTAAATATGATTTTTCATGTAGGCTGGGATTCGATGGAATTTTGGCGTGTTTTGCTGCTCCTCTATGAATTTGTCCCCAAGTGAATCTAACGAAATAAATAAACTATGACATATACAGGTCAGTGGTGGTAATTCATGCGTTAAGCTATGATTCACCGCTTATACTAGCTTATGATATTCACTATACATCTAAAACTGGTGCATTGAAATGACCTGCGTTCTAAAGCAATTCAAGTTAGTTATAATGGTTGGTAATTTTATGTGTTGTTGTCCTCTGCTGATTTTTCTTTCAAGATAATTGTTTTAAAAAATATCTTTCAGGAATATGAGTGGAGTGTCAAACAGTATGGTTCCTGATAATGCCCAACATTTTAAGCCTGGTCCCAGTTCAGGCTTGCATTCAAGAAGAGTAAGCCAACACTCAACTTAAAAATGTAATCTCATCCACTCCCAAATTTACTTGAATTGTCCTCATTAACTACTAGTGTCATTTGCTGATAACCTTTGCAAACAGTTTGGACCCAGATTAGGCCCAACAAAATGTCGGGCTTGACCTGGATCCAAACTGTTTGACACTCTGATGATATTCCTGAAAGAATTTTTCTGAAAAAATGATTTTGGAAAAAATCAGCAGACGACAAAAACATGATAAATAATCCAGCAAATAGTTAATGAATTAATGGAAGAAACAACAATATAGAAGTACGATGATATTTTTCATACAAAACGCCTTTTATTTGCCTGCTCCACATTTGGTCTGGTAAGACTCCCCTTTATAAACATTTTACAAGTATGCGTGCGCGTGTGTGTGTGTCAAAATGATGGTGAGTGAATGAGAGAGAGGGGGGGGTGGGGTTGCGGTTTTGACTTTCGCTGAATCAGTGGATATAGATGTTTCTATAGGCTAGTTAATATGGTCAATATACCGCATGTGAACGGGTATATTCCAAGGGAAAAACAACAAAGTTATTTTTTTATGGGATTTAGGCTTCAGTTAAAAAATAAGGGCTTCCCCAAAAAATAAGTTTTAGTTACATGGTGTGCATTTGCATCCACATGCTAAGTGTCGTTCGTCTTAATAAAGTTTAACCCTTGATTCGCCAATCGCAACAAAAGTCGTCTGCTTTTCTCGTCTGCTGAAATGCCGGTTTAAGAAGCCTTTATGGCAAACAGTGTGGACCCAGATCAGACTGCTCCTATTGGAGCAGTCTGTTCTGGGTCCACGCTGTTTGCTTCTATACTTAATTCGTCAGTAATGCTAGGCCATTATTTGCAGCAGATGACTTCAGCAGACGACATTATCTTGCCATTATAGGTCCTGCAGATAACACATAGAAGAACCATGTTCCCAGCCATTATACAATGTCTACAGCCCACCAGCGAAACGCCATTTTGTATGTCTACATGGATGAAATTGTGCCAGGATTCATATTCTTTCATAACCGAAAACTTCTGACCTATAATAATAAATTATTCATTTTGACAATATTCTGTGAAAATACGTTCAAGTTCCTGCATATGTTTATCCATAAACTGTTTGCTCGTGTGGCGAGAACGAACGCACGAGAACATGAACCGGCCTTCATAAGTGCCTACAAACAATGCCAATGGGAGATCGCCCGAGGTATTGATGCCACCAAAAGCTTCAGTGACCCGTAGAAGACCTTCACTATACACAGAAGGAAACCGTTTCCCAAGATTGCTAAAACCAAGTAAGGGTCGTCCTAATTCTTTCCGAACTGTTTCAAGATCACTCGTCTTTGCTGCATATAGTTGATATTTCTGCATTGATAGATACTTCATGATGCTTCCGTTTCGCGTTTCAAAATAGAGTGAACGGTTTAATTGTGTGCAGTTATCCCAAAACTCCTTCATTTTACAGTCTACAATCATCTTGTGTTCAGAGACACCAAGGCTGGCCATAAACGCTAATGGTTGGAGTTCTTGGAAATCGGCAAACCTTCTCAAGTCCATGGGCCAAAACGTTTTAAATGATTTTGGTAAAGACACACCGGCTGCCTTAGCTGTTCTACACATAGCTAGACTGTTTGCAAACAAGAAAACAGCATGGACTGAAAGACGATGTCTTTTGGCTGAGAGAATGACGGCTGCTGTGAGTTCTCTACTGAATGCCTTTCCCATATAAAGTGGTTCATTGTCAGGCTCGGCAATGGAGGGAAGAATGTCGTTTTCAAATTTGTATAGAGTCGTAACTGGTTTCTCCTTGCATGTGCGATTTTTCATTCGTAATGCATCAAAATATAGCTTTCTGTACCAGGGTACAGGGTTTTTCAATTGGCTTGGTTCAAATACATATTCCTCCACAGGTTTTGTAAGCGGAATATAAGGGATGACATTTTCAGCATCTTCACCTTTCATTACGGCAGACAATATAGGCAAGTATTTGTAAAGGAAGCAGTTAGTTAAACTCAAACCATCAGCTATAGTATGTTGTATGCTAATATAAAATACGTGTTTAAATGGAAACATGTCAGTATAATTCAACTCTGCAGACTCTCTATCAGATTCCGTTGCCTTGTTAGTACCCTCGATACGCCCAAGAACTAGTCGCCACAGCGGGCCATTAGCCAAGTCCCAATCCATGTCCTTATATTTCATTAATACATCTTCCCATTTGTCTTGATGGCATAATTTAACTGCTTCATAGTTTATTTTATCCAGGGATTTCATCGGTTGAAACCGTGTATCAGTTTCATTTTCTATGATACACATTTGTAGAGCTTCCTGTCTCTTAACAAGTATTCTACAAGCTGCTATAATACTTTCATCATCTAACAATCTTGCTGACTCGACGAAAATCGCCACCCACATTGTGGCAGCGGTCGATGTCTTGAAAATCCTTTCCTCGCTATAGCCTAAATATCGACCTCTCTTCCTTCCCAAAATATCCGATTCACATCCTTCTGCCATTTTCTTACTATGATGGTCGCTGAAAATGTATAGAAAAAAGATAATATACAAATATTTAACAAACGCATGATCAATGGACCAGAATCTGACAGTAAGCTAAAAGCCCCATTAAACTCATCTGCCATTTACATCTTGATTTATATACAGTTTATGATCTGCTTGCATTTTTTAAATATGCATATAATGTATATTTTGAGGCGTCTCATGGAAGATTAGTCATTATATTTACACTAAATGTAGTCACCCTCGTTAAACAAAGCCTTTACTTACTTGCTTACTTACTTACTTACTTACTTACTTAATTAATTAATTAATTAATTAATTAATTAATTAATTACGAGTCATTTCCTGGAATCCGAGGTTTACCTTACAGTTAGTGGAATTAACTCTTTGGGTGCTGGGTAATTTTGCATGCGTTTTGTCGTCTGCTGATTTTTTTTTCTTCAAAATAATATTTTTCAAAAAGTTCTTTCATTCTATCAGGAATGCCATCAGAATGTCAAACAGTTTGGATACCCTTTATCATTAGGTGTTAAATAGAGAATACTAGGTGAGTGTCTTTACCAGGCAAGGCTTGGATAACGCTTGTTGACATCGCGAGGCTTGCCGAGATAAAGAGAATACTAGGTGAGTGTCTTTTGATATCAAATTTACCATGCAAGGCTTTGAGAAGGCTTGTTGACATCGCGAGGCTTGCCGAGCGATTCAACATGCGTTCTCAAAGTCGAGCCTGGTAAACTTGATATCAAAAGATGCGTATCAGTTTACCCATTGTTTCACTCTTCAAACTAGCGATTATGACGCAATTTTTCGATTTTTGTATTGATTCAGCGTCATTAGCGACTTCATTAAAAAAAAAGGGCAACGTCTTATGACCGGATAAAGGCACATGCCGTTAGATAGACAACGTTTATCAGGCAACGTGCAACAATGCAGTTGATATGAGAGGTAACTGATAAACGTTATCCTCGGCCAACTCCAAGGAAACTGATATATAATATAGAAATCCAACGTCCTTTTCATCGACATCAAAGGAGACAATACCTTCACGATTTTAACAAAGACTGAAATAAGTATATGTCAGGAAACGATCTGAAATTTAGCCCAACTCCAATAATTGTAATATAGATTTTTCAGAATTCTCAAGACGATTACTAGAAGAATTAAATTTTAAAAAAAAATCGCACGCAAGGCTGCGTGATCACCTATAAACTCTGATATTTTTTTAAGGAAAGAGAACAGTGTTTACACTGTAAAAAATAATGTAACTCAACACCAAATTCGATAGCAGCTGAACTTTCATTGATTTTGGTGTAACCTTCCAAGTGCTTAAAAAGATTTATGATCTGTTCGATATTCATTTGTAGAATTACTACAGCAATGACAGGTAGAAATGTTTTAACATTTATCGCTGGAGAAATGTTGACCTAGAGTTGTATAAGTAGAGCATTAAGTGCAAGTCAACACTAAAAGGGCTTGCAGCTCAGCTGTCGTCTCTTTTAGTGTTGAAGAGGCTAAGTCTGCAACTATGAACATTTTTCGGAAAAAAAAAAATTCTTTTCAAATCATTTGTAAAAGTAGAATAAAGTGATGTTTTCACAATAAATCTGTTCACTATAGCTGAAACTGCACGGAAAAGTAAATTATCATATAAAATAGGTGTGTGTTTTCTATTGTTGGTAATTATTTGCGTCCCTCCAATAATTATAGACAGTTAATTTTTAACATGAATGCTGTTGTTTTGATACTGATAATTTGTTAAGATTGATGAAATTGGTTAAATGTATACCGGAATTTTAGTTTTTTTGCTGTTTTCTTGAAAACAAGAAACATTATTTCTAAAATTAAAAGATCAAAAGTTACAGACTATGCAGCTTTAACTTACACATAAATTAAATTTGAGCCATGACATGAGATTTCCAACAATTTTGTATGTGCGGCCAGCAAAGGCTCAGACCAGCCGGCACATACGCGCAGTCTGATCAGAGCCTTTGCTGGTCACTTGAGTATTGTATGACTGTTAAGCTACTAACCGAACATAATTTAGAGTTTCTAAGCTGAAAAGGAGGCTGCAAAGGCTCGTGTCAAAATACCACATTAATGGAAATCACATATCGCGGCTCATATTTTTTTTACAGTGTACGTTCACAATTTGATAAAAGTTTGCCGGGTCCGAGATAAAAGTGACAAAAATCAAACCCAGAGCTATATCAAATCAAATGCAAGTGTCAGACCAAGAAAAAAACACATGCAAAGTTCAACAAACATCAGCATAAAATTGCAAGAGGAGTCCCGCAAACGACATACCTTTGATAGTATTGAGTTTAAAACGCCCATCACGACAGATTTTGCGAAGTGATATGATTTATCAGACTTATTCGTTATTTTTGAAAAAGCAACAAAATTTGAAATTGTCGTCTGCTGCAAATTATAGGTGGCGTGTTATGGGTAAAGTTCTCAACCTAGAAAACTTAAGTGCAAAATATCCGAAAATCATAAAAAAAACAATAAAATAAAAAAACACACGAAAACATGACAACAATCTCTTGCGAAGTTTAAAGGCAATCGATATAAAACTGTAGGCGAGGTACCCCTATCTGTATACGTAACGGTTGATAGAACCCAAGCCCGAAAATGATCTAAAGTCGTAAACTGGCGAACAAAAAAGACAAATTATTTCTGAGGATTATACGATAAAATACATGATACGCACACCTTTAGCGATGAATAAAACACTTGCAGTTTCCAAAAGATATGTCGGGCCTGCTATGGATCCACTAATAGTGTTCCTTAAAGATTTTTTTTTTTTTTTTGAAAAAAGTTATTTTGAAAAAAAGTCAGCAGACGAGGAAAAATCATGAAAAATTACTCAACCTGCAAATAAATAAAATTAAATTCATTTTCACCTTACCTTTAATTAGAACATTAAAAAGAGGCGGTGCCTGTAGAATTCAATCCCATGTCTAGTGGAGTCTGTGAACGTAAACTGAATGGCAGATGACCACGTCGAACAACACCCTACCTACAGTGATGCGCCAAAACTATTCTAACCCTTATCATGCTGAATATTTTATGTACTACACTCTTCCAAAAAATGTATACGTGCATAACGACGTGACTGAAAAATTGTTGACTGGGGCGCAAAGCAACAACACAAAGCAAAAGAAAAAAATGTAAGGGTCCCGACAGGACCGAAAAAACAATGACTGGGACGTAATGCACGTCGGATTCAAACAAACAAAACAACTGGAAAAAAACAAACACAAACACACTTTTGGGGTGAAATTTGGGCGCCGTCACGAAAAAAACATTCTGTGACATGCGAATTTTTGTTACAGAATCTGATCAGCTCCTTTGTTTTTCGCTTCACGGAATGCATGACCGTGCGAACAGTTTTACAGAATTTGACCAGCGCCTTTGTTATGCATAACCGTTAAAATTCCAATATTCTAGCAAGTCTATGTAGCTGAGCAGGTAGAATTGAAACTTACCTGGCCGCACACCGCAAAGACAGGTTTTCTCGTGTCGGGGCCCCTAAAATAAAAACATAAGATGACAGGTCATGGTTGTCATGGCTAATCGAGGGTAAACTGTGCTGACCAATGGCATTGTACTTCGTGCCATCCTACCATAAAGAAAACAAAAACAATATAAAAAGTAAATAGACATATTAAACTTTACTTGGTCCCTTAAGCTAGTAGGTGTGACGTGTGTAGTTACGGATTTGTTTTTTCAGTCTTACATTTTCTAAAGTTTTGATATAATAATTTCTGCTATTGCAGTGGCGGATCCAGAGGGGGTTCAGGGGGTTTGCTTGACCCCCTTCCCGCCCCTCCCCCGTTTTTAGATATCCTATGAAACATGAAATTATTTGGTCTCAGTGAGACCAAATTATTTCATGTCCATGGGATATTTAAGAAAAATGAGGTCAAATCAGCAAAGCGAAACCCCTCCCACTTATACATATGAACCCCTTTCCAGAAATCCTCGATCCGACGCTGAAAAGCTGGACTTAACACTTTGTAGACCAATGTTCCATAGAATGTTCCATAAAGTTTGATACAGTTATGTCAGGGCCATTGTATATAACGATGGGTCACAAGTTATAATTTCCAAATATAATTGTTGTTTTTTTTTACGATTATTTTTTTTTGTCTTAGCAAATAGCGCAGATCAATTCTGCGGGATTTCATCTGGGTCTTCACTGTTTGCACATGTACACGTTTAGGGACTTCGGTTCAGTGTCGTCTGCTGATAACCTTTGTAAACAGTTTAGACCCAGATCCGACCCGACATAACGTCGGGCCTGATCTTGATCCAAACTGCTTGACACTCTTGTGGTATTCCTGAAAGAAATTTTCACAAAAGCTGATTTTGAAAAAAAAACACGAAAAAAGCATGTATAATTACCCAGTAGGTAAATAGTTAAGTATAATAAACCACTATACATGCAGCTCCTCGTTTGCAGAATTACTTTACATGCAAAAATAAAGAAGTGTGGATCCTGATTAGCTGGCTTCTCCAGAAGGACATACACATGCTTTTGACATTTCTAAAAGCTTTATCTCTAATGACATTTATAAAAAATATCAGTGATTCGTTTGAACCTCTGCCGAGAGTATGTCATAAGATCAGCTAATAAAGATCCCATCGGTTTAAAAGAAAAATTGCAAACAGTTCCATTGAAAGCACTGTACAGTTCGCAAAAAGGTCATGGACGTAAAATACCACTCTAATTTGTATAACTCGTAGGATGATCCGGGCTGATTTGAACTTTGAACAACAATTCGATAGCATGTCTTTCAGACTGGATCTTTAACATTTAAAATTGTCCAATCTCAAAGCTACAGTAACATATCACAAGTGATGCTTTTTGGAGAAAAAGAAACAATTTATTTTGCTCCCTTGCGTGTTTCATTTGGGATTATGGTTGCATTAATGACAACAAAACCATAAAATTCAACTGTCTTATGAATAAATGATCGGACTTTAATATGAATTAAACACATTTAATATATCACTCACCAATACCCGGAAAGGTATAATATATTAACAGTTTAAAGTTACTTTTGGTTTTAAGTATATAGCAGAGCTTCTTTGTGAATCCAGTCAGCAAGCACAAACAAGGTCTAGACAATGACCGAGCTAAACAAATATTCCACTTGGTCATATGTGAGAATAGAATATCATGGGCGGATCCAGAGGGGAGACAGGGCGTCCGCCCCTACACCCTTGGATAATCACAAGTGACTATACAGTCAATGGCCATATATACTAGTCAAGAGTTCTAATCGGCCACTTGTGTTTTACCGATTTTCTACAAAGTTGTATGCACTATATCAATTTCATTTGCATTACCGAATAGGTCAGCCTATCAGTAAATGATACCAGAAAAGGGCTAAGCAAAATTCATTAAATTGTATCCGGGAGGCTTTGCCGAATACGTGTACCCCCAATTTCAAAATTCACAAGAATTTGCATTAGATGGTGGGGTAATTTTTGACATATTGGCGACTAGCAACGAGTCTAGTGCAGATGGAGTGTTCATTTTAACATTTTAGTGTTCAATATGTGTTTGGCTTTTGAAATGAAAACGTTTTGCGTGTGAAAGGGGGTTATTTCGAAAAGCCACGACTCGCAAATTGTGCCAAAATGCGAATTTTGAAAATGGGGGTACCACTATTCAAATTAGCATCCTGCATGTACTGTTAAACATTTTGTCAATATCTTTACTGTCTAGGGTACATGGCACGTCTTGCTATTTCGAGATGCAAAGAGATTAGTAACAGCATTTCACGTTTTAAAGAAAATTGATAAAATGCAGGTGGCCGGTTAGAACTTTTGGCTAGTAGATATAATTCATCAAAATGAAAATCGGACAAAAGATTTGCAAACTGTTCAATACCAACGAGTCTTGTAACATTAACCCTTTACCTCATAGAAAAAAGTAAGTAAGGGTGCAAAGATCAGAAATCGATACAATCAAGTACCACACCTGACCCAGGATACCAATGGGAAAGTGACAAACTCACAATTAGACACCACAAACGAGAACCATGAGGTCTGCCCTTTCCCAGCAGGTGATCATAAGGCACAAGTAAACAGACGCGCACAGTCATAACAGACACAAGACAGAAAAAAAAAACAAAATGATCCACAAAAGAAGAACCGCCTTGGAACGGTCAGTATAGATATTTTACTGGAGGGCTGAAACCGGTTTCACGGCGCCAACCTCACCCTTAATTCAGATGAGGATTAAACGGTTAAAACCAGTATTGACTGGTATTAAGCCTGAAGTGGTGTCCACTATCAAACTCCCACCTCATGTCTGCCAATGCGCAGGCTAGTCTGAGCCTGCACTGGAAACCACTTCAAGACATTCCAAGATAGAGTTGTCTGGATGTCAACACCCTGGTACTTAGCTGTATCTTCAGCAATCAGGATGTGTCCTTTCAGCTTGTAGGGGTGGCTGATTGGGGATCTAGATCTTGATGCTCTCAGTACACTACATTTCTGAGGGTGAAATTCCATGCCCCACTTGTATTTCCACTCTGCCATAGCATCTAGGTCTTGCTGTAGGACGGCACAGTCACTAAGGTCATGTATTGGTCTGTATACTATGCAGGCATCTGCAAACAAACGCATCTTGGAGATGATCTTGTCTGGTAGGTCGTTTATGAATAGTAGGAATAGCAAGGGCCCCAGTACTGAGCCTTGTGGGACCCCGCTAACTACAAGCACACTATCTGAAAAACATACCTCAACAGTCACTCTTTTGGGTTCTGTCAAGAAGGAACGAAGTGATCCACTGGTTGATGTTCCCTCTGATGCCATAGTGGTGTAGCTTCCTCAGTAGACGGCGATGCGGGACTATGTCGAAAGCCTTAAAAAAGTCTAAGACGACCATGTCTGTCTGAACGCCCTTGTTTAATGTGGAGGCAAAGTCATGCAGAAGAGTAACAAGTTGGGTTTCGCAACTTCTTCTGGCACGGAAACCATGCTTGCAGTCGGAGAGAATGCTGTACTTGTCCACATGCTTCATGACATTGCTAACTATAATGTGTTCCAGCATCTTACAGCAAAGGCAGGTCAAAGAAACAGGGCAATAGTTGGCTAGGTCGTATCGCTGGCCTTTCTTGAACACTGCAGAATCGTTGGCTGTTTTCCAGTCTTCTGGGACGGTTCCTGTCTGAAGGGACTTGTTGAAAATAATAGCCAAGATCGGGGCAAGGTCTTCTGCGCATTCTTTCGATAACCGTGCTGGAATCATGTCCGGGCCTGAAGCTTTCCGTGAGTTGCTTTTCTGTAACAGCTTCCCCAGGCCTTCCTCGCTGACAGTAAATTGGTGCAAAGTCCGAAATGGGTCATCATCTGGGTCTGAAATGGTACCGGCTGAATCCTCATGTGTGAATACTGACTGGTATTTTCTGTTCAAGATGTTCGCTTTATCTTTTGAACAATTGAACAAGCGCCCGTTATCTTTCAAAGGTGTGATACCTGTGGAATCTTTACGCAATGATTTTATGTAATTCCAGAACCTCTTCTGTTTAGGTGGGTGATCCTTTTCAGCGTCGTCTGTCTCAATGATAGTTTATGTATGACCAGCCTTCTGTACAGCACTCTTGCTATCTTTGTAATTCTGTATGTCACTCACTTTCTTGTTGTTTTTTTTTCATTTTCCTGAATAATTTGTTGCGTCGACGAATAAGTGATCCGACTGTCCTGTTGATCCATGACTTTTTAACTTTGTTTCCTTTGAGAATCTTAGATGGAATACACTTATTAATTAGGTCAGACACAGTAGAGCAAACTTTACCCACAAGTCTTGGGAGGTGGAAGTGGGCTCCATGGAGATAAATTCTTCCTTGATGCGTCTGAGCTCTCCCCTTAACGACTCAAATCAGCCTTATGATAAAGATGGACCTTCCTTTGTGGTGTCACTGTTTTTGATGGACGTAAACTGGACTCAACGTAGACACACTCGTGATCAGATATGCTAGGGATAATTTCTACACGGTTGACTAGGGTCGAGTTGTTACAGAAGAAGAGCTCAAGGATGTTTTCTGTATCTTCTGTGACTCTTGTAGGTTCTGTCACCAATTGATCTAGAAAATGATCTTTCGTGATTGTCAGAAGCTGTTGACAAAGTCGTGAATTGTTGGCTTATGGCTTGACGGTGTCCGCTTCCCAGTCTATGTCGCTGAGATTGAAGTCACACCCAATCCAGGTGTGAGCACCGACTGGAATCCTGGACAGGGAGGTATTTATCTGGTTGATGTACTCTGGATCATTTATGTCCGGTGGTCGGTAAAAGGATCACACGAAGAGCTGGCTAGTCCAAGGAATTTGGATCTGTGCCAAAACAAGTTCACATTGACCGTCAACTTTCAGTTCCTCTGGCTCGGAGCTAATCAGTTTGTCAGACACCAAAATAAACACACCACCAACGTAGGAATGCATAGACTGTTGCATGACATTCCCCAGTTTTTTTTTATTCTCTTCCTGGTTCAATTGTTCTAATATTCAACCAGATGTTGAGCATTGGATCGTTTGGTAGGCGTAAATAAAATACATGTATACTAAAAAAAGGTGGTAAAATGGTGATAAATAAGATGGAAAAAATGAGCAGGAATATTGGTTTGGCGAGGGGATGACTTACCAAAAGTACAAAAAATATGACCAGTTCATTATCTGGCAAAAATAAAAAAAAATCATCTGAGCCGTGACATGAGATTTCCAACAATGTGGTATGTGCGACCAGCAAAGCCTCAGATCAGCCTGCGCATACGCGCAGTCTGATCAGAGCCTTCGCTAGTCGCTTGAGTATTCTCTGATTGTTAAGTACTGAATAAACACCTTTTGGAGCTTCTAAGCTTAAAAGGAGGCTGCACAGGCTCGTCTGAGTCTACACTTGTCAAAATACCACATTGTTGGAAATCACATGTCGTGGCTCATTTACAATCAACTGATTATTTTGTTATTGGGAATGGTTTGATATCTAACATCATAGACTTACTTTTACTAGAATCAGAGATTTTACCGCCATTTCCGACAGTTGTCCAATTATCGTCTGTTCGCTCATCTGCTTGCGTATTTGGTAGCCTAAATTGCAAGCAATATGTATCCAGTTCATATTGTTTGCTTCAAAGATAAACGTTTTCGGAAATACCTTTGAAAATATGCACCAGTAATATTATAATATAGTAATATAGTAATTATAAGTAATAAGCAGACCACACGGTCATATAGTAATACCCTGAAGTATTCTTTTTCCGCATGACTATTTCCCAATGGAATAGTGGTCGCTATGCTGTTCCTTGGCATTAACCAGTACTAGGCCAGGAGGGGTTATGGTTCTGTGGTTTTATGTCCAGGAGCGCCCGAGGGCTCGACCAGCTGTGGTTCTTGTTTAAAACGTCTTTAAAACGTCGGAGAGACTGGAAAAGAAACTAACGTTACTTTTTATGTGGCTATTCCTTGGCATGCCGGGGAATATTGAATGCTCAACTAGCAGTTGCTCTGGATCGAAACGTTCCAGAAAAAGGGACCACAGCTGAAAGTCTCACATGAAGGCTCAAAAAGCAGTGGTTCTGGTTCTTGCTCAGAAGACGGCGGCATGACTTAATGTCTCATCCGACAGACTGTGAGAGTCATGGATCAAACTATAAAAAACAGGGTACAAGGCGAGTGGTTTATCCAGTACAATAGATAGATAGATAGATATTCTTTATTTCCTCCATAATGAAGAGTTCACAATACAAAGAATGATACAAATACAAAACAACATACTAACAATGAATATATCACACATGTGAACAGTTAATGAAATAAGAGATGCATGCAATAATGCATTCAAAATTATGATCAATGTACAGATATAAGGCATAAAGAAGCAGCTCGTCTCCTCCTGTATGCGTTAATAACTGCGTAAACGTATATACAATATATATACAAGGGGTTTCTACACACATGAGACAGTAAACATAGACTCATGCCAACGATATATACTACTAAAATATTCGATCAAAGCAGCGAATAACAAACCAATTAAAGTGTTTGTAAGCGCTGGCTGGCACGCACGTTCTCGCCTGTATACACTCTCATTGTCGCTGCATGTACATGCGACAATGCTACCGCATCGCAAACCATGATGACAGGTTTTCTAGCGTCAAAGAGCATGTGATCTTCGTCGAGAGAAACTCTGCCTTCCTGGTTTGTGACAATTGCAATTGCGCACACAATTTCAGATCGTTAATAATGACAATGCGTAAGCGCAGAGATACCCAATTAAATGGTTTACGACTACTTCTTTACAAGGCAGAAGCTTTGCAATAAGCAACAATGAGCATAAAGCCTTAATTAATGTCTATTAATAGAGCCTAGGCCACGTGTAGAAACCTTTATCCACATACTATGAATCCTAGACATACATATAGATCTGAACTGTTGAAATTGGTCACCAAGTATAAATCTTACTATATCATCATCTAGGCCAAGATATATCATCGTTAGGAATGCTTTGTCCAAACTCCTAAGATATGTGCAAACGTCACTATTGAGTTGCTGTATAGAATACCATAGCCTTGACCTGTCTAAATTCAAAAATAAGCAATCATGGATACAATGATCCACTACATTATCATAATTGGTACTGCATTTAGGGCAAGACACTGAATTACAAAAAGGATTGCCAACAATATTTGCTATCATATGTACACATGAAATACTAGCAGCCAGATAACTACGGTTTTCTTTCGAGGAGATCCATAATACATGGGGTGAATACTCAGTATGTAACAGCCTGAATCTATCAAACTCTGGAGCAGATAGTCTAGTTTTCCAAGAGCGTATTTCTTTGTCATGTATCCGACGCTTAACTAAATGTTTCCATCTTATCTTAGCTGGAAATTTGTTTGTTTTTACATAGTTGTTTAAATATTCTGTAAGATCATATGTTTCCATAATTTTAAAAATATCAGGGATATAACCTTTCTGGGACACATTGTTAATTGTAAAAGAAGCTAGACGTCTGTAGAAACAGTCATGTACCCAACAGTTGCTGATGTTTCTGCAAAATTGTCCAAATAAAGTGAGCTTTCTGAAATCTATTTCTGATTCAATGGAATATATACCCAAAAGACTCAAAGCAGCATCAGTGCGTGTCCTTATGCTTAATCCCTGCATGTATTTGACACAAAACCTATGCGCCCTTTCTAGCAACATTAAATTACTTGCAGTTAATGAAAACCAAGTTTCGCACCCATAGAGGGCTTTAGGCAAAACAACAGACTCATAAATCTTTTTGCAGGATAATGGGTGTAGACTTTCTGAATGTATTAAACCACAGTTAACTTAGATAAGAAAGTGCCTTTTAATTTGCTTGCTGCTTCCTTAAGGTTAACATCAATACTGAGATATTTATTGCAATTGACTCCCAAGTGTTTATAATTCACATCTTCATTCACAATATGTGGTCCTAAGCGCCATTGCCTTTTGTGTCTATCGTACGCAAACTTGGTCTCATTAAAAACAAGCACAGAGCATTTGACGGGAACATAATCAAATCGCCATTTACATGAGTATTGATAACATATTCTCATCAGCATATCAAGACCATTCTTAGAAAGAGACAGTAGCACCATGTCATCTGCTACGGCTAGTACACAAAGAATAAAGCCTAGCAACATAAATCCGCTAACACATCTGCAAAGTTCATTGATTAAATCATCGCTATAGCAAAAATACATAAAAGGAGAGACAACACCACCCTGACGGGCACCTTGCAATATAGGAAACCATACTGAATAATGACCATTATACACTACACGACTGGTCATGTTTTTGTGAAGGTTGATGATAACCCGAAGCAAATTTGATTGTATACCTTTTTGGTACAGTTTAAAAAATAAACCATTATGCCAAATTTTATCGAAAGCTTTCTGTACATCTAGGAAACAAGCATATAAATAACTGTGATTCTCTTTAGCAAAAGACAACACTCTTTAAACATCACAGAAGTCATATTACATCCATTTTTTTGTCTAAAACCACCTTGCAAACCATTTAGCGGCACACGTAGATTGTTTTCAAGAAGTTTTAATAAAATTCGTTCAAAAAGTTTCAAAATTGCTGACGAAAGAGTGATTGCGCGATAATTATAAGGATCTTTTTTGGATTTTCTGCCGCCTTTATGAAGAGTTATGATAAGGCCTTGCTTAAGCGTATCTGGGATATAGCCATGTGTGAACATATCTGAATAAAGCAATGACAGCTGTTGAAATAACCCATTCCCACCATTAATCAAGTGCTCATTATATACACCATCATTGCCACATGTTTTTTTCGTTTTCAACAGTTTGGCAGCTTTCTTGATTTCGGAGACAGAGAAACTATCAGAATCCAAATCTGAACAAGGCTGAGATAATCCATTTAGTATGCCTTGCATTTGGTGATCTACTTGGCTTTTAAATTGTGCATCAAAATGCTCTCTTTCAGTATCAGAATATAAGTTTTGAAAATATTGCCCCCAACCTGTTACAATTTGCTGAGGGTCGCGACACATTTGCCCATTGAATTCTACTACTGAACCTGCGCTTGAAGATTTTGATTTTCGCCTATTGTTAATTTCTTCCAGAAAAAAGCACTGTCAAGCTCAGCGGCATCATCAATTTCCCTATTTAATTCATTTAGATAATTTTGAGCACACTTCCGATGTTGAAAACGGAATAAACATTTGGCACCTTTGTACCTACGATATGAACTATGGTCATTGTTACGAGGTCTACCGTCAAGAATCCATTCACGACGTCTTTGTCGCATAACAGCGTGCAAATCTTTCAACTGCTGATCCCAGTATGGCTTAAGAAAATGCCTAAATTTTGTTTTTGGCAAAACACTGTCTGAAATATTGACTATGCTTGTAACAATATTTTTATAGCGATTGTCGATCCTGTTATGAATATCTGCTATATTGTCACATTCGTTATTTAAAAGAGCATTATCTAATTGGGTTTTATAAAGCTGTAATATATGCTCATCTACTTTTTTCCATTTGATATGTGATTCAGCATTGCAATTAAGATTTTCAAAACAAGTGTCTCCTGTTGAGATAACACATACAACTGGTCGATGCCTAGGTGCATTCAAAACATGATCGTCAGTAATTTCACAGGATATAACTGTATCAAGTTTCACATCAGGAATTAAGATATGATCTATAAGTGATTCGTAAATATCCCCATAAGACACAAAACTAGCAGTTGCTCCTGTGCAAAGTGGGAGTGTATTTACAGCTACCAAATTATGATAACTTACCATATTTTGAAAATAGATACCTCTTGCATCAGTGGGTTTGATATACGTTTGACCTTGTAAATGGGCGTTAAAATCGCCCATGACGACAATATGTCCCATTTCAGAATACATCGTGATGACTGACTGTAGTAGGTCAATAAATTCCCTAAAAATATGTATGGGATGATTGCTACTAGGTGCATACACCTGTATAAAATAAAAACATGCATTGTTCAGTCTATATTTTACACCACAAATTCGGTCACTGTCAATATCAAGGGGTGATATATAGTTAGATAAAGAACTACGCCACAATATTGCAACGCCTCCCTTACCAACCCGTCTATTGCTATTTAGAAGCAAATCATTGTCTGCAATACCAAAACCCACATACTTGCTGTTAATACTATCAAGAAAATGTAAATTGTGATTGAATAGCCAATGTTCTGAAAGACCTAAAATGTGGATATGTTTTTTATCAAGAAGAGAGCTAATATAGGAAGCACTCGACATGATACCAGTGGCATTCCATGAAGCTATACAAAGTTGTTCAGCCATTAAAGGATATAAGTGCCAACTACAGTTTTTATGCTCTAATGAGCGTCTAGTCAATATTGCGCACAAAACTGTGAATGCTTGTGTCATCATTAACAACGTAAACGTTATCATAAGTTTCTCTATCAGCAGCCTGATAAGACCGTGTTTGCAATTTCCGCCTATACGCATTTCTAGGATACCAGGGTCTGCACTGAACACCCTCAGGCCAGAAACCTTCTTCAAAAAGACTAGCGCCTCTCTCACCATCAACATTTATTTGAATAACAGCCCGATTCTGATCAGGATACCTTCTTATGTTAAGCCAAAGTACAAACACGCCTCTGCGTTGTACATAGTTACACAATAAATTTTCTGTAATGCTAGACTTGAACCCACCTACATAGCATCGCATTGACTTACTGCGAACATATATTGCATTGTGTGATTCATTGCATTGTATTATATGTAAATTAAAAAATCAAAATATTACACGTATACTAAAAAGTGGTAAAAGTAGTGATAAAAGATAGAGAAAAAATGGTTTTGCGAGGGGATGACCTACCAAAAGTACCAAAAAGATGATGACTAGTTCAATATCTGGCAAAAGTAAAAAAAAAATCATCCAAACTCACACAATTACAATCAACTAATTATTTTATAATAGGGAATGGTTTGATATCTAACATCATAGACTACTTTAATAAAACCAAGTTCTAATTGGTCACTTTTCAAACTCATTATTTTTGACCAAACGCTTATAAAATTGAAATGATTTTTTGCCGACATGTGTGTATTTTAATTGGCAAACGTTTAGCAGTGTTTTTGAACAGTTTTCTTCTACTTCAAAGTTTTTTTTGGGTTAAAAATGCAAAAATCGATTTTTTAAGGAAAAATGGTTATGAGAGTAGTTTTTTTTTTTAAATTGACTTTTAGATGGTTACAAACTGGTCTGTCCGACTTGAAAAACACCAAACAATTAAAATATTGCTTATGGTAGATTTTTTACGCATTTTTAAAATGTTGCATTTTTCAAATTTTTCGAGATTTTTGAAATTCACCAGTATTTCCTGGTAAAATTGTTAAATACACTAAATTTTATTTGAATGCTGTAGGCCAAACACAGTAGAACTTGATTTGTCCATTTTTGGCGATTATATTGTTTTACGACTACTGTACACTTCCGGTTTCAATGTAGCATTATAGGCGTATTATTGTTTTTTCAATTTTCAAAAAAGGACGCTGACGTCTGGTGATAATGAATAATCGCTGAAAATTTCAATGCCGTATCGCCGATAATAAAGCATACAGAGCAGTGCAAAGTCTCTATGTAAATTGCAAGCTTAAAGCTGAGTTTCAATGATTAACCTGCTAAAAGTGTTGGTCTTATGTTGTTGAGTAGCATAAACGACGAGCGCAATGGAATCAAAACTTTTGAGGTTTATTCTTCTTATATCACGCTAGCCAGTAACATCTTCAAACAAACACAAACGTTTATATCGTAGAAAAAGTGTGACTTTTTGAAATGAGGGTACCTTTTCTCTAACTTCGTACGTGCAAGAAGTACACGTCATTTTTAAATGAATTAACTTGAAGAGTCTCGGCAAAGTATTGCTTCACTTAAAAAAAACATGAATTTTGTATACCCTACGTTTCACTTTCTGAACTAGCGTAAAAATGTTAGGTGGCCAATTAGCAGTTGGTTTTTGTATATAACTACGAGCAGACGACAATTGGACAACTTTCGCAAATGGCGGTAAAAGCTCTGATACTATATCATCTGCTTGCGTATTGGGTAGCCTAAATTGCAAGCAATATGGACCCAGTTTATGCTTCAAAGATAAAAGTATTTTAGACTTCGAGCTAAAAAAGGTCCTGCTCCCCCCCCCCAGGGAATTTTGCAGACATATCCTATCTTGAAGAAAATTTCAAGCCGCATCTTTTAAGAGATGTTTGCACTCTGTGCTCCGGGGCGTTAGTCTCTGACAGCCTGTTACATATGTTACTGTAACAAACTAAGGAAAAAATCAAAATGAAAGTTTGAGCTACAGAAAGAAGACATTAAGCCATCTAATTATTCAAATTTCTTATGTAGTTTGCAAGCTGGATGCCTAAGCTACCTAAAAGCAGCATTTTAAACAAAATTACAGCCTTCATTGGTGTTATATGCGTAACATAGAATAAATTTCCCTTAGAAAGTTGAAATCGTGACTAACATCATTCATTTTACAGACGATTTGTGCATTTTTACAAGTGTTTTTAATCTTAGTTAACTAAAATACTCATTTGACTAATAGAAAAAAACAAAGTTTGCTTTTCTATCTCAAATACATTATTTTATATGAGCTATTTAACAATCCTACCCCCAATTTTAAGTATCCAATTTTGGTATCTATTATTGAAGAAAAATATATGAAAATATTTGACGCTCGTGGATATCTTACATTTTTGGCACTGTCTTGCTAATGCAATAACGAATCATACATTTGCAAGTTTGACATCAGAATCAGAGAACGTATTAAAGTATGTAACGTATGTTACATGGCATAATGAATGAGCTAGGAAATTTTCTTGGAAGTTAGGGATGATATTTCAGAAAAATACCATTTTTCACATGTTTTCCTATTAATCTTTAGCCTCTGGTGCTTTAGTCTTAGTAATTACAGTCATTGCTGATAACAAGCCTATGGAATTGTGTTACCTACGTTATATATAACCTTTTTAATCACATATTTGCTAATGCCTATAATATCAAAATATATAGACATATAGATAGAAAATAATAGTTCTCATTTAAATGGCACAATTTAATAAATATTCCTATTAAATAAAATTATTCAAAAACAATCTTTATTCAAGTCACCCTCACAATGTCTATCATTGTGTCTGCTTCTATTGCAAAATAATCACCCATTTCACCGCAACCAGTAGAATCATGGCATTGTATTAGGACTGCAAACTGAGTACAATCCTGTTCCTCTCCACCCCTTTGGGAATTGTGCAGACATATCCTACCTTAAAGAACAATTCAAGCTGCATCAAATAAGAGATGTTTGCACTCTATTAACTAGGGGGTTTAAGCCTGTAATGGTATGATACGTATGTTACCATATCAATTTAAGAATAAATGAATTGGAAGTCTGAGAAACAGAAAGAAGACATAAAACTATCTATTTATTTGAATCATTCATGTAGTTTGTATGTTGAATACCTTTGATACATAAGAAAAGATTTTTTAACAAATATACAGCTTCCTATGGTGTTATATGTGTTACATTAATTAAGATTACTTTTTAAAATTGGTAATTGTGACAAACATCACTTATTATTAAGCATTTCGTGTTATACTCCTCTTTAGCCATCAAAAGACTTAATTTTCTTTATATGTGTGGCCAGTGCCAGCGTCAAACAACTTGACTCAGCCAAACTTGAATCCTTAGCATTCTTCAAAAGCAGAAACAGCAAGTCAGTGTCATGGGATTAAACACCTGATTAAATATGGGTTTAATGCCATTTCACATATATGCATACAATGGAGTATGACTCTGGTATATATCTCTTCCTGTGAAGTGGCAAGAGCAATCTAACTGCAGCTGCCTCTGCATCCGTGCTAGTCAAATGATAACTTTGCTCTGATTTTGCAAAATCTATGTCTCTACCGTGTACCTCTAAGAAAACTTTAAGATTTCTGACATTGGTCAAACAGAAATTTGATAGGCTGCTTTTTTGCATCATTTGCCATGGAACCTATCCAGTCTTTTGGTGCTTAAGTCCTCAAGTCTTAGATCAATAGTATTTTGCTGCGCCCAAAGAACTTTATGTTTTCTTTAGTTACAGTGTTGACTCTTGATGGTTTTGGCAGACCGTCTGAAACAATTTCTGTTACACCTTGAAAGTTATCTGGTATAAGAGAAAGAATATGAAGTTGGACATTGCCATCAATTATGTTTGCAGTTGGTTGTTTTTTTATGTCAGTACATTGAAGCATGTCTTAAAATAATGTAAAACCTATGATTTCTCAGTTTTTGCAGCCATATCATTAGCTGTTGCATTCAAAAGAAGGACTATAGGTAGAATGGGATAACCAGTAGTTCTATATTATGCTCTATGGAAGATTTATACAGAGTAAACAAGTTGATAAGGTGCCTCATTTCATGATCCATTGAAAACACTGAAATTGAAAACACTTGCCTCTGACTGTGTAATCAAAAAGGATGTCACGACAATGCCCTTGTTCATTTCTTATGACGAGTTATATATGTTACATCCTTTAATAAGCGCTCTTATCTTAGAAACTTAGTGAATCATTGAATTGAAAGGGTCTAATTTGCGCTCTGTTTATCCTGCATTTCATTGCTTTACCTGCTGTGATACATCTAGTTCGTTTATCTGAAGGGAAAGAGTTACCTCGGTTTCAGCACTTCAGAAGTACTAAGACTTCAAATAAATTTTTGAATGCTTGGGGAAAGATAATAAGTGCAGAGACATTATTAGATGAAAATATGTGGGTTGCATGTATGGAAAGGCTACATTTTTAAAAGTTAACCAGCTAAGATATGATTCTTTATCACAGAAATATCAAGGTACATCAGTCCAGGTACTCATTGCTCTTATTGGCATAGTTTTCCTTTTTGTAAAGCTTTAGTCTTTCCCCTACATGCAGAGTATCACTTGAAACACATACTCAAAGAGCCGACTATTAGGAATTCATATCAGTTTCCGTATGTTCCAAGCCATAAATGGCAAAATCGGAAAGTTGATAATGGCTCATCAATTTTGCGTGGACTGGTGGTAAAATTGAATAACAGTAAATGATTGAAATATTGTGTGATGATTCTACTAGTTGCAAGGAGGCGTATGATAATAATGATTACCACAGAAGCAGACAACGACAAACGTTTAACATGAGTGTTAAATCGATGAGAAATAGTTTGGACCATTTCATTTATTGTATTTTCTTGTAAAAATGTAAAACTATCTTTTCTATTTGTGGCTCTATATTTAGCATTATATGCAAAGTACTAGGAAATGTGTCCAAAAGGTCATTGATAACATCTGTAACACCAATCCATGGGCTTGATAATCAGAAATGAATGCAATTTCTAGTGTTTTGGCACCAAAGAATTATAAGTACACATTAAGTGTCCTGATCTTTAACTAAATGACATCTTGTAGATATATGAGCAAGACAGACTTAGAAAATAAAAAAATATCCACACGCTGTAATCACTCTCATGTGTTTTACTTAAACAGTAATAGCAAAATTCGCTTCTCTGTAAAACTGGGAGTGGGGTTGTGTATTAGCTCCTATAAGACAACATATTTAAGATAGAAAAGCAAACTTGGTTTTATCCTATTCATCAATTGAGTATATTTTTGTAAAATCTAATAAAACAGTTTGAAACCAAGTCATAGTAGTTGTTTAACTAAATGACGATAGCCACAATTATAGCTTTTAAATTATAATTAGGTTGATGTAACGCACATAACACCACAGTTAGCCGTATTAATGTTAAACAGCTTCCATATGTAGTAAAGACATCCAATATAAAGACTATAAGAATGTCGATTTATTAGATAATTTTTATGTCTTCTTTTGGTAGCTCAAACATTTAAATTTCTTATTCTCAAATTGATATAGTAACATATGTAACAAGCTGTTACAGGCCCGACTTACAGAGTGCAAACATTTCTTATTAAATGCACCTTGAATGGTTACATAAGATGTAATTTGTCTGCAGAATTCCAAAGGGGATTAGGATGGAGCAGGCCCTTACTCAGCTTGCTGTCAAAATACTGTTTGATGATTTTACTTATCACGCTAACATATGTAACGCACTCTGATCTTTAAAACTTGATGACAACTAGCAGATCTATTAGTCTTTATCATAGGAGCCAGTTTAAAATCCCTAAACAATGTAAGATATCCAACAGCTGCGAGTTTTTTCACAATTTTAGCTCAAACTTTCAAACTACATTTCCTTTATTTGATATAGTAACGCATGTAACACGCTGTTTCAGACTAACGCCCCAACCTAGAGAGTGCAAACATCCCTTATTCGATACAGCTTGAGTTGTACTATAAGAAGGAATATGTCTGCAAAATTCCCTCGAGGAGATTAAAACATTTTTAGGCATATCTTACGTAAAGACAATGCGCTTGCCCATTTATTACATCAGGTAACATATGTTACAGCCTCTGATATCAAAAATTTTGCAACAAACTTGCAGATTTATGAGTCTTTTAATATAAGCAAATAAATCCCAAACAATGAAACACATTCATCAACTGCAAATATTTTTTAACAATTTTTACTTTAGTTTTAATACCAAACATTTCACCTTAAAATTGGGTAGGGGTAGGGTTGTTTAATTGCTTATTCCAGAAAAAATATTTAAGCTAGAGAAACAAACTTTAATTTTTCTGTTAGCCAATTGCATAAGCTGAGGGGATGGACAGGGGGGGCGGGGGTACGGGGGTGACGGGTGCGGAATCGGGGGTGGAGGGTGCGGAATCGGGGGTGGAGGGGGCGGGAAGCGGGGGTAGAGGGGGCGGGAAGCGGGGATAGAGGGGGCGGGGAGCCTGGAAAGATTGGGGCGGGAAATTGATTTTTTTTATAGAAAATTCAAAGAAAATGGCAGATTTATGCCTATAAGTTATATTAAGGTCCACCAAGAAAAATATGCATATTTGTGTGGACTATTTTGTCACACGACCCACGTAATGTATGGCGCCAGTAGGATTTCAGCTTGATTTTTACTGTCGTTCAAAGAACAGAGATTACCGAGAAAACGAGATTATCAGGGTAGGTTGTCTTTAGGTGAATGATAGATCTTGTCACTCAGTGACAGAAACAAATCCAACTAATATAGGAGGCTTTAAATATACTTTTTTAAGGAACCGATTAGCCTAATTGTGCAAAGAACCAAATTGACTTCTGTAAACTAATAAAAAGTTAAAACACAACATGAGTTCTGCTATGTTCGATAGTTCGCATTTTGATATATAATTGTCAGTGTTTGAGAAACTAACTAAACAATGATTGTTTGACAGACCCGAAAGTTTAATACCACGCATATCGTCAAGCTTGGAAAATTTATGCTAGTGTTTTGATTCACATTATCGATGTATCACGCATTCTACAGTGATATTTGCAAGAAAAAGAAAATGTATTGAGGCTTAAATGCAGAGGAAAGTCATTCCCTTTTTCCACACATGCGAAAATGTTTTATGAAGTTTCAAAAGCTCCTTGGCGCTTATGTTTATATTATAATGTCTACCCGACTCAAACCATCCCTTATCGTAGAGGGAGACTCCCTGAAATGAAGTATAAAATACAACTTTTTACAAGATCAAGAAATCTCCCGGATCTGACTGAACAAGTTTACTTTATTTTCTTGTCTTCTGCTGATAACCTTTGCAAACAGTTTGGACCCGGGTCAGCACCGACAGAATGCCTGTCCTGATCTGGATTCTACTGGTCCTGATCTGGATCCAAAGTATTTGACACCTTGGCTCTGATGTTCATGAAAAAATCGAAAAGGTTAATTTTGAAAAAAAAAAATCAGCAGAAGGAAACAAATGCATGATAAAATAACCAAGTATTGAAATTATTAATTGACACTTAAGAGTAAGACAAAAACATGTATTTATTGATTTCAGTCGATGTTATTCAGACTTCAGTCGATGGTACACCATCGCAAATGACCGCCTTTTACATGAAATGTTGCTCGTGCCACCTACATCATGAGATCTAAGCACCTGCAAAGTTTGAAGTTGTTACATCCAACCATTAAGGTAGAAATGTATTTACAAGAAAATATAGTATATGAACTTGACTGTGACATCAAGGCCACTTGAAATATTGCCAAAAATAGTAAGTGAGTATGATCAGGAAACACCGCAATCACAAACCGCAGACAACCCTGTGGCACCGCGAGGAAGAGCCGCTCCACCTTCAAGTTATGAGTAGATGCATTTACATACAAAATTTGAAATTCTTATCTTAAAGAATATTGGAGATATGCACCAGACTCAATGTAGTTTCTAGAAACTAGGTCAGATGTCAAGTTTAAGGTCACAGAGACCCAATTATGGTACCTGACACTTTGTCATCCCAAGATGCATTTACACACCGATTTTGAGATTCCTACATCAAATAATATAAGAGATATGCTCCAGACACGATCACTCAAAAAAACTAGGTCAGAAGTCAAGGTCACCATGACCTGTAAATGGTATGTGACATCCGTCATCCCAAAAAGCATTTCTACACCAAATTTGGAATTCCTATCTCAAAGAATATAGAAGATATGCACCAGACTCGATGCAGTTTCTAAAAACTAGATCAGAGGTCAAGTTCAAGGTCACAGTGACCCAATTATGGTACGAAACACTTCGTCATCCCAAGATGCATCCACACTACAAGTTTGAGATTCCTACCTCAAAGAATGTAAGAGATAGGCTCAGGACACAATAATTCTTAAAACTAGGTCAGGGGTGAAGGTCAAAGTCACAGTGACCCGAAAATTATATGTGACACTCCATCATCTCATGATGCATTTACACACCAATATTGGAATTTCTATCTCAAAGAATATAGGAGATATGCACCAGACTCAATGTAGTTTCTAGAAACTAGGTCAGAGGTCAAGTTCAATGTCACAGTGACCCAATTATGGTACGCGACACTTTGTCATCCCAAGATGCATCCACACACCAAATTTGAGATTCCTAATAATATAAGAGATATGCTCCGGACACGATTATTCTAAAAACTAGGTCAGAGGTTAAGTTAAAGGTCACAGTGACACGAAAATGGTACGCGACACTCCGCCATCCCGTGATGTACCCACATACCAAAATTGGAATTCCTACCTCAAAGAATAAAGGATATATGAACCGGACACGAAGCGGGACGGACGGACTGACGGACGGACGGACAGTGTGATTACTATATGCCTCCCAAAGTTCCTTTAAGGACAATGTCATACACAATATGGCGTGGTGGCTAAAATCTGCGGGTGCTTTGAATTTTGCGCTGTCACAAGAACAATGTCCAATTTCGCTCTGAATTTCAGAGATAATCATAAGATATATGTAATATAGTTTACAATTTTGTTGCTGAATGAAATATACACAAACAGTAAATAAGTCAAATATTACCTTGAACTTGGTCAATTTTTGCACACAGAATTCTCCTATTTTCCTCCATCAGAAATTTAAGTTTTTTGCACAAGCATGTAGTGTGATATGTGATCTAGTACAGCCGGAATTTAAATTTAACAAAACTTAATTCAAAAGGTCACTTTTCTTGCTAATCCGATAGTACATAACACTCATATAATAGCCGACCAGGCGTAATATACATGTTTATCTACACCTGTAAACAGGGCTACCAATCCATATCCTGCATAGGAAAATACAAATAATACATACACGTATAGTTGTAATACATATCTATGAGCCGGATTTCCTAGTATGAATATAAAGCGGAATCCAATTAGTGCACGTGACATGGTGTTCTTCTTTATTATCACCACCCCTTTTTAAAGGGGGTATTGTTATCGCCTCTGCCCGTCTGTCCGTTCGTTCGTTCGTCCGTCTGTTTGTATGTTATGCTCTATCCTCCTTAACCATTGAACGAAATCCAACCAAGTTTGGTGTGCGAAATTTTCATATGAGTGGGTTGTGCGACAGCACTCTTTTGAGGCCTTCCCCCTGGGTCAATTTCAAAGATTTATTATACTAAACTTTATGTTTGTTCTCAAAAATAAAAGAATGAGATTTTCATTATGTCGCCTGGGTCGTACTCCAGGGATGGGACTTGGGGTTGCTTGGGGTCAATTTTTTTCCCCAAACATGGTCGAGTGGCATATCAAATTAAAGGGGATGATGAGCAGAACGGGATACAAGTTAAATTTTCACCGTATGGTCAAACTTGTGATCGCGAGGTATAGTCAATAGGTCAATTATCATTAAATTTCTTCGAGAACGTGGGGTGTTAGCGATGGCACCCCATCAATTATGTGATTACAAGTACTCTCATTTTCTTAGATGTTTCAAAATTCGGAGATTGTTGTTCGATTGCTCATTTAGCTTCTCTTTTACACCAATAGATCGTCTTTGGCATGATGCCTGCTCACTGGATTCAATGGAAATGAATGCTTACATAAGAGCGTGTGAGCTTTCACAGCCTTGGATTCAATTTGACGTATTAATCAAGTTAAGAAATTGAAGAAAAGCTTAGGCAATAAATAAAATAAACATTTTATATTAGTGCGTGATATACATTTCAATACAGGAATTGACATTTAACGCAAAAAATGACACAGCGTTTTTTTAAAAGTCAATGAACGACAATGAAGTAAATCAGGTGTACAAACCGCCAGATTGATGACCATAATCCTCAATGTGCAACACACTGAAAACGACACATCACCCAAATCAGTAATTTTCAAACAATTAAGACTGCCGAAAGATATGAAATTTTATTTAAAATATGGCCTTAATCTTAACTATTTGTTAACCTATGTTGCTGAGACAAAAGTGATCTTAAGAGAAATGTATTCTATATTAATTGGAAATGATAGCCTTCTACAGCGCCCACAGGTAATTTAAGTCAAGTCATTGGCCCATTGAATAGCATTCTCCGGGTTTTTATAAAATAACTGTCAGAGTGCAAGATATAGATAGTGACCAGAGAACACGATATTACCTATTATAGGACTATTGGGGTACTGTAACAGCGGCACATCATGAATGGGAAATTAGGACTGGTCAACCTTTTAAAGACATAGGTAATAGCTGAAAATGAGGCGTGGTTTTATTCGAAAGTAAGTATCATCTTTCGCCAGAACACCTCAGCGAAGACACAAATCATATGAATTAACCCTTAAAACACCAGCAAAATAACTGCATCCGAAAAATGTCTGTTTATTGGTTAACATAATTATAGAAGCATACGGTGTGGACCCAGACCAGACTGATCCTATAGAAGCAGTCTGATCTGGATCTACACTGTATATGGAAGGGTCTTCAAATATTTCAGCAGACGACAAAGGTATTACGTTTTTTTTGTAATATACGCTTAAAGGGTTAATAAACGTAAGTTCAGTGTATATATGGTCAGGATTTTCATGTAAATCACGCTTCTTTGCATGGCTAAAACAACTTAATAACTCTTTACCAATAGATAGAACCTGATTTCCCTTTTTGAGCAGATGAAATAGCCGAACCACGCCCAGATATGAATATTAAAGTTACCGCCTTTACTGACACCAAAAAACTCCATTATACACGAATCTCCGTTCATGTTTTTGTATTCATTGTATTTGCGGAAGAAGGAGATAGATTAGTGGACGTGTATGTAAACTTACTTACCTGTATAACTGACATGTATATTATTGTCAGTGGCTATTATATATGTGTGTTAGGTGTTATAGGATTAGCAAGAAAAGTGACCTTGTGAATAAAATTTTGTAAATTTTAAATTCCGGCTGTACTAGATCACATATCACACTACATGCTTGTGCAAAAAACTTAAATTTCTGATGGAGGAAAATAGGAGAATTCTGTGTGCAAAAATTGACCAAGTTCAAGGTAATATTTGACTTATTTACTGTTTGTGTATATTTCATTCAGCAACAAAATTGTAAACTATATTACATATATCTTATGATTATTTCTGAAATTCAGAGCGAAATTGGACATTGTTCTTGTGACAACGCAAAATTCAAAGCACCCGCAGATTTTAGCACCACGCCATATTGTGTATGACATTGTCCTTAAGGGGCATAAAAAGGAGGCCCCAAAATATAAGGGTCGTTAGGGTAACCGAAAACAAGAAGTGTTTTGGCCTAATATACACGTAAATACCGTTTACTTTGCTCACCCCAGAAGAGACATTCATCTCATGTGACAGTACTTTTAAGGGGTCCCGCAGCGCAGACGATAACGTGTCGGATTGCAGTTGCAAGTCTGACTGCAGATACAGGGGCTGAGAGTTCGATCTCGGCCTGGTCCCATACTTTAGTGGAGATTTGATCTTGAAATAAATTCTACAGCCATTCTCCTCCCTTCCGCTGATTCAAGTAGGGTTAAGCATAAAAAACAAACAAACTAAAGTATGTTTAACTTTTTGTCCCCTGAAAATGCAGATGGGTCTTTGGTAAGCTATTTTTAGAATTAATTTTGGTTCTTGGCTACGCTTAAGTTCATGAACAAGAACAAAATTTTACCAGGGGGAGGGAAAAATCTGACAGGGGGAGGGAAGTGGGGTTGGAGGGGGAGGGAAGTGGGGGGAGAGGGGGAGGGAAGTGGGGTGAAAGGGGGAGGGAAATGGGGTGAAAGGGGGAGGGAAGTGGGGGTTGGGTACCCCCTGTCCACCCCCTCTAAGCTAGTCAGACATGGTTAAAAACATTTTGCAAACACACAGAGAGATTGCGAATGTAAATGATGTTAGCCACACTTGCAAATTTTAATGGGTTATCTGATTTATGTAACGCATATGACACCTTAGGAAGCTGCAATTTTGTTCAAATGGCTGTCATACGTAGTTAAGATATCCAGTATGCAGACTATATGAATGATTTTTAAAAATAAATATTTTAATGTCTTTAATTTGTAGCCCAAACTTTCAATTTACCTTTTCTTAGTTTGATTAAGTAACGTATGTTACTGGCTCTTACAGACTAACGCCCCGGAGCACAGAGTGCAAACATCTCTTAAAAGACTCAGCTTTCAATTCTCTACAAGATAGGATATGTCTGCAAAATTCGCTAGGAGGGGGAGCAAACCCATTCTCAGCCATCCGTCTATTTGGAAATACCTTTGAAACTATGCAACAGTATATGCAGTATAAAAATTTTGTAATATAGTAATATTGTAATTTTAGTAATAAGCAGACGACATTTTCAGGACAATAGATATGTGCTTACATTTTTCTGTTATATTGGCAACAAAATTGTGCCATTAGATTATATGGGCTTTTTTCGCGTCAAAGTTTGTGGTGACAACAAGGACTAACAATCCACGTGGATCGTCTAGTACACGGAATAACAAGCCCCATTTTCAAACTAGCGCAGATAAACGAAACATTTGATATCCCCCAAATTTGAAGGAACTGTATTATTTTTCAGGTAAGGGCAGTCTGATTACAAAAAAGAGCCAATGCGGTGCCTACAAGTACATCTGATCAACATATTTTGCAACTGTCCCCCAAAAAATTGAATCTTATACAAACACTAAGCTACATTTTGCAATGCAACACACGTGTACATTGGTTTGTTTTCTCGATACAAATCACTGTAGGGTCAAGTCGGGTAACTTCCGACACCAGGTAAATTCGGACATACCTTTGCAAACAGTGGAAATCCAGATGAGACGGCTCCTTATGAGCCGTCTCATAAGGATTTTCACTGTTTGCTTAGTTCATTTATTTTTTATTCCAATAATCAAAATATGAAACAAACAAGGTTGCTGTCCAAATTTAGCCAACTTTACCCTAGTGCTTAAAATAGATTGGTAGTATGTATAGAGAAACCACCTACCCCAGGTGCGAAATATTTACTGGCACCAACAGACACACATGCATAATATTGAATGCTAAGTGATCGAAACACTCTATTTGGGTGTTTATTCAGCTTTATAGATCTAAACAGAATAGCGGTTGTAAAAATGGTTTCAATATCCCTGTTGTAGGTTGTAACCATTGTTTAGATGTTAGAATTTCTTTTAACTCTTTGCCTACTATTGTCGTCTGCTGATAACCTTAGCAAACTGTTTGGACCCAGATCAGGACTGACAGAACATCGTTCTGTCGGTCTTGACCTGGATCCAAACTGTTTGATATTCTGATGGTAATCCTGATATTTTTTCTGAAAAAGTGGATTTTAAAAAATCAACAGACAACAAAAAATCATGCCAAATTTCTTCCTAGTAGGCAAAGAGTTTTTAAAAATGATGATTAAAGTATAAAATTAATTTCTGATACAGTAAAATCTGTGTAAAACGGCCACTCTCAAAAAAGTCAAAAATTTGGTTTTCAAGACTAATCATCTCTTAATGCAGGCCAAAAGTGTTGCAGAATGCTCCAATGGGAGCATTCTGCAATACTTTCGACCTTCATTAAGCTGCCAGTTGTCATAGATATCTTCATTTTGTCTATTTTCTGCAATGCTTTCGACCTTCATTAAGCTACCAGTTGTCATCAAGATCTTCATTTTGTCTATTTATGATTGGCCGTTTTACACAGGTTTACTGTATTGTCAAGCTTTGAAAATCCGCGGCGTTCGCTTGTATTGTCTATAGTTACTCCTGTAAGCAGTATTCAGTTAGTATGTTTTCGATTTCCTGCATATGATACTCCATAAATCTTTTGCTAGTGAATCGTGAGCGAACAGAAACCCACTGAAACCTATTATCATATGTGACCACGAATACAGCCAATGGTAAATCACCAGAGCTATTGACACAACCATAACCTTCTGTCATTCGAAATAGCCCCTCGCTTGATGCTCCCGGCACCTTACCTAGGTTGCTAAAGCCAAGTAACGGCCGTCCTAATTCTTTTCGAACAGTTTCAAGATCACTCGACTTGGCTGAATCCAATTGATATTTCTGCAATGTCAAATAGTTCACGACACTCCGCTTTCTCGTCTCAAAATAAGTTGCACGTGTTAATTGTGAACAGTTGCTCCAGAACTCCTTCGACGTACATTCTACGATCATTTTATGGTTAGTCGTACCGAGGCTGGTCATAAATACTAACGGTTGTCTATCTTGGAAATTGGCGTACTTTCTCAAGTTCATAGGCCAAAACGTTTTAAATGATTTTGGTAAAGACACACCGGCTGCCTTAGCTGTTCTACACATTGCTAGACTGTTTGCGAACAAGAAAACAGCATGGAGTGAAACACGATGTTTTTTAGCTGAGAGAATGATAGAATCTGTGAACTCTCTACTGAACACATCTAGTATATAAAGCGTTTCTTTATCGGGCTCGTCAACGGTTGGAAGACTATCATCTTCAAACTTGTACAGTGTGACAGGGACTCCAGCTGTGGTTGTGAATGTGCGAGCTACCCAGCGCCAGGCATCAAGAAATAATCGTCTATACCATGGAACAGGATATTGTAACTGACCTGGTTCAAGTACATATTCCTCAATTGGCTTTTCATGAGGAAAGAATGGGATAACATTTTCAGCATCTTCACCTTTCATTATAGCAGATAAGATAGGTAAAAATTGATATATAAATGCATCAACAATGCTCAATCCATCAGCTATAGTATGTTGAATTGTAAAATAAAATATGTTTTTAAATGGAAACATTTTAGCATTATTCGACTTCCCAACTTCTTGTCCTTTGTTAGTGTCCTCTATACGTGCAAGAATGAGACGCCACAGTGGGCCATTTTCAAAATCCCATTTCTGGTCCCTATTTTGCATTAGAACATCCGACCAGCTTTTTCTATCTATTATTTTAACTGCTTCGTAGTTTATTTTATCCAGAGATTTCATTGGTTCAAAACGTATTTTGGATTCATTACCACCCATATGCGTTTCTATGATACCCATTTGAAGCGCTTCTTGTTTTCCAACGAGGATTTTACAAGCAGCGATTATACTTTCATCATCTAATGGTCTTGTTGACTCAACAAAACATATTTCCCACATAGTGGCAGCAGTCGAAGTCTTTAAGATTCTTTCCTCACTGAAGCCTAGGGCTCGACCCCTCTTCCTGCTTGAACCATTTACCTCACTAAATCTCGCCATTATTCGTGCTGAAAGAAGAGAACGACGATAGTGGTACTGTCCTACCAGTCAAGACTGACAGTGACGTCATGTTTTGTTTACAAAGTTATCAGGGACTTATAATCGATAGACCACTTGTGTATTAATCCTATCCTGTGGATAGGATTAAAACACAAGTGATCTATCGATTCACGTTAGATCAAGTGCAGTGTACAAGATTTATTTTACTTAACAATTGTAAACAAAATATTACGTCATTGTCACTCTTGGTTGGCACGACAGTACACATAGATGCAAGGTCATATTTTCTAAGCCACAACTGTAGGCTCTATCAGTAAAAGCAGTGACATGTTGTTTCAAAAATTGCAGCAAATATATTTCCAACTAATATACTAAATGCCATTTGTTTTTCGTATATTTCTTATTAACCAAACAAACACCTGACTCTTAAATGTTACCCTTGGCTTCCACCCATTGTTTGAGCCAATCACTGGCTGTTTTACAATTACAGGTCTGTGTACTTCTATTTTTACAACGCTTTCGCTGAGGAAGAGAGATCTCTAATGGGATTCTATCTTAACGGTGGCATGGGTTGGCATGTGATCTGTATTTAACGCATTTCTTGTCCATGCACGCTCGTTTTCTGAAATTGAAGAGACCATTAGGCTCATTCTATACGCAATCTTTTTGTCATTTAGGCTTGAAGATCAGGGCGGTGAGTCTGACTAACGATACTGTCTACGAGGAGCTTTATTTAAGCCCTTTTCAGACTGAATGATTTCCTCATACATATTCATACAATAAGCATGGAATTGTTCATAGGTTGATATGAAAATTCGATAAAACGATGAAGTTCTGCCCCTGATGATTGGTTTTATATTATTTAACAGTGCAGATCCTGATGAAATGGCGCCTTATGTTAAAGTACCTGTTTACCAATATCCAGAATGAAACTGGTTATTAGTGACATTAATGCGCCTATGTAACATTCGTGAATTGTGAGGTAATTTCATGTGGAAAAAGAAATTGAATGAATAATTTGTCTATTAAAATGTCACCACTAGACTTCGAGCTAAAAAAGGTCCTGCTCCCCCCCCCCCTAGGGAATTTTGCAGACATATCCTATCTTAAAGAAAATTTCAAGCCGCATCTTTTAAGAGATGTTTGCACTCTGTGCTCCGGGGCGTTAGCCTCTGACAGCCTGTTACATATGTTACTGTAACAAACTAAGGAAAAATCAAAATGAAAGTTTGAGCTACAGATAGAAGACATTTAACCATCTAATTATTCAAATTTCTTATGTAGTTTGCAAGCTGGATGCCTAAGCTACATAAAAGCAGCATTTCAAACAAAATTTCAGCCTTCAATGGTGTTATATGCGTTACATAGATTAAATTTCCCTTTGAAAGTTGAAATTGTGACTAACATCATTCATTTTACAGACAATTTGTGCATTTTTACAAGTGTTTTTAATCTTAGTTTACTAAAATACTCATTTGACTAATAGAAAAAACAAAGTTTGCTTTTCTATCTCAAATACATTGTTTATATGAGCTATTAAACAACCCAACCCCCAATTTTAAGTATCCAATTTTGGTATCTATTATTGAAGCAAAAATGTATGAAAATATTCAATGCTCGTGGATATCTTACATTTTTGGCACTGTCTTGCTAATGCAATAAAGAATCATACATTTGCAAGTTTGACATCAGGATCAGAGCACTTATTAAAGTATGTAACGTATGTTACATGGCATAATGAATGAGCTAGGAAATTTTCTTGGAAGTAAGAGATGATGTTTCAGAAAAATACCGTTTTTCACATGTTTTCCTATTAATCTCTAGCCTCTGGTGCCTTAGTCTTAGTAATTACAGTCATTGCTGATAACAAGCCTATGGAATTGTGTTACCTATGTTATATATAACCTTTTTAATCACATATTTCCTTATGCCTATAATATCAAAATATATAGACATATAGATAGAGAATAATAGTTCTCATTTAAATGACACAATTTAATAAATATACATATTGAATAAAATTATTCAAAAACAATCTTTATTCAAGTCACCCTCACAATGTCTATAATTGTGTCTGCTTCTATGGCAAAATAATCACCCATTTCATCACAACAAGTAGAATCATGGCATTGTATTAGGACTGCAAACTGAGTACAATCCAGTTCCTCTCCACCCCTTTGGGAATTGTGCAGACATATCCTACCTTAAAGAACAATTCAAGCTGCATCAAATAAGAGATGTTTGCACTCTATTAACAAGGGGTTTATCCTGTAATGGTATGATACGTATGTTACCATATCAATTTAAGAATTAATGAATTGAAAGTCTGAGAAACAGAAAGAAGACATAAAACTATCTATTTATTTGAATTATTCATGTAGTTTGCATGCTGAATACCTTTGATACATATAAGAAAAGATTTTTTAACAAATATACAGCTTCCTATGGTGTTATATGTGTTACATTAATTAAGATTACTTTTTAAAATTGGTAATTGTGACAAACATCACTTATAAGCATTTCGTGTGATCCTCCTCTTTTGCCATCAAAAGACTTAATTTTCTTTGCATGTGTGGCCAGTGCCAGCGTCAAACAACTTGACTCAGCCAAAATTGAATCCTTAGCAATCTTCAAAAGCAGAAACAGCATGTCAGTGTCATGGGATCAAACACCTGATTAAATATGGGTTTAATGCCATTTCATATATATGCATACAATGGAGTAAGACTCTGGTATATATCTCTTCCTGTGAAGTGGCAAGAGCAATCTATCTGCAGCTGCAGCTGCATCCGTGCTAGTCAAATGATAACTTTACTCTGATTTTGCAAAATCTATGTCTCTACCGTGTACCTCTAAGAATACTTTAAGATTTCTGACATTGGTCAAACAGAAATTTGATAGGCTGCTTTTTTGCATCATTTGCCATGGAACCTATCCAGTCTTTTGGTGCTTAAGTCCTCAGGTCTTAAATCAATAGTATTTTGCTACGCCCAAAGAACTTTTTAAGTTTTCTTTAGTTACAATGTTGACTCTTGATGGTTTGGGCAGACCGTCTGAAACAATTTCTGTTACACCTTGAAAGTTATCTGGTATAAGAGAAAGAATATGAAGTTGGACATTGCCATCAATTATGTTTGCAGTAGGTTGTTTTTTGATGTCAGTACATTGAAGCATGTCTTAAAATAATGTAAAACCTATGATTTCACAGTTTTTACAGCCATATCATTAGCTGTTGCATTCAAAAGAAGGAAAGTGGACTATAGGTAGAATGGGATAACCAGTAGTTCTATATTATGCTCTATGGAAGATTTATACAGAGTAAACAAGTTGATAGGGTGCCTCATTTCATGATCCATTGAAAACACTGAAATCAAAAACACTTGCCTCTGACTGTGTAATCAAAAAGGATGTCACGACAATGCCCTTGCTCATTTATTATTACGAGTTATATATGTTACATCCTTTAATAAGCGCTCTTATCTTAGAAACTTAGTGAATCATTGAATTGAAAGGGTCTATTTGCGCTCTGTTCATCCTGCATGTCATTGCTTTACCTGCTGTGATACATCTATTTTGTTTATCTGAAGGGAAAGAGTTACCTCTGTTTCAGCAACTCAGAAGTTCTAAGACTTCAAATAAGTTTTTGAATGCTTGGGGAAAGATAATATGTGCAGAGACATTATTAGATGAAAATATGTGGGTTGCATGTATGGAAAGGCTACATTTATAAAAGTTAGCCAGCTAAGATATGATTCTTTATCACAGAAGTATCAAGGTACATCAGTCCAGGTACTCATTGCTCTTAATGGCATAGTTTTCCTCCTTGTAAAGCTTTAGTCTTTCTCCTACTTGCAGAGTATCACTTGAAACACATACTCAAAGAGCCAACTATTAGGAATTCATATCAGTTTCCGAATGTTCCAAGCCATAAATGGCAAAATTGGAAAGTTGATAATGGCTCATCAATTTTGAGTGGACTGGTGGTAAAATTGAATAACAGTTTGTGTGATGATTTTACTAGTTGCAAGGAGGCGTGTGATAATAATGATTACCACAGAAGCAGACAATGACAAATATTTAACATGAGTGTTAAATCGGGACCATTTCATTTATTGTATTTTCTTGTAAAAATGAAAAACTATCTTTTCTATTTGGGCTCTATATTTAGCATTATATGCACCGTATTAGGAAATGTGTCCAAAAGGTCATAGATAACATCTGTAAAAACAGTCCATGGGCTTGATAATCAGAAATGAATATAATTTCTAGTGTTTTGGCACCAAAGACTTATAAGTACACATTAAGTGTCCTGATCTTAAACTTAATGACATCTTGCAGATATATGAGCAAGACAGACTAAGAAAATGAAAAATATCCACATGCTGTAATCGCTTTCATGTGTTTTACTTAAACGGTAATAACAAAATTTGCTTCTCTGTAAAACTGGGAGTAGGGCTGTGTATTAGCTCCTATAAGACAATATATTTAAGATAGAAAAGCACACTTGGTTTTTTCCTATTCATCAATTGAGTATATGTTTGTAATGACGATAGCCACAATTATAGCTTTCAAATTATAATTAGGTTCATGTAACGCACATAACACCACAGTTAGCCGTATTATTGTTAAACAGCTACCATATGTAGTAAAGACATCCAGTATAAAGACTATAAGAATGTCAATTTATTAGATAATTTTAATGTCTTCTTTTAGTAGCTCAAACATTCAAATTTCTTATTCTCAAATTGATATAGTAACATATGTAACAAGCTGTTACAGGCTAACGCCCCAATTTACAGAGTGCAAACATTTCTTATTAAATGCACTTTGAATGGTTACATAAGATGTAATTTGTGTGCAGAATTCAAAGGGGGATTAGGATGGAGCAGGCCCTTACTAAGCTTGATGTCAAAATACTGTTTGATGATTTTACTTATCACGCTAACATATGTAACGCTCTCTGATCTTTAAAACTTGATGACAACTAGCAGATATGTAAGTCTTTATCATAGGAGCCAGTTTAAAATCCCTAAACAATGTAAAATATCCAACAGCTGCAATTTTTTTCACAATTTTAGCTCAAACTTTCAAACTACATTTCCTTTATTTGATATAGTAACGCATGTAACACGCTGTTACAGACTAACGCCCCAACATAGAGAGTGCAAACATCCCTTATTTGATGCAGCTTGAGTTGTACTTTAAGAAGGAATATGTCTGCAAAATTCCCTCGAGGAGATTAAAACATTTTTAGGCATATCTTAAGTAAAGACAATGAGCTTGCCCATTTATTACATCAGGTAACATATGTTACAGCCTCTGATATTAAAAATTTTGCAACAAACTTGCAGATTTATGAGTCTTTTCATATAAGCAAATAAATCCCAAACAATGAAACACATTCATCAACTGCAAATATTTTTTAACTATTTTTACTTTAGTTTTAATACCAAACATTTTACCTCAAAACTGGGTAGGGGTAGGGTTGTTTAATTACTTATTACAGAAAAAATATACAAACTAGGGAAACAAACTTTAATTTTTCTATTAGCCAATTGCATAAGCTATTCAGACATGGTTAAAAACATTTTGCAAAACACACAGAGAGATTGTGAATGTAAATGATGTTAGCCACACTTGCAAATTTTAATGGGTTATCTGATTTATGTAACGCATATGACACCTTAGGAAGCGGCAATTTTGTTCAAATGGCTGTCATATGTAGTTAAGATATCCAGTATGCAGACTATATGAATGATTTTTAAAAATAAATATTTTAATGTCTTTAATTTGTAGCCCAAACTTTCAATTTACTTTTTCTTAGTTTGATTAAGTAACGTATGTTACAGGCTCTGACAGACTAACGCCCCGGAGCACAGAGTGCAAACATCTCTTAAAAGACTCGGCTTTCAATTCTCTACAAGATAGGATATGTCTGCAAAATTCCCTGGGGGGGGGGAGCAAACCCATTCTCAGTCATCCCTCTACACCGTATGCAATACAATCAGTCCAAATATACTATTGCCATAAAGTTAAGCATATTTTTATACGATCCTGATTTTCGAAGTTATGAAACATAATTTGAATTTTGGGTTTTATTCGACATGTACACTTGTATTTTGGCTACCAAATTTGGATAAGTTCGATTAGTTTCATTCACTATTGTCCATGAACGCAAAGCTTACGACACAGTACTGTCCAGGAGTTGATATGCAAGAATGAATATATTTTGCTGTTGAGTCATGAAATATCCTTAAAACACGTATGTTGGATACATCTACAGAAGAAAGACAGAATGTGTAAATTTGCCAATATGAAACAAGATGACATTACAAGAGTATTAAACGTGTTTCAGAGTGTTGCAAGCAGACCTTTGAAAGAACATAGAGAGAGTGGCAGTATTACAAAAAGGAAACGGTCTACATTGATTCTTGAGTGCAGGGAGTTGTTACTGAAGCATTACGGTACGTTGTGCATTATCTGATGACCACCTGATACAGTTTAATGTGGTGACTGGGACTTTGAACGCTCAAAAGTACCAGGATGAAATCCTGGAATCTGGTGTTAGGTCACCCTTGGATTCGCTAGATGGCCAGAACATTGTGTTCCGACATGACATTGCAAGTTCTCACTGTACTCGCATCATCGAGGAATACAAAAATCAACAGAACATCGCTAGTCTTCCACGGCTGAGCTTGTTGTCGGACTTGAACCCTATTGAACACGTGTGGGACAAGCTTGGCTGACGTGTTTGAAACCGGCAACCAGCCATATCAAAACCATTGTGAATTTTGCTAGACTCTACTGGATGGGGAGTAGGATGAGTGGGACAGGATTTCATGTCTTGAACGCATGCACCCAGTGAATTTAATGATGAAAAAGTGCCAAGTTGTTATTATATTCATAACATAAACCGGAAGTAGTGGATTATTATGAGCCATTTCGTGACTTTTTGCACCAGATCCTGAAAGTGTATGCTCCGAAGAGAAAGTTTTGAGGAAATAACAACTATCGCGACCTTATTGTAAAAAAATTGCTGTCTCTTGGCCTCCATGCTGTTTTTATTGATTTTTTTTTTACATTTTATGGGTAGTTTTTGTAAAGTGTTTGCAGCATATAAACAAGTCAGAGATTCCACGGCATTTGTTTATCAAATCGCTGGTATTCTGCTTTTGTTGTCTACCACAATAATTTTTTGGTATCTTTCAAAAGTTTCCGTTCTTACCGTTTCTAAAACCTAAGTGGTGTTATCAAATGGAATATGCTTAACTCTATGGTAATACTATATAAAGAAACGCCACATATGACAAATTAAGAACATTACATGTTAAATGAGAGTGCTATTTATGTTTTGCTATTTTCTTCCATTGTTTTTTGAGCTAAGTCAACCCAACCCAACCCAGTGTACCGACTGATTTTATCTTTCATTAGTATCACGTTTCCACATATCATTTTCATGGTACCATATGAAAATACACTTACAATACGTTCAGCCACTGTGTTGTTTTCTGAGGTAAAATGTGGCATATTCAAATATTTTAGATATTTCTTAACAAACAAACATATTTTGAAATACATTAATGAGAAAAAATATATCAAGTACATAACGTTTTAGCTTTTATGCCACACCAAATTACCACACCAACATTCAAACCATGGATTGATGAAGAAACACTATCTATATGTCTCATGCAACATACCTAGATTATTTGTTAATGCTTATTTTCTGATATGAATTATTATTCTCCTTTAGAGCTTTTGGGTACAGGCAGAAATCTGTCTTGCAGGATCTGCAACAAAAAGACATTGTATTTGAAAGACTCTTATCCGATGGTTCGTGCTCATTCTTGTAGGCACAACGATGCTTGAGCTTCTGTGGAAAACCCTTGAAATCTAGATAGTTAAAGAATAAGCTGAGATAGAAACAATTGCATATCTTGATATGATTGTAGAAGAAATATCAGAAGTTCTGGTCTTTGGTGACAAAGAAAGAATTATAGCTTAATTTTGCAAATCTAATGATGGATCAGAGTGAGGCCCTGGAAGGGTTTTTAGGGATACAGGGATATTGGTAAAAAACTTAAAGGGATATGGGATATTTTAGTAAATATCAAAGGGATACGGGATACTTGGGTCAATTTTAGGGATATGAGGATACAATGCTTTCTGAATTTTGGGGATATTTGCCATATTTGTTTTAGGGATATGGGATATTTTTCAAAAACATCAAAGGGATATGGGATACTGGGACCCCCTTCCAGGGCCTCCAGAAAGCATAGGAAAAATCAAACAGATTCTTGACAGTGTGTGGTACGCCACTAGCTAAGCTATGACTGATGTACATTGCTATATTTAATATTTTGAAAAGATTTACACACACTTAAAGGGCTGGCATCTGAAATGAATGTTTAGCTGAAGCTGAGGAGATGCTTCTGTATCTGGTTGTAGATGGACACAACACGTATGTCAGCTTTCTGCTATACTTCTGACGACTACAGCACCAGCAGTAGTTGCTGAGTTTGAGAAAGACAGTTCCCCAGTAACACACGCGCCTGCTGGGGGTTCAATGGAGTTTGAACTAATATGATATTGGAGCGGTCCTCAACTGTAATGCCAAAATCGTACTTTTCAATAAGGTGTCTCAGAATCCCGACAATATTCCCAAGCCAACTGCAAATTCCAAACAAGCAAAATTAATGGCTCATATGTTGGATATACAGATGCACCACGAAGAAATAAGATGAACCAGTTGACAGAATGAAACTGTAATATGGAAGAAAATGATAAATCCATTACAGGCTGGGAACTTAACAGACCTACTAAACACAGGCACTGGGGAGAAAGCATCCACGCTTGAGCTTATAATCGCTAAAGAAAATGGTATATAATTCTTGAAAGATGCTCAAGTATCAGAAGCTCCCGAAGTTAATATATACATAAATGCATTTTAGGACAAATAAGCACTTTGTGAACTCCATTTAAGATTATACAGAGGACATATGAAGTTGAATCCTCAGTTGCTTGGTATCTGTTTTATCCATAAGATCGAACAGAAGAGAGTAAGGTTGAATTATAAGCTATAAGTGAACAAAGTATCCATCATCTCTGTTTGAACATAAAAATGAGTTTCTGTAAGGCTAAAGAAGGCAAAAAGGCTGCAAATCAGTATTTTATACTGCAGTGAAGGATAATCTTTCAGATACCGAATCAGAGATGGAAGAATTACCTTCAGAACAAAAAGTGGTCTATATCATTGATACCGTGGCTTTCATTTAGGTATGACTTTGAGCCATCAGTAATCTTGAAACAGGAATAATGTGAGAAGCGGGATCAATCTGTTGCTGGTCCCAGAAAAGAATATGAACCCTGTGATACTCTTAAAGTTATGGACTGGGACCTGATTTACAAAATATGAAAAATTAAGCCAATCTTTTGGGGCTTTATTGGCAATTCACGGATGAAATAGAGCATCTTACGTGAGTGCTCATGTTTTATTGAATTTATTAAAGGAGTTTGGGAAAAGTGATTATATCCGAGGCTTGCTGACCAATTTATCTCTTTTTCACAACAAGTTTAATAAATTCAATAACACAAGAGCACGAATGTTAGATTCTTTTTATCATATGGCATTAAGATTACTTTGAAATCTCATATCTGGCGTAAAAACGTTATATTTTTGCCATTATGTACGCAACGTTGTTATAGACGTCATAATGTTTCCCGAAAATCTGAAATCAATTTTATTGCGTGGCGTTATTTCACTCCCAGACGCAACGTCATAATAATAATGATAACAACAATAATGCTAACTAGCCAGCAGATCCACAAGTTGTAAGTGAAGGTCTTTGAATGATGCAGGTAAGACATTTCAGATTACCAAGTCAGAATGTACAGAGTTACCAGAATTGTCATGAAAAGAGGATGAGAAGGCTGATACTAGAATATACACCGATGCAACTTACTTTGTCCAGACATATGGTTGTGGTGTTGTAGAAACAGAAATAGTTATATTTGTCAATGCAATGTAGTATTGTGTTGAAATACCCAATGTAAAAGAGAAGTGTGTTCAGAAAGGTAAAGTCATACCGGTTCATAGAATTATCATGTATCAGTTCTGAGCAGACTCAGAGAACTTAACATGTACTCCTCTGGATGTGTATATCATAAACAGTTTGTGACACAGTTAGCTGCCATTTAAACAAGGGTAAGAAACGCAAGCTCATTTAACCCATAGTCATCTGTCAACTCTTGGGTCAGTGGGGGGCGAAGATGAAAGTGTTAGAAGTTTAGTGCTATGTGCTATCTGTTTGCCAATCTCTATGAAAGAAGACTTTAAAGGATCAGCAGATGAACTTCGAGGTCATTTGTATGGTCGTTTCTGAGATGATCTGTTGTGTCTGCCACCTATAGATGATTCACTGTGTCAATACGTTCTAAAAGCCTTCATAGAGAATCATCGGCAGCATGTATGTTCATCTCTACAAGCAAAACTTATCCCAGAGCCAACAGAATATGACTGACATGTTACAAATAACAGACATCACGACATTGGTGCTAAAATCAGCAAAGTTGACAGTTATCATTAAATTGCAAGACATGGAAGTGTCTTCGTGGCTGTTTCTGTGTAAATAGTAACATTCTTCAATACACAGTTTCATAAATCTGTAGAACTAGCCCAGGCACCGAGAATATAAAACTTTTTTCATGCTAAACTCAGCTGAACACGAAATTTATCCTTCTCATAAATGGTCAAATGCACGAAGAGAAAGGCGTGTGTCTTAGCTTTAATTAGACACCAAGTTGAGTGCTCTAGGATAAGCAGAATCCTAGATAGGATTGAATTTGTAGGCCTTCGCCCATTCTCGAGAATCATATATGGTGTTGCCATGGAAACCATGCATTTTCACATAGCCCATACCAAATTCTTTTTGAAGAAAATCTCGTTTTGCATTCAGGTGTTCCCAATGAACAATTTGGCACCCATAAAAATTTGTCCAGTGGGGGTGCAAGGTAACCTAATTTGGATGCCGGTGTATATTTCATACCTCCTAAAACAGCGTAGACCATGCACATTACCTGATATGTCGTGCTATGAATGGTAAGGGTGGAAAATGAGCGATATGATAAACTTCGCTGTCATATTTTCATTATATCTTTGCAAGTATGTAAAGAAAATAATTAAGCCGCAACATGTGATTTCCAACAATGTGGCATTTTGACAAGTATAGACTCGGAAAAGCCTGTGCACCATCCTTTTAAGCTTAGGAACTCCAAATGATGTCCAGTTAGTAGCTAAACACTCAAAGAATATTCAAGCAACTAGCAAAGGCTCTGATCAGACTGCGCGTATGCGCAGGCTGATCTGAGGCTTTGCTGGTTGCACATAACACTTTGTTGGAAATCTCATGTCGTGGATTTGAATTTTCAATTAACCTATTTGATGGCCTACGTTATGTTTCGCGTGTAAAACGGTTTGTGGGTGCAACTATACAGATTCATATCACCTGTAAGTTTCCTATTAATCACATGTGATTCTCCTATTCTACTATTTATCACATGTGTTTCTTCATTTTATCACATGTAATTCTCCTATTTATCACAAAACATTCTAAATTTATCACCTGCAATGTTCCTATTACTATCACCTGTAATTATCCTGTCCCAACATGATATCATATGAAACTTACATACGAATCAATAACCAAGTCATTGGTAATAAAAGAAACGTATAAACTGAATGTATGCAGTAAGCAGAGCGCGACAGATGAATGTAACAGCTTACATGCAGTTAGCAACTAGGCGACATTTGAACAAGAGATTTTTTGTAGAACGGCGCATACTTAAAATTAGGTCGTGGTCGGTCGCGCAAACATAAAAGGGATGAAGATTAAGGCTCGGGCAAAAGTTTAAGCATCCAGACTCAGCTGTACGGGCGCCTTGCATTTGTGCACTGCAATTAGCGATGATATCTTTTGCGCACTTTTTGCGATTTGATTTGCGCACTATTTTCGCACCCCAAATCAGGAGCTATTAAGTGATTAGTGGCATGAAACGATGATTTGTACAGGTAACCGTGTCTGTGCAATGAAGTCAGTTACGTTTTCATTAATGGTACTTTTATGTTGTGCATTTTTTTCTTCTTCAAATGTACAATATACATGTACATGGATTATGCAATGGACATTATGTTCCATTAGTAACTGTGAAATAGTTATGCATACAGTGCTTAAGAATGCCCGATGCACCTTTAAATGCAATCGACATTCGTATTTTCTTTTATTATCCATGCTGTTGCCTAGAAAGTCAGAGAACATTTACCGTAGAATGTAGAGTGCCATAAGATCTTTATGTGAAGACGAGTTATAACTAGCTGTAACGCTTTCAACAATATGTGCTCTGAGCCCATCAGATGTGTTATTTAGGTTGGGCGCCAAATGTAACAGGTGAAAAAAAATGCTAATCATCTATGTCCGGGCTGGGGATCGAACCCGGACCGTCGGATCCGAAATCAGACACTCTACCACGTCGCTATATAGCCGGCTTATACAGCAAGGCTGGCCAAGTGTTGATAAGCTACCTCGTACCACATGTGTATGGTGTGTAGATGACAGCGGAGATTTATGACCATCGCTGATTGTGTATGGTGTGTAGATGACAGCAAAGATTTATGACCATCACTGATTGTGTATGGTGTGTAGATGACAGCGAAGGTTTATGACCATCGCTGATTGTGTATGGTGTGTAGATGACAGCAAAGATTATGACCATCACTGATTGTGTATGATGTGTAGATGACAGCGAAGGTTTATGACTATCGCTGATAGTGTATGGTGTGTAGATTACAGCAGATATTTATGACCATCGCTGAATGTGTATGGCGTGTAGATGACAGCAAAGATTTATGACCATTGCTGATTGTGTATGGTATGTAGATGACAGCTAAGATTTATTACCATCGCTGATTGTGTATGGTGTGTTAATGACAGAGAAGATTTATGAACATGGCTGATTGTGTATGGTGTGTAGATGACAATGGTGATTTTGACCATCGCTGAATGTGTATGGTTTGTAGATGACAGCAAAGGTTTATGGCCATCTCAGATTGTGCATGGTGAGAAGATGACAGAGAAGATTTATGACCATCGCTGATTGTGTATGGTGTGTAGATGACAGCGAAGGTTTGTGACCATCGCTGATTGTGTATAGTATTTAGATGACAGAGAAGATTTATGACCATCGCTGATTGTGTGTATGGTGTGTAGATGACAGCGAAGGTTTATGACCATCCCTGAATCTGTGTATGGTGTGTAGGTGACAGCTTAGGTTTATGGCCACGCTGATTGTGTAAATGACAGCCAATATTTATGACAATCACTGATTGTGTATGGTGTGTAGATGACAGCGAAGATTAATGACCATCGCTGATTGTGTCTGGTTTGTAGATTACAGTAAATATTTATGACCATTGCTGATTGTGTATGGTGTGTAGATGACAGCAAAGATTAATGACAATCGCTGATTGTGTATGGTTTGTAGATTACAGTGAAGATTTTTGACTATTGCTAATTGTGTATGGTGTGTAGATGAGAGTGAAGGTTTATGACCATCGCTGATTGTGTATGGTATGATGACAGCGAAGGTTTATGACCATTGCTGATTGTGTATGGTGTGTAGATGACAGCAAAGATTAATGACAATCGCTGATTGTGTATGGTTTGTAGATTACAGTGAAGATTTTTGACTATTGCTAATTGTGTATGGTGTGTAGATGAGAGTGAAGGTTTATGACCATCGCTGATTGTGTATGGTATGATGACAGCGAAGATTTATGACCATCGCTGATTGTGTATGGTGTGTAGATGACAGCTAAGATTTATTACCATCGCTGATTGTGTATGGTGTGTTAATGACAGAGAATATTTATGAACATGGCTGATTGTGTATGGTGTGTAGATGACAATGGTGATTTTGACCATCGCTGAATGTGTATGGTGTGTAGATGACAGCGAAGGTTTATGACCATCGCTGATTGTGTATGGTGTGTAGATGACCGCAAAGGTTTATGGCCATCACAGATTGTGTATGGTGTGTAGATGACAGCGAAGGTTTATGACCATCGCTGATTGTGTATGGTGTGTAGATGACAGCAAAGATTATGACCATCACTGATTGTGTATGATGTGTAGATGACAGCGAAGGTTTATGACCATCGCTGATTGTGTATGCTATGTAGATGACAGCGGATATTTATGACCATCGCTGATTGTGTATGGTGTGTAGATGACAGCGAAGGTTTATGACCATCGCTGATTGTGTATGGTGTGTAGATGACAGAGAAGGTTTATGACCATCACTGATTGAGTATGGTGTGTAGATGACAGCGAAAATTTATGACCATCGCTGACTGTGTGTGGTGTGTAGATGACAGCAAAGGTTTATGACCATCGCTGATTGTGTATGGTGTGTAAATGACAATGAAGATTTATGAACATCGCTGGTTGTGTATGGTGTGTAGATGACAGCAGATATTTATGACAATTGCTGATTGTGTATGGTGTGTAGATGACAGCAAAGATTTATGACCATCGCTGATTGTGTATGGTGTGTAGATGACAGCGAAGGTTTATGACCATCGCTGATTGTGTATGGTATGTAGATGACAGAGAAGATTTATGACCATCGCTGATTGTGTATGGCGTGTAAATGACAGCAAAGATTTCGACCATCGCAAATTATGTATGGAGTGTAGATGACAGCGAAGATTTATGACCATCACTGATTATGTATGGTGTGTAGATGACAGCAAAGATATACGACCATCGCTGATTGTGTATGGCGTGTAGATGACAGCGACGGTTTATGACTATCGCTGATTGTGTATGGTGTGTAGATGACAGCGAAGGTTTATGGCCAACGCTGATTGTGTATGCTATGTAGATGACTTAGAAGATTTATATCCAGGGCTGATTGTGTATGGTCTGTAGATGACAGCAAAGGTTTATGACTATCGCTGATTGTGTATGGTGTGTAGATGACAGCGAAGGTTTAATGACCATCACTGATTGTTTATGGTATGTAGATGACAGAGAAGATTTATGACCATCGCTGATTGTGTATGGTGTGTAGATGACAGCGAAGATTTATGACCATCACTGATTGTGTATGGTGTGAAGATGACAGCGAAGGTTTATGACCATCGCTGATTGTGTATGATATATAGATGACAGAGAAGATTTATATCCATGGCTGATTGTGTATGGTCTGTAGATGACAGCGAAGATTTATGACCATCGCTGATTGTGTATGGTCTGTAGATGACAGCAAAGGTTTTGACCATCGCTGATTGTGTATTGCGTGTAGAGGACAGCGAAGATTTTGACCATCGCTGATTGTGTATGGTGTGTAGATTACAGCAGATATTTATGACCATCGCTGAATGTGTATGGCGTGTAGATGACAGCAAAGATTTATGACCATCGCTGATTGTGTATGTTATGTAGATGACAGCGAAGATTTATGACCATCGCTGACTGTGTGTGGTGTGTAGATGAAAGCAAAGGTTTATGGCCATCGCAGATTGTGCATGGTGAGAAGATGACAGAGAAGATTTATGACCATCGCTGATTGTGTATGGTGTGTAGATGACAGCGAAGGTTTGTGACCATCGCTGATTGTGTATAGTATTTAGATGACAGAGAAGATTTATGACCATCGCTGATTGTGTGTATGGTGTGTAGATGACAGCGAAGGTTTATGACCATCCCTGAATCTGTGTATGGTGTGTAGGTGACAGCGAAGGTTTATGGCCAACGCTGATTGTGTAAATGACAGCCAATATTTATGACAATCACTGATTGTGTATGGTGTGTAGATGACAGCGAAGATTAATGACCATCGCTGATTGTGTCTGGTTTGTAGATTACAGTAAATATTTATGACCATTGCTGATTGTGTATGGTGTGTAGATGACAGCAAAGATTAATGACAATCGCTGATTGTGTATGGTTTGTAGATAACAGTGAAGATTTTTGACTATTGCTAATTGTGTATGGTGTGTAGATGAGAGTGAAGGTTTATGACCATCGCTGATTGTGTATGGTATGATGACAGCGAAGGTTTATGACCATCGCTGATTGTTTATGGTGTGTAGATGACAGCAAAGATAAATGACCATGGCTGATTGTGTATGGTGTGTAAATGACAGCAAAGATTTATGACCATCGCTGATTATGTATGGTGTGTAGATGACCGCGAAGATTTTGACCATCGCTGATTGTGTATGGTGCGTAGATGAAAGGCAAAGATAAATGATCATTGCTGATTGTGTATGGTGTGTAGATTACAGCCAAGGTTTATTACGATCGCTGATTGTGTATGGTGTGCAGTTAACAGCTAAGATTCATGACGATCCCTGATTGTGTATGGTTTGCAGTTGACAGGGAAGATTTATGACGATCGCTGATTGTGTATGGTATGTAGATGACATTGAAGATTTATGACCATCGCTGATTGTGTGTGGTGTGTAGATGACAGAGAAGCTTTATGACCATCACTGATTGTGTATGGTGTATAGATGACAGCAAAGATTTATGACTATCGCTGATTGTGTATGGTGTGTAGATGACAGCAAAGGTTTATGGCCATCTCTGCTTGTGTATGGTCTGTAGATGACAGCAAAGGTTTATGACCATCGCTGATTGTATGTGTGTAGATGACAGAGAAGATGCATGACCATCGCTGATTGTGTATGGTGTGTAGATGACAGCGAAGATTTATGACCATCGCTGATTGTATGGTGTGTAGATGACAATGAAGATTTTGACCATCGCTGATTGTGTATGGTGTGTAGATGACAGCGAAGGTTTATGACCATCGCTGATTGTGTATGGTGTGTAGATGACAGCAAAGTTTTATGACCATCGCTGATTGTGTATGGTGTGTAGATGACAGCGAAGGTTTATGACCATCGCTGATTGTGTATGGTGTGTAGATGACAGCAAAGTTTTATGACCATCACTGATTGTGTATGGTGTGTAGATGACAGCGAAGATTTATGACCATCGCTGATTGTGTATGGTGTGTAGATGACAGCTAAGATTTATTACCATCGCTGATTGTGTATGGTGTGTTAATGACAGAGAAGATTTATGAACATGGCTGATTGTGTATGGTGTGTAGATGACAATGGTGATTTTGACCATCGCTGAATGTGTATGGTGTGTAGATGACAGCGAAGGTTTATGACCATCGCTGATTGTGTATGGTGTGTAGATGACCGCAAAGGTTTATGGCCATCACAGATTGTGTATGGTGTGTAGATGACAGCGAAGGTTTTTTACGATCGCTGATTGTGTATGGTGTGCAGTTAACAGCTAAGATTCATGACAATCCCTGATTGTTAATGGTGTGCAGTTGACAGGGAAGATTTATGACCATCGCTGATTGTGTATGGTGTGTAGATGACAGCGAAGATTTATGGCCATCGCTGATTGTGTATGGTTTGTAGATGACAGTGAAGATTATGACCATCGCTGATTGTGTATTGTGTGCATGTGACAGCGAAGGTTTATGACCATCACTGATTGAGTATGGTGTGTAGAAGACAGCCCACCAGCTAAAGGTACTTATTGCATATTTTGTTTGTTGGGTTTGAGGTTTTATGTACCAGTAAACAGCTAAGGTCATGTCGAGATGGTCAGCTCACCTAACGACACTTTTTTCCAGGGCAAGCATGACTAAGCGTTTGACCAGTACTTCGTGCACATACTTTCCCTTATAAATTACAACAACCCTTCTGAATCAGTGGAAGGAGAATGAACGTAGAAAAAATTTCATGATTCAATCTGCATGAAAGTATACGACCGGGCGGTGATCTATCTTGTGACCCCTGGATCTGCAGTTGTACTCGCCCAGTATTTATTGCATATGCATTAAGTTCATGGACAGCTACATAGTGAGACTAAAGGTCTAATAGTTGGTCTTTGCTTTCCATCTATTCCAAAACAGTAAAGCCACTCAAAAATAGACAAAATAAAGATCTTAATGACAAATGGTAGCTTAATGAAGGTCGAAAGTATTGCAGAAAGCTCCCCTTTTGACCTGCATTAAGCGATAATTGGTCTTGAAAACCAATTATCAGTCTTTTTAAGAGTGGCCATTTTACACAGGTTTTACTGTAATTTATGCATTCTAGTAGTCTCCATTGCCCATCTATGCTATAAGTTTCAAAATCACTTTATCATATGGCTTTTTAACCTTTTTCCAGCCAGTCAATACTTTTGTTGTCTTTTATGTTCTTAAGTAGCCTATATTGCAAACAGTACGAACCCAGATCAGACTGCTCCAATGGAGCAGTCTGATCAGGGTTCATATTGTTTGCTTCCATGTTTAAATCTTGTCTAAAGTACACTTGAGTATTTGCAGTAGATGACGTTTTCGGGACAAAAAAAACTGGTGGGTTAGGGGTAGACTGGCTACAGTCTGAAACATCGTCATAGTCTGATGAAACAATATCAGTATAAATTTGCAATCATAACAATTTTTTTTCTTTTATCAACAAATTCTTGCCTCCTCTAGTCAGAGCCTTCATTATTAGACTATGAAATGATATATTGATAGAAAAAATGTCCTTGAGGACTGGAGCCAGTCTAGGTTAGGGGTTAAACAGATATTTGTAAAAGACAAACAAAAACAACAAATTTCGATTTTCAATATTTATTTGTCCCCCTGGCTAAAATAAATATATTCCCCAGATAACCTTGGATATGGGCCTTGTCACAAGAAAACCTGATTTTGTTGTATGACAGCAATAAAGGCTTAGACCAGCCTGCGCATCCACAGACTCTGATCAGTGCCTACATTATTCTGTTTCAGAAAAGTATAATAGCTGAACTTGCTGCATAAAAAGGGGGACGTGCAAATTTGGCCCTCTCTGGAGCCCAAAACTGAAAGTTGCTTTTCACCAATTTCACCCAATTGGTTTATTAGAAGAATGGTCCAAGTGTAAAATTCTGGCACTTATTTTACTTTTTCCGTTGCTATGGTAACAAAAATGGCAGACAAAATAAGCTTAGAATAGAGAAATTGTCATTTTGAGCCAAATTTAAGGCTTTTTCAGAACGATTTTTTAAGAATTAGATATCAGCACAAGGGAATACCAAAAAAACCTTTTAATATATTGTGTGTCGTGATAATTCTCACCCTCTGTTAAAATATCTTTTTGGTATTTGCTTGTGCTCTATGTTAATATCTCTATCATATGTCTTAAATTTGCTCTGTAACAGTCACTTTCCTATTTTCAGCCTATTTTGGCAGCCATTTTTGTTACCATAGCAACAGTAAAAATAGAATCAATCCCAGAATTTTACACTTGTGCTATTGTTCTGATAAACTAATATGAAGAAATTTGTGAAAAGTAAATTTCATTTTTTGGCCTCATAGGGAGGCCAAAATAGCCTCTTAATGCACGTACCCCTTTCAATATTTTAGTAACTCTCTGTAGCTGAGCAGGCTGGTTTAAGACTTACCTTGTCCCAAACCTGTAAGGCTCTGAGGTTATGAAACTTTTTTCACTCTCCACTGAGAATGAAATTTCAAACGTTCATAAAATTAAAATGCTGGAAAATAAAAAAAAATCTTTGAAACTCTCAGTTGCTAGAATTACCATGCTAATAAATGTTATAATGCCAACAATTTCACATTTATGCGCATGATAAATTTCATGCTCAGTTGGGTTGAGCATGAAAAAGTTTATTAGGAAACATGGAGGACAGCTTTTCTTACAACTAGGCCCATGTAATGTTAAATGTGTGACATCAAATAAGGCCAGAATTTTTTTATTAGTTGATTTATGGGGAAAAAAATCAGATTTAGGGTAGGGAGATGAGATGAAAAAAAAAGCTCTGAAAATTACCAGTTGACTGGTCATTTTCAGAATTTTTTTTTTTTTTTTTTTAATATCTTCAGAACAAACAGTAAAACTAGTAAAGTAAACCAACAGTCTGTATGAATTCTTTAAATCATTCATAAATTTCTTAAAAATCTGGATAGGACAATCACTTTTAACAGTGTCACTCTCAAAAGTGCACAGACAGAACCTCAAAAATATATTATTTTATTCAACGAAACAAATAATATTTAGAGACGGCAGATAAAATAAAAATAAAAAAATTATAATTTTTTTTCTACTTTCCATAAAATTACAGTAGGAGGGTTTGTAAATCAACTAATACAACAATTCTGACCTCATAAAAAATAATGTGTATTTGGTATATATGGTATCATAACAAGAAATGTGTCCAGGGGACATGGATAACTTTCCTGCTCATGAAAACTAAAATGCCGACAAATGAAGACGTTTCATGTTTTAAGTCTCTCAGATGTTGTATTTATCATGCTTATAAATGTTAAAATGCCAACAATTGTTATGAGCAGGATAAATTTTGTGCTCAGCTGAGTTGAGTATGAAAAAAGTTTTATAACCTCGGGCCAGGATGAATCTTGATAAGCTGGCTTCTTAGAAGACAGCTGATCTGATTCAACATTGGTTTCAAACAGGGTATAACTGGCTTTTAGCACAGTAAGGGTTAATTTGTAGTGTTGATTGATTATTGGACTTTTCATAATCAATCATCGAAATTAATCCGTCAGAAGGTTTCGATTGATGATCGATTATAATGGAAAAGTATCAAATGTAAGGGAAACACAGGTTCCATCCCAAAGAATGTCTATCCTTGAACTGCTTTATGAAAATATTAAGTGTCAGTTTCATACTGTTTTACGAACAGTACCTTATCACAACAGGTCCTGACAGCAATCTAAATTGAACAGCCATTGACATTAAAAACCCTTTATGCACTAATGAATTCTTCCTTCTGGATTGAAACAATAAACTTGGGAAGGTCCATTGTATACATCAATGGGTCACAGATTATTATTTCGAAATAAAATTGCATTTCTTTCTCTGAAGATTGTTTTTGTCTGAGCAAACAATTTAGACCCTGATGAAATGCCGCATTCTAAGGCATTTCATCTGGGTCTTCACTGTTTGTGACTATGTCACAGTACACATTTAGGATAATGTGCAAAAGGTTAAGGTGTGCACTTGCTATAATTACAGTTTTTATCTTTAACCTTGCATTTTCTTGTAGCAAAGTGGCAAATTTAGAATATCAGCTTACAATAGAGCCAGGTGTGAATCTTTCCGATTATAATCGATTATTACCAAACACAATTGATTAATAGAATGAAAATAAATTTTCGATTGATCATCGATACAGCACTATTAAATTGCAATATTTATTTAATCCTTTTCATTCTGGATACCAGTAAACAGGTACTTTGGCAAACAGTGAAGAACCTGATGAAATGCAGCTGATGGGGCATTTCATCAGGTTCTGCACTGTTTTCTATGATAAAAGCAATCTTCAGGGACATCATTTTATAGAAATTTTGATCAGCAGCCCCTGAAAATACAAAATGGACAATTCCATACTAAATCTTATTGCATCAATATGTATGGAATAATCCATCAGTCACAGTCTCTCTGCCTGAGTTTCTGTTGAATCTAGTTTAGTCAAACTTCATCCGAACATTAAATGCATCTTTAATGTCCATTTCCTCCACAAGTCACTTGATTTGTAAAAGAACATAGGTCCAGATAAGGACATTTTATTTGCGTAAAAGTTAAATTATTGTCTTACCCATCTATTCAAACATGTGTTTTGGGTGATCAAAAGAACCGTCTCATTGAGACGGTTCTTTTGAGTACCCACAACATATGTTTTGGGTGAGAAATAAAGAAAATATTTTTCCAATGCGCACTCTTATCTGGAGGCCTGAAAGAAGATGCTATTTTCAACAAAAATAATATTTTTCTTGCACTGTTCACCTATATCTGCAATTTCATTGTTTAACACATTCAAAATATAAAACCATTTATGAAATAGTGTAGACCCATATTAGCATGCTTCTGACAAAGCCAGTTGATCAGGATCCACATTATTTTTTTCAGCATGATAAATCCATATCAACTCTTTCCTTGCCAGCAGCGACTTTTGTCGTCTGCTGATTACCTTAGCAAACTGTTTGGACCCAGATTTGATCTGTAAAACTGCCAATACAACCTACCATGAATAACAATATTAATTTTTAAAAAACAGTTTGATATCCCCCTAATGTGTCTCAACTCTAGTTAGAGCTATGATTCGGTGCTAGTTCTTGTGTCATCGTCAGGTATCAACTGACGGAGAAGCACATGTAACGCCGCTAATGAATATTTTAGTCCATGTTCTAGATAGCGAGCCTTCCACACAGATTCAAACTCCTCCAGCAGTTCTAACAGCCTGAAAGTACAGAAGTTGGGGTAATTAACTCTTTCAAGGTCCATACAGGCAAGTTTGTGTAAAATTCAACAACTTTTCAAGGACTTCTAAATCGCTTTCCTACTGTTTTCAAGGACTGAAAAATTATGAAAAATACTGATTTACATGTTAAAATACTACTTTGGAAATGCTAGACTGCATTACTAAAGAAATTAGTTTAAGAAAATTGGTATAAAATTTGTGGTGCCTTTATTTGGTGCAGCATATGCTGCACCAAATAAAGACACCACAATTTTATGAATACTGATTTAGGTCTCTTAAGACTGTTGAATCCTCCTGTAAATGGTAAAATTCAAGGACTTTTCAAGGCCTTTGAGTGTTTTTCAAGTTCTATTCAAGGCAAATTCTATTTTCAAGGACTTTTCAAGACAGTCCTGTATATTCAAGTACTTTTAAAGCCTGTGCGAACCCTGTCTTTCCTTGCTAGCGGCAACTTTTTTCAAAATTTTAAAACCTTTACTATATTTTTTTTCCTAGCTGACAACTGGCCTACTCATAAGTGTGGACAAGCCAAAAGCAATGGGCCTCCTTACATTTTTCAAAGTTGGGGGCATAAAAAACATTTATCTTTTAATTTTCCAAGCCATTTTTTTTTTATTTATTAAGAGTGCAACTTTCTAAAACAATTTAGATAGAGAGAATCATGGAGAACATCTGTGTGAAATCAAGTTTTTAATTTGGACCATTGTTCAAGGGGGCTGTATTGTTTAAAGGTTTTCCTATTTTTTGCTCTTGCAGCCAATTTTTCAAAAGAGCAGAACAATTTATGCAATATTAGTAATAGACATTATTTAAGAACAAAAATTCTGTGGAAGGCAGTGTCATAACTGCCCATAGTCAAAAGTTACTGGTTACCAAGTGTGCTTGAAGGGCAATTACTAAGCATGTTTTGACACTCGTGCTTATTGCTGCTACAGAGGAATGCACTAAAATGTAAACTGTTTACAGACTGATGAACAAACAGATTGAGGGATGAAAATTCTGATTCCTATGTCACACCCTACTAGAAGTAGGTGCCGAAAAAAGTTTACACACAACAGATGACACACTTAAAAGATCACTTTTGAGCACTTTGAGGTAAGCTCAGGTGAGCTAAAAAGATTACCTGTTTGCAATGTCAGTTTTGACAGTTGCTGAGAGATTGGTTACTCCAAAATTAACAACATTCAAGCCTGCTTGGCCACCAGGATTTCTTCCAGACATAACTAAAGCTCTTCCTAATCTGAAAGAAGGAATAGAAAGTACCATACAGTAAAACCTGTCTAAAACAGCCACTCTCAAAAAGACCAAAATTGTTTTTTCAAGACCAATTATCGCTTAATGCAGGTCAAAAGTTTTTCAGAATGCTCCAAGGGAAGCATTCTGCAATACTTTTGACCCGCATTAAGCTACCATTTATCATTTTGATCTTTGTTTTGTCCATTTTTGAGTGGCCACTTAAGACAGTTTTTACTGTATAATCAAACATATAGTCAAAGAAACTGATCATGCAATAAGTAGGAGGAGTCTTCCCTATACTACTTCTGGTGCAAATTAATGGTCATTTTCAATATAATCCATACATTTTGCATTGATAAAAACATGTGTTTTGCACTGAATAAAAATTTCTCTGAATCCTAACCATATTACAACAAGACCAAACTCTGCTCTGGACCTGCATCGCTGGTGCACATCTTCAATGTGTGAGCAATCATTATGCAAAGTTTGAATATAAAGGAATGAAATCTGTTTGAGTTACAGATTACACACAAATTACACAATGTAGACACTCCAAAGGTGGTGCAGACTTAATAATGCCTAAGTTCAACACTTCAAAACATTTTATCAAATGTGCACTACAAAATATAGGGCGCACATGTTCAATGTGTGAAAATCATAATGCAAAGTTTGTATATAAAGGAATGAAAACTGCTGGAGTTATGATTTACACTAACCAAATACCATCTAAGCTTTGCAGATGAAAAAATGTCTAAGTTCAACTGCCCTAAAAATAAGAAAATATTTATCAAATGTGCACAAAATAAGAGGTGCACATGTTCAATGTATGAACAATCATTATGCAAAGTTTGAATATTAAGAAATGAAAACTCTTGGATTACAGATAACACAAACAATACACCATCTAAGCATTTTTAACAGAAAAAATGTCTAAGTTAAAGACCCTCAAAAATGAAAAAAAAAATTCTTGAAATGTGCACAAAAAAAAGGCGCACATCTTCAATGTGTGAACAATCATTAAGCAAAGTTTGAATATAAAGGAATGAAAATTCTTGGTGCTACAGATTACACAAACCAGACACCATCCATCTAAGCATTTTAAACAGAAAAAATGTCTAAGTTCTAGAGCCCCAAAAATGAAAACAAAATTCGTGAAATGTGCACAAAATAATAGGTGCACATTTTCAATGTGTGACAATCATTATGCAAAGTTTGAATATAAAGGAATGGAGACTTTTGGAGATACATATTATACAAACCAGACACCATCTAAGCATTTTGAACGGAAAAAATGTCTAAGTTAAAGACCCCCAAAAATAAAAAAAATATTCGGAAATGTGCACAAAATAGAAGGTGCACATCTTTGATGTGTGAACAATCATTATGCAAAGTTTGAATATAAAGGAATGAAAACTGTTGGAGTTACAGAATACACAAACTAGGCACCCCCTAAGCATTTTGGATGGAAAATGTCTAAGTTTAACACCCGTAAAAAATGAGAAAATATTGATCAAATGTGCACAAAATGGACGGTGCAAATCTTCAATGTGTGAACAATCATTATACAAAGTTTTTAAATATAAAGGAATGAAAACTTTTGAAGTTACAGATTACACAAACTAGGCACCCAAAAAGTGTTGCGGACGGACAGATGGAGTGGACCAATTACTAGACCTGCTTTTGCTAAAGTGACGCAGGTAAAACGACTAGTGCTAAATGGAGACAAAAGAGACTTACTTGACAGCTAAAATCATGAGGTCACAAGTATGCTGTAATTCGGAGACAATATAAGCACCTTGCTGACATTTTAATTCAACATCTTTCAGCTCTGTCTGACATTTACGTACATGTCTGTTCACTCTCTGAAATATAAATGGGTCAGAATATGAGAATAAGTTAAATAAACATTTTTTTTAGTGTAAAATTGTGAGTATTTTCTTATCCATCAGTTATAACACTCTCTACAATATCCAATATGTATGGAATTGTCCATTTTTTAATTTAAGGGTTACAGGTCAAAAATTTTATATAATGATGCATTTCTGTCCCTGAAGATTGTTTTTATCTTAGCGAACAGTGCAGACCCTGATGAAATGCCGCCATATGTGGCATTTCATCTGGGTCTTCACTGTTTGCCAAATTTCTTGTTTATCAGTATCCAGAATGAAAAGGGTTAACCCTTTACCTCATAGACACCTTTTAACGCTTTTGCAAACAGAGCAGACCCAGATCAGGCAGCTCTTGTGAGAGCTACCTGATCAGGGTCTACTCTATTTGCTAATGGAAATATAATTAGATATGATCCTACACTAGTGTTTGTTGGACTTGATCCTTTACATCCCAGTCAACATTTTTTCAGTTATGTCGGGACGAATCTTCCTGGGTTGAACCAGTACTAAGCAAGGATAATACACTAGTGGACCTGACAACTAATTTCTTTGTTCTATGTACAAACGTGAAAGTTTATTTTTTATTATTCATAGTGGGTGGTTTGTTTGTTTGATTTGATTCTTTACGTCCTATCAACAATCTTTCAGTTATATAGGGATGGATCTTCCTGGGTTGAACCCGTACTAAGCTAGGATTAATGTTCTTGCCCAAGGACACAACACAGTGACGCTTGAACCCACGGTCCTTCGGTCTCAAGTCAAACACTCTACCACTGAGCCACTGCGCTCCCCTCATAGTGGGTGGAGCTAAGCATGAATATTCATGAAGCAAAGGATTAAATGGCTTGTATATTACCTGTAAAATTTCTGGGGTAAGGTGATCTAACATGACACTATCTGGCTGAAGGAGAAACTGGTATAAAATAGAACCGTTATCAGCGGGCAGATCTGAGCAGTCTTCACCAGACTGCTGTCTCGCACATCGTAAAAGGTACGTCTCAGCTCGGCCCAGCTCCACAATAGCGTGACCCACTACACCTTTGGGATTTTGGAAGACATGGAAATTTAGAAGCTCTTCAAGGTTGCCTAGTAAATATTCCTGCGGAAAAGAAATTGCAAATCTTGTGCTACTTTAGCTCTTTTGCGCCCAATATGGACAATAATTCAGCATGCTTCCCTTTCTGAGTGCAAATAAGTTAATTTCTCTGAATATAAGCACTATTCTTATAATGAAATTTATACTGGATTTAATTCGCTTAAACAGATACCATATAAATTCTACATAATACACCCTGTCCTACCCTGAAGCCATTAAGAAATAATTTGTTTCATAGTGGTTATATAGATGTTTGCAATAAAAGAAATAGTGCTTTCAGTGGGAAATAAAACTAATTTTTTCAGATCTGTTTCAATGAAAAGCGATTTTTGTCTAATTTCTCCTAACATTAATCATCAACATCATCATCATCATCATCATCATCATCATCATCATCATCATCATCATCATCATCATCATCATCATCAATATTTATCTTATACAGGCCAGAATTAATCCCCTCCTGTGGTTGGGGCCTATATGACTGGTCTCATAATCCTGGGCCCCAGGTTATAAAACTTCTTTCATGCTCAACTCAACTGAGCACAAAATTTATCCAGCTAATAAGGCCTAAATGAAATATATGTGTGGTTCCTGTTGCATACCAACAAAATTTAGGGTAGGTAGGTAGGGAAATTATTAAATTTTGTTATAACATTTAACAGTATTTTTTCTCCAAAGACCATTTTAATGTTTAGGGTAGTGTTAAAAAAATTAGGGTAGGTAGGCCAACAGGAACCACACATACATTTCATTTAAGCCTAAATGTTAAAATGACAGCAATTATCCTGCTCATAAATGTTAAAATGCCAACACATGTTGGCATTTTAACATTTATTAGCTTGATAAATACAACCTCTGCGAGACTTAAAGCAAGAAGCTTCTTTATTTATCGGTATTTTAGTTTTTACGAGCAGTTGAAATTTCGTGCTCAGAGTTGAGCATGAAAAAAAATTATAACCTTGGGGCCTGATCTCAGGAATAATCCTAAATTCTTCCACCCATGGATATCAAAACTTTAAATTCTTCCACCCATGGATATTAAAACTTTAAATTCTTCCACCCATGGATATTAAAACTTTAAATTCTTCCACCCATGGATATTAAAACTTTAAAATTCTTCCACCCATGGATATTAAAACTTTAAATTCTTCCACCCATGGATATTAAAACTTTAAATTCTTCCACCCATGGATATTAAAACTTTAAATTCTTCCACCCATGGATATTAAAACTTTAAATTCTTCCACCCATGGATATTAAAACTTTAAATTCTTCCACCCATGGATATTAAAACTTTAAATTCTTCCACCCATGGATATTAAAACTTTAAAATTCTTCCACCCATGGATATTAAAACTTTAAATTCTTCCAACCATGGATATTAAAACTTTACCTAATAGTGTCGTCTGCTGATAATGTTTGTAAAATTTTGGACACAGATCAGCCAAGACAAATTGTCAGGCCTGATCTGGATTCAAACTGTTTGACACTCTGATGGTATTCCTGAAAGAATTTTTCAGAAAAGATGATCTTGAAAAAAATCAGCAGACGACAAAAAAGCATGACAGGGGTCAAAGAGTAATGTAAACTCTTGACAGAAGGTGTGGCGCAAAGCTTATGCACAACAGATGCCACACTAAGACCAATCACAAAAGCTCACCTTAGAGCACTTTTTTCCAGCAGACGACAAAAAGTGTCACTGTGATAGGCCAAAAACAGAAAGATTGAGAGACTCACCCAATGAGAGTCTGAGTTCCAGCTCAGACCTGCTGCCATCAGGAAACCAGGCCAACTGAAGGGTAGATGTGTAATATGACCTTTTCCTGACCAGTTACACACCAGAACACCCAAGGCTCCTTCTGAGGTAGCACATTTCATGGCATTGTAGATGTTAGTGACAGCAGCTTCTGGACAACCCGCTAAACTGAAAACAACAACATATCAGATGTTTCCCGGCCAGTCACGACTTTTGATATCTATTCTCGCTTCTGCTCATAATTTTAGGTGGCCTATACTGCAAACAATATGGACCCAGTTCAGACTGCTCCCTTAGGAGCAGTCTGATCAGGGTTCATAGTGTTTGCTTCCATGATAAAAATAGTCTTAATTGCACTTAGATATTTGCAGCAGACATGAAAAGCAGAAAACATTTTTAGGACAAAAACTATTGGCGGGATAAGGGTTAAGTCTTTGTATGCTGGATAATTTTACAAGCTCTTTTGTTGTCTGTGGACTTTTTATAATTTAACTTTTTAAAAAAAAAAATCTTTCAGGAAAAACAACAGCGTCATCAACCCAAAAATTGCATTTTTTCTACAATACAATACAATTACTGTTTACCTTTAGGATAATCGAAGTGTTAACACTGTGATCTTTGCTTTAAAAACTTAAGAATTTTACATAGAAACTATATAAAAATGACCATTGTCTTTGTAAGGTTCAGCAGAGGTATTAATTTTTTTTCATTGCACCCCATTACAGTGTTATAATAGGACTAAGCTGTAAATTGTTCAAGGTTCTTACCTGTTCCAAGCTGCTGTGCCAGGACACACAAAGAATGTCACACTGAAAGAACAAAAGAGGAACCAGTCACATATTTGTGTAAGTACTTCTTTGAACAGCTTGTGGCTTACTTATAAATGTCATATTAAATGAAGAAACATGGCTACATATACTACAGAAATATAGACAATATGAGCCGTGACATGTGATTTCCAACAATGTGGCATTTGAACAAGTGTAGACTCAGACGAGCCTGTTCAGCCTCCTTTTAAGCTTAGAAACTCCAAATGATGGTTGGTCAGTAGCTTAACATTCATAGAATATTCAAGCGACTAGCAAAGGCTCGGATCAGACTGCGTATATGCGCAGGCTGATCTGAGGCTTTGCTCGTCACACATACCACATTGTTGGAAATCTCATGTCGCGGCTCAAATATAGACAATATAGAATAGCAAAATTCTTTATTCCAAATTATTTAATAACACTGTGACTGCGAAATTTCTAACACTCTAAATATATTTTTTAATGACCCGTTCTTATTTGGTATTAAGGTCCAGGAATCAAGAGCTAAGGAAAATCCCAATAACTATCTCACAGGAGGCAACTACATATATGCATGTGAAAGCAATATATGAGCCTCATCGTGACAAAACCTGTCTCCGGGGTTTCCGACAAAGTGAGATTCAAACCAGCCTGCTCAGCTACAGAGATTAGCTGGAAAATTGAAATTTCGCTTGTAGCAAGATTATATATGGTACTTTCAAAAAAGCGAATAACAAAGGCGCTGATCAGACTGCGCGGATGCGCAGGCTGGTCTGTGCCTTTGTTGTTCGCAAACCTCCAAAGACAGGTTTTCTCGCACCGAGGCCCATATATTGAGCTTGATAGCAATTCACCAATCATGAACTTTTAGCATTTTTATACATTAGCATCGGCTGTGGGAATCCAAACTGCTATGTAACACAGTATAATAGTGCATGTGAATGTTGTGCAGCAAGAAAATCATTGTATGTTTTGTGTGTCTGCACCTGCAGCAATCAAATGAATATCGTGTGTTCAATGATTCTCAATATTAATACATTTAATTATATCACTTCCACAATAAATCTTCTTTTAAAAGGACGTTTGTATGGGGTAAAGGGTTAACTGAAAACTACCATGCAGTCCCTTCAAAATGCTATATTTGGGATCCATAGAAATGGACCGTGTTATAAGTGAACTGTGCTATAAAGGGACAATTTTACAAAGAAATTATAGGAAAATGACCATAAAATGGTTGTTTTCCTATAATTCCTTTGTTAAAAACCATGGTAAATAAATTTGGGAGCCACAACATGACAGTGTTATACTCAAATGCGGGTTATAATTTACATGGGTGAAAGTTCAAAATTTCCAAAATCCTGAAATTTTTGAAATTCAAATTTTAAACTTGCAGGATGCCTACAAAAATGAAAATATTTAAAGTTTGAATGATAATTTGTGCTTAGATAACCTGAAAACTAATCAGAGAAGCTATTATAATTTGCCTACTTCAGCATTTTTATGGAAAGTCAGCCTCAAAATCCTGAATTCAGGATTAATCCTGAAAACTTTCACCCATGTATAATGAAGTGTATTATAAAGAGACTATGCTGTAACTCACCCGTGTTTTGACAATGGTTTACAGATTTCTATATAATCATGGGTGGCCTGAAATTATACAAACTCTTTTTTAACCCATAAAGCGCCACCTATAATTTGCAGCAGACGACAGTTTCAAATTTTGCCGCTTTTTCAAAAGTAACAAATAAGGCATGATATTTTGTGAGAATCGTCTGCTGGCATACCTTATTTTTTTTAAAATTAGGAAATATGTCACAAAATTTGTCCTCTGCTGCAGTCGTGATTGGCGCTTTAAGTGTTAAGCCACAAGAAAAGATAAAAACTATTTAGGCATGTCACATAATCAGCAGAGTTCATACAGACAAAGTGTTAACTTAAAGGAATTTTCAAGGACCATTAACCTTTTCCTTCATGAATATTCATGCTAGGCTCCACCTACTATGAATAATCATATAAGCTTTCACGTTTGTACATAGAACAAAGAAATTACTTGTCAGGTCCACTAGTGTAGGATCATATCTTATCATATTTCCATAAGCAAAAAGAGTAGACTCTGATCAGGCAGCTCTTACAAGAGCTGCTTGATCTAGGTCTGCTATGTGTAAAAAAGCATTAAAAGGCATCTCTATGAGGCCAAGGGTTAACCATTAGCCTTCAGTCAGGACTTCTGTCGTCTGCTCCTCTCATCTGCTTATGTTCCTAGGTAGCCTATGTTGCAAACAATATGAACCCCAGATCAGACTGCTCCTTTAGAAGCAGTCTGATCAGGTTTCATAGTGTTTTCTTCCATGAAAACAAGTCTTGTCTAAAGTGCATTTGAATTTATATACAGCAGTCATAAAGAGCAGACATTTTCACAACAAAAAATGTTGGTGGGATTAGGGTTGAGCAATGTTACAAAGGGCGTTAGCTTAACAAAGAGAATTGGCCCAAAAGGACAACACATTGGAAAGAGATGGGCATACAACAACAAAACAGTACAACCGCCTCAAGCAAAGTTTGTAAGAGGTATAAATAAACAGACTTCTTCTTCAAAACTTATTGAATACCAGTCTACAGAACTAAAATAATGCTAAATCAAACTTTATGTGAAAAACTGATAAAATCTGCTTATTAGTGGTTTTTGTTTGTGTTGATACTTTACGTCCAAGTCAACAATTATTCAGCCATGTTGGGAGGTTAACATGACTTCCTGGGTTGAACCACTTCTAAACAGAGGACACAGTGTTTTGCTCAAGGACACAACAAAACGCCTTTGGTGAGTCTAGAACTAACACCCCTTCCTTCCCTTGTCTATAATTCTACCTTAACCCTTAAAATGCCAATCATGACTGCAGCAGACTACACATTTTGCAACATTTTCCCATTTTTCAAAAAAATAAGGTATGATATTTCATAAGAATCGTCTGCCAGCAGACGATTCTTATGAAATATCATTCCTTATTTGTTATTTTTGAAAAAGCGACAAAATTTGAAACTGTCGTCTGCTGCAAATTATAGGTGGCACTTTATGGGTTAAAATAGGAGATACAACCTCAGTCTAAAAATCTTATGACATTTTTAAAGATCAAAGTAACCACTGGACTGTGGAGCGGAGTGATTTTTCTGGTAAACATAGATTATGCCCCCTAATAAGTATAACATCTTAGTTAACCATTATATAGCCACCAATCACAAAATAAGAAATAAGAATGGACCACACTTAGTTCTAACTTGCTGTTTATCATGCTAAATTCATGATGGTTGGTTGACAACTGTTTTAGTTTTGTGTTTTTGGTTGAGAACTGTTTACCTGCACTCCATATTCATTGCAGACAAACCAGGCCGTGTAGCGCAGTCGGCAACGTGTCTGGCTACAGATGCAAGTCTGACTGCAGATCCAGGGGTCGCGAGTTCGATCCCAGCCCGGTCCCATACTTTCGTTGAAATTGATCATGAAATAAATTCTACTGTCATTCTCCTCCCTTCTGCTGAATCATTCAAGAAGGGTTGTTGTCAGTTACAAGCGAAAGTATGTGCACGAAGTACTGGTTAACCGCTTGTTCAAGCTTGCCCAGGAAAAAGTGTGGTTAGGTCAACTGACCATCCCACCATGACCTTAGCTGTTGACTTGGGACGTAAAGCAACAAAACAAATAAACATTGCAGACAACATGTGGTGGCAATTTAATAAACTGTTTTATAATTTTTTTTTAATTTTTTTAGAACTGTTTACCTGCACCCCATATTCATTGAAGACAACATGTGGTGGCAGTTTATCATAAAGATGATGGTAAACATCATGTAGTGGGTAGCCACATATCTGTATGGTCTGGTCTGTGCGCACTGGCAACATTGTACTGCAATCTGCTATACTGATATAGTCATCATTAATATCAATGAGAAAACTACTCAGTCTTGGACCCACACTAACAAATCTGGAAAAATTAAATACATAGTTTAATTCTTTCATTACAATTTAGTGGCAACTTTTGTCGTCGACTGATAACCTTTGCAAACAGTTTCGACCCAGATAAGGACTGACAAAACGTTGGTCCTGATCTGGATTCAAACCATTTGACACTCTGATAATGCTCCTGAAAGAATTTTTCAAAAAAGTTAACTTGGAAAAAGTGAGCAGACAACAACACAAGCATGAAAAAATACACAGCATGCAAAGAGGTAATCCTATTGCACACAGAGTGGTCAAAACACTGTGAAGATTTTACCATTCTAAATGCAATAGGTTTAAATTAGCTGACCAGCCATTATGGCTTATCATCAATTGAGTGCAAATGATATTTTTTCCATATCATCGATTGAGCGCAAAACCTACTCATTGATTGAGCGCAGATTCAGTCTTCACTCACCTATATAACTCTTTTGTTATGGGCTTACCTGTAATAAATACAAGCCCAGGTGGACAATATCAGCTTGTATGTACCATAAAATACTCAATAAGTAACGGTTCTTACTCAGTCAGTTGGTTGTCTTTTTTAATTCATTTTTAACCAAGATGGGTGAAATTATTCGTACAACAGCCGAGCGTGGGGAAAAATGTATTATTTATGATGGATTTTCTTATAGATATATTGGACAGAGCTTGTGATAAAGTTATCATGTCCAAATCTAAAATTAAAATGTAAAGCTAAGTGAAATTGATGCCTGTGAGAGATACACAGATTATTTGATTAGTTGTGGGCTTAAACGCCAATTCAACACTCAGTTCTTTAAAAGTACGTAACTGCCCAAAATATTTGCGATCAATTGATGAGCAGGGTCTCTGAACTCTATAGAAATCCTGCGCTGAATTGATGGCATTTTCTGCACTGAATTGATGAACATTTACGCTCAATTGATGAATCACCGCCCATAAAGCATAAAATGCATGCCAATAGCCATGATGAAACAGCTCAAACACATTAGTAATTTGTAAGTCACAAATTTTCTATTCTTTCAATGCAAACTTGTGTAACCCAGGAGTGATGGATAACATTGATGCAATCATGAACAACTGTTAAAGAGTTATGGTCCCAAATATGTAAGTAAGAAAGAGAGTAAATTCTGCCCTGTAAAATCTAATTTTACAAAGTGTGATTTTTGGCATTTCATTTGCATTTTTGAATTAAAGAAGCCTTAATCTGCACAAAAGTGTATGCTGTATAAATCTTCAGAAATGTGTGCTATAATGCTATATTTTAAAATCATTTTTTCCAAAATGTATACTTGCCATATTTTGACAATATAATGATCCTTTTTAAAAAATAATAAGAAGCCCCTTCTTTGATCCTTTGATAATTGCTCTGTTACTTCATAATAATGCAAGAAAGTTTTCCTCAAGTACTAAGCTGAGGATAAAGTATCTAGCTCAAAGACAAACACAGCACTGTGCCTCAGGTGGGTCTTGAACTAACAAACCCTTCAATCCACTGTCTAACTCTCTACCAACTGAGCCACTGCGCTGCTCACTGGTTACGGCCGAATAAAACAATACCTGAGTTTTGGGTAACCAGACTCTTCCTAAATTTACTAGACTAAGTACAACCTATAATATTCTCATGTTTCTGAAAATATTTATAATTTTATGCTTTTTAAAAGGCATTTCAGTCAAAAAATAGGCTTACCCACCTTTATCTAAAATTTTCAGTCCTGTTTCCCTTAACACATTTTTTTTTTTATTTGACCAAAGGCTTTTACTATAGCAAATAGTGCAGACCCTGATGAAATGCCACAAAATGTGGCATTTCATCTGGGTATTCACTGTTCCCTAAAGTATCATTTATAAAAAGCTAGGTATAAAAGGATTTGAACAAATCTTACTCATTAAAACTAAAACAGGACAGGAAATCTTGAAACACTGGATAAAGTTGTGAAATATCTTCGAACTGTAATGCGGGGGCCACTTCCAACACAGGACAAAGTTGTACACCATAATCATGACAAAACTCATCTAAATCTGTTAAATCCCTGAAAAAACAACAACAAAGTCGCTCTAAATTAAGGAAAGTAAGTATTAAATTTTAAATCAGAATCAGAAATTAAGGCACAGGTATAGAAATGCCTGTGAAATGTTAACAATAAAGTAATGAAAAGATATTTCATTAAAATATAAATTAACTATATGACTGCGTCGCCATACAGCAGGTTTTAAATATGATTTTTATTTGAAAAAAAAAACTGCAGAAAAAAACAAACCAAATAGTCCCTGATCAGACTACTCCTATATAATAGTAGTTTGATCTGGGGCTATTTTGCTTATGCATTATTGTCTTGTCAGAGCTACTTGGTTATGGCAAGCAAACTAATGAGTAAAATACTCAAAGATGTTTCAAAGATTGTACTCAGTCTTTATATTTACAATTCTTCAAAGTACCAGAACTGTTTTTGTGGAACCAATTTTTGATATCCTTAAAAGAGACTGTATTACCATAGGTTTAGATAAACAGAAATTTTCAGCGTTATATTGTAAATATTTTCTTATCCATAATTTTTAGCATATGTTTTGGGTGCTCAAAAGAACCGTCTCATTGAGACAGTTCTTTGCATACCCACAACATATGTTTTGGTTGAGAAATAAGAAACTTATTTTTCTGTTATGCACTCTTAACTAAATTTAAACAAAACAATAAACCCTGCAAATTCCATAGGGAATGCCAGATAATTTCTCTAAGTAATACTCTTACATTTGATTGTATCTGATCTGTGATATTGTAATCAATCAATCATTCAATCAAATCAATCAATCAACAGGTCCCCCAGATAAGAGTGCATAACTGAAAATTATTTTTCTTATTTCTCAACCAAAACATATGTTGTGGGTACTCAAAATAAGCGTCTCGATGAGACGGTTCTTTTGAGCACCCAAAACACATGTTTAAACTGATGGATAAGAAAATAATCGCAATTTTAAGCTAAATTTTTTTGCTTAACTGGCCCTATGAATCGATCAACTGATTACAAGCAAGCAACCAAGCAAGCAAATATATAGAAAACTTAAAGAAGAAGAAAGTGACTGAGGGGTGGTCGTCTTGATCCAAACTCATCTTGACCCATTTAAGCAATTGTAGCTGCTTAGTATATTTGGCATTTTACGTCTGTTGATGTTATGGTTGCTAAGCAGTCTCTTCTTGCTCATGTTGGTAGTTGCCCACGAAAGTATAGGAGACTGAAACTTCCGTGGACAGAGACATGCTGCTTATGCCTGCTGTACTGGAGAAGCGCATGCTAATGTATGGGGTTTCTCATTTTTGACAACTGGGTGGCAGGTCCTGACCAGACTGAAGTGGTAAATGTACAAGGACGTGACTGAGAAATCTAGCCAGGGCTGTCACCACTATGGACTCCTGGGCTCTGTCCATGGCTTGAACACGACTAACCCGACCTAGGTTTCGTCTATAAGAAGACTCTTCAGGGGTTTCCTGCTATGTTTTGGACTCTGTGGTCCTGAGTCCAATGATGCCTGAACAGCAATCATTCATGCTTTATATAGTCGTGGGAAGCTTCTCCAAAAGCGGCTCTAGGCTCCCAAAAACGGCTCCTGGAGCCGTTTTCAAAGTGAGGCTACATGGCTCCCTGGCAACAGGCCAAAAAATGGCTCCTGGCTTCCAAAAGTGGCTTGGGGAGCCGCCTCACGCTCCCTCAAAGGTGAGGCGGTATGCTCCCAAAAACGGCACAAAATTGGCTCACCAGCTTCAGAAACCAGCTCAGGGGCTGCACCTACGACCTGTCTTTTCTTTGCAGTAGAATTTGCAGGGTGGGGCCTTGCTTCTGGAGTGTATTCCTGGGGGTTGGCGGGCTATGTCTGGCCCCCATCTTACCAGTTCCCATGACAATATAAACGCCTATTGTGACCCAAATTAGGAGGCCTCCAGACACATAAACAACGTTTCCAATCATCTAAGACTTCATATATAGAAAACTTACTCCATATCATAACTGATCTGCCAAAGTGGTTCTTTCAAATTTCTGAATCTTGTGTACAAGTGAAGCTGAAGGTATAAAAATAGAAAAATTACCATAAAATGTCTAAATATTGGGACAAACAGGCTGTTGCATTTATTGTAAACTGCAAGGGCCTAGGAGGAGAGTCGTAACTAATGTTGTGGAACTTGTGACCCAACCCCATTGCTGTAATTTTGTGGCAATCAAATATGCTTAAACTAACCAATAATACAAGGGCTTGCACTGTTTATAATTCATTCTGGACCTTTTGTATGTACTCTAGGATATCAAAAGCAATTGTTCCCAAATTTCAGGACAATTACAGAACTTTGATGCTTTACATGGGCAAATAATTTTTATAGTAATGCAATTTTTAATGTGTACAAGTTTTTGCACAACATTATACAAGGGAGTAAACTCCTGTAACTTCTTGTTAAATCAATGTCATTGTCCATTATGTAAATGAGATTCCATCTGATTTAAGAGTAAAACACAAAAACATCATCTATGACTCATAGCAAATAATCTTTTAAAATATTTTGCTTCTCTTATAAACAAAACAAGATTTGATTACAGTCATGTCCCCTAACATTGCGCTGCCCCTAACATTGCACACTAGCCTTTGTGACTATGCCACATTTAATCAGATAAAATCTTTTTTGATATTTAGTATCAGGCTGCTTTTTGGAAAGAGAAAAACAGCAAATCATTTTCACTGAAGCTTTCACAGCTGAGCAGGCATGGATTTCGCAAAAACTTGCAAATGTTGTTAAAAATTTCAGATCTAAATTTCAAAAGACCCAGACATCAAATTATTTATTTTGAATCAAGTTTTTGTTGGAGTAAATTGCTAAGGACAACCTGGTGTTACTTTCCCTGGTATATTTTATAAAAGCAATTCATTAAAGAGAAGTTATTGAAAATTTTGCAGAATGTGCGCAATGCTAGGGGACTATTTTCAATGTCCTAAAACAGGGGGGTTGTGCACTTCAAATTAAAGTTGCTAGAGATCGGTAAAATATTTTTCATTTTGAACTCTATGTTAAAAACATATAATGAGTACTTTATTTGCTAAGTACCATTTTTCAATTATGTTTCTTTCTTATTGTATGCAATGGAGGTTAAAAGGCTTAAGTGGCCAATGTTAGGTGCCTTCACCGTATGCCAAATAAAAATATAAATGTGTTACGGGTAACAGGTATGAAAATTTAAGGTTGGGTAAGCACACACATTTTTTTTCATTTTTGTTTCTGGAAAAAATTATAATTCTATGCATTTTGAAATATATTTTCCCAGAAAACCTGAAAAAATCCTAGGTCTCATCAGTAAATCTAAGTAGGGTCCTGTTACCCGAAACACAGATATTTTTTTATTTGGCCTTATCTCATGTGAATCATTTGCTTGCAAAAACCTAGTGAGTATAACCAGGAAATGACACTATCACAGAACACAGAGCAACCCATGGCACCGCGAGGAACATACCTAGAGGAGCAGGCTGATCAAGGACCATTTTGTTTGTGCACAATTCTCCATCTGAGTAATTTAATTCTGGTAAGCAAAGAGTGAATGGCTGAATAGTTAGACTTCTTTTCCACTACAAAGGTAATAATTTGTTTTGTTTGATTTAATTCTTTACGTCCCAGTCAAAAAAATTTCAGTCATATCAGGATGGGTCTTCCTGGGTCGAACCAGTACAAAGCAACGATTAATGTGTCTTGCTCAAGGACACAACAAAGTGCCTGTGGTGGTATCAACTGTTATAAAGTAACCACTAAATACAGTAAAACCTGTCTTAAGCGGCCACTCAAAAAGAATACCAAAAAATGATTTTCAAGACAGATTATTGCTTAATGCAGGTCAAAAGTATTGCAGAATGCTCCAAGAGAGCATTCTGCAATACTTTCGACCTTCATTAAGCTACCATTTGTCTTTAAGACCATTGTTTTGTCTAGTTTTGAGTGGCTGCTTAAGACAGGTTTTAATGTAATATGCATATTGTGTGAATAAACAAATACTCACTTGATTTATTTTCATCCTTGACAAAGTTTTAATCATTTCTTTGAATGTGTCCTGTAGGATAAAGAAAATAAAATAGGTAAACATAACGAGCCGCAACATGTGATTTCCAACAATGGGGCATTTCAACAAGTATAGACTCGGACGAGCCTGTGCAGCCTCCTTTTAAACCTAGAAACTCCAAATAATGTTCGGTCAGTAGCTTAACACTCATAGAATAATCATGCGACTGGCAAAGGCTCTGATCAGACTGAGCGTATGGACAGGCTGGTCTGAGGATTTGCTGGTCGCCCATACCACATTGTTGGAAATCTCATGTCGTGGCTCATATGGTTGCTTGCTGTTATTGAGGTTCTGTTGTTTTATTGCTGCTCTGTTTTTTGTGGTGTTTTCTTCTTTTTTTTTCCAAAAATCAAAAACATCTGCTATTGTTGTGTTGAGAATTATGGTTGTTTTCAACAATTTTCAGTCACATTATGATAGTCAGCTGTTATATAATCCTGTCTTCGGGGGCTTGCTAACAACAATGGCGCAGACCAGCCTGCGCATCCAGGCAGACTGATCAGTGCCATTGTTATTCTTTCTTTAGAAAGTATCATATATAAACTTGCAACAAGTAAAATTTCATTTTTCCAGCTAGTCTCTGTAGCTGAGGAGACTGGTTTTAGTCTCGCTTTGTCGGAAACCCCGAAGACAAGTTTTGTCGCATTGAGGCCCAAATAACACTGTTCCTTGGCAGGCTGCTCATAAGCGGTTCACCAGTACTTTGTAGTGATACTTTACACCCAAGTCAACAATTTTTCAGTCATGTTGGGATGATTTCCTGTCTTCCTGGGTTTATCAAGAACTCAGTCTATGAATACTTTCAGCATTAAATAACAACTGTCCTACTTAATTTAGCTTTATAATCTCTATAAAAACATGATTCGCTACCAACTGCCCTACACAGGCAGGCTATCAACAAATATGGGTCTCTACTCTCATATTGAGAAAACCTGACTTCTGGGTTTTCAGCCAGGTTGGCTCAAACCACAATGCTCAGCTTCGTACTCTGAAACAGTCCTTTAGCTAAAGGTGCGTACCAAAAAATAATTTTCTTATTCCTAAACCAAAACATATGCTGTGTGTACTCAAAAATACCATCTCAATGAGACGGTTCTTTAGAGCACCCAAAACATATGTTAAAATTGATGGGTAAGAAAATATTTACAATTTGTACACTGAATTTTTTTATCCAAACCTATGCTCTGAAATTTTGCATGTAGCAACTATATTGTTACTATACAAAAACAACAGTGAAGGCTCCGATCAGACTGCTTCTTCAGGAGCAATCTGATCTGGAACAGGCTTGTTATTTGAATGTTTGTCTGACAGTTAATGTGTTGGAAAATTCAGAAATGTCTGAATGAGGTCATTTAACTTATACATACCAAATTTGGCAATCTCCCTTGTGAAACGTCAAAAAGCACTCCTCTGTATGTGACCTGAGGCCAATCCTCTATCTTGAAGAAACAAAAAATATTACATTTTATCATCTGACGTAGCTTCTGGGAGTAAAATAACACCATGCATTAAAATCGATAAACCACTAGTGGTTTAAAGATTTTGGTAACATTGTGTATTGACGTCCATAATAACTGTTTTCACACCAAAAATGTGATTTCGAAGAATTTTTAGTATGTCATATGATAAATAAAATGTAACATTCTTGCTTCTGTATTATTTAATTTATTAAACTCATTGCAAAAAGGCGATAAAATGCTCAGCAAGCCTCGCATTTTACTCCTTTTCCTCAACTCATTCAATAAATTCAATAAAACATGAGCACTCATGTTAGATCCTCTATGTATCATCTCTGTTATTCATTCTATAACTCTCATCCTATAAATGCTTAACAGATTTATTATCTTGACTTTTACACGGCAAGGAATAACATTAACATTCTGTGTCTTTTGATACATATGTTTCAATTATTGTTATGTTACTGCTGCCCTAAACAAGCAGCAAACTACTGTAAACAACTGTCAAGCCCATAACCACTACACTACCAAATATTTTCATTTTGTTTGACATTTAAGAAATGAATGCATTTTTTGGAATGTTCATGGATTCGTGAATACTTTGGGTCTCTTGCAAAGTAAGAAATAAGCAAGAGACCTGAAGTTTTCATAATTCCATGAAAATTCCAAAAATTGAATTTATTGCTTATATTTACTTTTAATCAAAAATATCTAAAATATTAAAATTATTTATAGTTGAGGAAACAAGACAGTTTTTTATTTTAAATGAAATCGTATTAACGGTTTTGTCGGAGTGTAAAAAGCAAAAGCTGAACAGCCAGCGTGAGCACGCACAGCCAATGCAGCAAACAAGATGCTTGTTTTGCATGTATGACTAGGGTGTGGCTCGCTGTCAATCACAACACCAGTGTCACTTCTGGCGAATGAATTCAATGTTGTAAGCGAATTGCACAGGTGATTGAGCTTGGCAGCTTTCAATCAAATTTATGTAATTCATGAGGCTATGAACGGTTGCAAAAATCTGAAGATTCATGAAGGCTTGCTTTGGGAATGTAAATATATGAAGTAGACTTCTTGTTAGTGTCAGTACACATTATGAGATGAGACATAACAGGTTCTGTCTACTATTTATTAGATTCCCAGAGCTAACTTGAATTGTTTTTCTACGAAAAAATAGATGTCTCCCCCTTTTGATGTCAAAAGCATGAGTTATTAAATACAATTTCGAACAGAAACAATAAATACAATTTCTAACGGAAATTCTAGTCATTTCATGCAGACAATCATCTCGTATCTAGTTAAGATATCTGTCAATGTAGTTAACTATTGCACAATCATAACCTGGTATAAAATAGTCATAGATAATTGTTTTTGTGATGGACAAAGTTCCAAGGGAAATAACTCAAAGAGTATACATGACAGAGTTACTATTCTTGCACTCTGCACGTCGACTCATGTTGGTTGATACTTGTATAAAGTTTCGTGAATATAGCTTACGCTGTTTTCAAGTTATAGAGCGGACACGGTTTTTGTGATGGACAAAGTTCCAAGGGAAATAACTCAAAAAGTATAAAAGGCAGAGTTACCATTCTTGCACTCTGCATGTCATCTCATACAGATTGATATTTGTATAAAGTTTCGTGAATAAGGCTTAAGCGGTTTTCAAGTTATAAAGCGGACACAATTTTTGTGATGGACAAAGTTCCAAGGGAAATAACTCAAAAAGTATAAAAGGCAGAGTTACCATTCTTGCACTCTGCACGTCATCTCATGCTGATTGATATTTGTATAAAGTTTCCTGAATAGAGCTTAAGGGGTTTTCAAGTTATAGAGCGGACACGATTTGTGACAGACAGACAGACGGACGCCCAGGGAAAAACAATATGTCTCCCGACCCTGAAGGGGGGAGACATAATAACTAGCAAGAAGAAAGGGTAAATTGAGCTGAAACATGTGAACAGTTTTCAGAGGACAAATGTTAATGATAGATGGACTGACAATCAACAATTTTAACTGGCCTTGAAGTTATAAAACTGTTTTCATGCACAACACATCTTAGCAAAAAAATCATCCTGCTCATAAATGTTAAAATGCCAACAATTGTTGGCATTTTAACATTTATGAGCAGGATATTAAATTGTTGTCATTTTAACATTTATCAGCAGGACAAGTACAACATCTGAGAGATTTTAAGCAAGAAAAATCTTCAATTAGCACCATGTTAGTTAGTATGAGCATTAAAAATTTCATGCTCAATTGAGCATGTAAAAAGTTTCATAATCTCAGGGTCAGATCACCGAGACTCTACACTTACCAATAACTGGGGTATACTTATCTCTTCTTTGATATTGTAAGACATAAACAGTTGTATAATTGTTGAAATGGCATAATGTAAGCTATCACAGTCATTGCTTAAAACTTTCAACTGAAAAAAACAAACAGAATATAACATTATTCCACATTAGTCAGGCCTCTAGATTTTCTTTTTCTCAACCTTAACATACAAGATGGGTTTTTTTTTATAGCAACCAAAAAATATGTCAAAATTTATGGATAAGAAAGTATTAACAAAGAGTTATGTGCATTAAGGGGCAAATTTGGCTCCCTCTAGAGTCAAAAAATGAATGTTGCTTTTTACCAATTTCATCCAATTGGTTTATTACACGAATAGCCCACATGCAAAATTCTGGCATTTATTTTACTTTTACTGTTGCTATGGTAACAAAAATGGCTGACAAAGTAGGCTTAAAATAGAGAAATTACCATTTTAGGCCAAATTTAAGTCTTTTGGGGACCAATTTTTGAAGAATTAGATATCAGCCCAAGCTAATACCATATATTATGTGCGGTAATAATTCTCATAATCTGTGAAAATATCTTTTTGGTATTTGCTTGTGTTCTATGTTAATTTCTCTGTCAAATGTCTTAAATTTGCTCCAAAATGGTCCCTTTCCTATTTTCAGCCTATTTTGGTGGCTATTTTTGTTACCATAGCAACAGTAAAAGTCGAATCAATACCAGACTTTTACACTTGGGCTATTGTTCTAATAAACTAATAAGAAGAAACTAGTGAAAAGCAATTTTCATTTTTTGGCCTCATAGGGGGCAAAAATAGCCTCTAAATGCATGTACCGCTTTAGGTTTAAAGTTTTGTTTATCTAGATCTATGTTATAGGTGGAGGGTTGTAACTAATGTTGCGAGAACTTGTAACCTATGTTAGTGCACTAATTTGGTGAAAATGTCCCAAGTTCGGGTATCAAAAGATGCCAACATTAAAGGGTCCTTCCATACTCTAATTACGAACAGTATGGTACTGCCAACCAAGAGTGACAGTGAAGTAATTCTTTGTTTACAATTGCTAAGTAAAACTAGAATGAGTACACTTCCCTTGAGCTGATGCGAATCGATAGATCACTTGTGTATTAATCCTATCCTGTGGATAGGATTAATACACAAGTGATCTATCGATTATAAGTCCCTGATAACTTTGTAAACAAAAATGGTCACTGTCACTCTTGGCTGGCAGGACGGTAAATGTCTAAAATTTGGAACACATATCCCTTTCTTTTGACAATTAAAATGTTTGTCCCAAGGGTTAGAACTCACAAAATGCTTGTCAGAATACAAAGCAGGGAAGTTCCTGATCTGACAGACTACTTCTTCTAAAGCAGTCTGATCTGTATCTGCTCTGTTTGTATAGACTGTTTAAGCAAACAACTTGTATTTGTGAAATTTTAGAACATCTACCATACTTAACCCTTAATGCGCCAATCGCAACAAAAGTCATATGCTTTTCTCGTCTGATGAAATGTTTAAGAAGCCTCTATGGCAAACAGTGTGGACCCAGATCAGACTGCTCCTATAGGAGCAGTCTGTTCTGGGTCCACGCTTTTTACTTCTATACTTCATTCGTCAGTAATGTTAGGCAATTATTTGCAGCAGATGACTTCAGCAGACGACATTTCCAGATGCATTTTTTTCTTGGCGCTCTAAGGGTTAATGATATCAATCAAGTTGAAATTCAGATTTAGCTTGCTTTTTTGTATTTGATTCTTTACGTCCCAGTCAACAATTTTTCAATTATGTTGGGACGGGTCTTCCTCGGTTGAACCAGTACTAAGCAAGGATAAATGTGTCTTGCTCAAGGACACAACACAGTGACACAGGTGAAGCTCCAACCCACGGCCCCTCGGTCGCCAGTCAAGCACTCTACCCTTGAGCCAATGTGCTCCCTAGATTATAGCTTGCACTGAATAATGAATAGCATGTCTGTAAATTTGAAATGCTTTTCAGAGATATTAAAAAGCTGTTAAATGTTTATTATCATTCAGTGCAAGCTCAATATCTGAATTTCAATTCATAATCTAAATTTATAGTATTAAACCAATTGACTTAAATTCCTTTCAACAAAATTTGTACTAATCTTTACATAATGAATTATTTTATTTGCAAAAGAGGCACTGGTACCGCCAGCTTTCAAAACTTGAATGTGTACATAACATTATAGCAAAACATAAATGACATCACGCAATCTTCAATAAACAAAGAAAATTTGAACCAATTCTCCAGCAGAATACTAATTGATATATTTCTTGATTTGCAGGAAAACTAAGGCTTGATATTTCATGAGAATCATCAGATGTTTCACCTTGTTATCTTAAAGTAATGATAAAACTTGACAAAAGTACCAATGGCTGCAAATTGCTTGGTGGCTATTTAACCCTTGTCCCGCCACTATTCTTTGTCCAGTCAAACCTCTTTATAATGTCACTCTTTATATAGAGGATCTTACATGAGTGCTCATGTTTTATTGAATTTATTTAACGAGTTGGGGAAAAGAGATAAAATGCGAGGCTCGCCGAGCATTTTATCTCTTTTTCGCAACGAGTTTAATAAATTCAATAATACAAGGGCACGAATGTTAGATTCTATTTATCATATGACATTAAGATTGCTTTGAAATATCATTTTTGGCCGTAAAAACGTTATAATTTTGTCATTATGTACGCAACGTTGTTATTGACGTCATAACTTTTCCCGAAAATCGATAAACCACTAGTGGTTTACAGATTTTATTGCATGGCGTTATTTCACTCCCAAACGCGACGTCATATGATAAAACAGAATATTCACAATCTGACATAAATTTGCAGGGAACAGATCTGTTTCCATTAAAATTCCCTCTTTATAACAGAATATTCACTTAACGACACCGACAGTAAGTTCTGGGAACAGATATACATTTTCTATTGAAAATAAATTCATTATAACATAATTTTTACCATCTGTCAATTAATTTGGTGAACAGGACAAGGTATTTTGCATGAACAGGTTTCTTTCACGTTTGACAAGAGGGAAGCTTTGTGAATTTTGATGCAATATGAAATTGAACTGATGTATAGGTTTGGAATAATAGCCTTTAAATTCATTTGTATAATATTTTCCTCAAACAAATGATTATGATATGCAAACCTGGTACTGGTCGGCATTTCATTATGACAGCAAATTCAATTTAACGTCAAAGATAGCTTGGAACAAACAGGGTTCTTATTAAGAGGGTTGACTTATCAGCTTTTAAGGTCTGCTACAAATACTTAAGTGCAATTCAGACTAGATTCTGTCATGGAAGCAAACAAAATGGACCCAGATCAGACTGCTCTTTGGGAGCAGTCTGATATTGGTCCATATTGTTTGCAAAATAGGCTATCTATCAAAATAAGCAGAACAGAGAGCAGAGACAAAAGTCATGACTGGCAGGCTAGAAGCTAAGAGTTAACCGCCTTATATGGGAGTCATTCCAAATCCAAAAATGGCCTTTATTTTTCCAATTAAATGTATTTTAGTACTTATTTTCCCAATTTTTATGACATATTTTCCCAGATGTGAAGGAAAAAGGTAGCTTCCCAAAATCCAAAATAAAATCACTGACTTACTTGCTTTTGCATAATAGTAAGTTTGTAGGAGCCTTTTCCAGGACAAAGCCTCTGATTGACATGGCACAGGATGTGTGGCTGATCAAGATCACTGAGAGGCGTGAGGGGATCTAGAAGCAGTTTCATGTTTAGATCATCAAATCGCTCTAAATGCAACAACCAAGTTTTGCGGATACTTCTGAGAGCTGAAATAGAATTAGACATTGAGAGAAATGACACTTTCGAGATAAATCAAATCAGCCAGCGCTTAAACCTTAAAGCGCCGATAAGAAATAAATCTGAAACATATTGCCTGATTAAGTTGTCTTCTTCATTATATAGTAGTTAACATTATCAACTTTTCAAAGTAAAGAGGCAAACAGTTAGGAGCCAGATCAGACTGTTCCTACATCTGTCCTCAGGCCCCCAGTTAAGGGTGCGTAACGGGAAATTATTTTTCTTATTTCTCAATCAAAACATATGTTGTGGGTACTCAAAAGAACAGTCTCACTATGATGGTTCTTTTGAGAACCCAAAACACATGTTTAAACTAATGGATAAGAAAATAATAGCAATTTTACGCTGAACATTTTTGCTTTACTGGCCCTATGGTCCTCAATGGGGTTGGAGCTTGACCTTTTATACTGGTCCAGCAAAGCTACTTTCTTTTCTAGCAATACATTATTTCCATAAATGCAAGAAGAGCAGTGGGCAGCTACATGTACTTACTAGTTACAAACTTTGGTATACAACCATGCAAGTACCAGCTTAGCAAAAGCATAGTTCATGAAATCAAATTTGGTGATGTAGCTGTCATGTAAACATATAGTGACAGGTATTTTAATACAGATTGGCAGATTAAAATGTTTTAAAAAGCCAAAGCTAATGGACATGACTCTTGATAAATGTATATTTCAAAATAGGGTTCCTTAATTTCAGTAACGTATGTTGTTGGTACACATATGTCAATTCAATAAATGAGAGTTTTTCACCATATTTTTTTTTCACAAACTTCTCAACTATTTTTTTATGATTCAGTGTAATGAGTACGTAGAAATGAACAAGTGTTTTGTGTAATGAGTACGTAGAAATGAACAAGTGTTTTGTGTAATGAGTACGTAGAAATGAACAAGTGTTTGTGTAGTTTAGCGTGCACTTGGATGCCAATAATAGATAGCCAATTTTATATCATTGACAGCTAATCTTTAGATGTTTCATTGGAATAAAATGCTAAATTGGTGGTTGCCTGGTTGTAAGTCTGCCCAGGAAAACATGACCATAACTATTTACTGCGATGTTAAACATCAAAACAAAACCAACTGATTTCCAGGAGACACTGACCTGATCCAACTCCTGCTGAGATGAAAACAGGCAGAGATCCTTTAGGATGGAAGGGTTTTCCCTCTTTCTGTATGATACTCTGTGGTTGTGGCCATAACAGGCTTAGCCTCTCTTCTGTCACCACTCGTGGTGGTTTACATGCCTCGTCTACCCCTGGTGCTCTCTGAAAAAATAGCAAAAACATGAGCATACATGTAGCTGAAAGTGAGGCAAGTCATAAGACTTATACCCAATCATAAGACAGACTTATCCATTACCCCCAGTCATAAGACATTACATTCAATTCACTAGTAAGACTTTTATACTAAATCATAAGACAGACCTATCCATTACCCGCAGTCGTAAGACATTACTTTCAAGTCATTAGCTTTTATACCCAATCATAAGACAGATTATCCATTACCCCCAGTCATAAGACATTACTTTCAAGGTGTAAGACTTTTAAACCTAATCATAAGACAGACTTATCCATTACTTAAAGCCATAAAAGACATTACTTTCAAGGTATAAGACTTTTATACCAAATCATAAGAGATCATAAGACAGAATTATCCATTACCCCCAGTCATAAGACATTACTTTCAAGGCATGAGACTTTTATACCAAATCATAAGACAGATTTATCCATTACTCCCAGCCATAAGACATTACATTAAAGTCATTAGATTTTTATACACAAACATAAGACAGGCCTATCCATCACCCCCAGTCATAAGACATTACTTTCAAGGCATGAGACTTTTATACCCAATCATAAGACAGATTTATCCATTACTCCCAGCCATAAGACATTACTTTCAAGTCATTAGACTTTTATACTCAAACATAAGACAGACCTATCCATAACCCCCAGTCATAAGACATTACTTTCAAGGCATGAGACTTTTATACCCAATCATAAGACAGATTTATCCATTACTCCCAGCCATAAGACATTACTTTCAAGTCATTAGACTTTTATACCCAATCATAAGGCAGACTTATCCATTACTCCCAATCAAAAGGCATTACTTCCAAGGCATTAGACCTTTATGATCAAAAATTGTTTTGTCATCTTGATATCTTATGAGGATGACAGCAATAAGAGACCACTACCTTGAAGGTTGGTGACATAAGCTGTGGTGTAGAGGGGGTTCTAGTGATTGGTTCATCTCCACTGACAGGACTTCTCCCTATATCACCATTAGCCAGGCTAAGCTTTGGTCGGTTTCCATCTGAAATGGTCAAATAGAGACAATGAAATAATCCAAACAGCTCATGATACAATGTACAATGATTTAAGGTCCAGGTAAACACACAGGTTTAGATAAACAAAAAATTTGAGCGTAAAATTGTAAATATTTTCTTATCCATCAGTTTAAACATTTGTATTGGGTGCTCAAAAGAACCTTCTCATTGAGACAGTTATTTTGAGGGCTATTCCAGAAAAAAATACCTGGAGGGGAAAGAAGGCACTTTATTTTTGACCCAACCACCCATGGAATTAAATTTCCACAGACACCGACCACCCATGTAATCAGAAAGGTTCATATACCAACTACCCATAGAATTAAATAAGATATGTATATTGATACAAAATGTTTGATCATTGACATAGAGTAAGCAAGTCTAACGTCTGCCCATGTGAATTATTTTAATATGCTTCCGTAAAAAAAGAGGAAAGTGCATGTCATGCTCATTTTCATATACTGTGTTGTCTACACCCATGAAGGTATGACATTTCCAATAACTCCTCTACAGAAAACAGCCACTGTCAATGAATGAAAAGCTTCCTGAGTGTATGGTTTAAGATTAACTTGCTCAATTTTATTTGTTTGTATTTTTCTGTCTGACATTTCCCTCATTGGTCCCACTCGGCTGTTAATACAAGGGTGATAACTGGAACAGCCAATGTTTTATCATATCCTACAGCGCTAGTTATAGGTGCTGCATTTGGTAACTTTCCTAGGTTATCCTGTTGCTTTACATATTGCATATTGCATCGTGTTTGGCATGCAGTAATGGCTTTATAAACACGGAAAAACAACTTTGTTATCCCCACGCTTTTTTAAAAAAGCGATCGCCTCCATCCGTCCGTCCATCCATCTGTCCGTTATGCTATCTCCTCCTAAACCATTGGACGAAATTCAACCAAATTTGGTGTGTGTGTGTGTGTTACTCACATAAATAGGGTGTGCAGCATCAAACCTTTTTTTGGCCCCGCCCCCTGGGGCCCTGTGGAGGGGTCAAAAGGTCAAATATCATTTAATTTCAATTACAAAGTCAATTTCAAAGATTTTTTATACCAAACTTAGTGTGTGTTCTCATATATGAAAGATATAAAAACATATCAGACGAGATTTTCATTCTGTCACCTCGGTCATCCCCCAGGGTGGGACTTTGGGGCGCTGGGGGTGCCCAGGGGTTCAAAAAAAAAAATTTCAAACATGGTCATGTGGCATATCAAATCAACAGGGTGATGATCAGGACAGAATGCAAGTAAAATTTTCATCTTAGGGTCAAACTGGTGACCTTGGGGTGAGGTCAAAAGGTCAAATATCATTAAATTTTGACTACCATGTTGTCAAGTCTAAGATTTTTATAGCAAACTTTGTGCGCGTTCTTACAAATAAAAGACAGAAAACATATTGAACAGATTTTTCATTCTGTTGCTCGGGTCATGCCCCAGGGGTGGGACTTAGGTGTGCTGGGTGGGTCAAAAACATCAGCGTGGGGATTTGCGATGGCGCCCCATCGACTGCGCATTCTAGTTTTGTTTGATTTTCACACAAAGTAAATTAATTGATGCGTAGATTGAAAGATTTCACACAACAGAAAAACAGGCAGATTGGAATTTGATATTTCGATTGATACATGAATATTCCATTTGATATACCTATCAAATGTCAGTAACCGATTTTCCTATAAAACCCCACCACCCATGTAATCAGATTTTTTCAAACACCAATGACCCATATAATTTTAAAATTGTGTGCACCAACCACCCATAGAAAAATATATCGTTTGCCTTCGACAACCCCCCCCCCCCCCCCCCCCCCAGATCTTTTTTTCTTGAATAGCCCTGAGTAACCACAACATGTTTTAGTTCAAAATAAGAAAAATGATTTTTAATAATTTTTCACCTTTCAAAATGCATAAAATTATATTATTCTTTTCCAGAAAACCTGAAAAAATTTCTAGGTTTCACCCGTAAATGCAGGTAGGGTCGGGTTACCCTAAACACAGGTATTTTTTTATTTGGCCTAAGCTCACCTAAGCTATTTTCTGAGATGGTTCTTTGTACAGGATTCTTGTCAGTTTCTGTTTCTGCATCCGGCACCGTGATATCTGGTGGAGGGTTGTTCAGAACTTCAAGAATATCAGGCTTCTCTGAGGCCATCTGGTAAGCGTTCTGTCCAGCTAAATGTCTGCAAAAAATCTGATGATGAGAATCATGGCTAATTTACCTGTTACAAACTTTGAGATGAGATTTAACTTAGATTGTTTTCAGATAAAGTAGATGTCCCTTACCGCGGCGCCAAGGCTCAAATTTGACCTACTGAACTCTGACCTTGAAAATTAGGGTAAGATCACCAAAGCCGAATAAAGTCTTCATCTGGCCCAATGTTATATTCATGCAAATTTAGGTCTGATCTGCCTACTGGTTCATTGAACCAGTAGGCGGATCGGACCTAAATTTGCATGAAATAACAACTTTATGCAATATCTTCCCCACAAGAAAACATCACGCCAACTCCAATACAGACACCTACGGGATCAGCACCAAAACCAATATGTCCCACTTCCCTGAAATCTCAGGTTTGGTACCAATAGCAATAAGTTCAGATAAACAATAATTTTGGACGAGTTCATCTCCTATTTTGGGGTTGTTGGGTGGTATTTTTCATTTTTATTTAAATTTTAAAAGAAACATCTGTGAGCAAACAGTGGAGAACCTGATCAGACGACGCAAAATGCGGCTTCTGATCTGGTTTTGCACTGTTTGTCGATGTCTCACAAAAATGATGCTAGGCTAATATGGATTAAATATATGTTGTTGGTGCTCAAAAGAACCATCTCATTGAAATAATTCTTTTGAACACCCAACACATATGGTTTGGCTGTGAAATAAGAAAAAAAATAAGCAAATTTATCTGGAGGCCTGCAATATTGAACCACACAATTTTTTAAGCTGTTTATAACTAGAGTCCCATCAAAAATTAGGCATCAACAAACGTGATAAGAATCTAAAATGTTCTTATAAAACTATCACCAGCTTATTAAAAAATAAGTTTTAGCTTTTGAGAAAAAGTCAAGTAACACTTGACTAAAAAATAAATCTTTAGACTTAATGAATTTGGCATGCTTTTGTTGCCATTTTCTAAGATATTTCCAAATGAGCACCAATACTTTTTCTTTTCTTTATTTGAAAAAAAAATGCTTAAAAAGCAATATGTGAACCAATGTCTAATTCTTCATGAATTGTAATTCGTACAAATTTCTCTTAATACATATTTGGGCATTCTCACTAATGTTTTCATCAAAATCCCCTATTAAGCAAGCTCCTGTCTTAAGCAAGGACTTTTGGAAAATCCCTTGACCGCTTACTTAAGATGAGTTTGACTTACATAGAATTTTATGAAAACACAATCTGCTTGCAGTTGACTTTAACCCATAAAGTGCCAACTCTAATTTGAAGCAGACGACAATTTCAAATTTTGCTGCTTTTTCCAAAATAACAAATATGGCATGATATTTCATGAGAATCGTCTGCTGGCAGACGATTCTCATAAAATATCATACCTTATTTTTATTGAAAACTAGGAAGGATGTTTTAAATTTTGTTGTCTGATGGAGTCGTGATTGGCGCTTTAAGAGCTAAGAGAACACAGTAATAACTTTTCTGGAGTTTGCTTACCCAGTCAAGATTTGTACTCTTGGATCTGCTCCATGCTTGAGGAGACAAGAGACCATATCTTTATTCCCTCTTGTGACAGCATCGTGCAAAGGTGTGCTCCCAGTACGGTTTTGCATATTCACATCAGCTCCATGACCTTGAATATAAAGAAACTGGTTTCAATCTGAGACCAATTCTTTTGTTCTTCAAGTTTTCACTTTTTTCTGACTAGGTCTTGTCTCAAAGGATATATAGAGGATCTTACATGAGTGCTCATGTTTTATCGAATTATTTAAGAAGTTGGGGAAAAGAGATAAAATGCGAGGCTTGCCGAGCATTTTATCTTTTTTTCTCAACGAGTTTAATAAATTCAATAAAACAAGAGCATGAATGTTAGATTCTATTTATCATATGACATTAAGAATACTTTGAAGTATCATTTCTTGCGTAAAACATTATAATTTTGTCATTATGTATGTAACGTTGTTATGGACGTCATAACCTATCCCGTAAATCTGTAAACCACTAGTGGTTTATCCATTTTATTGCATGTCGTTATTTCACTCTCAGAAGCGATATCATATGATAAAATGTGCTCATTTTCCAAAAGGGAGTAAACTCTTTCCTTTATCAATTAATTAGTGATCTAAAGATTGATTTTGTTACCTTCTAAAATAGCCTTTTCCGTAAAAAGTGATGATGTATTCGAGTACCCACAAAATGTAATTTGACTGCTTGCTGGATAATTTTTCATGCTTTTCTTCTTCTGACCTTTTTAATAAAAAAAATTCTTTTAGGAACACTTTCAGAGTGTCAAACAGTTTGGATCGAGATCAGGACCAACATTCTGTCTGTCCTGATCTGCATCCAAACTATTTGCAAAGGTTATCAGCAGATGACAAAAGTCAGTGCTAGCAAGGACAAATTTGATTGAGAACTAATGAAAAAACACTCTTCTTTTATCTGGAGTTGTCTTCAACAGCCGAATAAGGACTAAGGTATATCTTACCACATAAACATTCAGCAGTATTAACATCACCAAAGCTGGCTACCCAGTGCAGAGGGGTATTCTGTGTATCTTGTGTGTCAAAGAAGTTTACTGGCACACCAACCCCTATCAGCTGATTTACTTGGCTGACACTAAAAAGAAAACCTCACATCATGAAATTTATCATCATCTTGTAGTAACTAATAGTTTAGATAAACACTTAAAGAGATGTTTCCCTTATAATGTTTTGGCATTAGTGTCTGTTATGCATTAGTGTCTGTTATGTTGTTTTGGCATTAGTGTCTGTTATGTTGTTTTGGCATTAGTGTCTGTTATGTTGTTTTGGCACTAGTGTCTGTTATGTTGTTTTGGCATTAGTGTCTGTTATGTTGTTTTGGCATTAGTGTCTGTTATGTTGTTTTGGCATTAGTGTCTGTTATGTTGTTTGGCATTAGTGTCTGTTATGTTGTTTTGGCACTGGTGTCTGTTATGTTGTTTTGGTATTAGTGTCTGTTATGTTGTTTTGGCATTAGTGTCTGTTATGTTGTTTTGGCATTAGTGTCTGCTATGTTGTTTTGGCATTAGTGTCTGCTATGTTGTTTTGGCTTTAGTGTATGTTATAATGTTTTGGCATTAGCGTCTGTTATGTTGTTTTGGCACTAGTGTCTGTTATGTCGTTTTGGCATTAGTGCCTGCTATGTTGTTTTGGCATTAGTGTCTGTTATGTTGTTTTGGCATTAGTGCCTGCTATGTTGTTTTGGCATTAGTGTCTGTTATGTTGTTTTGGCATTAGTGTCTGCTATGTTGTTTTGGCATTAGTGTCTGTTATGTTGTTTTGGCATTAGTGTCTGTTATGTTGTTTTGGCATTAGTGTCTGTTATGTTGTTTTGGCATTAGTGTCTGTTATGTTGTTTTGGCATTAGTGCCTGCTATGTTGTTTTGGCATTAGTGTCTGTTATGTTGTTTTGGCATTAGTGCCTGCTATGTTGTTTTGGCATTAGTGTCTGTTATGTTGTTTTGGCATTAGTGTCTGTTATGTTGTTTTGGCATTAGTGTCTGTTGCATGCAATTATTTCTACGCAAATTCGGCATGGAGATGTTTACTAATGTGGAGTATGAGCTCAGTCTAGACCCATTGGTGTTGCATTTGGGCCTGAATGAATTCATATCTATTTTTGTCAGCCACATTACATTTGTAATTTTTTATCTTTCAAACATTGTTTTGTGTTTAATATATGTATATTGCTGTATATACAAGGTAGACTAGCAATAAAGCTAATTGTGTTCACCCCCTTAGAATAATATTAATAAATAAATTACTCCATGAAAACATTAGTTGTGCTCATTTCTTTAGCTGCCTGCTTAATCTGATGGTCTGCTAATTTATTTCCCTCAATGACTTTATGCCCTTTTTTCAGGGGCAAAACTGAAAGTGTCTAATCTTTGGTCATGAAAAAACAGGATCTTAAAAGCATCTGTGAGGCATTGATAGCTTAATAGTAAAACCTTTTACATGATTATTTAATAGATTAAAATAACATTATTTCCCAAAGTTCTGCATGAAAACACTTAAAATAGTACTCACTGAGGCAATCTCCAATGCATACCAAAATATACAACATGTGTTTGTGTGATAAATAACAGTGGCAACACAATATCCATACGGTTGCATGTTTGAAAGCTTGCTTAATCTCAAAGGGGTACATGCATTAAGAGGCTATTTTGGCCCCCCCTTTTAGGTCAAAAAATAAAAATTGCTTTTCAGTAATTTCTTTTAACTAATTTATTAGAGCAATAGCCGAAGTGAAAAACTCTGGTATTGATTTGACTTTTGCCATTGCTATGGTAACAAAAATGGCCGCCAAAATAAGCGGAAACTAGGAATTGGCCATTTGGGAGCAAATTTGATACATTTGACGGAGAAATTAACATAGAGCACAAGCGAATACCAAAAAGATATTTTAACAGATGATGAGAATGTTCATGACACACAACATATTAATAGGTTATTTTGGTATTTGCTTGTGCTGATATCTAATTCTTGAAAAATTGATCTCCAAAAGCCTTAAATTTAGCCCAAAATGACAATTTCTCTATTTTCAGCCTACTTGGTCGGCCATTATTGTTACCATAGCAACACTAAAAGTAAAATAAAAGCAATAATTTTAGACTTCAGCTATTCTTCTAATAAACCAATTGGGTGATTTTTGTGAAAAGCAGCTTTCAGTTTTAGGCTAAAAAGGGGCCAAATTTGCCCTCAATGCATGTACCTCTTTCTGTCAAGATTGGAAGTAAAATAATTGCATAATTTTTCATTAGAAGCCTTATTCCAATGCTTGATTTATGAAGCAGTAGAGAGCAGTACCTCCCTGAACAAAAAATCAATCCCATCTGAACCTGCCACTTCATAACCAAGAAAAAACTCTTGCCACTCCTTCTTCGAGATGATGCTCATGCCTCTATACAAGGGTATGTAAATAATTTATCCTATTTCATTACCAAAATGTATGTTGTGGAAACTCAAAAGACATATTTCAAAGTGGTGAAAAAGAAAATACAGTAAAACCTGCCACTCTCAAAAAGACAAAAAATGGTTTTAAAGACCAATATTTGCTTAATGCAGGTCAAAAGTATTGCAGAATGCTCCCCTTGGAGCATTCTGCAATACTTTTGACCTTCATTAAGCTTCCATTCGTCATTAAGCCATTCGTTTTGTGTAATTTTGAGTGACCGTTTTACACAGGTTTTACTGTATGCACAAATTTTAAAGTCATTTTTTTGTAAATCTAGAGCTATGATACTTACTTTGATTGCGAAGCAGCTTAGAGGAGGACCTCTCTGTACACAGATTCAATCACATCTAAACCCGATACTTCATAGCAAAGAAAAAAAAGTCTTGCCACTGATTCATTGAGATAATACTCAAGCTTCTATATAAGGGTATGTAATTAAAAATTAATTTTCTCATTCCTCAACCAAAGCGTAATACTATGTTGTGGGTACTCAAAAGAACTGTCTCAATGAGACGGTTCTTTTGAGCACCCAAAACATACGTTAAAAGTGGTGGATGAGAAAATATGCACAATTTTTAAACTCAATTTTTTGTAAATCTAGAGCTATGATAAAGACTTACTTTGATTGTGAAGCAGCTTGGAGGAGGACCTCTCTGTACACAGATTCAATCACATCTGAACCTGCCACTTCATAACTGGTCTTTCCATCTTTGTCTTTCACACTGCAGTCAGCTCCTGATGACAGAAGGGTCCGAACAATATCAATCTGACTTTCCTGAAGAAAAAAATATCTTGGTATGGTTTAAGTCTTGACCCTAATCCGCACAAACATCAAATTTGAAACCATGCAGGTCTAAAGAGTTGAGGTGAAAACCAAGCTAATCTGTTATTCTGATTTATTTTCTTAAATTACTCCTTGTAAAATAATAATTACTCTTCTATGAGGTTTGTTCAAGAGTATTAATTGAGAATTATTACCTTAGCATTTGAACCATACATTAAATAGACCAACCAATGAAATTTTACAGGGTTCAAGCTGGGCCCTGACAGTAGGGAGAAGTGACATTTCCCTCCAAGAAAATTAAGAAGTGACAGTCAGAGAGGGAGAAACTAAAGTGCAAAATTACATTTTCTGTCAATTTAAAAGCAAATTAGCCATTACACATACTACTGATCTGGATCGAAACTGTTTGACACTCTGATGGTATTCCTGAAAGAATTTTTTGAAAAAGTTAATTTTGAAAATAAAATCAGCAGACGACAAAAAAGCATGAAAAATTTCCCATGGGACAAAGTGTTAATTTGTCTGAGCACTGCCATAAGTACAAACATTACACAGGTCATAGGACTAGATAAAAAAATGATATTAAAAACTGTGAATATTTTCTTATCTACCAGTTTTACCATATATATGTTATGGGTGCTCCAAAGAACTGTCACATTGAGACAGTTCTTTGGAGCACCCATAACATATGTTTTAGAGGAAAAATAAGCACGTTATTTATCAGGTACACCCTCTTAATCTGGAGGCCTAATGAGCTGGCTCAAATAACAGAGTGGAAGTGTCTCTGGCCCTTGTGTATTTCTGGCAGTCATTTTTGCAAACAGAACAGGTTCAGTGAGAGGTTACTTTTTTAGTTTTGGTTGAGAAATAAGAGAAAAATAAACCAGTTCTCTGAAGCCATGGTAATAAAAAAAAATCATGCTCAGCTCAACTGTCCATGAAATTTCAACTGCACATAAAAACCTAAAACGCTGAAAAATAAAGATATTTCTTGGTTTTATAATAAGACTTTCAGATGTTGTATTTATTGGATTGTTGGCTTTTCAGCATTTACGAGGGCTGTTCAAATATGAATGCAAGTATATTCATAACTTACTTCACATATAGGCTACGACAAAATGGTCAACGTTTCTATAAGGGACTATATGTCACATATAAACTTGCACCAGACCTAAAGAAAAATACAGTATACTTATCGAGCTATAGACCTTCGAATGAGGGTCATGTTAGTTTACTAACAAACTCAATGCCTCAAACATATACTAGTGGTATAGATGAGTGTATAGTTCTTCGATAAACAGGTGAAATTTCTTGAAATTTTTAAGGAAGTATCCCCATATTCTGTGAAAGTTGCAAAAATCTGACATGCTTTTGTTAAATTATAATGAATCGTTTACACTAAAGTCTCCTTATGTTTTCAAATAAATGATAACAAAACACCACCTTTCAGTTTTCAGTTAAACTTATCTCTAACAAAAAGCAAGAATAATAATAATAATAATAATAATAATAATAATAATAATAATAATAATAATAATAATAATAATAGACTTTATTTCTAGAGGGTGACACATTTAGCAAAAACTAATCTTCCATGAAGCCCTCACTTACTACAAAAATGTACAAACTGAAAATACTAGGACATGAAGTTTATAAACATGAAAAACTAAAATATGTAAAGTGATAGGGGAAAAAAGTGTGTATATATGCATATATACATGTACATGTACATTAAATATATTTACACACCTAAATTGTTAACAAAGATAAACGAAGCAACATTTAAACTAGTTTTAACTCATATTAAAAGACAATATGTTGATCGCTCATACTGAGTTGTTGCTACAAATTATTGATGGTTAGTGGGTATTTTTAAACGCTGAAAAGCATTTTTATTAAGTCAAAAATGCCTTAAGTGAAGGGGTTATAGAATTTATACTTTAATATTGTTTTAAATGCCATAAAAATGCGGCTTTATTCTAAATTTGAACATAAACTTTAAGTTTGACCACTATGGGCCTTATTTCCAATAAAATCACTCACCTGGTCTTGAGGACTAAACAGATTGGGCATATTTTAATTAATGTAAACACGTAATTAAGAAGCAGAAAAATGCTTGAAAAATGATATAAATTTTGATTACTCTGTAAATAGAGGACGGCGCATTTTGAAAACTCCCTTATGACATATTTAGCATGTTTTCAACAAAGCGCAAAGAAAACGACATAGCGATGTTCATTATTACACCACCAGTAGATAACTCAAAATGACGTTTATCATAAAATTAATGACGTCACAAACGTCTGGTTTACTCGAGATTGAAACAGGATTATATAAACTTTTTCCTGCAAGCAACTTAAAGATTGTAGCTTAAACTTGCATCTAAAATTTGGTGCCATTTTGTCTAAAACTTACAAAGATATGACACTATATCCGCACATGTAACAAAACATGCATAGCAATTTGCTTCAGAAAAACTTCAGTATTCAGGAATGGCCTTTATATAAGGGTCTGTAACTCGAGACATATTGTGTGTGTTTCTTTATGTTTGGTGCCATTTTAAAGGCGACATTGTTTTTTCCAGAGCGGTTTGACATTTTGTCGTAGCATATATGTGAAGAAAGTTATGAAGCTACTTGCTTTCATATTTGAACAGTCCTCGTATGAGCGGGATAAATTTCATGCACAATTGAGTTGAGCATGAAAAATGTTTTATAGCCATGAGGCTTGGTCTTACCTTAGAAGCCCTATGTAGTAGTGTTTCCCCATCAAACACAGGTTCGTGAAGTATCTGCCTCAAAACTAGGTCATTGTCAGAGCCTGTAACAAAATACAAAAAACACTGTATCTTTAACTCTTTGCATGCTAGGAAGTTTTTCATGCTTTTTGTTGTCTGGAGACTTTTTTTTCAAAAAATTCTTTAAGAAGCACTATCAGTGTCACAAACGGTCTGGTTCCAGATATGGACTAACATTCTGTCAGTCCTGATCTAGGTCCAAACCATTTGCAAAGGTTATCAGCAGACGAAAAAAAGGCCCCACTAGCTAGGAAAGTTAACAACAGTGTAGAGCCATATCAGCTGGCTTATGAAGAATGTAAAAAAACAAATTGACATTCAGAGGCGTAATCTTACACCTATCAAGAAACATGATACAAGCCCCTGTGTTTACAAGAACAGAATACTGTGTAGCTACTGTTTTCACCTTCCAATATCTATTCTGACACTGTAATACAGTGCACCAGATAGCGTCCGTACAGACGTAAATTATGGGTCCATTTTCCCCAGATACCGATACTGAGTTGAAAATTAGTACGTACAAAATACAGGTGTGTTTTTGCCTGTATGGTACGCTTTTACCTGCAGCCCGTATTTCTCATCCAAGTGAATCAGAAGACCCTTGGTAACTGAACTGATTGTGAATCTGTCAAAATATATGCATTCAGAAATCCAGAATCAACTCCCCTTGGTTAAGTTACGTCCCCTTACCCTGTCTCCTTGAAGAACATGTGTTTTAAGAATAATATGTGCGCAGAAGCCACTCTCTCGGAGTTTGCTATCAGTTTGGTTTCTTGTAATTTCATGTGAACCAGTCAAAGTAGAAAGTAGAGATTTCTAGGAAGAGCAGCCTGTTTACATATGGCAACAAAAACAATCATCCCTGTTCCAATATTCTTGCCTACATGTATATGAGCCACAACCTGTGAAAACCAGCCTTAATGACAGTCATCAAAATTTAGTTAATTATACACACTTAATCTACGAAGTGTTAGGAAGCTATCCTGCAAATTTTATGAAGTTATCTCCATTATTCATGGAAATACGGTCATTTGAATCCATACACTGTCTAAACTTTAACACGCAACGTCAGAAACGTGATGACGATACTAATGACGTCAAAGTTAACTTCCTGATTTGCGGCTTTGTCCGATGCACGAAAAGCATGCTATTTCTTGCTATCATACTTTTTTATTATCCTTAGCATGTTTGCAATGGAATATGCAGAAAAGTTGACACTGACTCATTTTTGCCTAAAGTTTGCATGATCTGAAAACGACTGACCATACTTTAAATTTCTGACAGTTGCTAAGGTAAAGTTGTTGCCATGGCAACATATGGCATGATAACGAAGAAGTTTAATCAGAAATAAATGCCAGTTTCATTCTACTATCCACCTGAATAGGTTTTAAGGCAATATATAAACATGCCAAATTTCTTAATATTTGGTGTTTTTCAAATGATTATTACATAAAAAGTCCTGAATGTCATTACGGTTGGTTTTCACAGATCGCGGCTCTTATATATATATAGAGAGAGAGAGACATCACCATTTTCATTGACTGGTAATCAAACTGTACATGAAGACAGCAACAATGTGACCTATTTTAAATACAAGTATAAGCTTTCATAAATTTTTGGCTAAGCCAAAATTAATACATGTCTGGATTGAAAATAGCTGGTACCGATCAAATTTCATTTCCACCAGTACCGGTACTGATGGTAGTCAAAATAATCTGGAGCACTGGTAATTATTAAATATTATCTCTGGGTAGTCTCTGGTTAACCAGGCGCATTCTATTCTCTTTGTTGTTAAGGGGTTGCTACCATATTGGAACTCAAAACAATCGAAATTGCATGGCCTACATAGCCCTTACATGGCCTAAATAGCCCTTACAAGAAACACAGTGTCTCGGGGTCAGGGACCGGAGCCCTAGACTACAAGTCTCGGTGCCCGGTACCGGACCCCTAGACTAAGAGTCTCAAAGTCCGGTACTGGACCCCGAGTCTCGCCTTTTAGGAATGGCTCGGGGTCCGGTAGTATAATAATAGTACAATAAAGTTAGTTAATAATTCAGCAATGTCCGTCATTTTTGTTTTTTTTTCTCTTTGACGTTTGGCTCAGTGTTCCTATTCATTAATTTATTCCTTATAATTGCTATCTGTAATTGTTTATTAATGACCCTGAGGAAGTAAATGCCAATTTGCACTTTTACTGAAGTAAGCTAACGGCAATAGCAGGCACATTGTGCTAATTGGTTGCCGACAAGGATAATCATAAAGTCTTCCATTAATCCAAGCGAACAGTACAATTATACACAATTAACAATTTGAAACAAATCATCCTTGAAACTGTGCAACTCGCGCCTCACGGTCTATGAAAGTTGCAAAGGGCAGAGTTTCTAACAAGACTTTAAATATAATGTAACATACAGTTTATTGAATCATTCTATTTAAAATAATGAAGCTCTGCCATATCATGATTCTTTTGGGCACCCAAAAGCTGGATAAGAAATTATTCACGGCATAACAGCATGATTACAGTAATGCTTCAGTTTCTTGCATACTACACCTAAATACTCGTATTTTAATTATATGTTCCACCCGTCAACGAGACGGTTCTTTTGAGCGACTATAAAAGTTAATGTCAAAGGTAAGTAGAAGACTTAAAAGTCGGCCACTGACCCTAACGGAATGCAATTTAAATGGAGTTCAACTGGCGGGATGCGCTGATATTTTGACAATGCTTGTCTATATGCCGAAATAAGCTATTGACGTAAGCTTTTACATGCAGCCGCTGAGACGTGATTTTAGATGCATTTTATCGTCCCTATAATAGTCTGCTAGTCAGTCTATTTAGACGTCTTTGTAGCAAACAGTGTGACCTAGCTTAGACTGCTAGCCTAGAAGCAGTCTGATCCGGATCCACAATGTTCCAATATACCGAAATTAGCCGTCGACGTAAGCTATTTAAAGCATGCAGCAGCTGACCACAGCAGACGTCATTTTAGATGTATTTAAGTAACCGAGTCTAGCAATCAATATAGATCCAGTTTTAACGTCTCTGTGACACAGCACACATTGTGGATCCAATTCAGAGCAGTCTGATATCGGTAAAGACTGTTTGTATGTATTCAAAGTAAGTCATTTCTAAGTTGTTAATGAAAGGAAAATATATTTAAGGGCTGGAAAATGCTTGTAAACAAACTGTAGGGGATAAATCTTCAACAAAGATCATAAAAGGGTCCGTGTATAAATATACAGTGTTAGGACTCGCCGGGTGAATTCACCGTACATGCTTGTTGAGCGCCCGACATTGAGATGTCTCCAGGAAAGCAAACACTTAATACTCTTGGCATTCTGCAGTTTCAAAGACAGAAAAAATTGTCAAATTGTTGACATATATATATATGGACTGATTGAAAAGTTTATTTGAATGAGTATTTAATGGATGGATGCGCTATTAATAATGGGCCGCGCTGTCTTCGGGGTTTCCATCAAATTGATATTCAAACCTGCCTGCTCAGCTACAGATACTAGCTAGAAAATGGATTTGCTTATATTAGATATGATCCTTTCCAATATACGAATAACAAATGCGCTGATCAGACTGCGTGGATGCGCATGCTAGTCTGCACCTTTGTAGATCAAAACTGCTGAAGGTAGGTTTTCTCACATCGGGCCCATTATCAATGTAAATGTGTCAGGGTTTGCGCTAGGATTTATTTTTCTTTTGACACCATTTTCGCCAATCAGATTTTTTTTGTGCCATTTTCTTAAACTTAGAGCCAGATTTTTGGCCATTTTTCGCCAAAAAAGAGCCAGGTTTTTGGGCATTCTTCGCAAAAAATGTCTTCTGTCTTTAACCCCCTTAATTCTGGTGGATTATTCTATACACATTGATACAATAACTATGGAGTAGTCCATTTTGTATTTAAAGCAGTTGACAGTCTTTAAATTGAGGTCTATTTGTACCTGAAGATTGTTAATTTTCTTTACAAACAGGGCAGACACTGATGAAATGCCACTCTATGGGTATTCTCTGTTTGCCAGTATTCAGAATGAAAAGAATTAACCAACCGTTAAACTCTTTTAACAGCTAATCTTTCCTGATATTGTACTTTGCACATTAATGATGGCAGACAGTTGATAGTGATTAGACTAATCTTGGTCTTTCCACTATAGTATATGGGATATCCCATTCAATTTAAAGAGACCTGAACGTGAGTAAGGTATTTTTTAACATTAAGGTCACTGCCCACACCTAGACGATTTTTTTTTCCAAAAAATAGAATTTTTTCATTTTTTGATATTCTGTAGTACATCATATTATAAGAAAAATAACGCATTTTAAAGAAAATTTACCGTCCAGTTCAAAAGTTACAGCTCTTCATTATATGGCCTATGTTGGCTTTTTACGCAGATTTTTGGAAACTCATTAAGACAAGTAAAATATTCTGTAACTCAATTTTGTATTTGAAAATCGTTATTTCAAACAAGCATGCGAAGCCATTAATAATTAAGAACTTTTTCTCAAACCATTCTTTTGCAGCTATACAAGTATTTTTCTTTATATCACGCTTTCAAAACAGCATTCACCGATATTTATGCATTCGTTTTCAGCAATTACTGACAGATAATTCAATATTTAAACATACTTTAAAAAAAAAAAATTTTTCTCAATTTTTTTTAGGACAGTGATCATTATATGAGATGCATTATGACAGAGTTTAAAAAAAATTCACCGTCTAATTAGTGAGATATTACCAAATAATCATCCCTACCCCCTAAACTACAAAATAATGAACTAAGCAGGCTTTTCTTATTTCTAAGCATGTTAAAACCTTACAAACCAAACACTATTGATTGAAATACCTCACTGTGAACTGCCAAATGAAACTATATGTATTCCAAATACTTGGAACATTTATATGCATATATGAGAAGATTTTTGAATACCAAAACGATACCAAAATACCCCACCCACAGTAAAAAGAAACCTATCTGCATTTTGTCTGAATACCTAGTCGATATATTTTGACCAAATTTGCATAGATACATCATTAGGATAGAGATGTTATGTTTTGGGGACATTTACCGTTTTTCAATGTCACAGGGTAACTCTGCATGTCTAATTTAGGTGAAAAATATGTTGTTTTAATATGCATCGCTTCAATTGATCGATGCATATACTACATGTACTCATCCAAAAATTTGAAATGTTTTTTAATCTTTGCTGCGGCCTCGGGCGCCATACTAATGTTCGATCGCGAAGCAAGGCCAGATCTTAACACTTGACCAGAGGAGGTTTATTTCTATTAGATCTATATATCCCTTGACGGACATCTTTCGGTTGAAACATGTCAAATGTAGAGTAAACTTGGAGATAAGCAAATATTTAAGCGTAATATTGTAAATATTTTATTGCTCATTATTTTTATATTTGCTTTGGGTGCTCAAAAGAACCGTCTCACTGAGTACCTATAACTTACCTATGCTTTGGTTGGACCCGCATTTATATGAAAAGGGTTCTTTTTATGCCAACACCCTTCCCGCTACTGAAGGGGGTATACATTGGCGCGCAGGGGGAGAGGGTATTATTTTTGGTACGGATCCCGTCGGCGTTGGTCCTGGGCGGAATTGACCACGAGTAGTCTAGAGGGGCTAGACATTTTCAATGTGCATATCACATGAAACAGGTTTGTGGATTGGGTCCGCATTTACATGAATATAAATACATATATGAGCATCGATGCGACAAAACCTGTCTTCAGGTAGGGTTTCCAATAAGATCATACCAAAACCAGCCTTCTCAGCCACAGAGACTAGATAGAATAGTGAAGTCTCGCTTGGGGCTAGTTTAAATATGATACTATTCAATTTGTCAATAGCAAAGGCGCTGATCAGACTGCGCGGATGCGCAAGCTGGTCTGTGCCTTTGTTGTTTGCAGACTGTAGACCCCGATGGCAAAATTCCTCGCGTACCTTTAGTAAATTTAGAGTAGGCCTACTATAATTTAGACTCACGACTATACTTGGGTCAACCTTAGCCCAAGATAGCCCTTGTAGCTAAATATTGGAACGCATTTGACACAAGGCAAATTGTTTAGGACGCAAACTAAAGCGAGGGACTCTCAACGTCAACGTCAAGTTCAATACTTGTCGTTTACGCATAATGACGTCATAAGAGCAAGTGACGTCATTAGCGCACGTCGGATTCAAAGTAGACGCTAGAGAACGTGACGAAATTTTAATGCAGGAAAAATAAAACCAGAAAATCATATATAGATCTATATACAAGTAGTTATATTATTATTGTTGTTGTGGACTGTAAAAAAAACGCGAACAGTCGACTGACATTTTCCTGGTATAGTGCGTGTTCCATTACACTGACTGATTTTTTTCTTCTCACAGAGCTGAGCGTCCATCGTTTAGTATCCGTCAAGAATGCCAATTTTTGTTGTTCATTATACTTAAAATTTTGTTTGCATTTTTAATGTGATATCAACAACTTTCAGATTACCAACGTGCAGTGTAACGGGCATTACTGTCTGTATAAAACATATCATAGTTGTGTAAAATCACACTTTGTCATAATCAAACGCTATCAAGTATTACCTCCCTTGATGATTTAGAGTTACGGTTATTGCTATGGGCAGTGACCCTAACAAAGACTAAGCACAATGGATAATATATATGACGCCAATATTAATTTTTCTGCCGCTTTTTTTGCTCTTTGATTTTAGTGATGTTTTAGTGATTAAAAGTTTGCAATCAATCTTATTCTCGCTAAATTATAAAATTACAAAATACCTTTATTAAAAATGTTGAAATTTGGAAAATATATGTTAAATAAAACGAATAACTCCATTGAATTAAGTTTGCTAAATATATTGCAACAAGGGAGCTAACTCAAAAATGTTAGGGGAGAGCACAATCGCAAATTTTTATCTCGGACACAGGTCCAAGTTTTTAGCGATCTTTTTTCTGACAAAACAGATTTAAGAAAGCCATAACATCATCTACCTTATAAATAAAGGTTTCTATTTAGAACTGATAGGTTCAAGTATCTGAGACTGTCGAGAAAAGCACTTTGAACAGCGTGCTTGAAGAGAGAATTAAGCAATCTTCAGTGTTGTCTTGCTACTGTCGGCATTTTGCGAAATGCGCGGATCCTTTTGCATGCCTGGTAATGTCTGGTGGGTGATGCTGTCAGATGAAAGAACTGCACAGTGAACAACATGCAAATCTTCCCCCTTTCTCATTATGCTTGATGGAAAGTGAGCTTGAAAGTGACCCTTGATTTTTTCCTTCTCGAAGACGGCGATGTTGCGGTCTTCTCAACATGATTTATAGAATCTGTGTTAAAAGTTACGGATTCAGAAAGCTAATGACAATTATTATTGACCACAATAAGCAAAGATGTCATGGTGATGGTGCAGTTTATTTCATTCACAGTATGACACCATGTATATTATGGTCTGTCATTCTGACCGTTACCGGTAGCAGCTGTTAAAAGTGCGTGCCGATCGCCGCAGCGCGTGTCCAGGTTTGACTGGATCAGCTACCGTGTGGTCGATAATTGGGACGTTAATTGACAATTAAGATATACATTTATGACCATTAAGCGGCACAAGGCAATGATTTTAAGCTTGAGGAGACGTTCCGACGCCAGATAAAATTTCGCCCTGCGATTTTTCTTTCGCCAATAGTTGTCGCCAAATTCATATTTTTGCGCCAAATTTATTATTTCTTCGCATTTGGCGACAATGGCGATCGGTAGCGCTAACCCTGTGTGTGTTGCAGGGGTAAAAGAAGACAATAAGTTGTTTTCACACAGCAGACGAGAAATTAGTGGAAGACAAAACATTGTTGGATAATACATCTATATCTATAGCGGTTAAATACATTTAATATTACCTAGTCTGCATATCTTATTAACATTTGCGAGAGTATATTCCCAGAAGATGGCTCTGCATCGTGTACTAATTTTAACTTGAGGTTTTTAATGGTAATTATTATTATTTCAGGTAACAACCACTGCTATACTGTGATTGTTGTACATTTTACCGGACCCCGAGCCATTCCTCAGAGGCATGGCTCGTGGTCCGGTACCGGATCTGGAGCCCCTGAGTCTACGGGTCCAGTAACGGACTGCGAGATACTGCCTACAAGAAAAGGAAGCAGGGATGTGGGGGCGCAGCCCCATCAAACAACAACAGAACGTTTAGCGTCCTAAACTGCGCCAGGTAAATCAGAGGTGAGCCTTATCTCTGTCACATGAGAGACCGAACCTTCGACTTCGAATTGAGTAAATATTGGGCTATGCACTTCAATTTTTGTGTTGTTTTTTTCTGCTTACTTTCTTGCAACGTGGACAGAAAAGATTTAACAACGTCCGTTCTTCCCGTTTCGACAGCTAACTTCAGCTGCTCAGTCATCTTTTATGTTTCAAAACCAGTTTATATTCAACTTTATATTCAATTTCTTCTTAAGTTGCCATAAATTTAATAAAAACTTGGTTTTTAAGGTTGTTTACCAAATCCGACATTAGCGGAAATGGCTGTCTGCTTACACGAAACAAACAATTCATACACGACGACAATCCTGTTGAATCACATACCTTTGGAAACGTTAAACTATGGCACATACAAGCTTTTATTATTATTATTATTATTATTATTATTATTATTATTATTATTATTATTATTATTATTATTATTATTATTATTATTATTATCATTATTATTATTATTAATATGAAATAAGGCACAACCTTTATGGCGAGCACAGCATGCTAGATCCAGTTTTCTATTTATGTTTAAGTTCCACTAGTGGTTTGGAACGACCCCCCTGGTAGCTCAGACTAGTGTTCCAGGGATGGTTTAAACAGAACCACCTGAGAAGCTCAGTGATTAGAGCACCGACTCATTAGTGACGGTCGTGGGATCAAGCTCCTCCTGAGGTGGGATTTTCCCTTAAGGAAGTGATTTGAACAAGAACACCTGGTAGCTCAGGGTGGTAGCTAAATGCTTTCAAACAAAATTACAGTTGCTTCTGGCCTGGTTTTAAGAGTTGTAATAAGTGTGTTCTGGGACCCAATTTGAGTTGGACACACATCCGAGGAGGGTGGGGGTCAAGGTGGGGCACATCATAAGAATCAGTTAAATGTGTTACCCGTTTCCATAAAAACTGATATATTACATAATTTATTATAGCCCCTAGCCGAAGAGGCTGCACCTCTAGCCTTTCAAAGCATGCTGGTCAAGAGGTACACTGAAGTGCATAAAGCATCTGCTCACTCAGTTGGTAGAGCGTTAGTCTGGAGACTGAAGGGTTGCTGGCTTGAGTATATCCACTGGCGGAGTCACTGTGCTGTGTCTTTGAGCGAGACACTTTATCCGCCGCTTAGTATTGATTCAACCCATGAAGACCAGTCCTGACATGACTGAAAAATGGTTGACTGGGACATAAAGAGCCAAACCAAACAAAAATGATGTACAACTTTAGTCACAGGGATAGAATACAGATATGTATTCCCCTGCAAGTGGAATTTAAAAGCAGTTCAAGCCCTTGAAAACCTTTTAAAGTCCTTGATATATTAGAGATTCTAACACACCTCGCCTATAGGGCCAACCGTAACAAACTGTGATGTATCGGACAATTATTCAAAGCTAAAGTGTGTGATAGCTGACGTCACTGAAAAATGACGTCACTCATGGCGTTAGACGGTGTAACGTCGTTTTTACGCTTGAAAGATGTACAATTGCACGTAACCTTTGGGACGTAGTCTAAGTAACCTTTGGGACGTAGTCTAAGTATTGGCTGGAGTTCTTCAGTGCAATGGCGGAAATTTGGAAGAAGCTGAAGACTTCGAATGTGTTTTCGTCGTAAATTATAGTTAGAATTGATATAGATCAGCTCCAGTACGTGAATTGTTGAGTAATAATTCACTGTTTGTCGGTCAGTTGTACGAAGATAAATCACGAGCGCGCAGCGCGCTCGTGATTTGATCTTCTGCACAACTTACCTCCAAACAGTGAATTATTACTCAACAATTCACTGCTGGAGCTGATCTATTTCTTAAATGATATTTAGAACATTTCTCATTTTTTGCTCATTGTGACACAGTGTTCTGGACAACTCAGTCACCATAATAATGTACCATCGGTAAACTGCTGATGATATCAAAAGGAAGATATTAAAGAACATTACTGAGTTCATGTTTTTTGGCATTTTATTTATTTTAAAAATACTAAGATAAGTTATCTGATTTAAGAGTTTATTTCAATCAAGGTTAATCACAGCTCATCGAGATTGTATTGACGCGTACTGTTCTCATGATGTGTATAGAAAAAGACAAGTACTTGACCACTGCTCCCAGTTCGAAAGGCCACCACAAAGAGCCCAATATTGTAGATACCAGACATATAGTGATGCCCTGAATTATCGTAGTTTAGAGAGAGAGAGAGAGAGAGAGAGAGAGAGAGAGAGAGAGAGAGACAGAAGGACAGACAGACAGACAGACAGACAGAGACAGACTGACAGACCAGTGGGAGGGTAGGGTATGGGGAAGAGGTAAGGGTAGGGTAGAATAGATAGATAGATAGATAGATAGATAGATAGATAGATAGATAGATAGATAGATAGATAGATAGATAGATAGATAGATAGATAGATAGATAGATAGATAGATAGATAGATAGATAGATAGATAGATAGAGACAGAGACAGACTGACAGACCGGTGGGTGGGTAGGGTAGGGTAGGGTAGGGGAAGAGGTAGGGGTGGGGTAGGTTAGGGTAGATTAGATTAGATAGATAGATAGAAAGATGGATGGATGGATGGATGGATGGATGGATGGATGGATGGATGGATGGATGGATGGACGGACGGACGGACGGACGGACGGACGGACGGACGGGCGGGCGGGCGGGCGGGCGGGCGGACGGACGGACGGACGGACGGACGGACGGACGGACAGACAGACAGACAGACAGACAGACAGACAGACAGACAGACAGACAGACAGACAGACAGACAGATAGATAGATAGATAGATAGATAGATAATGAATGGTGGGTGGGCTGGGGGTTTGGGTGGGGGTGGGGAGTGAGAGAAACAGAGAGGGGGACAACTGTACTTTGCTCTGTTAAAAATTAGTTTCCACATTTTACAAATAAATAGGGCTGCTGCCCACACTCCCCTGCAGCATTTTAAGAAAGTATGTCAAAAGCATATGGCACTACAATATATGCATATTTAGATGCAAACACACCATTACAACTTAATCAAATCCAGTATAGAGACCGATAAAAAGCAGTCTAGCAGAGTGTGAGAGAGAGTGTGTACCGTTTTTCTATGCATAATCTGTACTGTACAACCCCTGGGGTCTTTCTGAACAGGGAGCGACAATGCTGGGGAGTGTCTTTCTGGACAATACTGGGGAGTTAAAACGTACCGGTTAATAGTGCTGGGGAGTTTATATGTGCAGAGCGATGCATTGTGGGTTGTTTCGACTCACTTTTTCGTCTGGTATCTACATCAACAAATAGCCCGCTTTAATTTGGTTGGTTTCGTCTTAAAACTGAAGTATCGTCAGTTTTGTTCGAATCAAAGTTGGAAAATGTATGAAAACGCTTGTGATAGGATAGAAAAAAAGTGAGTTGACTTTGAACTAATTTTCGATTTCTTCATTTTCTTGTTTTAAAAAATAGCGCCTTGCAATCAATTCGCCAGTGACGTAACAGCTGGTACCATGCGTCGTATGTTGTTTCGTTTAACTTGTCCAATGCCAACGGGAAACAGCTCTGGTTCACCGGATACGGAAGTAATTTCATAGACGACAAAACCGGACCATGAGATTTTAAAGATACACTGTGCATAAACCCTAGCCCATTTTGGACCATATCTCTACCGTAAGAGCTCACGTTGTTCGCAACGCGCTTCGCGCGTTGCGAGCTGTGCTCGCTATTATTATTATTATTATTATTATTATTGTTATTATTATTGTTATTATTATTATTATCAAAGAATGAAATATTTCTTGAATTATAAACTAAATCACTAATATATGTGTATATATTGACAGGTACATATATACTCGGACCCAATAAACACGGACTGGTCACTTGCATACAGGTAAATGTATATATTGGAAATACGTTGTCGTGGCTCAACGGTGGCTGAGCTTTCAAAACTGACGTATGTTGAAGATTAAATAATCATACCTCCGTTATTTCTCTGCATATCTTTGAATTTTCTTCAAAAAGCAATGGGTCAATAAACCATCTTCAAGACTGTATTGTTATATGTATAGGAAGTGTATCTGTCTTTATGAACATCGGCAAGAAACCTAGGTACCCTTTTTAGCTATTTTCGGCACTTTTAGCCGAAAAATCGTCAGAACTCAACATAAAAAGTTGAGAAAACTTCAATTCTTTTTACTGAAACTCGTAATATTTCAGCTTCGCATACCGGTAGTAGCCTCTTATAATCTCGTGTATGTTCAGAATCAATTTTATCGGCTGTATTACTTTGAAATATCGCCGAAATAAAGCCTCGGCAACATAACTTTGTATTTCCGTCATTGACCAGTCCGTTTATACTGGGTCCGAGATATATACTACTTGCAAATAGGTCTACCATCAACCAATAAACTGTAAATCCAACTTGTAAGCTGTGTTGCAGAGACCTTGAAATACGTCAGCATTTTGTGGAGGTGTGCTTTCTTTGGGACTAAGAGAAGTGGTCACTGGTCGACAGTACAGGTCACCCCTCTCACTGGTCAACAGTACATTCTTCTGGTGAATCCTGGCCAATACTTGGAAGAAGAAGAAGAAGAAGAAGAAGAAGAAGAAGAAGAAGTGTCTATATAGAGAAATTATCAATGAGCCAAATCTTGTCGAATCAGCATTTTCACGATTGAAGAAGTCCTTGAGCAAGACAAATTTATCCTAGCTTAGTACTGGTTCAACCCTGGAAGACTCGTCCCTGTTTAACTGAAAGATTGTTGATGGGACGTAAAGAATCAAATCAATCAAACAAACAAACAAACGATTGAAGAATCCTGACTTTCTCACAAGTTAACACTGAATGTGGCATAAATCGTCAATATAGACAACTTAGATGCTGAGGAGTTTGGACTATAATATAGGGAGTACTTTGTTTATTTAAAGGGACAAATATTTGAGCAATAATACTGGTACCACTCATTATGACTCTCTCCAGGGGTCAAACTGGGCAGATCAAAAGGACAGCCATAATGAGGTGATTATGACCTCCTTGCTGGGGCAATAAAGTGGTCCCATAAAGGGAATAGGTATTTTATGATAAAATATTGATCTTTATCATAGTGAATGAAATTGTGTTGCATACAGGTAAGTCCCCTCTTGAGGCCCCATTAATTTTGTGAGATACTGAAACTGTCCCTTATCAGTTAATCCTTTAATGATCTCTATTGGACAGTAATCTTTGTCTTTAACTAGAGTGTTTCTCCATGATGATACATTGCAATAGTTAGAAGGCTTCCATGCGAGCTGAACATTTCTTGTGGGGCCCCCAGGGGTTTTGGGGATCTGGGGAGAATGGCTATTTATTTTCAGGGAGCTGGGGAGCACTGGTAATTATTTCAAGGGATTTAGGGAGCAAGCTCATAGTTTTGGGGATCTAGGGAGCCCTGCCAAAAAATAAAGAAAAAGCCTCCATTTTGTTTGATTTTTTAATTTTTTCTTCTGCTTCTGGGGGGCTAGCCTCCCCAGACCCCCCCTTCTAAATGCTGTTATTATTTCATTTCGTAATAACGTGCTCATCTAGGTTTATCTAAGAGAAAATAATGGCAATTAGGTTTTTTTTTCGTTTATAATCTTTAAAATTATAATCCTCTTTAATCTTCAACATACTTTGGGAAGCGCAGATAGCACCATTTTTGCAAAAAAAAATCCGGAGGAGCATGCCCCTGGACCCCTAACAACAGTTTAGCTACAATTCATACAGGGCTACCTACCCACATGCTATGTACTTATCTCTTAAGGCAATTAGCACTTTTTATAGATTTTTTTTTTTGAAGATTGCTTATTGGATATATACTTAACTGGTGTTCAAGCATATAGGCGCTATTAGCAATTGTAAAAATGACTTTATGGTTAAAAAATAAATGCTTTCACTAAAGTCTCTAAAAAAAATAGTTTAAGCTGTTGGAAAAAAACAGCCCCTGCCCCCAAGAAGAAAACCAAATGGTCTGTCTCTAATTTAAAAAAAAAATCTAATCGAATTAGCATTCCTCCAAGTCTACTCTACCAGGTACAGCAACAACATTTCAAGGATGACCTCTATTGGGCTAATCACATGACTTCGAGACGCATTTGGTAAACACGTATGGCGCATGTATCCACAAAGATCAAATCAGATAGGTCAGTATTTAAAGAATGCCACCTTTCAGGGATAATACGGACCAATAAGGTTAGAATCATGTTATTAAATATGATGAACTAATCACCAAAGGAATGGTAAAAATTTATTTTGAACTATTAAAATTTCAGGCTACATTCTTAACCCTTTTCCAGTCAATCACGACTTCTGCCGTCTGTTCTCTTGTCTGCTTATGTTCTTATGTAGCCTATATTACAAATACAATAAACACAGAGAGAACAGTCTGATCAGGGTTCATAGAGTTTGCTTTTGTGAGAAAATCTACTCTGAAGTGCATTTGATTATATCATAGCAGACTTTAAAAGCAGACAATATTTTCAAGAAAAATATTGGAGGGACAAGCGTTAAAAGATAAAACTTAGGAGTTTCTAGCATCTCACTTGTCTTCATACGATTCCCTTTCAGTTTCTCTCAATACGCCCCTTTTCAAAAAGGCTTGCTTTCTTTGGCTTTGAAATAAGAAACGTGCTTTATTCAATCCTGAACATACTTATTAATATGTGGTTGTAAAACAAGTGAGTATGGCCAGAAACTACCAGTCACATAGGTTCTCATCGGGAAGAGAACATTAATTGATTGCTTTGTCTATTGTGTTCTTACGTGCAAATGAGTCAATTCAAAAAGATAGTTAAACGTTATATAAGGGTTGGATATAACTTGGATATCATGCGGCAATCTGCATGCCTAGTTTTAAATCCAATCACGGTTTATAGCTATGGTTTCCTCTTTAATTGCACGACGGTGGGTCAGGCCTCAGACTCTATGACGGCTCTGATGTAAAGCTTTAATCGGTGGATTGGTGCCTGATGCTTATCTGTAGCTGGACCCACCGTGGCTCAACTTGAGGTTTTCTTTAGCTCTGACTATCTGTGAGTCATGAGCCCTTTTCTTTGTTTCATCATGGTGTAGTAATTTGATTAGAGTGTTTTTCCATGATGATACATTGCATTAGTTAGATGGCCTCCATGCGAGCTGAACATTTTTTGTACTTCAACAACAGCAGAATCTAGGGCGAAGATTTGGTACCAGTAAAATGCATTTAAGCCCCGCGGTGGCTTAGGATGCTGTCCGTTCTAAGGCGGTGGTTCTGTTGTTGTTGACTTTTTGTTTATTGTTACTCCCATTGTGGGAGTCTGTAATTGTTCTATGTTTTGTTGTACGTTACTTTATGTCCATTCTAGTATTGCATTCATCTTGATGGGGAAGAGAGAGCTGATTGCTTTGCTTAATTTGTCTTCCTGGTGTCTTGTGATGGTTGACCGGCTCTTCCTCGCGGTGCCATGGGGTTGTCTGCAGTTTGTGATTGTGGTATTTCCTGATCATACTCATTTACTATTTTTGAAAGTTTATCTGTGTCCCTAAAGCCAGTGTGGCTCTTCCTTTTGGTGTACTACTACTACTACTACTACTACTACTACTACTACTACTACTACTACTACTGCAGCTGCTGCTTCTTCTTCTTCAACTACTACTTACTACTACTACTACTGCTGCTGTCGCTAGGGACTACTACTACTACTACTACTACTACTACTACTACTACCACTACCACTACAACTACTACTACTACTACTACTACTACTACTACTACTACTATCAAAGCTATCAATTTCAGTGCCTGTTTCAATTGTTTGTCAATGAAAGGAATTCAAGAGAGTACTTCTACTTCAGCTGTCTTCTACTACTACTGAGGGTCTGGATGGGGTTTAATGATTAGTGAATAATGGCCCTTTTTATAATGAATAGTGAACAATGAGCCAAAAAATAATGAATAGTGAATATTGAGGGCCTAAAAAATAATGAATAATCCTATCTTTTAATGAAATGAAGAAAAAATAATGAATAGTGAATAATCAGATTTCTTTGCCATCTTTTTTACTGTTAATGAATAATTGGTCTTATTTTAATGAATAATCCAAAATTTTAATGAGATGAATAATGGGCTAATTTTTTAATGAATAGTGAATACCAGACCCCCCCATCCAGACCCTCACTACTGCTCCTGCTACTACTATTACAATTAAACCATTATGTACTACTACTATTTCTTCTTCTAATTCCACTATTGCTTCTTATAATAATAATAATAATAATAATAATAATAATAATAATAATAATAATAATACTTTTTAATTATAATAATAATAATAACTAGAGCGTGCAGTCGATGGGGCGCCATCGCAAATCCCCACGCTAAAGTTTTTGACTCCCCCCCCACCCCCCAGCACCCACAAGTCCCACCCCTGGGAATGACTCTGGCAACAGAATGAAAATTCTGGTCAATATGTTTTCTATCTTTTATTTGTGAGAGCACACACAAAGAGTTTGGTATAAAAATCTTTGAAATTGACATGTTAATGATTTTTGACCTTTTGACCTCGCCCCAAGGTCACCAGTTTGACCCTAGGATGAAAATGTTACTTGTATTCTGTTCTGCTTGTCATCCCCGTCGATTTGATATGCCACATGACCATCTTTGAAAAATTTTTTTTGACCCCCTGAGCACCCCCAGTGCCCCAAAGTCCCACCCCTTGGGCATTACCCAGGCGACAGAATAAAAATCCCGTCTGATATGTTTTGTATCTTTCATTTGTGAGAGCACACACAAAGTATGGAATAAAAATCTTTGAAATTGACTTTGTAATTGAAATTAAATGATATTTGACCTTTTGACCCCTCCCCAGGGCCCCAGGCCAAAATTCTTTTTAACGTTGCGCGCCCCATTCATGTGAGTAACTCACACTTTAAATTTGGTTTAATTTCGTCAAATGGTTTAGGAGGAGATAGCATAACGGACAGACAGCAAGACGGAATTTGATTTTGGCCCCTAAGTACCCCCAAGTCCCACCCCTAGGGCATTACCCAGGCGACAGAATAAAAAACCTGTCTGATATGTTTTGTATCTTTCCTTTTTGAGAACACACACAAAGTTTGGAATAAAAATCTTTGAAATTGACTTTGTCACTGAAATTAAATGATATTTGACCCCTCCCCAGGGCCCCAGGGGGCGGGGCCCAAAAAAATTTACGTTGCGCGCCTGATTCATGTGAGTAACTCACACACCAAATTTGGTTGAATTTCGTCCAGTGGTTTAGGAGGAGATAGCATAACGGACGGACGGACGGACGGACGGAGGCGATAACAATATCCCCTTCGCTTTTTTAAAAAAGCGTGGGGATAATAATTTAGAGTGACAAAATTGACATATGTTTCTCTGCGCCAAGAGAAAAAATTGAAGCGGTTTTATTTATAAATATCACTTAGAGTCGAGGCGGCTAATATCGTACAGGCGTATAATTTCGTACAGGTGCGCTATTTTTAATACCGCGCCCAACTTTTTGGCCTTTTTTTTATCAGAAACATCCATCCATCTGGTACCCGCAAAGTATCTTCCCACACTGACGATACACTTTACGTCATCTCAAAATTTGATCAGATGGTATCACTTCGCGCCAAGGTCAAATTCCTTCACCGCTTTTGCTGGTAACCAGCGAAAACGGTAACAACACTCCAGCGTTAAAGGTAGACAAATTACCTCGCTTTACCTGGTATATTGTATGAGTGCGTATTGTACAAAGATAGTTTAATGATAAAGCTTTGATAATATAATAAATATTTATTGAGAATTATTCGGCATTTGCGAATAAAATGACAAAAAATAAAGTGTACGACATTACCCTCCATTGACTTTAGCCAACGTTTTGAAGGTGTCTAATTTCGTACACCTCTTTTTACTGCCATTGCACTGTGCAAGACTCCCCACAGGGTACCTGGAGCAAATAACTAACCTGGATCCGACAAAATGTTCTTTCGAGAATGCAGGCGTGTGCAGTCTCGTATATGAGCCTTCGCTGCTTGAGAGGAAAGTGTTATATTTCTTTTTTTTCGACGCCCATTTCTGTCCAAAATCATCTGTTACTAGATCTACTGTCGTCCGTTGATAACCTTTTTGAAAACAATTTGGACCCAGATCAGGGCCCGACCCTTCGCTGCTCGAGAGGTTAGGCGCAGCTGCCGTTTTTGTTGGTTATCATATAGCAGTGTGTTTCTTGCAGGAATGCGATCATGTGCAGTCTCATATTTATTATTAGCGAACTCTGCTCGAAATGAACGTCATTTTCTTTCAAATCATCTGTCCGTTTTGTGTTTGTCACTTTTCTGTCCACAATCGTCTGCATGTCCGCTTTTTTAGTTAATTTATAGCAGTGAGTGTTCTAGAAAGAATGCGCGTATGTATACAGTCTCACATGCGCCTAAAATGCTGCTCAGTTCTATTTTTAGCGCTCATTTCTGTCCACAGTCATCTGCTGCTATACTTCCACAAAACGCTTCGAGGCGTGAACGAAATGGTAAATGAATTGAATGAATCGAGGGTCATTATTTAGAGGTCGTGGTAGAAGTTTAGTGTAGTCTGCTGATACCTTTGCAAACAGTTTGGGCCCAGATCAGGGGGGGGCATTGGGCCTAATCTGGATCCGAACTGGATTTGACACTCGGATGGTATTCTTGAAATAATTCTTCAATAGAATTTTGAGAAAAGAAAATCAACAGACAGCAAGAAAACATGAAAACATTTCCAACTTGGGGCAAAATTGGAAAATTCCACTCTTTTCAAATGGACTATTCTTTAATTATCTGAAAGGATAATATGTTAGTTATAAAACTTTTTTCATACTCGACTCGACTGAGCATGAAATGTATCCTGCTCATAAATGTTAAAATGCCAACAATTGTATTTAGCATGATTTATTATAATTAATACAACATCTGAGCTACTTTAAGCAAGATACATGTACTTTATTTGTCCATATTTTAGTTTTTACGAGCAGCTGAAATTTCGTGCTAAGTTTTATTGAGCATTAAAAGTTTTATAACCTCGGGCCTGGGCATGTTTATTGTCAAGTGTGTAAAAGAATGTGATAGCTACTTTAATCCGTTTATACTGATTGGGTGCTCAATATTCTGAGTAGATAATCTCTTTTAATTAATGACACTTGTGCGATTTGACATAAATTAAATTAACCGTGAAAAGGCTGCACAGCTAGCTAGTAGTATGTTTTCAGTGTGCTCTCTTGTGAGAATGCGCGTTTGTACAGGCTTGTTTTGCCTTCGCTGCTCACATACCACATTTAAACTGAAAATGATAGTATCATGGATACAGCGTATGGATGACGGTGCATGCATGGTGATTGACGATTCAAAGTATAGTCTCGTATCGCAAAAAAAAAAAAAAATGTTGAATACAAGGTGTGTTTCGGTAATTCATCTACTCAATGCGCTTTCGGTAACTTACTCAAAGTATGTTTCAGTAATTCAACGAGTCTCTCACATTTCCTCTCTTTAATACAGACAGTACAGATATAAATAAACCACTTCTTTAAACAAATATTTATTTCATTTTTACAGTTAACTAGAGCTCTACTTTTTTAAATGATCATTGACACAAAGACCAAATTTGAAACTGGGAGGTTGAAAACTTGAAAGAGGAGGTTATGGAAAGTAACCAAAATCTTTCTAGGATGTAGATATTACGATACTACATTTTCGGAACAGGTGTTGCATTCATTCTGAATGCGAAATATGAAATATTAAGCACATAATTCTATAGCAGTTATAGTGTACAAAATTTCCCGCTGCCCCGTACGATATTTGCCGCATGTGTACGCAATTAGCCTACCTCACCCTTACTGTGTTTCTTCTAACATAAATCGATTATCCAATCACAAAGCGGCTTACAAAAGATGTTGAAAGAAACAGTACTGGTACCGAAAGGTTAGGGCGAATGCGACGTAGCCACGTGTGGAGCTGGAGGTAAGTAAATTGCAAGCGCATCCAAAACCGTACGAAATTAGCCGCCTCGACTCTAGTTTACACTGACTAATTCAAGTCGGCATAGTTTTTACTGTGACATAACAATGCATTTACATGTAATAGATACTTACTCATCCTTTTACAACTGATCTGTTGTTTTGGGCGCTTTACTTATGTCGTGTTATCATTTTATCCGTATTTTTTTAACCGGAAGCAGTATTCTGTCAAATTCTGATTTTCATTTTATTTTTATTTGCATCATTTTTTATTTATATAAGTTGTTTAAAGAAATGAATCGCTTTTTGAAACCAAAGCTGTTTATAAGCAATCAGCGGAAACTGCTGCTTGCCTTCTCATCGAGATTCTCAGTTGACACTGGAAGTAAAGAACACATTGAGGGTCTTGTGAAGGACAAAAAAGTTGTTGTTTTTATGAAAGGGACAGCAGACAAACCACGATGTGGCTTTAGCAATGCTGTTGTTCAGATACTTAACTTTCATGGAGTTGATAAATTTGACCACCACAACGTGCTTGATGATGAAAGCCTGAGACAAGGTATATTGAAGTTTCTACGGATATTCTCATTTTTCAGTGATCCACAGGTCATTGACATTAAGCTAGAGCTGTAAAAATGCCAATTTATTTACCTTAGACATACTTCTAGTCAATGTAGACCAAGATCAGACAGCTTTGAATCTACAGAGACAACATAATTGGATCTATATTGGTTGCAAGACTTGATCACGTAGGACACATTCTGGCTACAGATGCGTGTCTGACTGCAGATCCAGGGGTCACGAGTTCGATCCCCGCCCGGTACCATACTTTCGTGGAGATTGATCATGAAATAATTTCTACGGTCATTCTCCTCCCTTCCGCTGATTTATTCAAGAAGGATTGTTGTCAGTTACAAGCGAAAGTATGTGCACAAATTACTGGTTAACCGCTTGCTCAAGCCTACCCAGGAAAAAGTGTGGTTAAGTGAACTGACCGTCCCGCAATGACCATAGCCTTTGACATGGGACGTAAAGCAGCAAAAACAAACAAACTGGGCCTTGATGCGAGAAAACCTTTTTTCGGGGTTTGTGAACAACAAAGATGCAGACCAGCCTGCGCATCAGCGCAGACTGATCAACTCCTTTGTTTATCTCTTTTTGTAAAGTATCATATCTTAATTTGCTACAAGCTAACTTTCAATTTTCTGGCTAGTCTCTGTAGCTGATGAGACTGATTTGAATCTTGCTTGGTCGGAAACCCCGAAGACGGGCTGCAGCCCATTTTATTCTAAAATAATGTCTGCTGAAGAGTCTGATCAATAGCTTACACTATTTGCAGTTCACGGGTTAAGTTTAACAAAATGTTTTGTGCTTTAAATTGTGAATATTTTCTTATCCATCAGTTTTAACATATGTTTTGGGTGCTCAAAAGAACTGTCCCATTGAGACAGTTCTTGTGAGTAGCCACAACATATGTTTGGTTGAGAAATAAGAAAATTATTTTGGCCTGCATTTTCAGCACTGCCTTTTATATCAGATAGTCTGATGCACTTGTTAATGTTGCAGGGTGACTATATAGAGGCTGGCAGAATTTTGAGGGGAAATACTGTAAATGTTCTAAAATTTTGAAAACTTTTCTCTTTCGGTTCTCAAATTAAATGTTGTTTATCAGGGCTGGAATTCACAAAATGCTTATCAGAATAGCAAATAGAGGAGACCCTGATTATTAATACTGTTTCTTCAGAAGCAGTCTGATCTGGGTCTGCGCTGGTTGTCTAGGCAGTAGGCTATTTAGGCAAGCAACAATGTTCAAAAATTTAGAACATTTACCATAGGGTAAATTTGAAAAGTGTTCACAGTTTCAGAGCATTGATGAAAGTTTATTAATTGTTTTTCAGGTATAAAAGATTACACAAATTGGCCAACTATTCCTCAAGTGTTTATTGGCGGTGATTTCGTCGGTGGATGTGACATAATGTTAGACATGCATAAAAATGGGGAACTAATTGAAGAACTTAAAAAAGTTGGCATTAGATCAGCTCTGCTGGATAGGACTAAAGAAAATGAATGATTGTTCAAAATCAATAGGCTATCACTGGAACTTCTAGGGTGTTTTTTTGTGTGATTCGTCATGTGGGAGGGGATGAATAAAAATGAAAAATATCACCCAACAACCCTAAAATTGGAAATGGACTTGTCCAATTGATAATGATGGGAAAATACATTTGGCATAAATGGGTTAAGGTGATTTAAGTGTTAATCCAATGTCTTTCTCTTTTTAACAAGTTTGAAAAGATTGACCAGAACTGTAGCAACATCTTGCTTCTGATATATATCCAAGATACTGTAATTAATTTGGTGTGGTAAATTTTCTGAAATTTTTAACACATTTCTTTTTCTGTTCTCAAATAAAATGTTTGATTTGAAGGTTGGAATTCACAAAATGCTTACCAGAATAGCAAACAGGGACCCTAGTCAGACTGCTTCTTCAGAAGCAGTCTGATCTGGTTCTGCACTGTTTGTATAGGCCTCTTTTGGCAGGCAACTAGCGTTTGATAATAGAATTTAGTACTTTATAATATATAATAGAATTGCAATGCTAATCCTGATGAGCTGGTTCATATGAGGACTCTCAAGATCCACACTGCATCATGTTATTTAGTGTTAAGCAGTGCATGATATTTAGGTTTTAAGGCTATTTCTAGAAAATAGTTGAAAAGTCAGACAAGCCTGTGTGGAGCTCAGTGGCCCAGTTGGTATAACGTTAGAATGGGTATAGAGGGTTGCTATATTTCGGCACTGGCTGTGTCACTGCGTTGTGTCCTTGAGCAAGACACTTTATCCGCTGCTTTTAATAGTACTGGTCCAACCCAGGAAAACAGGAAATCACCCCAATTTGACTGAAAAATTGTTGACATCAAAAATAAAGAGTCAAAACTTACAAAGACAAGCCTGCACATATGCAACTATCACCTCACCCCCCCCCCCCCCCCCCCCCCCCCCACCCACTTGTGGCAAAAATTTGTGGATTTGCGCATGCACTCTGTTTTTCACTCTGCTTGTAAATTTACATGTATATGTATGCTGAAGGCTTAAGTCCTGCAACTTCGATATAAAAAAAAGAGGAAGAAGTGATGCAAAATTTGGCAATATTGGACTGGCTCACATGAGAGAGCTGAGAGCTCCCTAGCTCAGATGGAAGAGTGCTTTACTCTGGTCCAAAAGGTTGCATGTTAGAATCACACCTGTATTGCGATGTAGTGGTCTTGAGCAATACCCTTTAGCTCCATTACTTAGGCCAAATAAAAAAGATAAGTGTTTTTGTGGTAATGGGTCTGAAAATTTTAGGTAAGGTAGGCACCCATATTTTTTTATTTTTTTTTTGGGGGGGGGGGGGGGGGGGGAAATACAAGTTAATACATTGTGAAAGGCATTTCGCCTTTCAAAATGCATAAAATTGTATTTTTATCCAGAAAGCCTGAAAAAATTCTAGGTTTCAACAGTAAATTTAGGTAGGGTCAGGTTTAAATACTCTAAACACAGGTATTTTTTATTTGGCAACAGTACTTGTTCAACCCATGAAGTGTCCTGTCATGGCTATTTTTTTTAGCTGGGATGTAAAACATCAACTCAATTTTCTCAACTTTTATGGCTTTAACTCTTTAAGTGTTGAATGTCTGAAATGAAATCTTCCAATTGATGATCTGACCTCCATCCTCTTTATCAGTAAATGGGTTAGCACATGAGCTTTTATTACTTATCACATGATGATGTGCACAAACGCCACCTTAACTCATTGCCCCCTTGGAGATTTTCATGCTTTTTTTGTTGTCTGCTGATTTTTTTCAAAACAAACTTTTTGAGTTCAAACTGTTTACATAAGTTACCAACAGACGACACTTGTACCTTAACTCATTGCCCCCTGGTAGATTTTTCATGCTTTTTTGTTGTCTGCTGATTTTTTTGCAAAATCAACTTTTCAAAAATATTCTTTCAGGAATACCATCTGAGTGTCAAACAGATTGGATCCAGATCAGGCCCGACATTTTGTCGGGCCTGATCTGGGTCCAAACTGTATGCAAAAGTTATCAGCAGACGATGCTAGTAGGTAAATAGTTAAAATTCCCATGCTGAAGTATCGAGCTGTCTGAGCCATCCTCTGCTTCTATACTTTGTGTATGTAAGAATGCAATTAACCCTTCATGCGCCAATCGCAACAAAAGTCGTCTGCTTTTCTCATCTGCTGAAATGTTTAAGAAGCCTCTATGGCAAACAGTGTGGCCCAGATCAGACTGCTCCTATAGGAGCAGTCTGTTCTGGGTCAATGCTATTTGCTTCTATACTTTATTCCTCAGTAATGTTAGGCAATTTTTGCAGCAGACGAATTCAGCAGGCAACATTTTCAGATGCATTTTATTCTTGGAGCTTTAAGGCTCTGGCGAGGCTCAATGTGAAGGCTCTTCTGAGCCTTTGCTCCTTACCATTGAATACGAAATAATTATTTTTTGCTGTACGAACTAATACAAGATTTACCGTAAGTACCAAAATCTTGGGTGTCATCTTGAATACTTTTCTGAAGAAAGCAAACATATAGTTCCTAATCAGACTGCTCCAAGAGGAGCTGTCTGCTCAGGGACTTATTTGTTTGAGTATGCTTTTCCTGCCTGAATGATTTTGTTCTGGCATTAAGAGTTATTAGTGAATGATAAATCTTAAAAAAAATCAAACACTTTTCTCATTCTGTTCTAAAATAAAATGCTGGTTATCAAGGCTGGAAATCACAAAATGCTTGTCAGAATGGCAAACAGGGAAGAATGTGATCAGGCTGCTTCTTCATAAGCAGTCTGATCTGGGTCTGCACTGTTTGTCTAGGCCTTTTAGCAGACAACTAGTGTTCGAAATTTTAGAACATTTGCAGTACTATCTTTATGTTGTAGGTGTATATCTGTCTCACAATCTGTGCAGGAGTTATGATCAATGATTTTTGGTGTTGCCATGCTAAATCTGCCCCTGAGGTTATAAAACTTTTTCCTGCTCAACTCAAGTGAGCATGAAATTTCATTTGCTCATAAATGGTAGAATTGTGAAAAATAAAAGATTTTTCTTGCTTCAAAACCCCCAGCTGTTGTATTTATCCTGCTCATAAATGTTAAAATGCCAACAATTGTTGGCATTTTAACATTTATGAGAAGGATAAATATTCATGCTCAGTTGAGTTGAGTATGAAAAACGTTTTATAACTTCGAGGTCTGTTCTTTTGGCTATTGTTTGGCATGTTTGAGGCAGCAAAACTGTTTCATTTTTAGTTTATGTTGTAGAGCAATAATTAAGACACGTGGGTCAATTGCCACAATAAACCCATTGGATTGAAATATGGCAGGTCCTTACCATAGAATTTTTTATTCAGTGTTTAACCTTTTTGTACTCAAAATGGCCAAAACTATGATGATTATTTTGCCGTCTGTGAGGGTTGAACCCACGAATGTGGCGAGCCCGCCTAGCACTGCAATGTCTGATACCTTTAACCATTACATCACCAAGGCATCCCCAAAAAAGGATGCTCAAGTAGCTTATATAACGAAGCCAGACATTAAGGGTGTCAGACATTGCAGTGCTAGGCGGGCACGCGGCATTCGTGGGTTCAACCCTCACAGACGTCAAAATATTTATATGGATTATGTCTCCACTGTGATCAAAAAGACAAGTGTTGTTGGTACAGACTGATAGAGATACCACAATTCATCGCAGACAGGTAGCAGATCTGCTACCTGTCGCAGAAAATAGCATATAAGCCGCCGCATGAGATTTCCAACAATTTGACATTTTGACAAGTGTAGACTCGGACAAATCTCTGCAGCCTCCTTTTAAGCTTAGAAATTCCAAATGGCGTTCAGTCAGTAGCTTAACAATCATAAAATCCTCAAGGGACTAGCAAAGGCTCTGATCAGACTGCGCATGTGCACAGGCTGATCTGAGACTTTGCTGGTTGCACATACCACATTGTTGGAAATCTCATGCACTGGCTCGTATGATAATTTAGCCACTCTGAGAGCAATAAGGTTACTTGATTCAACATGTATCTAAGAGCAACATTACTATATCATATATCGTTATCTAGTAATAACCACCAAGTCTGCTGAAGGTCTACTATGTTAGTAGCGCATTAAGACATTAAATCAGAAGAAAACATTGCAATGCAGTCTTTTATTTATTACTTGTGGATATAATTATTAATGGACCAACTGAAAAGAGATTTTGGTACTTATCTCAGAGATGAGGCTAAATAACACCCTGAAAAAAATTATGGTAGGTAGGTAAGTAGGATACTTTTTTTTCTAACTTTTTTTCTTGGAATATTCAGACCAGCTTGGAAATGAAATAAGACAAAACTGATGTAAAAGGGTCTATTTTTGAAGATCTAACCTTGTTTTAATCCTTTAACATCCAATACCAATGACTGAATGCATAGAAATTTAGATTTCCGTTTCAGATGGTCATTGTGATATGCATTTTTTCCTCCAAATTCTTAAGTTGGAAGAGAATAGCAGAACAAAATTATTTTGTTCTGCTATTCTCTTCTAACTTCAGAATTTGGAGAAAAAAGTTTACAGGGGTAAAAATTTAGGGCAGGTTGGGTAACCTGAACCACACACATTTTTTTTGCCTGACCAGGGGATTCTTGGATGAGACTACACATTTCTTCAGCCTCCCCTAAGCTTTCAGTGCTTATTTAGTATGAGAGTAGAGGTCAAGATTAACTCTTTCCTGACTTTTGAGCCGCTACGTGTGATTTCCAACGATGTGGCATTTTGACAAGAATAGACTCAGACGAGCCTGTGCAGCCTCCTTTTAAGCTGATGTTCAGTCAGTAGCTTAACAGTAATAGAATATTCAAGCGACTAGCAAAGGCTCTGATCAGACTGCACATAATAATAGCCATATGCACAAGCTGGTCAGAGCTTTTGCTGGTCACATATACCACATTGTTGGAAATCTCACGTCCCGTTTCTTTTGTTGACTGCTGATAACCTTTGCAAAATGTTTGGACACAGATCAGGACTGACAGAAAGTCGATCCTGACCATTTGACACCCTGAGAGAATTTTTTTTAGAAAAAGTTAATTTTGAATAAAGTCAGCAGGTGACAAAAAATGAAAAATTACCCGGCAGACTAATTTGAAAAGTTACAAACTAGACGTCTAGTTATACTGTAGTATACTGTATAGCCCTTCAAATGGAACACTGTTTTTCGGCAATAACATTAAATCTAAAATGCGAATTTTATATTTAATTGGAAATATTTATTTAAACCCAAAAACCATAATCAAAAATATTTTTTGAAAGTTTGCATGCATTTTCATAAATGCTGTGATAAGATGGAATTTTAACATTCTTAATGTTTTAGGCCAAATAATATTCCCCTCTAGTACCTTGAGCGAAACGGATCAATGACTATAAGTTGAACATAAAACCATGTATATACTAATATAAGACAATTTAGAACAATGCTTCAGTGGTTTTAATTGTAGCTACATATTGGCTTGTGTTGCCCTTTATCAGCCTAGTCAATAATGTTTCAGTTATTATTTCCAACCTTGTCACAAAAATGGTGACCCAAAAGAAAGGCAATTATTCGTAGACCTATAAAAGCAGCTTGGATTGTATCGTAAGCTGCACAATTGGATGCCTTCAACAAGATAATCGTCTGCTGTAATATCTAAGGGACATTTTATAGATGAGCAAATACTGGTATATCTACCCCAGGTGTATTGCACCGACAGTACACAAATAGGTACTGAAAGGGTATTTTCATGCTAATAAAAACTAAGTTATTTATTTTTACAAGATATCAGAGCCGTAAAATAGATATCAGTCTCCGCCAAAATTTAAATCTAGTTAAGATTATACTATTTCTATGTGCATGCAAACTTTAAGTGTGAAGTAACTTTTATGTAAAATTTTAAAAACGAAAAACTGTGTTCCATTCGAGGTGCAATATACCGGTAGTAGATAGCTGTGTATGCACATGAAAATTATGATGCAATTGGTAAATTGGTACCATGTTTTCAGGATTTAAATAACGGACATTATATGATGTTGGGTCTAGGTTTGAAATAACACCATGCAATAAAATCAACTAGTGGTTTACAGATTTTCGGGAAACATTTTGATGCCCCTAACAAAGTTGTGTACATAATGACAAACTTATAACGTTGTTTTTTTTGCGTGACAAATGATTTTTCAAAGTAATCTTAATTTCATATGATAAATAGAATCTAACATTCATGCTCTTATATTATTGAATTTATCAAAGTTGTTACGAAAAAGAGATAAAATTCTCGGCAAGCCTGACATTTTATCTCTATTCTACAACTCTCGTTAAATAAAAACAATAAAACATGTGCACTCATGTAAGATACTCTAATTAAATACTTTTACAGAAAACTGCTGGAAATTGTCCAGTTCCTTATATTCTATTGTATATAGAGGTAACAAAATTGGTCCAATTTCATGCAAGGTACTCTTGATCATCTCACAGGACCACTCGCTTTGCCTATCTTTAAACCATTAACAGTTGATATCAATTCACTCCTGGTAAAAGGAACATTAAAATACTCATCAAATTGATAATCATTATTATCATTTAAAATCTCACCAAAATGGAATTCAGCAGCATTTTTGCTAGGCCCATATAAAAAGTTTCTAAAATGCGAATATACCAATTATCATATGAATTTTTAGATTCTTGACAATTTTTGACAGTTTTCCAAACGAGATTTGTATCATCTCGTGATTTTACCAACTCTTTTCTGATGCCTTCTTGATTTTTTTCTTTTTTACACTTACAAAGATGTTTAAATATTTTTCTTGTTTCTTTATACTGTTCAAGACTTGCAGGTGTATAATGGTTTCGAAATAATCCAAGATGAGATTGCTTCAATCTTTTGAGGGTCCCACCGAGGTTCACTTATTATTTTATTTTATTTGATTCCTTAACATGCATATATCTGCAACTTTATGATACATATCCAGGTAGGCCTTTAGTTAAGAGTGCGGACCCAAAAATTTTTTTTTCTTATCTCTCAACCAAAACATATGTTGTGGGTACTCAAAAGAACTGTCTCGATGAGACAGCTCTTTTGAGCACCCAAAATATATGTTCAAACTGATGGATTAGAAAATATTTACAATTTACACTCAAAAATTTTGTTTATCTAAACCTATGCATATCTATAATCAGATATAATGCTTTGTCAATATTTAGGCCAATTGTTATAAGTACAAATGAAGTAGTCTGGTTTTCAAACCAGAAAAACTATTTCCAAAATCTGTCAAATAAGTATTTTTCTTTTGCTCATCCCATCTATGATTAAAAAGCTCATTCGAAACAGTTTTGTTCATTATCATTTTCTGATCTCCAAGTATTACACCTAAAATCTAATGTCCACTACTTCAAATTCAGCAATGTTAAAAATACGTCAGTAGAACAATAAAATAATAATAAACCAAACATCAAAAGTATTTTGGCTTAAATCTATTAGAGTTCCTCAGTATTTGAAAATTATCAGCTTCATATACTGAGTCCTGGTCAAAAAATATAATCAACATCATCATATTGTAAATTGCCACTGCTGGCGTTAAAATCACCAGCCAACAAAAGACTAGCATCAGGGTATTTTGTAACAATTTGCAATACTGTGGATGGACAATGACCATGGACTTTGCGATGGACCAATGTTTACAATCGGACGCTCGTCAAAGTCACAGCCTTTGTTCTGATTGAATTGTCAAATAAATAACGAGACAGGAAAGAAACGCCTACCTTGCAGTGTTCTATATGTCAAATACACGCTAGAGAACCTCTGTACTCGAAAAGCGCAGTCATCGCGTGGTGTTCGCAGTCGACGAGTGCACAAAATATACTATTTAGGTTTACTGTGATCCATTCTATGAGCTAGTACTTTACAGTTTTTAATTTTCACGAGGTTCTTTTCATTTGGAAATATTGCTTAGGTATTGTAGTTTATTCTGGCCCAATAAGAGTTTTTAAGTTTTACAACCAGCAGAGTACCAGTCAGTTTCTGGCTAGTCAATTGGATTTTATGTGACTGAAATGTGTTCAGTGACTCATAAGTGTGCTATTAAAGTCATCAATTATCGTGTTATGTCATCAAATAATGAAGAATATATATAAGTGGAGGACTAGAAAGTTTGAAATGTTTCTGTTTATTATTTGCGAACTGGCAGGCCATTTTTCTTCTGTACGCAAATTTTGAGTAGTCAAGTGTACTGTACCATATGTCGAGTGCCTAAATATTTAATTTGTACGCATTCGTCAAGCTGTAACTGTACGCAGTCGATGGGAGCACGAGCGGTTTTAACAAAGCCAGAGCGATTGAACTGCTGTTTATTTGTCTCCAGCGATGCCAAACCGTTTCGGCAACAATTTCAAAGCAATGCCTATACATAAAACAAGCTGTGCCATATTGCAAGGTTTGCTACTTAATTTATCACTACTGGGCAAGACATGCATTTTAGTGCATAAAATAACCAGGGTCACTGGCGAGTGATACGTATAAATAAAGGTTAAAATTTTACGGATTTCATAAAAAAAGATATGCGCTTTCCAGAATCATAAAAATCAATGAAACATGCGATTAATGGCATTGTGCGTGCTCGAGGAGTATGCACAGCACAACAATGACACTTCATATATCTCTGCTGCATACTCTACTTCAAATGCGGTGTTGATCAAGGTATGGGGGGTCACAAATTACAATGTATGTTTGAAGAGTATGCAAAGGACAATTATTTTGCATGTTTTGACGTTCACAGCTGTCAGTGCTTCAGAGACACAATTTTAATGTGACGTGTTGACAGACGGATGAACAGACAGACAAACTGGTGGATGGTCTGAAAATTGGAACGCTTATTAGACCCTCCTAGGGGGGAAACCATTTCATTGTTGCCTTGAAATAAATAGGCTCATTTCCCTGTTCCCCAAGAATCGAAATTTGTTTTTATGTTCCATGTTACCCAATATTGCCTTTGTACTCTGTTCCACTCGAAATTTGACCTTTGTTCCCTGTTCCCCTGGGATAAATGTCATTTCCCCTGTTTCCCAAAGCCCCTGGGAGGGACTCCCTTATGTGGATACCATATATACCATATGCTTACTAGGTAGAATAAAAAAAGAGGCGAATAGATAACCGATCTTCGAATAAACGGAGGGTCGGACGAAGGCTTGAAATGTCAACCCGATCTGGATCAAACTATTTGACACAAGCAGGGAAGAGTCGATTTTGGTGTCAGGCTGCTCCGGGGGGAGGGGGGCTTTGAGACCAGGCTTTATGTCCATTATAGTTTTTCAATCATCGTGATGGGGAAGAGGGAGCTGGTTGCTTTGCTTAGTCTGTCTTCCTGGTGTCTCGTGATGGTTGTGTGGCTCTTCCTCGCGGTGCCATAGGTTTGTCGTCGCTTTGTAATTGTGATATTTTCTGATATTACTCACTATTTTTGACAAGACTTGGAGCTTGATCTGGATCCAAACTGTTTGAGCCTGTACCCACTTTGCACCTATTATATTAGAAATCAGGCACTGGCGTTTCGCTGGCGGGCCGATAGTGGCCCGTGATGAGATGTTGGCTCGATATAGCTGTAATCTGGTTATGATGACAAAATAGTATGCGTAAAAAAGGAATCAGCATGCAAAACGTTAATAGAGTGTTTCCGTGGAAGCATTTTAAAATGAAAATGTCTGAGATTGATTATACAAACAGTTTAGACCCAGATCAGGCTCAGCAAAACGTCTGGCAGGACCCGAAGGAGAAAGGCCTAAGAAATGTTTAGGACAAAAAGGAAGGAGAAAGATTTAAGAAATGTTTAGGACAAAAAAAGTTACTCAACATGCAAAGAGTTACGTAAAAAGTTGCTATATTTGGAACACGATGACACGTGTTGGGTGTATGTCGTTTACGACCACTTTTGCACGACCACTTTTGCAGTCTATAGTGCGAATCATGTTTACTGTCGTCGCCCTGGGCCCGGTTACCTGTCAAACTAACGGTACTGGGAGCCAACTCACGACAGTAAACAAGAAACGGATTATAAATCATTCTGTTTACCCTTTGTACTTTCTCCTTAAAGAGGCACTTTGGCAAACAGTGGAGGCCGCGATGAATTGCAGCAAGCTTAATACGACTTTTCATCAAGGTCTGCGCACTTTTCAGAGAAAAGCATTACATTTTGGAAATAAACAAAATCTCTAAGGCCGAAAAACGCTAATCACAATAAAACTTGTCTGCTCTGGCTTCTGCTGGAACATTTTAGAATTATTTTTTGCAAACAGTGTAGGCTCAGTCTGATCTGGGTTAATACTGTTTGCCGCTCTACTGACAGCAAAACTAATTAACGGTCGACCTCGGCAGATGATATGCCCAGTCAGTATTCAATCTCGGGCCACTATCGGCCCGCCAGCCACACGCCGTTCGGATGGCGTTTTGCTTGCGGGCCGATTGTGGTCCGATTTTACTTGCTTACTGGGCATTCGCAATTACAAATTCTTCTGGCACTAAGACAGCACAGGAGATTTCGGACGAACAGCCGAGACTCATGTGAGCCTGTGTATCCGAGCATTTGCTGCTCGCATACTCAAAGCAGGTATGAAGATGCAATTTTTATCCCAAATACAGGCCTATTCTCACTAGAGAGCTATACATGCATACATTAAATATAACTTAACGCCAAAATCTCGTGTGCTAACCCATTTATACTGAAAAAAGAAAATATTAATGCGTTTTAAAGTTCATTGTTAAATATTCTTGTTTTCTATCCTCCGAAAAATTTGTGGAGATATTTGGCGTTGTCCATCCATGTAACATTATGAGGATGAAACCAGTTCTGCGTGTGAATATTAGATTATAGTGTGGGCAGCTTGGCCCAACGGGGTTGAATACTATTGTGGGATTAACCCATAATTTTACTACGACCACGGACCATTAAAGGGCCCCAGTGGGGAGAATGGCTATTTATTTTTTAGGAAGATGGGGAGCACTGGTAATTATTTTCAGGGATTTGGGGAGAAAGCTCATAGTTTTGGGGGATTTAGGGAACCATGCAAAAAAGTAAAAAAAAAATCTCACCTTAAAGAAAAATCCTTTAAAAAAAAAATCTTCCGCTTCTGGTGGGAAGCCCCCCCCCCCCCGACCCCCTTGTAAAATCGAAATGTCATTACTTTCGGGCTAACATTTGGGCGCTGGTGACTGATATGGCGAATAGTTTTTACTATTGTCATGATTGTGGAACGTTATCCTTAAAATTGTTGATTTTTAGGTTGATAAAAACGTATTTTGGAACACTCATAATGCACCAGATTGCACCATTTTAGTAAAAAAAAATCGGGGGGAGCATGCCCCCGGACTCCCCCCCCCTAGCACGAATCTAGATCCACACCATTACAGGGCTATCTACGCGCCTGGTATGAAATATTTGATGTAAAAAAAGAAACGCCATCATGTTTTTTACATTTCTTTTGCTTCGGGGGGCTATTGCCCTGGATTGATCTTGGAGAAAAATATGGCACAAAATTTGGGTTGTTAATTTATTATCCTAAAAATCATTGATTTAAGGTTGATAATAACATACTTTGGAACACCCAGAATGCACCAGATCGCACCATTTTTATCTTTTTTTATTCGGGGGAGCATGCCCCCGGACCCCCTAGCACTAGTGTGAATCAACATCGATCATAACAGGGCTAACTACACGCCTGGTTTTTATAAAAACTTTGGTAATGTTGGTCATATATATATAACATATATAAACCGAAGTTAAACTTTCGCATAGGGCCTAATAGCAATTATAAAAACACTTTCTTTGGTTACAAAAATAAATGCTTTTACTTTGCTTAAGAAAATCTAGTTTCATCTATTGTAGAAAAAAAGCACCTCCCCCACCAGAAGACCAAGTAGCATCCTCTATATGTATACAAAGTATGTGCGTGTGTGAGTGTGCGTGCGTGCGTGTGTTTGTGTGTGTGTGTGTGTGTGTGTGTGTGTGTGTGTGTGCTGATGTACCCTAGGCTAGTATTTCAAAAAGTACCTTGTTATTTTGGTACCACATAGAATATTAGGCAACACACACGCACGCGCGCGCGCGCTTTGTATACAAGTGCCGCCTGCTGCTTGACCCAGATCAGGTGAAATCAGCAAATGACAAAAAGCATAGAAAATATCCCAGCATGCAAAGAGTTTAATCCACTGGCCAGGGATTCGATTGGAAGATTTAACACGTCTTAATTTGTTAATGGGGGCATGCCACCTGGTATGGTGTCGTTGCGTTGGTCAGTTAAATACTTTAGACGCATCTAGTTGGACTAGAGGTCCAAGTTTTGTTTCGAGTCTTTATCTTCATCCATACTTTGTGTATATTAGTAACAAAGGCTAATGCGATTATGCTCAGGTTTGCCTGGGTGGTCGTTGGTCGAAAATGCAACAAGTACATCAAAACACATGTGCTGGCTCAAATATAGCATGGACAACCCGCGACATATGCGTACAGTTCTCTTTTATCTAATCCAGACGACTGCGTACAGGAGCACCTGATCATTGGGGCAGAACACCCGATATAGAGAACTGTGCGTACAGTATTAAATACTTGAATAACTTTTAAAATGCTCTACCCACAGATTTCAAACTTTTGATCATTAAAGCCATGGTATTTAGCGATTTATATAAAGCAAGCATAAATTTCAGGATATAAACAAAAGAAAATCTTTCATCCTTTTTATGGAGAAAAATCACCTTCTTTGTATAAATAAGGCGCTGCATTGACTATCGCTTAACCAACACACGTATTGTTAGGCAGATACAAAGCTTGATATATTAGTGAATATAATCAGCAAAAAATACTCTCAGAAGTAAAATATTAAGAAATTTATTATCTTTTTCAACATTAAGGCGCACAAAAACACGCCATTTTTTCCACTCGTCGACTGTGACCAACACGCGATGACTGCGCTTTTCGAGTACTGAGGTTCTCTAGCGTGAAATAGCACTATACAAAAGCTGCATCATTCTTATTGATCTATTCCTGGACATTGTGACCTTCAGACAGATTATCCTCGAACAGACCAATGCCATTAGAGCCATCAGTTTAATCTACACCGTTTGTCGAAGAGGCTTCTAAACAATTTCAGTCAACAGGGGCTTAAACTTATGATTTTTAGTGATGACGAAAGTCAGACGATTTATAAAGGATATGAAAAAAGCTAAAATCGAATATAAGAAAATTTGATTTTTCAATGATTCATTTTGGTCAAAATTTTCAGCTTTTCCTGGTCAGTTATTTTCTCAAAAATTTTGGATGGAATTGAAGAGAATATATGTCATACAAAGTTACAAATATTCATATTCATAAATTCAAGCACCTGTGACTTTTGTTGTGATTGGCACTTTAGGGGTTATTTTACAAATGTGATCTTATAGCTTCGATGTATTCTACACACCATATGCTATAATTGTGCAGCCATTTTGCTGTCAAAAATCCTTAGTTCATGCGCGGACCCAGGAAATTTTGTCAGAGGGGGTCCAACTTTGACTGCTTTTAGTTGATTAGGGTAGGGGGATCCAAATACATGTACCACTTTGATTGGGCCATCATCGGCCCGCCAGCGAAACGCCATTTAAATGGTGTTTCACTCGCGTGCCGATGATGGCCCAACATTGAATGCTGACTTGGTAGATTTGTGATTTTCAAGGAACCCGGACCAGTATTTCTAAGAAACTCTATATTTTTGTGATTTTTCAGGGGCGGGGCGGACACCTGCCCCCCCCCCCCCCACACACACACACACACCCCGCATCTGGATCGGCGCATGGTCCTTCGAGCACCTAACGCTCTGCATTCTCTGGGCATGTACTGTTCGATACAAATAGTGCAATTGGGCCATAGATGAAAAAATAGTGAAGCCGTTCACAAAATTTAATTTGCATCACCTAAAAAGCTACTACAAACTTAAGGGAACTTAGTTTTCTCGGTAAGCAATACATATTTGCACGGACCCAGTATGAGCCCGAGATATTGTCACCAGTAGCTACGACAGTAGCTTGTGAATAGAATGGTCTTTCCGATGTGATGCTGGACTCCGGTAAAATCGTCAAGTGGAAGAGCCCACAAATGGCTAATAAGATACAATTTTGTCATGACGATGACCTTGAAAAAGTTTGCTAGACGGTCTGTTTTTTTTCTGCAGCCAATATGGGTATTTAATTTGAGACAGATCATACTATATGCCTCCGTCGTGTGAAACATGCGAACAACAAATGAGTAGACCAGTCTACGCATTCGCGCAGTCTGATCAGTGCCTCTGTTCTTCGCTATGTGGAAAGTATATTCAAGCAAACTTTCAGTTCTCTATCTGGTTACCGATCATGCAGCGAAGGCTCTGTCGAACCTGCACCTGCAGGCGGGCCGCAGGACGTCAGAGCATTCACTGTTTGCATACGGGAGCGCAGTGGCTCAGTGGTAGATTGCTTGACTCGAGACCGTAGGGCCGCGGGTTCGAGCCTCACCGGCGTCACTGCGTTGTGTCCTTGAGGAAGACACATTTATCCTTGCTTCAAGCACTGGTTCAACCCAGGAAGACCCGTTCCGACGTTACTGAAAGATTGTTGACTGGGACGTTAAGAATAAAATCAAACAAACAAAACTGTTCGCATACACTTTGCATGAAAGGTATATGAAACTATAAGCCAGTTTTTGTAAGATATTTTTTAGTAAACATGCCATGAATGATTTGAAATATAGTCATATACTTAAGGAATCTTCTAACGCATACAGTAAACAATTAACTACAAAATCTTAATTATATTTAGCAATTTCAATTTTCTGTTGTTAAACAAATATGCAATATAATTCACATCATTTGTGAAAATTTCAAAACAATACCTTGGGTATTATGCAAAACACAGCTTATTTAATTTGAAAGGGTCGAAATCGAAAGTCACAAAAGATGGAATTTAGGTTGAAGTCTGTGTTTCAGTGAGGTCATTTTAATTTCATTTGTTATACTGAACAATACAAACAAAAGGTCATTCGGAATAAGAAATGAATGAAATTCACGATGGATCAACTTTAGACTCCATAACGACTATGTCATATCACTTCCATCGGTGGGTCAGCGCCTGATGTTCAGTGTATTTAGCTGGGCCGACTGTGGCTCAATCGGGGTTTTCTGTAGCTCTTGACTGTCAGTGAGTTGAGAACCATTATCTTTGTTTCATCACAGTATGTTTATATATTTGATTATTTCCCCATGGTGATACATTGGATAAGTAAGGAAGCCTCCACGCGAGCTTAACATTTTTTTCTTGTATGACAACAGCAGAATTACGGCAAATATTTGGCAGTAAAATTAATTTAAGCCCAAGTGTCTTCGGCTGAGCATTCTAAGGTGGTGGTTCTAAACTGTTGTTGATTCATTGTTTATTGTTGCCTCCATTGTTCTGTTGGGATGTATGGTTGGTCCTTGTTTTGTTGTGCACTACTTAGTTTCTAGTTTTGCAATCATCTCGCTTGGAAAGAAAGATAGCAGGTTGCTTTACTTCAATTGCATTTTAATGTCATTTGACAGTTAGTGTTCTGTGTCTCTTCCTCATGGTGCTTAGGGTTGGTCTACAGTGTGTGATTGTGGCGTTTCCTAGTCATACTCACTTTCTTTTTCATGTGATTTGCTTAGTTTAATTTTAAAAATCCCCACTGCCAACACCATCCGCACGGCTCTATTGTAAGCTAGCAGGATATTTGTTTTACCATGGCCATCCTGCTACACTGATCGAAACCCAATCAAGCACATATGCGATGCAATAGTCAGAAATTATCTGCCTATTGTCTGTATAATTTTATAGATAAAGATAGAAATTGGAAGATTTTTTTTTTATTTTATGAATAATAGAATGCAAACTTACTTACGTTTGAAATTAATTCAGTATCAAACTCATAAAAATGGAATACAGTGACCAATTGCTATTCTGTTTTCCTTATTGATTTGTTTGAAAAATGGTAAATTTGCGACTTTCGTTTTTTGAAGTTTTCAACTCAAACTTCCATATTTCAAATGTTCTGAGTCAGATGTCTCTGAAAATAATCATGTATTACCGGAAGATATTGTTCTAATGTATTCCAAAATATTTTTAAATTCAAATTTCAAGTTTTTAAGAAAAAGCCAAAACAAAAGTGTATGCGTTAGAAGATTCCTTAGGTGTAGATACATAAACCAATTTCAATATACCAATTTCAATATACAGCCAATCGTCCCCTACTGTTCTGGTAGCGATTTTTGTAACATATTAAGTATTTCTTTAAACGTGTTTGCGAGCTGCGCAAACACGTTTAAAGAAATACTTAATACGGAACAAAACTATGTGATTAGGACTGCCTTTGTCTTTCTCTGCTCTGCTCCGCGGCCAACAGAGATGACGCCGCTAAATAGTCATTCGTTCTTTCCGTCGGGTACCACGGCACCGGGGTGGGTGGCCTCTTAGTGCTAGGAGTTGCTTGAATGATATGGTCTACGAAAATCTCGGACGGGTATGTCTCGTGAAATACTCGATATGACTCGGTACTTTTTAGTCTTTCCACGGTTCTGTGAGGAAGAACTGTGCCAACCGGTCGAGACCCGTAACCAACAGAAGGGTTATAAGAGGCTGATCTCGTCAACTCTTCGAGCCGTTGGTGCTGAGGTGGGGACCCGTGTAGATACGCCGTTGGTTCCGAAATACTAAGTCTCTGTAAATTTTGGTATGGGTGAAATCCATAAATTGGCTTTGAAGAAAAGTCATCACCTGGTACTCGGTTCTGTGTAGTGATGCTTGAAGTTGTGTCACTGAATGGAATCGTCTCGTCACTCATAAACGGCTTAACTGGCCGGATGGTTTTCGGTCGATGGTACGGGAAGTCGGTATTGTCAACAAATATACTCTCGTTCCCAGTTCCGCATTTCACGGTCCGGAATGTTTCAAACGTTCCCGAATGAGATTTGGCATGTGCGTTTCTGATCCGGCATTCTTCATTGCGACAGTGACAGTATTTACAGACCTTGACCTCTTTGCCCGGTTCCTTGGCCTTTACTGTGATAATCCTGCTCTTCTTTTTGGCTATCTTTGCAAGTGGCCATGTCTCCGGCAGAGTGTGCAGACATGACGAGCCACTCCCCATCACCAGGCAGCATCACAGCCTCATCTCTAATCACTGAAAAGACACATGATTAGGCACTTTTTCATGCTCAACTCAACTGAGCATGGAATCAAGGTCTTTCTACACAAAGTCTCTGTATATAGGGTCCCTGTGGAATTTATCATGCTAATAATTGTTAAAATGCCAAACAATTGTTGGTATTTTAACATTCATTAACATGATAAATACAACCATCTGAAATTTTAAAGCAAGAAAAGTCTTTATTTTTCAGCATTTTAGTTTTCATAAGCAGTTGAAATTTCATACTCGGGTTGAGTATGAAAAAAGTTTTATAACCTCGCGGCCAGCTCTTGAGATTTTGGTACTTATCTGCTTATGCTTTTGTTGTCGTAATATATGACTTTAAAAAAACAGGAACACTATCAGAGTGCCTAACGGGTTGGTTCCAGACCAGGACAGCTGTCGGTCCTGATCTGGGTCCAAACTGTTAACAAAGGTTATCAGCAGACGAAAAAAGTGGCCGTTAGCAAGGAAGAGTTAAACAAACATTCTCAGCTATCAAGTGGGACTAGATGAGAACATCTTGGTTGGGTTTGTGTCCCTACTTTGTGTGAACAAGCAGTGAAGGATCCTGGGAGACTTTGCACATGCTTGTCTGGGCCTTACATATTCGTTTAACCCATTACCTCATCAGCGACGCCTTTTAACGCTTTTGCAATCAGAGCAGACCCAGATAAGAACTGTCTGATCAGGCTCTACCGTAGTCTGTTTGCGAGCCTCACCGGCGTCACTGCGTTGTGGTCATTGAGCAAGACACATTTATCATAGCTTAGTACTGGTTCAACCCAGGAAGACCCGTCCCTGTTTAACTGAAAGATTGTTGATGGGACGTAAAGAATCGAATCAAACAATATATCTGATCCTTGCTACAGTAGTGAACCTTTTAAGTAATTTCTTTGTTCTATGTACCAACATGAAAATTTATTTATATAATTATTCATAGTGGGTGGAGCCTAGTATGAATATTCATTAAAATGGCTGGTTTCTACGAAAGACCGGTGTTGACTCGCACACTGGGGATCGAAGGGTTGCTTGTTCGAGACTCACCGCCGGCGGGGTCACTGTGTTGTGTCTTTGAGCAAGGCTCGGTACTTGTTCAATCCAGGAAGATGAGAAACCGTCCCGATATGACTGAAAACGTTTTGACTAGAACGTGAGGAATCAAAAAAAAAACCAAGCAAAAACGGTGGTGACTTCAGACTTTACACTTCATGGTTCACACTTTCTAAAACGTTATTCTATGTTTGGGCTCGGACCCAGTATACTGGCGTCTGATCAGGTCCCCACTGTTTGCTTACAGAATATTCTATTAAAATTTGAATAAATATGAAAAATACACCCAACAACTATTAAAACGGAAATGGACTGGTCCAGTTGATAACAGTGGGAAATTCGATTCGGCTTATATGGGTTAAGTAAGGACCAGACCTCAGGAATTATGAACCGACACAATGCAAGACCATGACCGGACCTTTGTTGTTGTTGTTGTTGTTGTTGTTGTTTATAGCTCAGCTTTTTACCTTTCATGTCTGGAGTTTCTAAGTTGGTGGTTTGCTCTGCAATATGCCAGTACGCCAATAAAAGACAAAACAACTAATTTCACGCACATAGAGTTCAACGCCAGTGTTGAATTTGCTTTAATGAATATACAAGAAGGACAACAACAACTGATCAGACTATATGCTATTTTTATTTATTTATACAATATTTAAAAAGTTGTACTCTTTAGCTGAAATAGCCATTCTACCAAGTGGTCCTCTATAACTCTCTATTTGTTCTCTGGACTAATAGAAAATAAAAAGACGCCGACTAAGAACGTTTACAAATGTACCAAAGAGCTAAAATTTACAAGTTATAAACTGTACCTGTTGATGCATAGTGCCAAACCGACGTCTCTGTTGTCACTAGGAAACTGACACAGGAAGCCGACCTAACCAAACGGAAATGACGGCAACGACGTCAGTAACGTCAGTCGCCTATAACAACGTTGACGCTCTAAAGAAATTTACCACAGAAAAAAATGGAAAAGACCAGAAAATAAAATAAATAGTCAAACATGGGAACGGTAGTAAGCAAAAGTGACCCTAAGGTAACGATCGAGGCTGAGCCAAATAAGATAGATAAAGAAATAGTTCGGGAATCTGTCTCGAGCTGTATGATTGAAGAGAAAGAACGCAAACGTCACAAGGAACAGAATGAGCCTGAAACTCAAATGGCTATTACAGACGCAGAGAAAATGTTAGAGATCTATCGAAAAGAGCAGAGACTTGGTTCCGAAACTAAACCAGTTAGTAGAAATAAACCTGAAATGCAAAACAGACAAAAGAAGCAATACAAAACATCAGATTTTGACAATCGAGGACGAATAGCGCAGTTTTCTTATCCGAAAACCGAAGAACTCGACAGCTATCCTAAAAATGATGAGCATGTGTATAATAACAGCCAATACGTGTATTCAAAGCCAGTGGTAATGCAAGACCCAAAGATGACAGCTGTTCTGCCAGACTCGAAACCACCAGTGGTTAGCCAGAACACTCAGATAGAACCAGACCAGAGAAATTACAGTAGTCCGATAGCACACGCACCTTTACAGTCATGGCAAAATCAACAACAGAAATCCCCAGGTTTGTTCAAAAATACGCTACTACTTTTCTACTATTCATTAAAGCAAGCAATTTGATCAGGAAATACCACAATCACACACCGCAGTCCAATACACGGCACCGTGAGGAAGAGCCGTAGAACACTGACCACCACAAGACATGAGGAAGACAGTTAAAGCTAAGAAACCAGCTCTCATACTGCTCTCTCTTCCCCATAAAGATAATTAAAAAAACTAGACGACACAAAGTACTTAATAACAAAACCACACCGTACAACCGGCTGCTTTGATGACAGGTTACTAACAAGGATGACAGATACGGGATTTTTGGTTGCATAAAGGGTAGGTTATAATTTTCGATTGGTAAAATTCGAAGAGAAGCCCTCTGGTACTCTATGGTGGATAAGTACACTTGCTGGTGTTGAGAGATCCTACAGAAACAAGCTGACGTTATTTCTCTCACAAATAAAGCCACACTTGATCATCATTTCAGAGCTTTCCTGAAAAAAGTCGCAAAAAACGGTTATCTGTTCAGGTTGTGCGTCTCTCTGTCAAAGTATGCTGTCTGCACTAGTATACAATAAAACTACTATCATTCAGCTACATTTCTGCCAAATTTGAAGCCGCAGTTTGATTTTATAAAGTTACTGGACCCCATCAAAGACGACAGGTAGAGGAAAAATGGCTGCTTTTGTCCACAGGTCGTTTTTTAAGAGGCTGTCTTGGATGACAGGTCATGAATTTTAGTGGCTAACATTGATGACAGGTCATTATTTTAAAAAGATACTTTAAATCAACATATTTCTTCAGCCTTTGCTCTCAACTGAGAGCATAAATCATAGCTCATGTTTCTTTAGACTCATATATAAGCGATTTGTTTGTACTTATAAAAGACATACCCTGGTATTCTCGTTTGAATGAGCACAATTCTGTCAAGTTTCTTCACCTGAACTGCCTCCGACTTCATTTGTTTCAATTCAACATACAAATTTAATTGCAGATCAGATCATATAGCAACATAATTCTTTTTGAGCCTTCAATGTATACTGCACAGAAAAAGAAACATCACATTATGGTTAAATGCTTGTTTTTCTCTGGACTGATATAAATTTTCACAATTTTGCTTTGATGACTCAACAAAGACATGTATTGAAAACATCGAAAATGAATATCACAAGAAACGTTTCAAATGGAGAGTGAACTAAGGCGGAGTCCACATTTGAAATCAAAGCTATTTTTAGATAAAATTTCTTGACCTTAACGTTGCACTTCACACTCATAAGACATTGATTGTGATTAAGACATTTAAAAGACCGCTTCAAATGCAAAGGCCTCTATAGGCCTTAGTTTGGAATAGTGCACTTAAGTCCATTACAAACATTCTTTGTCATCGTGCAATATGGATTTCATCAAAAAAGAAAAAAAATGCCCTGTAGACAATGGATCAATTTGATAAACCGATTGTTAGAGAGAGAACATTGTTTGAAATTTTGATATGACACAGTTCACTGGGATGAATAATATCCATTGTTTAAAGTTGAAAATGTGGTAGAAATGTGCAGACAATTCTGAGGTAATACAATGCTATATACTTAGTTGCAAAAGAGACAATTGTGACAATATTGTCCAGACTTTAAATTTCTTAAAACTGAGTAATGCAGGATATATTGTTTATACAGATTTTGATTGCTGACTTAAGCCTATAAATGAAATCAAATTGATGTGCCTACAAATGCGCATTTCACATTTTAAACTGCTTGGTGCATTTTCAGTCGCTGTTTGATCAATCTGCTATTAATGATGGAACATGAAATCCACTGAGCGTATGGCTGTCTGCTGTCTGTCAAGCATTCAAAATACATAACAGTGTTTTAAGATATTTGTCTGGAGCTAAAATCATAGGGACATTGTATGTGACGCTTCAGTATATGAATTAAGCTGACACAGTGTTAACCATTTACTTTCAGATATCACAAAGTAAGTAAGGTTGCAAAGATCAGGAATCGATACAATCAAGTACCACACCTGACCCAGGATACCAATGGGAAAGTGACAAACTCACAGAAGACACCACAAACGAGAGCCAAGAGGTCAGCCCTTTCCCAGCAGGTGACCACAAAGCACATATAAACAGACGCGCACAAAACATAGCAAACACAAGACAGAACAAAAACATAAAAGATCCACAAAAGAAGTACCGCCTTGGAACGGTCAGTAAAATATTTTACTGGAGGGCTTAAACCGGTTTAACGGCGCCAACCTCACCCTTAATTCAGATGTGGATCAAGACACATAGATATTTGGTTTGCATGAAAGACCCCTAACTTATCAATGCATCATCTCCTAAAACATATAAATCAAGATATTACAAGGAGATAAAGCAAGGATAAGGACTCAACAGTAAATTAAACTGAATACCGGAGCAAAAGAAATCCAACAGGTAAACCCCGGTGGGCCCGACAAACAGCCAAAGCATCAGGCCCCTACCATCTCATCAATAGATAAGTCTTTAAGTCGGAACCATCATAGAGTCACAAGCCATGTAAAGACATACAGATGTTCTATAGATCTCCTTGCTTCTTATGTAAATTAACACAATGAAACAATACTTGTGTTATTACTGTGATGTAAAGTCTGATACTTTCCAGTGCATAATTGAGCATTTGACTTTATTTCACAATCAAGAGTGTTTAAAATATCGTGAATTAGAGTTAAATGAGGTAACTGGCTCAGCATCATACATAACTAAGGCCCATTCAAACATCATCCCAGCTGATGGAGATATTGTTGTGGCCCTGAATCGCTCACCTGTTCTATGTGCACCAGTTTTGATTAGTGGAAGGTAATGATTTAAACCATTTGTTGGAGAGCAATCAAGTTGGTCTCTTCCGTACATGTAGTATAGTCTTTGAGCGCTTAATAAGACCCTACACCCTCCCACCACACAAAAACACTTGTTTACATACCAAATATAAAGGCTCTAGCCCTTGTGGTTTGAAACAAGAAGGTTTTTTTTTCATATTTTCCCTAGATGGGCCTCTGCAAAACATGTGACCTGAAGGTGGGCCCATTTTGTGCCCCAGGGTCATAATTCGAACAAACTTGGTAGAGGTTTACTAGGTGATGCTACAAACCAAATATCAAGGCTCTAGAAGATTATTTCACATTTTCCCTATATAAGCCTATGTAAAACATGTGGCCTCATGGATATAATTTGAACAAACTTGGTAGAGGTCCACTAGGTGATGCTAAATACCAAATATCAATAGTCTAGGCCTTCTGGTTTCGGGCAAGAATATTTTTTTCACATCTTCCCTATATAAGCCAATGTCAAACATGTGACTCTAAGGGCGGGGTCAATTTTGGCCCAAGGGCTATAATTTGAACAATTTGGTAAAGGTCTACTAGGTGATGCTGCATACCAAATATCAGTTCAGTGAAGAAACTTGACAGAATTGTGCTCATTCAAACGAGAATACCAGGGTATGTCCTTTATAAGTACAAACAAATCGCTTATATATGAGTCTAAAGAAACATGAGCTATGATTTATGCTCTCAGTTGAGAGCAAAGGCTGAAGAAATATGTTGATTTAAAGTATCTTTCTAAAATAATGACCTGTCATCAATGTTAGCCACTAAAATTCATGACCTGTCATCCAAGACAGCCTCTTAAAAAACGACCTGTGGACAAAAGCAGCCATTTTTCCTCTACCTGTCGTCTTTGATGGGGTCCAGTAACTTTATAAAATCAAACTGCGGCTTCAAATTTGGCAGAAATGTAGCTGAATGATTGTAGTTTTATTGTATACTAGTGCAGACAGCAGACTTTGACGGAGAGACGCACAACCTGAACAGATAACCGTTTTTTGCGACTTTTTTCAGGAAAGCTCTGAAATGATGATCAAGTGTGGCTTTATTTGTGAGAGATATAACGTCAGCTTGTTTCTGTAGGATCTCTCAACACCAGCAAGTGTACTTATCCACCATAGAGTACCAGAGGGCTTCTCTTCGAATTTTACCAATCGAAAATTATAACCTACCCTTCATGCGACCAAAAATCCCGTATCTGTCATCCTTGTTAGTAACCTGTCATCAAAGCAGCCGGTTGTACGGTGTGAAAACAAGGACCAAACACAGAACCCCTCACAAACAATGGGAGCAACAATAAATCAACAACAACAGATTCACCGCCATAGAACGGACAGCAGCCTAAGCCGAAGGGGGCTTAAATGCATTTTAGTGGAACCAAATCTTCGTCCTAGATTCTGTTGTTGTTAAAACACAAAAAAAGTTTAGCTCGCATTGAGGCTTCCTAACTATTGCAATGCATCATCACAGAGAAACAATCTTGTCAAATTAGCACCCTATGACAATACAAAAGAAAATGGCTCATGGCTAACAGACAGTCCGAGCCGGCAAAACCTCAAGTTAAGCCACGGTGGGCCCAGCCAAAGGCAAAAAATAATATCGAGCACATAAGCGGTTATAGCGTAAAATGTGAATATTTTCTTATCGTTTTAGTTTAAACAGCTCAAAAGAATCGTTTCAATGAGACGGTTGGTTCTTTTGGGTACCCACAACATATACCCAACAAAAATAAGAAACGCATAGGGTACAGTTGGTAAAACTCTAGCCAATTAAGTATTGCCAATAAAATGCACATTAATCAATAAAATCGATTTTAATTTTTGTTAGTTATAAGCGGTTATATGAGGTTACATAATGCAAAAAAAATTGGTCTTTTCAACTTATATCCAGCTTTTCAAAGCTCTATCCTAAATGTCATGTTTGCTGAAGGAATTTGTGATACACGTGCATCGGCATGTGGTATTGTATGTTTTGTGCCTTTCCTTGGTTTTACACGTGGAATATAAAGATAAGATGCCTTTGAAACAGTTTGAGTCTTTACAATGCTGATAGTTGGTTTAACCATCCAAATTCATTGTGATACTTTACTGCGAGAAATGTGTTTATTCTCAGTCTCCGGTAACAGTTTTAAACAACAAAAATCTAGTAATGATGCTCATTTCAGATATTCTAGATAAGTATGATTGCACATGGACACCAATTTTGACAATTAAAAGTGAATATAGCTGTTTTAGTTTGTTGACATTTCATAAGGTTTCTCTTCAGTATGTAATCAACTGATTTTGGATAGTCCCAATGGATAGTTCCAAACAGGTCCTATACGCGTGTATGATTCAATATAAGCTAAAAAATCAAAGCATGATTGTTTAACTAGCTTTTGATTCATTGATCTTTGTCTCACTGATTTGTTTTATGCTGAAGGAGACCGGTATTGTAGACACTATGTTTTGGGGATTTTGCAAATTGACACCCGTCTGGTATGAAGATGGTTTTATTGAGGTTAATATTGATCTTTTGAAAAGAAATTTCTAGATTGAAACTTTGTTTATTATTGCACCTTGTGTTGTTTACTTATGTAAACCTGAGGATTGAAATAAGATCTTGAAATCTCTTGATAAAATGCTTACAAAATCACACTGGTAAATGTATACGTCGATTTGGTGGTATTTACGCGTATTGCCGGTACTTCATAGACCGGAAGTGGTAGATATTGGTGCAAATACTATATGGAAAAAACATGCAGTTACGCACGTGCGTTATAAAAAAAGTAATATTCAAGGGAGGTCACCTAATGTGGTAAAAATATTTTCCATTGTATAAGGAACTGCTCTTAAAGGAAAGAATTTGCTCCCAGGGGAGCAAATTCTTTCCTTTAAGAGCAGTTGCCATGTCGAAAAGGTAATCACTGCACAGGAACTTGACGTTCAATCCATATATCACTTCTATAGCCTCAAAACCGAAAGCTCATAATGTCATTATGAGCTTTCGGTTAGAAGTGATATATGGTCCTGTGATCACTGCTTGATCCAGTAGTCTCCCTTTGATGTGCGTAACCTTTTGGTCGTTCTGGCTACACCACTGTTGTTCTCTGCTTTAAGGTGCGATAAGCCAACAAGATGGATCCAGTTCGCTGAAGCCTCTTAACCAGGAGAGAATTAATTTGGAAAGACAAAAGTTACGATCAGAACTTGAAAATCAAGGCATCTTAGCTCCTGGATCTTATGCTGAGGCAGCGAAGAAAGGGATTCTAGGTGAGCTACAAGAAGCGGGGATAATTCAGTCGAGTGCGAAGGACGAGAAGTACACTCTGTCAAGTGGTTCACCTGTGCGAAGACCCCCACCACGCCTCACGCAGCTGCCACCGCTCAAAACACAGCCGTCTCCGATCAGAGACGTCTCATTGCCTAGAGGTAAAGATTTCTCGTTTGTTGATTACGGACGACCAGCGGCGATGGAGAAGATGGGATTCAGTGCAGAGTTGGCCTCGTCAAATGGCGGGCCTATGGCACATCGAACAACGTCGCTTGAAGAAGAAAAGGAAAATGACGAATTCTTTACAACGTTCAGGGGTGAAAGGATTGGCGAAGTGAACCTTTTGAAGATGAAATTATTTGACTTAGATATGCTATGATCATATGTTTGAAAGAATTCATAAATTTTACCAATTTGCATTCATTATTGGCTTTTTCCTTTTTATTATCATTAATACGTGCATTATTTGTTATTTCTTTTCTCCGTTTTGCAAGTGAAAGAAAACTTTTCTAGACGTACAGTAACAAATATTAAGTTAATTGATCAAAACTTCTTGAAGACCCACTCAGCCAGTGTAAAAATGAAAAAAAAAAGTTTTGGTGCGGATCCTGTTTACATTGTCAGCGTATCTCAAAAACCAGTTTGCGGACTTAAACCGAATTTGCTTGGATTAAACAAATGGCATAGGGTATAGGTTTAGTTTACCTTTTTCAAGATCAGTGTTGGACACAAACTACCAAGTGCTTGTACCGAACTGCTGGACTAAAAAAAATGAGCTTCATTACGTCAGTAGACGTAATGTCCATCATAACTAGCTTGGTTGGGGGGATTTTCTTCATACTTTTGTTGTCGTCTGCTGAATATTTTTTCAGCGCATTTCATTAAAATAATTTCCCAATTATAAAAAGATTGGCTATAACATTGGTGTATTGCAACAGACTGCATGCTCGGTGGTCAACCCAATCGCAGTTGGCAACTTTGCGTTCCTCTTTAACTTCACGCCGGTGGGTCGGACTTGTTCCGACTTAAAGCTCTATCTATTGAGATGGTAGGGGCCTGATGCTTTGGCTGTTGTCAGGCCCACCGGGGTTTACCTGTTGGATTTCTTTTGCTCCGGTATTCAGTTGTATAACCTCAAGCACCTATATCTGCTACTAACTCTGGAGCAATTCTCAAGGTCCAAAGAACAAAACCTTGGCAAATCTTGGTTATCATGACGCCGGCAGGAAGCTGTGTCAACGCGATTAGGAGCAAATTAGGTGAGAAATTACAGCTTCGTAATGTTGTTTGCTTGTTTTCGTGCTTTTCAACCAAGTCAACAATTTTTCATTCATTTCGGGACGATATTTCCTGTCTTCTTGGGGTGTGTAAATTGAAGAAGATTGTTGGCTCTAATAATCTTCAGCGCAGTTCATTAAAATAATTTCCCATTATAAAAAGATTGGCTATAACATTAATGTATTGCAGCAGACTGCATGCTTGGTGGTCAACCCAATCACGGTTGGCAACTTTGCTTTCCTGTTTAATTGCACGCCGGTGGGTCGGACTTCAGACTCTATGACGGTTCCGACTTAAAGACTTATCCATTAATGAGATGGTAGGGGCCTGATGCTTTGGCTGTTGTCAGGCACATCGGGGTTTACCTGTTGGATTTCTTTTGCTCTGGTATTCAGTTTTATGTATCTCCTTTTTATATCTTGATTTATATGTTTTTGGAGATGATGCATTGATAAGCTAGGGGTCTTTCATGCAAACCAAACATCTCTGTGTCTTGATCCACATCTGAAATGTGGGCTGGCTGCCACTACCAAGATTTATCAGTTTATGAATATTGGCTCTCATGAACCAACATATAAGGCATGTTGCAAACAAGATCTATCAGAAAAATGAGTGTTGACTTTCTTTGAGTACCATGATCAAACATACGATGTATGCTGCAAACATATGTGCATCTACCGGGAAATAAGGGATGGTTGCTGATGCCAAGACCTACAGGAAATGAATATTTCAAGATTTTTGCCATATAAATGCATTAGGAATCAAATTTGACCGTTTGTTAAGTAAATAAAAGTCAACCTAGAATCATCATTTGCGCATTTTTGGTAGGGTCTACATCATCAATGCTACAAACCAAGTCCCAAGGCCATTGACATTTGGTTGTGGAGAAGACTTTTAAAGGGTTTTTACCATATATGAGCGTGGCAGCCATCATGTTCATTTGACCAGAACAGTTTGTATAAGTGTTAAGTTACTTGTCATAAGGAGTCTTCATATGGAATTTGAGTTCACTTGGCTTAGTGGTTTCTGAGAAAACTGTTTTGATATATTGATGGAACTCCAATATGAGCGACCTTGTCTAAAAGGTCAAACCTTGACCTTTGGAACTGATAGTCATTGTCTCATTAAGTTTAACATATCCAGTGAGAACAATGACTTTGGCTTCAACAGTTTTCAAAAAAAAAAAAATAAACTTTTCAAAAATATTCCCATTTAAATGCATTAAGAAGCAAATTTGACCTTGACGTTAAGTAGGTCATTGAAACCCCAGGATCATCATTTGAACAGATTTGTAGGCCCACATCCCCAATGCTACATACCAAGTCCCAAAGTCATCAGCCTTCTGGTTCTGGAGAAGATTTTTTACGATTTTTTACCATATTTGGGCGTTGCGGCCATATTGGTCATGTGACCAGAATAATTTGTGTAAAGTTTGGCTAACTTCTCATAAGGAGTCTTCATATGAAATTCGAGTTCAATTGGCTAAATGGTTTCTGAGAAAACTATGTTTTAATATATTCATTGGACTCCAATAGGAGCGACCTTGGCTGAAAGGTCAACCTTGACCTTTGGAAATTATTTATAGCCCTTGTCTTATTAGGTTAAACATATCAAGTGAGGATAATAATTTGAGCTTCAACAATTCAACTTTTCAAAAAGTTTCCCATTTATATGCAGTAGGAAGCAAATTTGACCTTGACGTTAAGTAGATAAAGGTCAACCTAGGATCATCATTTGAACAAACTTGGTAAGCCCTACATCATCCTCAATGATACATACCAAGACCTCGGCCTTCTAGTACTGGTCAGTACTGGAGATTTTTAAAGGGTTTTACCATATATGGACCATCTTAGTCATGTGACCAGGACCATGTGAACAAACTTTCGTTCACATATCCCAAGGAGTCTCCATATGAAATTTGAATTTAATTGGCCGTGGTTTCAGAGAAGACATTTGAAAATGTTGACGGATGGAGACACTGTATACTATTATATCACCCATGAGCTGCTGCCAAGACCTATCAGTAAATGAGTGTTGGATGACCGTTCCAAGGTGGTACTTCTTTTGTGGATCATTTGTTTTATTTGTGTCTTGTTTTTGTCATGCTTTCGCATCTGTTCATTGCTGCCTTATGATCACCTGCTGGGAAAGAGCTGAGCTCTTGTTTGTGATCTTATATTGCGATTTCGTCACTTTCCTTTGTGGTTTCCTGGGTCAGGCGTGGTACTTGATTGTATTGATTCCTGATCTTAATCGTCTTTCTTACCTTGGCTGCCATGAACCAACAGCTAATGTATAATGCAAACATGTATGCATCTACAGAAAACGTGGGCTGGTTGCCGCTGCCAAGATAGAAATGTTGAGTATAATGAACAAACCTGTCATGCATGCTACAAACATATGTGCATCTATCAGAAAATGTTGACTGGTTGCTGCTACCAATAATGCATGCTGCATAGGTGCATCTACCAGAAAATAAGGGATGGTTGCTGTCGTCAAAACCTATCAACAAAAAGGGATGAGTACAATGAACAAACATATAATGCATGATACAAACATAGGTGCATCTACCAGAAAATGTGGCCTGGTTGCTGCTGCAAAGATGCGTCTACCAGAAGCTTTTGCCAAAATATATCAGGAAAGAAGTGCTGAGTACGTTGATCAAACATGCAATACATGCTACAAACATATGAATCTACAAGAAAAGCTACTGCCAAGCAATATAAAGAAAGAAATGTCTAGTACCATGATTACACATGTCATGCATGCTGCAAACATATGTGCATCTACCAGAAAACTTTGGGCTTGGTGCTTTTGCCAAAAAATATCAGGAAAGAAGTGCTGAGTACCTTGATCAAACATGCAATGCATGCTACAAACATATGATTCTACAAGAAAATATTGGCAAGATATATCAAGAAAGAAGTGGTAAGTACCATGATCAAAAATGCAATGCATGCTACAAACATATGAATCTACAAGAAAAGATGGGCTGGATGCCACTTCCAAGATATATCAAGAAAGAAGTGTTGAGTAACATGAATAAACATGTCATGCATGCTGCAAAGATATGTGCATCTACCAGAAAACTTTGGGCTTGGTGCTTTTCCCAAAATATATCAGGAAAGAAGTGCTGAGTATCTTGATCAAACATGCAATGCATGCTACAAACATATGCATCTACAAGAAAATATCGGCTGGATGCCACTTCCAAGATATATCAAGGAAGAAGTGTTGAGTACCTTGATCACACATGTCATGCATGCTACAAACATAATTCAGCCGTGACATGTGATTTCCAACAATGTGGCATTTTGACAAGTGTAGACTCGGACGAGTCTGTGCGGCCCCCTTTTTAGCTTAGAAACTCCTAATGGTGTTCAGTCAGTATGTTAACAGTCAGAGAATATTTAAGCAACTAACAAAGGCTCTGATCAGGCTGCGTGTATGCGCAGGCTGATCTGAGGCTTTGTTGGTCGCACATACCACATTGTTGGGAATCTCATGTCACGGCTCATATGTGCTTCTACCAGAAAATAAGAGATGGTTGCTGCAGCCAAGATATATCAGCGTACCATGAGCAAACATGTTGAAGCAACTGGTGCCAACGCAAAATGCACACTGCACGACAAACATCCAACAATTACAAAGAGCCATAGGCTCAAGGTAATTGTCCGGCAAGTGGCTGGTAATTTTTACTCGCCCTTGTCCAACTTTCACTTGTAGATACCAGCGGGTGTGTGGATTTTTCAAGCCCTGGTGCCCTGATCCTGCACTCTTGCTAGTCAGCTAGTTTTGCGAAGGTCTAGGGCTAGGCATGACATCAGATAGGAGCAACGTCCTTCCATTGTAAGTCTATAGCAAAAGGTTTGACAGTAAAAGAAAACAACAACACATGAACAATTCCATTTCCTGTTATTTGGTACATGTTTCACTCGTAATTACCAGCGGGTGTGTTGATTTTTTCATGTCCTGATCCTGCACTCTTGTTACTGTCGTGCCAACTAAGAGTGACAGATATGTATTATTTTGTTTACAATTTCTAAGTAAAACATTAACTTTTTCACTCCACTTGGGCTGTCGCAAATCGATGGATAACTTGTGTATTAACCCTATCCTGTGGATAGGATTAATACACAAGTGATCTATCGATTATAAGTCCCTGATAATTTTGTGAACAAAACATGACAACACTGTCACTCTTGGCTGACAGGTCAGTAGTCAGTTAGTTTTGTGAAGGTCTAGGGCTAGGTATGACATCAGATAGGAGCAACATCCTTCCATTGTAAGTCTATAGCAAAAGGTTTGACAGTAAATGAAAACAATAACACATGAACAATTCCATTTCCTGTTATTTGGTACATGTTCATATCACATTTAATAACAATCAAATCATGTGACAGATAATGCTTGACATGGTTCTCAGAAATCAAAACAACGAGAAAACAACATACTTTCCCACAAATAATGTCATCTGCCCATAACTTTTACAAACAGTTTGGACTCAGATCAGACCCGACAAATGTCGGGTCTGATCTGGACCCAAACTGTTTGAAGTTCTCATGGAATTAATGAAATAACTTTCTGAAAAAGTTAATCTTAACAACAGAATAGCATGCAAAATAACCCAGCATGCAAAAAGTTAAAGCAACAATGAAGGAGCCAGTATGTGTAAAAGGGACCTTTATAGCGTATGCTATCAATGAAGACCTACACCAGCATGTCTACCATAAATATTTAACCCTTTTCATTCTGGATACCCATAAACTGGTATTTCAGCTAACAGTGAAGACCCTGATGAAAAGCCGCTTAATGTGGCATTTCATCAGGGTCTGCACAGTTTGCTAAGATAAAAATAAACTTTAGTGACATAAATGCATCATAATTTAGAAATGTTGACCTGTGACCCTTAAAACACAAAATGAACAACCCCATACTTATTGTATCAATATGTATGGGATAATCCATCAGAATAAAAATGGTTAAAATGGACCAGCCCAGGTAATAATAGTACATTGATGATTCCATGTGTCCATAATGTCAGTATATAAGTGTGCCATGTACAGCTATCTAGTTGGACTAGATGTCCTAAGTTGCTGCAAGACTTTTACAGTACGAACAGATCAAATGTCACCCATGGGCAGACCCAGAAGGGGGGGGGGGGGACAGGGGGTCCGGACTCCCCTGAAAAATCAGAAAATTATTGGGTTTCTTAGCAATTCTGTTCCAGATCCCCTGAAAAATCCTCAAAGCTACAAGCCAGCATTCTAAGTTGGGCCATCATCGGCACGCCAGCCAAACGCCATTTAAAGGGCGCTTCGCTGGCCGGCTGATGTTGGCCCGCTTATAGTGGAATTTGGATCCTCTCTCCCTAAAAAAATAAGAAAACAAGTTGTCAGAGTTGCACCCCCTCTTGACAAAACTTTCTGGATCCAGGCATGTCACATCTGGAAGTGATTATAACCCCATTATTAAAATTGATCAAACATAAGTGGTTTACATTTTTGGTAACATTATGTAATGACGTCAATTAAACTGTTGCGTACTTAATGAAAACATCTTAAAACATTTTTCATGCAAAAGATGCGACTTCAAATAATTTTAACTTTATGTGTTAAATAGAAACATTAGTGCTACTATATTATTGAATTTACTAAAATTGTTGTGAAAGAGCAATAAAATGCTTGGCAAGCCTTGCATTTTATCACTTTGTCTTCCCCTACTCAATAAATCTAATAATACATGGGTACCCATGTAAGATCCTCTATTTATAACAGGTGTGTATGTATTGTGAAACTTGTTGGGGGAAAAATGCCCAATATTTCATAATTCTTGCATAGTTTTTTTTAGAATTTATGGAATAATAGCTTTCAAACATAGTTAGACATTCCCCATGTCTCTGACCAAACTTGTTTGATCCATGCAGATTTTACTAGATCCATTTAATACTCTTTTTAGCTCCAAATGAAGATCCAATCGAAACGAGATCAAAACAAGCTATGACTTGGTACCTGACGTATGCTTTAAAGTCCCTTTCATCAGATCTGACCTCATACATTGAGTGTGAACAAAAATCACTTAGCATAAACCTTAACAACCTAAACAGTCATAAACTGTACATGCATAGAAGAACTAGCCACATATATTGCTGTTAAACTTGCATAATCAAAATGTAAGGCACAAAAAGTACAAAAATAAATCTCTATTAAATATAGAACTATTACTAATATAGTTACATGGATGCCCCGTCATTTCGTGTGAAATATAACATACAATTTTCAGATATAGTAAAACCCATTCATTATAAGAGTGGTTATTATTTGAAAAAAAAAATAACCCTTTACCTCATAGAAATGCCTTTTAACATTTTTGCAAACAGAGCAGACCCAGATCAGGCTGCCTGATCAGGGTCTACTCTGTTTGCTTATGGAAATATGATTAGATATGATCCTACACTAGTGGACCTGGCACGTAATTTCTTTGTTCTAATACAAATGTGAAAGTTTATTTATATAATTATTCATAGTGGGTGGAGCTTAGTATGAATATTCATGAAGGAAAGGGTTAAGATGTTTTGGGAATCCAGTGCACTCACAATTGCAAAATCTCTATAAGAGTTTTAACCATTCTGAGTGCAACAGGGTGAAATTAGGTCATTTTAATATATATTTTTCTTATTATTAATGCCTGTCGTTCAATATGAAAATGAACCATACATTTTTAAGATATACAATATGGTAATTTAAGAGATTTATCAACTTTAATGGCATAAATTTTAAGCAATCAGAATTCATCAGCTTGAAATCTTCAATTCATTAGTTGTTTATCTATTTGGTGAAGTCTCAAATGACAAATACATGTAGTGAAGCCACAGTGACATCCCTGGGTTTTCATAAATATATAATACAGTATCTAGTGTAATTACAAATATACTGAGAGGAACTAAAAACTTAGTCTTGTTTTAAATTTGTCTGGGTAAAAAGTAATAAATCAAATATAATTCCTTATATGAAATCTGCTATTCTTAACAAACGTAATTTACAGAATGGCTGCTAGCATTAGTAGGTCACCCTTCAATGTCCGTTTTACAATTAAATGGGGAGAAGGGTAAAACCAATTATTTTTTACTTAAAACAAAACTTAAGTTTCTAGTTCCTCTCAGTATACTTGTTTGTACAATTTCCTTTGTAAATACATCATTTAGCATACCCATGCCTGTCTGTACACTTTCCAATATAAAAACAATATTTAGTGTAATTACACATGTCTGTGCAACTTCTGTTGCATATATAATATTTTGCGTAATTACAAATATTTGTACAATTTAAAATATAAAATTGCGGTTTAAAGTATAATTACACATTAATGTACAATTTCTACCATAAATACAGTAGTCATTATTTTTATGCTTGTCTGAAGAATTTCTACCATAAAATTAATGCAGTTGTTAGGGTATCAGTCGAAATTCTAAGATTAAAATGGAGTATTTAGACATGTCTGTCAAATTTCTACAACAAAAACAGTATTGATTCTAATTATGCATGTCTATCAATATCGTCCATAAAAACTGCATTCTGGCATAATTAGGCATGGCTACCATTTCTACTATAATTACAATATTTGGGCATGATAATATATTTCTGTACATTTTTCTACTATACGGTGTTTAGACAAAATCACACTTGTCTGTACAATTTCATCTATAGACTAAGTATTTAGGCATAATTACAAGTGTCTGTACAGTTTCTACTATACGGTGTTTAGACAAAATGACACTTGTCTGTACACTTTCATCTATAGCCTGAATATTTAGGCATAATAACAAGTGTCTGTACAGTTTCTACTATACGGTGTTTAGACAAAATCACACTTGTCTGTACACTTTCATCTATAGCCTGAATATTTAGGCATAATTACAAGTGTCTGTACAGTTTCTACTATACGGTGTTTAGACAAAATCACACTTGTCTGTACACTTTCATCTATAGCCTGAATATTTAGGCATAATAACAAGTGTCTGTACAGTTTCTACTATACGGTGTTTAGACAAAATCACACTTGTCTGTACACTTTCATCTATAGCCTGAATATTTAGGCATAATTACAAGTGTCTGTACAGTTTCTACTATACGGTGTTTAGACAAAATCACACTTGTCTGTACACTTTCATCTATAGCCTGAATATTTAGGCATAATAACAAGTGTCTGTACAGTTTCTACTATACGGTGTTTAGACAAAATCACACTTGTCTGTACACTTTCATCTATAGCCTGAATATTTAGGCATAATAACAAGTGTCTGTACAATTTCTACTATACGGTATTTAGACAAAATCGCACTAAGTCTTGTCTGTACAATTTCATCTATAGACTAAATATTTAGGCATAATTACAAGTGTCTGTACAATTTCTACTGTACAATGTTTAGATAAAATCACACCTGTACAATTTCATCTAAAGACTAAATATTTAGGCATAATTAGAAGTGTCTGTACAATTTCTACTATAGAAACACTATTTAGGCATTATCATACATCTGTTCAATTTTTACTGTAGAAACCGTCATTTGGCATACAGTAAAACCTGTGTAAAACTGCCACTCTCAAAAAGATCAAAAATTGGTTTTCAAGACCAATTATTGCTTAATGCAGGTCAAAAAAATATTGCAGACTGCTCCAAGGGGAGCATTCTGCAATACTTTTGACCTTCATTAAGCTACTATTTGTCATTAAGATTTTGTCTACTTTTTAGTGGCCGTTTTACACAGGTTTTATTGTAGTTACAAATTTTTGTACAATTACTGTAACTACTGTATTTGGTGTCATTATGCCTGTCTGTACAATTTCCACCATTTATATGGTAAATGTTCTAAAATTTCAATTATTTTTTTCTTTCTGTCCTCAAATAAAATGTTGTTATCAGGGCTGTAATTTACATAATACTTGTCTGAATAGCAAACAGGGGAGACCATGATCAGACTACTTCTTTAGAAGCAGTCCGATCTGGGACTGCACTGTTTGTTTAGGTATTTTTTGCAAGTAACTAGTGTTTGAAATTTTTGAACATCTACTGTACAATACACTGTATATAGAATAAATATGTACATGAGGGTGATAGAAATAAATAAATAAGAAAACTCAAACAAAAATTCAAAATGCACTAACTGCAAGGATTTATCACAGATAATGTCACAAAATAAACTTTGTCCTGCTGAACCCAGATGCCTTCATCCTGTTTTTGGAAAACAGTGTAGATCCAGATCAGCTGGCTTCTCAGTAGATCCAGATGAGCTGGCTTATTGAAAAGCCAGCTGGTCTGGATCTACACTGTTTACCTTTCAGCCTGTTAAACCTGTCTTAAGTGGCCACTCAAAAAGATCAAAATTTGGTTTTCAATACTGATCATTGTTTAATGCAGGTCAAAAGTATTGCAGAATGCTCCAAGAGAGCATTCTACAATACTTTCGACCTTCATTAAGCTACCATTTATCTTTAAGACCTTTGTTATGTCTATTTTTGAGAGGCCACTTAAGACTGGTTTTACTGTATCTTAAAAAGTGGCACTGGGCAGAAATAAGAACATTCAGCAGGACCAAGGTTTTTTGTGTCTTTTTTATACAAGCCTTGCTGAAAAGATTCCATCTTTATCTTGCAACAAAAGAAAAGCAAAAATATTATACAATAAAACAAAAATAAACGGCTGCCTTAAATGTTAAAATGGACGGATAAGATATAATTGTATTGTCAACAGCTACTTTGCATAAACATCAACATGGTATAAAAGATTCTGAATTGTAAGTAAAACACAGGTTCCAGTTAGGCAAATGTTTAAAGGGGATAGCAACCCTAATAATAAGTATGTTTTATCAGAAAGAGCTATATGAACCATGAATTTTGATACCAGTATCAACAAAATCGGTTGAAAAATGGGGAAGTTATGGGCGTTTAAAGAATTCAATATGGCCAACATTTAGCCGCCATTTTGAAAATATTTTAGGTCTCAGAATTTTTTCAACTGCTTAATATTTAGTTATCAATACTATCACACCATCTGTGTTTCATCAGACATGAGGAAAACATTTTTTTTAAAAGATTAATGCAATTAATCCTTTGGTTTGTCTTTTATTTTGCTTACGCATATTTAATTAGGGTGTGTCACATCACTAAGCCTAAAATATGGCCGCTTCCATTACAGTCCATTTGCAAATATTCAAATGCCTACAACTTCCATGTTTTAAAACAGATTTGGATGAAACTGGTATCAAAATTTATGGTTTATTAAGATCTTTCATATAAAACAAAGTAATCATCAGGGTTGCAATCCCTTTTCAGTGTAAAAATTGTGCCCATTTTGTCATTCATTACTATAGACTTACATGTATGTTTTGGGTGCTTAAAAGCCATCTCACTGAGAAGGTTCTTTTGAGCACCCAAAACAAATGTTAAAATTTATGGATAAGAAAATAATCACAGTTTTACAAGGGAAATGCTTGGTTAATCTATGCCTATGAAACTGGTACATAATGTCAGAGTAGTTCTTAGGTCTACATACTTATTTTTTCACCATGGTGCCAGGTAAGTGTATAAGCATGATTTATAAGCATGATTTTTTTTTAACTTTTGCCTTGTTTCATTAAAACAAAACTGATGATTAAAATAATAAATGGCTTATAGCTTGATTGCTAACTGCTTAATTAAACCCATCTTGGCTCAGGTAGAAACCCACATGTTGGATAAATGGGCAACCAAGAGGCGAAGTGTCATGATTATTCAAAAAAAAAAAAGCGTAAAAACATACAAAAAATAATTATTTCAAATAAATCACATGATCCACAGATCTGCACCTTTTCTTATCAAATGGACTCTTCCATCCTGTTTGATAAAATGAAGACCAAAGTGAATGGTCCATCATAGAGTTGGCAAGGTCACAATTTAGAGTTTCCAGATTGCATTCATTTTTTGTCACATTATTGGGCCTCGTCGAGAGAAAACCTGCCTTCGGGAGTTTGCGAACAACAAAAGCGCAGACCAGCCTGCGCATCGGCACAGTCTGATCAGTGCCTTTGTAATTCGCTTATTGCAAAGAATCATACCTAGGCTCGCTATAAGCAAAATTTCAAATTTCTAGCTTGTCTGTGTAGCTGAGAAGACTGGTTTTTAGCTTGCTTTGTCGGAAACCCGGAAGACAGGTTTTCTCGCGACGAGGCCCATGTGGCATCTCATCAGGATCTGCACAGTTTGATAATGAATCTATATATACTGGTATTTTGAATCAAGAATGAATTGAACTCAGTAGCCAATTCACATGCATAATCATCACTAGATGGCAAAATAAATGAAGCATCAATACTAGCAAATTTTTTCTAGACAAAACTATGACCTATAGCTCTCTAAGGCCTGCTAGGAAGCACTGGTCTGAACATAATTTCTGTACCCATAAACCCATTAACACTCAAATTGTCCAAACCTGTCAGAAATTTGGACCATTCTGAGTGGTAGGGTTTAAAAGAAGGTAGAGTCAAATTTTCATATTATACATGTATTTACCATTAATATGAGGACAAGATTAATTTGTTAACAAGTTAGGTAGACCTAGATCAAACTGTTTTGCAGCAGCCTGAGCCCAGACAAGTCTTTGTCACTAAGCAAGGGTTTAGACTTCTATGCCAGTAATTCTTACTGTAAAATAAATAAATTCGGTCTCAAGAAAACCTGATCTGTTGCATGTGAACAACAAAGGTGCAGACCAGCCTGCCCATCTGCACAGTCTAATCAGCACCTTCACTATTCACTCTCTAAAGAGTATAATAGCTAAACTTGATACATGCAAAATTCAACATTCAAGCTAGTCTCTGTAGTTGAGCATACTGGATTGATCCTCACCAAACCCTAAAGACACTTCTCGCCATTTGCAAAAATCCATTTTACAACATGCTAAGATGTATTAAGGTACAATCCTGCCAGCCAACAGTGACATCATGTTTTGTTTACAAAGTTATTTGGAACTTAGAATCGATAGATCACTTGTGTATTAATCCTATCCGGAGGATAGGATTAATACACAAGTGATCTATCGATCAGCATTAGCTCAAGTGGAATGTACAAGTTAATGTTTTACTTAACAGTTGTAAACAAAACACGGCGCCACTGTCACTCTTGGCTGGCAGGACAGTAATACATGTATTGAAATGGCAAAAAGTATAAATCCTAGAAGTGGTCTGAGTTCAGCTGCACTGCGCCCTTTCCCTCAAGATATTTATGATAAATATGAAGAAAAAAAAAACAGCAAGATTTAGCATATAGAGGTAAGGTAGCCAGTGATAGTTTAAAACAGCATCAATCTTTCATTTTCTGAATGACTACTAGGATAGAGCTCAGACATTAGAGTGTGTATTTCTCAAGTAGTTCATTTAAATCTCAGCCAAAACATATGATGTTGATACTCAAAAGAAGCATCTCACTGAGTACCAACAATAGAGTTGGAAAAGTAAAATTTTGTGTCTGCCATATTTACTCTTCAAATTCAGACACATAAGATTGTGCACAGCATAGAAATAGTTTTTTCTTGCACACCTGATGTTGCCTGAATATTTTTTGTAGATAAACAAACATTTTCAGCGTAAAATTGTCAATATCTTCTTTCCCATAGTTTGTAGCATATGTTTTGGATGCTCAAAAGACCCATCTCATTGAGACGGTTCTTTTGAGTACCCACAACATATGTTTTGGTTGAGAAATAATAAATTCATTTATCTGTTACCCACTCTTACCTAAAGTCCTGCTCTTATCTAGCAAAATCCTTGTAACATTAAATTTAAATGACTTTATGCATGTGTCTTTACAATTCAAAAAGCTGAAATTAACAGTAGTTTCAACCAGTTCCAATTTCCGCTGCTTTCAACAATGTTGTGAAGATCCAGATCTGTTTGGCCAAACCAGTTCATCAGCAGTGTTGTGTTTCTTATTACCCGTACAAATGAGATACTGAAAGAAAAAAAAAACAAAAAAACATAAATTAAACAAAGAGCTCAAGGTTCAGAAGAAATTTTTTTAATAATAAAAGATATTATCAAACAGAGTAATTTTATATACACCTAAATGACAATAACATAATCGGCTTTTGAAGTATATCCAAAATTTTCTTAGATATGGCCAATTAAAATCTTTGATTAGGTTTCATCACCTACTCAATATAAAAATAGCCATCAGAGGAGATGGCAAATCCCCCGACCAAAAAGTAATTGATATGCAGTTACAAGCAGCCAACCTAGTATATATATTTGATGTGATAATACTGAGTGTCACTGCGAACAAAAGTGGAAGGCTGACTGTAGAGACTTCATTTTTACCTTTAAATTCATCCAAGGGAGGTACGTTAAAATGTAAGCCCTAAAGAGCAATCATTCTTAAACCGAACAACACACTGTGATAAAGTTCATTCAAGGGAGATAACTTATAAGTCCAGCAAGGGAGAACAACAATTCTTGAATGCAAGACACCCCCTTGACCTATTATACATATATACCATATATTATCAAAATATCTCAAAGGATATTAAAGTTATTGAGCGCACAAGCTTCCCCCTATAAAGTTCATTCAAGGGAGATAACTCAAAAAACATTAAAGGAGAGCAACCATTCTTGCACGCAACACACCGTCTTCACCTGATATACATGCATGCCAAATATTATCAAAATATCTCAAAGGGTATTAAAGTTATAAAGTGCACATGCTTCCCCCTATAAAATTTAAATTTCACTCAAGGGAGATAGCTCAAAAGTCCATTAAAGGAGAGTAACCATTCTTGCACGCGACACACTATCTTGACCCGATATACATGCCTACCAAATATTATCAAAATATCTCAAAGGGTATGAAAGTTATTGAGCGCACAAGCTTCCCCTTATAAAGTTCATTCAAGAGAGATAACTCAAAAGGCCAGCAAGGGAGAGCAACCATTCTTGCACACGACACACCGTCTTGACCAGATATACATGCCTACCAAATATTATCAAAATATCTCAAAGGGTATAAAAGTTATTGAGCGCACAAGCTTCCCCTTATAAAGTTCATTCAAGAGAGATAACTCAAAAGGCCAGCAAGGGAGAGCAACCATTCTTGCACGCGACACACCGTCTTGACCCGATATACATGCCTACCAAATATTATCAAAATATCTCAAAGGGTATAAAAGTTATTGAGCGCACAAGCTTTTGTCTACGGACGGACAGACGGACGGACAGACGGACAGACGGACGGACGCCAGGCTGATCGCTATATCCCCCGATCCTTTTCGGGTCGGGGGATAAAAATAGAGTGTACTTCCTTTAAAACATACCTCCTTATAACACGGAGTTGTGTAGTCTCTTTAAAACATACCTCCTTATAACATGGAGTTGGATATAACACGGTCATGTGGTAACTCCCAAATATTTTACCACAGATTTTTACAAACGAATTACAGGAAAATGACCATAAATGGTTATAAAATCAGAACAATGTCAGAAAAAGGTATATAAATGGTCATTTTCCTATAATTCCTTTGTAAAATTGGCCTTTTCTAACAGGATTCGCTTATAACACGGTCCATTCCCATGGATCCCAAACATAGCATTACTGGTATAAAGAGACTGCACTGTAGTTACTGTCATGCCAACCAAGAGTGACAGTGATGTAATATTTTGTTTACAGTTGTTAAGTAAAATATAAACTTTTATTATATACCTATAAATGATACATCTGTTGAACCGTCTGTTTTCTAGCTATATGATACAGAAAGCCGGATCAACGAACTGAGGTTTTCTGATTCCGTATCACTATCCTTTAAAACGAGGCTAACGTCGGTTTCCTGTTTTTGCGGGGACGTTACGTTAAGTAAATTTTCAAGCATGGAACCAGAGACAGAAAACATGATGACCTGACGTCAAGAAACATAACGTAATTGCAAACGTTCCTGCAATTTTTCGGGATTAAAGACCAAAACAGGTTATAAAATCATAATAATGTCAGAAAAAGGTATTTAAAGCTGCATACTCTGTAACTATGAACATTTTTCGAAAATTTTTATTTTCTTTTCAAATTATTTGTAAAAGTAGAATTAAGCTATGTTTTCACAATACAAATGTTCAGTACAGCTGAAAACTGCATGGAAAAGTGAATTATCTAATCAAATATGTGTATATTTCTCTCGTTGGTAATTATTTGCGTCCCTCCAATAATTATAGACCGTTAAATTTTAACATAAATGCAGTTGTTTTGATAGTGATAACTTGTTAAGATTTACGAAAATGTTAAAATGTTTACCTGAATTTGAGTATTTTTACTGCGTTCTTGAAAAATAAAAACATTATTTTTAAAATTAGAAGATCAAAAGTTACAGACTATGCAGCTTTAATAAACATATCATCATAATAATAGCTTGATCTGGCATACAGTATCACGTCTCTTGGATATGGCCATACCATTGGATCACCCTCGTCGCTTCACGTCTCGGGTGATCCGATAGTATGACCTCATCCACTCGACGTGATACAGTACGCCAGATCAAGTTACTATTATGATGATGTGTATGTACACTCCACTCCACTTGACCTAAAGCGAATCGATAGATCACTTGTGTATTAATCCTATCCGCAGGATAAGATTAATACACGATTGATCTATCGAGTATAAGTCCCTGTTAACTTTGTAAACAAAACATGACGTCACTGTCACTCTTGGCTGGCAGGACAGTAGCTATCATTTATAGTTTGTGGTTCATTGAATTGTGCTGAAAATATTGATTCATTAAAGGCTTACTTTGAAATGTAAAATATAGGCATATATAGCTTCCTTATTTTTGTTAGAGTTTGATCACATTTACAATAAAATTTTTTTAGATTATCTCCCTTGACAATGAGATGGTTATTGTTATTGGTAGATTGTTGTTTTGGATAAATATAAATTAAAAGACAACCTGAATTCCCCTCAAAGCAAGGGCTTTATCCGACATGTATAATGTCATGTAAACCCACCAATTATTGAATAACTTAATATGTGGTTAACTCAGTTCTGTATCAACAGTTAGTGCCTAACAGACTATATCCGTATAGGAGTCTAATTCCACCATACAAGTTTAATTCTTTTTGCTGCGATATACTGTCGGAAATGGTTTGACGTCATTAATTATTTCACATTTCTTTGGATGACATGCAGAATGCAACACTCAGATTTGAAACGAAATAAAGATTTTTTACAAGCACAGAAGTGCATTAGAAATCACATTTTATGGCGCCGCTCACATGTTGCCATAAAACTAAATTTCTGAATGTATATCTGATGATATACCTCAGGTAAAACTAAATTTCTGACTGTATATCTGACTATATACCTCCCCAAATAAAAATTATGTATACAGCTGTCCCCTAAATATGAACCAGTGTGTGACAAAATCAAGTCAGACCAGCTCCTCTGATCTGGGTCCACGTTGCTTGTATAGGCCTTTTTGTCAGGTAACTAGTATTCAAAATTTCACATACATTTTGTAGATTTACATTTTTTTTTTTTGCTTTACTTATCTGATGCTAAGATATACCTACCATCACGCAACTTGGCTGGTTCCCTGTTCTGCTGGATCTTGGTCTTCACAACCACATTTCAGAAAATATCTGTACAAAATTTATTTGGCACCAATATGTGTTTTATCACAGTTCTTTTGTTGATTTGTAGACATTTACATATTCACTGTGAATTGTCATATTCACTCACTGTGAATTGTCATATTCACTGCTTGCAGTTTAACAGTACCAGCTGATACCAAAGTCAGTATCAACTGACACCATCTTGTGTTTTACTGAGACAGTTTATTTATAGAAACACTCAATCCATATGCATTCATCCATGTTTGTTTTCCACGTATGTCTATTTTTTCGATCAATTTTTTTTTCAACATAAAATGATCTTCCTAACATTTTTTTTGTGTGATTTTCAGTGGAAAGTGTCTCATTAACAATTAACTCTTTCCTTGCTAGTGGCAACTTTGGCATCTCCTGATAGATTAACTTTTCAAACAGTTTGGACCCAGATCAGGACAGTCAAAATGTCGGTCCTGATCTAGATACAACCATTTGATATTCTGATAAAGTTTCTGAAAAAGTTTTTTTTGAAATATTTACTTTTGAAAAAAATCAGCAGATGCCAAAAAAATCATGAAAAATTACCCAGCTTGCAAAGCGGGAAATTTCTTGACAGAGAGATATGATTTGAATGGATATGGAATTGTTTTTGTTTTGTTTGCTTTTCGCACATTTACATGTGTCCAAAGTCGAAATATGGCAATGATCACGAAAAATAATATCTCCAAGGTCAAAACCTTGTTTGAATAAGATACGGAATTATTAATGCTTGGCATCTCTTGAAATTCACCATCCACGCAGTGTTGTTCCCACATTTTGAAGCTTCTGATGATAATTAAACCATCATAAAATGAACACATTCACTTTTTCCTCAACTCTTTTTCACACTGGTAAATGTATATGTCGTTTTGCTGGTATTTACGTGTATTGCGGGTACTTCATGGACCGGAAGTGGTAGATATTGGTGTTAATACTATATAGAAAAACATGCCATATGCCTTAAGGACTTTAGAATTAGATCATTTTTAAGTATTCAGTATGTGCATGGCGATTTATGTAAGCATTTAGGAATAGATTCGAGTACCGATCATCAAGATCGGTACTTGAATCTATTTCTAAATGCTTACATAAATCGCCTTGTGTATGCCTAATACTTAAAAATGGTCTAATTCTATAGTCCTTTAGGCTATAGAATTAGATCATTTTTAAGTATTCAGTATGTGCATGGCGATTTATGTAAGCATTAAGGAATAGATTCGAGTACCGATCATCAAGATCAGTACTCGAATCTATTCCTAAATGCTTACATAAATCGCCATGTGTATGCCTAATACTTAAAAATGGCCTAATTCTATAGTCCTTTAGGCATATGGCATTTTTTTCTTTATATGATTTAACACCAATATCTACCACTTCCGGTATATGAAGTACCGGCAATACGCGTAAATACCACCAAATCGACGTATACATTTACCAGTGTGTTTTTGCCTGATCATCTTTTATGTCTGCTGATTTTAGCTTTAATGTCCGATGACCTGACTGGTCGAAGTCTACTTAGTCTCTGCTCATTTAGTGGAGAGTCCCTGCAATTATCTGAGTCATTTGACAACAGCGAATCATCATGTGATCTATCATGTGACCTGTCATGTGGCATAGAGTCATAGAGTTCATAGCTTCCCCTCAGTACACCACCGTCATGTGATCGCTCACCACCTTCATGTGATCGATCATTAGGAAGAACATGTTCCCGCGCGTAGGCTGAATATGGGCTGTATGGTCTATTGTCTTCCTGGTCACCATGATGGCTGTCTTGAAGGTAGTCAAGGTTTAGTTTCAAAGGCTGGAAATTAAGAGAAAAAATAAATGTTACACATGTTGCTTTGCCCCCCTGGGAAATATTGCATGCTTTTTTTTGTAGTCCTCAGATTTTTTTCAAAATCAACTTTTTTGGAAAATTCTTTCAAGAATACCATCAGTGTCAAACAGTTTGGATCAAGATCCGACCCGACATTTTGTCCTGCCTGATATCAAAACTGTTTGCAAAAGTTATCTGCAGACGACACTAGTAGATAAAGAGTTAAATATGAGCCTACTCTTGATACTTGGTACATAACCCTTATCCCACCACTATTTTTGGTCTTGAAAATGTTGTCTGCTTTTTACATCTGCTGTATATATTCAAGTGCACTTCAGACTAGAATTTTTCATGGAAGCAAACAATATGAAACTAGATCAGACTGCTCCCTTGGGAGCAGTCTGAACTGGGTCCATATTGTTTGCAATATAGGTTACCTAAGAACATATGCAGACGAGAGGAGCAGACGACAAGTCGTGACTGGCGAGCTGAGAAAAAGAGAACAAGTAAATAAGATGAAGAATCAGACCAAAAAGTGAGTTGTCCTCTAGCCCCACTAGATTGCTGAGTATGCACATTTAAAAAGTGACTTTAGGCATGTGTGATAAGATCCGCCATCATATATTTAATAGACAATATGTTCTTTCTGCATATGTGCTACCGACACAGCTTTCAAGCAATTATCACTTATCATGCAAGCTAAACAATTTTTGTGTTTTGATAACAGCAGACTCAAGGGAGCAGTCTGAACTGGGTCCATATTGTTTGCAATATAGGTTACCTAAGAACATATGCAGACGAGAGGAGCAGACGACAAGTCGTGACTGGCGAGCTGAGAAAAAGAGAACAAGTAAATAAGATGAAGAATCAGACCAAAAAGTGAGTTGTCCTCTAGCCCCACTAGATTGCTGAGTATGCACATTTAAAAAGTGACTTTAGGCATGTGTGATAAGATCCGCCATCATATATTTAATAGACAATATGTTCTTTCTGCATATGTGCTACCGACACAGCTTTCAAGCAATTATCACTTATCATGCAAGCTAAACAATTTTTGTGTTTTGATAACAGCAGACTCTAGGGCAAAGATTTGGCCAGTAAAATTAATTGAAGCCCACCAGATGCTTAGGCTGCTGTCCGTTCTAAGGCTGTGGTTCTCTTGTTGTTGATTCATTGTTTATTGTTGCTCCCATTGTTTGTTGGGGCTTTGTCCTTGTTTTGTAATGCAGTACTTAGTGTCCTTTCTAGTTTTGCAATAATCTCGCTGAGGAAGAGAAGGCTGGTTGTTTTACTTTGTGTTCACACTGTCCTGTGACAGCTAGTGTTCTGTGTCTCTTCCTCCTGGAGCTGTGAGTTGGTCTGTGATTGTGGCATTTCCTGATCATACTCACTTGCTACAACTGTATCAATTAAGATAAAATTAGTCATAGTTGTATGGTAACAGCTGTATCTTAAATGACATTTTTCTTATCATATACATTGTATATCAATCCTTGACCCATATCAGTCTGAGGTCCTTGGGGTCCACTAGTGGTTTACTTATTTAATAATGATATGTAACGACGGCCATAACAACATCGTCTTTTTATGGCAAAATTTCAGAGTTTTCACTCCATAAAAAGCTGAGATTTCAAAGTAAAGTAAAACCTGTCTAAAACGGCCACTCTCAAAAAGACCAAAAATTGGTTTTCAAGACCAATTATCACTTAATGCAGGTCAAAAGTATTGCAGAATGCTCCAAGGGGAGCAATATGGCTACCCCAGTGTCAATATGACCTGGAGGCACACCTCCGCTATATAATAACCTGTATGTATTTTGATGGGTTTCCCATACATATTAATACAATAAGTATGGGACTGCCCATTGTGTACTTTTAAGGGGCCACGGGTAGAATTTTTTAAATTATGATGTTTTTCTGTCCCTGAAGATTGTTTTAGGCTTAGCAAACAGTGCAGACCCTGATGAAATGAAGCATTATGCTGCATTTCATCTGGGTCTTTACTGTTTGCCAAAGTACCTGTTTAGGGGTTTCCAGTATACAAAGGGTTAAGGCTTAGACAAACCTGACCAAATATGCAGTCACACCAAACATTATCAATTCCCAGTCAGTTCAACTTAATTGAAAACAGTGCAGATCCAGATTAGTTGGCATCTTCGGAAACCAGCTGATCTATTAATGCAGGACTTTAGTTAAGAGTGCGTAACAGAAAAAGAATTTTCTTATTTCTCAACCAAAACATATGTGGTGGGTACTCAAAAGAACCGTCTCAATGAGACGGTTCTTTTGAGCACCCAAAACATATGCTAAAAATTATGGGTAAGAAAATATTTACAATTTTACACTGAATATTTTTGTTTATCTAAACCTGTCTACTGGTATAGTTACCTCATCTTGATGCTTGGCAAGTGGCGAGCTGCTTCTTAGGAATGGTGATGACCTCTTTGGTTTGGCTTGTGGGGACAGTACACCTCTGGAGTCTACACTTCTATAGGAAAGAAAGTGAAGATAAATTTAGAAAAAAGGAGGTATGCTTTGAACCTATATCATTTAAATTGTAGATTTTCTTATTTTTAAAGTAACATTATGTTTTAAATATAGCAAGAAGTGAGCAAAGCTCACATACCCCCGGCGGTAGCCATCAGAGGTTGTAGCACTTTCAGAGAAAAGCCCAAATTGTCAAAGATTTCATAATCCTAAATCAAATAGTTTCTGAGAAAACTTTGATGATAAATGTCCATATGCGTTATATAAGAGTGACAGAAGGAAAAATTGAAAATTTGAAAAAAGAAGGCAAAATGAGGATTAGCACCTTAATTTTCATTTACACAATACACTTTGCCTATCTGAGAGTGTACACAAAATTTCATAATCCCAAATCAAGTAGTTGCTGAGAAAACTCTGACGAAAAACGTCCATATGTGTTATGTTATATAGGAGTGACAGAAGGAAAAGTTGAAAAAGAAGGCAAAATGAGCTTTACCATCTTTATTTCCATTTACACAATACACTTAGCCTACCTTAAGGTGTACACAAAATTTGAAAACACTGGCTCCAATAGGAGCCGAGAAATCTGTGACAGAAACTTTCATTGGAGAGAAAGAAAAATGAATAAATAAAGGGACTGATAAGCAATATGTGGCTGTTTGTTTGTTACACAATATAACTAATCACTATCAAGCTTTGTACCAAATTTCAGAATCCTAACTCAAGCAGTTGCTGAGAAATCTTTGACAGAAAAGATGTCCATATGTATTATATAAGAGTGAAAGAAGGAAAAAATGAAAAATTGAAAAAAGAGGGCAAAATGAGGATTAGCATCTTAATTTCCATTTACATAGTACAGTTTGCCTACCTTAAGATGTACACAAAATTTGAAAACACTTGCTCCAATAGGAGCTGAGAAATCTGTGACAGAAATTTCCATCAGAGAGAAAGAAAAATGAACAAATAAAGGGACTGATAAGCAATATGAGGCTGCTTTTTTGTAACACAATACAACTTATCACTATCAAGCTTTGTACCAAATTTCAGAATCCTAACCCAAGTAGTTGCTGAGAAATCTTTGACGGAAAAAAAAAGTTTACAGACAAACAGACAGACAGACAGACAAACAAACATAATTACAGAAAAGGCAAAAACTATATACCCCCTATATACTTCGTACCGGGGGTATAATTACATTGCTATACATTCTGTAACCTTAAATAAGACATTTTCCTCAATATTTTTTGAGGGGGACACAATTTGAAGTGATTATCCAAAGTTTGTGTATTTGATCATTTCTTTCCCAACAACTGGTTATCTGTCCTCCCCAGCTGATAACCATAAGTCATGTATCTTGAATGGAGAGAGGTTATCATGCCTACGCGAGACATTGTTCATTATATGATGTTACATGTAAACATAGAATTTCACACAAACTTTATGCTAAAGGTTCCTGTTTTGCGTACATTTTTGTATCTAACCCCAAAAACGTGAATTGGTGTATGTGATAAACATAATAACATTGGTTTTGGCTAAAGCCCTCAGTATCAACCCTTGATTATTATCAGTCCTCTAGCTAAAGCTTTCAGGCTTATAACATGGTCTTGGGTTGATACTTCGGGCAATAACCAAACTCCATGTGGTGATCATTCTCAAATCATCTCTGTTTTACATTACTTCCTTTTTGTGCTTAGTCCAGGCCCCAAATTTAGAAAAAAAATCATGCTCAACTCAACTGAGCATCAAATTTCAACTGCTTATATAAACTAAAATTCTGAAAAATAAAGACTTCTCTTGTTTTCCAACTCTCATGCCACATATATCATGCTAATTAATGTTAAAATACCAACAATTGTTGGCATTTTAACATTTATGAGCATGATATATTTATTGTGAGCATGATAAATTTCATGCTCGGCTGAGTTAAGCATGAAAAAAGGTCTTATAATCTCAAGACCTGGTTTTCTGATTTGATATTTGTATCCTTCCTACTTTGGCAATCAATTCACTGTGGAAGAGAGAGCTTGTTGCTTTAAATTCTTAACCTTTTATATACTGATTGGTTCTTTTTTTTTTTAGGATAGTTCATTCTAAATATAATGAGTCAAGGTTAGTAATTCCAAATTATCATGTACAATGGATTTCTGTCCATGAAGATTGCTTTTAACTACGGTAAATGTTCTAAAATTTCAAACACTCTAAAATTTCGAACACCTAAAATTATCTCCAAAAATAATTTTTAAAACATCATAAAAAATCGAACACTACCCTTTTTCGGAAAAATGAATTTCTAAAATTACGAACACACGTTATTTTCGGCAGAAAACCGATGTCCGTTTATCTGTTTGTGTCCCATCTGTGTTTGGTATACTTCTACCGTACAGCATGTGAGCGGTAGCGACATTTGGAAGGTTCCATTCTACTTAGATGGGTAATCTGGCATGTGACGTTCTATTTCGCATGCCAGCGCGCGACATTAAACGTTATTCAAGGTCACCAGCATTGACGAACTTGATGCACAGACAAGTCAGAAACTGCTTTGACTAACCCTATTTAGTTTATGTATCCACCCAATGACTGAGATCATTATTTATTACTGACCAAACATTGACCTTCAGACCGTGATTCAGCTAATTGTACGTGAATTATGCACGTTGACACACGCTGAGCAATTCTCAATAGTGTGCTGTACATGTGACACATGCTCGTTTTTTTCCTAAAATACCAGCCCCTAAGAGAGGGAGTTGCGGAAAATGAGACGATCACTTAGGCGAGAGAGAATAAAATAAGTTGATGAATAGTGATTGCCGTGGACGTTTGCAACACAAGGGGTCATTCGGTTTCATGCAAAATGCAGAGAAAATCGTGCAAGTCGCTTTTTTTTTTTCTCACCGAGACATCCAGTGCGGAAAATAAAGCCACCGTATATTTAATATTTTACCGACATGCCTGCAAGAACTCACACGTGGTCATCATCTCATTTTTATTCATGGTACAATACCTTTAACTTAAGGCTTAAATATGTTTGAGACTGACATCCCTACCCTCCCCTCCCTTTAAGCATTTTAAAGGATTTCCCAGTTGGGCAATATGTCCAAGCCGCGTGCGACACGGAAGGCACTTCTATCATTCTATGCATGTGCTCTTTTCTTGAACACAGCTCGGACCCGAGCATGAAATCAACTTGCACGGAGCCCCATATGAGCTGGTAAAGACACTGTTGGAACTTATGACAGATGTGATCAGCGAAGGCTCAGGACAGCATGTGTGTTTGCACAATCTCGTCAGGGTCTTGCTCACTAACAAAGTTTTAAGTGGATGAAGACTCTAGCCAAATAAAAATACTAGACATCTACGTACGTTGTCTTTAAAATACTTGTCCGCGGTTTTCTAAGTACATGTAATATTGGCTATTCATATCAATCAAAAACATCAAATTCCTCAAAATGGAACATTTTAACAAACTGTTGAGCCGATCGCGGCGTGTCTGTTTGTCCTCATGAAACAGCACATGGAAGGTCCTACGAGTGCATTACCGGTATAATGTACGCACAGACGCACATACATGTACCAAGAAATAAATTGATTGTAGCACGATTCTGCATCTTGATGAATTTAATATTTACATATTTAATTTCATGAAATAAGCCAGTTCATGAGATTATGGTACCTATCGCATATGCAAGCAGCGAAGGCTCAGACGAGCCTGCGCATCCGCGGAAAATCGCCAGCGCCTAACTGCCCACATACACAATGAAGGTGCATGCCATGGTTGTGAATTTAAAATCAGTAAAGCCATTGAGATGATGGGGACATCTCCGAATTCGCTTTATTTACCACACGTCTGTAGAAGTATGTACCCCGACTTTGCTACATGCAAAGATCAGCCTGTGCACCGTACAGTCTTATCAGCACCTTTGTTTCTAGAACAAAACGTTAAACATTTTGTCGGTCAAGTTCTGGGCCCAAACTGTCTGCTAAATTAGTTTGTCACAGCCTCTTTGGGGGGGGGGTGCCTCCTAGGTCCCACCCTAGGTCCGGCACTGCTAATAGTATCAGCAGCAGACAAAAGGACAGGGTAATGGTTCTACGATATGTTTGAGATCAAAGAAGCCGACTATCAGACCACGTGTTGTTGTTGTTTTAAGACTCGGGTAGCACGCGGTGGCTCTGGCGCACGAAAGCGGACTTAGCACACAAAACATAATTGCCTAGCTGTGTCTCCCTTTTCATGGGTTTGCATGAAATAAAAAAAAAAGAAATTCAATGAACTCAAGCATGAAACGTCGCACTGTATGCATGAAAAACTAGATTGTGGTATTTGTCTGAATTTTCCCTTTTCTTTGAGATATGAATTTACCCAGCGTATCGTACGCATCGGCTCTAGTATAGTTTTCAACTAGCAATAACCACGCCTCGGATGAACCTCATTGGCTATGGTACCTATCATAAATTGAGCCGCGACACAATGTGGCATTTTGACGAGTGTAGATGCAGCCTCCTCTTAAGCTTACACACTCCAAACGATGTTCAGTCAGTAGCTTAACACTCATAGAATATTCAAGCGACTAGCAAAGGCTCTGATCAGACTGTGCATATGCGCAGGCTGATCTGAGGCTTTGCTGGTCCCACATACCACGTTGGAAATCTCATGTCAAGGCTCAATTATATTCTTTCGAGGCATCGGACGCAAAGTCGGACGTTTGCTTACATTATTAATTCTTGGTATGCCTGTTTACCCCTAATTTGGTTTGGCAAGACGTCGGAGATCTTTCTGGATCCAAACTATTTGCAAACTTTGAAAGCAGGTGGTAGAGAGAGAGAGAGAGAGAGAGAGAGAGAGAGAGAGAGAGAGAGAGAGAGAGAGAGAGACTAGCGGCTTGCATACTAATCTCTTTTAATCTCGAAAAATATCATGTATCAGTGCTGAAAATGATACTTGGAGATGCTTCTCGTGCGCATCGGCTTTTGCACGACAAAGTCGGATATTCGACAGTATTGATGCTTTGATTGCTTTCTATCGCATGCCCAAATGTTTAAATTGGCGAAACATTCTTTCCTGAATTCCATTCGGATCTGATCTGGATCCGAACTCTGACAACGTTTTTTTTAAGGGAGAGAGGATCCAAATATCACTAAAAGCGGGCCATCATCGGCCCGCCAGCGAAACGCCTTTAAATGGCGTTTTGCTGGCGTGCCGATGATGGCTTAACGTTGAATGCTGGCTTGGTAGTTTTGAGAATTCCAGGGGATCCGGTCCAGTATTGCTAAGAAATTCTATATTTTTGTGATTTTTCAGACCCCCTGTTCCCCCTCTGGATCCGCGCATGGGACCGGACAATGTCGATATGCTGAAAACCTATTTTATCGTGCGCATCGGCTTTCGTACGATACTTTGCGTACTTTCTATTGATCGACAAGTAGAGAGAGAGAGAGATGCGTGTTCTTTTTGAATTTCGTCATTTTTTAACTCAGAGAACTCGTCTACGTATTTGAAAGATTCGTGTATATCTTAGCAAAAAAATTTGATAGACGAGATGTCCTTGTCTTTTGAGTGACTGAATTACATTATAAACGGCATTTGCGCATATGGAGAGCAAGCGACAAGCGTTTTGGTTTTCTGAAAGAAGAACAAAAGTGTAGCGATTCATCGGTAGCCCGAGGTTAAATAAGTGGACTTTTACATCTTATAAGTAAATTGAGTGATATAACATGCACGTGCCTGGCTCTCGACTTGGCAATTACCGCACATGCTGGACATTTTACTGACTCAGTCCGCAAGAATTTAGGGGAGGTTGAAAAGAAAAATGAGAAGATAGCCCAGAATCATATCGCACGTTTCTACCACATTTTTACACGCATATATACCGTTTTTGCTCATGATAAAGACCACATTCTAAAACTACGAACATTCGCACTTTTTCTGAAACGTAATTTCTAAAATTTAAAATAGTGGAAAAAATAATTATTTTTTAGTGTTCGAACTTTTAAAACATTTACCGTATGTGAACAGTGCAGACCCTGGTGAAATGCTGTATTCATTGTTTCAATGGTATTTCATCTGTTTAAATCTTTGCATGCTGGGTAATTTTTCAATCTGCAGATATTTTTCAACATTACTTTTTTTCAAAATTTAACATCAGAGAGTGTCAAACAGCTTGGATCCAGATTAAGCCCAACATTTTGTCGGACCTGATCTGGGTCCAAACTGTTTGCAAATCCCTATTACACTCAGAAAGGCCAAAACTCACTCCTGAGAGAAATAGGGTTACTACTAAGAATGCAATAGGGTTAATACAAGGAATGCAATAGGGTTAATTCTAGGAAAGCAATAGGGTTTACGACTGACCTTGGACTATGTGTAGATGAGAAAGAAGAGCTCCTTGGCGTCCCCTCTACCGGTGCAGCCATCTGTGTCCGCCTCTGAATCTCCTCAATCTCTTTGAGAATCTGCTCAGACTCTTGTGGTGAGAAAATACTTTCAGCTGTCATTTTAGTATCCAGTTCAGGCTTGGAACGAGCTGGGTGTGGATGCTGGTAGTAGTTGGCTGACAAATGTGGATACCTGTCCATTGAACTTGTCCTCGGACTGTCTAAGGCTGTTCCTGGTGCCACTGAATATGTACTGATGTCTCTATCCATAACATCAGAAACGGATACAGATACTTTTGGAGAGAAGCCGAAACTTGTATCAAGATTATGATTCTCCATTGAGTGGTGGCTAAGAAGAGATGGTGAGCATGACCTTGTATGTTGCCTCTCTTCTTCAAGGACATTTCTAATCAACTGTTTTCTTAAATCACCAAAATGGGCTTTGTGTTCCTTTGGTGTCATGTATGCTGGCGAGTAATCTGGACTAGAGTCACGAGACAGATTTGATCTTGGAGTAACAATAGGACTATTTCCTTTCAAAGGAGAGTTACCTCTTATAGGGGTGTTTCCTTTAACTGGTGTACTACATCTAGATCTCTCATAATCTTGCTGCTCCCTCAGCCGTTCCAATTTAAAAGCTTCTATTTGTGCTAGTCTTCTACCTTCAAACAAATCCTGGTTTCTTAATCTGCCACGTCCTCTCCCACTGACTGGAGTTCTGTTCCTTTGCAACCTTTCTCTGCATCGCTGAATGTCTTGCTTGGATTTCTTTAGATCTGCTCTGTACTTTGTGATATATTCCTTTGCAAAGTGTTGATCTACTATTGTACTTTTTGATTTATCTGTTGGTTTGAAACTTTCATCCACAGATCCCAGAAGAAGATCCGTTTGGCCAATGCAATAGTTCAACTTTGCTTCTAGAAGTTCTACTGTCAAACTAGCTGGCAAATAATTCAATGACAACAGTTCCATGATGTCACCTCTTTCATCCTGCAGTCTCTCTAGCTCTCTGGTCATTGAATTTGAGACATCTGGCCTGTCTTTTACTGGTCTACTTGGTGATGCAAGAGTATTGGTATGAACCTTCTTAATAACATCATCTTGTTTGTCATTTGTTCTATCTTTTCCTACTGGGACATGGATAACTGTATCTGCAGAAGTGTCTAAATCAGTCTGAGTATAATCATCAGAAAACTCCATGCTCACTTGCGTAGAATCATCTGACTGACCAAACCTTGGCGGAGTCGGATGACTTGTAGAAGATTGGGCATCTGATGTGTGAGCTGCTGAAGGCTGTGCATTTAGTTTTTCATTGTTTGATGATGGCAAAATTTTGACATCAAAACTTTCTTTGTTGGTTTTATCAGGCCATTGAAGTGATGAAGCCTTGAATTTCGGACTAGTTTCCCTCTTGACAAAGACTGGTTCTTTTATTAAGGTTGTTTCTCTAGATTCAATAATTGGTTCTTTAGCTGGAATAGCTTTTTTCATGACTTTATCAGGCCATTTAAGTGTTTGCGTCTTGAATTTTGGACTAGTTTCACTCTTAACAAAGGCTGGTTCTTCAATTAAGGTTGTTTCTCTGGATTCAATAATTGGTTCTTTAACTGAAACAGATTCTGAAGGTTCATTTGTGTCTGGAACATTAGTTTCTGCAGGAAACTGAGAAGGGAGTGCATTATTTCTTGTATATATTTTAGGGACAATTGTTTCCTCTTCAGGTGGGAATATTTTAACAGGAGAACTTCTAGAATCAACAGAGACAGCCGCCTCTTCAGTGTCCCTGCTTTGAACTGGAATTTCAACATGCAACTCTTTGTCATTAGTATAGTTTTCAGCATAGTCACCATAAAATAGCTCAGGCTTAAGTACTAATCTTTTAATCATCTTTTCAGTCACAGGTTCAGGCTCAGTAGTTTCTGTATTTCCTAGTTTAAGCAAGTCATTTCCTAAAACATCATCAATAACATCACTTTCATTTTTGAACAATGGATTAAGAGCACCTGCTCTTGCAGCTGCATATTCAACAGGGTCTCTTGAACTGTTATGACCTGCCATTACTGAAATAATCTCTGATTCTGTAGTTCCATCAGATGACACAGAAGAACTACTTGCAGTTCTGGCAAGTTCACCTGTAAGATCTGGTTTTTCTTCTGATATTGTCATGATTGCATCACCTGTCAGCTGCCATGTTTGCTCATGCAACATACCTAGCTCATCTTCCTTTGCAGAAACTTTTGTTGGTGACATTTTTGCTGCTAATGCTTTAGTTTTGTATATTGTGTTCTCTACTTTAATACCTACATCATGATCTGATTGAATGCTTATTTTAACAATTTCATGGGGACTTTTAGGACTCAACATTTCTTCAGATCTTTCACAAGCATCATTTATTTCATCTCTTGCAGTTGATATTTCAGAGCTGGGAGCTTTTCTCACTTCACTTTGGCTAGGCTGTTCTTCAAAAACTTCTTCCACTATTGCACTTTCATTTACTGGTGTATCTACTGTTATGGATTCAAGTGGATGCTTTCTTGATTTAATTTGACTTTGTCTTTCTTTTCTTCCATCAGTAGCTTTTCTAAGGTTTTCAATCAATTTGGCATGCTCTTTCCTTAGTTCTTCTATTTGAGGAGAATTTGCTGACAAAATTCGAGCATCATTTTCACCTTCTATATTTTGCTGAGATGGTAAAGCTTCAGACTGGTCTGCCAAGGTAACCTGTTTTAGTGGTGTTGACATTTCTCTTGTAATAGATACCGGAGCTTCAGCTGCAAATTTTTGAGGCACCTCTTGTGTAAGCTGCAGAGTGTCTTGCTTTTTAAGTATGTCATCAGTCTGTTTCGTTTGATCTAATGGCATAGGAGGTTCAAATACTTTCATTTCATCTTTCATAGGCGATGGTAGTACCACTTTAGTATCTCTTCTGTAGTGAATTTCAGAATCTGACTCCACTAAGTGTAAATCAGATGTCTTGCTGCCATGCATTCCATCTCCCAATAGTATATTTTTATCATCAGGTTGAAAAGACATTTGAACAGTTTCCATAACTGCCACTTCAGATGTTGCTGGGTCTGTCTGAATAGAAATTTCACATGAAATTGTCTCAGCAGGGCCTGGAACAAGCTCAGATGTCGATATCTCACTAACATCAAGAGGTTTGATTTTGAACTGTGTATCAATCTGAGTTGATTCAACACTTGTTTTTAAATTGTTTTCTGCATCCTTTAATAGTCTACTAAATTGTGTTAAAGTGTCATCAGTTTGCAAACCTACAGTTGTCAGATCCGTCAGTGAATAACCTGTTTGGACACTTATCTCATGCCACTTCTGGAGTATAGCTTGAGTTTCATTAGATGAACTAACCGAGCTCATTTTGTCTAAATCTGGCAATCGTTCATTTATTCTTTTCAATAAATTTGTAGTTTCAATCATTAATTGACCTAAAGTGCACCAATTATCTGTGCCCTCTGGCAGCACAAGTCCCGGTGAGGTAGCCCCTAAGCCAAAACTGTCCATACTTTGAGCTCTAAAAGGAGCCGATAAGGCTGGTAAAATTATCTGATTGGGATTCACTTCCACTGGATTTGCTTCAGCTGTTTGAGTGCTAGAATCAAGAAATGATGTTTGAATACCTATAGAAACAAATCTTGAACAGGTTTCATCATCTGTTGATGTAGCATGATCTACCAGAGCTTGCTTAGGCATTATGAATTTTTCAACAGTTCTTATAACTTCCCTTATGTGCTCATCATCTTGAAGCACTGCAGGATCAATCTCACCTTCTGATGCCTCTGATGTTGAAGATGAAGGCTTCCTCATACTATGATAATCAAGTGTCTGATATGTACACACTGGTTGCGCAAAATGAATGATAATTTCTTCTTCATGAAATTCTTCCTCTGACTCAGAATTCTGAGAACAGCTTCTATCTTGTACATCCTGCATTTTGGCTACAGAACTTTCTGAGGATGAAGTAACAGAATCAAGTTCTGAAGATGTTCTACTTGAATATGTCACACCAAGTTCAGACACTGTTCGTTGAGATACCTGATCTATTCCACCTTCAGACATGGTGCGAAGAGACATGGATGGGTCAGTTTGGGCCTCATCATGCACAGCTGGAGGAAATATTCCTTCTTCAGATTCTTGCTCATGTGTACCTCCAACAGCTACCATATCAGCAGATCTTGATCTCTGAATATCTTTAAATTTCAAACGATGGTTAGGCAAGTTGTCAGCAGACATTGGTCTATCTGGAATAGGCAAGACTGATTCATCAATCCCAAATTTGTGTCTCAAGGGTTCTTCTTCAAGAGATTCAGAATTTCCAACATTTTGATCCAGACCATCAGAATGCATCCGTTCATCTGACGGGTCAGTATATGTTCCAGGACTGTCATTATCTAACCTGATACTTAAGTCTTTACACTCCTCAATTTTACTTAAGCCACCATTCAACTTTTCAATCTCTTCAATTTCTTCACTTTCACTGTGAGAGGAACTTTGATCTAAAATATCCACACAACTACCAGAATGCCTGGAATCAGTTCTACCTAAAACTTCTTCACTCTGAAGACCACCAGGAAAACCATCAAGGTAAATGTGTTTTTCTTCTGTGTTCATTTCATTTGTATAATCCTCACTCTCTGTACCACTAGGAGCCAGTCCAGATATTGGTCTACTATCTGGTGATTGACTTTCACTGGCTGAACATTCACCTCTCGCATCATACCTTTGATAAATAACATCTTCAACATTTGCATTACTTTGTTGATATTTGTCAACAAAAACAAATGTGATACTATCTGATGAACTACTTGAAGAATCATGATCATCAAAATCATCAATGTTGCCCTCTGATAAGGACCTGTGAATTTCTTTTGTGTGAAATTCCTGCTTAGAAGTTGGATCCAGCTCACATAATGATGTAGATTTGCCTGTGGCTCTGTTATCAGCAATCTGGCTTGTTTGGTTTTCTTGATCAGAAAACATAACATTCCGAGCAAGTTCATGTAGGTTTAAATCATTGGCTTGCATCATTCTTCCTTGTTGATCAACACTGCGGCTTTCTCTTGTTGATTTAGCAGCAGCTGCAACTTCATCTTGATGCCTAACTTTACTATCATTTGTGGTAGCAGTTCCAAGGTTCCTTACTGCTCGTGAAATGCGAGGATCAACATTTAAGCATGCAGACAGGCTATCCAATGAAGCACTACGGGGATATGGATATGGTTTAATGGCCAAAGTGGCATCCACTATCCCTTCAGGAAACAAATCTACTGCATCAGCTCTTGGAATATACTCCACTTTTGATGCCTGTTCAAGGGAAACAGGTGTTTCTTTGTACTTTCTACTATCGCTCTGTGGTTCACAAATAAAAGCACCAATAACAGTGCTTTTTGCACATATATCATTTGGACCGTTATCCTTTTCTTTAGCTTCTTGCACATCTCTACATACATCCTCATGGTCATAGACATTACCAGAATCAGCAAAAAGAGACTTTTTAACTTCTGATGATTCAAAATGAAACTGTTTATTGTCATAAAGTGGTGATTGAGATGTGTTATATATACCCTGATTGCTAGGTGGACCTGTGAATCTTAAACGATTATCTCCAAAATGCTTTTCTGCATCATAAAGTCTGCTTCCTCTAGGTGAAGAATCATAATCAGTGAAATCTGAACTGATAGCAGAGTCACTTAAACTTCTGACTTTATGTTTCAAGGTAGCAATTTTATTTTCCAATTCTTTTCTCATTTGTTCAGTATAAACAGGATCACTCTCATCAAAGGGTGTTTGCTGTGTTATTGCTGGGGAATGGCTGACAAGTGATACTGCCTCGGTGTTCACTGATACTGTTCTTACATCTGCTGCTTTGTTTGGCAGAGAAATTTCATTCAGGATGTCATTTTCTAAGTTTTCCTTCATAGATTGTCCTTCTCTTGGTGTGGGAGAAGCAGAGGATTTCTCTGAGTCAAAGTCTGGAATTTCCACATCAGTCACTAATTTACTAACATCATTTTCCAGCTTTTGTCTTGGTGACTGCTGAGGAGTGTGATAATCAGAAGAGCTAGTTGAAGTTTCTAATTTTTCTAAAGACAAATAAACGTCATCTGTAGAACTTAATGAAGAGCCAAGATTCCCAAGACGTCTAGGAGAATGTATAGGAGACTGAATGCTAGTAAGTTTCTTCTCCTGAGAGGGAACATTTTTGTTTTCTTCTTCTGTGTTAGATTCTGTCATTCTTTCGATATTTCCATTGTTATCAACTGGATTCATAAAAACTGGTTTTAAATCATTGGATGAAATTTCACTAGAATAGGGTTCATTTTGTACATCTACAGGGGTTATTATAGAATTTTCTATATTTTTCAAATTTAAGTCAGTATCAGTTTTAGCATCAATATTTGCTTGGTTACATACAACTTGCATAGGGGAAGACTGACACAGTCTTGCAGCAATTATAGAAGGCGTGATTGTGTCCTCAACTGAACAAATGTTTTCACTTTGGGCTGGTAAATTTCCAATATTTTCGTGAGATATTTCTGATTCAACACCTTGTTCAGGAACTTTATTATACTCCTGTGAGATGGAAATATGAGATGCTCTGGGAGAAATAGATGGTGTAACTGTCACTGAGCCTCCATTCTCAGAATCGGAGTTAAAACAAACTAAACCTTTTCTACCATCAATGGATGTAAATGTACCATAGTCTGAAGTATTGTCAGATTCCTCTGAAACATTAATTCCATCGGAATTAGTATTATGAGATTCCAAATCTTCACCAACCTTACTCTTTTCAGTTCCAGAATAATCTGTACTTTCTATTATACCCGAACTTTGTAAATTGGACATTACTTTCCTTTTGTTGACCTGGTTTTCTGTAGATGGCACTTGAGAACAACTTTTCTCTTCAGTCTTTTCAGTTTTTTCTGTAACAATTTCATGAGGAATAGCATCTCTTTCTGATATAATTTCTCGTTCAGACGAACAAGAAGATCTAAAGGACCTTTCCAAAAGTAGACTATCATCACCTGAATTATCATCATCCTCTGGCTGATTGAATGTAATGTCTTCTGTTTTCTTAGATTCATATTTTTCACATGTTTCTGAGGTAACAGATTCAGTCAAATTAACATGAATTGTATCTGGAATTACTGGGGTTTCAATATCACTTTGATTTCTGAGAGAATATGTTTTGTATTCAGTTTTATCAACATTGTATAAAATATTTGTATTATCTTCATGAATCGTCACATGATAATTCACTGGAACATTTGGACTGAGCGCCTCACTCGCAAGATACTGTCCTTCAGGAAATGTCACATGCACTATCTTAGCTGAATTGTTAGGTGTACTACATGATCTTTCACTGTGAACTGGAGTTCTAACACTCCATGACCTCTGACTCTGTGTATCATCTTGGTTCTCAAAGGAATACTGACCCGGCCACAAACCCTCTGTTTCCATTACATATCCCAAGTCTTCTCTAAATCCATAAAGCTTCCTTAAATCTGATGCACTCGAGGACCAAACTTCTGTTGGTCCTCTGTCTAAGTTACTAGTCAATGAAAACACACTAGAACTGGACCTGGCACTTGAACGGGGAGTTGGAGTCATACTTCTGTCCATATCATTTAGATGCATTCCAACTCCACCAGAAGATGAGGAATGATGTCTTTCACTTATTCTATCACTTTCTTCTCTATTATCGGAATTCCAGATACTCAAAGGGGAGACAACCATATTACGTCCAAGACTAGAGTAATCTACACTTGCAAAACTAATATCAATATCCTCAGAAGTATCAGTTCTAGTACTTCCAGATGAATGTAGTCGGTCAGTGTGACCACGAGTCTGTATACCAACAGATCTTTTTCCATCACCACCAGGCCTTGGAGAATGTCTCAAATGATGAGTATCTTTATAATTGTGAGGCAACATGTCTGACGATTCTAAATCAGTAGAGTCAAAGCTAGAAACACTATATTTCTCAAAATTTCCATTCAAATCTTCACCGTTTTGTGTCACAGCATCTCGACCACCTAATCTCTCACTAGATTCCCTCAGTGAATCATCAGAGTAGAGGCTATCAGAGTCAGATGATATGTAGTCGTCGGTAGTTTGTTCATTTACAAGACTTGTTGGTATATCGACACCTCTTCCATTTGGTCTTCGTCGACGTCGTGATCCTGAGCCAGGTCGACTTGATGATTTAGAGAGATTGCCTGAAAAATAAAGATACAAATGATAATACATAAGTTTAGATAAACAAAAATTGAGTGTAAAATTGTAAATATTTTCTTACCCACAAGTTTTAACATATGTTGTGGGTGCTAAAAAGAACCATCTCATTGAGACAGTTCTAATGAGACAGTTCTTTTGAGTACCCACAACATATGTTTTGGTTGAGAAATAAGAAAATTAAGTTTGTATTATGCACTCTTAACTGATTGCCTGGTATATTATATTTCAAAGTCAAAGAAATGCTACAAATTGATCATTTAGGCCTATGCTACTAGTAAGGACCTAAATGAGCTTGGGCATAAAAATGAGAACGCTTAAAGTCCAGACAAACAAAAAATTGAAGCGTATATATGTAGGTCGTGAATATATTCTTATCCATTAGTTTTAACATTTCATTTTCAAAAGTTAATACTTACATCTGGAACAATACTGTAGGACTTATTTCCCTTTGACTAGCTAAACTCGCATTTAAAAAATCAAGCGTCTCTGTAACTTATCATGTGACCTAATCACCTGACGCTTAAAATACCTCAGTTTATATTTTGGCGACACCGTGCTAACATCGCAATAAGAGCTCAGCTCACAATTTTGAAACTGAAATTGTTTTGAATACAATTATATTTTATTAATTATTTTTCTATCATGGCTCAAGCTTCGGTAAGAGCCTCTTTGGATGAAGAAGCGGCAGAGATGCTTCTTTCGGAAGATGAAATTTCGTCAGCGAAATCGTTACCAATTACACGTGTAACTTCCGGTAAGAAAGCGAACTTCAAGAAGCCAGGTAAAGTTTCAAGTAAAACAGCACCCACGCCTTCTTCACGGACGACAGCTAAGTTGAATGACCTGTCGAAGCTTGAGGAGAAACTGTCCGGACAGATTCAAGAACGTTTTTCGTCCTTAGATGGTAAGTTTGATCGTCTTTTTGGCCTGTTTACAAGAGAAACCTCAAGAGTGGATAACAGCACTTTGGGTGCTCGTAGACCACGTAGAGACAGCACCGACACAGCTGGTGTGCGGTCCGCTCTCATGGATGGTGATATCAGTCTTGATGGTTTTAGTGACCAAGATCAAGACCAAGATGATCTATTATCTCTGCAACCTGGTCAGCAGGAGCGTTGTGCAGTTGGTTTAATGTCGGATTCGGGAGATGAAAGATCTTTAGTAGAATCTGAGCATCCAAACAATTATGCTACAAGGTTTGAGAAATATTTTAAGCCGGTACAGAAAGATGAGGGAAAAGAGAGTGGTCCCATAACCCATGATATGTTAAGAGAAATGTTTGGTGACGATGCACAAACACACTCTTCAAATTCCAAAAATGGACTGTGTTTAGATGAGGCACAAATTGATACCATAAATTTGTCTTGGCGTAGTAAGGTACCAGATAGATTAACTGCATACAAGGAATCTTCGAAACAGTCATTTCCTGTAAGTGAAAGTGCAGAATCAGTGCTGAAAGTTCCGAGTCTAGATGATTTGTCAGAGAGACTATTGATAAAGAGATATGGAAGAAAGGCTGCTTTCGGCAATACTCAGAGTTTATTTTCTCAGCCATTTAAATCTTTAGAAAGAATAAGCTACCAAGGTCAAGTGGCAGCCAGACTGGGCATTATTTCAATTTGTTACACACAGCAAGCCTTGGGTAGTCTATTAAATAATTTGAAATCTTCCTCTCCCAACTTAGATGAAGCAATTCAAAATGTCAGAGACATTTTTGCAATGTCAACAAAGTCTTTGGATCAGCTGTCCAGAACAGGTGCGTTTCATCATCTTAGTCGAAGGAAAGTTACTATTGCTGATACTGGTTTACATGATTTTAATGACCTTAAGAAAACAGCGGCAAATGCTCCACTTTCAGGTGATGGAATCTTTGGTCCTGAATTTGAGAAGAAATTGAAAGAAAAGCAAGAAAAAGACAGACAGTTGTCAGATTTAATGCCAGAAAAAAGATACAGTGCTAAAAGGAAGCAGACTTATCAGACTGACTCTTCAAGCCAGAAGAAGTCCAGATACCAGGATGATCTCCAATATAAACCATACTACAACAGACCTTCAAGTACTGGAAATGGGTACTCTGGTAGCTACAGGAGACCGTCCAGAAGAGGTTCTTACTCCTCTCAGTATAACAGAGGAAATTCTAGGAGTTCTACGGTAGGTTCTTTTCGTTTTCAAGGAAATAAAGACAGTAAAGCATGACTCACAGTCGGTCATGTGCATGTTTCCTCAGTTACCTGTAGGAGGTCGACTAAAATACTTTGTTCACGAATGGGAGAAAATAACACAAGATCAGTGGATTCTCTCAGTCTTAAGAGAAGGTCTCAAGTTAGATTTTATGACAAAACCTCCATTCTCAGGAGTAAGACATATGAATGTCAATGCACAAAACGCAGCCATTTTACAGTCGGAGGTAGAAAAATTATTACAAAAAGGTGCAATAGAACCTGTGCCTCCAGCAGAAATGGAAACAGGTTTTTACTCAACATTTTTCGTAGTCCCAAAGAAAACCGGAGACTTGAGGCCAATCATAAATCTAAAACCTCTGAACAGGTATCTAAGGAAACAGCATTTCAAGATGGATTGTCTAAGCAAAGTCATAAATCTAGTACAACAAGGAGATTGGGCAATATCAGTAGATCTAGCCGATGCTTACCTACACATACCAATTCATATAAGGTTCAGAAAATTTCTCCGCTTTTGCGTACAGGGAAAAGCATTCCAATTTACGTGCCTTTGTTTCGGTCCCACCTTGGCTCCAAGAGTTTTTACCAAGATGGTGTCAGCAATTGCAGCACACCTCAGATTGCAAAATGTCCGTCTAGCCGTATATCTGGACGATTGGTTCGTAATAAATCAGTTGAGAAAATTGCTACTGCAAGACAAAGAAAAAGTGCTCAATCTTCTTGTCAGACTAGGTCTTGTGATCAAGCTAGAAAAATCAGCTTTAGTCCCAAGTCAAAGAGTAATTTATATAGGGGCAGTTTTTCTGTTGGACAAAGGAATAGTATGCCCAACATTAGAGAGAATTCAGAAAATAGAAAAAGCAATTCTTCTTGTAATTCAAGAACCGACAGCTTACACTTTTCTCCATCTTCTGGGTTTAATGGCTTCATGCATAGAACTGGTTCCCAATGCGAGGTTATTCATGAGACCAATACAGCTTCATCTCCTGCACTTTTGGAGGCCTGTAACAGGAGAACTTCAAGCAAAAGTTCCAATAACCCAGTATCTGTTGGATCATTTGAAATGGTGGGAAAACAAAGAAAATCTATTGAAAGGGAAGCCATTTTGCCCAGAAGCCAGTTCAAAAATTTTGACAACAGATGCCTCCAAGCAAGGTTACGGAGGTCACCTAGAAAATCACATTTGTCAGGGCACTTGGTCCAAAGAAGAACAGAAGATGCACATAAATCATCTGGAATTGAAAGCCGTTCACTTGTCGTTCCAGAAATTTCTTCCACACTTAAAAGGTCACTCTGTTCTAGTTCGGTCAGACAACACTACCGTGGTCCAATACCTGAATCGGCAAGGAGGAACAAAATCTCCACAGCTATGTCTGTTAACATGGAATCTTTTGCAAATAGCAATAAAGAACAATGTAACAATCAAGGCAGCTCATATAATAGGCCGTTTAAATGTCCTGGCAGACAGCTTAAGCAGGGTAAAGGTACTTCCTACAGAATGGACATTGAACGATTCAGTGACTCTGAGACTGTTTCAGGTATTGGGCACACCAATGATAGACCTTTTCGCGTCAGAAGCAAATCACAAGGTAGATCTATTTTGCTCGTGGATACCCAGTCAAAAAGCATGGAGGATAGATGCTCTCTCAGTACCATGGCAAAACATGAATGCATATGCGTTTCCCCCAATAGGGTTGATTCCCAAAGTGCTTCAGCACATGAAGAAGTTCCGTTGCCAGCTGATTCTGATAACTCCTCAGTGGCCGAGGAGACACTGGTACACGGATCTTCTTCAAATGTTAGTAGCTCCTCCAAGGAGACTGCCAATAATAGAGGGTCTTTTGTATCAGCCCAGAACAAAAATTGTTCATCCAAATCCTCAAATATTCAATCTGATTGCATGGCCGCTATCAACAGATCCTTTCAAAATAAGGGCTTTTCATCAAAGGCTAGAAAACTCATGGCAGCCTCATGGAGAGTGGGAACACAGAAAGACTATTCAGCAAAATTCAGAAAATTTAGTAGCTGGTGTAGTGAGAGGGAAATCGATCCTCATTCAGCCTCTATAGCTCAGTGTGCAGATTTTTTGTCATATTTGTTTCAGTCAGGTCTGAAATACAGAACCATTGCAGGATATAGGTCAATGATATCTGCTATTTTACCCCCAGTAGAGGGTATAGCAGTGGGTCAACATCAGGACATCATTCGTTTGTTAAAAGGAGTCTTTAACACGAGACCTCCACAGAAACGATTGATGCCAGAATGGGATTTAGGGAAAGTTCTAGATTTACTTGCAAGCCCAGTGTTTGAACCTATTTCTAAAATTTCACTGAAATATTTAACCTTAAAATCTGTTTTTCTTGCAGCAATATCGACATTTAGACGTTGCGGCGACCTCCAAGCATTGAGGATTGACAAGGGATTCATGAATATTTTACCAGAGGGTATCATTTTTATTAGAGAAGGTATCTCTAAACAAGATAGACCAGGACATATTGGTAAACAGATTTTTATTCCATGTTTTAAGAAAAACATAAAGTTGGACCCCAAAAGGGTTATACAAAGTTATATCAAGAGAACAAATCAGTTCAGGAATGGAGAGAATAGACTTTTCCTTTCATTTAATAAACCACACAAGGCAGTATCCTGTCAAACCATATCTTCTTGGATTGTTAGTGTGATCAAACAGGCATATGAAAATCAGACTGATTTAAAGGTTAAAGCACATTCAACAAGGGCCATTGGTCCATCTTGGGCTCTTTTTAAGGGAGCATCCTTGAATTCAGTCTTGGAAGCAGCAGACTGGAGTAGTGAAGTTACTTTCAAGAAGTTCTATTTTAGACAGATGGATTCTCAGGAGTGGGAATTGTGTTAGAAGTTAAATACTTATATTTTTGGCGAGTTGCCTCAGTGATATTTTCTGTAAATAGAATGAATATAGTGGATAAATGTATGTAAATACATGTATATACTGGGACATTTGGTGGAGGTTCTTGTGTACAGTGTAAATAACTGAACATCATCATCATCAAGAATTTCGCCCCAAAAGTATAGGTAGATGGTTGATTGAAGTCACCAAAACCCACCAGCCAAAGAAGAAAGCTTTGGAATCAGTCCTACAGTATTGTTCCAGATGTAAGTATTAACTTTTGAAAATGAAATTATAAAATTTGGTAACAAGTTAAAATTTTATGAGAAAGTTAATACTTACATCTGAATTACCCACACCACCTCCCCGCAGTTCTTGGTGATACGCACGTTGTCGCCATATAGAACTGAGGTATTTTAAGCGTCAGGTGATTAGGTCACATGATTAGTTACAGAGACGCTTGATTTTTTAAATGCGAGTTTAGCTAGTCAAAGGGAAATAAGTCCTACAGTATTGTTCCAGATGTAAGTATTAACTTTCTCATAAAATTTTAACTTGTTACCAAATTTTATAATTTGTTTTGGATGTTTAAAAGAGCTGTCTCACTGAGATGGTTCTTTTGAGTACCCACAACATAATATGTTTTGGTTGAGAAATATGAGAATTAATTTTTAATTACACACTCTTATCTAAAGGTCTGAAGTTGATTAGGGTTTTTGCAGTTCCCTTACACCCTATTGCACTTACAATGAAAATTTTTATTTGACATTCTGAGTGTACTAGGTTAGTAAATATAGGCTTTGTTGTTAGGGATAGTCAACAGGTTAGGCTAAATCTAGCCTGCTCAGCTACATAGACCATTGTATAGCTATTATTTTTTTCCAGTAGGCAAACAACATGTGCACAGATCAGAAAAGTGCTGATACATAGACTGATCATAGCCTTTGCTCTTCTCATGCAACAAAATCAGATTTCTCACACATAATTATGGTAAAATTTCTACAATTTCAACTAATTGGTTAGGCCAGAATTTTTTTATTAGTTGATTTACGAACCCTCCTACTGTAATTTTCCGGAAAGTAGGAAAAAAATAAAATTAATTTTTAAAGATTTTTTTTAAATATTATCCGCCGACTCTAAATATTATTTGTTTGGTTGAAATTTTTTTTTGAGGTTCTGTCTGTGTATTTTTGAGAGTGACACTATAAAAAGTGATTGTCCTGTCCAGATTTTTAGGAAAATGATAAAATATTTAAAAATTTAATACAGACTGTTGGTTTGCCTTACTAGATTCTGTTTTTTCTGGAGATATTAAAAAAAGGAAAAAAGTCTGAAAATAGGCAAACAAGGAAGGAGCAGTCTGATCTTGGCCTTCAATGTTTGCTACCCTGAAAAAAATGGTTTACTTTAGGTATTTAAGGCTGGCAGATTATCTTCCAAAATGATATCAAATTATGATGCAAATCAATTATCTGTACTTCACCTGTAAAATGGATTTTTTCAAATTTTCTATACCAAACCAGTGCCCACCCCCACCCCTCTCCTCCCCCTTCTAAAGAAATCAAGTTCCATCATGTAAGATGAATCTCAATGGCTAAAAAAGTTACGCACACCAAAGGGAGACTACTGGATCAAGCAATGATTCTCTTCAATTGTGTCCCTTTTCAAAATGGGAACTTCTCTTAAAGGAAAGAATTTGCTCCCAGAGGGAGCGATTTTTTCCTTTAAGAGCAGTTCCTTATGGTAATGAAAATAATTTTTACCACATTAGGTGACCTCCCTTGAATGTTACTATTTTTATTATGCCGATGCGTAACCTACGTAATGGGCGCTACGCCAATGAATCTAATTTGTTTTTGGGATAGTTGCCAGTTCAATATGACAGTTTTCGAAATTTACAAGGCTTTCCCATGGGGTTGTAAAAATACCGAAAGGATTTATCACACAATGTGCTCAAATAAGGTGTAAAAATAGGTTAAGTGTGCAAAATAAATACTCATAAAAGCATATTTGTAATATCAATTTTATGAAGCCTACAATAAATATAAGATGCAAATTACATTCTTCCTATTTTTGAAATACAACACAATCCCAAAAATCCCAATCACCGCTATTCCTAACAAGATCCAGTGTTGTTGGTTCATTTTGTCACTTCGTATACAATTCTTTGGGTTGGGTTTTGCTCTAATTTTTTGGAGGCATTTGAAAGGTGAATATGGATCTGATCAGACAGATGTGAAGGCTATTATTCATTTATATTACCCTTGAAAGAGTGATGTACACAACTGAAACATTGTTATACCCTATTCAATCCAATGATAAGTCTAAAATTTGTTGCTGCATATGTACCCTAAAATTTCTATTACAGGCCCAGGTGTCTATAAGAATCATGACAGTTCAAGGAGATGGGAGTGGGCCTCTATTAAAGGCTACAAATGCAAGAAAAGTCTATAGCTCCAATTTATTGATAAGGGTTGCTATCTTGAGATGCTAGTGTTGTAGGTAGAAGACTATTGACACGATAAAAATAAACGGTTATTTTCGTGCTTGGTATTGATAAAACTTTAAATATGCACTGTCCAGGGCATAACACAGTACCAGGGTGAGGGTACAAAATGAAAGCAGAGTCCAAAACAATGTACCTTATTTAGAGGGACAATTCATTGGAGGCGGACGACTAGAAATTCGCTGCTAATAAAAAATTTGAAATGTTTCGTGGGTGGGCCTTTATTAGAGGCTCCCTTTTTTTTGGAAATTTGCTTGAAAAATTAGCATTTTTGGCACCCAAACTCTGGAATGGGCCTCTATTGGAGCGTGGGCCTGTAATAGAGATTTTATGGTATTTCAAGTGCACTTTAGACTAGTTTTAATCATGGAAGAGAGAGAGAGAGAGAGAGAGAGAGAGAGAGCAGACAATAAAAGACATGACTGGCAGGAAAAGACCTCAAGATGAGAAATCCTGGTTCAACAAAGGAGCAGATCAGATTATTATATGACATATGGTACTCCTCTAATTAAAGACTATCCAATATCTAACCTTTTAATCGTTTCTTCCTATGTTGGAAATACAACACAATCCCGAAAATCCCAATCACCGCTATTCCTAACAAGATCCAGTGTTGTTGGTTCATTTTGTCTTTTTTCCACGACCTAATCCTATACAATTCTTTCGGTTGGATTCTCTCTGATACATTGCTCCTGTCTCTCAAGTAATTTAACTTAACATATTTTGCTTTACTTGGCAAGCAATTCTTATTGTCCAGAAGTTTCCTGGGAACTTTTTGTTTTGGCCAAGACTTCAATGCCTGTTTCACTAAAGGTATAATCCGTTTCATTTGGTTACGATGTTAAATTGGCTAAAATGCTAATTGAACTACAAGGCTAATTTATATGTCTAATTGCATCACTTTCTTGTTCAGTAGTTTCCTCAAAAGTTTCTATATTGGCCATGATTTCAATGTTTATTTCAGTGAATTTAGTTACACGCGAATTCTCATTTGGTTAAATGTTATTTTACTGATAGCAGTAATTGTTGAATTTCACACTCGAAAATAGTTCACCAGTTTCTTTGCGTACTATTTTTGTTTTTGTTTGTTTGTTTTAGCCGTGACTTCAGCATATTCATTGCTGACAGTAGCAAGTATTAATGTCACCAAACTAAAAAGTAATCTAATTATTCATAAAATTATCCTTATGGGATGATCCAGATTTTGCCCCTCTGCAGTTTTTGCTTTGGTCATGATTCCAGTGTTTATTTTCCAGGTTTCATTTAGCTCCAATGCTGTTCTCTTTGTATATGTCCCACTGCAGTTTTTGTGCCATTTTCTATAGTTGTAATCATTTTAATCTATCATTTTCATATTGGATTGATGCAATTGTTATTATCTATACTAATTATTTCCATAAGTCTTTGGTTGTGTTGTACTCTTTTCTTGAAGTTTGAGGTTCATCTCAAATGTCATTGCAACCATCCGCAAGTCATGCTTTTATCACTTATGTGAAACCCCTTTATCAAAAATATAAAATTTTATTACTATTAAACCCTTTGTTTACTTATTGGATAAGAGTGTCTATAAGCAAAATGTGTAGACCCAGATAAAATGTCACATTTTGTGGCACTTCATCTGGGTCTTCACTGTTTGCCAAAGTGCCCTTTTATGGGCTACCAATACATACAAAAGATTAAAGCCACCAAAAAGACATTTCAAATTTTGCCTCAGTTTAAGCCAGGAAATAGTGTTTTATATATTTCTTCGATAAACACTGAATTTTGGAAGCCAAAACCAAATATTCCATGTCCTTGTTATATTTAAAGTTACATACAGGATCCTCTCTGCAGAAGTCAAATAAGCCGCGACATGAGATTTCCAACAATGTGGTATGTAGGACCAGCAAAGCCTCAGACCAGCCTGCACATACTCGCAGTCTGATAGAGCCTTTGCTAGTCCCTTGAATATACTATGAGTGTTAAGCTACTGACTGAACATCGTTTGGAGTTTCTAAGCTTTAAAGGAGGCTGCACAGACACATCTGAGTCTACATTTGTCAAAATGCCACATTGTTGGAAATCACATGTTGTGGCTCAAATAAACTTGTCTGTCAGACATATACATGTTATTTTAACTTCTTAACCCAGATCAATTCAGTCCAATTACTTTAAAGGAGGCTGCACAGACACATCTGAGTCTACACTTGTCAAAATGCCACATTGTTGGAAATCACATGCCGGGGTTCAAATAAACTTGTCTGTCAGACATTATACATGTTATTTTAACTTCTAAACCCAGATCAATTCAGTCCAATTACCTTATGCATTAATCCTTTCAACTTTTAAAACAGATTAATTTTCCCAACCTGTATCCCAATTAACAAATATAACCAAAGTTACAGTAAAATCTGTCTAAAATGGCCAGCCCAATCTCAGAAAGACCCAAAATTGGTTTCCAAGACCAATTATCGCTTAATGCAGGTTAAAAGTATTGCAGAATGCTCCAAGGGGAGCATTCTGCAATACTTTCGACCTTCATTAAGCTACTATTTGTCTTTAAGACCTGTGTTTTGCCTATTTTGTAGTGGTCGCTTAAGACGGGTATTACTGTATTTGCAAAACCTTCACCATGATCCTCCCAACCCCTTAGAACAAAGGGTTCTGATTAATTTCCCTTTATGAAAAGCATCAATACAACCCCACTCTTCCCAAATCCCTTTTCCTCACATATGCCATTATATCTGGCTATCTTTTTTTTCTTTTTTTTCTTAATTATACACTTTTCTTAGTCAAATTTTTGATACTCATCATCCACTCCCTCTTCAGATAATGGTTCTTCACAAGGGAACGTCCACCTAAAGGGTCAACAAAACTAACCTTCGCATTTGAAAGTCATAAAAAAGCATATGATAGTAGCTATAGAACCATTGGTCTTGTGCTACATGCACTGGGATCAGATTTTTTGTCTTTGCTAATGTTCTCAGATTTTGTATGTATGTCTATGTGATTAGGTTTATATCTTTGAAAACGTGTTTAGATTTGATAGCTGTGCTTACTAGTATGTGTTTAGATCTTATATCTGCACTGATTTAGTTTTGATTTTATATCTGAGCTTCTGTGTTAAGATTTTATAGCTGTGCTAATGCCATGGAGTTTAATATCTGTGCTAATGTATTCAGATGTAAAATTCAGATGTTTGCTAATATGTTTAGATTTTATATCTGTGCTAATAATGTGTTTTGACTTTACAACTGCTCTTATTTGTTTAAATTTTATATATGTGTGTTCAAATCTTCTGTTTTCATCCTCAATGTTTAAACTTCCAAGTTATTACAGTAGTAACATCACTCTACATTCATATCTCATCATATTTTCACATTTTAAACGTCATCCCTCATTTGAATATGGTCGCACAGAAATCCCACCAATAAGATATCATTACATAATCCATTTACTTGTCTGATGAATTAAATATTGTATATATAAAGTGTTCATTTTATCTATTGAATGCAATCAATTCATTCAAACCTAGCCGGGCCATTGATATATTGGCACAAGATTCTACCCGCAAACTTTTTCATAATTTCGAATGTGAGGTTATTTCAAGGCTGGGCCATTGAATCTGTAGAGCTTAACCTTTAAAATGCTGCCTAAATTTTGCAGCAGACGACATTGATAAATAATTCTTGGTTCTTTATGAAATCAATACAGCTTGATATTTCAAGTGAATCATCTGCCAGCAGATGATTCACATGAAATATCAAACTGTATTTTCCCGGAAAATCAAGAAAAATGTTGCAAAAATTTGTCGTCTGCCGCAGACGTGATCGTACTTTAAGGGTTAAAAGCAATATTTATCCCCCGTTTTCGACCAGAACATTAGCAGACAACTAAATTCCAATAATTATTTTTTCTTTTTCTCCCTCACAGAAGTGGAAATAAATTTTCATGTAATATACAGAATCAATATACATTTTAATTTTTTTCACTTATATCTACAAATTAAATTCAAAAATGTTGTCTGCAGAGGGTTAAAATTTGACACCAAGCAAAGATGACAGCGGTAAACTTATATATTATTTACAACACTTTGACCAGATTTTATCAAGTAAGCATTATATCCAAGGTCTTCAATAAACAATATTATATTATCCCGAACGAAAATATGAAAACATTGAGTCTTTCAACTTAAAGAGTATAATGTCCAGCCAAGTACACCTGTATATCTATTTCAGGCAACATTTTACAAAAAGAAATCGACAGAAGCATGAAACGTGAAGAAACTCATTAATATTTACAAGAGAGTACAGGTAAATTGATCTATTCGATTCATACAATGAGGTTGCATAGCATCAGGTTACCCAATCACTTGCCTAAACAAATCGATAATTGTAACGCAATCTTTCAATTTCTAAATTTGGATAGATTTTCAAAGTTGTTTTTTTAAAAATACAAATGAAAGTAGATGACAGTTTACTTGATTTCGTACTTTACTAGTGTTGTCCAAGGTTTGACACTTGTAACTATCATTGCTACAGAGAAACCTGCTTAACAGCCTAGAATAATTATTAAGTCACTAGAGTGTGAAATGTAGGTCAATGTCACAGCAAGGCACTCACCAGAGAAACTCACTTTGTCGCACAGATTTATGTCAAAGTCTCTGGAGACTAGGCTGCCTCCAAGCATGGCATTACTGCCAGATATTGACTCGTTCAGACTGGCAGTCAGCAGTCTGACCCACTCAAAGCCTTAGACCGGAAGCATTGTTTTTAACTTTTATCTTTGCACTTTGTCTTCATCAGACTTTTTAACATTTTAACCTATCATCTTTTATTCCACTCTCACCTGTTTTTATCCTTCTGTCCTATTTTAACTTTCACTGCACTGACGCCCGGTCTGAAGCACACCGGACACCTGCACATAATCCCCGCGAGGGGGTGTTGCAGTATTAGTAGATAGATAGATAGATAGTGTAAAATGCAGGTAAAGGTCACCGGGCCGTTAAGTGTGATGAGGATGACAAGGACAATACTATGGCATGCTTGACATTTGCCTCTATCACTTCAGCATAGAAACACATAGAATAATGAAAAAGACACTGAAATATGAAATGTAGGTAAAGGTCACCAGGCAAGTGTGTGCTCGAAGAGTACTATGCACTATGCAAGGTTTTACACCAGCAGCTTAGTACTTCAGAGAAATGCATTTTACTGTGTAGATTTGTCAAAATCACTGGAGCATAAAATGTAATTCTAATGCACTTTCTTTTGTAACGTGACGTCTGATTGGGTAACATAAAAAATTTGCGACAGCATGCGATGTACTGTAGGAAACAGATTGACATCAATTATTACATCAGGTTTCTTTGAATGACGTGCGACATTATGCCGCTTGCAACGATCCAATTTTAGATGAAACTGCAGAAGTGCATTAGAATGGGGATAACCATATTAAAAAAATTTAACCTGGGGAGGTATATGATCGGATATGTTTGGAAATCACATTTTACGGCTCCGCTCGCGAGTCGCCGTAAAAACTAAATTTCCGACCGTAAATACAACCATATACCTCTCCAAATGAAAATTTTGAATACAGTTATCCCCTAAGTCAATGTCACTGCCACCACAAACATAGCTTGTGAGGGAGGAATGGAGGTACAAAAACTTTGAGTTTAAACGTTGCATTGAATACAATGTTGATGATGCTGAAGTTGACACAAATGTGTACAAATAAGAAACTGTTATAGTGAATTGCAATTATTGGGTATTCTAATGTACTTGCAAATGCAATGCGACGTCTGATTGGATAACGTCATAAATTTGCGACAGTATATCCTGCTATATACTGTCGCAAACCCGACGTCATTACGTAACGTTGCTTTTCATTGGTTGACAAGTGAATATATGCAGCTGACAAGCGGTTTTATGCAGCTGGCAGCCGCTGGACGTAGGCGCAACAAAGTACAAATTCACTGTCTTTTTCGAAGGAAAAATGTTAATAGTACAATAGAATGGTGATAACCATATTCAAAATTTTCATTTGGGGAGGTATATTGTCGGATATACGTTCGGAAATCACTTTTTACGGCTCCGCTTAAACAGTTATCCCCTAAATGTGTGACAAAGTTTTCCATAAAGGTATCAATTGTTTATTTATGTAGTTGCAATAGTTCAATAGTTTATGACTCTTGAGAATCATTAAAATTTTATTATTATAACTATGGACCTCAAGTGAACCTAGGCATACAGGGAGAATCAGAATTCCCCAATGTAAAGGCTTTTGTTCCAGAGTTCAAACACCAGGCTATTCAGTCATAGGCTTGTGATCATAATTTAAAGTTTCAATGAAATTAAAATCATCGAAAGAAGTTAATAGCCCTGTCATTGTATTTTAGGAATAACTGTTATGTATTTCATATTGAGAAGGTAAGCCTGTGGCTTTATTATTGCAATTTACCCAACGAAAAGCCTAAGATTAAAGACCTCAATATTTACTGTCCTGCCAGCCAAGAGTGACAGTGACATCATGTTTTGTTTACAATTGTTACAATAATCTGACTTTGACGGACTGCATTAAAGGAGTTAAGAGTCCGAACTCTGGTCCAAAGAGATTATTTGCTAGCTACCACTGATTCTAGATAGATACTACAAGAGGTGATTCATGTTTATTTGAACAAATTTGAAAATGCGTTTCTCACTTATATTTGGTAATAATTGATTTCCATGGGTTAGTCTGATCTCCAAAAATACGCATTCATCCAGAAAACAGTATTTAATTTTTATTTTCAGGTTTGAAACAGTCTCTAAAGATGAGGAGTCAAATTATAAGCGTTTAAAAATGCTGTTTAAATGAAATGTACTAAATCTTTCTCGAACAATTTCTCAAAAAGATGTGAAGTTTTTCTCTTGGAACCTTTTATATATTGTACATAAATAATTAAAGTGTATTCTGTTAGGAAATAAAGCATTCCAGTTGGATATTTACTTTTTGGAAGAATTTTAGGGTTTACAGTTTCCATAGCAACACTAAATTGTATGCAAAATACTTAAATGCAATATTTGGCGATCAGTTTTATCTTCAATAGATACTTAAAATATCTAAGAAATTGATTCCGCTGTGAGTTTTGAGAATTTGTTTTTCAAAATTCTTCCAAGACACATTTTATACATGATATACCCATTGAAGAACTTATTAAGCCCAGTTGCTAAGCAAAAACAGGCTAACATAGGCTGTTCCTCATTTGAATAATAGACTGAATGTTCTTCTAAACTTAAAAGAAAATCTCAAACTTAAATATGTATTTTCTTTAAAAGATACATCCGTTTTAGCTCTTAAATCAGGCAAAGGGAGATGGGGATGTATTTAGGGCTCCCGTGTTATGACTATGCTTTAAATTGCCATCCTGTCTATGTGGCAATACCAGGGACACGTTCGTAATGTATGATAAAGCAACATGTGTTTGTTTTATTTATATGCAACCGCAAAAATTGAAATTCAAAATCTGTTCAAATAAACATGAAACAGGTCTTGTAGTTAAGTAGGACATAGATTGTACAACATTTGATGGGTTGCCAAAAGTTTATTTAACCAAATCAGTTTTATACAAAGCAATATGCAAACTCTAATCAAGAGTCAGAAGTAATATTAAGTGCTCTAAAGCCGCAGTGCCTATAGCCATGATCTGTGTAACCACACTTTTTACCAGGCATTCTTGAAATGAATATAATATAATAACCTAAAAATAGTGAGTATGATCAGGAAATACCACAATCACAAACTGCAGACAAACCCGTGGCATTGTGAGGAAGAGCCACACATCAATCACGAGACAACAGGAAGACAAACAAAGCAAAGCAACCAGCTCTCTCTTCCACATCAAGATGATTGCAAAACTAGAAGGGACACAAAGTAACAAACAAAAAAACATAGAATGATTACAGAATCCCACAATGGGAGTAACAATCAACAACAAATCAACGACAACAGAACCACTGCCTTAGAACGGACAGCAGCCAAAGCCACTGGGGGCTTAAATGCATTTTACTGGTACCAAATCTTCACCCTAGATTCTGCCGTTGTTGAAGCACAAAAAATGTCTAACTCATTTGAGGAAAATTCCTAACTATTGCAATGTATCATCATAGAGAAACAATATAATCAAATTAACACACTATGATGAAACAGAGAAAAGGGCCCACGACTCCCAGATTGTCAGAGCTAGAGAAAATCTCAAGTTGAGCCACGGTGGGCCAAGCTACAGCCAAGCATCAGCACCAACCCACTAATTGTGTCACCCTCTATTAAAATTGTATAAATAAATAAATAAATAAATAAATTAAAGCTTTACGTCAGAGCCGTCATTGAGTCTGAGGCCTGACCAACCATCGTGCAATAAAAGAGGAAACCATAGCTATAAACCATGATTGGGTTTACAACCAGGCATGCTGGCTGTCGCATGATATCCAAGTTATATCCAACATTTTTATAACATTTGATAATCTTTTTGAATTGATCACTAAAATTAGGTTGTCCAAAAATTCTATTGAATTTATAAACTAAATCACCATAAAATATAGGTTCTGATATGCCCTGTTGCAGAAGAGTTTTTAAACCAATATTGTATTTAACAGTTAACTCTGCGTTTCTATGGTAGAATTTAGAAAATGCTTTTCGAGTTTTATGATATATATAACCTTGTTTTAATAACTTAGCAGTCAAAAATAGGTCTCTGTTGTTGAAGTCATCAACATAAGAACACACTCTCGCAAAACAAATAAGTTGTGAAATATATACACCATAAGAAGGGGAGCCAGGAACATCTCCATCAAGAAATGGGAAATTTACTATTTCAAAATTAAAATCATCCTGTTTATCATAAATCTTAGATGAAACTATGCCATTTGTTGTGGACAAGTCAAAGTCCAAAAATGAGGCTTCTGTCTCAGAAGAATTAGCTTTATTTAACTGAAGTTCGATGGGATATATCTGACCTACCATATGTTCAAAATAAGGATTGTCAATATTAAGTAAGTCATCTAGATATCTGGAGGTGGAGTTAAAAGCTTCAATTATATCAGTTTGATTATTAAATGATGCATTAATGGCAAAGGAAATTCACTTGTAATCCTGACCACAATTTTGCACACCCCAACCAGCCCATCACCAGCAGCAAAGAGGGGCTTGGAAGTTCAACAAGTATTCTCATTCTGAATTATTGGAAGTGGGGAATGGCTACTTTGCTAATGATAGGACAGCAGAGAAAGATCAACTGAGTGGCTATTGCCAAATATAGACAAATGTGGAAAGAAAGGCAATCATAGGTCAAGAGGTCAAAATAAATGGAAGTGGGGAATGGTCCAGACCAACTTGCCACTTTGCTAAGGATAGGACAGCAGAGCAAAATAAATTGATTGAAAAAAGCCAAACTGTTTTGATAAACTATAGACAAATGTGGAAAGAATAGCAATCAAATGTTAAGAGGTCTAAGTAAGACATAATGATACAACAGACCATTATATATATGAGGAAGATTGTTTTTATTTAAACAAACTGTGTTGTCAAACTCTGATAAAATGCTGCATTCTGTGGCATTTCATGGGGGTGATCACTGTTTTATACATCACTGTTGCTGTATAGGGTAAACAAATGTGGTTTGACTTCTACTTGCATAAACTTAACAGTGAATGCCCTTTGATAAATTTATCGTACTGATTTCATATGATTTTCCAATATTATTTCTTGTTGGTTATGAAAATTAGACTCTTGCAAAAGAATTCAGTTATGTAATTTGTTAGCAAAAAAACATATTAACTCTTTGTGCATACTGAGTAATTTTTCATGCTTTTGTCATTGTCAACTGACTTTTTTCAAAATGAACTTTTAAAAAAAAAAAAAATCAGGAAAACTAACAGAGTGTCTAACAATTTGGATCTTGATCAGGACCGACAATCTGTAGGTCCTGATCTGGGTCCAAACCGTTTGCAAAGGTTATCAGCAAATGATTAAAGTCGCCGCCAACAAGGAAAGAGTCAAGAAAAACTAATTCCTGCTACCAAAAAATGAAAAAATAAAAACTGTGAAAACTACAAAGCTGACAGATTAACAAGACATAGCAGGGACATTTTCTACTGCGTGCTGTAATGTTAAAGTTGGCGTAATAATTGAATTTTCTTTAATAAATTGATCAAAACTTTGGCATTGATGTCAAAACTATCTCCCAATATTGATTAAAATCTGCAATGTTGAACTGATTAAGGCTATCAATTTCAATACCTATCTGTTTGCAACCTTAAATGTGTAAGATGAAATTTGCTGCACTTTAACAAAATGACTCGCAAGAAAAAACTAATCTTCACTCATAATGTTGCTCATGTCAAAATTGAAAGAAACTAAGAATCACATGGAATAAAGAGCTGCCATATTTATCCTAGTACAATTAGACAGATAGGCCGATTAAAATTAAAAAGTCCTTTATATCAGCCTGTTTCTGAAAGAGCTAACACTGATTGCTGTGTCAATACTACATTTTACACACCGCCTTAGGTATTCAAAATGGACTTACTCCAATTTCGGGATAAAAATTCTAGGAAGATAAGGTGTCCTAAATGCAAGCCCTTATCTTGCATGGGAATTCGTTACACGAAGCTGTTTGAAGCCGCAAAATCCATGTTAAAATCATGAGATTCATGTGCTGTTTGAACATGGCTTTTACTTGAACAAGGCAAATTCGACGAATTTATATCCCCCGACGAAGGGTTATTTGAGAGAAACATGTAAATCACAAAACATAAATCCCATTTATCTAACCCTTAGTTCACCTACAGTATCATTCAGATCATAACAAACACCTGTCAGGTATGTTTTAGTGCTTAGTTCAATAAAAATATACTTACATCTGCACAATTTCAATATCTGACCTAAAACCCAACCTCAGAGGTCAAGTGTGTAAATTCGAAGTGTTACCTTGCATGTAGGTAGGTCAACACTTCTTCCACTTTACTTTGATATGCAACATGACCACTTTTAGAAAAGAACAAAAAATGACCTTTTGACCCAACCCCAGGGGTCGTTGGTGTGTGTAATGACAGCATACTTGCTTTCATGGTGCTCTGTGCTCACTTCCCTTTAATTTGATATGCAACATGACTACTTTCAGTAAAAGATATAGTTTGACCTTTTGACCCTACCCCCTGGGTCAAGGGTGTGTCTGTGGGCAAAATATTTGCTACCATGTTGCTGCCAGCGTCGTAAGCTTTAATTTGATATGCAACATGACTACTTTCAGAAAAATATATAGTTTGACCTTTTGACCCCACCCCCTGGGTCGAGGGTGTGTCTGTGAGCAAAATATTTGCCACCATGTTGCTGCCAGCGTCGTCAGCTTTAATTTGATATGCAGCATGACCATATTCTGAAAAAGTTTAATTTTGGCCTCGGCCCCCACCCCCTAAGTCCACCCAAGGGGCTCTGAATCAGGCCTTCAAACTGAAATCCCGTTTGATATGTTTTATATCTATTGCTGCTCTGCCTGCATGCAAAACTTCAGCAAAAAGTATCGATAATTATCTTAGTTATTGTGAAATTTAAATATTTGACCTTTGACCCCTTAGGTGGGGTCAAAGGGGGTGGGGTAAAACTTTGACACTGCCATTCTTATCTACAGGCACTTGGCAATTATGGTCTATAGCGAGAAGTTGTTAAGTATAATAGCTTTGATGAAATGTGAAGATCATCACACAAAAAGCTAATAACTGTTTTGCCTTATAATTGCCTATACTTAAACAAGGGCAATAACTCAAATGATAAGGGGTCGATTTTGACAAACTTATAGGATATTGAGAGTCCATGGTACTTATCATTTGTACCAAGAATGAATTAAATCTGACCAATAGGTACTGAGAGAATTAAATCTGACCAATAGATACTGAGATATGGTTCCGGACAGACAAAAAGTGCGGACGGACGGAATGGACGGACGGACGGACGGACGACGCCAAAACTATATCCCTCCGACTTTGTCGGGGGATAAAAAGCCTAAACTGGGCCCTGATTTGCATGCATGACGTTACACTGGAATGCGTTGCGGCCGTGACTGATCATTGGCTGATGCTTTTGTTGGCGAAAACGTTGCACGTGTATATATGACGTTGTGGCGACGTAATGACTTTCGAAAGTTGACGCATTTGTTTTGAGAAATCAAGTGTAAGGAAATGGATATTTAATGTTTAAGCGACGTTTTCAGCGCGGTTTATGCCAAAATCAGGTAAAATATGCAAGAATAACGATCACACATGTTTGTTTCATTGCATTAACACTTGCCGGGTCCCTCGGACGATGTTTGAACATTCGGCCTAGCGGCCTCGTGTTCAAACAGCTTCCTCGGGACCCGGCAAATGTTAATGCATGAAAAAACATGTGTGATCCCTATATTAAACCATTCAATCGGCTGCAAACTCCATCAAAATCAAATGAAAAGCAAGAAAGTTGCATATTTTTGTTTAGTAGAGAATTGAAAGCCATGGAGGTCAGTCAGGTTTAGGCTGTGTGGTGTCACACAGCCCTCATTAAATATGAATAAACAGAACAACTAGTTCCCTGCTATTCATTTTAAACTTTGTTAGCATTTTTTATTCTTCTGTGGAAAGTTGTTGATTTTTAAAACAATGAAATTGGGAGTTTTATTGGCTTTTCAAAATTTACAATTTAAAGGGGACAGCGACCTTATATACATGTGAGTCTGTCATACAAGCCCTTATTAAACCACGTAATCTGCCACAAACTTGATCAAAATCAGATATAAAATAAGAAAGTTAGAGCAATTTGAAAATCAAAATTCTAACATTTATTAAGCTCCCGTAGGCCACCATTTTGAATATTTAATTACTTCCTGTTAATTTTGAAAAGGCAATAAAATCCCCTTTTTCAATACAAATTGTACAGAATTATTTTCAAAATTGTCTTTTTTTCAACAGATGAATCAATAAAACTGCAATGGAAGTTGAAATGAATAGCAGGAAACTAGTTATTTTGTTTATGCATATTTAATTAGGGCTGTGTGACGTCACTCAGCCTAAAAATGGCTGCTGTCCATTGCTTTCAATTGTCTACTATATAAACATCTATTAACTTTCTTATTTTTCAATCGATTTTGATCTGGTTTGCGGCATATTGCATGATTTAATAAGGACTTGCAGTTGATATGCACATGCCTTTAAGGTTGCCTTCCCCTTTAATAAAATATTCAAAAAGGCTGCTTCTGTTGGCTAATTAGATGTCAGGATTTTGATTTTCAGATTGTTTAAAACACAATAGAATTGTTGTGACAAAATAGGATGAGAAAGAGGTTATATGAATGGACTGAAGATCACTGGTGACAGGGGGGTAGCTCGCCAAAAATTCAATGTGCGCAATTGTTGGGACGTAGTTCATGCATATATGCAAAAAGATCCCAAAAGGGAGCATTTACAAATAGCGTGGACCCAGATGAGACGCCGCAAAATGTGGCGTCTCATCAGGGTCTGCACTATTTGCCCTTTAAGTACATTCTAGATAATAGTGGGACAATACTAAATATTATATGAATAAAGACCTCTTTCACTTCAAATCCTTAAAGGGGGTCTTAGAGTAGATAATGCCATCATATATAACCCCTACTAAAATTGGAATTAGACACAGAATTGCTTTTCCACGCACATTCTGTATGAGCATAATCAAGAAACCTTCAGAACTGGGATTAAGAGTATCCTTCATATGTATTGTTGTGGGACAAGGAAATCCCACCCGAGGACCAGAATAATTCGTCAGAAACGAGGCTCTGCCGAGTTTATGACGAAAATATTCGGGTCCGAGGGTGGGATTTCCTTGTCCCACAACAATACATCATGATGGATACTTTTTCTCGCCCAGTTTGTGACTTTTTAAGGTTTTATATGAATTCTGCCAGTTCCGCATAATTTTTTAGATTTTTTGCGTTTGTTCCAATCTAAAAAATAAGTTCACCAACGAATTTTCCAGATCCAGAAATGGGTGTAAACATAGTTTAGCACCTAAAAACGGGACCGAAATAGCATTTCAAGCGTCGGTTTGGTTTTTATTGTGGTTTGAAACATACGTTGGTATCAGTATCTATTGACAAAGACGTCGTGGCGCCAAACTGTGTCAATAACGTGCGTCACATTGTTGTTGCATTTTAGTGACGTCAGAAATGTTTTTGACGTCATTCAACAATGCGAAAATGACGGACGCACTAAATATTGCCGTTTTGATATTTCTGCATAATATTTTGGCGTGAATTGCTCTGAAAACAGCCTAAATTGTTATGATTTGAAGTCACGTGGATGGGATAAGCAGGTCATGTGGATGGGATAAGCAGGTCACGTGGATGGGATAAGGAAACTCTGCACGGCGTTTTGCCTATGGAACAGCTTGTCTTGAGCGATAAGTGGGCGAGAATAATAATCCCATATTTTCAGTTCAAATGTGTACACAAATATGGTAGCTACGCCCATCGTTGATGAATTTTCCAAAACCCGAGTCTTGAGAACTGTATTGTTTACTGTAGATAACAAAACATATTTTATGAAATGGTTATGTGGAATGAAGGAACACTCAAAACCCCAATACAACCATGTCAATATTTACCAATCATAAATACCATCAGTAAAAGGCATAATGACATACCAAAAGAACTATTACCTATATACTTCCTGCACAAACCAAATTTACATTAACATGCAGTTTTATGAGCAGTTTTAAAATGCAATCATTTGCCCAATCAAGCGTAGACCTACTAAGCTGGAAACAAATCTTCAAACTAAAACTGTTCGTCTTCCCTGAATTTGGCAGTATTTAGTATCAAAATTGAAAAATGCTGTATCTTTATTTAATACGGAAAATGCAGGATTTTTGGTTTGTTTGTTTGGCTATGGTCAGTTGACCGAACCACACTATTTTCCTGGGTAAGCTTAAACAGTACTCAGTGCACATACATTTGTTTGTAACCAGAGGAAGGAGGAGAATGACCGTAGAAAAGTTTTCATGATCAATCTCCACGAAATGGGATCAAACTCAGGACCCCTGGATCAGCAATCAGACTCACTACCAAGTGCTCTACCTGGTCAGGATTTTCTCACAATTTATTTGCTCCTTTTTTGATGGCTCATTTCTTGCACTTTTTTTATTGCTTGTTTCCTGCACTTTTTTTCATGGCCTGTTCATGGCTCATTTCCAGCACTTGTTCACAGCTTGTTATTCACTGAACATATTAATAGGTTTTCATGGCTTTATCCTTACACTTTTTCAGAAGTTATTTTAAAATGCTTTCTTTTAATTTTTTCGTGGCTTATAATAATCCTACACACTTTGCACAAAATAATAGATTTCTTAATATATCCGTCATATTTAATATATGACACATTCATTTTATCAAACATGCATTGATTCATTATGTTAACAGCCTTGGAGTTACAGCTTTTGTAATGTTTGATAACTTTTTGACATGAGTTTGGCCATGTTTAGTCTCAAAATCAAAGATTAATGATAGATTTCAATATTTTTTACAAGTAGAAGATATTTCTTAATATAAAATACAACTCAGGTCTCTGGTTAAGAGTGCTTGATTAAACATTATTTTTCTTATTTCTGAACCAAAACATATGTTGTGGGTACTCAAAAGAACCGTCTCAATGAGATGGTTCTTTAGAGCACACAAAACAAATGTTAAAAATGATGGATAATAACATAATCACAATTTTACGTTCAAAATTTTTTTATCTTGAGCTTAGTAATGCAACTAATATAATGAAATGAAAATAAATGAACTACTATCATGCCAACCAAGAGTGACAGTGACGTAATTCTTTGTTTACAATAGCTCAGTAACACTAGAATGCATACACTTCACTTGAGCTGACGCAAATTGATAGAATCCTATCCTGTTTTTAATACACAAGTGATCTATCGATTATAAGTCCCTGTTAACTTTGTAAACAAACATGAAGTCACTGTCACTCTTCGCTGGCACGACAGTAGCTGATGAGATTTTAGTCCTTATCTCATAGGTGAGCAGCAAATGCTAAGATGAGTCTGCCCAAAGCCCAGTCTCACTAGAGCCTTCCCTGCTTACTTAACAGAGAATGGAAGTAAATAATCTGACCAGAATTTCAATCAAACCCATGATGTATTTTGACATCTTTGACTTTAAGTATCAGGTGATCCTATGTATGTTTTGAGGGCTGTTTTCATCACATTCAGCAGGACTTTAGTTAAGAGTGCGTAACGAAAATATAATTTTCTTATTTCTCAACCAAAACATATGTTGTGGGTACTCAAAAGAACCGTCTCAATGAGACGGTTCTTTTAAGCACCCAAAACATATGTTAAAATTGATGGGTAAGAAAATATTTACAATTTTACGCTGACAATTTTTGTTTATCTAAACCTATGGTTCAGTCATAGTATGAGGACCAGCTGCTCTACTACACAGTTCTTAGGCAGGCAGTACATGATGTATCATAAATGACAACTGCCATACTTGAATCATTGAAAGGGTGACAATGATCTCTACCAATACATGTGGTCTGACCTTGGACTCAAACTGAGGGTCCCATAAGCGATTTACAGAAGTCAGATTACCAATCTCGGACTCTTGAACTTGTTACTCATTATACAAATCTGCCAAGCAAGTCTGAGGTGAATTACTGTTTTTAGAATTCAGTTTTCATTAGTTGGCTACGCATTTTGACTTGCGGGTTTCCAGAATGCATAATTTTAGGTTAACCCTTTCCTTCATGAAAGTTCATGCTCTCTACCCACTATGAATAATTATATAAATAAGCTTAGAACAAAGAAATTACTTGTCAGGTCCATCTGTCAGGTGTAGAATTGTATCTTATATTTAGAGCTGCCTGGTCTGGGTCTGTTCTTTTTTGGTTTGGTTTGATTCTTTATGTCCCAGTCACAGCTATGGTCATGTCGGGATGGTCAGTTCACCTAACCACACTTTTTTTCTGGGTAAGCTTGACTAAGCACACGCTTTCGCTTGTAACTGACAAAAACCCTTCTTGAATCAGTGGAAGGGAGAATTCATGATCAATCTCAACGAAAGTATGGGACCGGCCATGGATCGATCTCACGACCCCTGGATCTGCAGTCAGACACTTATCTGCAGCCAGACATGTTACTGACTGCGCTACACAGCCCAGTCTGAGTCCGCTCTGTTTGCAAAAGTGTTAAAAGGTGTCTCTATGAAGTAAAGGGTTAAAGAGCCGTTACATCAGCGGACTTATTTTAAAAAAACAAACTTTTTTTTCAAAACAGCACAGTATACCTAAAAACTGGTAATCAAGTCAGAATAATTAATATTGGTAAGATGCCAAACTTGACTATATTCTTATTTTTTGACAACAATCATTCTCTTACAAAATATAATGTCTTCCTAACTAAATACCTTACAAAAATAGTTGGCATTCATATTTTGATTGCTGTTAACTCTTTCATGGCTAGTGGCGATTTTTGTCAAGAGTCTCCTGCTGATAACCTTTGTAAACAATTTGGATACAGATCAGGCCCGACATTGAGTCGGGCCTGATCTGGATCAAAGTTGTTTGACACTCTAATGGTACATTCCTGAAAAATATTTTTTGAAAAAGTTGATTTTCAAAAAAATCCACAGACAACAAAACAATGCAAATTTACCCGCATGCAAAGAGTTAAATTGGATACATAATTTGATTGGTTAGAACTAAAGTCTGAATAAATATTTGACTGGACTCCTTCAAATTTGCTTTATTTGATTTAGTGATCTATTTGACCTTGAACTAAAACTGTACAAGTCTACATATGACCTTTAGGTACAATTATCACATAGAAAGCCATCCAGCAAAAACTAAGATAAGCATGTGCACATGCACAGTCTTGCAAGAGCCTTTACTTCTTAATTGTACACATGAAATATGCAAAATGATGAAGCCCCAAACCAAAATAGCTCATGTACTGGCTCAATTGCCGGCGCAATACTGAACCAAAGAACAAAAATTGCAACAAGCACACTATCTCATCAGGTCATTATTGTCAGCAGTAACAAAATTTTGATGTTGATAAAAAATAATAACCCTGTGACAAATGAATCAAAATCCAAACCAATATCTTCTCATAAGAAAAACAACGCAAGTATGATGGACACAGATCTCCAGATATTGAGCAGAAATCAAATTTTTCATCTAAGACAAGGGCCATAACTCTGTGGTAAATCAAATGGCAAAGAAATGAAGGGATATTGAAAATAATTATGATAATGCAATTACTAAATTTGGCTAATGAAATTTTGATACTGATGATATTTATCTCAAGATATAAGTTTAACATGTAAAGGGATGGGATATAAAAAAGTATTCTAACACGAGGGACCTGCAGGTCAAAAATATAGCTCCTTATCAAAATACACAATTAAATGCTTGTCTTCAGCTGGCAAAATAATTAAAGGTCCCTTTTCCGACAATTCAGCTCTTAATATATGTGCAGCACTTTAATCGAAATATGGGAATGAAATGTAATTAACATGCATTAAATAGTGAATCCTTTTGAAAGACTGCAGTCTATACATTCCTTAGGACTAATTCAATGTATACAATCTGCCATGCTTTTTCGAAATCACCCTTTCCCTTGTGTGATCAAAAAAGGCTCATATCAGCCTGCACAATTGTGCAGGCTGATCTGTGCCTTTCTTGATCGCAATCTCAAAAGTATAATAGCCCTACTCAAATAAACCCGAACTTTTCTTGATTATAACTGGTCTCTGTAGCTGAGCATGCTCATAAAATTTTCTAGTGATATGACTCAGTTTACCATTCAAAGTATCACATGTATGACATGTAACTATTCAAGGTTCCGTAATTTACACTGAATACATAATTTTGATAGGAAAAAATCCAAGCGTGAACAGTTTTTAATCAGATCAAAACAGTTCTAAGTTGATCTGAAACTACACAGTTTTCATTCTGTTAAAATAATTTTGTCTACACAAAAACATTCAAAACTCTTGAACATCACAGTCTGTCTGTCTGTCTGTCTTTTTTTCTTTTTGTCATTCCATCAGAGCTCAGGAAAAGACACTTGTTGGCTACTTTGTAAATGGTATGTCTGTTCATATGTCTGTCTGTCTGATGTGGTAATACAGATAAAATATGGTAAGTACATGAATATACAGTAGAAAGTCCGCCCAGTGATCACAAACACACCGCCAAAAACAATGTTTTGATGGTCAAAACTAAATGATGATCATAGAACGCAAATATAAGTGTTATCTATAAAAAAAATGTGGGTTTTTTTGTGAATGAAAATGTCTTTTTTGAGAAAAGGAAGTGCAGATTTGTTTAAAAGAATTGCATCCACGATTTCCGCCTTAGCCCAGTATTAATATCAGAGGTTCAAGTAACAGCGACGTTCTTTTAGATTTGATAGGAAATTATTAAAATAGTTCAGGGATAAGAAGTGAAGATATACAAAATAAGAAATATGAGCATTCTCATCTTGATCTGATCTGGTTCATCTCATTTGCACTATTTTTTCAGCTACAGTAATATAGTGCTTTGTATTCAGACCTCATGCATTACAAATGAGAGATTTGCACATTCTATGACTATCAATAGATAACAATTTCCAAGACAAATGACAAGAATCAACTTGATACAATCTCCAGTACAGTCTGCTGTAACTAACAGGATATCGAACCGCCATGGTACTTATCAGTTATACATAGAATGCAAGGAAATCAGACTCCACTGTAGATGTGAAGGCTATTCAGTCTTTTCTTATACAGCAGCAGACGATATATTTTCAAATTTATATCATCTAACTCACGACAATATTACATTATGCTACCCTCTATTCCCCAGAATGACGCCGACTTAATTACCAGCCGTGACGAACCGCCGATAAGAACACAGACATGTAACCCCGTGTAAATCAATCACAATAAAAGCATGCATTTGGTAAACTGATACCTGTAAACTTCCTCTTTTGCTCGGCGCTGTAATGGCGAAAGGACGTATCTTGAGGTGTCTCAAGACTTTAATGTATCCTTGGCTCGAGCAGCTCATTTGTTCCCCGGATTGCGTTCCAAACATTTTTGGTTTGACTTTGTACCATGCTGTTTAATTATTAACAAATTGTTTAATTTGACATTTATTTCAGAATTACTGAAATTCTCCGTCGGTGCTTAGGTAAGTTTTTTGAATGGATTTTCCCAATTCTTACCGGATTGGGACAGCCATTCTTGCAGGGATTGTTCTTAGGACAATCCATGCTATGGTTGCTCCTCCTGGTCAACTTTGACGTGGTCTAAAGCCATTTCTAAGTTGTCTAAACGGAGAAACTTATACATGACTGGAGAAGTGGTGCAGTCGGAGGGTTTTTCTAGGGAGTTCTCCTTACCTCGCAAGAGGATAACGAGACTTCTGTTGTCTCTGACCTAACCGTCATTGATGTGGAAATTCCTTTCTCCCTGGCTTTGACCGCTGGTTCAAACCTGGGGGCTCCTCTTTCTGAATCTTCCACTACTTGTAATGGTACTGGAAATTCTTTTCAGCCTGCGTGTCGAAGGGAATCTGATGAATTTCGGATAACCAGCGGCCTGCACGTTCTCGATCACCCTTGAGACGCCAGGCCGTTCGACACCATGATAGGGTCCATGGCTCCCGCTCTCGTTCGAAGCGGTCCCGTCGTTCCTTGTCTGGTAGTACTGACCGGCTTGCTAGAGCCTTGCGCTCTCAAAGCCGTGGCATACCGCGGTAGTTTCCGCTTAGTACTTACTTGAGCCTTGTTCTTATTTTTCAAGGTAAAGTTCTGGCTCTTTTTGTGGCCAGTGCTAATGATTGGACTTAGCCATAGCCGCCAACGGTCCTCCGCTATCGCTCCAACGGCCAGCCGTGCGAGCGAGCGCCGTACGAGAAGGGACTCTTTTTAGTAAAGTCAGCCCCTGGTACGAGCGAGCGAACGAGGGTTATAAGAGTGTACGTTTGCGTTCTCTCTTTTTTGATACCGTTCTATCGAAGAGTCATCGATCTCATTCAGTATCGAATTCTGCTTTGGTGCCTAGCCTATGGCTCGCGCAAACCATATGGCTCTTGCCAAGCCTTGGCCGTCCGCCTCGAGCGAGCGACGGCAAGCGGGTGTAGCTATTTAAATGCTAGAGCTCACAGGGTAAAGGCAGTAGGCTTATATACCCGCAGTGAGTGAGCGGAAGAGCGAGCCTACACGGCTTATATGCTCTTTTCGGGGCACATTGGTCTGAGAGGCCACTGCTCCTGCTCGGACCCTTTATTCTTCTAACTCATACGGTACGTACGACAGGATAAAATACATTCCCATTCACTTGACAGGTGAATTTTACTACCGTGTACAACGGAAACACCGTGTACAACCGTACATTATAGAGTTTTTGACTGAAGAATTTTGATTTTTTTCTGGTAACCAGAATTGTTCTCGCTCCTGTTCTGCGTTGGTAGAATGTGAGATAGAGATTTCACATAAGGCTCCGGATCCAGACCCACTGAACAAGCAGTCTGCTTCTGTTCAGGGTACATGGGTATCTATGCATCTTATGAAATTGGCTTCTGAGGATTCAGCACCCAATACTTGAATTAGGTTTTCTCTGTATAAAACCAAGATTCAAAAATGCCACTGTCTGTCAAGACACTCACACTTGTGTGGGATTCATCTTGCATTGAAGTGGTACAAGATGAACTTATTAGGGGCTTTGGTTTTGGGTACTTTTTGATGGAGATCAAAATCATTATCCAATCAGCTCTTCCTGAGAGCAGTTTATTTTGGATGTTATATTCAAAATTTATTTAGGATTCAAGGGGCTAGTCCTAATAATCCTATTTAATGTCCTCATTGGACTTTATTTATTGAAGGCTTCCGGCAGGTTTCCTTCTTGGCCATTATGAAGTGAACCACCACTGTATGCAAGGTGCGTCACTTCGAATTTTTATGGTTTTCAGTTACACTTGAAGGCTGGGGAAATTAGTTAAGGCTAGTTTTCACACAATTCGTGCTGGCAGGTTTTGATGGAACACTGTCTGCTTTGAATTCTTCTACTTCCTCACAATCTCAGTTTGTTGAGGTGTGTACGCTATTTCAGGCCTTAGCTCAATTGCTGTGGCAATTCTGACGTTTTAGTACGTTTCGCTATGGACCTTCACTTACCAGAGGTAACACATTTCTGGGCAAGTGTTCCTTGGATGCTCCATCTCTGCAGTGTTCCTTGGATGTTCCTTTAGGTTCAGCCTATTGAGTCTATAACCCAAGGTTGGGTTTTAGATTTTGATGTGGCCAAATCTATTGGGAAGTTTCTATAGTACTACGTGCCACTGCATTATGTAGCAGTATTTCTTTTCTATTATTAGAGAAAAGAGAAATCCGTGGGATCTGAGAATCTATTAGGGATTCCCATTTGCTCAGGCTTTCCCAGACTCTTTGGAGTCTTTCGGCGCAGACTAGTACTTTCAGTCAGCCAGTCATACTTACTGATAACAGAGTGTAATATGTATATGCCTGGTAACCATCAGACATGTGATCACAGTCTATTCTAGAGATATGGGTACAAGATACTATTGTTTATCTGTGTATCCATCCCAGATGTCAGGTTATTCCTCATTTTTGAGAGTAACACATTCAGGTCCAGAGAAGATTCAACTTCTGTAGAAGTAGAATTCATGCTGGACAGACATCCATAGAACCAGTTTCTTCTTTCTTCTGAAGAGCAGCTATTATAGCTGTTTTTCTGGTTCACAAGGTTGGGAGGATGGAGACCAGTTTCAGATCTCTCCCAACTTTTTGCCAATTCATGTTTTCCTTCAGTGGAAGGCATACTTTATTTCCTTTAGTGGATCTTTGGGCCCTGTACGTCTTTCTTTCTGGAAACACGTATGAGCCTTCTTCTGGACTTGCTTGATCTATGCATTTTATCATCCAGCCCAGTAGTCTGGTCCTATCTGTTCAAGTTCTATACCTCTATCCAATTGGGATAAGCAGAGCTGGTTTCCAGTCAGATATTTTCTTTTTGAGAATGTGCTCTGTGTAGATAGGGTGTCTCAGGCTTGTCTATAGAAAGGTGCATGAGACTTTTTCAATTATTCTGAGAATAATATAGGAGCTAGTGCAGTGTAGTAGTACAAACTACTCTCCTAATAAGGGGTTCCAATTTGATCCCCGGCTCCTCCTTCTGTAGGATGAGACTTTAGCCATGGTCCTGTCTCCACATGTCCTTATGTGTTGATGGGATGTTTACATAAACACTCACACTCAGAGATTGTTATCTTGTTCAGATTGAGATCTATTCTCTCTTAGGCCATTTGGAGTCCATTGCTTGACTTCTGCCAAATGGTAGACCAGTCAAGCATTGCTGCTGTGGCCCTCAAGTCTTTTTGATACCAAACAGACCATTGTGGGATTTTTCTTGTCCCGAGGTCTTTGGTTCAGTCAGGAATCCCTGTAAATCATTGAGCTTTTAGGCAGGCCTCCCTCAAACTTGTCTATTTCATGGACACAAGTATGTTGACTGAGGGACCCATCTGGGTGCTCTTTTAGCTTCTGGCCAATGGTCTGTTCCTTGGATGGAACAATACTTCTATGGTCTTTTATTCAGAGTTGTCATGCTCTCTGAAGAACTTTCTTATGAACATTACTACTGTTATGTATTACTGTCAGCAGATAATATTTCAGTAGTGTTTTCTTAACAAGAAGAGGGGGGCCTGGTCAAGTTCCTTGTCATTCTTGGTTATCAATCAGGTAGATTGGTGCATGAATGCTTTGTGGCTCATGGCCTGTATTGTTCCAGGGAATTGAATTTTTTACCTATTCAATTTTATGAACGGTAGATCACAGAGTTGACCTTATATAGGACACTCTGTTTTCGATTCTCGTATTCTGGAAGTCTCTCACTTAAGCCTGTATACCACAGTCTAACAATTGACTTCCATTTTTCCATTTCTTTTGCACATTCACAGGCTTGGACAGTGGTCAGCATGTCCCTTCGTGTAAGATAATGATATTTGGAGAAGAACTTGCTTGTTTTTTTTTCCAATTATTACACATGCTGGAATGTCATCTGTTCTTACAGTCCTGCTTTTCTACTAGTCTTATTCTGCCTGATAATAGTTTTCTTCTTGAATGTTTCTTGAGCGCAATATTCTTGAACCTTATTTTCTGGTGTGCACGGTGATTATTATTTCACCAATGATAGCCATCCATGTGATTTCTTCATACAAAATGGCGGACATTCAGGAATATTTGTGTTCAACAGGATCTTTATCCTTTTTTCATGATTTTTTCTGGGAATTCGGCTCAACAGTTTGTTGGAGATAACAGCATTTGCTTTCAATCCTTCAAAATTGTTCTATGATGGCAACCGGGCTCTGTACCAGCCTATATGACATCAAAACGTTCTGTTGTTGTCAAACACAGATTTTGTTTACGTTGTTGATTGCCGAGCTGAATATTGTAACCCTATATTGAATGGTAAGTCGATCTTTTGACTTAGTTATTCCCATTCATTTACAGATTTTTCCCACCATCCAGAAAGATAAAATCTAGCATAATGTAATATTGTCGTGAGTTAGATGATATAAATTTTATATGTTTGTTCCAACATAAATATTTATGAATCTATACTCACGACAATGAGGCCCGGGCAAGCTTTTAGCATGCGTCCCACCTCCCCGCATATCTGTTTTTCTGTATGTTTTCTCGCAAAAGAGGAAGTTTACAGGTATCAGTTTACCAAATGCATGCTTTTATTGTGATTGATTTACACGGGGTTACATGTCTGTGTTCTTATCGGCGGTTCGTCACGGCTGGTAATTAAGTCGGCGTCATTCTGGGGAATAGAGGGTAGCATAATGTAATATTGTCGTGAGTATAGATTCATAAATATTTATGTTGGAACAAACATATAAATTCTAATGCACTTGCAAATATAATGGCGATGTCTGCTTAGATAATGTCATAAATTTGCGATACTATATTCTGCGGTATACTGTCGCAAACTCAACATCATAACATAGTTTCTTTTCATTGGCTGACAATTGATTTTATGCAGCTGGCAGCCATTGGATGTAGGCACAACATTTTACATTTTCACTGTTTTTTTGAAGGAAAAATGTTACCAGTGCATTAAAATGGGGATAACCATATTCAAAATTTTCATTTGAGGAGGTATATCCTGGGATATACTTTCTGAAACCAGGTTTTACGTCTCAGCTGACGCGTCACCATAAAACTAAATTTCCAACCGTATATCCAACAATATACCTCCCCAAATGAAAATTTTGAATACAGTTATCCCTTAATGTTTCAAAAGTAAATAAGGGTGCAAAGATCAGGAATCGATACAATCAAGTACCACACCTGACCCAGGATACCAATGGGAAAGTGACAAACTAACAGTTATACACCACAAACGAGAGCCAAGAGGTCAGCACATTCCCAGCAGGTGACCACAAGGCACAAATAAACAGACGCACACAAAGGCATAACAAACACAAGACAGAAAAAACTTAAAAGATCCACAAAAGAAGTACCGCCTTGGAACCGTCAGTAAAGGGCTTAAATCGGTTTCACAGCGCCACGGTTTAACCCTTTTATATAATACTGATGGGCATGCACAGATCCAGGAATTTTCATCAGGGCAGTCCAGGCCCAAATGACAGAAAAAAACTTATTATATTACTAAAAATAGCAACAAAATTTTAAAATGTTGTCTGCTGCAAATTGTAGGGAGTTTTCAGGGTCAAATAACCCTTAAAGCGCCAAGAAAAAAATGCATCTGAAAATGTCGTCTGCTGAAGTCATCTGCTGCAAATTATTGTCTAACATTACTGACGAATTAAGTAAAGAAACAAATAGCGTGGACCCAGAACAGACTGCTCCTCAGTCTGATCTGGGTCCACCCAGTTTGTCATAGAGGCTTCTTAAACATTTCAGCAGACGAGAAAAGCAGATGACTTTTGTTGCGATTGGCGCATTAAGGGTTAAATAATTACCAGAAGCTGGAGAATCGTCTGACCGTACACTGACACCATCAGAGTCTGTGGTCCGTAGCTCTTTTCTGATCATGGCGCGCTGTCTGGCCGCCCGCCGAGCTGTTGACAGTTGAGGACCGTCTTTTGTTGAAGACCTGTAAATATATAAGAAATATTGTTTGCTTGTCCTGAATCCATTACATTTCTGACCAAAATTCTGAGAAAGTTCTAAAAATGGCAAGTTTAATAGAGTTGAAAATGTGAACATAATGATAGATCAGTCAATAATTTTGTTCAACAATCCAATTTATTGATAAGACCAGTCTATCATGTTGCCCACCAATCAAAATAATTGATAGACCATCATTTTGTCCACCAATCAAGCTTATTGATAGACCAGTCATTCATAATTTTGTCCACCAATCAATCTTATTGATAGACCAGTCATCCATCATTTTGTCCACCAATCAAGTGTATTGATAGACAAATCATCTATCACTTTGTCCGCCAATAAAGCTTATTGATTGACCAGTCATCCTCCACTTTGTCCATCAATCAAGCTTATTGACAGACAAATCATCAATCATTTTGTCCACCTATCAAACTCATTGATAGACCAGTCATCCATCATTTCGTCCACCAAACAATCTTATTGATAGACCAGTCATCCATTAATTTGTCCACCAATCCAGCTTATTGATAGACAAGTCATCCATCTTTTTGTCCACCAATCAAACTTATTGGTAGTCCAGTCAGCAATCAAACTTATTGATAGCCCAGTCAGCAATCATTTTGTCTACCAATCAAACTTATTGTAAGCCCAGTCAGCAATCAAACTTATTTATAACCCAGTCAGCAATCAAATTTTTTGATAGAGCAGTCAGCAATCATTTGTCCACCAATCAAACTATTTGATAGCCCAGTCAGCAATCAAACGTATTGACAGACTAGTCAGCAATCATTTTGTCTACCAATCAAACTTATTAAAAGCCCAGTCAGCAATCAAACTTAATGATAGCCCAGTCAGCAATCCAATTTATTGATAGGTCAGTCAGCAATCAGTTTTTCCACCAATCAAACATATTGATAGATCAGTCAGCAATCATTTTGTCCACCAATCAAACTGATTAAAAGCCCAGTCAGCAATTATTTTGTCTTCTATTCAAACTTATTGATAGCCCAGTCATCAATCAAATTTATTGATATATCAGTCAGAAATCAGTTTTTTCGCCAACTTATTGATAGATCAGTCAGCAATCATTTTGTCCACCAATCAAACTTATTGACAGACCAGTCAGCAATTATTTTGTCTTCTATTCAAACTTATTGATAGCCCAGTCAGCAATCAAACTTATTGATAGCCCGGTCAGCAATCAAATTTATTTATAGATCAGGCAGCAATCAGTTTTTCCCCCAATCAAATTTATTGATAGATCAGTCAGCAATCATTTTGTCCACCAATCAAACTTATTGAAAGCCCAGTCAGTAATCATTTTGCCCACAAATCAAACTTATTGATAGCCCAGTCAGCAATCAAACTCATTGATAGCCCATTCAGCAATCAAACTCATTCAAAGCCCAGTCAGCAATTATTTTGACCTCTATTCAAACTTATTGATAGCCCATTCAGCAATCAAACTTATTGATAGCCCAGTCAGCAATCAAACTCATTGATAGCCCAGTCAGCAATCAAACTCATTGATAGCCCAGTCAGTAATCATTTTGTCCACCAATCAAACTTATTGATAGATCAGTCAGCAACCATTTTGTCCACCAATCAAATTTATTGAAAGCCCAGTCAGCATTCATTTTGTCCATCAATCAAGCATATTGATAGACCAGTCAGCAATCATTTTGTCCACAAATCAAACTTATTGAAAGCCAAGTCAGCAATCAAACTCATTGATAGCCCAGTCAGCAATCAAACTCATTGATAGCCCAGTCAGCAATTATTTTGTCCTCTATTCAAACTTATTGATAGCCCAGTCAGCAATCAAACTTATTGATAGCCCGGTCAGCAATCAAATTTTATTGATAGATCAGGCAGCAATCAGTTTTTCCCCCAATCAAATTTATTGATAGATCAGTCAGTAATCATTTTGCCCACCAATCAAACTTATTGATAGCCCAGTCAGCAATCAAACTCATTGATAGCCCAGTCAGCAATCAAACTCATTGATAGCCCAGTCAGCAATTATTTTGTCCTCTATTCAAACTTATTGATAGCCCAGTCAGCAATCAAACTTATTGATAGCCCAGTCAGCAATCAAACTCATTGATAGCCCAGTCAGCAATCAAACTTATTGATAGCCCAGTCAGGAATCAAACTCATTGATAGCCCAGTCAGTAATCATTTTGTCCACCAATCAAACTTATTGATAGATCAGTCAGCAACCATTTTGTCCACCAATCAAATTTATTGAAAGCCCAGTCAGCATCCATTTTGTCCATCAATCAAACATATTGATAGACCAGTCAGCAATCATTTTGTCCACAAATCAAACTTATTGAAAGCCAAGTCAGCAATCAAGTTTATTGATAGTCAAGTCAGTAATGATTTTGTCCACCCAATCAAGTTTATTGATAGAGCAGTCAGCAATCATTTTGTCCACAAATCAAACTTATTGAAAGCCAAGTCAGCAATCAAGTTTATTGATAGTCCAGTCAGTAATCATTTTGTCCACCCAATCAAGTTTATTGATAGAGCAGTCAGCAATCATTTTGTCCACCAATCAAACTTATTGATAGACCAGTCATCAATCAAACTTATTGAAAGACTGGTCAGCAATCATTTTGTCAACCAACCAATGCAAGCATGACAGATTCTTGTGGCTTTTGGCAGCTTATTGCCCAAAAATATGATGCACAATGAATAAGGACACATGTTTTGAGACTTGACAAGAGAATGGGAAATGACCAATATGTTCTTAAAAGGGTATCCTTTGGAAGCAAAGACTGCACCAAAGAACTGAAACTAGAGTGTGCATATTTCCTGGGCCAGAATAGCTTGTTTCTGCCATTTACGCTTCATCAGTGACCCTCCAAGCCTGGTTATTCTGTTTGTTTCAGTTCTTGGTATCAATAGATCTCTATCAGCCACTATGGTGAGCTTGCATTTGTTATGCTGCATACCGGAGCAATAATATTATTGTCAATACCATCTAAAGACAATATTATTGAATGAATCCCACCCATGCTCCTGACAATACATGACAGGTGGATCAATTATTTATGAAACAGACAATCGAATATTGACAATGACAATGAACAGGGTATGTCTCTGATGATGTCGTAGTTCTCTAGATGAGAGAGATGTATATTATATGGGCCTCCTTGTGAGTATACAATAAAACCTGTGTAATGCCCAGGTCACACATTCACGGACTGGACGCTGGACAAGCCACCGATACAATCTGCCATCATTCGTGGCAATCCTTATTGGTCTGTAGCTCTCTGTATTGCATCCCTAATCATAGGCAGTAGTACTTAATCATACGTATATAGTGCATCTGTATCTGACTACGGAAATTGGCATTTCCTGGGTCATCCATGAGATTTAATCTGTAGTAGAACCGGCAAGGTGATCCGTCAATGTGTGACCTGGGCATAAAACGGCAACTCTAAAAACACCAAAAATTGTTTTTAAGACCAATTATCGCTAAATGCAGGTCAAAAGTATTGCAGAATGCTCCAAGGGGAGCATTCTGCAATACTTTAGACCTTCATTAAGCTACCATTTGTCATTAAGATCTTTGTTTTGTATATTTTTCAGTGGCCGTTTTACACAGGTTTTACTGTATCTTCCAATTTGCAATTAGGTTTTTTTTAGGCTCAATTCAGCCTGCTCAGCTACAGAGACTAGCTAAAATATTGAAAAGCAATTTAGGATATATACTTTGCAGCTTTTGTTGTCTTTCTTGTTCACGTTCAACAAAATCTGGATATCTTGCCCATATGAGCCACGTCATGAAAAATACATAGACTGCATTAATTTTTTGAGAATTTAGCTCGTCTCTGTAGCTAAGCAGACTGATTTGACTGCTAACACAGTGCCTGCTGGGTAATTTTGCATTCCTGATGTTTTTTTAAAATTAACTTTTTTGAAAAATTCTTTCAAGAATACCATTAGTGTCAAACGGTTTGGATCGAGGTCAGGACTGACGTTTTGTCAGTCCTGATCTGGGTCCAAACTGTTTGCAAGGGTTATCAGCAGACAACAAAAGTCACCGCTAGCAAGGAAAGAGTTAAATCTTATGCATTGAAGTTACCTGTTTATAATCCATTGTGAACTTTTCCACTAGTAGATCCTCTAATGTTGTAAAATTATAGCACCAAGTTAGGTAATTGCAGTACAAAAATAAAGCATATAATCCACAATTAATCCTATTCCCCGGCTTAAATCCAATCAAAGTCACTCAAGGGTATGGTCTAAAACACTAACCAACAACTTCAACATTGATCTTTGAAAGTACTTTGGTATGTTTATCAGTGACTATGAATATAAATGAACCCTCATTAGGAAATGTTTTGATTGAAAAAGCTTCCCTATTCTTAGTCTATACTGTTCGCCAGCTGACAAGCCAATACAGTATTTACGCTTTTAAACCTTAAGAGGAGCAAAATAATATTCTATGTCTACTCAGAATGGACATGCAAAATTGTGAAAACCCTCATTTCCTGCTAATATTTTTGTCCAGAAAATCTTGTCTGTTTATTAACACTGCTACTTATATTCAAATGTGCTCCAGACTAATTTTATCATGGAAGCAAGCACTGTGAACCCAGATCAGACTGCTCCCTTAGGATCAGTCTGATCTGGGTCCATATTGTTTGCAATACAGGTCACCAAAGTGTATAAGCTGAAGAGCGCTGACAACAATTATCATGAATAGCGGGAAATGAGTTAATAGCCCTACATGAATATGCAGTGGGGCAAGATGTCCAATCATTGGCCTGAGTTTTCATCTATTGCCATACTTTGTGATAGCTTTAGACGAATTGCCTGCACCAGTGTGTGGCTTTGCTAGTTGCCTTAAATGTGATAAGTACCCAAAGCTGATAAGCTGCTTCATCATATTAATAAGATTACTAGTAATTAACCTTTCCCCCACCAGTCACAACTTCATTTTTTAGTATCCTATATTGCAAACAATATGGACCCAGATTATACTGGTCCCAAAGGAGGAGTCTAATCAGGGTTCACAGTGTTTGCTTCCATCATAAAATCTAGTCTGAAGTGTACCTGAATATATGCAGCAGATGTAAAAGGCAGACATTTTCAGGACAAAAAAGGTGGCTGGGATAAAGGTTAATATATTTAGTACCCAAAGACATAAATAAACCAGCTGGCCTGCATAGCACAGTCAGTAGTAACTCAGATTAGTAGTCTGACCAACTGACTGCTGCAATGGAAGGGTTGTGAGTTCAAATCTCAGTCTGGCCACGTACATTATTCTCTCCCTAACTGCTGATTCAAATTAGGCAGTTGTCCGTTACTGATGAAAGTATGCACACACACTAAAGTACTGGTATAGCCCTTAAAAGCATCAGATTTTATACATTTTGAAGCATTTTTAGTTTTCAAACTTATTGTTTCATTGAAATCTTTGGAGAAGCTATGGATAACACTAATTATAAAATTTTCTAGTCCTTTTTCACTGAGAAAAAAACTACATTGATCTGTCCTAATTTTATACCTAAATAAATTTAATTATGTCTCCACTATGGTCAAAAAGACAGGTGTCGTACTACAGACTGAGAGAAATATCATAGTTCATCGCAGAAAATAAACTTAATTAATCCTTCATCTAATATCCAAAAGCATTCGACTGTTTGACAGAAGACAAACATACTAAATTGATAAAAAAAAAAATGATCTGACGTTTTCTCCACAGATAACAACCAAAGAAGTCAAAACACCCGAACTGTCAAATAATTGGTTGAATGCCAAAACATACCCTGATCAATGCCAGTTTCCGACAATGGATGTAAATAGAACCTTATATTGTAAATCAAATTTTCTGTTTCAAATCAATAACGATAAATTTCTTTATCGATTCACAAAACACTTGTCCACTAAAATCACGTAGGAATAAAAAATCGGAATTAAAGTTTAGAAGCACCATAACATCGATGTGCCTTAATTGGAAAAGCATACTAATTCCCCAATTTGAAATTGGTGCATGTCTCTTGAATGGAACCAATGAACCATTACACAGTAGCAGATTATATTTAAATCATGTCACACTGAATTAATCATACTGCAATTTCACATCTACATATTTACACAAGTCAGCTGACTGGGCCTATTCAAAGTAATGCATACATTGAGAGGCTTGGGCAAACAGTATATATCCTGATCAGCCGGCTTCTGAAGAAGTCGGCTGATCAGGATCTACACTGTCTGCAAACAAGGATGTATCGTGATCAGCGGATCAAGGATTTCAGTGATACCAAGTGATTATTTCATTTTAAATACGCTCCTCGATTGTTATTCAGGCATTAAGTAGGATATATTATAAACTATTAAAACCTACCTTAGCCGACGAAACAATAGAAATCCGGTCAAGTTTTTGTTGTACCTCTATAGCTCAACAAAAACATGCGAGCCATAGACTTTCGTGCAAGCAAATTTCCTTACTTTTCAGTTTTCAAAAATGACGTTTTTGTCACCTGTCGAAAATTACCCGTTATTCAGAATGAATTCGAATATAGGCAATACACAAAAACCCAAGCAATTATAAAACCATTTAGAACGTATTGACATAACTCGGAACAATTATTTACATTGCCTTATTCAGATTATACAAAATAGTTATGGGACCCATACATTGCAAAGTGAACATATCTGATAAGGGCTTGATCAGGCTGCACAAATGTGCAGTCTGATCATGGCCTTATCAGTCACTTATAAACTCTTTGGGGAAATTTATAGGCTAATGGTATTAAAATTGTAGATTTTTAACAACCTGCCTAAAAGCAAACTTGGACAAGGAAACACAGAAAGACCTTTTTTGTATGAAGCCCCCATACATGGTCAAAGAAACTATCTTGGGTTATTAGTTTAGTTAAAAGAACAGATAAGATAGATTGGTTGTTTTGTTGTGTCATACTGAATGGACCTCTTAGGTTTTTTTTAAGTGACTGAAAGGCAGGATTCCTGGACACCGCGGCAGGGGAGTGGCTATCTACATGAGATTTTAAGAGGGCGGAGCTTAGCTCCTGTCAGATTAGATTAGACCAATGACATGATCTAGCCGATAAGCAGCATGGTCACTGAGCTGTCAATTATTTCACAGGTAATTTCTACCAGCCAATCAAATAAGAGATATTAGCTTCAGGAGGTGCAGTAGATGTTGACTCTTGGACTGTTATTGGATTTATGAGTATAGGTGGCTAATTTTGAGAACACTCCTGGGATTAAGAATCTGGCTGTCACTAAATGCGCCTTGTCACGAGTAAACCTGATTTTTTTTATATGCCCACAGCATAGGCACAGACCATCCTGCGCATCCACGGGAAAGTAGTGTACAGTAAAACCTGTGTAAAACGGCCACTCAAAAATAGATAAAACAAAGATCCTTATGAAAAGTGGTAGCTTAATGAAGGTCAAAAATATTGCAGATTCTGCAATACTTTTAACCTGCATTAAGCGATAATTAGTATTGAAAACCAACTTTCGGTCTTTTTGAGAGCGGCCGTCTTACACAGGTCTTACTGTAGCTTAATATGCTTCATGCAAAGTTTCAATATTCTAGCTAGTCTCTGTAGCTGAGCAGGCTGGTTTGATGCTTTACCTAGTCGCATACCTCTAAGACAGGTTTTCTAACTGCGAGCCCAAATTATCTGACATATAACTTCACTATGGATATGCTGATTGGCACTTTCTGGGTTAAATTTTCGTGGAGGCCAAAATTTTGAGAGGTTCAACTTGAGACAACAATGATCCCAATATGTGTATCTCCAATACATAATGCTCATGTCCCAATTTCTATAGCTTTTTATAAAAACCCACTTGTATATCTATATTTGTCCTCAATTCTACAAAATTTAAATTCAAAAGACAGAAAAAATTTCAATACAAATGTGGTATTGTAGAGTCCGTCAGTTCTGTCATAATTTATACCAATGTCATGTCTTCCATGATAAAGTAGAAAAAAAGTCCCTTAGTACTGAGGATTATTCTATCCCCCTTCCTCTCAACATTTTAAGAGCCACATCACCCTAAAAACTACACTTGCAAACTATTTTAAGTACTTATTATGTTAAACTTTTAACCCTTTTAAAAGGCTCAATCACAACAAAAGTCGTGTGCGAAAATTTTTAGACGTCTCTTCAACAGTGCAGACCCAGATCAGACAGCAGTCGGCTCTGGGTTCACACTGTCTGCCCCTATTATTATTTACATTAGTCTATAATGTTAGCAAATATATGCAGCAGACAAATTAAGCAGACAACATTTTCAGATGTATCTTTGCTGGCGCTTTAAGTATTAAGTGATCATTTGCATAATCTGCTAGATTTTTCTAAATGCAGTTTCCACAGTAGATTAAGAGCTAATTTTCACTATGCTATGGCAAGAACAAAATTCATTTTTCAATTTGCCCCCAAACTTTAGCGGCCGAAAATCCCTAAATACTCATACAGACCATCAATTAGGCATAACTTTCAATATTTTCTATTCTTCAATGAAACTTTTATGTAATGCTGGTGATACACTGTCCCAAAACTGTCACTAGAATAAAGGAAATGTTCAAATTTTGCTCTGATAGTGAAAACAACGGGCAATTCTTGAGGGCATCTGAAGCCAACACATGGTTGCCGGTGGATTTTCTTAAGCTCTGGCAGCAACTTTGTGAGCCAAAAAATTGCTCAAAGACCTTGCGACAGTTCATTTTCATGTTGAATTGGCTGTCAATTTTTGCCCTGCATAACACCATCGTAGGGGCATCTTGTCAAATTGTGTCATCTTTGTTTTTTCTTCCTGTGATCATCAACATGAAACCCTCGCAATACCATCATGCAGCCATCATATACGTATTATAGTACAACAGCATCAACATGGGACCACAGTGTGTGGTTTGGGTGTCATCGTGTGATCTTCTGTAGACACTGTCCTTGATTTGGCTAAACATTGGCTGTTGACCAAATTCAGGGTGATCTTCCCTTAATCCTTTACCTCATAGAGACACCTTTCTAAGCTTTTACAAAGCAGACCCAGATCAGGCAGCATATGGAAATATGATATATCTGATCCTACACTAGTGGACCTGAGAAGTAATTTCTTTGTTCTATGTACCAACATGAAAGTTTATTTATATAATAATTCAAAGTAGGTGGAGCCGAGCACGAATTTTCATGAAGGAAAGGGTTAAAATTCAAAATTATGCGTTAGTATAGTCTGGTGTCAATTCTGGTACAGTGTGTGATGCCTATGTTGGTACAGTGTGAAGCTTGCATAATGGAAAGTAGAATGGATACTTTAAATTTTTTGTCAGATATTTTTGTAAAATTTAAAAATGTTTGTGCTTTATGTCCAACTACACAATTTTTCAGTCATGTCTGGACGTTTACCTGTCTACCTCGGTTGAACCAGTACAAAGCAGAGAATAAAGTTTCTTGCTCAAGGACACAACACGTGAGTCTCGAAATAGCAATCCTTCAATCCCAAGTCTAACACTCTATCACTGAGCCACTGCAAATCTCTTTTTAAAATGTCTAATGCAAATTATATGTGGGTCTTCAAGGGTCAGAGTTTGTCATATTTATGAACCCTTAAATAAGTACCTTTTTCTTAATCACCAACTCAAATATTTTTGAACACCTCTGAATCAAGCATAATGGATATTTGAGAATATGTTTCAAAGACATTAAGACTATTATCTTTTGTTTAAATGATAAATCCGATCAAACTGATTTAAAATAATCTCAAGATAAGACATTTTTTTGCTTTACTCCCCATCAAGATTATTTCAAACATTTTGAGATAAATAATGGAAGAAAGGAATGATCTACCATATTATGCCCTTATAATTGCACACTGAGTACGGTAAATGTTCTAAAATTTTGAACACTTTTCTCTTATCTATTCCCAAATAAAATATTGGTTTTCACAAAATGCTTGACAAAATCACAAACAGGGGATACCCTGATCAGAGTGCTTCTTCAGAAGCAGTCTGATCTGGGTCTGCCCTGTTTGTCTTGACCTTTTTGGCAGACAACTATTGTTTGAATTTTTAGAACATTTACCGATCTTTATAGATTGTTTACATAATGTGAACTAATCCAATATTGTGTGGGTGAAAAAAAACTGATGATCCTGATCAGCTGACTACATCAGAAGCAAGCTGAGCTTGATCCACTTAAATTTCGAAGTAGGGTAAAGTATTTTGGAGAAGTTGTATGGAAAATGCTCTAAAATTTTCAAACACTAGTTGCCTTCCTAAAAGGCATTGACAAACAGAGCAGACCCAGATTAGACTGCTTCTAAAGTCTGAACAGGATCTTCCCTGTTTGCTTTTCTGAAAAGCATTTTGTGAATTCCAGCCCTGGCAACCAACATTTTATTTGAGAAGAGAATAAGCACGGTGCCTAATCATATCGGACTCAATCTGTGTAGACAGGACTCTATCTGTGTTTTCCGGACTCTATTTGTGCTAATATCGGACACTATCTGTGGCAAATGTAAGAGGGGGTATATAAAACGGTAAAAAAAAAAGCATCTGAAATACGTCTTATTTAGTAAAGCAGTTTGCGCATGGAAATTCCGAAACTCTACTCTTCCAGTTTATGTGGGTACATAGGCCCATGTTTATTACAGGGTTTTATTTCACGTCAAATAGCTGACAGTTGAGGGTAAAGTGTAGCCCAGTGTCCGCTTTGACTGCTATTTATAGCATTACCTACTTGAATTTGTACAGGTCTTTGATACAATTTGGACATCAGTTTGATTTTGAATACTGATAGCGACTTGTTGACGGAAATTTACACCTTTTTTGAAAATAAATGACAAGTGTTTACCTTTTACGAAGGCACTGGATAGCAACACGGTAATTATGGGCCATTGTGACAGGCACTGAACTTCACTGACAGTAAGCTGTCAGTGAAATGTTCATGCTTTATTAAGTAGTTGTCCTGTGGTGGCTTTGGAACCTTTCACTTACAAGCTTTTCTTAATGTTTTTCGCTTTATTGGATGACAGGTCAATGTTATTTTCACAGATAAGAGTCCGACACAAGCACAGATAGAGTCTGGGCTGCACAGATAGAGTCCGCTCTGCACAGATAGAGTCTGATAGGGTTATGCACCATGATAAGAAAAGGGTTAAAAATATCTAAGAACATTTACTGTAAATACAGCTTATTCAGTTTGCTCTAACAGAAAGCCAGAGAAGCTGTGAAAAAAATGTTCTTAATATACCAATGGATTCCTCCTTCTGCCTTGATTAAAAAATTGAAATTGCCCTATCCAATGTGCATATCTAGAGGTGTCAGGTTATAATTTTCGAAAAATAATGTAGTTTTTTATCTGAAAATCGTTAATATGCATTATGCAGCATTTGATCTGGGTCTTCACTGTTTGTAAAAGTACCCATTTAGGGGTTTCCAGTATACAAAAGGTTAATGCTCTGTCAGTAGAGGATTCACATGAAATAATACCTTATTAGTCCCCTACCTATCAAAGACCAGTTTCAGGGACAATAGGTGTGATCGTCCCTCAGTCCATCCGTGTTCCGTGTCCAGGCCATATCACCAAATTCATTTTAACTTTACATGATTATTACCCATGGCATGGCAGTGTGTCACATACAACACTTTGCCATCAACTCTAAAGGTCAAGGTCACAATTTTGACTCAAACTGGGTCAGGAGCTGTAGCTCACAGATTCTTCTGTAAGGATATGTCAAAATCTTTATAGCTTCATATGATTATTTACCTTTGCCAACACCTCTCAAAGTCATGGTAACAACTTTTGACTCAAAAATGGTTGGTTACAGGCCAAGTTCTCAGTAACCACAAGATGGATTGAAATGATTAGGAATATGACGCTTTGCAACAGGGTTTTAAAATTCAAAATGTCCAACTCAAAGGCTCGCCCACAGGCATGCCCATAACAGCCAATTTTTTTCTGGACAATTTCACATTACCAACCGAACAAATTGTTCAAAAAGATGTATGATGTGGATATGAATTTTTGCAAGAAGGTTTGAAATTTGAAATTCCAGACTCAAAAAAGCCCAACAAATTCATTAAATGCCTAATACCTCAGAAACTGTTTAGATCCCCACCCATATGTATTATTGTTCCTTATAAGACACATTCAATGATACAGAATGGGGATCTAAACAGTACTTAGTGTATGCATACAGTAAAACCTGTGTAAAACAGCCACTCAAAAATAGACAAAACAAAGATCTTAATGACAAATGGAAGCTTAATGTAGGTCGAAAGCATTGCAGAATGCTCCTCTTGGAGCATTCTGCAATACTTTTGACCTGCATTAATTGATAATTGGTCTTGAAAACCAATTTATGGTCTTTTTGAGAGTGGCCATTTTACACAGGTTTTACTGTACTTTCCTCTGTAAATAACTACTCTCCTATTTGAATCAGTCATAGGTTGAGAATAATTTCAATGAAGTATGTGGCTAGACTGGGGTTTGAACTCATGATCCTACCTGCAATCCATATAAGCTTTGTGCTATATGCTTGAAGTCCAGAAGTTCAAAAGGAATAGCCAACTTTGAAAGGTGTTGCACGCAGGCACAAAAATACGCACAGGTACCAAAATCAATGAAAATGTAAATAAAGTGTCAAAATTTTTTCTACTTACAGTCTTTGATAAAATGTCATTGTAAATATTCTAAAATTTCAAATCTTAGTTGCCTGCCAAAAAGGCATATATGAACAGCACAGACCAAGATCAGACTGCTTCTGAAGATAGCAAAAAGGGAAGACCTTGATCAGACTGCTTCTGAAGAAGCAGTCTGATCAAGGTCTTCCCTGTTTGCTATTCTGACAAGTATTTTGTGATTTCCAGTCCTGATAACTCACATTTCATTTGAAAGTAGAAATTTAAAAGTGTGCGAAAGATCTTTTAGAACATTTACAAGAATCTTGACCCCTGTACTTACTTTGCAGGTAACTGTCCCAGGGCATCCTGCAGGACTTGTAACTCTTGTTGTGGGTCCAGAAGGGAGTCATCAGAACCATGGCTACCAGTAACATCAACGTCAGCTATATACTCTAGGCTAGTCCATACTGCCAGGCTTCTTGTATGAGGCATCATTTCTGTTGTAGATATATCATCCAGAAAATTACTATCAACTGACTTAGTGCCGTTCAGCTTCTCAGCATGAGCACTATTTACTTGTTTGTTGTCTTCAACATTTCTAGTTTCTATGTTACTATCAACTGACTTAGTGCCGTTCAGCTTCTCAGCATGTGCACTATTTACTTGTTTGATGTCTTCAACATTTCTAGTTTCTAAGTTACTATCAACTGACTTAGTGCCGTTCAGCTTCTCAGCATGCACACTATTTACTTGTTCATTGTCTTCAACATTTCTAGTTTCTAAGTTACTATCAACTGACTTAGTGCCGTTCAGCTTCTCAGCATGCACACTATTTACATGTTCGTTGTCTTCAACATTTCTAGTTTCTAAGTTACTATCAACTGACTTAGTGCCGTTCAGCTTCTCAGCATGCACACTATTTACTTGTTCATTGTCTTCAACATTGCTAGACAGGTGTGTTGGCTTATTTTCTTTACTTTTAGGAATTTCTTCCCCCATTTCAATGTCACTCTGTTCACATATTTCATTTGAGACAGGTTCTACAATATCTGAATGGTGCTCTTTACATTCAGACTGAATTCCATCTTTGTTATCATTAATATTTGATACTGTTTCCTGATTTTCAGTAAATACATCTAGAAGAGCATCAACATTTGATTGTTTGACATCTTCTATTTCCATACCGTCAATTATGTCATCTCCAGTTGGTTCAGCTTCTGATTCTTCTGTAATGCTCATTTCCTCAGCCACATTGCCAGATTTTATCTCAATTTTTAATTTGGAAGCTCTTTCTGAATCTGCTTTTCTTTGCAGAGCCTTAGCCTTTTCAGCTTCAGACAACAGACATGTTTGTCCATGAAGTTTTAAGATAATTTCCAACTCTTCATGTGTCAATGGTTTTTCTCCTTCAAGTAATAAATTAATTTCCAGTTCTTCATGAACTTTGGCATTATCAGCATCAGCCGAGTTTATGATAGTTTCTTGTGATTCCTTTTCTTGATTCTTCATGTCTTTAGCTATATCCATACTAACAACATTGTCAGAATCACCACATAACTTATCTGTCAAATAATCAAGGTTGGATTCATTAGCAAGTTCTTGATTAGATGGCACGCTTAACATTTTATTTTGTTGTTGAGAAGTAATATCACTATCACTTATATCAAAATGGTCTTGATTTTCAATTGTTGAGTCATGAGATTCCACATTAGGTATAATATTCAATGACACAGTATATCTTTCCTCATAGTCCATCATAGGCTCTATTTCTTCTAAATCTAAACCATCAGTCTTTGCAGAATCTGATTTTTCATAAGAATCCTTATTGACAACTTCCTGCGATTCGTTGGTGTCTGGTTGAATTGTTTCCATATTTTCAGTATTAATGCTTTTATCAGGTTCTATTATACCCATTTCCTCTTCTGGACCTGAATCATAAGTTTCACTGATCATGCTAACTTCTTTAGGCTGTACAATATCTTTACATGAATCCATCTCATCTTTATTTTGATCAACATTCATTTTTTCAAGAGAATCATCCAAATCTAAGTTTGTATTTCTGTCGTTAATGAATAAACTATCTGGAAGACTTTTAGTTAATCTAACTGAACTTATTGTTATCTGATCATTTTCTAATGAGTCAGCACTATTATTGGAATCTAATGAATCATCAGAGAAACCATCATCAACATCTCTAGTGTCACTTACTTTGATTTCAGAGAGATCGGTTTGGGATTTTTCTGACTTAGATTTTTTATTTGGAGGCACAGAAGAAATGTCACCTTCAGACTTCTTTGAATGGTCCCGCTTAGTTCCTATCACAATACTTTCTGTCTCAGTTTTATTTTCATGGGAATCGGTTCTATCAGTGAATGGTTGTTCAGTGGTGTTTAGATCAGGTTGTACAAATTCAACTGAATCCATTTCTGTATGGTCTTTTCTAGTGTCATTTTCATCACAAGTCATTTCATCATTTGATGAAATATAGAATTCTGAATTTTGCTGCTGGGGAACTTTGTCACATGGTAAAACAACTTCTGATTGAATTGCTGCATCAGATTTTGCAGAGGGACACACATTTGACTTTGTTTCACTTACTCCATGATGGAAATCTGTGAGAGCAGATTCATCAACAGAGACTGAATTCTTATACGGTGGAGATAAACAGACCCTTTCACCTGGCGTTGCACCCATTTCCTTTGAGTATGCATTAAAATCAGATTCCAGTTTTTCATAGTCAGGAGCTGAATGTCTTCTAAATTCATCATCATCAAGATAAGCCCTACCTCTTCTAGCTCTTTTCTTTATAATTGGTTCAGATGAACCTGAAGTGCTTAGAGGGCCATTATCCTCCTCACTCAATGACTCTGGAACACTTGCTAAACTTGAAGCACTTGCCATTTGGCGTAATGGTGATGAACCACCAAGTCTGCTGGCTACAAACCCCAGCCTGTCTGGTGATCTTCTCAATATTGCAGAATCACTCTGATATTGTTTGTTCCTTACAGCCATAACTGCTGATTCTTTTCTAGGTGCCCTGGGGCCTGCTTCTCCAGTATCTTTTCTTTTAGAATCATTAGATGGTTGATGATTGGACTGTTTTTTGGAAGGTGTCTTTGTGATTTCTTCTTTACTAGAAGTTGTCTTCTGATTGATACCTCTCTCCTTTGAAAGAGAAGGACTTGATTTTTTACTAGAATCTCTTAGAGGTGAAGGACTGTGTCTCTTATCAGTCGGACTTCCTCTTCCTTTTGGTGTAGCAGCCCTCAGTGGTGATGGGCTATGTCTCTTATCATAAGAGTCATTAAGTGTCTTAGGAGAGCTACCCCTACCTATAGGACTTACATTTTTCTCTCTTGAGGACCGTGTCCCAGCTGGAATAGTTTTTGAGTCTTTGTCTTTTGCTTTAGGCACATACTTAAATTTGGGTTCTGGTGGCTTATAAAGTCTACTTGTCACATCTCTTGCCACATTTGAAATTTTTGATGGTTTCTCTTCAAGCTCAACAGGTCTCTTTTTAGCACTTCCAGACTTTGATCTAGATACATCTTGAGCTAGGGCTGAGGTATCCATAGCAACAGGGCTAAGAGGTGAATTCAGAGATTCACTGCTTACTGATAAAGGTGTCTTTTGGCCAAGAGATGAATCTGACTCCACACCAGCCTGTAGAATATAATGTTACTTTTAGAAACACATTAAAATATTAGAACAAAAAATCAGCTTATTCAGTATTTATTTCTCCAAGTCATTAGCCATATTTCAATCTTATTGAAATTTACTTGTTCAGTACCTTAGATGGGCCTCGACATGACAAAACCTGTCTTCGTGGATTCTGAAAAAGCGAGACTCAAACCAGTCTCCTCAGCTACAGAGACTAGCTAGAAAATTGAAATTTCGCTTGTAGCAAGTCTAGATATGGTACTTTCTAAAAAGCGAATAACAAAGGCACTGATCGGTCTGCATGGATGTGCAGGCTGATCTGTGCTTTTGTTGTTCACAATCCCTCTAAGACAGGTTTTCTCGTGTCAAGGCCCAGATAAAGCAAGTAGCCAAATCTCTCAATGAAAATATGTGAGCCAGCACAGATTTTGGTACTTATCGCAAGGCTCAGGTGAGCCTAAACATACTCTGAGGCTTTACAGGACCTTTGCTGCTTGCATACACAAAGTATGGATGAAGATGGAGACTCTGACTAAAATTTAGAATTCTAGCCCCGCTTGATGTGTCAGCATGAGTATTTATTGGAAGTTTTTGCACATATGTGATAAGTATCAAAATCTCATGTATATATGTTGTTTTGTGCTCTTGGATCATAGCAACAAATGTTTCCATGGAATCATAAAAATATGGCTATTTTCAGATAAAAAACAAACACATTTTTAATTTTAAGCTAAATTGGTTGAAAGAAAAGTAATAGGTCCAGTACATAAAATTGCTGTTCTTATCTTATTTACTCATCATCATCATCATCATCATCATCATCATCATCATCATCATCATCATCATCATCATCATCATCATCATCATCATCATCATCATCATCATCATCATCATCATCATCATCATCATCATCATCACAAGGCCTACTCATTACATTTAAAAAGTTAAAGAGCATAAGGTGGAGAATAGGGAATTGCAGAATTGAAGTCATGTAAATCAATTGCCATTCAAGTTAAGTTCATTGGCTTATTAGGATGACTACAGTAATTGTGTACCTGTATATCTGAGAGGCTAGTAGTTTTCTGTGGGAATCTGAGATCCTGTAATTGTGGATTCAGTAGGAACAGTTCACTTGTGGCATTTCTAAGAGGTCTTGGTAGATCAGTCTGTACTTTCATTAACTCTTCCTTCTCTTCAATGTACACCTCCAATTCAGATTCTTTCTTTCGCAAAACCTCCAATTTTTCTGTCTGTTCAAAAATAAAATGAAGGCCATAGAAAATTAATTTCTAGGTTCTCATTATATGTGATCCCAAATAATTTCATTAGTTTTCTTGCCCTCAGAAAGGCAAAGACTTATGTGCCAGTGCATGAGATTTTCAACAATGTGGTATATGCGACAAGCAAAGCCTCAGATCAGCCTACACATACGTGCAGTCTGATCAGAGCCTTTGCTAGTCACTTGAGTATTCTATGATTTTTAAGCTACTGAATGAACACCATTTGGAGTTTCTAAGCTTAAAAGGAGGCTGCAGAGCCTCGTCCGAGACTACACATGTCAAAATGTCAAATTGTTAGAAATCTCATGCCGCGGCTCTGACTAGAACTTTTTGGCCTTTCTGAGTGCAACATGGTCAACCTTTCTCCTGGAGAGTAAAGATGAGTCAATAGCAGGGATCAACTTTAGCACTTGCTAACTTGCTACATGCTAGTAGTTTTTCCCAAAAAGCAAGTTGAAATTACCGCCACTTGCTATTTTTAGCAAGTGTTTACAAGTTGCTCTCACATCATTGATCAACTAATTTCCAAATTCTGTATAAACTGCTTGAAAAACCGTGTAGATCCAGATCAGCCAGTGCTTTCTGAAACATTGTAGATCTTGATCAGCCAGCTTCTGAAGAAGCTGGCTGATCTGGATCTACACTGTTTGCAAGGTAGCCAAAATGTGATTTCAGAAAGGAAATATTCAAAATAACTTTTTGCCACAGATCTTGTCAAAAAATATGCTATAATTGAATTTGTTCAAGTGAATAAGCAAGTTGAACATTAACTTTAGCAAGTAAAAAAAATGATCACTTGCTTTTTTAGCAAGCGGTTAAAATTCTAAAATTTGATCCCTGAATAGATCAGTTTGAGTCTACACATAGCTTACCATATGATGCTTACGCTATTGTGATAGCAAATTAAACAATTGCTTGCACAATGGCACTTTAACTAATATCTTAGACAATAGCACTTTAAATGAATGCTTACACTCTAACCACTGTGTGGATCAAGCTCCATAACATCCTGAAAACTGAATGTACTCATTTGGTCCTTAAACTCAGAAATTATAATCCTATGCACTTTGAAAGTTTTTTCTATCATATCTATCAGGATCTTGTTGCACTGAAATATACTTAAGTCTTGTGTGCTATGACAGAATATAAGGTGTCTTATTATACAATTCTTTTGATGACAAATATCTATTATTGTGGACAAATAGTAATAAACTAATATTTTCCTTTCACTTTGTCCTATAATCCATGGCTTATTAATAACTGACAAAAACACAAAAGACTTGCATTTCCCACAAGATTTTAAGTAAAATAAAGTTTGTGTTAGTTGTAGAGAAGTCAAGTTACGAGAGTGGAAGAGTTTTACATAATATTTCTATTTATCTTTTTTTTCATTATAACAAGAAGGCCATGGGTGCTCACCTGAGTTCTGGTTCAGGAGAAGATTAATTTAATAACAATTCTATTTTTAGAATGATGAGCTAAAAAATATTTGACCCTTTATTTTTTTGTAGAAATTTCAAACTACAATGCTGCTCAATAGGAATAATTTTTGCTCTAGGTTATTTGTGTTCCTAATGCGAATTGATTTTACAAAGAAATTATTTCATCATCATTTCTTTGTGAAATCTGTCATTTTTTATAATTACTCCGTAAATTTTCTATGTTTTGGGTGATAAAATAACTTAGTTATATCCACATCTGCATTATAGTGAGCAATGTTATAAAGTGACGGCCCTGTACATCAAAATTCACGATAATGCGAACTGAAGAAAGGTTGGCACCTTGGTTTCATTACTCTAAATATTGACCCTTTGTATACTAATTGATTCATCCTTCTAGTTTAATACAATGAACCTGGGATTAGGATGGTACAATGTACATATCAAGGGACACAGGTTAGAATTTCCAAATTAACCCTTTACTCCATAGGCTATTTTTAGATCATGACATCATTTTCTATCTTTAGACAATATTGGAAAAAAATCAAGAAAAATTTAAGTAAAGTTTTCAAAACTTTTGAAAATATTGTGGAAAATGAAGCATTTTCCATTATATTTTCAAATATAAATGGATATTATATTGTAACTATGTTATAATAGACATAAACAGATATAAAAAAAAATATTTTCAAATATATGATATTTCAGCAGCATTTCATATGGGTCTTCACTATTTACCAAAGTACCCATTATGGGGTTCCAGTATACCAAGGGTTAACCCTTAAAGCGCCACCTATAATTTGCAGCAGACGTCAATTTAAAATTTTGCCGCTTTTTTAAAAATAACAAATAAGGCATGATATTTCATGAGAATCATCTGCTGGCAGATAATTCTCATGAAATATCATACCTTATTTTTTTCGAAAATTTGGAAAGATGTTGCCAAAGTCGTCTGCTGCAGTTGTGATTGGCCCTTTAAGTGTTAATTAGGCTAATCTTTTATCAAAATTTAATACAACCTCAATGTCAACATTAGCATTAATGGAAAGGCAAATTTGTCCAATTAATATCATATCCCTTCCGGAGGGCAATATTGGTGAATTGAGTAATTCACATAGCAGTGATTTGGTCAGTCATAAATACTCATAGCTCTTTGTCCTCAACATCTGGCAATTATTCTGAAGTCAAAGGTAAACCTGTGTTGTTTATGCTAAATATTAGCCAGTTATTTCACTCACATGACAATGTTCATGCTAAAGTGAGACTAAAGAATTCGATAGAGCGACTGGGTCCAAAAAAGGTTAAACTTTGAACTATGTTGAATAGTGGAGTAGCATATTATACTTATTCCTTCAAATTTAGACTCTCATTCTGGATATCAGTTAACTGGTACTTTGCTGTGGTGTAGGGGATAAGCCTATGTCTTATAAACCAGGGGTCACAGGTTTGATTCCCAGCTTCTCCATAAAACCACTTTCGGTGAGACTTTGGGTGTTCCCGTAACAAAACCAACACACAAATCTTAAACCAACCCAGAGGTACTTTACCAAACAGTGAAGACTCAGATGAAATGCTGCATATGGCGGCATTTCATCAGGGTCTTCAATGTTTGCAAAGATAAAAACGATCTTCTGGGACTGAAATATATTAAAATTAAGAGAAAATTCAACCAGTGACCCCTTAAATACAAAATGGACAAATCCATGCTTATAGTATCAATATGTATAGGATAATCCATCATAATGAAAAGGGCTTAGAAGGATAATAGAGTTGGCTCCCCTGGAATGTATCAATTCAGTAAATAAGAAAACTTAATTCAGGTATACTTCCACAAAACGATTTGAGGCGTGAATGTAACGGTAAATGCATTGAATGAATCAAGGGTCATTACTATGAGGTTGTGGTCATGTGTGGATCCAGAAAGGTTTGTCAGAGGGGGTCCAACTTTGACGGGGTTTTATTTGGGTTTTTTAATTTGTTTTTATTGTTTTTTTAGTTGATGAGGTCAGAGAGGATCCAAATACCATAATGAGCGGGCCATCATCAGCCCGCCAGCGAAACACCATTTAAATGGCGTTTCGATGGCAGGCCAATGGTGGCCCAACATTGAATGCTGGCTTGGTAAATTTGTGGTTTTACAGGGAATCCGGACCAGTATTGTTAAGAAACCCTGTATTTTTGTGATTTTTCAGGGAGGGTCCGGACCCTGTCCCCCCCTCTGGATCCGCACACGGTGGTAGAAGAATACCTGAGCTGAGATTTCTTTCAGGTGAGTTTTATCCAGCTCTTTATATTGGTCCTCGATCTGTTTAATCTTCTCTATCTTAGCTTCTATTTGCTCCTGTGTGGCTTGATACTGATCTTCCAGATCCTCTTGTTGTATCGATAGACTCTGCTCCGTTTCACGGTACGACAATTTACGCTCAAACTCCACCCGATCTAATTCTTGAAGCTGGTCCTCTGTTGATAGTTTACGATCACCTAAAATATTATAAAGATCTTAACCACTGACTCTTTGCATGCTGGTAATATTTCATGCTTTTGTTATCGTCTGTTGACTTTTTCAAAATTAATTTTTCAAAAAATTCATCAGGACTGCTATTAGAGTGTCAGACAATTTGAATCCAGATCAGGACCGACATTTTGTTGGTCCTGATCTGGGTCCAAACTGTTTGCAAAGATTATCAGCAGACGACAAAAGTTGCTGCTAGCAAGAAAAGAGTTGAAGAATCAGCATCACAGAAAACATAAATTTGCAAAATCTTTTTTACTTTTCAGAGCAAACAAAGCATGATATCTAAAGTTGATTTACTCACGCCTACCAAACTCTCAAATGCTCAACATCTGGTTGAGTATTAAAAACAATTCCTCCAGGAAGAGAATCAAAAATTGGGGGAATTTCATGCAACAGACTATGCATTCCTACGTTTGTGGTATAAATTTGAGGTCAGAAAGTTCTCTCGTTTTGTCAGATTTACATTTCACGTAAAATAGGTGTACCAGAATTCGACAGGAACGTGTTAAATCCGCGAAAAGTAAATATGACCTGATGAGAATACTTTCTGAGCTCGTATTTATACCACAAACGCAGGAATCCATAGGCTGTTGCATGGCATTCCCCTATTTTTGATTTTCTTCATAGAGCAGTTGTTTTTAATATTCAACCAGATGTTGAGCATTGGTAGGCGTGTTACTGCTGAAAGATGATCACATGAAATATCAAGCCTGACTTTTTTCTAAACAGGCTTTTTTGTTTTAAATATCCGGCAGTTCATAAAAGGAGCATTAATGAACCAGACATTAATGGTTTAATCACACACACATCAATCCCTTCATGAATTACAATGTTTTAAAGCAGTTACGACTGTTTGGACAAAAATGAAATTATATAAAATACATGAAAGTTTGCTGTATGCTAAGGCCCCAGTGGCAATTCTGTTGTTGTTGGTTCATTGTTTGCTGTTGCCCCAATTATGTGGAGGTTTGTGTAAGGTCATGGTTTTGTGATGTAGCGTTTGTGATCATCTCACTGAGGAAGAAAGAGCTAGTTGCTTTAATTGAATTAAATTCTTGCTATTATGTGTCTCACGGTGCCATGGGTTAGCCTGTAATCTGTGATTGTGGCATTTCCTGGTCATACACACTCTTATTTTTATCTTGAAAGGAAGAGAAACTGAAAAGACAACATTTTCAACTTGAACAGACTAATTGAACACTGGACATACAGGAATCTAGATTTCTCCCTATTCAGTATTTACTGGTAAACTGTTATAAACTTGGGATGGTCCATTGTATATACCCAGGGGTCACAGGTTATAATTTCCAAATATAAACTGTATTTCTTTCTCTGAATATTGTTTTTCTCTTTACAAACAGTGTAGGTCCTGATGAAATGCCACATTGTGTGGCATTTCATCTGGGTTTTCACTGTTTGCCAAAGTTCACATTTAGGAGTAACTGGTGTATATACACAGTTTGCCAAAGTACACATTTAGGAGTAACTGGTGTATATACACAGTTTGCCAAAGTACACATTTAGGAGTAACTGGTGTATATACACAGTTTGCCAAAGTTCACATTTAGGAGTAACTGGTGTATATACACAGTTTGCCAAAGTACACATTTAGGAGTAACTGGTGTATATACACAGTTTGCCAAAGTTCACATTTAGGAGTAACTGGTGTATATACACAGTTTGCCAAAGTACACATTTAGGAGTAACTGGTGTATATACACAGTTTGCCAAAGTACACATTTAGGAGTAACTGGTGTATATACACAGCTTGCCAAAGTACACATTTAGGAGTAACTGGTGTATATACACTGTTTTCCAAAGTACACATTTAGAAGTAACTGGTATATAAAGGGTTAAAATGCAAGAAATACAGACTGATGCCTTACTTGTATATTTTGGTTTCACGACGTCACCCTGTGTACCCTGAGAGAACACATCAATATCTGGGTCTGTGGCTATAGAAGATGTCTGGAGTGGTTCTGTCTGTACTGCCAGTGATTCTTGCTGTTGTAACTGTTTCAACTTTTCCCGCTCCTCTAGGAGTTGCTTTTGAACTATTGAAAGATGGAAACAATGAAACAAACATAGTTGCGGTCCTTGTTTATATTCATAAATATAATACACCGTATTTGACCTAATAAAAGCACTGGCTGTATAAATTTTTCATAATTCTATACCCTTAAAACTGTGTAGATCCAGATCAGGTGGCATCTGATTGCTTCTGATGAAGCCAGCTGATCAATATCCACACTATTTTATAGTGCGCCTAACTAATAGAGACTGGGCGTGTCAGACAGAGCGGTGTCAAACACTGTCAAATAAGACTAGCCTACAGTAAATCGGGTGTAATAGCCTATGTACGCTTTACTCGTGCAACCAACTGAAGCGCAGACGACAAGGGTGACCAACTTAATACGTTAGCATACCTGGTAAAGTTCATCTTTAGTATGCTGCTGGGGACCTGCTGCATTTCATTTTGCGGGATGGATGTGTTGTGAAAGTTTTTGGGGAAGATAGATTTGCACTTTCTTCAATTCTGTCTTTATGGCAAAACAGGATTGATTTTAAGCCTGATACAATAATAATAAATCACCAATTAGAATTACCCGGGACAATGGTTAAGTATCTGAATCATGAGAAAAGGGCATACAAACATGGGATATGGTCTAAAAGCATCTTATAATCGCTTATTCTGGCGTGCCCAGAGAGACTAGATATCTAAAAGTTGTTCAGAGTCTTTTTGAACTTGCAAATTTTGTTTATGTGAGAAGGGAAAGCTCTGGCGAGGTCATGCGTACATGCAGGCTCGCCGGAGCCTTCGCCACACGCCGATGTAATAAGAACCATCATCTCGTATGCTGACCAATTTATAGTATTAATTTTTCATTGCGGACCATTATTTTATTTTTTCTCATTCAGGATTATAATTTGAATAGTCAAAATTTCGAAACATTGTCAGAGTGCATATATCTAGGCTAGTCAGTCTCCTTGTTATCCAAATTAATTTGAGATGCCTTTTTCTCCAATGGGCTCAAAACTACTACAGGTATTTACAGGTGTACAGCTGTAAAGCGTTTCACAGGTGAATAAATACACCCTGTCTTACCGATTTTATATGGAAATGTCCATTGGTTTGTCTTTGCTAAGAACCACCCAGTCTCTCTTAACTGGTCGGACTATAACCCTTCAGTGAATTCATATTAATAATGACATTGCACTACTAAATTGATTGGAAATCAGTTCATATAGCATAAACATTCCATAAAGTATTTAGATGCACTTATAGGGTTATTTATCGAAAAACACAATTTCAAAGTAATTTTAGTCTTACGATAAATAAAACCTACTACTTCTACTCAATTATTATTGGATTTATTAAATACGTTGGAATAATTAATAAAATGCACCCTGAAGCTTCACATTTTATCATTTTGTTCCAAATTGTTTTATAAATTCAATAATGAGCAGTCATATTCAATCCTCAATGTAATAAGTTTTTGGTGAATCTAGAATAAAGAAAAAAGTGCCTAGTTATACATTAATTTTCTTATTTCTAATACAAAACATATGTTGTGGGTCTCAATGAGACAGTTCTTTTGAGCACCCAAAACACATGTTTAAATCAATGGATAAGAAAATATTCACAATTTTGCGTTCATTTTTTTACTTTATCTATGTAACCACTTACAAGCCTCTTTCTCTTTAGCCAGACTCTCCCTAGCGAGTTCTAATTCTTCTTCAGCCTTCTCTCTCGCCCGCTGATTCTCCTCTATGAGTCGAGCCAGGTGCTGCCGCTGATCGTCTATCTCCTGCCGATGTTGCTCGTGCATCTGGTACATCCTCTCTTCCTCCTCCTGTCGTACCTCTTCGGACTTCTCATGCTCTTCTTGTAACTTCTTCAGCTCAGTTCTGAAACACGGCAGAAAATTATTTGAGCCATGATTTGTTTTTGTTGCTTTACGTCCCAAGTCAACAGCTATGGTCATGGCAAGACGGTCAGTTCACCTAACCACACTTTTTTCGTTGGAAATCACATTTGAGCCATGACATGTGATTTGCAACACTGTGGTATTTTGACAAGTGTAGACTCAGACGAGCCTGTGCAGATTCCTTTTAAGCTTAGAAACTCCAAATGCTGTTCAGTCAGTAGCTTAGCAGTCATGGAATATTAAAGCTACTAGCAAAAGCTCTGATCAGAATGCGGGTATGGCTCATTTGGTCAATCTGACAGAAAACTATGTCACTTTCAACAAAATCCCAGCTACTGTAGATGGGCATTAAATTCTTTCTTCCTGAATTATTCAGAATTAGGGAAATACTCAACATCTGATGCCATGTCAGATCCACTTCCAAGAATGACAAGAATCACAATAAATACCCGTTTCATCTTTTTTTTTAGGAAAAAAATTCACTGACAACCATCTCACCATTTGTTCACTACTTGCTTTACCCTTTCACATTAGAGTTACTTCCCTTGAAAATTTAAAGGTTGAGACACCTTTCAAAATACAAGTAAGCATTGCTAAACAGTGTAAATTATGATGAGAATCCTCATATGAGCCATCTTATCAGGATACACAATGTTTTCAAAGTATCCTGTAGTTCTTCAAGTTCTGCAAAGGCTTTTTATCCTTTAAGTGCACTGCAGCAGATGACATCTTTATGTGATATTTTTTCGTTGAATTTCAGTAGCAATGAGGCTTCCCTTACGGAAAAGCTGTCTCATTGTGAATATCTGGCGAATATGCTGCGAATAATTGGCGAACTGCTCTGTTCGCAGTAATTGTTCGCAATATATTCACTTCTTGTCGCGAATACCCAGCGAACAAAACTGGACAGTCAAAAAAGTGATCGCTGAATGTTAGCAGCTTTGTCAGATAGTCGCTGCATATTCGCAACAAAAACTTAAACATTTTCAAGCACAGTGTATTATTCGCCCAATATTCGCAATAATAACTTAGTTTTTGATACTGTTCGCAGTATATTCGTTACAGTGACTTTAATTTTTTATGTGTTCGCAGAATGTTTACCAAAAGAACTTAAACTAAAATATAGCTCTCAATTCATAATGAAAAGAACTTAAACTTTTCTACTGTTCGCAGCATATTCACAGCAAATAGCGGTACTTAAACTTTTTTTCATGTTTGTATACTTTTAATATTTCATCAATACTTCATGTCAAAAATTGGACTCATCTTGTTTGCATATTCAGTGAGCCTTAATAGCACTAGAGCAATGAATTTGTTGTGTGAACACACACCATATAATACTTTTTCTCATGGCTCAACTTTTGGTATGATAATTTGCTCTTATTTCAGCCAGTTGACTCATTCAGAGGAACAGATAAGCCACTTTTTTGGGTATATAAGCAATTAAATGTATGAAAAAAAAGCAATTCTTTTCTAAATGAAGGGGTAACTACTAATTAAAAGCAATTTAATTTTGGAAAAAGCCAAAATACCTTAAATATATTGTCATTTTCATTTTCTCGCGAACTCTCATTAGGATTCGGTCATTTTCCTTTCGCAAGCTCTGCAACGAAATTCTGCGCTGCACTTTCCGGCTAAAAAAAGGTCATTTGGCGCGTTGTCAAATCAATTCACATATGTAAGTGACAAAAACAATACTTAAATTCATTGTTTCCACCAAAATTAGCAAAAGAAGCTTGCATAAAAATGTCTTTTATAGAGACTTACCCAGAGCACTGGCCTTTTCGCCGCCAATGTTTATATTTTACATCGAGGTCAAAATCTGGGTCGAAACTGTTATTGGGTAAAGTAAAAATGAATTGCATTTTCCAAACGAATTTAACGAAAACGAAAAAAACAACATGTTTTTTGTTTTTTCAACTCGATTTGAGGGCATAATACTTTTTATTAATTTAAAATGTTTGTGTCTCCAATACAAACGGGACACACCAGCGTCTGTGACTGTAAAAGACTGAAGAAACAGTCACGCAGTTGAATTTGCATGTGCATAGGAGAGTATTATAGCATAACCAACTGCTAAATAGAGTACTTAATCACCATTGTTTTGAGGCAAATCTTTTTTTGTCATGCGTCTTTGAATTTCACCTGTCAATAAATAGAACTGAGTATAAACCATATAGTACCCTTTCATTTCTTGTCACAACAATGATGATTTCCCTGTGACCCTCATGGCAAAAAATGTTTCTGACTACCTGCGCATACAGGTTTAAATAGAAAGGTAGGTTTTTTTCAAAGTTAGTCGCTATCTGCAAGACTAGATCAAAGAAACCAACTTTTCTGCAGCCATACCTACATCTAATCTTAATGTAAAATTGAAACAAGGCAGATGCAGATGTAACAATGTCAGACCCGTTAACTATTATGTTTTTGTGCTTCAAAATACACACTTCTGATCGCTATTGTAAAACTAGGCACAGGACAAAATCACGTTTTTCAATCAGTTGTCATCCATTTCCAATCTTTTCAAGACGTTTTTAATATCGATCTGTGACTGTTTTTATAATAAACCCTGAACAAACAAGCAGATCAATTGTGCTGTGTTCACAAGCACCCCCCCCCCCCCCACAAAGAAAAACAAACTGCTGTTCTGATTGGGGCAAACTTTGGTCCGTACCTCTCTCCCTCTAGAACATAATGGCTGACACTTGCTAGCATTAAGTCAGATACATTTCTCAGCATTTTTTCCGCCATTTTCAAGTAATGTTTTCTTGTTGTTGTTTTTTTATATAAAAGTTCACATAACCCATCAAACAGGCCTGGACTACCCATTCATGAGTATTGTAAAACAAATCGCCTGACTTTCTCGCTCTACATGGGGGAAGCCTGAAGTAAACCTTTCTGAAAACGATCTGTTATATTATGAATCTTGTGTATAACTGGCTGGTAAATTAGACTCACTCTGATAGCAAAATCATCATCCCCTTAAAGGAAAGCAGTAAAGATAAGGGAGCATGTATTTGTATTATTGAAGCTGTGGCACTTGGTATCGTATGTGTGGACTAGCTACAACAACCCCTATAAGCCAAAGATTGGGCAGATCTGGTGAGTGGAGGGGATGGTCTATCACTCCTGTCAAGTCGAAAGTTACATCCTCTGGCTGACATAGTCCGCCATTACTTGAATAAAATGCTTAAAAAGACTGTCACCACCCAGTGACCTATATAAAGATCTATATATAGGTCACTGCGCCACCTTAACTCTGTTCCAAAACTGGACTGGATTACCCCTACAAAGAATTTCTAGCGATAAGGCGGGCAATTTCCCTAAATAAGACGTTCGTTTTATTTTGTTGAAATAGCGACTGGAGACACTAGGCACACTCAACAAATACATATAGACCAAATACTATGTACCCTTGTCCGCTAGTTCGTTTATTTAAAACGGGTTTTTCTAAATGCATGTAATATATCTACTTCGTTTTGAATGAAAATTTATTTCGATCATCAACTGTGCTCGCTATTCAGTAACGTGTGGGAAATAGACACTTAAACTAAGGTAAACAATCGTCCTACAGTTATCACGAAAGAGTATATTATATATATTTATACAGTTGATGTACAATAAAAACGACCATCTTGCAAAGTGGTCTATTTTTGTCAGATGATTGATGTCTTCTTTCGCTTATACAACCCCTTTCTTATATTATTTCATTTCCCCCCAAGCCTTCCCCCAGCCAACAAAGAAAGGAGAAAGACAGTAAACTGTTGAAATGGATAGGGTACTTCGAATAATGCATGCAACTACACCAAAGTACCATCTCCTTCAGGCAGAGAAGACAGCAAATATAGTCCAATTAACATCTTACCCCTTTAATTTTGAGAAGCTATTCATAGCTTGAGCAGGTGCCACAAACCTGGCCGGGGAGGGGGTTACTCTGTAATTCTTATACATATGAAGGTGTGGACTATTTTTTTTCAATATTTTGAATTTCAATATTTTGGGGTTTTTCAGAAAAATTAACATTTTTTGGGGTATGAAGTTTTGTGGATATTGTTAGGGGTAATCACAAAAGGGGTCATTTCTATGCATTTTAGGGTCGTTTCTAAAGGTCAAGGTACAGAATTGGGGATATTTTTCGGGCTTGTTGTAAAATTTAATTTTTTGGGGGTGGGGGTCTTGATACTCCTGATAATTTTGGAGGGTAAACAGTAGATGCTAAGTCCAAGCCTATGTATGAAGGAAAAAATTACAGTATCCCCCCCCCCCCCCCCCCCCCCCCCCCCCCCCCCCCCCCCCCGTGATACCTGGACCCAGATAATGCAGTCAAACAAACCACTTAAATGGTTAGAATGAGGTGTCATTACACACGAGGGACATTGTCAATCAGAAAAAGAGCTTTGCATCCAGAAAAAAATGAAAGAGTGCAAAAATGGCCAGTGTGGTGCCACCCTAAAAGTGATATTGAAGAGTGTTTCTTTCCACCATCACCAATCCTATTTGTTTTCCCATTTTGCACATAAATGTATATAAATAGAACAAATTTGTTCTAAAGTAAAGCTAGGCTGTATGCAGTTCCGATTTGTGATACCTTTTGACGTTTGAACATGCAAATCTTTGAATTGCGTAAGAAAATTCGTCAAAAAATTTTTCGTCAAAAATATTTTTAGCTTTCGTTGTAACCAATTTCACGTGTTGTTATTTTCAACAACAATGGCAGCCAAATGAAAGTTTGAAGCGACAGCTACTTTTATTATGGATAATTGGACAGCATGAACACTAAGATATATTTTTTATAATATATTTCAAGTATTTACAGTCTTGGACATTGATTTGGCTCGAAATTGTACAGTAGACATCTTATATTAAATTTTTAAAAGTGCGACAGGGACTTGCATAGGACCCGTGTTAGACGGGTAACAAGTCGTTTCGCCCCAAAACCAGTTCGCCCCTGGTCATTTCGCCCCTAGTCATTTCGCCCCAAATTTGATGCCTGGACGTTCCCCCCCCCCCCCCCCCCCCCCCCCCCCCACACACACACACACACACCCTAGTCGTTTCGCCCCAAGACCCTAGTCGTTTCGCCCCACTTTTTTTAATCCCTTTAAACTGTTGATATTTAAGCATTATTTTATGATAATAATTTAATTTAAATGTTGAACACACTTCAGTAATAATGATAACAATTAAGCCTTGTTGAACCCAGATTTATCTCTTTTTGTATTTCAAAAGCCATCTGATCGTGATCCACACTGCTACAAATTAATTGCTTATAATTGGTATGGTGCAGGCTCGAAGGTGCAGGTGTCCATGAAAAAAAGCTTGAGAGGAGTGTAGTGCATAAATGTAATAAGCTTGACTAGGATAAACCGTGATAACAAAATACAATGCTTAAAATATACTAAAAAAAATATAGCATAAAAATTAATTTTATATTTCCTTCACCCCTGCGCCAATACGCAGGGTGGCACTGCTCTGTTCATGCATTAAGAAAAAGGAACTGATCAACCAGTTAAAGTAATTGGACATTAATTGTCTCTAATTAAAGTGTGCGGCTGGATAATTTTTAATCTGTTAGTCATTAACGGGATTAAGACTATGGTGTCGAAAACACACGCCAATCAATCAGCGACAATTAAAATTTGATTGATTAATTAAACTTCGATATGTTGGTGACTAGTCGGAGTTAGTGGCTTTTCTTTATTTTGATACATTTGCCACTAGTTTAACATAAAATATGGAAAAGCCACATAAACATCAGAGAAGGCTCGGATGAGTCGGTGACGTGCTTTGACTTTGTCGGTGAATGTACGTTTTTTTATCTGATCATACTTGATAATGAAGGCTTTGACCAACCTGTGCATACAAGCAGACTGGACGGAGCCTTCGCCCGCAGAGCTCCCGTTTGCATATTTCATAACCAACACAAAATAATTTTATAACCCACTTAGCTCCAAGCAGGTTTCATATTAATATACACATTATGTAGCATTTTACGAGTCTGTCACTTCTTTTTTAGACATGGAACAAATGGATTCCATTACCGAGCATTTTGGGATCAAACGTCCAGATCAGTCGCCGCCGTTTGTGCAATCTACCCTGATGCGCAAACAGTGAAGACACATTTGTATATGAAAATGACACAATCTTGTGAAAATATTCTTTAGGGTTCTAATTTTGGTTAAATAAACATTTCGGACTGCAATTTCCACTCATCAAAATATTCTCAATAAGTTTTGGACCATCAAAGGCAATTACCAGCTTGCTCACCACACAGTCTGATCAGGGCCTTTGTTACTATTCGCTTATTTGGTAGCATATCTAAACTTGCTGCGATTGAAATTTTAAGCTCTAGTTAGTCCCTGCATGTAGTTGGGAGACTGTTTTGATGCTCCCTTTGTCAGAAACCCGAAGTCTGGCTTGTTTAGTTGAGGCCCGTAAACTTACGGTATATGTATTTAATTTCTCATTAACCCCTTCTTGCTTGGAATAATAATATGTACATGTATCTTGACAGGGGACTGTGTCGCAAACAAGATGGCAACTCTTGTTTTATTACTTTTCAAATTATCTGCCCTTTTGAATTATTTCCTCATTTATCTTTCCCTTAATTATGGAGTCTACACTGTAAGGGACAGCACATTCGCCAAACATTAGCTACAGTGTAAGGCCATCCTTAAAAATATATTTGTTTGCTGTGCTCCTACCCAATGGCCATCAATCTCAGTTTGGGTAGGAAGTAGGTATTTTTTTGTAATTTTTTTTGACAGCAAAATTGTATGACCTTCTGACTATCACTTTTAGAGGTCTACAAATGCTGTACATGTATATAAGGTAAGAATGCATATAATAAGAGTCTCTGTAACCTTTCTTCAATTAAAATTGTCTTTTAGTCATTTTAAAGAAGTATTTGTTAAAAGCATTTAGAGTAAAAATTAAAAAAAAAAATTCTCAGAAAGGCAATAATTTTTTTGGGGTAGGGCCTGTTTTGGGTGGGTAGGTAGGAACACGGCAAACCAACATTTTTTTAAGGTTGGCCTAAACAAGATTTTCTGAGATCTATTCGCAGCATAATCGCTGCTTGTTCGCAGGATATTCACAATTATTGTTCGCTACATATTCGCAACAACGATTTTTACTTTTAATTAAAATATTCGCAGAATATTCGCAGAATGTTCGCAGAATATTCGCAGAATATTTAATTAACATATTTAAATGAATGTTCACCACATATTCGCAGAATATTCGCAGGCTGTTAACTATAAGTATTCGCTTCAGACCTAATTTGCATGTGAAAAATGAACATCTCGCGAATATTCCGCGAATACTGGTCTGCCATATATGGTTATGTTTACCGATTATTCGCAGAGTATTTGCTAGTTGTTCGCCATAATAAGATACAAATTGTACGGTTTGTCTGAATCCTTTCTGTATAGTTAGGTACATGACGGTTGTTTACCATTCAGATTAAACTGCTCACTATTTGCATCTGTCATCAGCTTGGATAGCAGTTGCAAGACCAGAGCGAAGCACTACATTCTCCTTTTTTAGCTATTTAACCCGATAAAAGAAATATTTTTTGTGTTTTCATGTGATTTTTTAGCCTCCATATACAGAACCGCCAGCTCTGTTTATGAAGTTTCATACCCGTGATAATAAGTGTATTGTTATAAATACTCTGTTCTATTATTTGAGTTGCTGTATTATTTACAAATGCATTAATTTTTATACATCTTAGAACTGAAAATGATATATTTGTCTATACCTATGCAGCAGTCACCAAAAAAGTTCAATACTTCGCACATAGAAATCTGGTAAAATATTTAACATAGAAAGGAAGATATCAATGATAAGGAATCCATACAATCCAGTACCACACGATACTCCAGACATCATAAGGAATGTGACAAGAACACAAGTTAGCAAAACTGGATAGTAAGGTATGCTATGATGGCAAAAAATGAAGAAATAATTTTACATCTGGCATTTTTACTATAGGCCTCAACAAGAGAAAACCTGTCATAATGGTTTTGGACCTTCAAAGACAATTACTGGCTTGCACATCCACACAGTCTGATCAGAGCCTTTGTTACTATTTGCTTATCTGATAGTGTGTCCAAACTTGCTGCAAGTGAAATATTAAGTTCTAGTTAGTTCCTGCATGTAGCTGGGAGGCTGGTTTGATGCTCCCTTTGTCATAAACCCTTAAGTCTGGCTTGTTTATTTGAGGCCTGTAAACTTATATGTAGTTAGTCCTAGGTTTTTTGTTTGTGGGGGGAGGGGGGGGGGGCTAGATTTCTCATTCACCCCATCTAGCTTGTAATAATAATATGTACATGTATCTGGACAGGAGAATGTGTCACAAACAAGATTGAGAACTCCTGTTTTATTACTTTGCAAATTACCTGAACTTTTTAATTATTGCCTCATTATCTTTTCCTTAATTATGGAGTTTACACTGTAGGGGACAGAACATTAGCCAAATATTCCCTACAGCGGAAACAAGATTTTCTGAGATCATATTTGCAGCATAATCGCGGCTTGTTCGCAGGCTATTCGCAATTATTTTTCCCTACATATTTGCTACAGCTATTTTTAATTTTAATTAAAATGTTCGCAGAATATTCGCAGAATGAGCGTAGGATATTCGCAGCATATTTAATCAACAGATTTAAATGCATGTTCGCGTAATATTCGCGGAAGTGTTCGCGGCAGACCTAATTTGCATGTGAAAAGTGAACATCTCGCGAACATTCCGCGAATACTGGTCAGCCATATAAGGTTATGTTTACGGAGCAATCGCAGAGTATTCGCTAGCTGTTCGCGAAAATTATTCGCGGCAGTGCATTTTTTTCCGTAAGGGTTAGCATTTCATGTGAATCGTCTGTCAGCAATATCAGAAATTTTATGCAACAATGTCAAACATTTGCAGCAGACAACATTGTCAATTTTGTCATTTTTCAAGAAATCTAATAAGGCTTGATATTTCATTTGAATCATCTGCCAGCAGATGATTCACATGCAATGTCAAGTCTTATTTTGTTACAGAAAATTTCAAAATGCCGTCTGCTGCAAATTTTAGTGTCACTTCTAGGGTTAGCTGATAATCACCCAATATGATTTGTACACAAGTGTGTCAGCAAACAATCAACATGGAAAGACAAACAAGAAACTGGCTATCAAGCCAATAAAATGTCCAAAAATCATCAGATTACAATTTACTCCATTCCAAAATGAAGACAACAAAGTTTTACTTTCAAATAAATGTCAGAATTATGGAACAATCAATATGCAGCAGACGTAACAGTCAGAATTACCATAATAACAGAAGAATAGATCTGTATGAAAGCTCCCCATAATCAAAATCAAACAAAAAAGGTCAGGATAAGCTTGAAGAAGGAAATAACATGCACAGATCCAGAAAGTTTTGTCAAAGGGGGTCCAACTGAAGGGGTCAAACTCAATTCTGACAACACTTATTTTAGTTGGTGAGGGGAGAGGGAGAGAGGATCCAGATATGACAAAAAGTGAGCCATCATCGGGCCAGCAAGCGAAACTTAAAAGGCATTTTTGCTAGAGGGTCAATGATGGCCCAAAATTGATTGCTGGCTTTGTAGCTTTGTGATTTTCAAGGGGATCCAGACCAGTACTGCTAATTAAGGAACCCTTTCTTTATTTCCAGGACGGGTCCAGACCCTCTGTCCCCCACTCTGGATCCATGCATGAATAAGGGAAGAGGCATCAGAGTATCTACCCATTTGTCCATAAGATCACAAGTGACCTAAAAATGGTATGCGACACATCAGCATCTAAAGATGTATCCATACAGCAAATTTGGGATTCCCATCTCAAACAATATAAGAGATATGTTCTGGATACCATTATTCTACAAACTAGGTCAGAGGTCAAGGTCAAAGTGACCAAAAAATGGTACGTGACATTCCACCATCCAAAGTTGCATCCAACCACCAAATTTGGGATTCATACCTTTAATAATATAAGAGATATGCTCTGGACATGATTTTTCTACAAACTAGGTCAGAGGTCAAGGTGACCCAAAAATGGTATGTGACACTCCACCATCCAAAGTTGCATCCACCCACAAAATTTGGGATTCATACCTTTAATAATATAAGAGATATGCTCTGGACATGATTTTTCTAAAAATTGGCCAGAGGTCAAGGTCACAGTGACCTGTAAATGGTACAAGATGCTCAACCATCCCAAGATGCATTCACACACCAAATTTGGGATTCCCTTCTCAAATAATATAAGAGATATGCTCCTGACACAATTATTATTAAAACTAGGTCAGAGGTCAAGGTCACAGTGGCCAGAAAATAATATGTGAGACTCCAACATCCCAAGATGCATATGCACACCAAATTTGCAATTCCTACCTCAAAGAATATAAGAGATATGCTCCGAACACAAAAATTCATAAAACTAGGTCAGAGGTCAAGGTCACAGTGACCCGAAATGGTGTGACACTCTGTCATCTCAAGATGCATTTAGACACCAAATTTGGAATTCCTATCTAAAAGAATATAGGAGATATGCACCAGACACAATGCAATTTCTAGAAATTAGGTCAGAGGTCAAGTTCAAGGTCACAGTGACCCAATTATGGTACGCGACACTTCCCCATCCCAAGATGCATTCACACACCAAATTAGAGATTCCTATCTCAAATAATATAAGAGATATGCTCCGGACGCGATAATTCTAAAAACTAGGTCATAGGTCAAGTTCAAGGTCACAGTGACCCAATTATGGTACTCGACACTTTGTCATCTCAAGATGCATCATCACACCAAATTTGAGATTCCTAGCTCAAATATTATTAGAGATATGCTCCAGACACGATTATTCTAATAACTAGGTCAGAGTTCAAGGTCAAGGTCACAGTGACCCGAAAATGGTATGTGACACTACGCCATCCCAAGATGCATTTACACACCAAATTTGGAATTCCTATCTCATAGAATATAGAAGATATGCACCAGACTCAATGCAGTTTCTAGAAACTAGGTCAGAGGTCAAGTTCAAGGTCACAGTGACCCAATTATGCTACGCAACACTTCGTCATCCCAAGACACATCCACACACCAAATTTGAGATTCCTACCTCAAATAATATAAGAGATGTGCTCCGGACACGATTATTCTAAAAACTAGGTCAGAGGTCAAGGTCAAGGTCACAGTGACCCGAAAACGGTACGCTACACTCCGTCATCCCAAGATGCATCCACACACCAAATTTGGAATTCCTACCTCAAAGAATATAGGAGATATGGACCGGACACGAAGCGAGACGGACAGACTGATGGACGGACAGTGCGATTACTATATGCCTCCCAAAGTTCCTTTGGGGGCATAAAAATTCCCAAACTTCTGGACAGATCTCAATTTTGGGGGTATTTTGGAAGGAAGATGACATGTTAAACCCAATAGAATTGCTAAAACACGTACTAATAATTTTTTTCCCATCGGCCTAGTCACAAGAAAAGTGTTTTTCTAAGGAAAGTCACATTGAATTTCCAGTATAAATATCTCGGAAATAAAAACATTACAACATGTAGTTAAGTTAAACCTTGGTGATCCAATAATGTTACTTTAAGCCACATGAAGCAAAGATTTACCATTTTAAAGTCAGAGCATGAAATGTTAAAACAACTAAGCCAGCTGATCAGGATCCTATCTGTTTTCCTCTACATGGGTGAAAGTTCAAAATTTCCAAAATCCTGAACTTTAGAAATTCAAATTTTTAAACTTGCAGGATGCCTTCAGAATTAATAATTTCATGTTTAAATGTGTTTAGATAATCTAAAAATTAATCAGAGAAGCTATTATAATCTCCCTAATTTAGGATTTTGAGGATGACTTTCTACGGATTAATCCTGAAAACTTTCACACATGTCCTCTATACTTGAAAATAAAAGCTAATAATCGTAACTGGATAAAAATTGGAAATAAGTGTAGAACATAGTGCAACCTGAAGGCAAAAGCACTATTCAATGAAAGACAATTTCATTGATTATTTCTGAGACAATGTGATTCCTGATAGTCTGCCTACCATTAACATGTAACAATAGTGTAAGGATTATCAATATATATACTTCCACAAAACGCTTTGAAGCACGACCGTAACAGTAAATGCATTGATTTAATCGAGGGTTATTACTTAGAGGTTGTGGTACTACTGTACCTTACCATGCAAGATATTTTTGTACTACACTCCTCCCAAATTTTTATCCAATTAACTTGCAAGAGTTATTAGTATATATTTACAAACAGAGTGGAGATTGGTGAGGATCCTGATCAGCTGGCTTCCCTAGCGGCTAGCTAATCTTTATCTATATATACACTGGTTTCAATACATGATATATCCAGGTTCAGCATGGTAAGGTGTTATAAGAAAACAAAGGGGCAGGCCCATGCCCGCCAATGCATCCGTGCAGTCTGATCAGTGCCTTTGTCATTCGCTTTTTTCATATCTTAACTTGCCACAAACGAAATTTCAATTTTCTAGCTAGTCTCTGTAGCTGAGGGTACTGATTTTAGTCTCGCTTTGTCAGACACCCCAAAGACAGGTTTTGTCGCAAAGCAGCCCATATCATAAATCTATTTTGTGCAGTTCCAGGCAACCGGAAGGTTTGTGTTTGTTTTCAGTGTCCTACTGATAGGGTCTGACAAGTCTCATCAGACAGCCTGGGGTCCAGCCAAGGATCGAACCTACAGCCCATGGTTGACATGCACAATGCAGCAACACTCCTCTTCTAAATTCAGAGGCGATAATGTTAAAATAGCATCAACAACTATCGTCAGCTGCTTTCTCGTCAGCTTATAAACTGCGGTAACCTATATTGCAAGCAATATGAACCCAGGTCAGACTGCTCCCTTAGGAGCAGTCTGATCTGGGCTCATAATATTTGCTTCCATGATCAAATAATCAGAAGTGAATTTAAATATTTGTAGCAGATTTTTGTTTGTTTGATTTGATTACGTCCCATCAACAATCTTTCAGTTAAACAGGGACTTGTCTTCCTGGGTTGAACCAGTACTAAGCTAGGATAAATGTGTCTTGCTCAAGGACCACAAGGCAGTGACGCCGGTGAGGCTTGAACCCGCTGCCCCTCAGTCGCGGGTCAAGCACTCTACCACTGAGCCACTGCGCTCCCTTTTTTGCAGCAGACGTATTAAGCAGACAACATTTTCAGGACAAAATATATTGGCAAGCTAAGGGTTAAGAGGCAATTAAAATCTCCAGAATTTTCATATTGATTTTAACAGGTAGATCAAGATCAGAAGACAATGTATATTATGGCATCTGGGCTTACATTGTCTGCTGAATTATTTTTACAGATCAAAGTTTTTAAAAAATTCATCCATACATATTATCAGAGTGCCAAGCAGTTTTGGATCCAGATCAAGCCCGACATTTTGTCAGGCCTGATCTTGGTCCAAACTGTTTGTAAATGTTATCAGCAGACGGCACTGGCAGGAAAAGATTCAAGCATTATTCAATATTGGAACCGATAATTATAAAAAAGTCTCGAATTCCATATCTATTGTAACAATTGAAGTCATGTCAACATTATAAAAAGCTTATACTCACACTAAATTACAACAGAATCACTTAAGTCCTCGAAAAGTGTAATACGAAACTGTATGACCTGTCACAATATCGAAAAATCAATGGCGGTACTGATATGGAGTCCAGGAAAAATGAAATGACGGGTTATCTTTTAAATTAAGTACTGAATGAAGTACCCAATAGGTAAATAGTGGAAGCTAAGCCCACTTGTGATAACCAGTTTACTTCAAATCTATACAAACAGGTCACTTTATATAATCAAATTAAAATTCAGAAAAAAATTCTCACAATTTATAACCATACTTCAAATATTCATTTTTTTTTCAGTTTTACATGCTAGGTAATTTCAAAGAAATCTTTTAGGAATACCATAAATGTGTCAAACAATTTGGATCTAGATTAGGCCCAACCTTTTGTCAGGCCTGATCTGGGTTCAAAACTGTTAGGTTATCAGATGGCAAAAGATGCCGATAAGAAGTGTGGGTGTATACAAGCCAAAATGCCCACAAGGGCGTCAGGAGAACCAAAAGATAGGTAGATAGATAGTGGAGGTTGCCAACATTTTGATAATGAGACTAGATTGACTGTTCTTATAAAAAAAAAAAAATGAGATAATTATCTGAAACAAAAATGGCAAGCATTCACCATTTGGAATACTAGACAAAAAAGTCTGACCTTCACGAAATAGAAAGTAATATTGCATCTACTGATCCTCATCTGCCAACAGGATTCTATCACAATACCACAATCACAGGACTTTAGTTAAGAGTGCGTACCAAAAAAATAATTTTCTTATTTCTCAACCAAAACATATGTCATGGGTACTCAAAAGAACCGTCTCAATGAGACGGTTCTTTTGAGCACCCAAAACATATGTTGAAACTGGGTAAGAAAATATTTTCAGTTTTACGCTCAAAAATTTTGTTTATCTAAACCTATGAATCACATAAGAATTGAATTTTCAGCATTGTTTCCATTTATAAATCAGGTACATTTACTTTCTCTAGCAACAATTGACAAGTACCCAAGTGATTCCATTTATTGCATATTCCATACTGGTTCCTGGGGATTGTTCAAAGACTACAATTGATTTTCATCAACAGTGGCAATGTTGGCTTTACAATTTCAAGTGCTTGATAAGCCATATTTCACAGTCATACATCAAACTTGTTAGAAATTGCTTCCTTCAATAATTGATAATGCAACAACATTGAATATTTTTACAGCTTGCTTGCCTGGATACTACGAAAATAATTGATAAAGAATGAAGAGAGATGCTGGTTAATAATGACAATAGTAGGAGGCAAAACTAAGCTAAGACTAGGATAACGTAGACCAGGATAACGCTAATAGGGTGATGAAGATGTTGTTAATGATGATGATGATGATGATGATGATGATGATGATGATGATGATGATGATGATGATGATGATGATGATGATGATATCTTATGAATCAAAATAATTTGGGAAATAAAACCGAGTCCTTTGGAAAGAGAGGCAACCCAATGACAGAGCCTCATTTGTCTGAAAAATGAAGACAGATATTGTAATCTGTCAGTTGAAGTGAATTCAAAGGCTAGAACCTGTGCACTGATGAGGTTAATCTTAGTAAGCAACAGTGGTGCAGTCTCCTGGCAACAGTGCAACTGCTTGTACACAGCAACTCAGGCCTAATAGGTTTGATGGCTCCACAGATAGGTAGGAATTTGTTGTAAATTATACTTAGTAAATTCAAGCTTTGATGAGCATACATGAAGGTACGCAAATAGGCTGGCCCGAACTAGTCAACAAACTGTTGGTTCGAAGCCAGTTATCTGTTAAATACCAATAAGTATGTCAAACAACAACCTTTTATGATATACGTCCAGTCTTGTGACAACTGCTCTTTTCCAAATAAATCAGGTTAGCATATTGGTTTTCCATATACAAAAAGGTTACAGGGGCATAGCTACCATATACGCAGAAACTCATTTCCCTACACATTTGAACAGAAAATATGGGATTCCTTGATGGTTCCTTGATGATTGGCATACATAATGTGTGCGGAAAAGCAAGTCTTATGTATCTAATTCCAATTTTGAAGTGGTTATATATTATGGCAAGACCCCTTTAAGGGCTTAGCACTCATTAACGAAAAGAGAGAGTCATGCGTATAAGATTTGATATTGACCATCATTACCAAAAATGTGCTTAACATGGCAAATAGCTCAGACCCTAATGAGACGCCACATTTTGCATTTTTCATTTTGCAGCGTCTCATCTGGGTCTACACTATTTGTAAATTCTCCCTTTAGGGATTTTTTTTGCATAAATGCATTAACCACGTCCCCATTATTGTGTACGGTGAATTTTAGGCAAGCTGCGCCCCTGGGTTAAATAGGCAATAGAGTAGCCCTAAATTATCTTTCCAAAACAAATTTTAATAGACAGACATGGCAGGGTGCATAACTTCATCAGACCCAAATCAAATTTAAAACTGACTTGTATTTAAGTACATTAAAACCTGTGTAAAACGGCCACTCTCAAAAAGACCAAAAATTAGTTTTCAAGACCAATTATCGCTCAATGAAGGTCAAAAGTATTGCAGGATGCTCCAAGGGGAGCATTCTGCAATACTTTTGACCTTCATTAATCTACCATTTGTCATTAAGATCTTTGTTTTGTCTATTTTTGAGTGGCTGTTTTACACAGGTTTTACTGTAATGTCAAGATATATACCAAACATGATTTACATCAGTCCATTCATACTTAAATTATCACTCAGGAACCAATTTTGGGAACGATTTTGCTCTGCATTGAATAATGATGATAGTAGCCAAGGCTAGGATAACGCTAATATTGTCAATGACATCCACATTTGTACACCAGGGATGATGATGATGATGACAACTGCTGCTGATGTTTGATGTTGAAGGTGAGAATGACATTGATGCACAACTAATGATGATGATGATGATGATGATGATGATGATGATGATGATGATGATGATGATGATGATGATGATGAATACAATGTTGCTGCTGATTATGAAGATAAGGATACCTTCAATGATGATGATGGCAAAGACGACATCAAAAGTGATCAAGGCATAATATGAAAAGAATGAGTGGGAAAATAATAAAACCTATGACATAACAAGGCCGCTGAGTTAACTTTACTGAGGATTAAATAATGATCTATAAGATTTTGGCAAATTTACTGAGTATGATACCCTCTGAAAAAAATATTGATATTAATAAAATGAAGGTTGGTTTTCATGCTAAGCTGGGGTTTATGTACAATCAAGCTAATATTGACTTGTTATGATTGTTTCAAGTCCTTATGAAGTTGACACACCCTCATATATTGTATCAAGAAGAGTTCACCCCACCAGTTCTTATTCAAACATAACTCCAGAAAAGTCTACATTTTAGACTCTTTTTGCCGAAAAGCATATTTTGTGGGTTTACATTGAAATTGCCTCACAGAGAGGCAATTTCAATGTATACCCGCAAAATATAGTAATAGATATATTTCATAAATTTTAATGAAAACACTAAAAATACAGTTTGAAGTTATGAGAATATAGATAAATTTCATGACCTTCTAATATTGGAGATGTGCCCACCAGTTGTCAAATTCCGATCAAGAGCTAATTTCAAGCAGATCAAACATACAAAGAAAATGTTGATCATGTTGGAGTATTTGAGTGGGACAGAGTTGAAGCCACAAGCAAGGGATGAAACAAGAGTGCCCATGCCCTGGATGGCTCACCTGAATCCTTGTCATGAGGAGAGGATGTTTACATGGAGGATCTTACATGAGTGCTCATGTTTTATTGAATTTATTAAACGAGTTGGGGAAAAGAGATAAAATGCGAGGCTTGCCGAGCATTTTTTTCTCTTTTTAGCAACAAGTTTAATAAATTCAATAATACAAGAGCACGAATGTTAGATTCTATTTATCATATGACAAATACTTTGAAATCTCATTTCTGGTGTAAAAACGTTATAATTTTGTCATTACATGTTATGTACGCAAGGTTGTTATGGACATCATAATGTTTCCCGTAAATCTATAAACCACTAGTGGTTTATAGATTTTATTGCACCCCAAGGTCACCAGTTTGACCCTAGGATGAAAATTTTACTTGCATTCTGTTCTGCTTGTCATCCCCTTTGATTTGATATGCCACATGACCATGTTTGAAAAAATATTTTTTGACCCCCTGGGCACCCCCAGCGCCTCAAAGTCCCACTTGTAGGGCATGACCCAGGCAACAGAATGAAAATCCTGTCTGATATGTTTTGTATCTTTCATTTGTGAGAACACACACAAAGTTTGGTATAAAAATCTTTGAAATTGAAATTAAATGATATTTGACCCCTCCCCAGGACCTTATGTGGCGGGGCCAAAAAAGTCCCATTAATGTGAGTAACTCACACACCAAATTTGGTTGAATTTCGTCCAATGGTTTATGAGGAGACAGCATAACAGACAGACGGATGGAGGCGATTACAATATCACCTTCGCTTTTTTAAATAAGTGTCGGGATAAAAATGGGAAAAATGTCCACCCACCCACCTAACATAAAAACTATGACTTACCTTGCTTCCTCTATCCTCTCATTTTCAGACTTGTATCTTCTCTCTAGGTCTAAGCTATAAGAAAATAAAACATCTCAATGACAGGCTCCTATGTAGCATTTACTTATTAGCGGAGACTTTTGTCATCTGCTGCTAACTTTGTAAACAGTTTGGACTCAGATCAGGACCGACAAAATGTCGGTCCTGATCTGGATCCAAACGGTTTGACACTCTGATGTTTGACAACTGAAAGATTTTTTTTTTTAAATCTAATTTTGAAAAATCAGCAGATGACAACAAAAGCATGAAAAATTACCCAGCATGCAAAGAATTTAACATTTATATTGGCTTTTAACATGTAACAGTTTTTGCACTTTTATACAGCATCTATGTGGACTTTGATACAAATTATGTTATGTCACATCACATATATTTTTACCTTTTTAATCCAAATTATGTTTATTTTGACAACATCTGCCGTTAATGACCCACAAGGGTTGGTGAGTCCTTAAACACCAAACAAACAGGTCAAGTCGTTGCCTTTTGGTCGCATACGACTTTTGGTCCATGTGACTTTCCAATGTTTGGTCAAAAAAAAACAGTCAGTGTAGCTTTTCATTGGGTTGTTTACAAAACCTTGTATGTGTACTTTTTTACCAAACCCTGTTTTTAACATGGCGCCAATTATGAACGACAGTTCAGCGCACCAGGTCACAAAACCTTGTATGCAATTGCCAATGAAAATTTGTTGTTTTGTGACTTTCCAAAATCTTGTACCTCAATTAGTCAAAAATTACCAGTTCTAAAACCTCGTATACGTACATCTGATAAGACAAAAAAGCAGGTAAGCTTTATCTGGTTTATTACTGTGACGTTTCAAAGGGTGTGTATGAATACTTTCTCGCGAATTCATGCTTAAATTTGTCATGCTTGTTTGTCGCCGTCAATCAGATTATTTACGAAAATGCTGCAGATACGAGAATTTGTAACCTCGCCTTTTTGTGGATGTTGTATCATACAAGATTTTGTCCCTATAAATAGAAATGTCAACACAGGTAATGTAGATACATCAAATGCAGCTTACACACCTCAAAAGGAACAGAGCTACATTTGGTTAGCTTTTTATCTATTTAATTCATACGCAACTTGTCTTCATTGAGTTTCGAAAATTGGCAAAATGTCGTATCTGCAATATCTGGTTACAAAATCTCGTATATGTTTTAAAAAGTATCACAATACGCTAGAAATATTAAACTCTGCCAATGTAATACTTGTACCCATTAAATAAACTTAAAATATGCTTTCAGTCTGAATTTCACAAGAATATAACAAAAGCTAACAATCAAGAAAGTTTTATGTCTCTCCTGTAAAATTTACTAAAGTGCATGTATGAACCACTGTCTTATAGTTGATTACAAAATCTTGCTAATAAGGTATGCATGAATGACAGATTAAAAGACAGAAGGAAAAGCTGGAAGCATTATACCCCATAAACATTTTCAAAGTTGGGGACACATAAGCAGGCAATTCAAAAGCAATTTATGGCAAATGCTCTAGAATTTCAAACACTTGTTAGCTTACAAAAAAACATTAGCAAACAGTACACACCCCGATCAGGGTCTTCATTGTTTGCTATTGACAATCATTCTAATGATCACCATATAATAAAATTTTAGTTGAGAAAAAATAACAATGTTTAACATTTGTAGAACATTTGCCTTAGTAAATATATAGAGGATCTTACATGAGTGCTCATGTTTTATTGAATTTATTAAATCAGTTGAGGAAAAGAGATAAAATGCAAGGTTAGCCAAGCATTTTATCTCTTTTTCAAAATAAGTTTAATAAATTCAATACTACAGGAGCATGAATGTTAGATTCTATTTATCATATGACATTTAAAATTATTTTGAAATCATACTTTGACATGAAAACATTAGGGTTTTGCCATATCCGCGTCATTTCATAAAGTTTCCCGAAATTCTGTAAACCACTTAGTCTAGTGGTTTATCGATTTCAATGCATGGCGCTATCTCACTCTCAGATGCAATGTCATATGATAAATACGGACACAGAATAGTAAGCATAACAATACACTGTTATTAGTGAATAACACAAATACATATATAATGTTAAGGATTTATATTAAAATCAAAATGGTCAGGAAATGATCAAAATGGTCAGGAATATATCAAAATGGATACGCATATAATAAGCAAAGCCCTACATGTAGCTGTATCTTGAGGCATTATATCAAAACCAATTGATTGCATATTTATCTGCCACAAATACTAAAGATCTAACATTAAATTTCATAAACTGGTGTAGAAAAAGAGATAAAATGTGAGGCTTGCCGATTCTGTGACCTTGACATTGAGATGACCCAGGTAAACAAGAATGGTACAACTAAAATTTAGGACACGTATGTATCATCATACCAAACATGAACCAAATTGATTGTAGGGTTGGCAAATAACGAGGTCTAAAAACTTGAACGCAAAAATTGAACATGAAAAATTCAAAGTCTGCAACCTTGATTTTGAGATAATTAACCTAGGGTGTTAAAGAATTTTAGATCAATATGTTTCATCATACCAAAGCTAACCAGATAGGTTAGAGGGTCTGAAAATAATGAGGTCTTTAAAACTTATAACGCAAAACATTATCCTTTGTGAATATTGACACCGAAGGGTCTTTATAAACAGTGTTCAGGAAACATGAAAAGTTGAGTGTTTTGAAATGAATAGGCAAATCAAGTATAGTCTCAACCCCACCCTTTTTTAAAGGGGCTATTATAAATACATTTTATGCAGAATGACATTTATTTATAAATACATCTCCACTTTGGCGTGTGCGAACCAGTTCAGCCATTGGCCCTAAGATCTAGTTCAGATTGTCTAAGCCAAATCCAGGGAGAGTTAATCAACCCTGTGCTGGACCTACCAGCTATAAAAGCCCTTTGCTGATCTAGAGGGTTCCTTTCAAGGTATTGAATGATCAGACATCCAAATAGTAACCCCAAAAAAGATGATTTTTTTTTAGTTGTTGTTGTTTATGTTGTTAAAATGAGTTGTAGAATATGTACACAAAATAAAGCAGTTAAGCAAGAGTAATTTGCCACAAAGCTGGGACGGTGCAGAATAGTGACTTAAAAATAAAGGATATCTATTTTTTACATAAGTGTAGGAAAGTTTAGTTGATCAAGCAGTGTATCATTGTTCGTTATTTCACTACTTTTAAAACAAGATGTCCATTTGTTAAATATGTTATATTTTGTTAGTGCAAAGTAAAGCTCACAATCACAACACACCAATGGGCATTTATTTGCTTATGCTGAAAAGACGCCACATTTTTTGCAAACACAACTCCAAACACTATCAGTGCAGGGACCAAACTACTCAAAATATAAACTAGAGGACCTGACGGTCCTGAAGCGCTCACCTGATCTCCTTAGTAATGTCAAAATAGGTCAAGATCAACTACAGCTTATAATGAAACATATTTTGTTTTATGGGGGTTGCGGCCATTTTGGTAAAGTGACCTAAAACAATCTAATGAATACTCCATCAAACAGCCCAGTGATTTCTGAGGAAAAGATATTTAGATAGGTATGTGACAGTCCAAATGAGTGGCCTTGAATAAAAGGTCACAGGTCAGCTTGACATTTGGTACTTATATAAAAGCCTTGTCCCATTAGGTTAAACATTTCTTGCAAATATTATGATTTCAGCCTAAACAGTTATAGAAAAATGAATATTTCAAGATTTTTCCCATATAAATGCATTAGGAATCAAATTTGACATTGACATAAAGTAGGTCAAGGTCAACCTAGATTCATCATTTGTGCAAATCTGGTAGGGCCCACATCCCAAATTACATACCAAGTCCCAAGGCCATTGGCCTTTTGGTTCCAGAGAAGAAGATATTTAAAGGGTTTTTACCATATATGGGAGTGGTGGCCATCTTGGTCATGTGACCAGTACAATTGGTATAAATTTTTGGCTAACCTATCATAAGGAGCCTCCATATGAAATTTGAGTTCAAATGGCCTAGTAGTTTCTGAGGGACATTGGCTTAAGAGTTAAAGTTCTATCTTGAGCTTTGAAATTTATTTATAGCCATTGTCTCATTTGGTTTAACATATCAAGTGAGAATAATGACTTGGTCTTAACAGTTTTCAAAAAATGATCTTTTCGAAAAAATTCCCATTTAAATGCATTAGGAAGCAAATTTGACCTTGACATTAAGTAGGTCAAGGTCAACTTAGGTTCTTCATTTGAACAAACTTGGTAGGCCCCACATCCCCAATGCTACATACCAAGTCCCAAGGTCATCAGCCTTCTGGTTCTGGAGAAAAAGATTTTTAAATGATTTACAATATTTGGGCGTGGCTGTCATCTTGGTCATGTGACCAAAATATTTTGCATAAATTTTTGGCTAACTTATCATAAGGAGTCTCCACATGAAATTTGAGTTCAATTGGGCCAATGGTTTGTGAGAAAACTTAACTATGTTGTAATATATTGATGGGACTCCAATATGAGCGACCTAAGCTGAAAGGTCAAAGGTCAACCTTGACCTTTGGAACTTATTTATAGCCATTGTCTCATTAGGTTAAACATATCAAGTGAGAATAATGACTAAAGCTTCCACAGTTTTCAAAAATATCAACTTTTCAGAAATTTTCCCATTTAAATGAATTTGGAAGCAAATTTGACCTTGACGTTATGTTGGTCAAGGTCAACGTAGGATCATCATTTGAACAAACTTGGTAGGCCCCACAACCCCAATGCTACATACCAAATCCCAAGGTCATCAGCCTTCTGGTTCTGAAGAAGATTTTTGAAGGGTTTTTACCATATATGGGCCTGGTGGCCATCTTGGTCATGTGACCAGGACCATTTGAACAAATTTTCGTTCCCCCATCCTAAGGAGTCTCCATATGAAATATGAGTTCAATTGGCCCAGTAGTTACAGAGGAGAAGATGTTTGAAAATGTTGACGGACAAGGGACAGACGTCGGAGTCACTGGTATACTATTAGCTCAAGGCTCAGGTGAGCTAAAAAGCCTGTGCAACCAAAATAACTCCAGATCAGACTGCTCTAATGAGCAGTCTGATCTGGAGCTATCTGTTTGCATTCTTCTACAAACATCTCTTATAATCCATTTTTTTGACTGACAGGGTGTATGATGAACTACCACAAACTGTAAATGAAAATTTAACCGTTTGTAAACAGGCATCACAGGTTCAATTCCAGGCTTCACCGGTCGTATGAGACTTTAAGCTGTGACCCTGCCTCCATATGACTTTACTTATTGGTGTGGACATAAAACATAAACACAACAACAACAAATGTTTGTAAATTCAAAAGCTAATCCACCCTGTCATTAAAAAATTGGATTACAGTAAAACCTGTGTAAAACGGCCACTCTCAAAAAGACCGAAAATACGGTTTTCAAGACTGATTGTCCCTTAATGTAGGTCAAAGTATTGCAGAATGCTCCAAGGGGACCATTTTTGCAATACTTTCTACCTTCATTTAGCTACCATTTGTCATTAAGACCTTTGTTTTGTCTATTTGTGAGTGGCCGTTTCCACAGGTTTTACTGTATTTCATAGATGGGTTAGTCCAAAGCATGATAAGGAAGATTCCATTACACAACTAAGCGTTAATCAAGACACAAATACTTACCATAAATCGGCAGCAGCATAGCTACGGGGTTTACAAAGAAAAAGCATCCTATCAGTAAGTGAAAAATACATAGTCATACATCGTGCACAGGAAAATTGTCTAGAACTTTTTTCTAATAGATATTCACTAATCTAGTATATTATTTGATAATATGGTGTAGGTGTTCATAAAAGATAGCACAAAAATCAAGTTAGTTAATAATTATTTTTTAAGCATTAGTTGAATCTCTGATGGGAGGGGTAGTCATGCCTCTCACAAAGTTTTGATTCAATCTAAAATATGGTTTTGGATACCGTAAAAATTCTATAAGATTAGAAACATTACCTTTCACAGAGATTGGGGTGGGCTTTTATTAGAGGCTACAAGTGCCAGAAAAGTCATTAAAACATCCCATAGCTGCAAGTTCTCAATACGAGTCTCCATCTTGAAAAAGATGCTAGAGTCGCTAAGTCTGTGGAGACTATTGACAAAGTAAAGGGTTCTTATCATGTCAATAAACTTCCTCCATTGACTTAGCAACACTGGCGATATATCTAGGTTAACATTGGCGATATATCTGGTTAAGATTAAATGAAAATGGTAATTTGGTGATGCCACCAAGCATATACAGGAGCTATGCAATAAACTTCATTTCTTTATTGTTAAACATTTCCTTTTTTCTTTCATGGTGTTTTTATTTTGTACCAATCCAAAGAAAAAAGACCGAGACAATTTTCCAACAAATTCATTCTGTTTAATGCTGCATTCCAAAACAATAATCTTCCTGATAAACAGATGCACACACAAACATACACTCTGGTTATCACATTCAAACTTTTGAAAATATCATCACCTTGATATACATTCCTAATTCTTTCATTGTATTCATAGAACCCTATCTTTTCTGATACATAAAATATATAGAAGGATCTTATACAAGTCCTCATCTATTATTGGATTTAGTAAATAAGTTGTGGAAAAGCGATAAAACGTGAGGCTTTACTGAGGAGGACAAACGTAAGTTTCTGTTTATCATATGACACTTAAAATTGAGTTCTTTTTATTAAAAATGCTTTGATCTTTCCTTATACAGTAAAACCTCGAAATTTTGAACTCAGATTTTTCGAAATACTCGCTTATTCAAAATTAAACTTAGGGCACACTGGATTCAGATAAGAGGACCTATTTATGAACTACTGTATTTGAAAAACTGTCTATAAAAACATACGTTTTGGGTGCGCAAAAGAAACGTCTCCTTGAGACATTTCTTTTACACACCCAAAAGGTATGTTTGATATGGGGAAAAAGTTATTAATCATTTTTGGCGGTTATATATTATTATGTCTACCTCCCTATTATTAGAATTTTTTGAAACTTCAAAATAAAACCAATAGTCCAAAGGACCTTGAATTCACAAGATTCGACTGTACACTAAAAACTGTCTTAGCCGGCCACTCAAAAGAAGACAAAAATAGGTTTTCAAGACCGATAATTGCTGAATGTAGGTCAAAAGTATTGCAGAATGCTCTGGTTGAGCATTCTGCAGTACTTTTGACCTGCATTAAGATACCAAATGGCATTCAGGCCTTTGTTTTGTCTATTTTTTAGTGATCTCTTAAGACAGGGTTCACTGTATATGCAGCTTTGGGGGTTTTGTGCTGTGTCTTTGTTTAGTAATGTCCTTTCTAGTTCTGCAATCACCTTGCTAATTAAGGAAGAGAGCTTCAAAAGTAACCTTGCTGTCATGTGGTTGCTTGTGTTCTGTGTCTCTTCCTCATGGTACCCTGGGTTGGTCTCTGTGGTATGTAATTGTTGCATTTCATGGTCTTACTCAATTTTTAGATTTAGGTAAGCCTGAAATTAGACCTCTAGCTCCATTAAATTTGTGCATATGAATGTTTAAAGAATAACTTTTCACATATGCAATACCTATCATTATCTTATGGGCTTGCTCAGTTGGTTAGGGTAATAACTGGTTACTGAACTATTTCCTAATAAACCAGGGACGTCCTCTCGTATTCAATTTTGATTATGATTTCTTCCTACATAAATCTGGTTTGCTTACATGATATTTAAACATAAAAAGAACACAACACACGAATATTACTTGACAAAGTCTACCCTAGATTGGATCATCTTATTTATTCAGGAGATCATTCAATGGCAGTGTCTTAGCAAGATGCTTTCAAAGAGCACCAATGCAAATTATCATATAATCTATAAATAAACATCTTCTGATTGGCCCAGATGCATATCCACTCAAGTCAATAAAACTACATATTACATGGTTTGCTGGACGTGACGTTGCAAAGCACACGGCACGAGGTAATATTGACTGGCTTACGGAAAGTGACGTCAGAATGTCAAGTCATTTCGCATGATCCATCCGTAACGTCAACGTTTTAATGGTCTAAAATGGCAGGAAATGTATAACATACATTTATAATATAAGAAAACAATTGTTGACTCATGTTTTGGTAGACATGGAGTGTTATTGAACAGTAAACTTAATCATATTGACCTCCGCTCCGCGTCAGTCAATATGACGTTTACGGTTCAATATCACTCCATGTCTACCTCAACATAAGTCAATAATTGTATAATATTAACCAGCTGATCTAGATCAACATTATTTTCAGAAGGGGATATAACCAGGTTTAGCAAGACAATGGATACTTTACCACCTTTGAAAAAAACAGTAGAGTAGGCAGGTACATGTTTATTCAAAACAGGAATTGAAGAAAAAGATTTTGCAACAACAGAGAAAAAGGTGAAAAATAGAGGGCTATAAAGTGCAAACTAAAATTCCAAGAATCGGGTGTGTCACCTTATAAAGCCTAAGTCGAAAAAAGGTCAAAACTCAGTAATAATCATTGATCTTAATAAACAAATTTGAATTGTATTTTACAATGCTTTACCCTTATGTAAACTTTGAATAAAATTGATGTATATCGGAAAGTGTGACACCACCACCGACCACACCAGAGACATGATCCCTAGGTGACTGCCATGCTTCACAGGCAACACAAAACTAAATAATTTCAAAGTATTCAATTTCTCTAAATACAAATTTCTTTTATCTATGGTCAGAGAGAAAATCATATTGAAACCCATATGAGCCATGACATTAGATTTCCAACAATGTAGTATGTGCAACCAGCAAAGCCTCAGATCAGCCTGCGCATACGTGCAGTCTGATCAGAGCTTTTGCTAGTCACTTGAATATTCTATGAGTGTTAAGCTGCTGTCTGAAAATCATTTGGAGTTTCTAAGCTTGATGGAGGCTGCACAGGCTCATCTAAATCTACACAAGTCAAAATACCACATTGTTGGAAATCACATGTCGCGGCTCATATGACAATGGGCTGCATATCAGTTCATCTAAAATGGTTTTGCATAATGACCATTACGTGGAAGAACAATTTGGTCAAATGACCATTTGGCTTAAAGTTATTTTGGTCAAATACTGGTATAAACCATTTTCTAGATGTTTCAATTCATCTATAATGCTAAAATTATTACTCCAGGTGCAACACTTTGTCAAAAACATATGAGCTGTGGCATGAGATTTCCAACAATGTGGTATGTGCTACCAGCAAAGGCTCAAACCAGCCTGCGCATATGCACAGACTGATCAGGGCCTTTGCTGGTCACTTAAATATTCTATTACTGTTAAACTACTAACCGAATCTCATTTGAGGTATCTAAGCTTAAAAGGAGGCTGCACAGGCTCGTCTGAATCTACACTTATCAAAACGCCACATTGTTGGAAATCACATGTTGCGGCTCAATTATGACAGTGGGCTACACATCAGTTCATCTAAAACAGTTTTGCTATTGACCTTAACGTCGAAGAACAATTTGGTCAAATGACCATTTGGTTTGAAGTTATTTGGTCAAATACCATTTTCTCGATGTGTTCATTCATCTATACTGCTAAAATAATTACTCCAGGTGCGACATTTTGTCAAAAACATATGTGTGTAAAAGATATTGAGCCTTCTGCTGGTTTGCACTGTATTTTACCATTTCACATTTTGTTGCAGGAGTGCTAGATTTAGACGATAACTGTATTCAAAATTTTCATTTGGGGAGGTATATGGTCGAATTATGGTCTGAAATTTAGTTTTACAGTGACTCGCAAGAAGAGATGTAAAACATGATTTCCGACCTTCCCAATATGGTTATCGGCATTCTAATGCACTTTTGAAGTTTTGTCTAGAATTGGAGCGTTGCAAGCCGCATAAAGCGGCATGTCATCCAACGAAATGTGATGTAATTAATGACATCAAACTATTTCCGAAAGTATATCGCAGGATATATTGTCACAAATTTTTGACGTTATCCAATCAGACATCGCATTAGAATAAGTGTCTATACAGCAGGCCCCCAGATAAGAGTGCTTACCTGAAAATATTTTTTCTTATTTCTCAGCCAAAACATATGTTGTGGGTACTCAAAAGAACCGTCTCGATGAAACGGTTCTTTTGAGCACCCAAAACACATGTGTAAACTGATGGATAAGAAAATAATTGCAATTTTACGCTCAAAAAATTTGCTTAACTGGCCCTATAATATAGAATGTCAATACAGTAGTATTAGCACCGTCAAAAGAGTTAAATGTTTTTTTCAAGTTGTTTTTTCATACAGAATGTATAATCAAGACAGTTTTAAAGGAGCTAAAGAAGTAGAAATTCTGTTCAGTTAAATCACACAATCTATTTCTACCAATCAAGAGCTTATGCAGGTAAATTGTGTCTAAAAATAGCAGTTGATGCAATGACAAGCTTGCATACAGGGGTAAGTTGTACAAATTTTCAGTTTTATTAGCCTATGTGACATTACAATTTTATATGGGCATTGAACATTATGAAAAAAAAAACAATTTGATTGCATGAAAACAACAAAGATCAGAGCAGCGCCTTTATTAAACACTCTCTGGAAAGTATATTTACTATAAGTAAACTAGCAACGTGGGAAATTTCAATATTCTATTTACTCTCTGTACCGGAGCAGGCTGTATTGGGTCTTACATGGTTGCAAACTCCGAAGACAAGGCCTATATTGGCCTCTTTGTGAGAAAACCTCCCTGGGACTTCTGGTAAAATAAGACTAAAACCAGTCTGCTCTGATACAGAGACTAGATAGAATATTGCTTTTTGTAAGTTTAGATATTATACCTTCTAGGAAAGAATGAATGAATAAGTTATTTATTAAAGTGTCACCACTGTATACAATATATATAATCTGAATATATGATACATAGTATAGACAGTGCCATCCTTTGAAGGCTTACGAGACACTAAGTCCTTACGAGACCTTCTAGGTAATGAACAACAAAGACGCTGACCAGACTGCACAGGTGTGCAGGCTGGTCTGCTTCTTTGTTGTTCGCATGCAACAAAATCAGGTTTTCTCGCGATGAGACCCATATGAAAAGATGAATTATGCTATATTCACTAGCCTTTGCATAATATGTTCAGAAACTAGCTTCTTTGAATCTATGTTGTTTGATAATGACCACCACTCATATCAGAATTCATAGAAACAGTGGCTATCTCAAGTATAAGTGTGCAAATTGACAATTTAGTACTTTCTGTATGCAAGCTGATCAAGACTTCTAAAACACATAAAATTAAAATATACGAGCCAAACACTCATGCATAGAGCATGATGCTACACATAAACTCAAAATCATGCTGATGCTTACACAACGTGATCAGAATGTCTTCTCCTGTGAGAAATAAATCAATGTTAATTCTTTGAATATTCTTGCTCAAGAAACAAAGCATATATGTGACATTTATTGTGAAGTTAAGTACTATGTACAACAGAAAGATTGATATATATATAAATAATAAAAGACAGAAAATATGGAGATTTTCTGGCACCAAGGTTATAAAACTTTTTTCATGCTCAACTCAAGCACCAAATTTATCCTGCTCATAAATGTTAAAATGCCAACAATTGTTGGCATTTTAACATTTATTAGCATGATAAATACAACATCTGAGAGACTTTAGCAAGAAACTTATTCATTTGTCGGTATTTTAGTTTTTATAAGCAGTTGAAATTTCGTGCTCAGTTGAGTTGAGCATGAAAAAGTTTATAACCTCGGGGCCTGAGGACAGCATAGTAAATTTGAAGCTTTATTAACCCCTTGCATACTGGTGAATCCTAAATGTGTACTTTGGCAAACAGGGAAGACCCAGATGAAATGCTGCATATTGCAGCATTTCATCTGGGTCTACCCTGATTGCCAAGACAAAAACAATCTTAAGTGAAAGGAATACAATTTTATTTAATTTTAAGCTGTGACCCCTTGATTTGTACAATGAACCATCCCAAGATTTATTGTATCAAACCAGATGGAAGAACTCATTTGTGCAAAAAGGGTTCAACCAACATATAAGTAATCAGAACAGAATTTTTTATATTACAGAAATTAAGCAATTTTTGGTTTGTATATTGCACACAGACCAGCACATTTGAACTCAAACTACTTCTTACTCCCATGGACATCCGAGTTAATGTAGCTATATCCATTTTTTTTATCTTTAGCTGAGCAGGCTGGCTTAAATCTTACCAGGCTCTGAGGTTATAAAAACTTGTTTGTGCTCAACTCAACTTTCCATGAAATTTAAAATGCTCATAAAAACTTGGATGCTAAAAATAAAGATTTTTCTTTCTGTAAAATGCTCAGATTTTGTATTTATCCTGCTGATAAATGTTAAAATGCCAACAATTGTTGGCATTTTAACATTTATGAGCAGGTTAAACTTCAGTTAAGTTGAGCATGAAATTTTTTTATTACCTCAAGGTCTAGTCAGAAATCTAGGAGACGATTTTCTCATGATGTCCCTCAACTTATCCTCAATTATCTTTTCATGCAACAAAAACATTTGCTGACACTTACTTTGGGTAGGAGCTCTTCAAATACTGCGAGTGTGGACTGAGTGAGCTGGGGTCTTCACTCATGATGGAGTTATAGCTGCTGGCCCTGGATAGCCCGCCGAAAGACAGATGTGAAGTACTTAAAGTTGTCAAACTCCCCTGACTCTGTAAGTAGAAAATTGTTTACATGCAAAAATTAAAGCACAAAATTAAAGAATTGTTTACATGTAAAAATATTGTTTACATGTAAAATTATCAAACTCCCCTTACTCTGAAATCAGATATTTGTTTATATGCAAAAGTAAAGTGTTTACATGTAACACTTTTGTTTACATGTAAAGTTGTCAAATTCCTCTGACTCTGAAAACAAAAAAAACGTTTACATGGAAAAACTATTAACCCTTATCCTGCCAATCAATTTTTATTTTGTTTGTTTGTGTTGATACTTTACATCTGAATCAACAATTTTTCAGTCACGTCAGGACATTTCTTTGTTTTCCCCCCGAGTTGAACCAGTGCTAAGCAGAAGAAAAAGTATCTTGCCGAAGGACACAACACAGTACCTCTGGTGAGTATCGAACTAGTGACCCTTTCACCTCCAGTCTAATACTCTACCACTGAGCCACCGCACTCCTCAAGTACTCTTCAGACTACTTGATCATGGAAGCATACACTATAAACCCTGATCAGACTGCACCTAAATTTAGCAGTCTAAGGGAGCAGTCTGCTTTGGGGTCATAATGTTTGCAATACAGACAGACTTTCAAAGTGTATAAGCAGATATGTTAGCAGACAACAATGATCATGATTGATGGGGAAAGGTTTAAGGAAAGTATGATATCTTAAAAAGAATATAACAATCCACCATGAGTGTCCATGTAGGATAGAGATATCTTACCTGAGGGGTTGGAATTTTTACCAGGGACGAGGCTTGCCGAGTCCCTGGTTAAATTCCGACCCCGAGGGTGAGATTTCTCTATCCTACATGGGCAGGCTCATGATGGATTGTTTTTCTCCCACTTTTCGGAGATGTTTTGTCTGACCATAAAAAGTCCAAACAAACGTGAAATTTTTAACTTTTTAGTCATTGGATTTACATTATTTCTGAGTTTGTGAGTGTTTTTATTGGGTATTAAAATGGGTGCAAACATAGTTTTCACCTTGTTATTGACAAGAAATCATGATTTGCGCATTAGTTATGTTGCAAAATGCAAAATAAAATCCTGCTTGGCGCCCTGTGCCATTAGCGCCACAGTGCCATTATCATAATGATAAGTCACGCGGTGCACATTCTGTGACATCATTAACGTAATATGATGTCAGTAAGTAACGCTTACCCTTGCTTGGTACCTTTGAGTTACTTAGGCGCAATATATTGGTCCTTTGAATATCCTTTTTTTGGAATTAAAGAATATTTTACTCTGCCCATGTAAGAAAGCAGTCACATGGTCATGTAAGATAGAAATTTCTTACATGAGCTGACAGCCTATTTTACATGGGCAAAGGTGGGAGAAAGCTGTGTCTGTCATCTCTACCACCTTGTTTCTTATTACCATACCAACTTTTCTTATCTGAGACCGCATAAAACATTTTGGTACTTAAAGGATAGACAAGCAGCAAAGGCTAAGAAGAGCCTACGCTGTCTGGCCAAAGCAGCCTCACTTTTAGAGTGCATCATTAAAAATTAATTTTCTTACTTCTCAACCAAAACATATGTTGTGGGTACTCAAAAGAACCGTCTCAAGACAGTTCTTTTGAGCATTCAAAACAAATGTTAAAATTGATGGATAAGTTTGTTTGTTTGATTTGATTCTTCACATCCCATCAACAATCTTTCAGTTACACAGGGACAGGTCTTCCTGGGTTGAACCAGTACAAAGCTAGGATAAATGTGTCTTGCCCAAGGACACAACACAGTGGGGCCAGTGAGGTTGATGGATTAGGAAATATTGCTCAAAATTTCAATTATGTGCACCTATGATAACTGTGCATGAAAGTTTAAAGATGATCATATCAAGGGTTAATTAATTATTGCCTTTCAATTAGAATAGAATTTGACATCCTTTCAAAACTGTTTTGCTAGAGTTAAGCTTAAATCTTATGATATTAAACTTTGCATTAAAAGAGTTTCATTTTATGAGCCATGTCAGTATAACTATATCTTTGTATACAGTATTAACCCTTAAAGCGCCAAGAAAAAATGCATCTGAAAATGTCGTCTGCTGCAAATAATTGCCTAATATTACAGACGAATAAAGCATGGAAGCAAACAGCGTGGACCCAGAACAGATTGCTCCTATAGGAGCAGTCTGATCTGGGTCCATACTGTTTGCCATAGAGGCTTCTTAAACATTTCAGCAGATGAGAAAAGCAGACGACTTTTGTTGCGATTTTAAGAGTTAAATCCAATTAAGGGTTAAATCCATAATACAAAATTATGTCTTTTGGATTTCACATCTAAGTCTTAGAAAAAAAATCAACAATTAATTCTTAAATGAAATGTTAACAAAAACTGAAATACAAATGTAGTACCCTTCTATGTTCCCTGAGTTTAGCTGCCTCTGTTGGATTGTTGAATCGGAAGACTTGATTACCACCCAGAACTATAAAATCACCTGGAATATACAGAATACATCTGAGCAAGAATTTGGACTTGCAACCACACAAGACTGGAACCATCAAGCTTAGCTACAGAGACTAGCTAGAACCTTAATGAAGTAAGCACATGTATAGTTATTATAATATGGGCCTTGTCACAAGAAAACCTGATTTTGTTGCATGCAAGTAGTAAATATGTAGAACAGCCTGTGCATCCCCCTAGCTGGACCAGAGCATTTGTTTCTAGCTCTATGGAAAGTACAATAGCTAAACTAGCTGCATGCAAATTAAAAGATTCTAGCTAGTCTCTGTAGCTGAGCAGGCAGAATTGAGCCTTACCTGGTCGCAAACACTAAAGACAGATTTTCTTATATATAGACGCCTTTATGGGGCATATGCCTAAATGGGCCATTGGTTACAATGTCAAGAAACAATTTTATTTCAATGCAGGGCTTCAGATTTTTTTCAAGATTGGTGGGCCGAAGTGACCCATGGAGCAAAAAATGGTGGGTCATTTTCTGAAATGATGGGCCCAAGCATATCAAACTAACCACAGTTGACATTTGGGTAGTATACTTTACACACTAACACAGACACTTGTATGCATCTATATATGTATATTGACTGCTGATTATACAGTAAACCCTGTCTTAAGCGGCCACTCAAGAAAGAAGACCAATTATCACTAAATGCAGGTCAAAAGTATTGCAGAATGGGAGCATTCTGCAATACTTTTGACCTTCATTAAGCTACCATTTGTTATTAAGATCTTTGTTTTGTCTTTTTTTAGTGCCTGCTTAAGAAATGTTTTACTGTATTGACTACCTACGTGTCCTTTCTGTTTTGTGGAGTTCGTTGAATCGCTGTAAGGTGAATATCTTTTATTAAAGTGAGATTTTTTTACAACTAAAAAGGATGGGTCCACTGGGCCCACTGCCTTGGAAAGTGATGGGCCATATTTTGAAATCATGGGACAATGACCCGGGCCCACCATAAATCTGAAGGCCTGCAATGCTAAATATTTTCCAATCTATCTACAGTAAAACCTGTCTTAAGCGGTCACTCAAAAATAGACAAAACAGTCTTGAAGACAAATGGTAGCTTAATGAAGGTCGAAAGTATTGCAAAATGCTCTCTAGGAGCATTCTGTAATACTTTTGATCTGAATGAAGTGATAATTGGTCTTGAAAACCAATATGTTGTCTTCTTTTTGAGTGGCTGCTTAAGACAGGTTTTACTGTATGTGTCTTTTGTATATTGCTGATAAGATTTGATATCCTGATTTAGAATGTATCATCATCTGAAGATTGTCTACCTTCTTGCTAATTTCATTGTAATAATCACCTTCAAGTATCATCTCCCAACCCCCTTAACTGCATGTAGGCATGCATATTCAATACAAAAGACAAGTTTACTGTAACTAAAAGCTTACCCTGAGATAGTTTGGTTGGTTCTGTGACCTCTATTCCCTGTACAGCACACATGGCTCCTAGGCTGGGGACCAGAGTGACAATACCCTCCAAGTTCTGTATGAAACAATGCTCTTTCTCTATGTGTGGACCCATCAATACTGAAATAATAGATAGGAAAACTTCTCACATTGAGCATCAAGATGGCCAGGCCCTAAGGTTAAAAACCCAGTCAACATACAGTCTTGGGCCACTATTGGCCTCCCATCAAAACGCCATTTTAATGGCGTTTTGCTGGGAGGCCGATAGTGGCCCACATTTAGATGTTTACTGGCAACCCTTTTTCATGCTAAAATCATGAGCATGAAATTTTTACATGTATTGGTCATCAATTTTAACATTCCAAATTTTTTTTGGCATTATAAATTTATGACTAGGACAAAATCAATGGCATTGTCTGCTGTTCTAAGCAAAAATAATGCATCATTTGTTTGCATGTGCGGATCCAGAGGGGGGAACAGGGGGTCCAGCCCCCCTGATCACAAAAATATAGAGTTTTCTAGCAATACAGGTCTGGATCCCCTGAAAAATCGCAAAGCTACCAAGCAAGCATTCAATGTTGGGCCATCATCGACACCCCAGCGAAAGGCCAGGATGGCCACTCATAGTGGTACTTGGATCCTCTCTCCCCTCATCAACTAAAAAAATCCCCTAAAAACGTTGTCATGGTTGGACCCCTAATGCTACCTTGATTGTCTCCTGGCAGTAAACAACCATTTCTAGCATAGTCAACATAAAACATCTTTTTTTCAAGCAAATAATGGTGCAAAATATGGACTTCAAGAAAACTTTAACGCAAAAATCCTATCTTTTGGTTATGTAGTAGATTTTGACCTCTAGCCTTTCTCCCCGGCGTGGACCCTGTGGTCCAATGTTGTGGAATGAAAGCTAACCTACAATGTTTCTATGGTGCAAGTATGAATGCTTTCGGACGAGTGGTTGTCAAGTTATGGACTTCTAGAAAACTTTAACGCAAAAATCCTATCTTTTGGATAAGTACTAGACTATGACCTCTAGCCCCACCCCCCAACACGGACCCTAGCATTCTATGTCATGAAATTAAACCTAACCCTACAAGGTATCTATGGTGCAAGTATGAATGCTTTTGGACTAGTGGTTGTCAAGATATGGACTTCTAGAAACTTTAACGCAAAAATCCTATTTTTGGTTATGTAGTAGATTTGACCTCTAGCCCCACCCCCTGGCATGGACCCTGGGGTCCGATGTTGTGGAATAAAAGCTAACCCTACAAGGTATCTATGGTGCATGTATGATCGCTTTCTGACATGTGGTTGTTTAAATATGGACTTCTAGAAAATTTTAATGCAAAAATCCTATCTTTTGGATATGTACCTGATTTTGACCCCTAGCCCCACCCCCTGGCATGGACCCTAGGGTCCGACATAGTGGAATGAAAGCTAACCCTACAAGGTATCTATGGTGCAAGTATGAATGCTTTCTGACAAGTTGTTGTCAAGATATGGACGTCTATAAAACTTTAACACAGTGTGACGGGAAGGGAACGGGAACGACCTTGGTGACTACAATAGCTCTTTTGCACTTTGTGCAGTACAGCTAAAAATGTTCATAATTTTAGAACATTTACTGAATTGTGTACAAAAGATACACAAAGGCTAAAATAAAACCTACCAATATCTTGTTCCCTGTCAGAGTCTTCTCTCCCTATTAATGTTTCACCTTCCTGAAATTAGAATAAATAACATTTTTTAAGTTCTGACTAACCTTAAAAAAGTCATAACACAACTCATTAAGTGCTAAAAAGCAATCTTCCAGTTAAAAACAAGGCCCCGAGATTACAAAACTTTTTTAAGCTCAACTCATCTGAGCACAAAATTTATCCTCCTCATAAATGTTAAAATAACAACAATTGTTGGCATTTTAACATTTATTAGCATGATAAATACCACATCTGAGACACTTAAAGCAAGAATCTTCTTTACTTTTCGTATTTTAGTTTTTATGAGCCATTCAAATTTCATGCTCAGTTGAATTGATAACCTTGGGTCCTGGTCTAATGCATTGATAAATAAGCAGTTTTTTAAAGACAGCAAACAAATAGTCTGTTACTGCCGGTATTTTGTTTGTACATCTCTGATCTGTCTAATTTGGTTCAGACACTCAAGGACTTAAACTATACATTTGATATTATATAGGCGATGGTCTTTGCTGCTGACAACTACTTTTCCTTTTTCAACTTACTTGCTACTTGCAAAATTTCATAATTCTAGCTAGTCTCTGTAGCTTAGCAAGTTGGATTAAGTCTTACCTGGTCACAAATCCAAAAGACAGGTTTTCTTGTGTCAAGGCCAATATGGCGGGTAGAAATGGAATCTTTTGCTGTGGATGCAGACCCAACTAGACCTGAGCTGGCTATGGTCACACACTAAAAGTGTGTGTGTGTGTGGGGGGGGGGGGGGCAAGTTCCACTAACTTCTCCCCATTCTCACCAACAGCCACCTACTGCTGTTGACCAGAGTACCAATGTAACAAAATTTAGCATACAGGATAAAGATGGGGTGTCTGCTGATATGACAAGAGATGATACAGGGTTGGAAAACAAAATTTTCATTTCATGTTCTCTCTACCCACTATCCAAATTAATTTTCAATTCAAGAATTGGAAGCAGGTGCAGGTGCCATGAGTTTGAAACCTGGTCTGGCCCCATACTAAATAGGCATTATTCTCTTACTTCCTTTGATGCAAGTAGGGCAGTTGTTGGTTACTGATTAAAGTATGAATGTACTAAGTACTGGTAAAAGGCTATTGAGAAGCCTGCAAAGGGATGGCTCTTACCTTGAGATGAAAGATACAGACACCGGTACTGAGTATATCATCGTCCATGGCAACCAGATATGGCAACTGTGAGTCTATCATAACTCCCATAGAACTAGTCCTGTTACGTAAACCTCTAATACTCAGGTCAGATTCCTAGAATTCACAAAGAAGATATTGTTTAATAATCTCAGCACATTTTGTAAGAAAATCTAATCATGAAAAATTGAGTGACTGTTTACTAACCCTTTTCCAACTATTCTCCACAATTTAATCTGCTCTCTCTTCTGCTTATATACTATTGTGGCCTATATTGCAAACAATATGGACCCAAACCATACTGCTCCTAAAACTGTTCCTTTATACACCCTTCACACTCAGCCACATTCTTACTACATCCTTGAAAAATTGGATGGACGTAGTAAGAACTTGTAGGACGTAGTGGGAGGGTAGTAAGGTCTTCAAGGACATGAAGGACATGGTTGAACTTTGGAACATGTTCAAAAAAGGGTAGTGCGGACCTGGCCAGTCAGGACGGAGTAAGAACGTAGTAAAGGTGTAGTAAGAAAGGCATGGACATAGTGGCAACGTAAGCAAGTCATAGTAGGAACTTTATTGACATGGTGCGAGCGTGACAGGGACAAGAAAGGTTGCTCTACGCTCTCACTGCGTTACCACTGCGTCCTTGCTACGTAAATGGAGTTCTCTCTACGACCTTACAACGCTTATGCTACGACCATAGTACGTCCATGCCACATTGAAGAAGATCACACTTGCTCTAAACAGGTTCTATCGGTGCTTACCACATGTCCTTGCTTCTCACCATGTCTTTGTCATGTCCAAGAATTTGAGTATAAATAATAAATTTGATTTCTCAGACACTCACTTCTGTTTCAACAAAACAATACAGTCAATTAAATAAAATTCTAAATTACTACTGCCACTGTGTCTCCTTCAAAGGCAGCAGGCTCTGCTTGATGAGCAGACCACTCTTTTGATAGTGAGAAGACTACTTATACGGAATAGGAGAAGACACAGATCTTGCTGGGTGCGTCCTTGGCTTTCAGATGAAAGAAGGCTTCAATTTGGTCATTATGACCAGCTGCTGGCAGAATTGAGAGTGGAAGATCAACAGTCATTCTTCGGGACGCCTTAGGATGCTCTGCCTAGTCCACAGCCTCTCTTAGGTGGCATATTTTGAAGGCAATGTTCACAAGTTAAATTTTCAAGATTAAATAATTACAACTGTCATAATATTTATTGAGACCCGTTTATCTGATTGGTCAAGAACGGTCATCTGAAGGCATTGACCTGTATTTTATTTTTCAATGAACCCGGTTCGTATTCATGAGGGGCGGGGCCATTCACGACAGAACTACCAAGTATGAGCGTGTTAGATGCAGTGAGAACCTGGCAACAATGTAGTAGCAACGTAGTATGAACGTGAAAATTACATATTTCACTAACTTTGACCAGCATCAAAATCGAAAGAATTTTACAGTGCGTAGTGAGGACTTCATGGTCTTCGCCTGAGTGTGAAGGGGGCTGTAGGAGCAGTCTGGTCAGGGTTCAAAGTGTTTGCTTCCATGATAAAATTGGTCTGGAGTGCATTTAAATATATGCAGCAGATACAATAAGCAGAAAACATTTTCTGGACTAAAAAATAGCAGGATTAGAGTAAACACTTTCCATACAAAGGTTAAAATCATCTATGACAATGGCTGCTCGTTTTTCCATACTTTGGCTGTTTACTGAAGCCCTTTCAAAAGAAATTACACAACACTTCATAACTTTCTTCTACTCATATCCATCATAATTATTATAGTTTATCATATGACATGCGTTTAGGAGTGATATAACGCCACATATTACTAACATTTCATGAAGATATCTCAAACTGTTACCGAGTGAGGGGGTGTACAAGAATGAAAAATACACAAAATAAGCATAAACAAGAAAAAAATGCCATAAGGCATTATAGCCGGGGTTTTTTTTGCAAAGGGAGATAAGTGAAAAAGTCAGCTACAGTTATCTATCTTGTGTGCACTGCACCTTTTCATCTGGGTGTACATATCTACGAAGTAATATGAATATAACTGAAAGAAATGTTGAATTACAGAAGACAAAATGTCAAAAGCAAACAATTGCAAAGGGAGACAACTGAGAAAGTAAGAACAAGAGATGTTCGTCTTGTGTGGTACACCTATTCATCTGGGTTTACATCCCTACAAGGTATTATCAAAATATGCCTAAGGGTTTCAGAGTTACATGCAAATAAATAGTATAAGGCCAAAAACTGGTATGGGAGATAATTAAGAAAATAAGAAACAAAGAGTTGTCCAACTTGTGTGCAGCTCAACTACTCATCTGGATCTACATTCTTACCTAGTATTGTCAACATACCTGAAATGGCTTTGGAGTCCAGATGCAAAAATGTCTAAAGTTAAAAAACTGCAAAGGGAGATAATTGTGAAAATAAGCAAGCTAGAGTTATCCATCTTGTGTACAGTGTGTCTGTTCATGTGGGTCTACATTCCTACAAGGTATCATCCAAATATCTTGAATAGTTTTGGAGTTATAGAGCATACACAAAAAATTGTGAAAAATGCAAAGGGAAATAACTAGGAAAGTAAGCAAGCTAGAGTTATGCCCCTTGTGTGCAGCGTGCCTGATCATCTGGATCTACATCCCTATAAAGGTCCATCCAAATACCTTGAATAGTTTTGTAGTTATGGAATATACACAGAAATTTGTGAAAAAAAAATACAAAAAAAATACCTATCTCCAAAAAATGCATTTTTCACCAAAAAAAATGGGAACCAACTGAAAAGAACATGGCATCACATGAAAGCAGAGACCCTGAAGAAACCATGTGTGAAATTTGAAGCACGTAGGTTGAATACTTTGCGAGAAAATCGAATCTGCAAAAAGGTTAACCAAAATGTTAACCAAGAACGCGCCGCTCGCCCGCCCGCCCGCCTGCCGCCCGCCGCCTGCCTCCCGGACAACCCTATTTTAATAATTGGATTTTTTCTTCGAAAAACCCGGCTAAAAACAATTAAAGGCCCATAAATCTGAAATGAAAACTTGGAAAGCAACCATAATTGTATGTGACACTTTGTCTTAAACTGATACATATTTCTATAAAGCCTCATGAAGATATATATAACAGTTACTGAGTTATGATGCGTACAAGATTTTTTTTAAATATTCAAAGGGGAATAACTCAGAAACTAAGAAAGGGGGAACAATCATTTTTGTGTTGGACCTAATATACATTTCTGTTTACAGCTGGACAGACAGATAGACAGCACCATTCAATAATACAACTTTTTTTTTCAAAACAGGCGTATAAAAAATCAGCATGCAAAGAGTTAGTCAATGGGCACCATAGCAAATGTTTTCATGGAGAAATAAAACAAAAAATACATTAGGTTGAAAAATGTTACATTTAGGTCCATGAATGATACGTAGTACAAGTACAACCCTAGGACATATCATTCTAAAATCTACCATACCTTCATAATATCATGAGTAGATGACCACTTGCACATCCAAGACTGAGTTAGCTGTTTAGCCTGAAAAATAAATTCAACAATAATATCATATGTTTTTGTATTGAGAAGCTACACATATAATTTTTAAAAAACACACCCAAGTCACAAGGTTTCAACACCAGTTACCTATGTTATACCCAAGTGAAAATGATCATAGATGACCACTGTCAAACAAGCTAATAATCAAACTCACAACCTCCAGGTCCAGAAGTGGATACTCTACCATTTAATTATATGACAGAAAAATATTTGTATAATAAAAAAAAATATTGAATAACTACAATGTGAATATGATCAGCTTTGAGATATTCAAACTGTATGTAAATAGAGTTTGAAACTATTGTTTATGCAAATGCAGTTTGGAGCATTTTAAACTATTTTATGTAAATGCAGTTTGGACCATTTAAAGCTGCATAGTCTGTAACTTTTGATCTTTTGATTTTATAACTAATGTTTCTATTCTTCAAGAACACAGTAAAAAAAATCAATTCATGTATACCAATTTCGTAAATCTTAACAAATTATCAGTATCAAAACAACAGCATTTATGTTAAAATTAACTTTCTATAATTATTGGAGGGACGCAAATAATTACCAACACACCTGTTTTTATAAGATAATTCACTTTTCCGTGCAGTTTTCAGGTATAGTGAACAGATTTATTGTGAAAACATTACTTAATTTTACTTTTACAAATGATTTAAAAAGAAAATACAAAAATTTTCGAAAAATGTTCATAGTTGCAGACTTAGTCTCTTTAACGAATGCAGGTTAGAACATTTCAAACAATTTTATGTAAATGCAGTTTGGCACATCTTACACTAGTGTATGTAAATGTAGTTTGGATTATCTAAAACTATTGTTTATGTGAATGCAGTTTGGCGCATTTAAAACTATTTAACTATTTTATGTAAAAGCTGTTCGGGGCATTTTACATTAGTTTATGTCAATGTAGTTTGGTTCATTTGAAGCTGTTGTTTATGCAAATGCAGTTTGGAGCATTTGAACAATTATATGTACCGGTAAATGCATTTTGGGGCATCTGGAGCAATTCAACATTATTCTTATGTAAATGCTAACTTCAGCAAGATATATTGGAAGACATTTACCATTTCCTCATTTTCATGGAGTCTTTCAGCTATCTTTGAGTCTTCTGAATCTGGCAAAGTCAACAGGTTACCAGACTAAAATAATAAACAAGACATTCCACATTATCTATTAATAGACCTCCACATTATCTATAAATAAACTACAGTAAAACCTGTCTTAAGCGGCCACTCAAAAAGAAGATCAAAATTGGTTTTTAAGACTGATTATCGCTTAATGCAGGTCAAAAGTATTGCAGAATGCTCCAAGGGGAGCATTCTGCAATACTTTCGACCCTCATTAAGCTAATATTTACAATTAGGACCTTTGTTTTGTCTATTTTTGAGTGGTCGCTTAAGACAGGTTTTACCGTAGTCTATAAATAGACTACAGTAATTTTTCTAAAATTTATAACTTCTGTTACCTGAAAAAAAATGCACATACAAATAGTGCAGACCCAGATCAGACTGCTACTGATGCAGCAGTCTGATCTGGGTCTTCTTTATTTGCATGTCTGGCAAGCATTTTATTAATCAGAGTGAATAGCTAAATTTTTGTTTGAATATAGTGTCAGAAATGGGTTACAATTATAGAACACTTACCATTTTCTGATCAAAGCGAAGCAAGAGAACTCAACTGTTTGGATTATTTTGTAGCATGCATATAGTTTACCTTGCATGAGATTGAGACTATCTTCATTAATAAGAATGGCAAAAAATTCAATTAGTTTCAGGGATTCTGAGACTGCAATAGAGTTCAAATATCATGACATTATCATAAGAGTACTTCATCATCCAATATTTTATGTCCAATTATAATGTTACCACACCGACCCCACTGGAGAGGCAGGGAATTAATGGATAGAGAGAAGTAAAAATTCCATATGTGTGTGTGTGTGTGTGTGTGTGCGTGCGTGCGTGTGTGCGTGCATGCATGCGTGCGTGTGTTGGGGGGGGGGGGTGCCTTGGCTACTACAAATGACTAATGCAAAAATAGGTTCACATGCCATAGTTAATCAATTTAACACAAGAATTAAAATAAGTTGTTTTTTCTCTGTCATCTTCTAGAACACTCTGATTACTTTAACAGAAAGCACAAGCACTTCTAAGTTACAAAGCAAGACATTTTTACCCCCTTAAGGGCCAAGCAAGGCTGCAGCAGATACAAACTTTCGAACAACTTTATTATCATGGAAAATAAGGCTCGATATTTCATGTATGATGCTTCCATGTCATATTTATGATCATTTTGAATTATGAGGTAACAAAGTATTAGCAAGCAATATCAGTGATTAGCCTTTTGCATGGTGAATATACAGAGTTACATTGCACTCAGAATGGTTAACTATATGCAGTTTTGGCCATACTACGAGCAATGATTTATTTCCCAAACATTTTAGAAATTCACTGAGCTCTGAAAGACTTAATATCAATTCACCAAACAACATGGCTTCCTTCAACCAAAAATAATGTGCACTATTATTTAAATCTGGATCAACATTTTGTTAGACAAGCAAATTTACATATTAGAATATCCAGGGGTAGGACTTGGCCATTGCAAAACCAACATGCATCCCTTACTCTGACCAGCATGCAACAGATAAACATCAACCAGGCCTCCAGATAAGAGTGCATATTGGAAAAGTATTTTCTTCATTTCTCATCCAAAACATATGTTGTGTGTACTCAAAAGAAATCGTTTGAGCACCCAAAAAACATGTTTAAATTGATGGGTAAAGAAATAATTACAGTTTTACGCTCATTAACTTATCTGGGCCGTATGCATCAACATATGGGTCTCATGGCAAGAAAACCGGTCATCAGCCTTTGCAACCAGGTATGGCTCAAATCAGCTGGTTCAGCTTAGAGGCCAGCTAGAATATTGAAAATTTGCATGCAACAAGTTAAGCTATTACACTTTTAACTTGACTGTGCACATCAAAGGCACTGATCAAACTGTGCAGGTGCACAAGCTGATATGGGCCTTTGTTGTTTGCAAGCAACAAACCAGGTTTTCTCACAATGAGGTATAAAATTATTTAATCATGATACAATGTTGATATGGCATAAGTCAATGAGATACTGTATACTCAGTTTAGATTGTATTATTAATCCGATACATGCTATATTGTTGGTGTTGCTGGTTTCAGCTCACGTCAAGGTCACTGGGCATTAGAGGTAGCACATGCTATACAATATCAAGGTATACATCTATATAAAATAAAAGCCACAAAACCACTTCATAACACTAGATAAAAGGATATCCATATTGCTAATATTCATAATTTCAAAGATTTTTTCGTATTTCTCTGTGCAAACTTTCTTATTTCCCTATAAAACATATGTTGTGCATGGGTACTTATTGTGAGTCTCTCAATGACAGGCTTCCAATAAGCACCACACCAAATGATTACATCGTGAAACAAGTAACACATTAATATTTCTTGGTTGAAAAAACAACTGTTTTATCTAGGGTTATGCAATCTGACTATAGTGAAGGTATAAAAAAAATTCCATCTTAACGTGAGAATATGTTCCTTCAAGTAAGAATGTGAGTAGGGAAGCTTAGAGCATAATGCAGACTATGACGGATCAGATCAGACAGTGCATCTGGACAGAACTGATCAGAGTCTTCGTTGTCTGTTGATATCAGCTATGCCTTGCAATAAAACTGTGGGCCTTAAAGTGATGATTTCATTCTCAGTTTACCATATATACTGCATTTAACTCTTTCCTTGCTAGCGGTGACTTTTGTCATCTGCTGATAACCTATGCAAACAGTTTGGACCCAGATCAGAACCGACCGAACTGTCGGTCCTGATCTGGACGCAAACCATTTGACTTTCTGATAGTGCTCCTGAAAGAACTTTTTGAAAAAGTTGATTTTGAAAAAAGTCTGCAGACGACAACAAAAGCATGAAAAATTACCCAGCATGCCAAGAGTTAAAGATCTCATCTTCCACATTATGGCATAATTATCAAAGATTCAGTCAGACAAGCCAGTGTGATTATGTAGCCTCATCAGTTTTAGCTAACAAGTCTAGACTAGTTACAGGTTCTAGAGGTTCTCAAACAGTTGATAAAGACTGATCATACTACATAGATACACAATTCAGAAATCATATTCTCATGTTTTACTTCATTTGTCTGCCTCTCAGTAGGGTTTTCTCTTACACAATTACCCCAATAAGTTTAACCCCTAGCATAGTTATGTTCATCCACAGTAAGCCAGGCGTGACACATTCCATACCCACTGCATTCAATGCAGTGGGTATGGAATCGGTCACGCCTAGTATGGAATGGGTCACACCTGGGTTACCGAGGATGAGTAATGTTAGATCATTGACCAGTTTCCCTACGATTCATGGATTCTAAATTATTTGCTTCAGCTCAGTAATTTGTCAATTTGAAAAGTTTGTGCTTGCTCACTAGACTAACAGGGGCCAAAAGGTTGGAAATAAGATGAGTCAAAAGCTTATACAAATGTAGTAAGTTTTCATTATACCAACCGAAAAATAAGCTGAAAATGTTGCCTGCTGATATTATAGTCTGTTGCAATTTTTTCGCTTTAACAACAGATAAAAGGCAGTAGATATTTAAAGTTACATTTAAAGTTCTGAGAGGCAAACAAGTGTGGAATTTAAATATTTATAAAACTATTCCCATCCTATACCTGATTATGGCAGTTTTTGCGTAAAATAGGAACTAAATACAAAGTATCTCCAAAAGGAGTTGGCTGAAAAAAAAGTTGCAAAATAAATGATATCAACAAGATCTATCTACTAGCTTTGGCATGCACATCCAGCAGTAATGGAACATTCTGTATCCTAGTCGACCCTTATAACCAATTATGAGCCGCGACATGTGATTTCCAACAATGTGGCATTTTGACAAGTGTAGACTCAGACGAGCCTGTGCAGCCTCCTTTTAAGCTTAGAAACTCAAAATGATGTTCAGTCAGTAGCTTATCAGTCATAGAATATTCAAGCGACTAGCAAAGGCTCTGATCAGACTGCGCGTATGCGCAGGCTGGTCTGAGCCTTTGCTGGTCGACCATACCACATTGTTGGAAATCTCATGTCCCGGCTCAAATATAACACGACAAAACCAAACAAAATGACCTAGCCTTGATATTATAAAACTTTTTTCATGATCAACTCAATTTCAAGTGCTCAAAAAAACTAAAAAGCTGAAAAATTAAGATATTCCATGTTTTTAACTCTCAGGTGTTGTATTTATTCTGCTTATAAAATATTAAAATGCCAACAATTATTGGCATTTTAACATTTATGAGCAGGATAAATTTCATGCTCAGTTAAGTTGAGCATGTAAAAGTTTTATAACCTCGAAGCCTGTACCTCGTACACTCAGTAAAGACTCAGATAAGCCTGGGTATTCAATATACACTCTGTCAGATCAGTCTTGGCTCTGCATTAAAGGAGCTGCTAAGGACTCATACAGTTTCAATTTTTTTATCTAATGTTTAATCATATTAACTGTTTTGTTGGAGTGTAAATCAGCCAACATGAAAGCAAACTGTAAATGAAGCAAACAAGATGCTTGTATTGCATTTGTAATCCAGGTTTGGCTCGCTGTCAAGCATAGCTACATTATCACCACTGATGAGTAAGCTTAGTCAGCTGTCAATCATATTTCTGTTGTTCATGGGGTTTTGAACATTTGCGGAAATCTAAAGATTCATTAAAGGCTTGCATATAAGATTTTGGTATCTTTCATGCTAAGCCTTACTTTATACATGCATGCAAAGTGAGGCTAGAAACATATTTATTCTGAGCCTTCATCATGTCTCCAGGCCTTTAGTTAAGAGTGCGTACCAAAAAATTAATTTTCTTATTTCACAACCAAAACATATATTGTGGGTACTCAAAAGAACCGTCTCAAAGAGACGGTTCTTTTGAGAACCCAAAACATATGTTCAAACTGATGGGTAAGAAAATATTAACAATTTTACACTCAAAAATTTTTGAACTGGCTCAATTCTCTTTGTCTAGTATGTGTTACAATGAGATGCTTTAAATGAGCACACTAACAATTTGTCATATTTTTTGTTATTTTAAATCCTTAGCATTCTATTATCATAACCTGACAAGGGTGAGAGTTCAAAATTTCCTAAATCCCAATATTCACAATTTCAAGTTTATAAATAGTCAATTGTCTTTAAGCAGACTAAATATAACTCAGAGAACCTATTATAATCTACCTAATTCAGGATTTTGAGGCTGACTTTCTATGGAAAGTCAGCATAGAAAGTCAGCCTCAAAATCCTGAATTCAGGAATAATTTTGAAAACTAAAACCCATGTAATCAGTAGTTAACTACTAGAATAAAGCAAGAAATCTACCTTTCTGCAATTGATATTATAATTTCCAGTGTTAATAAGCAATACATTTGCACAAAGGAAATCAAGCTAACTGCAAACGACATGCATAACACTCCATGCACAATATTCTGGTTATTCTGTGGGCTGGGTATCAGCACATGAGCTCTTACTTTACAAAGGCAGTGACCCAGGGCATATTTACTTTGCTAAAGCCCCAAAAAAAATCTCTCAGACAACAGTTAAGAGCTCCATGTTTTTACCTCAGCTATTTGACTCTTTGCACATTTTTAAAATAAATTTCTTTTACTACCTTTACTATTACTCACATGAAGAAACCAAATAAAAATTGCCTTTCCAGCAAAATATCTATTGTGGGTTATCTACAAAATGTACTGTTGATTACAAACTCTTCAATAAAGTGAATAAATTGAAAACAATATAATAAACAACTTAAGATTTTCGCAAACCCCAACTCTTATAAACAATTTTGGAAATGTTGAATTTAGTGGGTAAACTTGTAAATGCTTTCATGTCATAAAAACATTTTTTTTTATTTCTCAAACAAAACATATGTTGTGGGTAATGAAAAGAGTGGTCTCAATGAGTATGTTCTTTTGAGCACCCCAAAAACACATGTTCAAGACTGATGGATACGAAAATATTTACATTTTACATTAAAAAGTCTGCCTATCTGTACTACAACAGTTTTGCATTTAATAAAAACAATTTTCATGGCAGGGCAGCAGTTAAAATATCACTTCATAGCACATTGTCAATTCTCAAAACATCAATTAGTAAGTCCTTCAGGCTGCTGAGCAATTCAATTTTTGATGTTTTTGAATGTAAATCATCAATTTTTCCATCGATTTTGCTTGCAAAGAATTTTTGTGATGCAGGGCAAGATTCTATGTTAAGAAAACCTCAATGCAGGCCTCCAGATAAGAGTGCAAACTGGAAAATTTAACTTTCTTATTTCTCAACCAAAACATATGTTGTGGGTACTCAAAAGAACCGTCTCAATGAGACGGTTCTTTTGAGCACCCAAAACACATGTTTAAATTGATGAGTTATGAAATAAACGCATTTTTAGGTGCACAAACGATCCTTATCTGGACCTATGCCTCAATGTATGATTATGCATTTATAAAGGTGACCACCATACTTACAGATTGAGCATCAGCCAGCATACTATGTAGCCTCTCTATCTCCTTCCTCAGTTCTCGGATCAGGGCAACATTACTGTCCTGTAAGTAGACACGCATAAATGTTCTAAAATTTCAAACATTTATCTCTTTCTATTCTTAAATAAAATGTTGGTTGCCAGGGCTGGAACTCACCAATGCTTGTCAGAAAAGCAAACAGGGAAGGCCCTGATAAGACTGCTTCTTCAGAAGCAATTGATCTGCGTCTGCCCTGTTTGTCTAGGTTTTTGTGGCAGGCAACTAGTGTTCAAAATTTTAGAACATTTACCATATTCAGACCTTTCAATGAATCTTAAACATTATGCAGCATCTTAATTGGTCTACACTGCTTGCAAAAGAACCAATTTAGAAATATTAAAGGCGAGTAATTAAAAGTCTCATTTTCTCGTTTCTCAACTTAAGCATATGATGTGGGTACTCAAAAGAACTATCTCATTGAGAAAAGAACTGTCTCGTTGAGACAGTTCTTTTGAGCACCCAAAACAAATGCTGAAACTGATGAATGCGCAAAAAAAATTTACTCTCAAATCTTTTTGCAATATCAAATTTGATGGCGGGACTGACATGTGAGAAGAAGGGAGTTGCAGCAAAAATGGCATGCAGTATTTTTATATTTTCTAGATTTGAATCATCATCATCATCATCATCATCATCATCATCATCATCATCATCATCATCATCATCATCATCATCATCATCATCATCATCATCATCATCATCATTGTATTTCTTTTGATTGGGTCATGTGGCATCTTTTTGCCAAAGAGTCAATTAAGGGATATTAGTAGGCCTCAAGATAAGAATGTGTAAACAAAATCAATTTTCTAATTTCTCAATCAATATATATGTTGTATGTATTCAAACACAAGGTCCTGGAGGACTTGGATCACTCACCTGAGGCTTGGTTCATGAGGAGATCAAATCTATTTTTAGCTTTGGCAGCAAATTTTTGGTAAACTTTTTCATCTGTTTAACTGGTTGTTTAGTCAGAACTAAATTTGACGAAAAGCATGTGCAAACAAAATATTCCAAGATTCATATAGAAATACAGCACTTTGTCCAAAATGTTGAGAAAAGATTTGTAGAATAATTATACTAGCCTCATTGATCCTGGGTTTGTTGATGATATTCTTGGCTCTCTGAGCATATCTAAGAGTACTGATTGTCTCACTGTAATACTGGCTGGCTGGCGTCACAGCTGAAAATATAGGCAATCATATATGGGTCTTGTCCTGATAAACCTATCTTCAGGCTCAATTTAGCCCCCTCATCTACATAGACTAGCTAGATTATTGAAACTTTGCATGTAGCAAATTTAACTCATCCTATTTTCAAATGAGTAAAAACAAAGGCACTGATGTGACTATGTGAATGTATATTCTTGCATACAAATTGGTATAGCTGTTTTAACCCATTGACAAATGAACGAAAATCCATGTTTAAATCACGGAATTCACGTGATATTTAAACATAAGTTTAAATTTTAAAATAATTCAAATAAGCCCCGAGTTGTTTACATGACGTTATATACAGAAAGCGCTGCGGATCAGACTGATCATTTTGCCGATGCATTTTTTCACCAAAACACTGCGCACTGCTATGATGTTGTGATGAGGAATATTTTAATGTTTTAACAGTGTTTTCAGTGTGAATTTGGTTGGAATAAGGTAACATATGCAAGAATAACGAGCACACATGTTTGTTTCATTGCATTAACACTTGCAGGGTCCCTCAGGAGATGTTTTAGAACTCAGCCTATTGGCCTCATTGTCAAAAACGAGCACACATGTTTGTTTCATTGCATTAACACTTGCAGGGTCCCTCAGGAGATGTTTTAGAACTCAGCCTATTGGCCTCATTGTCAAAAACCTTCCTCGGGCAAGGCAAAAAAAACATGTGTGATCCCTATAGTCTTGTCTGCCCCTTTGTTGTCGTCTGTTGAGCTCTAATCTTGCATCTTTTCTAGGGTATAGATAGGTTATGATTTGTGATCGAGGTGTTTCCTTATTTTATAAGACTAGATGTCTAGATATTGGTCTGTACTTTCATCCATTTCTATAATTTGTGTACACAAATTACCATTGCTCTTAGACTATAAACAGCAAAAAAGAGGAAGGTAAATGTTCTAAAATTTCTAACACTTTTCTCTTTCAGTTCTGAGAAAAATGTTGGTTATCAGGGCCGGAACTCACAAAATGCTTGTCAGAAAAGCAAACAGCGAAGACCCTGATCAGACTGCTACTTTAGAAGCAGACTAATCTGGGTCTGCCTTGTTTGTCTAGCTTTTAGTGGCAGGCAATTACTGTTCGAAATTTTAAAACACTTACCGTATATTTGCATAATACAGACTAAGAGAAATAACTCTTACTTTACTCTTTTTAAAAGATTTTGAAGAGTTGCCTATACAAATTGATGCCCTCAAAAATAGACACTTATTAGGGCAGGTCAAGATCTTGTGTCCTAATTATATTTAAATGCAAATTGACTTTCCTATGGGGTCGATAATTAAATACCATCTGAATTGGGTGTCAGTTTAAATTGCTCAAATTAGGCAGATGTCAATGCATAATATTAACATGACTATAGCATTGTGAGAAATAATTTAAGATCCACTTTTGAAAATCTTCCAATGAATGGAATTTTGTGGGCTCTTATTTTTAGCCTGAATATCAAAATATGACACCATCAAAACAAAATCAGAATAGAACCATTCATGGTAAATGCCAATAATATTTGGACACCTTTTTCAATTTGCTTAGTGTTAAAATCATATATCATCATTATCCGATTTTTGATTAACGTGCAGGTGCAGGGGCATCATCCACATCAGTGGGCCCCCTCTTCCTGGTAGCTGGCTAGCTGCATGCACACCTGATCTCCAGGCCTCGAGGTTATAAAACTTGAGTACAGTCTCAGACTCAAAATAAAGCACAATGATTGGCTGCTTGCGGATACATGTCTGCAAGCAGCCAATCATTGCGCTTTATTTGAGTCTGAGAATGAACTCATGTTTTATAACCTTGAGGCCTGGTGTTCCTTTCTTGAGGGTCAACTGTCGTAAGCTTCAACTCAAGGCAGTCATTCTAAGTCACTTTCTTGCATGTCATCTTGGGCCTCCCAGGCCCCTGCCTGCCATCAACCAGTATATATGCTGTTCTGACAGCAACACTAGAAGGCCCCACATGTCCAAACCAGCAAAGCCTTCTCTCTCTTCAAAATGAGGTCAAGGTCCTCAAGCTCAAGCTTTGCCAGCAGCACTCTTGACCCTACTATGGCCACATCTTTTTGCTTGTCTGATCATGGCCCTGTTGTTGTGCTTGTAAGTATTGTGGGTTTGTCTTGGCCAATGGCCAAGTTTCACTGGCACTGTACACATGGCCATGGGTCTTGTAAGAGAGGTGGCAGGATGTGAGAACTGGTAGAAACTCCCTGAACTTCTTCAAGGCATTTTTCACACGAGTAGTGACCGCTAGTTCACAGCCTCCACCAGGGGAAAGCATGTCAATCAGGTAGCAGAAAGAAGCTACCACCTCCAGCTTATCAGGTCCCACCAGAACTTCACTCTGCGGCCTGCTGTCAATAGGGTGGGCAGTTCACCTGCACCATGCACATCTATAATCCGAATTTGGTATCAATTGTTGTAGTCCGCTACATTTCTTATGCACCCAGAGTTTGCAGCCATTGCAGTGGATGCTGTTGTTGCCTACTCTGGTACGACAGACAGCACTTGGGTATTTGCCTGAACTCTGCAGGAGATCCAGGCCTGTACCACAGATCATGACCTTTGTCTTTCATGCATTTACCCTCAACCTCTTCTTCTCCATGGCTTCTGTCCATATCAAGAGCCTCCTGACACATTCCTCCAGAGAGTCAGCAATGATGGCAAGATCAACTGCATATAGGTCCTCCCAAAGAACTCTGTGACAAGGCCTCCAGTGACCCGGACCTTCACCTCATTGGACATGGTCAAAATTTAATGCTTTCTCTAGGTCCTGCAGCTGCCGGACCACAAAGATTGCATCTGTTGTGCCTCTTCCTAGGACAAAGCCGAACTGGGAGGCATCAATCGCACCACCTGTCTTATGAGACCATCGACAATCCTCTCTAGCATCTTCATGGCCTGTTCGGTCAGCCTGAAGCCTCTATAGTTGTCCATAGCATCACCCTTGCCCTTATAAAGGCAGACGATGAAACTTTGCTCCCATTCAGTTGGGACCTTGCCATCATGAATAATCGCGGTAGCAAGGTTGCGGATAATGGTGGCACCTGTATCACTTGCTGCCTTGATCATCTCCACCACTGTGCCTGATAGACCTGAGGCTTTGCCTGACTTCATCTTTGAGATGGCCTTCTTTACCGTGTCAATAGTGATTGGGATAGGCAGTGGTGTGATCAGGAACCCACTCACACTTGTCATTGAGAAGCCTTTCATTATGTTCAGCCCATGCAATCGGCTTTGCCTCCTCACTCAATGACATTTGCCCAGAGGCATTCTTCACTTGTTTGTTGCCTACAACATCAACATTCTATTTCCTCATCTGGTTTGCGAGGCAAAAGATATCAGACAACTTGTGGTCAATGCTCTCTTAGACCATCTTGTCTGCTTTGTGGCATCCATGGTGCACCACATGTCTGGAGATGTGCTTGGCAGTGTCATATGATGCTCATGTGCATTTGCCAGCCTTCCAGGCTTGGCAGTGATGGCATCTTCAACTTACTTATTCCACCACCAAATTTCATGTCCACTCTCTCTCTTTGCTGGTACTTATATGCATCCTGTTGTGCAACTGCTGTTTCCACAGGGGGCACATGTACCTTGAAGAAAGGCCACTGAATAAGCATCACCTTATAATACAAGCCAAAACACAAGGCAAGACTTGAACCATCCTGCTTATGCTCAGCTACAGAGACCAGGCTTTAAGATAAGGTTATAGGGATCACACATGTTTTGTCATGCATTAACATTTGCCCGGTCCCGAGGAAGCTGTTCAAACATGGTCCGAGGGACCCTGCAAGTGTTAATGCAATGAAACAAACATGTGTGATTGTTATTCTTGCATATTTTACCTAATTTCAGCATAAACCGCGCTGAAAACATTACTTAATTAAATATTCCTTTTCTTACACTCGATTTCTCAAAACAACATGGCGTCAGAGTGAACTTTCGAACGTCATAACGTCGCCACAACATCATATATACGGGTGCAACGTTTTTGCGAACGAAAGTATCGGCGAAATGATCAGTCACAGCCGCAACGCTTTCTAGTGTAACGTCATGCATGCAGTCTATTAGGCTTTTTCGAGTAAAAGCCATTTTCAAACAGCACATGAATCTCATGATTTGAACATGGATTTTCCGGCTTCAAACAGCTTTGCGTAACAAATTCCCATGCAAGAATGCATAATTAAAAATTAATTTTTAACTTTCTCATTTCTCAACCAAAATGTATGTTGTGGGTACTAAAAAAGAACCGTCTCATGGCAAAAGAACCGTCTCCATGAGACGGTTCTTCATGAGAAAGTTCTTTTGTGCTCCCAAAACATGTATTTAGAATGACAGGTAAGATAAAAATTGCAATTTTACTCGAAAAGAGTTTTCCCACTAGACATACTAGGCCATTATGGCACTTACTTGCTATCATGATTGTCTTAGCATTGCCCCCTAGACTATCCTTCAGTAACCAGGTTAACACAGAATCTCTGTACGGTATGTAGGGTAGCCGCTGCTTGTTGGGGCCAGAGGGGCTGTTGGAAGCCATGCACTCCCCGCCACCACTCGACTGGAAGTTCTGGATAGAACCCATATCTTCTGTGCTCCATGATAGTAGTGATTTCTCCGCTGCAAAAAATCAGGATTAAATATAGTGGTGGCAATTTCTCTTATTCTAGTCTCTGGGGATATTTTGTTCAGAACAATTGCTTATGACTGTGCTAGGGGTACATGGGGAGTGTAGAGATAACTTTTCCATAGCCTCTTATGTGGAAATTTTAAGCCTGTTGATTTTCAAAAGCAATTTTTCTCAAATTTCTAGATTTGCATTTCTGATCACTTGCTTTCAATGTTGCTGTCCCATTTCAAGGGACAAAAATTCCACTCATCCGCTTGTAATTACAAGTGAAATCTAGAAAGGACGAGTAATTCTTCCCAAAACACTCGTTCTGTAGGACGAGTACTTTGGGAAGAATTACTCGAGGGAGTCATATTACATATTACTCCCTTATGTTCTTTATTGCATACACTTTTAAAGGACAAGTGCATGTGTTTACAGGACGATTGAAAATTGTAAGTCAGTCGTCCTGCAGGACAAGTGCAATATTGAAATATTTTTGTCCCCTGCATTTAAGAAAGTTAGTTTAATGTTGGCGGGTTTGGCACTGCTATTATGAAAATTTAATGAGGTTTAACATGTATGATCGAATGTTTTTTGTGTATTGAGAATGACAAGAATATTATTATACAGACACAGAGATAGATATTAAAGGACACTCAGAACATTTTTTACCATTTTAGGTTTTATGGCCCTGCAAGATTTTTTTCATTTACTTTAAGCTGAGTAAAGGTGAATTCAAAGAGAAAACCACATTATAAAATCACAAGGAAAACAACAATAAGCTCTTCTATAGGTGAAAAATATTTTGAAGTGTTTTTGACCTTTGTATAAAAATAGAACAGGTTCAACTATCTAATAGTTTGCATGTGATTGTTCATGAATACAGGTCGGCAAACAATATTTAAACAACACATTAAAATATATAAGAAAGAGATAAAAATATTGCCCACTTTCACCTTGCCAATTAAGATACAAGCCCTATCTAGAGAAAACCTATTTTTGCTGTATGAGAACACCTATTCTCGTACACCAGATTGTAATGTTAAAATGACGTCACCATGTGACATCTCAGCGAATTCAGGATTATCTGGAAGCTATTTCACGTCTTTCTAATATAAAATAAGTTATTTAGTGGTGAGCAAGAAAAAGTATCCATCATGAGTGTGAGGGAGGGATAGAAAAATCTGTCCCTCATGATCAACAATTGTCATCACTCGGCAAGCCTCTTGATGCCAATCGGTGATCCTCCGTGCAGATTTTTCTATCCCACCCTCACACTCATGATGGATACTTATAAGATGCAGATCAGCCTGTTTATATGTGCATTGCACAGTCTGATCAGCACGCTTGTTATCCACCTTCTGGAAAGTACATAGAGAATACTAGGTGAGTGTTTTTTGATATCAAGTTTACCAGGCAAGGCTTCGAGAACGGTTGTTGACATCGCAAGGCTTGCTGAGCGATTAAACAAGCGTCTGGAAGCCGAGCCTGGTGAACTTGATATCAAAATACACGAACCTGGTATTCTATTTATCAGCTTACCAAGTTGATTCACTCTTCAAATTAGCGATTATGACGTAATTTTCGATTTTTGTGTTGATTCAGCCTCATTAGCCATGTCATTCAAAAAGTGCAACGTCATCATGACCTGATAAAGGCACAGACAACGTTTATCAGGTAAGATGCAACAATGCAGTTAATATGGGAGGTAGTTGATAAAATAGCTAAACATGCTACTTCATACAACTCACCTCGGAAAAAGTGAGAAGGAAAGATGGGAGTGGAGAAAATGGGAGAAGGCAAGACTGAGAGTTGATGATGGGGAGTAGGAAAGATTGGGAGTTTGCAAAATGGTAGTACACCAAATAGGAGTGGGCAAAATAGGAAAAATAAGCCAAATGGGAATTTGTAGATAAAGTGGGAATTTAAAACAGTTTGGGGACATTGAATAAAAAATCTTATTTATCCAGCGAACTTGGATCAAGATTGTCATTGGTCCTTTGTACCATATACAGTAAAACCTGTGTAAAACGGCCACTCAAAAATAGACAAAACATAGATCCTAATGACGAATGGTAGCTTAATGAAGATCGGGTCGAAATTATTGCAGAATGCTGCAATACTTTCAGAATGCTGCAATACTTTTGACCTGCATTAAGCAATAATTGGTCTTGAAAACAAATTTTCGGTCTTTTTGAGAGTGGCCATTTTACACAGGTTTTACTGTACTGGGGCTCACTAGTGTCAAACTTTGGACATTAACACCTTGTTATGTAGTTATTGAAAAAAAAAGGTTAATTCTTGTCCATAAACACAATTAAATACATCAGAGGACCAGTGTAAGTATCTGGTAATTAATGTAGGATTCATTTTTTTTTTCAAAACTATGCATCTGGTGAACCTAAGAAATGCCTCAATTAGGCAATTCCAATGGGCACCCATGTCATGTGATTAAATAAAGAAATAGAGTGGACTCCCCGTATAAAATGTCCAATACTTCCTCTTAGTAAGGTCTCTGAAGGCTGTTATAAATCTCTGCCAATATTTACACAGCTATCTAAACTACAATAACTTATTGAAAGGGAAGTGAGTTCAATTTTGTTTAGAATTAAACAATGTCCGTTCTATATATACACATTTATATATAGGATGATATAATATTCTAGCAGCGATATTAATTAACAAAAGAATGAAAATTATTTTACATTTGTCATAAAATTTTCTTTCTTCTATATTTGATACCATTATTGTTGTTGATGCTGCATTTAGATATGAGCCAGTGCATGAGATTTCCAACAATGTGGTATGTGTGACCAGCAAAGGCTCAGATCAGCCTGCGCATACTCACATTCTGATCAGAGCCTTTGCTAGTCACTTGAGTATTCTATGAATGTTAAGCTACTGACCGAACATCAATTGGAATTTCTAAGCTTAAAAGATGGCTGAACAGTCTGGTCTGAGTCTACACTCGTCCAAATGCCACATTGTTGGTAATAACATGCGGTGGCTCATTTCATATTAAGAAATCTTGCATAAGGGTTGTTTTGTTCTAAATACCACAAACAAATTCTAGGCATAGCAGGTAAGCGGACCATCAGGTTTGGAGTCAGTGAAGTTCCAATTTATTTCATACATCATATAGCTGTGTAAATAAAATTCAAACACAAGATAGGAAACATGTACTTTGTTCCTAACAAAGAAATAAAACTTTCATCCCTTTAAATGGTGTGAAATTTTATTCAATATTAGGTCAATGAAATGTCACACGATGGTTTTATGAGGATCAATGTACCAATCTATAGGTGAAACTCAATGAATATTCTACTATTCTTTTATAGCCCAAATTCAACATATGAGCCAGTGCATGAGATTTCCAACGTGGTATGTGGGACCAGCAAAGCCTCAGATCAGCCTGCGCATACGCGCAGTCTGGTCAGAGCCTTTGCTAGTCCCTTGAGTATTCTATGATTGTTGAGCTACTGATTGAACACCATTTGGAGTTTCTAAGCTTAAAAGGAAGCTGCAGAGGCTCGTCTGAACCTAAACATGTCAAAATGCGACATTGTTGGAAATCTCATGCCACGGCTCATTTAACATATATTTGTAAACAGGAATTATAGATTCATTGGACAGTATTGACCGTTTGATGCTTAACCCTTTTCCCAGTCGGGCCACAAATGGCAATCAAAAACTCTGTTTCTAACCATTTTTGATCTACCTTCATCGATAGTATTGACATTTTAGATTGTCGCCTATCCGGTGTGATAATGTTGAGGTCAACTTGCCATAAGGAAACTTAGTTCTTCTCATTTAGATAAATCATTACTATTTACTTTAAGTAGTTTGAATTATCTTGTTGCTCTTTACCTTAATCTTAAGTGCCCAAACCACTTCAGCTATAAAAAAAAGTCCTTTTTATACTAGCAATTTTTCTAAAAACAAAATGCAAATAAAAAGTTTGGATTTTGTGTTGTTTTGAGCTTAACTTTTTATAGTCATATCTTTATACTGAGTACATTTATACTTATGTCTGTAACTGACAACTACTACCCTACGTGAATCAGCGCTAGGGAGAAAATATCTTCTACAATAGTATGTCGCCAGAATGTGGTTCAAACTCATGACCTCACTATAACATTCTACAGAAGTCAGATAACCAACCCAACTTGCTAGACTGAGTGAAATACTTCCCATGAGTAGATACACTGAGTGAAAAAATAAGATAAAACGGAGGATAGCACCTATCAGAGCTAAGGTCAAGTTGAAAGTCAAGATCACTCTCATGCCTCAAGCACTGGTATGCATAATCTGAAAAATTTGCATGTCAAATATGCAGACATATTATAATAATGACTTAAATATGGCAGTAGCTTTAAATGATTTCCTTAAAAAACATCAAGCAATATGTCTCATGGGGTTTTTGATAAATGATTATTAGATTGTTGACGGGTAAGAAAAATGTTTTACATGCATCAATCAAGCCATGATTGGAAAAAGGAGGAACAACTATCTTTTTAAATTATTTCCAATATTTACCCAATTCAAAAGATAAATATGGGCTACTTGTTGGCTAACCATTATCAGATAAGAAAATGATCACCAAAATTTAACCATTAAACACACAATTTAATAAATCTGCAGACAACATTTTGAATATCGAAGTGAACAAAAATTCTTGATATTTCACATAAATTGTCTCCAACAGGAGATGATTTACTTGAAACATTGAGAATTTTTGTCAGGAAAGTTACAAAATATATTTTTACTGCCGCCTGCTTAGCAGCCAAATATTTTCAAGGAGCTTCTCATTACAAGTTTACCCTCCTTTAATACTTCAATAATTGAGCGGTGACATGAGATTTCCAACAATGTGGTATGTACAACCAGCAAAGCCTCAGATCAGCCTGCGCATATGCGTAGTCTGATCAGAGTCTTTGCTTGTCGCTTGAATATTCTATGAGTGTTTAGCTACTGACCGAACATTATTTGCAGTTTCTAAGCATAACAGGAGGCTGCACAGGCTCGTTGGAGACTACACTTGTCAAAATGCCACATTGTTGGAAATCACATGTCACGGCTCATATTCTTTATTGTAAACTCATCAATCAAATCTTAACAAGAACATATTATAACTATGTCGAGAATAGATATCTATTAACGGGTAACAGAGAGTTTTGCAAGGAATTTTGATGATCAAATATTTTGTGATCAAAATTATCACCACCAGTCACTTATCCAATTTAAGTACTATAGCCAGAAGTAATAATTTGTAATTAATCATGATAATATGGGCCTCGACGTGAGAAAACCTGTCTTCGGAAGTTTGCAAACAACACAGGCACAGACCAGCCTGCGCATCCTCGCAGTCTAATCAGCGCCTTTGTTATTCACTATTTGTAAAGTATTATATGTAAACTTGCTACAGGTGAAATTTCAATTCTCTATCTAGTCTCTGTAGCTGAGGAGACTGATTTGAAACTCGCTTTGTCGGAAACCCCGAAGACAGGTTTTGTCGCGACGAGGCCCATATGTAAGTGGCATGTTAGGAAATTTGTTAGCCATGGGTTTTCATGACAAAATATATGCATTAGCTTGTGGGTGTATTACTTAAGAAATTAATTTCATTTTTTCGAGGTTCATGAAAGCATGAATGCTATGGGATCAGTTTAAAGTGACACCCAAAAGGGTGTCATATTAACTTTGAACTAAACCCATTGCATTCATACATTCATGAACCTCCAAAAAAGGAAAATCATCTCTTATATTTACATTATCATAATAAATATCTGAAATATGATTTATTTATGCTTTAGGATACATATCAATTAATGTTTAATCATACAACGGTTTCGCTAGATTGTTTAACGGAACTACGAGCGCCAACTCAGACAGCCAATGAAGCAAACACGAGAATCAAATGAAGATCAAATAAGTGTTAGAATGCAAAAAGCAGGTCAGTTTTAATTTCAAAAGCAGAAGTTATCCCCTACCATCTCAACATGACCATTACAGTTGACTGGGATGTAAAACCTCAAACAAAGCAAAAATTATTTCCCTTGAAAATTATTCAATATCCTGATTAAGCCCGAAGAGATTAAATCATACTACACCCACTTAAATGGTAACGGTCCCTTCTCATATTCACACGGGATAGGCGTCAATAGAAAACGTAATCAACAATCGACGAACGCGGGTCAAAAATCGATAGAAACAGTGGATTCGATTGCCATTTGTTGCCAGCATGGCGAAAAATGTCAATTGAAAACACTGTTTCTATTGATTTTTGATCTACGTTCCCTGATAGTATTGGCGTTTTCGATTGCCGCCTACCCAGTGTGATATTAATGACCATGCTGTTGTTTATATGAAAATTACATGGAGAGTTATTAAAAAGTGTATGTCCTTAAGCTTGATAATCACCAAGTTGGTCTAAAATGAAAGGAGTTGATTTGTTTCCCTTGTAAAGGATTATCCTCAAATGTTGTATATAAAAAATCTCTAGTCTATCTTTTACCACTTAAACTCTTTGACTACTGGATAATTTTTCATGCTTGATTTTTTTCAAAATCAACTTTTTCGAAAAACCTGATCTAGGTCCAGACTGTTTGAAAATGTTCAGATGACACTAGTTGGCAAAGAGTTTCAAAAGTAACACTAAGCTACAAGCGTGATTCAAAATATATAACTGAGTGTCTAATCTTAGAACCACCAAAGACTGCCAGAAAAAATGGTGCAAAAAATAATCTCAATTTCATCTATGTCCATTATTACGCTCTTTGCATGCTTGGAAATTCACAAGCTTTTTGTTGTCTGATGATTTTTTACAAAATCAAGGTTTTCAAAAATTTCTTCAAGGAATAATATTTGTGTCAAACAGTTTCGATCCAGATTGGGTCCGACATTTTGTCGGGCATGATCTGGGTACAAACTGTTTGCATAGTTTATCAGCAGACGAGCAAGTGATGAGTTAAACTGTTGCATAACTTTAACATTTTAGTGCCCTTTTGGCCCTATGCCTACCGGTAACCGACATTCAAAGAAGGAGCCTAATGCCGACTAGGTAAGGCATCAACCAGACTACTCAGCTATAGTCTAGCTAGAGCATTGGGATTTTTTCATATAGCAAGTTTAGTCCTTTTACTTTCAGGAGGTGCTGATAAGACTGCATAGATTTGCAGGCGGATCTACACCAAAACCCATTTCCTACCATTCCTAACAATTGGCATCTGCATGCTTATCTGGTGATGTGGCAGTGCTTTGATAGCCTCCATTTCGAACATCATGGACCCAGATGAGACTGCTGCTTAGGGATCAGGGTTCATTGTGTTTGCTTCCATGTTAAAGTAGTCTCATATGCAGTAGATGTTATAAGCAGACATTTTTAGGACAAAAAATATTGGAAGGATAAGAGTTTATTGCTTGCAAGTAACAAAATCTGGGTTTCTCAGGATGGTTAGTTTGTTTGTTTTGATGCTTTATGTCCCAGTGAACAATTTTTCAGTCATGTAAGTATGATTTCCTGTCTTCCTGGGTTGGAACCAGCACTAAGCAGTGGATAAAGTGCCTTGCTCAAAGACACAACATAGCGACTCCACCGGCGGTGACCCTCGAACTAGCAAGCCTTTGATCCCCATCAGTCTAACGCTCAACCAACTGTTCAAGTGTATGAATAATTAGGGTGCCCACGATACAACACTCACCTAATGCCTTTATAACATATCCTAGAGTAACGAGAGATCTATTTATATTAGCACCTTCTGTTAGCCTCTTTCTGAAACCTGGCCTTGAACTTGGGTCAGCTCTCTCACTGCAATGGATAAGGAGAAAAACATTTAAGTTTATGCCCATATATTTACACATGCCGCTGTCTTCCCTTGGATAACCTTTTATCGAGCAAATGTCTTCATTTGCCGATGAAGAAATTTGAAACCCTCTTCATTTGAGCCGCCAACAATCTGGTTTGTGCGACCAGCAAAGCCTCAGATCAGCCTGCGCATGTACTGAATGAACACAATTTGGAGCTTCTAATCTTAAAAGGAGGCTGCACAGGCTCATCTGAGTCTACACTTGTCAAAATGCCACATTGTGAGCATGGAATTTTTTCATCTGGTTCAACGAAATGATCTCAGATGCTTTGTTAAAATTTAGAAAAAAAATATAATAGCAAATGGTGCAGACCCTGATTAGGAGAATCTTATTGAGACATTAATGGGTTTCTAAACTTATATGGTTAAATAGGTAATTAACAGAGCTTTGAGTTCTCTCACAAAAGAAATACACAAATTTTTGAGCACATGGTAGTAATCAATTTTTTTAAATTTTAACATCCAGATCTATATGCTTAGTGGGATTTTCTGTACTGATTACCATGTTGGAATGGTCTACTATTATTCATAAGGTGGGTGGAATGGTCTATTATTACCGTAGTCATAAGGTGAAGCAATTATTGCCGTAGCTATAAGGTGAAGCAGGTCCCAATTACATAGCTCTTTTTGTTACCTAAATTGCCTTTAAAACATTCAAACATGTAAGGTAAACCACTATAAAAATACTGCATTAGCATTGTTACATTTAGAAATACAGTAAAACCTGTGTAAAACTGCCACTCAAAATAGGCAAAACAAATATCTTTATGACAAATGGTAGCTTAATGAAGGCCAAAAGTGTTACAGAATGCTCCCCCTTGGAGCATTCTGCAATACTTTTACCTAATTTACTAACCGTTCCAAGGTGGTACTTCTTTTGTGGATCTTTTATGTTTTTTCTCTCTTGTGTTTGCTATGCCTTTGTGCGCGTCTGTTTATATGTGTCTTGTGGTCACCTGCTCGGAAAGGGCTGACCTCTTGGCTCTCGTTTGTGGTGTCTAAATGTGAGTTTTTCACTTTCCCATTGGTATCCTGGGTCAGGTGTGGTACTTGATTGTATTGATTCCTGATCTTTGCACCCTTACTTACTGCATTAAGCAATAAATGGTGTTGAAAACCAATTTTAGGTCTTTTTGATAGTGGCCGTTTTACACAGGTTTTACTGTATCTCATTGAATAGTGATGTACGAGGGGTGATCAGAACGTTCGTGGAAAATAGTTGCCATTTCTACATCGTTTGATCAATAGAACTGAAATTACAGCACATAATACTGCAGCACATATGCAGTTGATCAGTTATTACAAGCGTAATATTAGTTGTCTATGTGCGTTACAGCTGTCGTCAAGGCAACACTATATAGCGCGAAGCGGCCCATTTTACGTTACATTTTGACATTTTACTACACAATCAATTAAACTTCAATGTTTTGTAAAATTTTGTTATGCTGCGATAGGCCATATTGCGTTCCATGCATGTTTAACATCATATTTAGTCCTCTTATATGCAAACTTTCAAAGATTTATATTCAACGGATGGTGTTCTAAATCGAAACGAATTACAGTACTGTCAAAAAGGCAAAGCTTTCAACTTCTATGAACCAATTGCCGGTTTGGGCATGTCAATTCTTTAAAATAAACTATCTACACACTTCGCAGAACACCCTTTTTCAGGACAGTAGATCTTATATTGATAGTTAAGTCCAATATTATAATTATTGTGATGAACACTGTCAAGAAAATAAGTTTTTTATTTTAAATTTACAAAAACCCGAAAAATTGACGCATTTTAGGCCTGCCCTTCGGACTGAAACCTATTAATTTGAATACACAGCGCAGCGGAATAAGATAAAAACCTCATATTCTGTTAAAAAATGGCAGAATATTACTTTTTGCTAAATATACCAATCATTTCAAACACAACTACGAGTTTTAGCCCCGAGAAGCAACCCAGGGGTAAAGATGGGCTCAGACTGGTTCCAGCAAAGTGACGTCACAGCTCCGCCTCGTGCTCATACGTCTGACGTCACATTTTCTAAATTTCAATTTCAGTCAACTTGCTATGAATGGTAGTTTCTATCTGTGAATTTTCATTGCAATCCATAAAAGCAATGTGATATAATAGCACTTTTCCGCGAACTTTCTGATCACCCCTCGTACATTTAACTTTTAGGGGTTCAATAACGGTATCATTGCATGGTGTTTTATTTTCAATAAATTCTTTATTTTAATGAATAAGGCTGCAATTCATCAGGGTCTGCAATGTTTGCGAAGACAAAATCATTCTTCAGAGAAAAAGTGCAATAATAGTTATAAAAGGGTTAAATGATCTTAAATGTACTATAATGGGCAGTTGGAGAAAAAGAATACAATGAATACTAATGAATGGCAAACCTGGACAGATTTAATTGTTTAAATGATCATTAAGTCTCACTCTTGTTTAGTTATCTATCTAGGGGGTCATTGTAACAGATACTTGCAATCACTTGAATTGGTCATTTATACCTCATTTAAACCTCGTACCCTGATATATCTAGTTTTAAAAACAATGTAGAGCAAGATCAGCTGGCTTCTGAGACGCCAGATTGTCAAGATCCACACTGTTTTCCACTGTGATTGTAAATATGGACTATAAAAAAAATGGGGAGAAGTGTAGTACATGAAATAATCAGTAAAATAAGGGTAAACCTATTCTATATATGCAGTAAAACCTGTCTTAAGCAGTCACTCAAAATAGACAAAACATGGATCATTAGATTTCATGTGTCTGAGATCAAATAGAGCATTGGGGCATTGGGCCAGTGCAAGGTCTTTCCCAATTGTGAAAGTCAGCAAAATGAATCAATTATGGCTCATTAAAAAAAGTTTTATGCTTCACCTGGTTAACTTCAGACCAGACATAATTTTGAATGAATTTTATAGGTAAATTCTCAAATAAAATTTTGCTAATACAAAGCCATTTCTGTTCCCTGTAACGCCAATTTGTCTAAAAGGATTATGCATTGTATTTATGCATAACGAAATAACTGAGCCATTAAAAATCTTTGTAAAAATGTAATACTTAATTTTGTTTATGCTAAATAAAAGTAACAATAGACACAACTTTGTATAATTTTTCTATTTTTCTCAGAAAAATAAGAATAGATCTTTTTAATCAGTGAGACAGCTCCCATGAAATGCAATGTCTTTTTTTGGTGCAAAAAAAAGAAGAAAAACATCATTTTTCTGACACCTACTAAATTCACATGCAGCATGCCAAAAGTGGAAGGATATGTGTAACAGCTCATAACTTAATCTTTTAATATTTTAATCCATCATGGTCAATTTAATAGTAAGTGGTCTCAAGTTGCCGCCCAAACTACAGGATAGCATATACCTGCTGGCAATATCAAGTTATTAAGCTTTAACTATTTAATATTACGATATCTGAGCCGTGGCATGTGATTTCCAACAATGTGGCATTTTGACATGTGTAGACTCAGACGAGCCTGTGCAGCCTCCTTTTAAGCTTAGAAACTCCAAATGGTGTTCAGTCAGTAGCTTAACAATCATTGAACACTCAAGCGACTAGCAAAGGCTCTGATCAGTCTGGGCGCATGCGCAGGCTGATCTGAGGCTTTGCTGGTCGCACATACCACATTGTTGGAAATCTCATGCACTGGCTCAATTAAAGAATAAAGATGGAGAACTAAACAAGACACATTCGCCAAATTTATATCCCCGACCAAGGGTTACTTTAGAGAAATATGTAAATCACATAACATAACAACCATTTATCTAGATCAGGAAGCAAATTTGACCTTGATGTCAAGTAGGTCAAGGACAACCTAGGATCATCATTTGAACAAACTTGGTAGGTCCTACATCCCAAATGCTACATACCCAATGTCATCGGCCTTCTGGTTCTGGAGAAGATTTTTTAAGGGTCTTTACCATATATTGGCGTGGTGGCCATCTTGGTCATAAGACCAGGAGCATTTGAATAAACTCTTTTCCACATCCTAAGCAGTCTCCATATGTAATTTGAATTTAATTGGCCCAGTTGTTTCAGAGGAGCTGATGTTTGAAAATGTTGATTACGGACAGACGAATAGACGCCGGAGTCAATGGTATACTATTAGCTCACCCATGAGCCATTCTTTAATAAGTGATATATGCACAAAGGAAACCAAAAAACACCCTTTTATACCTTATTACACCAGAATGACTTATGTTGGGTAATTCTTACATCCAAATCAATAAAAAGAACACCCTCTTAACTGGAGAGCTGCATCATAAGGTCAATTTATCTGGGAACCAGCTTAACCCTATTCTGATCTAAATTATTTACATCATCTTACCTTTGAACCTATCAGAAGACATTCAAACTTAATAAGGTAACCGAAAAAGAGGATAAAGTCCTCATTAAAGCTTCTAAAGATTTAAGAGTTTTACTGCATTAAGTAGTTATCTGGTTAAACATCCATTAAGAAGCATTTGCTGAAGGTTTATCTTTTCTGAAGTGAGGCTCATTATCCTAGATAATATGGGCCTTGATGCGAGAAAACCTTACTTCTGGGTTTACGAACAACAAAGGTGCAGACCAGCCTGCACATCTGCGCAGACTGGTCAGCACCTTTGTTATTCGCTTTTTGGAAAATATCACATCTAAATTTGCAACAAGCGAAATTTCAATTTACTAGCTAGTTTCTGTAGCTGATCATGAGGAGACTGGTTCGAGTCTCGCTTTGTCGGAAACACCAAAGACAGGTTTTGTTGTGTCGAGGCCCATATAGAGTATGGGTATATATCAGGGGTTGAGCAATCTTCAAATCCCTTTCCGTCCGAATGTCAGCAGATATAGTACTTTTCCAAGCCTTGATATATGGTCCAATTATAATGTTTGCCGTTAAGGTGTATCTTTGCCATACAGTTAATCCTTTGTATATGGGAAACACCTAAACAGGTATTTTTACAAACAGTGAAGACCCAGATGAAATGCCGCATAATGTGGCATTTCATCTGGGTCTACACTGTTTGTATAGGTAAAAAGATCTTCAGACAAAAGAATACATTTTTTTTTAATTATTACCTGACATCCCTAGATATGCACAAAGGACTATCCCAAGTTTATTGTATCAAACCAGAAGGAAGAATCTATTAGTATACAAAGGGTTAAAGGCTACTGCTCAAATTAAGCCAAGTAACAGCAGGTGTGTTTGTGTAATTTATTTATGATTATGACTATGGTTTCCAAAATTTCCCAATTATTTAAATAAAAAATATTGACATTTTTTTTAATAAATATTTTCAAAAAGAATATTTTCTGTAATACCACTGAGGGGCCCCCACTGAGCCTCAAATAGTATGAATCCAGATCGGGCCAAACATTTTGTCAGGCCTGATTAGGGTCCAAACTGTTTGCAAAGGTTACTATCAGAATACATCAGTAGGTAAATTAATGCATAGAAAAGCATGTTTGATTCCTATATTCCTATATTGGCCCTAAAGTCCATTTTTCTTAACATATTGACTCAACTTGAAAGGCTTAACTATAATATTATGTGCTACTGACAGCTGAACAGACATATGCAATGAAACAGCAGAAAAGTATTAAAGCAGGTTACCTCTCTCTAAACAAGGTTAAGTTCAACAGGAATGCTAATATTTATTCAAGTATTTTTTTTTTCAATGTTTGTCAGTAATGATATTAGACTAAGTATCTGGCTAATTTTGCATGTTTTTTGTCGTCTGCTGATTTTTTTCAAAATCAACTCTTTCAAAAAATTCTTTCAGGAATATCATCAGAGTGTCAAACAGTTTGGATCCAGATTAGGCCCGACATTTTGTCGGGCCTGATCTGGGTCCAAACTGTTTGCAAAGGTTATCAGCAGACGACATTAGTAGGCAAAGAGTTTTAATATTATCTGTCTGGTAATTTACCTCACGTGAAGTAAAATACTCTAATATTATATAATCCCAGCGTTATCTTTAGAGGGTATGTTTATTTTTCTGACTGTAGATACCCACGCTTAGGGATGTCTGTTACAACGCAAGGTGGTTCTGGACGACAGTGCGTTACAGGTCCCGGACGAAATATTCCTAAATATAGGTTTGTTTTATTGAATATGTATCGTTTTTGGGAGACTTAAGGCACAACAAACCACAAGCATCTTATTTTGTCTTTGTATATTTGTCCGCGACACATATCTGAACTTATTCAATCCTGTAGAGCATGGCTACTATATCCAGTTAACGCGAATATGATACATTATTATTCTTGAAACTGTATTTTACTACTACACATGTCCTCATATCCTTATTTAGTACTTTCACTTTCGTTTTCTTTGAACAATTTATGACTTGATGTTATTAGACATTGCATTGTCCATCACATAGACCAAGTAAGATTTTTCTTATGAACCCGCTTACTTTAGACGAACGCGTTTTTAAAATCAAAACGAATGTACTGCAGTCATTTTTCCATGTTACAGATGTGTAACGACTGCAAATATTTTGTTACAGGTTATTGTCGACAGCGTATCAGGTGGAGACGACAGTGATGGATTCATTAAATATATATTACACTGAAGAATCTTCTGTTTTGACTGAGGGTGAAATGTCATTTACCCTGTATGCGAATAGGAATATGGCGGATACTCAGATTATGTACTGTTATTTCGAGCGGCACACGACTAGACATCGTGACCTTGTGCTTAGCGTGTCAGACTTTGGAACCAGAGGACCAGGGTCGATTCCAGGGTGGGCACTTATAACAAAATTGTTTTGTTTGTTTTTCTTTTGCTTTTTTCCTCTTGTAATGCAAAATTACTTCATACAAGAAATATGGAATTATATATTAAAATGACAAAAATTACACTCCTTAACGTTTTATATTGAATTATCCTCGAAATAGTGGGGGTGGGGATAGCTTTAGCCCTCATGCAAGATAATTAGTCTGGTGACCCCCATTTTTTTCTAAAATGTCAAATGATAGTCCATGAATAAGATTTTTATGTCAGATTTTTTATATATAATTTACTCTAAAAATCGTAATCCTTTTGTGAGGGAATAACCAAAATATATCATGCAGTACTTTGACATGGCTTGGGAAAACAAATACATTTTTACATTTTCCAGAAAGCTTGAGGTCATGAGCAATAATTAAAATTAAAATTAAGAAGCTGGATGGCGATTACAAATATTTTAGCTTAATATTAAGGACTTGGATTTGTTTCAGAAAATTTGTAAAATGCTGAAGACTTCCATGTGAGATTATGAAAAATTGAGTCTGGTGACATATCCTTTGTATTACATAAATTGACAGTCCATACATAAAACAAACTGTATTCTAACAATTAAAAAGATTTTAATGTGGGAAGTATTACCCGCAAATGCCCTCAATAAGCTCCAGGTCCGACAAAGTGTATACATGGTCGAATAAAATAACGTTTTAAGCTCACCAAAGTTGAAGTCTCCGAAGTGAGCTAATAGTATACAAATGACTCCAGCCTCTATCCGTCTGTCTGTTCGTCAATATTTTCAAACATCTTCTTTGAAACCACACTGTCAATAGAATTTCATTGGAGACTCCTTAGGATGGAGGGACGAAAGTTATTCAAATGATCTTAAAATTCATTTAAGCCCCCACCCCCGTTGTTTAGGCTTCTGTCAGTTCTGAGGCGGTGATTCTCTTGTTGTTGATCATTTACTTAATGTACTCCTCATTATGGGGGTTCTGTGTTTGTCTTTGTTTTTGGTATGCATTACTTTGCGCCCTTCCTAGTTTTGCAATTATCTTGAAGAGGAAGAGAGTGCTGGTAGCTTTACTTTTATTGTCTTATAGATATCTTGTTACTGTAAATGTTCAGTGGCTTTTCCTTATGATATAGTGGGTTGGTCTGGAGTTTATAATTGTTGCATTTCCTGATCATACTCACTAACTTCTTGGTCTTGTGACCAAGATACCGCCTTGCTCAATTAAGGTAAAACCCTTTTAAATATTCTCTGGATCCAGAAGACTAAAATGCCACCAATCCCATATATTGTATTAACCTTTAAATTCTTCTGATTACCTGGGGCTTGGTAAGCACATTCGATGGGAGGTCGCACAATGCTTAACTACTTCTTCATGCGTTAAATAGGCTTCAGAGCAGTATTTACATCTAGTCAAGTGTTCATGAAAGAAAGAAAAATGTCGTCTCACATCTGTTACAGAAAAACTGACGTCGTCTATTGCCTGTTACACAGTCGTCTCTAACCAGTAACATTAGAAAAATGAAATTTTGAGGTTTTTCAGTTTTCTTTTAAGAAGGACATGTTAAAATTGACAGAAAATCATGTGAGATCTATTGTCGGACCATTTATGCCTTATTTCATGATGAGAACGCAAGTGATTAATCGCAAATTACACATTTCTGAAGTTTCTTTTCCAGTCCAGAGCTTTACAATTTAACTACAAATATATATGGTGTTTGTACTTCTGATGTCAAACTTACAAACACTAATATGACAGGAATTATTTAGAATAGCCAAACACACTATATTATCATTTTCTGCGACGTCTGTGTGTGTTGCCTCTTTCCACTGTCGTCCAAAACCCTAAATCTGTCATCTAAAACCCGTTACCTGTCGTCCAGCACAGGTAAGCAGTCGTCATGGGCCTGTAACGAATTGTCGTCCAGAACCACCTTGCGTTGTAACTGACATCCCTAAGCGTGATACCTATCTTTTCCAATCAAATATATTGATATTGCTAATCATATCAGCCAGCAAATGAAATTTTGGAATCTATCGCATATTGGCAAAAGCCTCCTTTAACCACCCATGCTGACCTATGCAATGGGACTAGAAGTATTAATTTTGGTACGAGTCTTCATCTACATCCAAACTTTGTATATGTGAGCAGTGAAGGCTCTGGCAAGTCTGCAATTTTGCACAGGCCTAGGTTCACCTGAATCTGTGTTGCTCAAAAATTTGATTAGCAACAAAATCTCTCATACTGTTGGACTATTAATGATGATTCCAATGTTTACCATCTCTCAGTACGGAAGGTTCTGTTACATGATATGCAACAGGTAAGTTATTCTAATGCACTTGATTTTGTAACGTGACGTCTGATTGGATAACGTCAAAAATTTGCTACAGTATATCCTGCGATATACTGTCGGAAATAGTTTGACGTCATTAATTATGTCACAGCTCGTTGTATGACGTGCGGCTTTATGCGGCTTCCAACGCTCCAATACAGGACGAAACTGCAGAAGTGCATTAGAATGGGGATAACCATATTCAAAATTTTCATTTGGGGAGGTATATCATCGGATTTACATTTGGAAATCGCCTTTTACAGCTCTGCTCTCGCATAAAACTAAATTTCCGGCCGTATATCTGACGATATACCATGCCCAAAGAAAAATTTTGAATACAGTTATCCCCTAATTGTATGGCTGGTACATCTGTATGTGTGATAATCCATTTAGTAACACTTGTGGATTATCTTGAAGTTGGCTTCATATACAGAAACACAACCCATACATTTACTTAGTCGTAGAACCCAATAGTGATGTTAAAATGATTCCCACACCTCCCTCACCCATCAAAACCCTCCATTCAAGGAGACATAATCATAGAACTTTGCTATAGTATGGTACATAACTCCAGTAATGTCTCACAAGCCTCCAGATAAGAGTGCGTAACTGAAAAATATTTTTCTTATTTCTCAACCGAAACATATGTTGTGGGTACTCAAAAGAACCGTCTCAATGAGACGGTTCTTTTGAGCACCCAAAACATATGTTTAAATTGAGGGTAAGAAAATAATCACAATTTTACGCTAAAAAATGTCCCTTATGTGGACATGTGATCTCACCTTCCTGCCAAGTCTACCATATGGATCTTGCTGACAATTTCACTAGGACGGTTCTCTTCAAGACGAGCCTATAAGAAGAAAGAAGGAAAAATCTAATATACAGATATACATGACTACACTATAACCCAACAAAATATACATTGTTCATTCTACATCTAAACATCTTAGCCTGTTTTTTTTTTGATCAAGTGAATAATTACATTTGAAGAACACAACAATTACTCTACTCTTTTAACCCTTTCAATGACCTTGACCTCAGCTAATATAAGTTAAAGAGGTTTCATCATCATCACCATCATCATCATCATCATCATCATCATCATCATCATCATCATCATCATCATCATCATCATCATCATCATCATCATCATCATCATCATCATCATCAAAGTTTCATTAATGTGCAGATGCAGGAGCATCTTCCACATCAGTGGGCCCCTCTCCAGGTAACTGGCTAGCTGCACACACAGATCTTACTTTGCGTAAGACTGCCATTTGTATATTTGTAGCAAAGTTTTATGGCAGGATGCCCTTCCTTTCACCAACTCAGACACTTTCGGCAGTCCAAGCCCTCCGCCTGTACCCTGTGTGCTCCAGCATTGGCACCATGAATTCAGACTAAATAAGAATAACTCTTGTCTTGTCTCAATACCAATATCATTTTTTCATTCAAAGTATGAATGCAGTGCATTCAACTTGAGTCAAAGAGTTTCTCCCCTACAATATGAGATGCAAGTGTTGTGCCCTTGCACAAAACACTTTATCCACATTGCTAAATGCATGTACTGGTTTCTACCCAAGAAAATAAGTATGCAATACTTTCCCAATTAATACGAAATATCACTTTATAAGCAAATTGATTATGATTACTTTATTCATGTGGGAAAATTGTTTTTTGAGCATGGTCGCTTGTGTGTTCATGATCGTTCATGTTTAATGTTCCAAAATTATTGTTGCTAAAGGAAATGGGGCAATAGCTAAAGTCTTTCCTGAGCTACTGTAAATTCCGAAATTTTTGCAAGGGTTTTATTTTCATGAAACTTCGCAGATGCGAAGTTCCGTGAAAATAAAACCCTCACAAAATGGTCAAATCACTCCATCGTTTACTGATGTAGGCAAATCATGCCCTAGTCGGAAATTTTAACGTAGCAAACATGTCTTTAAACAATATTTGCGAAAATAAAATTCTCGCAAAAATTTCCGTACTTGAGGATCCAATGATCAATACTGCAAGCCTTGATTTGGGCCTTGTCGCTAAAAAACCTGTCTTGGGAGTATGCAAACAACAAAGGCGCAGACCAGCCTGCGCAGACTGATCAGTGCCTTTGTTATTCGCTTTTTGGAATGCACCATATCTAAGCTTACTACAAGCGAAATCTCAATTTTCTAGCTAGTCTCTGTAGCTGAGGAGGCTGGTTTGAGTCTTGCTTTGTCGGAAACTCTGAAGACAGGTTTTCTCGCAACGATGCCCATTTATGGGACAAGTAGTACTTACTAGCTACTACTTACCTGAGTGAAGCAGACTGTCACAATGGCATGACTTCTGCTACTGTGATCATGCATGTATGTCTCTGCTGTTACCCTAAAAATGAAAAAAGAAGAGAAAATAAGTAAACTTTTCAGAGAAAATGGATGTCCCCCACCTTCCAAGTCAGACTAAGGTGGTTAATTCAATTATCAAATTGTGACCTTGAAAATAAGGTCAAAGTCAACAGAACACAATCAGCTGTCAAAGTCAACAGAAAATAAGACTTAAAATAGACTTTTCAGAGAAAATGGATGTCTCCCACCTTTCAAGTCAGAATAAGGTGGTTAATTCAATTACCAAGCTGTGACCTTGAAAATAAGGTCAAAGTCAACAGAACCTAATCAGCTCTCAAACATATCACAGTGTTATATCTATGCCAATCTGTTTAAAATTGACAATCACTGGTCTTTGAGGTATTATGCACACAACCTCTCTTTGCAATACCTTTTGGCACTTGAAATGCTATAGTAGCCTTGAAAATGAGGTCAAGGTCACCAATACTAATTAACATTTCATTATGTTTCAATGTTATACACCTGAAATAATAATTACAATTTGTCTTCCATGTTCACATGAGGAAATCTTTGTGCTTGTCTACCCCTTTAAATGCATACCGAATACTCTAATTAGACTGGGAAGACTTCTAGGCTGATCTTAGTCTTCCTTGGGTACACCTATCATTGTGTTAAATTTGTCACGCTGTGGCTCTTTAATTTCATTCAAAAATGAATTAAAAATACAGTAAAACCTGTGTAAAATGGCCACACTCAAAAAGACAAAAAATTGTTTTTCAAGACTAATTATTGCTTAATGCAGGTCAAAGGTATTGCAGAATGCTTCAAAGAGAGCATTCTGCAATACTTTTGACCTTCATTAAGCTGCCATTTGTCATTAAGAATGGTTTTGTTTATTTTTGAGTGGCCGTTTTACACAGGTTTTACTGTACTGATGAAACTTCCATGGGAATCTTTTGAATACTGTATTTCTGCCTTAACCCTTAACCATACATTTTTTCTAAAATTCAAAAAAGTCACAGGGGGAGTATATAAGGTATTGACAAAACCCTTGTTCAGGCTGTACTACTGTCATGCGTGGATCCTGAAAGTTTTTTCAGAGGGAGTTCAACTTTGACTATATTTTTTATTTAAGTTGATGAGGGGAGAGAGATCCAAATGCCACTATAAGTGGGCCATCATCAGCCTGTCAGGGAAACACCATTTAAATGGCGTTTCGCTGGCGGGCCGATGGTGTCCCAACATTACATGATGGCTTGGTAGCTTTGTGGTTTTACAGTGGATCCGGACTAATATTGCTCACAGGGGGTTAACTCAGTCACAGTGGGGGGTGATTCTTTATGAAAGTTGTCAATGATGCTTTATGAAAGGGTTACAGGTGCTTTATGATTTCCTTAATCAGTATAAGGTAGGTGATGGGAAACCGCATTAAACGTAAGATTATCGAAGCCCGAAAGTATTTTATTTTTATCAATTCATATAATTGAAAAGCTTATGGTTTTACTCTGTCAGTCTTTGCGATGATGGTTTATGTGTCAGGGATTAATGAGCATTTTAATTCAGATATTGTTAAAACCCATAACAAAAATCAGTATATTTATCAAAGTACATATTCCATCAAAGATAGTGTGCATACAACTTCAAGTTCAATCTAAATGTGTTTGAAAAAATCAATTTTCTCCTCATGTAAAACTATAAAGGGCTTATTTTAAATGACTAATATTGACAAGCCAAAAAAAGTGGTAAAGAATCAGTAACATATTTTGGTAACAGGTTCTTTACCTGTACGAATGATGGATAACTGGTTCTTTATGAAAGGGTTCGGGTGCTTTATGAAAGAATTTGCAAAGATGTTAACGGTTTTAGAATCAAATATCGATGCAATTATACCTTGTACTGAAGCCCTGACTTATTTATTGATTGAATATTGAATTAAGACTTAATGGCCCAGTCGACAATATTTCTGTCATGTTGGGACTCCTCCAAGAGACAGGGAGAGACTAAATGGGCCCAATCCCATCCAAATTTGCCGCAAGTCAAGCAAATCACGCCCTATCATTACGATTAAGGTTAAGATTTATTTCAATATTATATCAGTGATGCCGAGACACAGTCTCTGATTTCGTTTAATTTAACTGTTGTTTGATTTGATTTGTTGTATATGGTAAACAGCTGTGGACAACTTAACTACAGTGTTCCTATACAAGCCTACTGTAGGGCAGCTTACCATTACTTTTGCTCATTCTTATACAAGTAACTGGCAACTTGGTCTTCTTGAATCATCAGGAGAGGAAACAACTCTCCATAAAAATATGCTGGGTGCGATTTCCTGTCTGCTTGCATATTAAGCAGATAGGCAATGACTGAGCTACAGAGTTCAGATTGTTAGCTAAGCATCGCATGTGCGTGTCCCGAGGGGGGGGGACAGCGGGTTTGCATCCCACCTGGAAGATCACAAGTTGTTATATGTTTCCTTAGAAATACTGACAACCTCGACAAGAAGTAGGACCCCTTGGGTCCAAATGCTTTGAAAAGGAGGCCAGGTCCGCACTGCCCTCTGTGAAAAAAACTAAAATAGAGTTTTCAGGATACCCAACCCCCCACACAGAATTTTCTGGATCCTCCCATGCGTCATAAATATCCAAACCGTGTTTTCAGCATCCAGTACTGTAGCATTGTATCCGAGACATCAATATGTCTTTTTCGAAACTCCCAAAAGGAGCATGCGGTGGATTGATGGGGTTGGGGTGGCTCAGCATATTTGGAAGGACTTCACATGAATTAGAGAGAGTTGAGCCTGACAGGGCATAGTAGGAGCATTTGGTTTGTTCGTTTGCTTGTTTTGACTTGCATGGCTTGATTCTTTACGCCTGAGTCAACGATCTTTCGGTCTTGTAGGGATGGGTCTACCTTGATGGATCCAGTAATAAGCAGTCGGTAAAATATCTGTTTGCTTTAATATTTTTCATCCCAGTCGGATCGGGACGATTTCTTATCCTTCTGTTTTATACCAGTTTCGGTGTCTTGCTCTAGGACAGACCAGGACACAACACAGTGACTCTGACGTCTGTGAGTCTCGAACTAGCAAACCTTCAATTGAGCCACTGCGCCCCACACAGGCATGAAAGATTAAGGCAAACATTGTCCATAATAACTTTAATCTTACTTGTTAGTCTGCTCTTGATAAACAAAAAGAGACATGTAGACAACAACTATTTACATGTTTGATTCTCAAAAGAAACGTCTCATTTAGACGGTTCTTTTGAGTACCCAAAGGAAATACAAATGATTTTTTTTTCATAATTCGCAAACTTGCATCGCCTAGTGATATATCCAATCATTAGAATCTAACAAATAACCTATAAAAAGCAGACTATTTGTGAACCCTGTCCCAGACGCCAGATTTCTCGTTCTGGATACCTGCAGTTGCAATTATAGTTCTCTTCGCTGGAGTTGTTTTCTCATAATTTGAAAACAAAACAACATCTAGCAATGCACAAAGCTTGTGCAGTATTGAGATTAAACATACCGGGTAGGTGGCAATTGAAAACGCTCTTAACAATCGACGAACGCGGATAATAATCGCAAGAAACGGTGTTTACACTTGCCAATCAAGCGACAAATGACAATAGAAAACCCTGTTTTATCGATTTTTGATCTGCGTTCGTCGATTGTATTAATGTCTTCGATTGCCACCTACCTGGTGCCATAAAGAAAAGTGTACGGCTTTTGTGTCTGTACGGGCGATAATCCTCACTTATGCTTACGGCACATATAAAGTTTTGGCCATTAAAAAGCCAAGCTTCATTGGTTCCTTCATGTATATGCAAACATTATCCTTTTATGCATTATCCAAGTCACATACCTCGGGGAAAGGGTGCGTGTGATTAAGGGGAGGGGGTACTCTCAAGTACTCTTTCTACAAAGGCTAGGTCCCCCTTCCCCGCATCCCGACAAAAAATTCAGGATCCGCCCTTGAATAGCGTTTGATGTAGCACGAAAAGTGATTAAAGCATACAAGCTGGCTCCAAGGCGCTCCGTGCAATTTCTTCTTGAGCTATAAAAGCTAGCTAATATTGGGTGCAGTTTTTAAAATTGACAGAAAACAACATAGATGCGGACAAATCTGCACCATCTGTCTGCAAAAATGCAAAAACATGTCTTCATTCGGTGAGTGACAATAAAGCATAAAAGTCAAAGGATGACTGGGCTTAAGTCTAATGCAATCTCAAAAAGCTAGCCAAAAACTGCATTTGATCATTACACCCAAGTCGGCTGCTGCATATATTTGTTTAGATTATTGACAATTATATTAGCACAGAAGCAAACTGCAACAGTCTGTTCTGGGTCTACGTTGTTTGCCTAAGAGGCTTCAAAAACATTCAGCATACGACAAAAGGAGACAGCTTTTGTTGTAATTGGCAAGAGGATCAAATTGTCGATGTCCATGCACGTTAGAAGTAAATATTTCTAGTCTTACCATATGATGAACTGCTTTTTGGGCGAGGTACTTCTATTACAGAGCGGACACGATTAAATTGCAAAATCTACAATTTTCCGTTTTAACGGGTCACATTTTTTTAAAGGGTAAAACAGAGTTAAAGTCCTTCTGTATTACACGTCGTCTTATGTTGATTGATATCTGTTTCATGAAGATGTCTTAAACTGTTATTGAGATACAGGACTCGAAGCACAAATGATCGATGGACAGACATCTGAGTTGAAGTTGTTACCTTGAACTTGGGAGATGGTGGCTGAGAGTTGTGCCAATACATTAGATTCCAGACCAGGTTTGAGCAAAAGTTGTGTCCTTGACTTTGGGAGTTGGTGGTTAAGTGTTGTATGCGACACACCTTCGTGAGATCAGTTAACACCATGTGAAGTTATAATCAAAATATAATGAGATTGGCCTACCCGGGCACGAAACCCATATTTACAGCGTGGCTCACAGATTTTGGGTCAACGCTGTAACTAAATAATGAGCCGTGACATGTGATTTCCAACAATGTGGCGTTTTGACACGTGTAGACTCAAACGAGCCTGTGCAGCCTCCTTTAAAGCTTAGAAACTCCAAATGATGTTCAATCAGTAGCTTAACGCTCATATAATATTCAAGCGACTGGCAAAGGCTCTGATCAGACTGCACGTATGCGCAGGCTGATCTGAGGCTTTGCTGGTCGCACATACCACATTGTTGGAAATCTCATATCACGGCTCAATTATTGATATCGCTACATATGCGCTTCCGAGAGTAACCCTGTCTTTGTTGGTTGCGAACAAGAAATGCACAGACAAGCTAGCGCATCCTCGCAGTCTGATCAGCACCTTTGTAAATCGCTTATTGGAAAGTATCATATCTAGATGTGCTACAAGCAAAAATTTAATTTCTAGCAAGTCTCTGTAGCTAAGCAGGATGGTTTGAATCTCACTTTGTCGGAAACACCGAAGACAGGGTTTCTCGCGTCGCGGCCCAATTATAAGGTCTGATGAGATATGATCTTTTATTCATATGTTTTTTATTTTATTTTTATTGATATTGATGTATTTTAACTAAATCATCATTCCTCTAAAATACTTCTTCATTTACCTTTTCTTCTTTTTCTATCTCAAAGATGTTTGAACAGACATAAATTAATTTTCTGGACAGCATAAGGTAAGATGTGGAATGGTAGCTCTTTTTTGGTTTGATTCTTTATGTCGCAGTCAACAATCTTTCAGCTATGTCGGGACGGGTCTTCCTGGGTTGAACCAGTATTAAGCAAGGATAAATATGTCTTGCTCAATGACACAACGCAGTAATGCCGGTGAGGCTCGAATCCGCAACCCCTCGGCTCTGAGTCAAGCACTCTATCACTGATTTGGAATGGTAGCGGTTGGTATGGATTCATAGGGGCAATATTAGCATCTACGACGGATATCAGTCCAGTGGTACACCTTCATGCTATCGGTAATATTCATATGAGAGTATAATTTTATTGGGTCCCGTAGCTCAGTCTGAGGCAAGCCCAGCTGTTCATCAAGGATTCGTGAGTTCCATTGCGACCGAACCAAAGTCCATTATTTCCTGAAGATTGGTCATGAAAACAGATGCATATACAAGTACGTTCATTCGCGACCTTTCGCTGATTCAAAAAGGGTTCTTGTCAGTTTCAAGTGAAAGTATGTGCAAAAATTACTGTTTTATACCCCTATTCCACACAGGGCCCGATTCCCACGAATCGCCACAAATTGACAAATATTTGGATTCGTGGGCTTAAACATACTCAGTTCGCGAAGATCTAAATGATAACTGAATCATACAATCCGTAGTCAGTTCTTGCAATTCGTAGGCCTATCGAGAATTGGGATCAAAACATTTGAACTGTTCAAACTGTTCGGGATATTAAGACAAGCAATGAAACCAAGGAAGAGATAGTAGAAGGACTTTCCCTTAGTAACTACCCCTTCACGCGCATACATTCGAGCCAGTCCTGGAAGTTGAAACAAATTTAACAGATTCAGGAGCACAATGAGGATCAGTCAGTAGCTCCTGGCTGGTGGTTTTGCTGATGGTGAGCTACAATATTTTTTCAAGTCAAAGAGCCAGGGCCATGGCCTCTCCACATTAACGTAGATGTTTTCTTCTAGCTATATAAGTAGCTGTTTTAGACACTCAAGTTGCAGGATCAATTCTACAGCTGACAAACGAGGAACGTTCATTTTGGAACTGATCCCCCCCAAGCATGGATGGGCTTTTTTATAACTGTCAGGAGAGGTGAGTAAAAATCTCGCGAATCATCACGAATCGTCGCGGATTTCTGTTAATTCGTACCCAATTCGTGCTGCATTCGGCGTATTCTCAACTAATTTGTGATCTATTCTTTAACTTATTAATAGGGCTATTGTACATCGTAGTGATTCGGCACTCAGGTCGAATCCAGACTAATCCCGCAAATATTTGTAACTGTTTCTTACCCATTTCATAACTGAATAGTAGAACATAACGAATGAATTGGAAAAAAAAATACAATTCTCCACGAATCCTAACATCGATTCTTGATGATTCGGGGATTTGTGGTCTGTGGGGAAATAGGGCAAGCTTGCCCAGTAAAGTGTCGGATGCCCTAACATGACGGAAAAATTGTTGACTTTCCACTCTCCTACCCCCCTCTCCTATCCTCCCCAGACCCTGGGGATGGGGTCTTAAGGTCGAACCTCAACTTTTTTCCAGTACAGCATCAACAAACCCAACACCACCAAAAATATTTGTACTGGGACACCATGCGCAGATCCACGATTTTTTTGTCGGGGGGGGGGGGGGGGGGGGGGGGGGGGGGGGGGGGGGGGGGGGGGGGGTCCAGACTCCTCAACTTATGTTACAGTTTAAAGAGGGGGTCCAATGGTTTTATTACACATTTTCCAGGGTGTCCAACTTTTTCCAGGGGTGGGGGTCCAATAGAAACCCATATAACTATAACTTGTGACTTTCCAGGGGGGGTCTGGACCCCCTATCCCCCCTCTGGATCCGCACATAGTTATTGCGGCATTTTGGCACGAATAGGCTCAGACGAGCCTGTGCGGCCTCCTTTTAAGCTTAAAAACTTCAAATGCTAATCGGTCAATAGTTTTTAAGCGACTAGCAAAGGCTCTGATCAGACTGCACATATGCGCAGGCTGGTCTAAGCCTTTGGTGCTCGCACATACCACATTGTTGGAAATCTCATATTGCGGCCCATTTATTGGTGCAAAAAATGCATTACTGCTGTATATCAGGACGAAATTGCATTTGTCTCATAAACAACCTGTAACTTCTTTCATAAAGAATATGTAACAACTTTCTAAAAGAACCTGTAACCCGAATTTTAGGCTCATAAAGCATTTGTAACCTTTCATAAAGAACCATTAACTTCAAAATTTTTTGAAATTGGCTAAAACGTATATTATTGGAAGAATTTAAGCTTCATATACCAAATATATAATATAATGGTTCCTTTCCAAGCATGTTTTGCTCGATAAAACTACGAAATATACACATATGGCATTTGTTGCAACTTAGCATCTCTATTGTAGTTGGTGAATTGTTGGACAGCTAAACTGTATGTTAAATGCATAGACTATCATAAAACATGCTGCTTATATGTCTTTTAACAAAATTTGACTCTAAAACTGTCTAATATAACCGTTTTCACCCCGTTTCTGGCATGAGCATCGCATCTGGTCAAGGATCATTAACCCAAAGTAAAGAATCTGTAACCATTTTCATAAAGCATCATTGACAACTTTCATAAAGAATCACCCCGCACTGTGACTGAGTTAACCCCCTGTGTTGCTAAGAAACACTATATTTTTGTGATTTTTCAGGTGGGGTCCGGACCCCCTGTCCCCCTCCCTGGATCTGCGCATGAGTGATGACCATATTCATTAGAGAAGCCTGAGTAAACAGTTTAAACCCAGATCAATGGAAGCGCAGTGGCTCAGTGGTAGAGTGCTTGACTCGAGACCGAAAGGCCGCGGGTTCGAGCCTCACCGGCGTCACTGTGTTGTGGTCCTTTAGCAAGACACATTTATCCTAGCTTAGTACTGGTTCAACCCAGGAAGATCCGTCCCTATATAACTGAAAGATTGTTGATGGGACGTAAAGAATCAAATCAAACAAACAAACAAATAAACCCAGATCAGACTGATCCTGAAGATTTAGAAGCAGTCAGGAGAGCTTGCTACTGATCTATTGTTTTTGTTTTGATAGGGAGATGGCAGCATGACTGTAATTAACTTGGACACTTCAATTTGATTAATTGGCAGGAACTGAAAAATATTTATCCAATTCTGATTAATTGGCAAAGGCTATCAATGACATTTAAATCTATGATTCAACATAGCTAGAGATAAAAGGGTTTTTGTTTCCTGTCTGTAGTATGTAGTATTAGTTTCTTTTTTGCTTTATTTTTTGGGGGTGTGGGTGAGTGGGGGTGATGTATTTTTTTCAGAAGGCACCTCTTATGGTGCTCATGGACTCATTGAAATTATCTGATCAATCAACAACCCAAGTCCTATACACATCTACAATATGCCTTAAATATATTAAAGGGGTATTCAGATTTTTTGTTTTTTTCATATTTCAAAGCCACAGTGTGTGTTCAATGTTTATGCCAAGGAAAATTACCATGCAAGGTTTGAGCCTTCATGAGAGCTCAACAATTTTTGTGTTTTAACAACAGCAGAGTCTAGACCGAATATTTGGCCAGTTAAATGCATTTAAGCTCTTCCCCCCCCCACCACCTCCCGCGGTGGCCTTGGAGAGCTGTCCATTCTAAGGCAAAGATTCTGTTGCTCTCATTGTGTGTGTGGTTTTGTGTCCTTGTTTTGTGGTGTGCTTTCTAGTTTAGCAATCATCTCGCTGAGGGAGTGAGAGCATGTTGCTTTACTTTAGATGTGTTGTGGCTGTCATGTTCTGTGTTTCTTTCTCACAATACCTTGGGTTGGTCTGCAGTCTGTGATTGTGGCATTTCCTGGTAATACTAACAGCTACCACTAGGACTTCGGACATCAGGTAAATTCAGACAGCGACCTTGTTTGTTTCCTATTTTAATTTTTGGAAAGAAGAAAAATTAATTAACTAAGCAAACAGTGAAAATCATGATGAAATGGCTCATAAGGAGTCGTCTCACCTGGATTTCCACTGTTTGCAAATGTATGTCTGAATTTACCTTATGTCCAAAGTTACCTGACTTTACCCTAGTTCTCCATGATTTGAATTTAAGATTCAGCTGAGACACCTACCTGTAATCATTACCCGTATCTAGTAATGCTTGTATTTCGTTGTTGTCTCGAACTCGATGCCATGATAAATCTGGAAAAATAGTTATATATTAACACATTCATTGAATTTCATTATATGAGCCTTATTTCAAAAGATACATTCACTTTCACATGAATGGACAGCCGTCTGAGGTTACATGCTTCAGTGGCATCTTCAGTAACATTGATAGAAAAACAACTGTGATTTGTTTTTAATATATGACTCCTACAAAAGACCTCCTCTGATTGGCTGAAACTAGCTTTCATTGGTTGTGACAGATCTTGATGTCTACCAGTGATGAACTAAATTTAGCCCAGGACAGGTGGACATCAGATTTGGCAATGCTGCAAGACAGCTAAAAATAGATTGAACTAAATTTAGCCCAGGACAGGTAGACATCACTTTTGTCACTGCTACCTGACAGCTAAAAATAGATATTGGAAAACTGTCATCAGATCTTTCAGTCGAGAGAGGGACCAAATAGACTAGAATGATTTCTTATGTATATTTCACAGGTCACATGTTTTGAATCAAATGCAATTCTTTTGTACATCTCATAAGAGTTTCAGAAACTTGAAAAGCAGTTGTTGAAATAATCTTGTTTTCAGTGCACTATATTTACATTTTCAAACCAAGCCTTTAATGAAACTTTAGATTTTTGCAACCGTTCATAGCCCCATGAAAGACATAAATTTGATTGACGGCTGCCAAGCTCATTTGTCAGTGCAATGCGATTCGAACATCGAATTCATTCGCCAGAAGTGACACTGGTGTTGTAGTTGACAGCAAGCCACACCCGAGTTGCACATGTAAAACAAGCCTCTTGTCGGCTCCATTGGCTGTCTGTGTTCACACTGGCTGTTCCGCTTTTCTGTTTTACACTTAAACAAAACTGTTAATACAACTACATAAAACTTTTTTTTCTAAATTATAGGATAACTATAATAAAATGTAAATATAAGCAATAAATCCAGTTTTTGGTCTGTTCAAGGGCTTCACGTTAACTTTGCTAGAGACCCGAAGTATTCATGATTCCATGAACATTCCAAAAGTCGAATTTATTTCTTAAATGAACATCAAACTTGAGTAAATTTATATGAAAAGAGTTGATATCAAATTTAGGAAAAGAGAGACAGTGTCATTTATATCACCCTCACTATCTTAAGCACGAAATATCTCATGACGAGCAAGGTCTACACTGATGTAGGTGGTATAAAATAGTTATACCATGTTTGTCCACCTGTACGTAAGATAATCCCCTCGCTAAAGCTTGTGGATTATCTCCACATACAGGCGGAGAACCCATGGTATAACTATTACATAACAAAACAATTGGTGCATTCTTTTTTGGTTAACATCAGGATTAGTCAACCCTCGAAAGTGATGTTCAATGTTCTTAGGTTGATAAATCCTGATGTTAACCTCAAAAGAATGCATCAAATGTATAATGTTAAAGATGATGGTTAAAAAAAATTATGCTCAAAATATTTGTTTATCTCGACCAATGATGTTTGTAAATGTACCCATATGGAAAGTATGTCCTTTAAAGAAAGGGTTCAGGAAGGTCCAACTAATTACCTTTGACATATGGTCCCTCTTTAGGATGTTCCCTGACTTTTAATGAGTACTTTTCATTTTGTTTGAGCAATTCTGGTTGGAGGAGGTCACGGACACGCTCGTTGTAGATTTCATAATAACTGATGTCAACCCGACATGTCACATTGTCGTCGGCACAGTCCGCTACATGGCTGAACAGGGTCTGAAAAAAAATGGAAATTCTTTGATATTTCTTCATTGCTTTGTATTTATATTCATGCTGACCTGGACTTATACAGACTTAAAACCAAGCATGTAGCTGGTTAGCAAGTTTGTAGTTTATGAAACTTTTCACTGAAAATTATAGATGATAAGAAAAACTATTCAAATCAAATCAAGTTGTATCTACATTCCAATCATTTGACACAACAAATGTGTTTATATTTACATTGGGATTATAAATAATCTATAGTTCTTTACATAATTGAAATCTATAAAAATACTGAATATTGTGACAATCTATCATGGAAGGACACGCTGTCGTGTAAAAAAAACCCAGAAAACTTTTATATAGCTTTATGCATACTTTGTGTTGAGTTATAAGCCTACTAGTCAACAGCATTTGCAATACTGTAAATTTGGAAATTTTTGCGTGGGTTTTATTTTAGCAAATCTTCGCATTTGCAAAGTTTTGTAAAAAAAATCCTTGCGAAATGGCGAAATCACTCTGTCGTTTACTGATATAAGTAAAGCATGCCCAAGACGTAATGGTTTTCATCGCAAATATGTATTTTAACGCAATTCGCGAAAAATAAAATTCTCGAGAAAATTTCCAAATCTACAGTAGTTCCCATAGCAGATGAATGACCAGGCTTCTTTTAACTCCTTGCATGTTGGGTAACTTTTAATACGTTTTTGTCATCTACTGATCTTTTTCATTATTTTTTTCTCAAAAATTTTTTTCAGGATTAATACCATCAGAGTGTCCAGTTTGGAACCAGATCAGGCCTGACATGATGATGTGTCCAAACTGTTTGCAAAAATTATTGGCAGATGACAACAGCAGATTTAGAGTTAAAAAATGACCCCAAATCAAATCAAATCAAATTTTTATGCTTAAATTTTTTAAATTTCACAACTAGGCATGGTGAATTTTTAAACTGTCTCTAACTGGTGTCATAAATATTACCAAGTGCAATTGAAATTTTTATTTTGCACTCATAGCTTAAGAGAATTTAAAACTTAACCTGTCAAGAGGACATTCACAATTTATAGCTCTATGGTTGTGAAATTTATTCTCAAACAAGCTTGAAATAGGGTTTAATGTGCATGATCTGTTTTAAAACCTATAAAATACTTAGCACTTGTTAAGATATATGATAAATATCACCAATAAAATGCATCTAATTGGAAATTTCAGCCTATATTAAATTCTTCATTGTTGCATAAAAATGCTTTAGTAGTACCTGAAGGCTTATGAAATTGCACATAAAATTTATTTCATGATATCTGTGATCACAAGTTTTTTAAGAGGGTTTTTTTTTAGTCATAAATGATTTTCACATAGGGCCATAGGAACCTCCATGGAGGAGCAATTGGACCCCCTCTGGATCTGCCCATGGTTGAAGTTGTAGACTTATAATATAGTCTGATGAGATGAAAATTTTAACTCATATTAATATCTTTTTACAAAATTTACCATGTCTCTCATTGTCAAATGCTTTATATTTTTCTTCAGCTATCTCATTAGATATTTGAGCCAGCATAAGAAAAAAATCTGGTCTGGCATGTAAGCATTAGATCTGATTTGGCATGGCAGAGGTTGACATGTATTCATAGGGGTAACATTAATATCTACTACTGGTGTCAGCCTATCGATGTTGGTGCATGCAACTTGTATCCCAGTGAAGACTACTAAAAGAAATACGGTAAATTTATTTTCTTACATAGAAGACCTGAACCGAATATAATATGCCTTCCTCCCCTTCAGTGGATCATAAGCATGAGGATATAGAGAATACTAGGTGAGTGTCTTTTGATATTATGTTTACCAGGCAAGGCTTCAAGAATGCTTGTTGAATCGTGAGGCTCTGTCTAACGATTCAACATGCATTCTTGAAGCCGAGCCTGGTTAACTTGATATCAAAAGACGCGAACCTGGTATTCCATTTATCAGTTTACCCATTGGTTCACTCTTCAAAATGGCATAAAGACGTGAATATTGATTTTCGCGTCGATTCCACGTCATCGATGCCATTCAAAGTTGACCTGATAGAGATACATGCAGTGAGATAGATAACGCTTTTCAGGTCAATGTGCAACAATGCAGTTGATATGAGAGGTAACTGATAAAATCATTTTCAAAGGTTTCATTTGGATACGTTCATTGTCATGTATACATTTTAATAGATGGAAATTATATTTCTCAGCTCTGCTTTGACCATTTATTTGATATTATACCTCCACAAAATTTTATGGAAATTCATTAATCAGTTATGCCCTAAAGAAATTCCAATTAGTGACCACAAGAGGGAGTTTGGCGCAAAAAAAAAACATGAAGATTCTTTCATTTTCACCTTATCTGGCCCCTCTCAAACTGCCTGACTTTTCTTGACCCTAAAAGCTAAATTCAGACCTTATAGGGTGATAAGCTCTGTCTCATTTCTTTGGATTACCTTAAGTTTCAATTTCGTTTGCCAACAATGTCAACACGGTTAAACCATAGAGGCTTTCAAAGATTTACATGTTCATTTTGAAAGGGAAAATTTGTATACTAAAAGTGCCTGATTAAAGATATCGCGTGCATTTATCATGATTTGAATAAAGAAAACTAAGACCTCCATAGCTTATCAAATGCCCATATGTACCAATTATCGGTAACATCTAAATGACATCACAGCCCCAGTTAACCTGTAGATTCGTACATAGCCGACTATTGAAATGGTATTGTATATCAAGGGAGGTAAGTTCATGTAAAGCAGTCAAGTTAACTTGTCAAGTGCCAGAACCAAATTACTCAGACAGGAAAAGTGTGTGCAAACAAAGTAGTACCAGACCAGACTGCTCCTAGGACCAAATAACTTGGATAGGAAAAGCGCGTGCAAACAAAGTAGTACCAGACCAGACTGCTCCAAGAGGACTTAATTACTTGGACAGGAAAAGCGTGTGCAAACAAAGTAGTCCCAGGTCATGCTGCTCTACTTGGACAGGAAAAGCGCATGCAAACAAAGTAGTCCCAGACCAGAGGAGCAGTCTTCAGTAAATTATTTGATAACTAGGTTGGATTAGTCCACGGTCACCAATCCAGCTCCTTCATTGCATAAAATCAATACTGGGTTATGAAGAAGAGGAACCTGAAGAGGACCTTAAATTCAGTAAATTGTTCTTTTTTCTAACCAATAAAAAATTCTAGAAATCCGAAAATGCTGTTTGATGGCCTTGATGTCTACCTTTGACACACCTTAAATAGTGTGCCCTGGTACATAAACTTATTCTAAAATCTGTGCATGCAATTTTTCTTCATTACAAACCATTTTAGACTGTCAAGCAGAATAGCCTCTTAAAACCGATTTCAGTGTTGAAAAGTTCAATGAGTGTCTCATCGAATAGCATTGCCCAAATTCTAAATTTTGCTCTCAAAATTAAGAAACAGAAAGTTTAATCCAACCAGTATATGCGATGAAGGAGCTGGATTGGTGGCCATGTAGTCAAAGTTAACTCTTGCGTCTGCAGACTTTTTTCAAAATAAACTTTTTCAAAACATTCTTTCAGCAAGACTTTTAGAGTGACAAAAGATTTTAATCCCAACCAGGACTGACATTCTAGCGTAACTGTAGCTCAGTGTATGTTAGGTTGCAGATGTACATCAACTGCTCACGCAGGTCGTGCATTTTCTAACATCAGGGGCTTAGAAAATTCAGAAAAATATGTCATGCACACTTATTTTAGAAATTAAAGTCCTTGCTTTAGTGCACAACATACAGTCTGTATATGGCAAAATAAAAGGCTGTTTAGGGACATATATGTACTTAAGCCTACCGTTAGAATGGCTTACAAACCACCCTAAAACGCCTTTTCAAATTCTTTTTTCATACTTTTTTACCATTATATAACCATCAAATAGGATCATCATAAATAGTGTGTAGTGTAAAAATGAATTTGATTCAGAAAAAAAGATTAATTTATTTGACTGAAATAGAAGAAGAAATACTTGTCAAAATATTGAACTGAAGTACTTTCACACTAGAGAGCCTCTGTACTCGAACAGCGCAGCCAGAGGTGTTGGTTGCAGTCAACAAGTGCACAGAATAGTGTACCCAGCTGTTAAAAAAGGGTAACATTTTGGTAAATATTTTACATCTGAAAATATTCATCGCTAATTATTGTCACTTATACTGTGTATCTGCTTGTTATTATGCATTTTATCTAAAGTAAGCATAAATTCCAGGACATAAACAAAAATGCCTTTCATCCTTTTTTCAGGAGAAAAATCACCTTTTTGGCATAACTCACGTGCTGTATTGACTATCGCTAACCTTACATAAATCTTGTTAAGCAGATACACAGCTGGATTAATAAGTGACAATAATTAGCGATTAATATTTTCAGAAGTAAAATATGGACCAAAATATTACCCTTTTTATCAGCAAGGTACACTATTCTGTGCACTCATCTACTGCAACCAACACGCGTTGACTGCGCTGTTCGAGTACACGGTTTTCCAGCCTGTACTTTACAACTAACTAAAATGGAAGTCATGACTGAAGCAGACAGTGCATTTTGTGACAAATATGATTTTTGAGCTTTAGGCATGGCTGTGGTCTGTGAAAAATCTTTGGTTCCGCTGTTCCACTGTGTAATAATGAGTGCCTCTCACCTCACATATCCTTGGTATCAAGCCAATATCTTCCTGAAAAGACAAAAATACAAATATAAGCAATGACTCAGAACTTCATTATTAAATATTTTGAGTCTGCATGTGATGCATGTATGGGCGTATGTGTGTAAAGAGTGTGTACCAAAAAATTAATTTTCTTATTTCTCAATCAAAACAAATGTTGTGGGTACTCAAAAGAGCTGTCTCAATAAGACGGTCCTTTTGAGCACCCAAAACATATGCTCAAACTGATAGGTAAGAAAATATTTACAATTTTATGCTAAAAACCTTATTTGATCTGAACCTATGCGTGTGTAGAGAGAAGGGGGATCTTTACCCTCATCACGCCATTTTAATTCAAAGCAATTGTCAATCACAAGACAGTTGTTGTTTTTTCAAGAGTATTTCAAAAGCGAAGGCCCAATATAACAACCCAATTGTTACTAGATTGATGCTGATTCTACATTGAGGCAATTCAGTGCCGTCTCGGCATCTGGCACCCATTTGGTACTTATTGCAGTGTCCAGCAACACAACATTCGCCAGATTCTGCGATGATTGCATACACAAATTATAGATGTAGATGAAGATGAAGACCCAAATTTAGACCTCTGGATATGTCAGCATGGGCATTTATGGGAGGCTTTCATGTATTTTTGAATTACCACACCGCATAAGCAGCAATCGAAAACGCTCGTAACAATCGACGAACGCAGATCAAAAATCTCTATAAACAGTGTTTTTGATTGCCATTTGTTGTGGCAATCAAAAACTATGTTTCTGAAGATTTTTAATCTACGTTCGTCGATAGCAGTAACGTTTTCAATTGCTGCCTATCCGGTGTGATTACCAAGTACAAAAATTTCATGTGTTGACACATTTTAACTCTTTGCCTACTAGTAGCCTCTGCTGATAACCTTAATTTGAAGACAGTTTGGACCCAGATCAAACATCGGACCTGATCTGGATCCAAACTCTTTGACACTGAAAGAATTTTTCTGAAAAAAAATCAGGCGACGACAAAAAAAAGAATGCAAAATTGCCCAGTGGTTGGTTTTGTCATGATGTGGCCAATTCAGTTATTCTTATCTGATGTTCTAGTTTTCGTTCAAAAGAAATAGCCTTCTATATTCACACAATATATTGAAAAAATGGAAAGTCAATATCGCAACAAATATAATAAGTAAACAATGACAACTATACTTGACCTCCAATGCTGAAAACTTTAAACTTCAGTGTAAACTTGTTAATTGGCTTAATTGATAAATAATGAATTTCAAAACTGATTTCAAAGATAAAAGCAAAAATACAAGTGAAATGGCCTTATTGGAATCTTTCTTTCATCCAGGAATCAGTCTGGTAATAATTACAAGGTTAGCCTTTAAAAAAGCTTAGAACCATCGCATGGCGTTTTACAGTTATTAAAGAAGAACTTTTATAGTGTTTTATTATTGCATTTGCTGAAGCCACTCTTTTCAATGCTTCATGGGCTTCAAGCTCTGAGTATTTTTTTGTTTTAGTTAACGATTTGTACATAGGCGATCCATTGGAAGCAAATAAAAGACAGGAAATATGCATATTCCAGTAAGACTCTGCTCATGAACACACTGAATAATTGTAGAGTTAACCCCCTCCCCAGCAGTATGTATTAGGTCATTCAACCGTATTCCTCAATCAAAGTCAATGCACATAATGTCTAGGGGGCATATTGAAACTGACCCATCTACATCTAGATATTTCATCACATTTAGTCTAGAATATCCGAAGGGCCCATGTTTGATCGGGATTTTCGCTCAGTGGTAAGGTCTCTAACAGGCCTTTTCACTTTCAGAAGCAATTCAGTATCCAAAGTATATCAACATCGCTCACGCAATGATGGAATTTTGGAAGTAACTTGGTCGACGGGGAGTCTGAGAAAGAACTGTAAAAGACACTACTGTTAAGGAGTTAACACCTGATCCATTTCCGCAACTTGCTAATGGAACAGGCCCGAATCGAACACGAGCCCAATGGAAGTTTACTAACGTATATCACCAGGGCTGACGCGCTGGTGAAATATCAATAAACTATTCTGTATTTCTTCGGAAGTAAGCAAATAACATACCATTAAAATTTTAAACTTTTCTCAGATATTTCACTTATAATACGGCCATTGCTTCGGTTCACCATAGCATATGTTTGAGGGGTACTTCAAACATCTGTAGCTAAAGAGACAGTCCTTTTGAGTGTTCAGCACAGAGTTTGACAGGGGGGGGGGGGGAGTTTTTATGTTTTAGATGTCTGGAGATATGTAGTATTGGAAAAGCAAATATCTTTTGCACATTTTTGTAGAAAAAAAACATATTCCAGGTAGTCTTAGAGATTTTAAACCCTAAACCTGTCAGTTAAATTGCAGCAGACAAAATATTTTGTGATATCTCTAGAATTTTGAGGAAAAATGGCTTTGTGACTCGTCTGCCAGCAAACAATTCACATGACATCAATTATAACTAGATTCTAAAAGCAGCTAAAATGCTATGTTAGCTGCAAATGTTTTATGCTGCTTTTAACATATTCTTACTTAATCCAAATCTAATCTATCAGCGTGATTATTTGTAGCATATTCTTGTAAAATTGCACTTAAGAAGCCAGCTGATTGAATCTACAGCTGGAAAATAAAGAATATGTTTGGTTCAGTCTGACAGGTAAATTTCTTTGAACTAGCTGTCAGTTATAACACAAGCATCAGAGGCATGCCGGGCATATGCCAGTTTGGTTCTTGCAGCTAATCCTCAGACAAGGCTACACAGATGTGTTTTTTCATCATAGCCTTTACTGCTCACAATAATACACAAAGAATTGAAGAGGGTGAAAGGGTCAGACCAAAATATAGCCCTCTAGCCGCCCCACTGGATAGCTTTTTATGTATTTTTAACTCTATCTCCTAGTGTCGTCTACTGATAACTTTTGCAAACAGATTGGACCCAGAACAGGCCCGACCAAACATCAGGCCTGATCTGGATCCAAACTATTTGACACTCTGAAGGTATTCTTAAAGAATTTTCCCAAAAAGTTGATTTTGAAAAAAAATCAGCAAACGATTAAAAAGCATGCAAAATTTCCTAGGAGACGCAGTTAAATATTAGCATCTGACTGCTTTTTTCTGCACATCTTTCAGGATGCCCAGGTAACAGACAAAAAACTGAGCAAGATATCATCTGATCTACTGACAATATGGTAAATGGTCTAAAATTTCAGACACTTTTCTTTTTCAGTTCTCAAATAAAATTTTGGTTTTCTGGGCTGGAATTCACAAAATACAATACAGAAGGTCCTGATCTGATCAGACTACTTCTTCTTTCTCGAGGCCTTTTTGGAAGGCAACTTGCAACATCCACCTTACCATGTCTTGCTGGGGTTCACACCATGCTGCAGGAAATTTTTCATGATTTTGTGTCATTTGCTGATATTTTCCAAAATTAAATTTTCAAAATAATTCTCACAGGAATACTGTCAAACAGTTTAGAATCCAGGTCAGGGCGGACGCTTTGTCTGGCCTGATCTGGGTCTAGACTGCTTGCAAGAGTTATCAGCAGACAACGCTAGCAGACAAAGAGTTAACTCTTTAAGCGCCACCTAGAATTTGCAGCAGACGACAATTTCAAATTTTGCATCTTTTTCAAAAATAACAAATAAGGCATGATATTTCATGAGAATCTTCTTCTGGCAGACGATTCTCATGAAATATCATACCTTATTTTTGTCGAAAACGAGGAAGGATGTCGCAAAATTTGTCGTCTGCTGCAGTCCTGATTGGCGCTGAGCTAGCTCCTGTGGCAGAAGCTGCCCTTGAGTTACAGATGATAAATGAGAACATACAGCATACATGCTTTCTCTCAAAACTCATGAAAACAATAGCAATCAACTTAAGTATATTGTACATTTTATCATGATCTGGTAAAAGGGATCTTAGGACATGCCAAATTCAACAAGAGGACCCTGGGTCGCTCACCTGAGAATGACTGTTTAAAAGGGTATAGGAAAGCATAGCTCCTCCCAAAGTTCAGCTATGAATAGTTTCATTAAGACTTTACATGGAAAAGTTTCCATTAATTATGAACAATTAACAGGATGTAGAATTTTAACTTTTTTATAAATCTATGTAAAACATGTGATCCCTGTGGCTGGACCATTTTTGGCCCTCAGTGACATGATTTGAACAAACTTAACAGGGGTTCACTAGATGATGCTACACACATAATATCAAGGCTCTAGGTCTAGTGGTTTCAGACAAGAAGATTTATGTTTTCCTGTATAAGCCTATGTAAAATATCAATGTGACTCCCAGGATGAGGCCAAAAGGCCACTTTTGGCCCAATGGGCATAATTTGATCGAATTTGGTAAAGGTCCACTAGATAATATGCTACATACCAAATATCAAGGCTCTACAAAATGTAGGCCTAGCTGTTTCAGTAGGGGTGACTATTGTGGCCAAAAATGACTATTGCAATAGTATTGACATTGCAGGAAGTGCCACTGCGATACTATAACTATTTTGGACTACCATTGCAATACTATTGTGATACTATTGTCTGAAACATTTATGCTTGTTTTGAAGGAGGAAATTAAGATAATAGTAGGAATTTTCTGTATGTTTGGGTACCAGTTTTGTATTGAATCAACAGAAAAATATGGGAATGTTGTCAAAGTCCATTAATCTTGCTGAAATGCATAGGATGCAAAAACATGTACATCCTACTGCCATTGAACATTATTTTTGTGCCTAAACCAAGCAATTTTGAGTGAAAATCCCTAAATTTAAAAACTATTGAAACTCTTGCGATAATGAAAAGACTATTGCTGATGCTATTGATATTGCAATTTTCCTATCGATATAGTAACATTGCCTAGGTTACTATTGCGATATATTGATAGTCCCATGTACTGTTACATCCCTATGTTTCAGACAAGAGGATTTTTTTTATGTTTTCCCTGTATACTATAGACTTATGTAAAACATGTGACCCCCAGGATGGAGCCACTTTTAGCCACAGGGGCATAATTTAAACAAACTTGGTAAAGATCCACCAGATGATGCTATATACCAAATATCAAGGATCTATGCCTAGTGGTTTTAGACAAGAAGTGTTTTATTTACTGTTTTCCTTATATAAGCCTATGTAAAACGTGACCCCCGGCCAGAGCCACTTTTGGCCAAAGGGCTATAATTTGAACAAACTTGGTAAAGGTCCACTAGATGATGCACCATACCAAATATTAAGGTTCTAGACTTTGTGGTTTCAGACAGAGTTTTCCCTGTATTAACATTTGGGAAAAACTGGCCACGCCTCCGGGCGGCCATGTTTTTTAACCAATCAAAATAAGTTGAATACTTTTGGTAGAGGATCACCCAACGACTATTTGTACCAAATTATTTTGAAATCTGAACAGTAGCTTTTGACAAGAAGATTTTTAAAGTTTTTCCTTTTGGTTGCCATGGCAACCAGAATTCTGCATGGGATAGAATTCTTTGAACAACTTTGAAAGAGGACCACCCAATGATCATTCCTGTGAAGTTTGATGAATCTACTTTGTGGTTTAGGGGATGTTGTTTAAAGAAAATTGTTGACAGGCATCGGACAGATGGACGGACTGATGACAGACGGACGGACGACAGACAATAGACATCATATGATCACAATAGCTCACCTTGAGCCTATGGCTCAGGTGAGCTAAAAAATTTCCAGATTCCTGAGTAACCTTGATAGCAGGATTTACTGAATGTAATGTATCAGCTCAATCTGCTTTAATAACAGATTAATTTTAACTTGCATACTTACAGCATATGGACCCAAATCAGACTGTCCATATATGGGAATCAGACTGTTCAGCAGGTTTTACCAAAACCCTCTGTTAACATAGTAAATGTCCCCCCGCCAATTTTATCCAAATGACCCTTTAAATAGAAACATATTCTTGTTTTGATTTAAAGGGGATCATTGGACTCTAGAATTTGCATTTTAGGGGTAAATCCTAGAGGTCTGATCTGGGTTGACAAGGCTTCTAAAGTCTAAAATACAATTTTTTTTAAAGCAGGCTACTAAAAAGCAGACAAATTGAGTCAGTGACAACGTTAATTAAACTGAGATGTATGCCTTTGATACATATTTAGCTACCTTTTTGCCCTAATGCGGCTCTACATACATATGTGTGTTTTAATTAATCTCATATGGATCCAGATGTTACTCTAAGCATCCTGAGCATGTTGAGTCAGCTTGCAATTAAATTAATCCATTACCCAATGCTTACCTTTTTGTTGCCTGAAATATCTTCTCACCTCATCCATTGCAATCCATTGCTATCAAAAGCTGTAAATGCTTTAATTCCTTTGCGCTGTGTAATTTTGCATGCTTTTTTGTCATCTGCTGACCTTTTTTAATATCAACTTTTAAAAAAATTATTTCGGGAATACCATCAGTGTCAAATAGTTTGGATCCAGATCAAGTCCGACATTTTGTCAGGCCTGATCTGGGTCCAAACTGTTTGCAAAAGTTATCAGCAGACGAGAGTTAAAAGTCTTTCTTAGAAAGACGGCAAAGATCAGTAAACGATACAATCAAGTACCACACCTGACCCAGAATACCACATGGAAAAGTAACAAAAATACAATAAACATCACCAACAAGAGCCAAGAGGTCAGCCCTTTCCCAGCAGGTGACCACAAGGCAGCAATGAACAGATGTGAAAGCATGAGAAACACAAGACACAACCCTTATTCTGTCTGCTTATTATGCATGCTGCATAAATTCAAATGCACTCCAGAAAACTTTTACCATGGAAGCCAACACTATGAACCATGATACAAGGGACCAGTATGATCTGGGTCCATATTGTTTGCAATATAGGCTACCAAAGTATAAAGCAGATGAGAGAGCAGGAAAAGCATTACTACTAGCCTAAAATGGTGTCCTGTTCGTTGTATGAAAACACGTCAATAGTTAGCTGCACTGAGACTATATATTTTTGGACATTCAAACTTACCAGTTTTCCCACCATAGATTAGGTCTTCCCTGTACAACCTTATTGGACCAAACATAAAAACACCGGGCATTGAAACCATTAAAATGCTGCCTGAAGGACATGTTAAACCTTACCTGTTGTCCAATCATGGAGTAGGTCTTCCCTGTCCCTGTTTGACCATAGGCACACACACAGGCATTGAAACCATCAAAAGCTGCCTGACCTTACCTGTTGCCCCATCATGGAGTAGGTCTTCCCTGTCCCTGTTCCACCATAAACACACACACAGACATTAAAACCATCAAAAGCTGCCTGACCTTACCTGTTGCCCCATCATGGAGTAGGTCTTCCCTGTCCCTGTTCGACCATAGGCACACACACAGACATTAAAACCATTAAAGCTGCCTGACCTTACTTGTTGCCCCATCATGGAGTAGGTCTTCCCTGTCCCTGTTCGACCATAGGCACACACACAGACATTAAAACCATCAAAAGCTGCCTGACCTTACCTGTTGCCCCATCATGGAGTAGGTCTTCCCTGTCCCTGTTTGACCATAGGCACACACACAGGCTTTGAAACCATCGAAAGCTGCCTGACCTTACTTGTTGCCCCATCATGAAGTTGGTCTTCCCTGTCACTGTTTGACCTTAGGCAAACACACAGGCATTGAAACCATCAAAAGCTGCCTGAAGGACATGTTCAACATTACCTGTTGTCCCATCATGGAGAAGGTCTTCCCTGTCCCTGTCTGCCCATAGGCAAACACACAGACATTGAAACCATCAAAAGCTGCCTGAAGGACATGTTCAACCTTACTTGTTGTCCCATCATTGAGTAGGTCTTCCCTGTCCTGTTTGACCATAGGCACACACACAGGCTTTGAAACCATCGAAAGATGCCTGACCTTACCTGTTGCCCCATCATGAAGTTGGTCTTCCCTGTCACTGTTTGACCTTAGGCAAACACACAGGCATTGAAACTATCGAAAAGCTGCCTGAAGGACATGTTCAACCTTACCTGTTGCCCATCATGGAGTAGGTCTTCCCTGTCCCTGTTTGACCATAGGCAAACACACAGGCATTGAAACCATCGAAAGCTGCCTGAAACACATGTTTATTATTACCTGTTGTCCCATCATGGAGTAGGTCTTCCCTGTCCCTGTTTGACCATAGGCAAACACACAGGCATTGAAACCATCGAAAGCTGCCTGAAGGACATGTTCATCCTAACCTGTTGTCCCATCATGGAGTAGGTCTTCCCTGTCCCTGTTTGACCATAGGCAAACACACAGGCATTGAAACCATCGAAAGCTGCCTGAAAGACATGTTCATTATTACCTATTGCCCCATCATGGAGTAGGTCTTCCCTGTCCCTGTTTGACCATAGGCACACACACAGGCTTTGAAACCATCGAAAGATGCCTGACCTTACCTGTTGCCCCATCATGAAGTTGGTCTTCCCTGTCACTGTTTGACCTTAGGCAAACACACAGGCATTGAAACTATCGAAAGCTGCCTGAAGGACATGTTTATTATTACCTGTTGTCCCATCATGGAGAAGGTCTTCCATGTCCCTGTTTGACCATAGGCAAACACACAGGCATTGAAACCATCGAAAGCTGCCTGAAGGACATGTTCAACATTACCTGTAGTCCCATCATGAAGTAGGTCTTCCCTGTCCCTGTTTGACCATAGGCAAACACACAGGCATTGAAACCATCGAAAGCTGCCTGGAGGACTTGTTCAACCTTACCTGTTGTCCCATCATGGAGTAAGTCTTCCCTGTCCCTGTTTGACCATAGGCAAACACACAGGCATTGAAACCATCGAAAGCTGCCTGAAACACATGTTCAACATTACCTCTTATGCCATCATGGAGTAGGTCTTCCCTGTCCCTGTTTAACCATAGGCAAACACACAGACATTGAAACCATCGAAAGCTGCCTGAAAGACATGTTTATATATGCCATTGTTTATTTATTATACTTGTGACGATCATCATGGAGTAGGTCTTCCCTGTCCCTGTTTGACCATAGGCAACACACAGGCATTGAAACCATCGAAAGCTGCCTGAAACACATGTTTATTATTACCTGTTGTCCCATCATGGAGTAGGTCTTCCCTGTCCCTGTTTGACCATAGGCAAACACACAGGCATTGAAACCATCGAAAGCTGCCTGAAACACATGTTTATTATTACCTGTTGTCCCATCATGGAGTAGTTCTTCCCTGTCCCCGTTTGACCATAGGCAAACACACAGGCATTGAAACCATCGAAAGCTGCCTGAAGGACATATTCATTATTACCTGTTGTCCAATCATGGAGTAGGTCTTCCCTGTCCCTGTTTGACCATAGGCAAACACACAGGCATTGAAACCATCGAAAGCTGCCTGAAGGACATATTCATTATTACCTGTTGTCCAATCATGGAGTAGGTCTTCCCTGTCCCTGTTTGACCATAGGCAAACACACAGGCATTGAAACCATCGAAAGCTGCCTGAAGGACATATTCATTATTACCTGTTGTCCAATCATGGAGTAGGTCTTCCCTGTCCCTGTTTGACCATAGGCAAACACACAGGCATTGAAACCATCGAAAGCTGCCTGAAGGACATGTTCAACATTACCTGTAGTCCCATCATGGAGTAGGTCTTCCCTGTCCCTGTTTGACCATAGGCAAACACACAGGCATTGAAACCATCGAAAGCTGCCTGAAACACATGTTTATTCTTACCTGTTGTCCCATCATGGAGTAGGTCTTCCCTGTCCCTGTTTGACCATAGGCAAACACACAGGCATTGAAACCATTGAAAGCTGCCTCAAACACATGTTTATTATTACCTGTTGTCCCATCATGGAGTAGGTCTTCCCTGTCCCTGTTTGACCATAGGCAAACACACAGGCATTGAAACCATCGAAAGCTGCCTGAAGGACATATTCATTATTACCTGTTGTCCAATCATGGAGTAGGTCTTCCCTGTCCCTGTTTGACCATAGGCAAACACACAGGCATTGAAACCATCGAAAGCTGCCTGAAGGACATATTCATTATTACCTGTTGTCCAATCATGGAGTAGGTCTTCCCTGTCCCTGTTTGACCATAGGCAAACACACAGGCATTGAAACCATCGAAAGCTGCCTGAAGGACATATTCATTATTACCTGTTGTCCAATCATGGAGTAGGTCTTCCCTGTCCCTGTTTGACCATAGGCAAACACACAGGCATTGAAACCATCGAAAGCTGCCTGAAGGACATGTTCAACATTACCTGTAGTCCCATCATGGAGTAGGTCTTCCCTGTCCCTGTTTGACCATAGGCAAACACACAGGCATTGAAACCATCGAAAGCTGCCTGAAACACATGTTTATTCTTACCTGTTGTCCCATCATGGAGTAGGTCTTCCCTGTCCCTGTTTGACCATAGGCAAACACACAGGCATTGAAACCATTGAAAGCTGCCTAAAACACATGTTTATTATTACCTGTTGTCCCATCATGGAGTAGGTCTTCCCTGTCCCTGTTTGACCATAGGCAAACACACAGGCATTGAAACCATCGAAAGCTGCCTGAAGGACATCTGTGCCAAGATCTTGAAAGACCTGAAATAAATAAAACATTATGAAGAAAAATTACTAGTTGCCTTTCAATTTTGTGTTTCCGATGCACAGATCCAGAGGGGAGGACAGGGGGTCCAGAACACCCCCCTCCCTGAAAAATCACATAAATATAAGGTTTCTTAGCATTACTGGTCCGGATCCCCTGAAAAAATCACACATCTACCAAGCTAGCATTTAATGTTGGGCCCTCGATGGTTTTCGCTGGCGTGCTGATGATGGCCCGGCTTTTAGTGGTATTTGGATCCTCTCTCCCATCAACTAAAGAGAAAAAAAACACTGTCAAAGTTGGACCCCCTTTGACAAAACTTTCTGGATCCGTGCATGAATCCTTTAACCTTACCACGCTGGATGGTTTATGTTCTACAAATACATGTAGACAATTCTTGTTCAAAAATTTGCTTTGCAGATGTGAAAAACCAGCTTGATTGTATAACCTGCAACCCATTTACTTACTGTATTTCTGAGGGAAAACAGCTGATTTCTGAGGAAAAACAGCGGATAAAGCACGGTTGTTTAAATTGGGTTCCAATAATCAGGATGTATTTCTGGATTATTATCCTTATTTCCTTAAAGAGCTTAGAGGTTTTCAAGCTACTAAAAGAACTCTGTTAGTTTGAAGCTACCTACCATACATATAGGTAGCTTCAAATTCACAGCTTCAAATCTGCGCAGACTGATCAGGCATTTGTGATTCACTTTTTGGAAAGTATCATATATAAACTTGCTACAAGCGAAATTTCATTTTTCTAGCTAATCTCTGTAGCTAAAGAGACTGGTTTGAGTCTCACTTTGTCGGAAACCCCAAAGACAGGTTTTGTCGCATCGAGGCCCAAATATCTTTTGATAATGCAATGGTCTTCTTAATTATTTTGGAATTCCCTGTAAAACTTCTCTAAATTAATTCCTAATTACAGACTTTATTCCTGAAATAGTCTTAATATGTTTGCTATTATTTCTACTTAGCATGCAAAATTGAGTCCAATAATTGGCCAGAAGGAGATAGTATCATTGCCTTATTTATCTAATGTCATTCATTAAGTTATTAACCATTGATTAAAAAGCTCATTACATTAAATATTTATAGCTATCATGGCCAGTGCATTTGTATTCTGTTCCGGTGTTATTATCCAAGTGTTCAATGGTCCCCTGAATGTTCAGTAACTTTTGGCATGAATTATTTTTTGCTTCACAGACATCACACCGGCTAGGCGGCAATCAAATACGCTCTTAACAATCGACAGATGCTGATCAAAAATCGCTAGAAACAGTGATTTTGATTGCCATTTGTTGCCAGCCCTGTTCCTAACTATTTTTTATCTAAATTGTCTGTCGATAGTATTAATGTTTTCGATTGCCCCCCATCCGGTGTGGACATTTTAACCCTTTTTCCTCCATTCATACAAATATTGTTTGTTCTCTTTTGTCTGCTTTTAAGTACTTTGGTAGCCTATCTTGCAAACAATATAGACCCAGATCAGACTACTATAGTAGTGAAGATGTTTCATTCAACAGTATTTATCTAAATGTGTTGGAAGGCATTAAACAGTTTTAGTTGTTAATGTGGTTCAAGAAAACCGGACTAGAAAAACCGTTGGCAATAACGTAAAAGCATTAGTAAAAACGTTAAAATGTGAAAACTTGGTACTTTATTTCTCTGAGAAAGTTCAGAAAATTGCAGCATTTGCTATGCTTTTTTGAACAATCATTTGAAAATGGTTTCCGCTTCCCCCAATGATCAGAAATACCCACGTTACCCCCTAGTCTTAAAATTAAACGTCACGGCCGCTGCGTTTGGCAATTCTGTATTTTTTTAAATGGAAAATCTTGTCAGAGGATCGGCGCTGGTTTCTTCATGACAGCAAATGAAACTCGGGATCTGATGTGGATGGGCTCACCCATACAAAACAATTGCTAAATTTATTGTGCATAGTATAGATAAATGGAGAGGGACTTTTATATTTTTTCTCTCAGGAAAAGGCTGTACCTTCTAAAATGAATTTTAAGATTACACTTAAGTAATTATTTTGGAACCCCAAATGGTCGTTTATCATATTACAGGTCAATAATGACAGTGACAGGTACCGGTAGTATAAATTACAAATATTGACTGTTTCCAGAAACTGTAAAAGGCAAAAATTCAAGCTGTTTCCATACTTAACTTTCTGTCAATATTGTATTGATCTGTTTGTGTTAATGGGAAAACTATTTTCTTCACCATTGGAATGTGACTATCTCAAGGTAGTTTAATAGGTAAAAGATCAAAGAGTGATAAGACAGGTGATCCATGCTTACCCATCTTCCCTATCCCAGTACTGGACTTTTTATTTCCATATTTTTGTTACACTAGCTGCCTATGTTCTTAATGCACACGAACATTAAAATGTGTGAGAAGGCCCACCAAACCCCTCTGTCCCATATCTTAATGTTTAATCACTTTCACAATTTTGCTCTTGGGAACATCCAACAAGCTGTTTATCTGTAAATATATCTGCTAATTATTTTTTGCAAAAGTAAATTCTTGTTTCCAAAACAAGAAATAACTTACAGAAAAGAACCATCTGATTAGCAAAACATATTGCCTTTAGGTGTTTATTCATTGTGGTGTGGAGGTTTTGTATTTTGTGCATGTTTTAAGCATGCAGTTTAGTTTAGCAATCATATCATACTTGCTGAGGAAGAGACAGCTGGATGCTTCACATTAATTTTGGCATGGCTGTCCCTATTCTGTGTCTCTTCCTCATGGTGCCATGGGTTGATTGTGGCATTTCCTGGTCCTGCTTTTTGATAGTCCATGTGAAACATCTATCATGCATGGATCTAGAGGGGGTGGGGGGACAGCCCCCCTGAAAAATTACAAAAATATAGGGTTTCTTAGCAATACTGGTTTCAGATCCCCTGAAAAATCACAAAGCTACCAAGCCAGCATTCAATGTTGGGCCAACATCGGCACACCAGCGAAACACCATTTAAATGGTGTTTTGCTGGCGGGCAGATGATGGCCCGCTTATAGTGTCATTTGGATCCTTCCTCCCCTCATCAACTAAAACTAGAGGACCTGAAGGTCCTGAGGCGCTCACCTGACCTCTTTAATTATGTTAAAATAGGTCAAGGTCAACTACAGCTTATAATAAAACATATTTTGTTTGGGTTGCAGCCATTTTGGTCAAGTGACTAAAAACAATCTAATGAATACTCCATCAAACAGCCCGGTGATATCTGAGAAACCAATGTTTATATAGGTATGTGGCAGTCCAAATGAGTGGCATTGGATAAAAGGTCACAGGTCAGCTTGACATTTGGTACTCTTATAATGCCATTGTTTCATGGGGTTAAACCTTTCTCGAAAGTATTATGATTGTGGCTTAAACAGTCATAGAAAATGAACATTTCAAGATTATTCCCATATAAATACATTAGGAATCAAATTTGACCTTGCCATAAAGTAGGTCAAGCTAGCTTCATCATTTGTGCAAATCTGGTAGAGACTACATCCCCAATGCTACATACCAAGTCCCAAGGCCATTGGCCTTTTGTTCCAGAGAATAAGATATTTAAAGGGTTTTTAACATATATGGGTGCGGTGGCCTTGACCTTGAAACTTATTTATAGCCATTGTCTCATTAGGTTTCACATATCAAGTGAGAATAATGACTTTGGCTTCAAGAGTATTCAAAAAATCAATTTTTCCAAAAATTTCACATTTAAATGCAATCGGAAGCAAATTTGACCTTGATGTTAAGTAGGTCAAGGTCAACCTAGGATCATCATTTGAACAAACTTGGTAGGCCCAACATCCAAAATGTTACATACTAAGTCCCAAGGTCATCAGCCTTCTGGTTCTGGAGAAGAAGATTTTTAAAGGGTTTTTACCATATATGGGCATGTCGGCCATCTTGGTCTAGTGACCTAAACAATTTGTTTGAATCTTGGCCAACTTTTTGTAAGGAGTCTTCCTATGAAATTTGAGTTCAATTGGCCCAATGGTTTCTGAGAAAACTATGTTTAAATATATTGATGGGACTCCAATATGAGCGGCTTGGCTGAAAGGTCAAAGGTCAACCTTGACCTTTGTAACTTGTTTTTAGCCATTGTCACATTAGATTAAATATACCAAGTGAGAATAATGGCATTGGCTTCAGTAGTTTTAAAAAAATCAACTTTTCAAAAATTTCCCCATTTAAATGCATTAGGAAGCAAATTTGACCTTGACGTTTAGTAGGTCAAGGTCAACCTAGGATCATCATTTGAACAAACTTGGTAGGCCTCACATCCCCAATGCTACATACCAAGTCCCAAAGTCATCCGTCTTCTGGTTCTGGAGAAGAAGATTTCTAAAGGATTTTTACCATAAATGGGCATGGCGGCCATCTTGGTCATGTGACCGAAACCATTTGAACAAACTTTCGTTCCCCCATCCTAAGGAGTCTCCAAATGAAATTTGAGTTCAATTGGCCCAGTGGTTTCAGAGGAGAAGATGTTTGAAAATGTTGACGGACGGACGGACGACGGACGCCGGAGTCACTGGTATACTAATAGCTCACCTCTGAGCCTTCGGCTCAGGTGAGCTAAAAAAAGGTCAAAGTTGGACCCCCTCTGACAAAACTTGCTGGATCCGCGCATGTCTATACCAAAATGTCAAGTCTTCAATTTCCCTGAAAATCAAGAAATGCACATTAAATTTCAATGTTGTGATTGGTGCTTTTTGGACTAAGCATAGATTCCTTCCATAAATAATAATAATATTTTGTCTATTGAATGCCAAAGTCAATATTTGTTAGAAGAAGGTGTTATCTGATTCTATTAGTTCTGTACCAATTCCTTTGTTTCAGTATTTACTTTGGTATCTTCTCTTAATTGATTCTAAATGGAAGCTGCAACTGATCATTTTCACTGTCAGCTGTCCATTAAAGTACTCTTCATAACCTGGGAAAAACCATGTAAAAAGAGGCCATAACCATTTCCATTCTTTAATGAATCTTTAGATTTTTGCAACCGTTCATAGCCTCATGAATTACAGAAATTTGATTACAGAAGCTCACTTGCTCCTGCAATACGCTTTGAACATCCAGTTCATTCACCAGGAGTGATACTGGTGTTGTGATTGACAGCGAGCCACACATGAGTCGCACGTGCAAAACAAGCCTTTTGTTTGCTGCATTGGCTGTCTGTGTTCAAGCTGGCTGTTCTGCTTTTCCATTTCACACTCCGACTAAACCGTTAATACGATTATATTCTAAATACAAAAAAAACTGTTTTAATTCCTAAATTACAAATAATTTTTTTTTTTAGATATTTTTAATTAAATGTAAATATAAGCAATAAATTTAAATTTTGGAATGTGCATGGAATCATGAATACTTTGGGTCTCTTGCAAAGTTAACGTGAAGCCTGTTTGGGCTTCACATTAACTTTACAAGAGACCCGAAGAATTCATGATTCCATGAACATTCCAAAAATTGAATTCATATCTTAAATTTTTCAAAAAAATCTTTCAGGAACACAATATCAGTGTCAAACAGTTTGGGTTCAGATGTCGGTTCTGATCTGGGCCCAAACTGTTTGCAAAAGGTTATCAGTAGACGAAAAATGTTGTCGCTAACAAGGAAAGAGTTTTAAAAAAGCTTCAACTGAGTGTCCACAACATACATTTGCTTGCTTGAAGGAGAAATTTTTTTATATGCATGAACCTCTTTTATCTAGAGCTATAGATATTCAGATATTTGGTAATTTAATCAATTTCTTTCTGAATAATTGCATACATGATAATAATCTTATACCACAACATTCTTTGATGGGCTTCACTTTACACCCCCAGTACAGTGCCCGTCTCATTGATTTCATTATTAGATCTTAACAATTTCTTCCCGTGATAAAGTGTTGATTGAAAACCAATACCAATGAAACGCACAAAAATTGCAAATATATCTGTGCAAACTATTACTTCAATTAATTATTCTTACAAATTAATAGTTATTTTACTACCATCAAGCCTGTATTGCTATAGAAAATTTTATTTTTTCATGGAGCTTTCAAGTTTAATATAAATGCACCAGTCATTTGCAACAACTGCCCCCACCTTCTACACTCACCTATGGGGATGGGGATAATGAGCAAGGCAATGATCTGTTGAGTTCACACAGTGCTATGCTAGTGCTTTTACTTAAATACAGTAAAACCTGTCTAGAACGGCCACTCTCAAAATGGCCAAAAATTGGTTTTCAAGCCCAGTTATTGTTTAATGCAGGTCAAAAGTATTGCAGAATGCTCCAAGGGGAGCATTCTGCTGCTCCAAGGGGAGCATTCTGCATACTTATGACCTTCATTAAGCTACCATTTTTCATTAAGATCTTTGTTTTGTCTATTTTAGACAGGTTTTATTGTATATTCTAAGGAATGTATCATTGTCAGCAGGGCAATGACACAGTGTAGGGCTTTTAGCAGGGCTTTAAGTCATGAAAACTTATTGCCCCAGCCATTCCCCATAGGTGTGGGGGCCTGTGGTTACCAGGGGTTACAAAAGACTACTGTTGTGTATTAATTAATTTTGTAGCCAGGTTATACATCCAGCAAATGGCTCTGGTGTAGGGGCATCCATGCTCATTTGCTAGGTAAGTCACTATAAAATGCTACATTTGAATGGCATCCCAGCTTGTCAACTTGGTCTGACTGTACAGCTCTAGTGTTCACTCCCACATTCAGACACTGAGAGCCCAGGGACTGAGAGCCTGGTGACCTGTCAGTACTCACAAACCTTGGAAAGTGAGCATTAATGGAAATTGAAGGTGCCATGCATGCATATATCTCATGTGTTTTATACACTTTAAAGTTTGTAAAATCTGAGTTTTACCAAATACATAGTATAGTTCTTGCAACTTTCAAGGATTATTTAACCACTCAAACTCTTTCATTTTTTTAACTTGGAGTATATCCAAAATTGCATTCTGTAGATTCTGATAGGGTTTAGATTGAATGATGGTTTAAATACAACTTTCTTTTGGTCTGTTTCAGTAGAAAGATTTTTGTGATAAAGAATTACAAGAAAAACCAGATCAAAGGGCTGAAAATTTTATAGCATTGAAGTTGAAAGTTTACACAAGCCTTGTATATATAAATGTTTGTAAACTTCTGATTGGATTATTGCCCTAATTCAACATCAAAATTTGATAAAGCTAAGAAATTCTCAACCTTTTGATCATTTTTACAAACCATTTTCAACTTTTGCATTCAACTTATTAAGTGCATGCATGCACTATGCACATAACATTTTCAAAATTCTATACTCTCATTTGAAAAAAACAGTGTCCTTTGAAGCCAGGTGATCAGGATCAACACTGTTATTTATCCACACAATGATACCATATTAATATCAAAATTACCACTGAGGCTGAGTGAATGTATTGAAGTTCATACAATAAAACTCACTCAAAAATAGATAAAATAAGGGTCTTAACAACAAATGGTAGCTAAATGAAGGTCAAAAGTATTGCAGAATGCTCCAAGTCAAAAGTATTGCAGAATGCTCTTTGAGCATTCTGCAATACTTTTGACCTGCATTAAGCGATAATCGGTCTTAAAAACCAATTTTTGGTCTTCTGTTTGAGTGGCCCCTTAAGGAAACCAACCCTAAGGAACCTACAGTGTACGTTTACAGAATATGTGCACTTATCAGGTCATCTATGGTATATACCTTAATCAAGTGATTTCGTATTGGCCTAGTTACAGGTTCTCTGTCAGCTGTTTTGGTTCTGGGCTGTATTGGCCCAGTTACAGGATGGCAATTAAGGTACTGGTATGGATAAACGACATCACACACTGTGAAGAACATTCTGTTGATATGATCACATAAACTGTCTATCTATCCGTCTGTCTGTCCATCCATCCATTCCTCCCGCCGTCCATACTTGTGTGTCTGTTTGTTTGACATGTCTATCTGAGTGCGGACTGAGTCAAAATATGTGTAACTTATGTATGCATGCAGATTATTTTAAATATTTAGTTCCACCTGTTACCTGAGACACATTTCAGCCAGCTCAAATGAAAATGGACCAATTAACAGAGGTAGCCGGCCACTTCCGTCCTCTCTTAACTCTTTCCTTTTTAGCTGCATTTATAAAATCAGAATAATGTTCGAAAAAGGTATATGCAATAACATTTGGCAGGTTCATGAGGAAGCTGTTTGAACAAAAGTCTGCTAGGCCGACTTAGCAGGTATCTTCTGAAGGAGCCAGCATGTTAATTCAATGAAACAAACATGGATGATTGTTTTTCTTACATTTGACCTGATTCCAACCAAAATCGCATCGGAAACGCAAGTAAAAGATTAATTATATTATAGACATATTTCTAACATTGGACAAACCTTCAACCAGCTTTGCGCACAGTTTTTTTAATAGGAGAATGGTCCTTTTCTCAGGTTTCCGCTCAGCTAATTTGATATGTGAATGCTATATAATATGTCAGGAAATCTTTAAAATTTAAAACCCCACTAATGATTTAAGGAGTGATTAACCCTTAGAAAACTATCATTTAATCAGCAGATGATAAATATATAATATCTTTCATTGTCTGTGAAAATTTTGAAATTCTATATCAAACATCCAATCCATTTAAAAGTCTAACATAATAGTCTTTTAGAATGAGTTTACATGGGTTCATTTGATGGAGGTTCCACCTATTCCACAGCCAGGAAATCTGATCCAATCAACACTGTTCAGTTCATTTCAGGCACACTCCGCCTGATTAACTTATTCTATTCACATTGTATTAACCCATATACATGTAAGCCTAGCATTCTTTTTGTGGGACTTCGGCAAACAGAGCAAAACCATATCAGACGCCGCAAAACGCGGCGTCTGATCAGGTTCTCCACAGTTTGCTTACAGAAGTTTCTTTTAAAATTTGATTAAAATGATAAATACCACGCATACAACAACCCTAAAATTGGAAATGGATTCATCCAATTGATAAGGATGGGAAAATACATTTGGCATTAATGGGTTAATTTGGGGGTTTGAATTTCTATCTGAATTCCACAGTACTTGCAGGATTCACAGTCGGACAGACTAGGTTGCTTGTACTTCCCCTTTAAACCAACAAGCTGTCTGTCTGATCAAACAGTATCAGTTGGAGACTCTTAATTATCACTGGACCCACAGTCCACCACCCTGACTGTATATTCTCTGACATAGTGATGGCAGACACAGCCTGGCAACCTTCATGGACTCAACTGTAATAATACAGGCAGTCTCTTCAGCCTCTTTGTGGCTTGCAGGTCCTTTTGCAGGGTCAATGTCAGCTGGAATCCTGTTTAGTGGCAGGTGCTACATTGTATGTCAGGCTCTGAATCTTTCTAATATTATCTGTACAGCACGGAGCTAGACTGTCCCCCATCTAACTAATAATTAAAAAAAATCTGCAACTTAAAAAACCCACTTATAACTGAAGTCCTACTTTCTAATATCTTTCTGAGTTACAGCTCAGAAGGGAGATTATATCAGAGAAAAGTTTGGTTCAGTAGGAGTAGTTTACCTTAAACTCAGGGCCTGAAAGCCAGGCTAAGCACGGAGCCAACAACTGAATCATAGCAATAATACCAAGTTACGGAGTTTGATGCTAGACTGGATTGCTAGTCTTAGTGTCATTCATGTCTGGGTTGGTTCTTCATGGCCCAAGTTATATTGAGAAGTAGAATGTTGACTGATCATGTAATAAATATTGAATCTGACCAGCATTTTTAAAAAACATGTAAATATTGAGTTATACATCATTTCAGTGACACAGTTTTGATATGTACCACAAACCATAGCTGTCAGACATTGCTAAAATTCCTGGCTTATCAACAGTCTGACAAGATGTACAGCACCATTGACTTAAATGGACAAATATGTGGTAGTCATAGCGGATACCCCATGGAATGTCAACAGTTACAATTTTTCTTGATAACGGTGGGAGCATTATGACATCAAAAATTTACAACCTACTACAGGAAGCCAACCATATGAGCAATGTCATGAGATATCCATTCTTTGGTTAGAAGGAATTTACGAAATGACCTTGATACCTACTTGTAGTCAGAAAATCAGGCGGGAGGATTAAAAGGAATTTATGACAATGACCTTGATACCTACTTGTAGTCAGAAAATCAAATATAGTTTTATTAAAGGTATCAAGATATGTGACCAAACTTTCATACATTGTTTTAAGGCCAACATAAGGTTTCTTCACATAATGAGCGTTCAGCATTTGAATCATAGAAACATTATATACTCAGAAGAAAAAGTTTAGTCAGTACAGACGCTGTGTGCAATAATTTTGTAAGACAGTCTTAATATTGACAAAAACCTTACTCAAAATAAAATCCATGTAATGTCTTACATATGTGAACATTTTAAACAAAACATTCTGAAAATATACCCGTTTTCTTCATCAAAAATGCACAAAGTGGCCAATATTAAAATTCAAATTTCATAACTCAAAATCAGTCTAGCGCCCCTCAGACGATTTCTGGCAGTACAGACGGAAATTCTCGTATCTGTTGCATGACTAAGGAATTTAAGAAGTTTCCAAGCGGCCATGAAACGATAACGTCATGTTGACGTCACTATGACCCTAACTTCAAATGGTGTCGTTATCCGTGGTCTCCCCAACAGAGGCTTGTAATTTTTACTGCCAGGCTGTTGGAAACGTGTTTGCAGACGATAAATTGTTTGTTCACTGCATCCAAAACTGTGTGTTATGTCAGCAACAGGTGTACCTGTTTTAAGACGTCAAAACGCGGTATTTCTGTAATTTGTTGATAGCCTGGACGGCAAATTAAGCTTGCTAGCATTGAATTTTCTCCGAATAATTGCAATAGGAACAACTCTCTTTCAATATCGAACAGTTTATGAGAAAATAACCCTGCCGGTTTACCGCAGCACGTGCACATTGTGCATTTTGAAATTTGGTTGATACAGTCTAATAGAGGCATTATTTGTCACGCAATAAACAGGTACATGTAAAGTTACGATAATACAACTCATGTAAAAAATTTGACAATGATATATGCAGTATTGTTGATTTTATGAGAAAACATAAATACTGACTAAACTTTTTCTTCTGAGTATACATTTGCTAACTGAACAAGATTAATAAAATTTTAAACATGATTTGCATTTTACAGCAGGCTTTGGGGATCACTAAAGTAATAATTAAATTCCCCAAAATCCATCAGGAAGCTTGATCTGTTCCCATAAATAATTCTGCAATGTGAGGATTTTAAAAAAAACACAAACATTTCAAATGGAGAATATTCAGTGCATCGGTATGCATGTCATAAAATTTGTAAAGTTTGTTGTGGAGTTAATCAATAACCATCAATGTTGAGTTTGAAAATTCTTCTGCAACGATCTTCAGACAAAAGAATACAATAAAAAATTAAATTACAATCTGACACCCCTAGATATATACTATGGACTTTCCCAAGTCTATTGTATCAAACCAGAAGGAAGACTCCATTAGTATATACAAAGGGCTAAAACGTAAAAGAGTTAATATGCGACAGACTGTCATTGAAAAGCTATGTTCTGAGGCTTTTTTTGTTGTTTTTTGGCAGGGTCCAACTCTTGACTCAACTTTGTACTAGTGGTTTGCCTTATGGTGTGTCCCCTTCTCTATTATAGAACTGTCAACATTGTAACATTAAGGTTAGACAGCACTGACTCACCATAAAAAGACAAAGGCTACTTACAGACAGAAGTCTAATCTTTAATAAACCGTTACCAAATATGGCATTATTTCAAAATTGATATGACCAATTTCATGATTTCACTGTTTAACAAGTATCAAAGTTGAAGTATAATATTTTTTTGCTTTCATACTCTCAGATGTTGTATTTATCATGCTAGTAAATTTTATAATGCCAACAATTATTGACATTTTAACACTTTTGAGCATGATAAATTTCATGCTCAACTTTGGGGCCTCATGGTTGCTTTGTTATTTGTATTCTTTAATACTTGTGTGTGTTGCTGGTTTATCAGTCAAGACTTTCTTCATCTGCTTCTCTCATCTGCTTATGCTCTTAGGTAGCCTATATTGCAAACTATGTGAATCAAGATCAGACTGCTCCCTTGTTTGCTTCCATGGAAAAATCTAGCCTGAAGTGCACTTGAATATGGGCCTGGACGCGACAAAATGTGTCATCGGATGTCCTGACAAAGTAAGACTCACACCAGTCTGCTTAGCTACAGAGATTAGCTAGAAAGATTAAATTATTTCACCTGTGGCAAGTTTAGTTATGAATCTTTCCAAAAAGCGAATAACAAAGGCACTCCCCCCCCCCCCCCCCCAAAGACAGGTTTTCTCGCATCAAGGCCCCATATTATATGCAACAGCTGTAAAAGGAAGATGACATTTTCAGGACAAAAAAATAGTAGTCCAATAAGTGTGAACATTGTAACATGAAGGTGAGACAGCACTGACTCACCATAAAAAGACAAAGGCTACTTACAGACATAAGTCTAATCTTTAATTAACCGTTACCAAAATATGGCATTATTTCAAAATTGATATGACCAATTTCATGATTTCACTGTTTAACAAGTATCAAAGTTGAAGTATAAAGTTAAATTTATACCAACAAAAGGAATATGTATGTACATGACCTGGGTGGATCCAGTGGTGGGACTGGGGGCTCAGACCCCCCCCCTCCTGGAAAATATGTTTCCATAAAAATACTGGCAATGACCCCCCTTGAGAAGCAATTGGACCCTTTGGGTCCTATTGCTTCTCAAGGGAGGTCTGTACCAACCTCTGTGAAATACATGCTAGGCTGATGACTAAAAAAAAGAAGTTTTCAGGACCCCCCTGACGGAATTTTCTGGATAGTCTACCAGCGCAATAAATATGATGAGCTGTTTTATAAAATTATGATTAGTGGAATGTATTACAGTAGGAATTTTTATCCACCATTCCCCTTTATAAAATGTGGTCAATGGTCATTGACCATTTTAAACTCTTGGACAAAAAAGGTGGGCGCCACACTAAAATATACAAACAAATTTGGATAAAGAAATATGGGAAGGATAAAATTTCTCAATAAATAACTGCACCTTTCAATCAGTGTTATATATACAACTTGAGAAAACGAACACATTTAACATCCTGGCAAGACTCAGACCAGCCTGTGCATTTGTATGAGCTGGACTGAGTCTTCATTGGATACATGATGGAGTGTCCTTGAAAGGACTATCAGTTAGGATTCATGATCTAACCACGGAAAATGCAGACTAATCTATATCTTTGTTGGCACACTTATGAAGGTATATTGTCTTACCAAGCAGAACATATGATTTACAATAATATTTTGGAATGAAATTTTAATACAATACCTTTCATTCAGCCAAAGTGAGATTACTTTGATATAATACCATTTCAAGTTACAATCCACCTACTCCCTTCCTCCATAATTTGTGATTCAGGGGACAAAAGTTCCACTCGTCCGCTCGTAATTACGAGTAAAATCTAGAGAGGATGAGTAATTCTTCCCAAAGCACTCGTCCTACAGGACGAGTGCTTTGGGAAGAAATGCTCGAGGAAGTCATATTACACATTACTCCCTTATGTTCTTTATTGGATATATGCTTTTAAAGGACTGGTGTATGTGTTTGCAGGATGAGTGAAAATTGTAAGTCACTCATCCTGCAGGACAAGTGCAATTTTGAAATATTTTTGTCCCCTGTGATTTAAGTAGGGCAGATATCAGTTACTGACAAAAGTAACTTAGATAAGAATCTTGTACAGGAACAGTGTGATAGGGCAACTGACCTGTGTGATGTGACTTAAAAATTGTTGAAAGTTACATATCTTTAGAGTTGCATCAAAGACCATATTGGAAGATGTGCTTGTGCAGGCAAAATACAATACTGCCATTTGCAGGGGTAACTTATCGCGTTATCGCATCAACATAAATTTGTTCTGACGTCATTTCCAGGACCTAATTATAACTCGGGGTAGTGCCAACATCACTGATTTGGTAAATAAACCTAGGTACTCTTCAGGCCTTTAGTTAAGAGTAATTTTCTTATTTCTCAGCAAAAATATATGTTTCAAAGAGACGGCTCTTTTGAGCACCCAAAACATATGTTAAAACTGATCAGTAAGTAAATATTTACAATTTTACGCTAAAAAATTGTGTTTATCTAAACCTGTGGTACTCTTGCATGTTTTAATTTAGTGTAGAAGAATAAGCAAATTATGACAATTTGTGAGAATTGTATTGTAGAACAGGTGTAATTAGATTTTATATTTAATATTTGTATGCAAGGGTCCCAGACAGGGTGTAGGAGTCAGGAACAACTCCCAAATTTATGCTATAAAAAGAAGCACAATTTGACTTTTTCTGTTGTTCTGTATGTGGTGTTTTGTATGTTCTAAACATGCTAATTGGAAGCTTTACTCTGTTTACTAGTATAGCTCTCGGAGAAGTGTTTCGTACTTCAGTACAATTTGTGCAAATATAGCAGTTTATTATTCCAAGTTGGTGCTGAATTGTCGGTTCTATAATTCAATAGTTCACACATATTGTACCCTTTCAAATGAGTATTAAATCTGATAAAAGTAAATTTAAACAAGCAAAGCAAATAATGAATAAACTTTGTGTAAGCCATTTTTCCAGTTTGCCGAAAGCCATTTTTATACACATTTTCAACTCCTTAATGAATTATTGGCTCATAACTCATAACCTTAACAGATTGCGCTTAATTATTTCTCTTCTAAGTTTTAGGATGCCTCAGCTTACAATATTAAAGCAATTTTGACCATGTGACTTTTTATTGTTTACAGCTGTGAGCCAAGCCAACATTTACCTGAGAAATAAGCATCTTCAACAATATTTTAGTTTCAGGTTTTGACATTGATATGAAAAATGGGTGTTGAACATTTATTTTCTTGCGAAAAAATAATTAATTTTATATTATTTTTTTTTCGACTGGCCCTCACTACTGTGCTTTGGCCCGATGACAAATAACGGTTTCAATCTCCAATATTTTTGTTAAACAATGATAGAATATAAGTAGATAGGTCAATGAAACAAAGTTGCTTTATATCGTTATTAAAAACATATGCTGTTTCCATGTCCAACACATGACAACAGTTTCAATCTCAGATATTTTTGTTAAATGATAGAACATGTGTCCACTACTTGATAGGTATGGGGTCCAGTTCTTGGAATTAACTATTTTTGAAACAAAGTATAAAACATATGCTGTTTCCGTGTCCAACACAGGTAAACAACAGGAAGTAGATACCTGCTTTAATTTGTGATGTAGAGTTTGGAAAGTTCTATTGTCTTGAGACCTGACCTTGGGGACACTACATGTTACCCAACCCAACTTTGGCAATTAACAAGGACTTTCTATTCTGTCAAAGGTAATAGTACCCATCATATTGTTAGTTTATGGATCATTTTGTTACAAACTATACATTTGGCAAACAATTATTCTAGTGGGACATGAGAAAAGGTTTCACACCTCAATACCAATACATTCCACTGGATTCCACTGGAATTATTTATGGTGAAATTACAGTGGAATTCCTTTTAAATGAGGTGAGGTGAGTAGATAGGTAAATAGGTGAGTAGTAGGTGGGTGGTAAGGCATGTAGGTAGGTAGGTACCAGGACTCAAATGCCGGGGAGTTCAAGTAAAAGACTACAATAAAAAGCAGACGACATATATTTAGAAGCACACAAGAATAGTTTCTAATTATTTGGTGTTAATAATAGACGGCAATGGAAACTGTGAAAGGCCACCAGATAACATGCAGAATTGCAAATAATTTTCCTGTATTTCAACCAAAACTAGACTAGCTAGTTGTAGTCTCATTGAGACTTCTTTTGAACACCCAAAACTCTAGAATTGACTATAATTTCGACTGGAATGCAATGGATTAAGGCACTTTTTTTCCACTGGAATCCAGTGGAAATTTCACTGGAATTACCCTTTTCCAGTGGAAAAAAATGCCTTATAATCCACTGCAAATTACCACTGGAATCCTATATAGATTGGAATTCCACTCGTTCAAATAAACACTTTTCTTGCTTTCAAACTCTCCGATGTTGTATTTATCATGCTAATATCTATCTTAAAATGCCTACAATTATTGACATTTTAATAAATTTCATGCTCAACCTTAGGGCCTCACGGTTGCTTTGCTATTTGTATTCTTTAATACCTGTGTGTGCTGCTGGTTTGTCAGTCATGACTTTTGTTGTCTGCTTATGCTCTTGGGTAGCCTATATTGCAAACTATATATGGATCTAGATCAGACTGTTCCCTTGTTTGCTTCAATGGAAAATTCTAGTCTGAAGTGCACTTGAATATGGGCCTCGACGCGACAAAACCTGTCTTTTAAATTATTTTAATCAACTTTTACGAAAAAAATCTTTCATGTATACCAATTCAAGTGTGAGTGTTGTGGGCTCGGAATGGTTATCACAAACTGACACTAGAACGTGAAAGAGTTAACAAGTCTAGGTTGCAAGGGTCGGCTTCACAGGTGATTACCTCATATTTATCCCATTTCAAATAAATATTATGGTCATATTACTACAATTATCTACCTTCTGTTTAAGATTACCCTGTGGGATTATGGGTCATTTTGAAGCACCCGGTATTTGATCATGTTAGCCTGACCAAGCAGCGACATAAAACTATACAACAAGAGTCCACTTATGATATTTACAACTTTCTTAAAGATTATTTTATATCTGTCCTGCAGAGCCAATATTTCATCAAAGGTCATGCGACATATTTTCGCCATAAGGCCAAAACGAATAATTTGTGTTTCCAGCCTTCCGACCTACCCTAAATGTAAAGAGTTTATTTCATTTCCCGATTTTTTTTTTCCCTTTTTCGGCATATTCGGACCTAGATTTCTGCAACCAAGATTTCGTGTACTGTAACTGTGTCAACTGCATAACTGCAACAAAGAATCCTTCATTCCTAAATCGTAAACAAGACACGCGACGGACCCTTTATTTTCGATTTTCACCCATCTAGTAAAATGTTAAAAAATGGAATGTTATATAAATACTTTTCAACATGTCTGTTTTATTGTCCACATTTGAACTTTTACTGGCTATTGGCTGGCATTCAACTCTGCCTACTGGGTAATTTTGCATGCTTTTTTGTCGTCTGCTTGATTTTTTTCAATAACTTTTCCGAAAAATTCTTTCAGGAATACATATACCTTCAGTGTCACACATTTTGTCAGGCCTGATCTGGGTCCAAACTGTTTGCAAAGCAGTTATTGGCAGACAAGAGTTAAGGTGGGAGCACAGTGGCTCAGTGGTAGAGTACTTGACTCGAGACCGAAGGGCCGCGGGCTCAAGCCTTACCGGCGCCACTGCATTGTGTCCTTGAGCAAGACACATTAATCCTAACTTAGTACTGGTTCAACTTCAACCCAGGATGACCCGTCCCAACGTAACTGAAAGATGGTTGACTGGGATGTAAAGAATTAAATCAAACAGTATGATAAAAATATGATATTGTCCTGATATATTCTTGGCTTCGTCATAGTTGTTTATGACTAGCCTTATTCTCATTTGATTCTATTACTTTTATAAAGTTTAATTGTCGACAGTCGTTCAATCGCAATGAAATTTATGAATGATATTTTTAATAGCATAGAGGAATGGCATCTTGAGCAGCAATCATCATTGCAATTAATCCTTGCTCGGTAATTTTTCATGATTAAAGCTTTTTGTGTTTGCTGACTTTTTTGCAAAATTATATCATTTTCAAAAATTCTTTCAGGCCAAGAAAAAAATATGTGTGGTTCAGGTTACCCGACCTACCCTAAATTTTTACCCCCTACCCTAAACTTTTTTCTCCAAATTCTGAATTCTGAAGAGAATAGCAGAACAAAATAAATTTTGTTCTGCTATTCTCTTCCAACTTCAGAATTTTGAGAAAAAATACATATCAAAATAACCATCTAAAAATGAAAATCTAAATTTCTATGCATTCAGTCTTTGGTATTGGACGTGTAAAAGGATTAAAATCAAAGTTCTACCTTTTATATCAGTTTTGTCTTATTTAATACATTTCCAAAAAGGTCTGAATATCCCAAGAAAAAAAGTTTTCAAAAAAAAAAAGTATCCTACCTACCTACCCTATTTTTTTCAGGGTGTAACCTGAACCACACTCATTCTTTAATTTGGCCCTATCAGAGTGTCAAACGGTATGGATCAGACATTCTGTCGGTCCTGATCTGGGTACAAACTGTTTGCAAAGGTTATCAGCAGACAACAAAAGTCGCTGCTAGCAAGGAAAGAATTAACGACAGATTGTCATGTGGGTAGATAATTTTTTCCTCTAATCTGAAGCACTTCTATTAACTTACCACAGCCTGGGCGTTGGAAGAATCAGCCGAACCGCCGGCCATACAGTCATAACAGTGGTCAAACACAAAATGTTTGATCCTCTCTCGACTGTCTGCAACATCAGTAATGCCAAATAACTGAAAAGAGTGAAAAAATATTACATAATGATACGATATTTGAATGGGAATATATTAAATATGCTGTGCTTATGTTGCTGTTTTTTGTGTGTGTGTTTTTTTTTCAAAATTCTAGAACTCTAATAGATAACAGTTGAGATCCAGATCAGCTGGCCACACTGTTTTTCAACACAGTGAACCCATACTGATAACAAATTGCACCACCACATTGGCTGACAACAAGATAGCATAAACAACGCAAAAAAGAATCCAGTGTCAGTACTTTATTTAAGAGTGCGTATCAAAAAATTATTTTTCTTATTTCTCAACCAAAACATAAGTTGTGGGTACTCAAAAGAACCGTTTCAATGAGACCGTTGTTTACAGCACCCAAAACATATGTTAAACCTGATGGGTTCGAAAATATTTACAATTGTACGCTGAAAAATTTTGTTTATCTAAACCGAATACTGCTGTAAAAAAAAAATAACCCTGGATAACCATTATTCAATATTTCCCATTGAAGGGACGTTAACTGGATGTCCCCTGTGCAGGGAAAATCACCCCTTTTGCAGGTTAAAGAACCCTACAGTAATTTAGATATGATACTTGTAGGTTTTCATCCTGCAACCCAGGGTGTACAAAGTACACCTGTCGATAATATTCGCAAAGCGAGGGTCAGGCAGTATATAGAGAAAGAAAGATCTCATTGAGACACTTCCAATGAGCGCCATCTTTGTTTCAGTTGAGAAAGTGTTTATGAATTACTGTATCTATTTTTCCTGATTCAGTAATTTTTTCCAAGCCTGAGACTCATACTAGAAACTCAAAAAGGGTAAGAAAAAAAACTTGCTATGTTTAGTAAATTAGTACAGGGTGTATGTTCATAAACGCAGAACCAAAAATAAGGGAACCCTTGTATTTCATGGAGTCCATGTCAATATCGGGTGTGACATCCACGTGACCTCCACATGCAGAAACACATGCATGACACCTGTTGGGCTTCTGAAGATAGAAGTTATGGAGGTGCAATGTTTCCACCATTAGAATTCATTCAAGGGAAATACGAGTAGCTCAAACAAGATGCAAGGGAGAGCAACCATTCTTGCACATGACACACCATCTTGACCCGATATATATGCCTACCATATATGATCAAAATTTAACAAAGGGTATAAAATTATGGAGTCTACAGATGAACAGACTGAGTGAAAATCAGACAGACGGATAGACAGACAGACACAGGGACGCCAGCTGATCGCTATAACCCTCAATCCTTGTCAGTTTGGGGATAAAAATGGTAAGTGAATGGGAAAAGATATGCCTCTTCGTCTTCCAATTAAGTGCATGACCCATGGGCATAGTCGCAACTCATATCTTGGGGTTGCTGGAAGCCTTGCATATTACAAGACCGTGAATTTCACGTCCTTCTTTTACTAAAGCAACAACTTGTAATTGCTTGCTGACTTGTTATTGCTTGTTAGTTAAACGCCATGCATGCACACTGTGTCTTTCGGCCAACGATGTTTCTCTGCTGAAATAAATAAATCAATCGCTCATTGAAAGTTGACTTTGTTGTCCATCAATTTGAGACTTTGATGTTATTGCATAGTGTCAGAAGTGCGGTTTGTCTGTATTTCAATAGTATATATCACAGGTGAAGGAAGATAAACAAAAATTTTCAGAATAAAATTGTAAATATTTTCTTGCCCATAATTTTTAGCATATGTTTTGGGTGCTGAAAAGAACTGTCTCAGTTCTTTTTAGTACCAACAACATGTTTTGGTTGAGAAATAAGAAAAAATATTTTTTGGTACGCACTCTTAACTAAAGGCCTGATATATGAATTATGATTGATCTTTAATTTAGTCATTTAAACATTAAATTTGACTTTAACTGAACTTTTGCATACTGGTTGAGTGATCAACCCATTTATGAACCAACAAACAATAGGACTGGACATTTGCCAGGGTGAGACATTATCGTCAGCACCATAATAATCCTAAATAACATGGTGTTTGGAGAGAATTTCAACCCTTTGTATATTAATGGATTATTCCTTCTGGTTTGATACAATACACTTGGGATAGTCCATTGTACATATCTAGGGGTTTCTGATTATAATTTTCAAAAAATATTATATTCTACTGTTTCTGATTATAATTTTCAAAAAATATTATATTCTTTTGTCTGAAGATCTTTAACAGTGTAGGCCCTGATGAAATGCCATATTATGCTGGCATTTCATCTGGGTCTTGCTGTTTGCAAAAGTACTCATTTTACAAAGGGTTAAGTATCAAGACAAATGGGTGTGCGAGAGTTACCTCATATCAAACCTTGATATAGTCCAGATAAACAAAAATTTGTGGCGAATTTCTTTTCCATCAGTTTAACATACAATGATGGTGTGCAAAAGAACAATCACATTAAGAAGGTTCTTTTGAGTACCCACAACATATGATCAGGCCCCCAGATAAGAGTGCGTAATTGAAAATTATTTTTCTTATTTCTCAACCAAAACATATATTGTGGGTACTCAAAAGAACCGTCTCAATGAGACGGTTCTTACGAGCACCCAAAACACATGTTTAAACTGATGGATAAGAAAATAATTGCAATTTTACGCAAATTATTTTTGCTTAACTGGCCCTATGATATTTAACCCTTAAATTTTAGAAGTACCAATTGTGACTGAAGCATGATTCTAAAAAGTTAAGCAAAAATTTTTTTGACAATTTGCTGTGATTTTTGGGGTAGTGCAGAAAGGATAATGGTATTTAAAAGTGGGCGTGTAAATATAAGAAAAATGCATTATTGATTCAAGTATGGACATTAAAACATTTTATTTCAAATTAGCAATTATTTCAGGAGAGTTACAAAAAATAAATCTGGAATTTGATATATTTGCTTGAATTCTTGATTCACAGCCAAATCAAAACTGCCACAGGGCTCATTTTTTTCTGAGACGTACTTGTCATGTGAGAAAAGTGGTAGTAGCGTTAACCTTACATCCAATACAATGCACAAAATGTGCTTATATTAGGTCAAATATAGTACCTACTTATTTTGCTAAAAGACAGTGTGTGTGACCCACTTCTGATCCCTCAACCCCATTTAACTATTTGACAAGCAAGATATAAAGCAGTCCCCTTATAACACACCTCATTAGGATATAACATGGTACCACGGCTGTACTTCTTTTATGGATCATTTGTGTTATTTAGGTCTTGTGTTTTTCATGCTTTCATGTTTTTCTGTTCATTGCTGCCTTGTGGTCACCTGCTGGGAAAGGGCTGACCTCTTGGCTCTTGTTTGTGATGTTTAATTGTGCTTTTGTCACTTTCCCATGTGGTAGCCTGGGTCAGGCAGGTGTGGTACTTGATTGTATCAATTCCCAATCTTTGCCGCCTTTTTTACTTGCTGTGGCTACCATAATTTTTTACCATGGAATTTCACAAAGGAATTATAGGAAAATGTTCATTTCCTCCCTATATAACATAACATGGTCCCTACCCATGGAACCCAAACATAGCGTTATAAAGGGACTGCACTATACTCATTTTGCAGACCGGTCAAGCTCTGTTTCTAGCACTGTAGTATAGGATCACTGGATCAGACCCCTTTCTATACACAGCGCTTTTATAAAGCATTTTCAATATCTAAAACATTTTTTCAATAATGCCCTGACGTAATTGTGCACAACTTTAAATGCGCTTATCACACCTGTTCAAATGGAATTTGAAAGACTATGCAGTTTTATATAACTGCCATATAAAACTTCAATTGAGAACAATATTGTATAAATGGCAATGAAATAAGCCTTTCCGTCAAATTAACTCTTTGCCTGCTGATTAAACCTTTTCTAACAGTTTTAGACCCAGATCAGGCCCAACAAAATGTTAGGCCTGACTTGGATCCAAACTGTGTGACGTACACTCTGATGGTATTCCTAAAAGTTGATTTTGAAAAAAAAAAAGGTTGAACGGCTCAATAATCTGTAAAATCTCATTTCAATGACTCATAAATCTAGAACCGGGTGTGTGTGTGGGAAGGGGGGATTTACATGCACAAGAAATGTGGTATTCTACAGCTGCTTCTGAAATACTTCTTTGAATGCTGGGTAATTTTTCAAAGTTTTTTTTTTGCTGTCTGCAGACTTTTTTTTTAAAATTGACTTTTAAAAAAAATCGTTTCAGGAGCACTATCCGAGTGTCAAAAGGCTTGGATCTGGATCCAAACTGTTTGCAAAGGTTAACAGCTGACAACAAAAGTGGCCACTAGCAGGGAAGGTGTTTTCTGTTTAAGAAATATGTAAGGTAAACTAAACACCCTATCAATCTTATCTGTGCCTATATCTAAAGTTAAAGTTTCAATATTTACCATTTCATTCAATCACTTTTATAAGTATCAAATCAACCAAACCTTATTATTCACCTTTGACCTGCTGAACACAAATTATTGATTCTTTACATGCTGGGCATACTGTATTAATCCATTATTTTCTGTCAAAAGCATATTTTTTCAAAATTAACTTTTTCAAAAAAGATCTAAAAATTCTATCAGGAATACAATCAGTGTAAAACAATTTGCATCCAGATCAGGCTGGACATTCTGTTGGGCCTGATCTGGGTCTAAACTGTTTGCAAAGGCTATGAGCAGACAACAATTTAAGTGGTCAATCGCAGGTAAAGAGTTAACACGAAACTTTGATGCCTCCAAATTTAACAAATTTTGGAATCATGCAATCTACCAAATAACGGTTCATTCTATATGAACAAAAGTGCTTAGAAGTCTATCATGTAAAAACATTGGAATAACTTTTTGAGCTTTCAAAATTGTGCTGTTGTTTTTCTTATCCGACAGTTTCATTCATTTTGGGTCTCATAAGTCAATGAGATTTTTTAAGTACCCACAACGTATGTTTTGAGTGAGAAATTAAGAAATTGAATGAGAAAGAACATCTTAACAAAGTCAGCAAAATACAAGCCATTGTTTGAAAAGTATTGCCAACAAACTGCATAGCTAACAACCTGTACTGATCTGGATCTATACCTTTTGTCAATTTGTTTGAATTTTAAGGTGAAAATCAACATCTGCAGTTATTTTCTGTAAATTTATAATGAGATTTTGTTTAATATTTAAATCTATTAAACCAAAGAAAGTTTCATGTACAGAACAATGCAGATTTTTTTTTATAAATCGCTTAGATGATATAATTATAATCTTATAGTATCAAAGCAAAAGTCAAAATTAAGTAAGCTTTAAACTTTTAACTTCAAATCCATTTGGTTCTTTACCGGTACTAAAGTTTGGTCTAATAGGTGTTTAGAAATCATAGAACTAAACCCAAAGTCTGAGAAAGTTCATATAGTAAAAATTTACTCAAAGCATCACAGAGGAGTTTAAGGCTCTCCTCATTTAGTCAAAACACAGCCAAAAGACTTTTAAAAAAAAATCAAAATCAGCACTCCCTGGCATAATGAACAGTTTTTAATCGCTGCCAGAAAAAGAAAAAAGAAAGAAAAAATGTCAAACTATTTGGATCCAGATCAGGACCGACAAAATGTCGGTCCTGATCTGTGTCCACACTGTTTGCAAATGTTATCAGCAGATGACTAGCAAGGAAAGAGTTCAGGACACATTGGCTCAGTGGTAGAGTGCTTGACCCAAGACTGAGGGGCCGCACTGGCGTCACTGTGTTGTGTCCTCGAGCAAGACACATTTATCCTTGCCCGACATAACTGAAAAATTGTTGACTGGGACGTAAAAAATCCAATCAAACTAACAAACAAGGAAATAGTTAAAGGTAACTCATGTTTCTTTTAAAGCTAATTAGTCAATGAACAATTTATTATTGATGACAGTTAAATTGACCAGCCTAAGGGTCAACATACCTTGACATTTTCGATACTCAGTGTATCTCCTTGCACCTGTATAATCTCCTTTGAACCTTCATCTTTCTCTCTGAAACAGATAATAAAAGGCGTTAATTGCTTTGATGGACATATTTGACTGACAGGTGATAGATACAGCACGTGTTGTTGTTTTTTATCTGCACCATCCATCATGTTGCATGGTTGTATTGCCAACTTGTGCACAATATAAAAATTGAAGACCACGACCAAAAGCACCTCATTTGAGTAGCCTTACCATGGGCTCAACCGTTTCTAGGAGAAATTATGGCATCTTCTGTTATGTCTGCAAAATTGTTGAGTGAAACCTGAGAGTGAAACAGGTGAAAAACTTCAAATTCAAAGCAAAATAACAATTTAAAAACTTTACTTACTTTTTATTTAAAGGCCGCACTCGCACGGCGACTTTAATATTTGACATTTCTATCCGAATTCGTACATTTTTACCCCCAATAATCCACTAATTTAGGAAATATAAAACAAAATCACACAACACTTGGCACAACATGAAACTTTTACAACTAAAGTGTACTACGATACACACCGTGTACACACCATTCATCCGGACAATCCCAAGTGATTCAATATTGGGGATATCGGTTAAAATAGCAAATGAAATATTGGCGTGAAAGATATGTTAACAGTATTGTAAACGGGAAAAGACAATACGTTGTTATCAAAGGATACTTGAATAAAGGAAATATTTAATTTGACTAACACGTAGAATGTTAAGCAATGTAGGTACCGAGAGTTGTTCTCAAATTGCCCTTCTCGACAATAGATTCTACCAAAGTCACGTGTGCGAACTGACATATGGCGGGAAATCTAAACACACAGTAAAAGAATAGAACAGAATAGGTGCTTATACCCCCCTTCACTTGGATGGACGCAGTATGACTTTGTGGGAAGAACGTAGTAAGGTCTTCATGGACGTGAAGGACGTGGTCGAACGTTGAACATGTTCAAAAAAAAAGCGTAGTGAGGACGTAATCGAACCAGGACGTAGTAAGAGCGTAGTAAGACGTTGTGACAACGTAAGTGCTCGAGTCGTAGTAGGAACTTCAATGACCTGGTGCGAGCGTGGCAGGGGCGAAAAAGGTTGCTCTACTCTCTCACTGCGCTGCCACTGTGTCCTTGCTACCAGGGACTCTCTAGAAAGACCCGGTTGCTACGTACATGGAGTTCTCACTACGACCTTACCACGATTATGCTACGACCATGGTCATGATGGTACATTGGAGAAGATCGCACTAAGCTCTTTAAAACAGATTCTGTCTTTCTTTCTTTCTCTATAAACTGCCAGACCCTCTCTCGAGTATTATCGACAGGTGTACTTTGTAAACTCCGGGTTGCAGTATGAAAGCCTACAAGTAACCATATCTAAATTACCGTAGGGTTCTTTAACCTGTACAGTGGGTGACTTTCCCTGCATAGGGGACATCCAGTTAACGATTCTGTCGGTGCTTACCACGACCATGCACTTTCATAGTCAGTCCTCACTCGGTCTTTGCCACGTCCAGGGATTCGAGTATAAATACTAGATTCAATTTCTCATTTCAACAACGATACAGTCAACATGAACGCTGTACAAAATTCTGAATTACTGCTGCTACTTTATCTCCTTCAAGGACAGCAGGCTCTGCTTGATGAGCAGGTCGCTCTTTTGATGGTAAGAAGAAGACGATTAGTACGGAATAGAAAAAGACGCAGATCTTGCTGGGTGCGTTCTTTGCTTTCAGAAGAAAGAAGGCTTTAGTTTGGTCTGCTAGCAGAATTAAGAATGGAAGATCAACAGTCCTTCCCCAATTTCCTCAGGATGCTCTGCCTAGTTCATGGCCTCTCTTCGATGGCATATTTTAAAGGCGATATTTCATACGTTAAATTTTCAAGATTGAATGATGAAGAGCAGTACTTGTCATAGTATTGTAAAGACTGGAAGGACGCAGTGAGAATGTGGTAAGCGCATAAGAGAAAGAATACAACAAAAAAAGCAACCTGGCACGAGGTTGTAAAACTGTTTTCATGTTTTCAACTGAGCATGAATTTTATCCTGCTCATAAATGATAAAATGCCAGCAACTGGTGGCATTTTAACATTTTTAAGCGTGATGAAAACACAAGAAAATCTCGATTTGTTCAGCATTTTACTTTTTTGTGGACAGTTGAAATTTAATGCACAGTTGAGTTGAGCATGAAAAAGTTTTACAATCTTGAAGTTTGCTTTATCTTCTCTAGCGAGTTGACTATCAAGTCCCAGGGGACGGGCAGATAGATGGATGGATGTAAGGAAATTCATTTTCATGCTCTGATGTGTCTTATGTTATTTAACACATTATTCTTTTGTTTTGACTACGAACTGTATGTTTCTGTATTCTTTACCAAGTGTTACCGGGTGCGCCAATAAATCAGCGGCGGAACTCTAATAAACAAAGGAGGATCGATTACTTCCCCTCGGTATGACTAATCGGAGTAATCAAGTTGATTTCGCGAAATCAACTTTTTATTTCGAAATCAGCCTATAAAACCGTTTTTGGGGGGCAAGTGCATAATTTTTTTCTATCATATGATTCAATATGTGTTTTTGCAGTAGTATGCGAAAATTCATGCAAAAATATTAAATTTTAGGGTTGATTTTTGTCTATTGTTTCACTTGGGGCACAGACCTATATAACTCCGTACTATCGTGGTATCAAATTTCTTTGCCGAAATCAGCCTATAATACCCATTTAAAAGAAAGAAAATGATTTTTTTCTTGACCATATGATTAAACTTATGTTTTTACAGTAATATGCAAAAATTGGCGCAAAAATATTGAAGTTGAAGCTTGATTTCGTCGAATATATCCCTTCTGGTGCCAATAGAACTCCGTAATATCGCGGTATCAAATGTCTTCGTCGAAATCAGGCTATAAAACCCAAGTTTTTGTTGTAAACTGATACTTTGCTTTACCATATGAATTGATGTGTATGTATTTAGTATTTTAACAATTATCAATAATATAATATTAAGTTTGGGGTTGATTTTGTCCTATGTAAATTCCCCTTCAGATACGGATATTACCTTGTAATATGCCTACTGCGAAATCAATGTCTTTTAAGAAGATGGACTTAACAAAACAATATTTTTGGTGAGGGGTTTCATTATTACTTTACCGTATATCTAAATACCTATGTTTCCCAATTTTCATGGAATTTGGAATTCTTTTGGACCAATTTTTCGATGATGGAGAGAAGTTTAGGCTAAAATCCGTCGCCGCAAAATCATCACGTTTCTCTGAAGAAATTAGCCTATCGAAACCAATTTTAGCAACATAAACACAATTCATTTTACAGAAGTCTATATTTGTGTGCTCAAAATTCTATTTTAAAATATTAGAATTGAAGGGTGACACTATCAACAAGAATTTCCTTAGGAGTCAGTAAACTGCGAAGTCGACGCTAAGACGAAATCAGAGTATAAAAAAAAGTTGCGAGCATCGGTAAAATGCCATTCTCCGTAATGAATTTAAATAATTCTTTTTTTTTTTTGTAGAACATTTCTGTAGAATAATGGAATTCGGCAAAGGACCCATTTGCCACATTTTCCATGATCAAACGTGTTTGTTTTTTCCGTGCTCCTTGAAAATGAGTATAAAATTTTAAATTTTATTATGACGTTACTGAATGAATGAATGAAAAGACGGACGGACGGACGGACGGACGGATGGATGGATGGATGGATGGATGGATGGATGGATGGATGGATGGATGGATGGATGGATGGATGGATGGATGGATGGATGGATGGATGGATGGATGGATGGATGGATGGATGGATGGATGGAATTGTTCGCGGCTGTAAGGCATTAAAGACAACTGATAATCCATTGATCCTTGATTAGGCAATATGATTACTACAGACACGGTCACCAGGTGTGATGACTATTATCTTCTTTAATTGTTAGTAGGTGTGAATTGCCACCGTTGTCGGTAACACAGAATACCCAACCTCTGATCTCCAATTAAGAACCCTTTCCTGATTATAAGAGACATGCTAAAATTACATGTTTTGATGTTAGCATTTCAAAGAATTTTTCTTTTTTAAGGAATGGTCAATTTGTACTTTAAAGGAGACACCGACTTTGACTTTGCGTATAAAACCTAATCTCTCAAACTGTTTGGAAAGGTTACTAGATAATGGCACAATAAGCATCTACATTTGTGCTCGAAGCAATTGCTTCGAGATTTGTGTAAGTTTTCAGGAGTATTCCTGAATTCAGGACTTTGATTCTGACTTTCCAGATTCTAAAAGAGTTTGCTAATTTATCTACGTATCACGATATTACCCCACCCCCTAACCCCTAGGACTCAGATCAGTCTGCGCATCTGCATTGGCGTAAGTTTTCAGGAATATTCCTGAATTCAGGACTTTGAGGCTGACTTTCCAGAGAAAGTCAGTCTTTGAATGCTGAATTAGGGAGATTTTGATAGAGTTTGCTTATTTATCTACGTATAACGATATTACCCAATCCCCCAAACTTCTGAGACTCAGATCAGTCTTCGAAACATCCTGAACTTGAGAAATTCAATTCAATTTTAATTTGGAATTAATGAATACATGTACGGTATTACCCCCATCCCCCTAACCTTTGGGACATGTAAGAAGCTGTTTCAAACATTTTGGATCCATACCACGCCCGCCATTTGGTCGAACTGATCTGGAATCAAACTGTTTGCAAAGGTTATCTTTCTGGGTTAAAACAATAAATGCATGGACCGCATGTCATAAAAATCACTCAAGAAGCAAAGAGGGAATTCTTTTTGTTTTTACAATTATCAAGATTTCAATTGGCTTGGCAAAGCGCATTGATTAGACAGAACAGTAGTCACACTGATTTGACAGAACAGTAATCATTCACGGTATGGCAAGTTTCTTAATTTTAATGCGACTTAAAATATAAAAAAAAGCAAATAATAAAAAAAATCTATAATCACATTTTTTACTTCAGGATTTTTTTAATAATACATACACACCAGAGGGGCACACGCTTAAAGGCACAGTTTAACACCTTTTAACACCTTTTTAAATCAGCAAATTATAAACAGCGCGTGTCTCTCTGTATATTGTAGGGCACGCGCCATCATAATTGAGATAAGTGTAAACGCATGCCAAGCTAACGTAGAACCTAAGCTACAGTATATGTTTATCTCCCCACCCGCATATCCGAAATTGCATGGCAATTATTCGCATTTTGTGTCCTACGGTGCACGACTTTTCGCCGAAAACCCTTTCGTCGAATACGACTGTACATCGAAAACGACACATTGTGGGACGCAGGCAAACAATGCAGATCCCAATCAGGGTCTCCACTGTTTGCTTACAGGGTGTTATATTTAATTTGAAAAAAAAAATGATGTCGCAACACGCTGATGTAAAAAAATGAACCGTAGAGAGCCGGAAGACCGACTACATGCCACAAGAAGATTTGAACAACACCCCGATCGCAAATATGGATAACTGTTTTAGCTAAATTTATGAATACAGTTCCTCTTATTTGTACTTATGGGGCTATTTGTTAAACGCAGCAGGAAGGCAATTTACAGAAGGGATATTCGAGGATGTATGTTTCAGATATTCGACAAATACATGTAAGAAATTGTATTTAGCCTATACGGATTGGTATGGTAAGTATTTTTTTCTCGAATAAATTAATACAATACTTTAGGTTTGAACACTTAGTTGATGAGGGAGAAGAGAAGACCCAAATACCACTTAAAATGGTCCATCATCGGCGCACCAGCGAAACGCCACTTATATGGCGTTTCGCTGCCGGGCCGATGTTGGCCCAACACTGAATGCTTGTTTGGTACATTTGTAGCTTCGTGATTTTTCACGGGATCCGGACTAAATAAACCCAATATTTTTATTAGTTTCTAGGGGGGTCCCCTCTGAATCCGCCCATGATTTTATGGGCTGATTTTGTAAAAAAAGGTAGATTTCGTGGCAATACGGACTTAGAAACATCCGTCAATTATTCTTCAAAATCATCCGACAATTTCAATATTATCCATAAAAACACACTAGGTATAGACGCACATTTAATCAAATGTAAAAATTAAAATATTAATTTGCACAATTGTTTTGGTTTTATAGGCTAATTTCTTCACAAATGGGCTGATTTCGAGGGAATAGAAATTATATATATATGTCAATTATTCGACAAAATCAACCCCAAAAATTATTTTTCTTGCATGATATTTTGTTTACTATTGTATAAATGCATATTTAATCGTATGGTAAAGAATACGAATCAATTTATAGCAAAATTATAGCCTTTATAGCTTGATTTCGGCGGAGATTTCCGCAAAGAAATTTGATACCGCGGTATTACGGAGTACATTTTTACCCCAAGCAAAATATGACAAAATCAAGCCTCAACTTTATTTTTTGCGGGAATAATTTGCATACTCCTGCAAAAACACGTATTTAATCATATGGTAAAGGACAGTATCATTTTTTAACAAAAAATTGGGTTTTATAGCCTGATTTCGGCAAAGAAGTTAGATACCACGATAATACGGAGTTATACATCTGTACCCCAAGCGAAATAATAAACAAAATCAACCCTAAAAATTAATATTTTTGCATGAATTTTCGCATACTACTACAAAAACACATATTGTATCATATGATTGAGAGAAATTATGCATTTGTCCCCAAAAAACGGTTTAATAGGCTGATTTCGAAATAAAAAGTTGATTTCGCGAAATCAATTTGATTACTCCGATTAGTCATACCCCTTCCCCTCGTACTCTCCCACCTCCAGCTACGAAACCATCGAGTTTGCACTTTTTGTAAAACATATTTCATTACTTTATTGTAAATTGTTAGTTCAAAGAAAGTGTATTTTTAGGAAAGCAATATATTTATCTTTCTTCTCAAATTTGAGTGACCGTTCGAAACAGTGCACTTTTACCGTGAACATTGAAAAACTAGTTTGAGCTCTTTGTAGCTGAAAATCGGTTGTTACCAGTAATCGGAAAACATGCATATTGTATGTCTTTTATGTCATTTTTCTGCTGCCTATAAACCCGCTGTGCATACACTTGGTGCTTATTTTCGAAATTGGTGTGACTTACCTACCAACACGTACGCCATATGAACTGACCATCCCGACATGACCATAGCTGTTGACTGGGACATAAAGCATTAATCAAACAGTGCTGGGTGCGTTTTCAAGGGACATCTATTGTAAAATGGTAGCAATCCCACGCTCTAGGCACAACACTGAATAAATATAATAAGAATGTAATGGATACTGATTACACAATGAAAGATTAACATAAAGATATGCTTAATATCTATACTGTTTACTGCTGGTCAAGCGGGACAATGATATCTCTGTCTATACTAAAACTTCTCGGGATCATATCCCATTTATCTATTCTAAAGGCCCCCTTACTACCCTGAATAGTCTCGGGTAAAAGGCCATCTTGCAGTATGTGGATAGGCACTTCTCGGGACCTCCATATCCCCTTCTAAGAATCAAGATCTTCACATCTATCAAATGCTCTGGGTTTTCTTCTGGCCAAGCCGGAAAATGACACCCCAGTCTTCTCTATAGCTTCTCGGGATATCCCTGTCTTCAATATTATAACTCGGGATAATATCCCATACTTCTACTGTCAAACATGGTGGCGGAAATAGGTTCTCTGCTCTTCTCTACCACCTTTTAAATGGTTCAGACTGCAGTCAACAAAAAATATAAGTTCCCACGGAGCATGCTCCAGTTATTTGTATGAAAACTTAAGCAGTCCTGCATCAGACTCTGTAGGTCCATTTCACGGGGCAAGACCCCTTTTTATTTCACTGGTGCTGATGACCAAGTCAAGGTAGGGTGTGCATACCCCAAGCATCTTGCTATTGAATCAAATCATGGGACCAATCCCTTTTTCAGTCGGCGGAGACAAAACAATCACTGAATGAAAAGTCTCCCTTAACTAGGTTGTTTGTTTAATAACCGCCTGGATCCCATGGCCATTGCTGTTCATCTTCCACAAACCACAGAACTGACAATTTTGGCTTTACAAAACACTTTGACTGATAGAGACCCTGTTCACCCTGGATGTATTTCATAATTGTCATGAGAGCTATTTCCTGCCTGTAGCAGATGCAACAGTTCAGCTCGGGCCTTCTCTTGGTCTCAGTCTCCAGCTGGTTAGTGTGCCCAGTTGTTGATAAGACAGATATCCCCTTTAGCATTGTGACCGGTGAAACCACCATTCCCTGATCTGCATGACCAAACACCTCCTGGTTGTTGAAGAGGTAGGGATAGTCTAGTCTCTCGTGGCAATATGTATCTTTCTGTGGTCTCTCATATGAAGTATGGGGTAAATATATCTCATCAGGACGCACATTGTGGCCACTCCTTTCCTGTAAATTGTATATTATGGCTGGACTTTGTTCCACCTCTTCAGCCGTTATCTTTGAAATGGTGTGACTAGCTCTATTTTCATACTCGATTTCCAGCGGAACTATCTCGGTAGCTCCTGTTACAACAAGATGTTGCTCTTTGAGATTGAAACTGGCTCCAATCCTCAATAGAAAGTCTAATCCCAGTAGCATGTCGTTGTTGATTTGTGCAACATGCACCAATGTGGGAAATATGACATTGCCTAACTTAATTGACACCGGGCCAATAATATGCCCAACCATTCTCATATTTCTTCCTGCTGTTTGCAATGTTGTGGTTTTCAAGTATGGTGGGTTAGGCTTCATTTCTTTGTATATTTGGTCAGAAATGACAGTCACCATGGCTGCAGTATCTATTACTGCTTTTATTGATTTGTCCTGGAGTGTGATGGGGACCCTCAAAGATGATGGCGGGTTCATCTGGCAAATGGGGAAGTCCCCTGTAGTTCTATCTAACTGTACACTGATCATCTCTCCCTCCAGACTCATGAATGGGTTCCAAGCTGAATATCGCTGGATCTGCATCTCTTTGAACGTTTGGTCAATCCATTCTTCATCCTCATGTAGGGTGCTTGGTATTTCCTTATTCAGTGGGGAGGTTCCAAACAGACTGTCATACATGAAGTCTATGTAGTCTTCACAGTTTACTGGACTTTCCTTTTCATCTCTTGACCCCAGTTCTGTTGGTCCCATGCTGTCCCACCAGAAATCAGTGATTTCAGATTTTGACTCCTGAATCTCTGTATGAATTCCCATGCTATCACCTTGGACCAACTGCAGCCCTGTTGGTTCCGGCCAAAGAAGTTCCTCAAGCTCTTCAACTGACATCTGTATGCTTTTCCCTTCTTCGGGGAATGGTAACAGACTTGAGATGTTTGTATTTACTTCCGTCTGGTCCAATGAACAATCATCCGTGTCACCTAAAATGAAACTGTTTTGATCATTGGCCTTGTTGGTATCACTGGGGTTCAACCCCAGAATCCTGGAGTCAACCTCCTCTGTCATCCACAGAATACCCTGGGGTTCTCCTTTGGATCCCTCCCCATTCTGCTCTCCAGATGCTTCATCTTCAGAGCTGAGTGTTTGTTTACATCTAGGGACAATACCCTCATGGTGGCTTCTTGCGGTGTCAAACACCAATTCTTCTTCATTGCACTGGAGAGAGCGTACAGGTGACAATGACCTTCCTTCTTGGGCTATCGCTGTGGAAGGTGACGGAGTCCTACTCCTAAAATTACCCCCTGCAGAGGGTTTAATAGCCATAGCCTCCACCAAGAGTTTGAGGGTTTTCTCTATGTCTGCCAATTGTTCCTCAGTGCCTTTAGTTTTACTCTCTTTCGGGCTGCCTGCAGACGGATGACTAGCCATAGAACCCATATATCTGTATATTTCTCTTTGTTGTGGGCGCGATTCCCTGATTGGCTGATAATTTTGGGGTCGACTGGCGTTTTCCCTGGACTCGCTTTTTAGAGAAACAAGTCCCTCTTCCATATTTTCTGCATTTCTTTTCTCGGACTTAAGTCCTTCATCTATTTTTGTTTTGCTCGGGAGACAGATCTCTTTCAGCTCAATTTGATGCTTTGAGGATAACCTGTCTTGACTGGAACCCTGGTGTAATACACCTCTGCCTATCGGCCTTCGGTGGGACTCTCCATTTTGTACAGCTACTGGTGGTACCTGAAATGAAGCAAACTGTTCTTTTGTGTCCAGAGTACCACAAGATAAATTCTCAGGGTAGGTCATCTCTTGGGCTGGTCCACCCGTGCTCAACATTTCTATTTTCTGGAATGGGCTATGCGCCATTGCATTACTCCCTGAAAAATCAAATGGTAAATAACTGTCATGTTGGTAACCTCTGTATCCAATAAACTGTTCTTGACTTTGCCCATGGCGTTCCTGAAATGATGATTGGGGCTGTATGCCCATGGTTTGAGTGCAATCATGCGAATTAGGGATAAATGTGCACGAGCAGTCTGTATTATTATTACCAAATGTTCTTTGCTGCTGCCATTGCTCGAACTGTGAATCAAAGAGATCCTGGGATTCCATGTATCTTTTCATTTGCATGATTAAATCATAATATGTGAGGTCAGGTGCCAGTTCATTGAGATAAGCCATATAATCTGCTGCTTTCCCGTGCAGAACAGATTTCAAATTGGACCTACATTCTTGTGCAGACCAATGTTTATCATCAGCATACTGCATGAACTTTCTGTAGAAGTCTGACCACTTTGATTTTGATGGGTCAAATGACAGATATTTTGGTAATTGTGTGGAGTTGTAATTTTCATCTTTGCATTTGCTATATAAGTTTTGCACATTTGGATGGTATGTGTTTTGCTGTAACCCATGCTGAAAATGGATATTATATGATGATGATTGCTGAGGAGGACTGAATGGTGTATTATGATAAACATCGGGTTGTGTCATTTGTGTACCCTGACTGGACTGAAATGTCCATTGACGTAATGCCTCTCTGCTTGGTATGTCACTGTAAATTTGCTGATAACACGGGCTGATAGCCTCAATCGCAGTTGCTAATTGGGTACTCCTGAACCCACATGGGGTATGTCCTGGTGAAGCCTCTGTGGGATAAAATGAATACCCCTGTGACGGGCAGTGCCCAGATATTGACTGTGACGGGCAGTGCTCAGACATTGACTGTTCTCTATCCAAAAAATGTCCACCTCTTCTATCCCAGTCTGGAGCTGTAAATCCTGGGCTTTCTCCCCATGTTTGTTGAAGAGAGGAAGGGCAGTGCCCTGATAAATTCCATGGATCTGTATCAACAATGTTTTGACAGAACTGTGACATCATGGAAATGTCTTGCTTTTAGAAACTGGTTTAAAATGCATTTAATGCGGAGACAATTTATTAATTACATTCTTCTTTAGAAATTTAGCCAGCCTTTTATTGTTTTGTTTTTAATATTGGCCTAAATAGATTATCAAGAAAACTTAGAAATTGTAAAGAAATGACTTGGTTAATGAAAGCCAAAAACAGTGAGGTGACATGCTGACTTGGGGACGTTTTCTCCCATTAAATTATCAGTGCGTCGACGTGTTGACTTGGGGACGTTTTGTCCAATAAAATTATCAGTGCGTTGACGTGTTGACTTGGGGACGTTTTTTTTCTCAATATAAATTATATCTCCTTTTCCCCCTCTTTTATTTTTATATAGGCTGGAATAGTATCTGTTATTTTTCAACAGATAAAATAGCTCTTAATTCTTTCTGCAATGCCTGAATATATATAATATAAACAACTCGCAAATTGTCGTAGTTGTCGGAAAATATGGACGGACAATTCACAATTTCAAAAATCGAAATCTTTGAAAGAAAAATTTTTGACAACAAATAAAAGGACCTCGAAGATTCAATTCAACCCTTAGATATCACAATTACAGCCGCACACTACCTCGTGCTTTTGCAAATGGTCTTTATCTCTTTGAATGTCTACGCAACAAGGGGCCGGCCGATATATTTGGTGAAAAATTACAAAAAGGAAAGAAATCCATAGTTTTCCATCGTCGCCACTGTTGTAAATAGAGATACTTACTATCAACAGTGGATGGTCCTGCCGCTTCAGTATCTTCTGGAGCACAGATTCCACATGATAATAAGTAGTATAAGGAAAATGGAGCCTTGCTCTTTCTTGTAGTTCAACCGGATATCTCTTCCACACCCCAGCAACTCCCCACTTCCGCTCCGTACTACCCAGCAACTCAAATGGGTGCACTCGCACCACAATATATGTTCAATTAATGATATTTTGAGTGAGATCATAATTATTTTTATGCCCCCAACTTTGGAAAAGTTTAAGGGTCATATTGCTTAAGGCTTGTCTGTGTGTCTGTCTGTCCACGCGTCTGTTCAAAATTAAAGATAGGGTTTTGTAATTTCATAGACATATTCCTCATCAAAAAATAACTGACCCATATTTTTTTTTAAAGTCTGCCCTTGTGGAGTTATGCCCCTTTTAAATGGTCATGATGAAATTTTTTAATCAGGATATCTAAAAAACTATTTCAGCTAGGAGCTTGAAACTAGGTCAGCGGATAAAGGATAATGAGTAGATTACCTGGTGATAGTTAGAAATAAAGTATTTTCATTTTTTGGTTCAAGTTCTTGCCCTTTAATTATTTGGACATAGAAAACTTGATATCTCAAAATCTTTTACAGCTAGGAGCTTCAAACTTGGACAGCTGATAGAGGATAATGAGTAGATTACTTGGTGGAAATTTGAAAGAAAGTTTTTTTTTTTTCGAGTTATTGCCTTTGCAGTTATTGCCCTTTCAGGGTTCACACAGGCTTGAAAAGTACTTGAATATACAGGACTGTCTTGAAAATTCCTTGAAAATTAAATTTGCCTTGAAAAGTACTGGAAAAACACTCGAAGGCTTTGAAAAGTCCTTGAATTTTACAATATACAGGAGTATTCAACGCTGTCTTTTGAGACCTAAACCAGTATAAAATTGTGGTGTCTTAATTAGATGCAGCATATACTGCACCAAATAAAGGCACTACAATTTTATACATATTTTCTAAAACTAATATTTTAAGTAAAGCAGTCCAACATTTCTGAAGTAGTAATTTAATGTGTAAATCAGTATTTTATATAAGTTTTAAGACCTTGAAAAATATTGACCTATAACACCCTATATAAAGTATCATTGCATCATTACGATCGTTTATCGCTATATTCTGTTCAGTCAAAGATCATGTACAGTCATCTGGAATAGCTCTTTGAAACTGAAGATATTGTACATGATCCTTCCTGTCAACAATCGTACAGCAACTCAATGTCATTTTAAAATTCATTATTATCATCCATTTTATTTATTACAAATGTTTACTTTTTCAATCAAAATCATGTTTAGTTTAATATCGTCTGACGCTAGTGACCCACAAGGGTTGATGCGTTGTTAAGCACCAAACAAGCAAACAAAACAAAAAAGACCTTGAAAACAGTAGGAAAGTCCTTATAAGGTCCTTGAAAAGTCCTTGAATTTTACACAAACTTGCCTGTAAGAACCTTGCCTTTGCAAATTTGCGTCTTTTCAAAATTTAAGATAGGGTTTTGAAATTTCATAGATGGATTTGTCATAAAAAATAACTGACCTGTATTTTTTGTGGATTATCTCCCTTTTTGGAGTTATGCCCCTTATAAAGGGTCATAATGAAATTTTGTAATCAGTATATCTCAAAAATTATTACAGCTAGGAGCTTCAAACTTGGTCAGCTGATAGAGGATAATGAGAAGATTACCTGGTGAAAATTAAAAATTTTTCGACATTAAATATTGCCCTTTGCAAATTCGGACACAGAAAACTTGATATCTCAAAAACTATTACAGCTAGGAGCTTCAAACTTGGACAGCTGATAGAGGATAATGAGTAGATTGTCTGGTGGAAATTTAAAAAAAGTTATTTGATTTTTTACGAGTTATCGCCCTTTGCATTTTTATTAGTTATTGCCCTTTGCAAATTAGGACATCGAAAGCTTGTAATAAAGATATCTTGGAAACCACTAGTATCCTCAGATTTGGTCAGCTGATAGAGGATGGTTAGATCATCCTTATCCACAAGCTTATGGCTGGGGGCATTGTGTTTCAGAAACACAATTTCTAGTTTAAAGTGTTTTTATCTCAATTCCATTTTGTTGTTTCTATGAATTAGTGGGGAGTATTAGTATTAAGGAATGCCTTTTTCTGACAATCCTTTAACACAAGATTCTTCAAAAAATAAATATTTTGGCTAGTTTTTGATTATTTCCTTTATGGTAATTATCAGACAATCACCACGGTTGTATGTTTGGAGTAAACATTATTTAATAAGGCAATTGATAGACCGTTTTTGGAATTGTGGGGTTTGTCTGCAGACCCCCCTCCCCCCTCATTGTACACACATGCACACACACCTTTAGCGTGATATTGAGATATTATCGGATGTTATCAATAAGTTTATGCATTGTGTGTCAGTGCTAAGGAGCCTAAGGTGCATTCGTCCGTGCATGTGTCCACCCGTTCGTCCGTCAGTACGCCAGATGGATAGATGCACTAATGACTTACGCAGGGCAGACATGGGGCAAACTAATCGTTAATGCTAATGCATTATTAATGCATTATTAATGCATTACTTTTTTAAAGTAATTCAAGGTAATTATTAATTCACCAGTTTTTTAAATACTTTAATGCTAATTCAATGCATTACTTCAGTCAAAATTCACTGCATTACTTGCATTACTTTGAATTACTGTCTATCGGAAATTTTGCTATCAATAGTATACAGACTGCACAATAGGGAAATGAGATACACAACAAAAGGATGTGTAAATCCATAAGTTATTTCCATTCACAGTTTTCTTTTGTTTAACTTGCTTGTAAAGACTGTTATTTGACTAAGGAACATGCAAAATGAACTGTGAAACTTGCAAGTAAAGGCTTTGATTTTCTATCAATAAAGTGAAACAGCTTACAGTCACTGGCAATCCCAGATAAACATTGAATAGTAAAAATGTAGCTGGAAGTGTTGAAATGTAAGGTATTTTATTCCACTTTATTTAAGTCAAATGTGTTTATTTTCACGTGAATGAGAATAATGCTTAATTCAATGCATTACTTTCTTAAATAATGCTAATTCAATGCATTACTTTTTCAAAATCAAATAATGCTAATGCTAATTCAATGCACATTTTTGGCAAGTAATGCTAATTCAATGCATTACTTTCCAAAGTAATTTGCCCCATGTCTGACGCAGGGATGGATGAATGAGTATAACCACCTATGTATGCACATACACAAGTATGAATGAATGTGTGCCCTTCTGTTCACATGTTGCATACACATGTCAAGTAATTATCACCTTCAAATTTGTCTATCTTTTTTTTTATTTTTCTAGTTCTAACAGCTTTTGGCTCTGTGTCAGACATGTCTGACTCAGATGCCAGTACAGTTGATCCGAATGACTCGGATGCTAGCACAGTTGATCCAAATGACTCAGATGCTAGCACAGTTGATCCAGAAGATTTTGATGCAACAGAGGAATTAGACACCAATGATATAAAACGTGCCATGAATAGTTCTCCAGATCTCTTTGCAGACTATCCAGAGGTAACCAAGACAATGTCAAGCAAAGAATCAAAATCCCACAAAAGAAGTTCCTCTAGTACTGAGAAATCCTTACTGAAACAGGTTTCATTTTCTAAAAAAGAAACACTTGTTAAAAGAAGAAGTAATGTACATGAACTATCGGACAGTGGATCCGACACTGATGAGAATAAAAGTAATAATAAGTTGGCTTCAGCAAATTCAGTTGAGGCTAGAAATAAAGTGAAAGTTGCAAATGGTGATAGCATACATAAAAAAGCTTACAAAAGAGATTATTTTCAAGCTTTTGACTCAAATAAACAATACAAAAGAGACCATTCACAGGTATTTGACTCAAAATCCACCACAACACATTCTGAGAAAGAAAAGATTGATAAGCAAAAGTTTCTCAGTGATTTTCTAAGTATGTCAGATGATGACTTAGATGTTGTTAGTCACAAGAAGGTTAAAGCATGCTCAGACAGCAAAGATAGAAAACAGTTTAAAGGGTATGACAAAAAGGAAGAAATTTGCAAAGATAAACACCAAACAAATGCTGATAATTCCATAAGTAAAAAGACACTTCATAGTGAAAAAGTAAAACATTATAAATCTGAAACACATGTCACCACTGAAGACAAAGGCAGTAAAGAGTTCATAAAACATAGGAAGAAAGAAAAAGAAATCAGCAAAGAAACACAACATAAACTACAAACACAACCTGATGATGCTTCAAGAACAAGTAAAACAAATCTTAATGGTGAAAAATGTAAACCAAGTGATTCAGAAAAGTATGCATCTAAAGGTGACTCTGTCTCTATGAAAAGGAAATCTTCTTCATCAAGTCCACACCTCTTGAAAAAGTCATACACAGTGCTATTGAGTACAAGCAAGGATAAAGTGGAGAAGGGACAAAAACAAGTTTGTAAATATGGGTCCAAATGTTACAGAAAGAATCCCTCTCACAGAGAAGAATTCAGTCATCCAGGTAAAGTACAAGACATTCCTAGAAAATTTACTTTCTAATTGTAGATTCTGAATCAAAGCTATCCGTATGCCTTCTTCACATTTCTTTCCTCTTCATCTCTCTATCTATGCTATTTTTTCTCTTCTCATGTCTGATTCCTTTATGTTTGTCGCAACGCAAATTTCTTGTAGAGCTTGCGTAAAATGCCTTTTGTATGATACACCGGGACTGCCACCAGACCTTATTTTGATCTATCTTTTACTCTTATTATCAAGTACATGAAGCCATTTAGATATTTCACAGACGGCCTTGGTGGTTGCTTTGGTGTCTCATGCTCATTGAATCTCTGTACAAAAAAATCAATATCGTTCCGCAAAACTCACTAAGTCCTGATCAGCTTATTATGTTTCAATGTTCTGAAACCGTCTCATGACTTTGTGCCTCTGTTTTGTCTTCGGACGCATTTACAACATTGTAATGAGGTGTACAGAAATATTAGACACTCACGCAAGATTTGCCTGTCATATAAAACAAGTACTTTACATACTACTGTTTTACTTCTCTTATTTTTTCTTATTTTTATGGGAATGGGGTCGAATTTCAGCCCCTGAGAACATCAATAAAAAATCCCTGGAATGTTATGGCTTTATGAATTGCAGAGAAAATAAATCACAATCTTTGATCAGAGAATATTATGATGTTATAGTAGTGATCAAACATGCTAATGGACTATCGGTATCATGTTTGATCACTGTGTTGTCTTCAGTTGCAGACAAAGAAGAACCATCTACCTCATCAGCTAGGGACACACCTCCAGCTAAGAAGGTCAAGGTCAGTCCCTCAGTGTCATCAAGATCACCTCCAAGAGCCAGGTCACCTCCAAGAGCCAGGTCACCTCCCAGAACTCCCAAGACTATTCGAGACAAGTTTTCTCAGGCTCAACCTTATAGTTTCTTTCTCACAAGAGTATCAGGGATTGCTGACAAATTCAACTCCTCTTTTGTGATGGATATCAAAGGTAAAATAACTTTCATGATAGTCTTAATTTTAGATATTTCATGTTTTTAATCATCAAAAAATATTTCTTTTTTCTATGAATAATACATGAGCTATGGTGCAAGAAAACCTGTCTTCAGGGTTTATAGCCAGGTAAGGCTCAAACCAACTGACTCAGCTGCAGAGACCAGCTAGAATGTTCACAGGTTTAGATAAATAAAAATTTTCAGCGTAAAATTGTAAATATTTTCTTACCCATTAACTTTAAGATATGTTTTGGGTGCTCAAAAGAACAGTCTCATTGAGAAGATTCTTTTGAGTACCCATAACACATGTTTTTGGTTGAGAAATAAGAAAATTAGATTTTCGTTACGCACTCTTAACTAAAATTCTGAATGTTGAAATTATGCTTGCAGCAAGGTTCTCTATTATACCTCTCCAAAAGCGAATAACAAAGGTGGTGATCAGACTGTGGATGCGCAGGCTGGTCTGTGTCTTTCTTGTTGGCATGTAACTTTTCTGTCTCTACATTATGTGGATATTGTGGCTTGTTACATGGGAACAAGAAAGGCACAAACCCATAAGAAATAATTTTGATCATAATTTTTTTGTATCTTATTATCCAGCAGTCTTAACATATGTTTGGGGAGCACTTTCATTCTCATATTACATGAGTAGAGTTTGATGAGCAAAAATAGATTTTCACATGTGTATATTTAATTTTTCGCTGCCATCAAAAAAGTCCTTAGGATAGACATTTTATCTGCATTGCTTAGTACTGGTTTAACCCAGGTAAGTGTTCCAATATCACTGGAACATTGTTGACCGAGGCATAAAAAATCAACTTAAATAAAGCTTCAATCAATACAAACTTTATTAAATGTGTTAAGTCTCAGTATAGGAGCCGCTCTAGTGTAGTAGATAAACCGTTTGCCTTGTAAACCAGAGGTCGCAGGTTCGATTCCCGGCTTCACCAGTCTGTCAGATGAGACTTTAAGCCTTGGCCCCATCTCCATATGACCTTAGCTGTTGGTGGGACATTAAACACAAACACCACACAAAAGTTTCAGTATGAAAATGTCTTTGATTTAAAATTTTCTTTTCGATTTCTTCAGATATTTTGTCAGCTGAACTGGGAAATCTCATAGCATCCTGCCAGGTAAATCTAACTTGTATTTTATTTTGCAACAAAACATTGCTTATATATGTTCACTTGATGATTCAGACCTTAAGACTATAAACCAGGTCTGAAGGTTATAAAACTTTTTTCATGCTCAACTCAACTGTCAGAGCATGAAATTTACCATGCTCATAAATGTTAAACAATTGTTGGCATTTTAACATTTATTAGAAGGATAAATACATCTGAGCCACTATGGTGTAGTAAATGACCAACTCGTCTTGTAAACCAGGGGTTGCAGGTTCGATCCCTGGCTTCTCCAGTCTGTCAGTTGAGACTTTAGGCTGTGGCCCCATCTCTGTATGGCCTCAGCTGCTGGTGGGTCGTTAATCACTAACACATACATATACCTGAGAGTATTAATTAACTAGTAAATGCTGAAAAATCTTCATTTTACAGCATCTTGGTTTTTGGAGCATTGAAATTTTTTGTTCAGTTGAGGGGAGACTGTGTAAATGAGCAGGCTCACCAGAGCCTTTTTGCACGCACGTACAAGGTATGGGTGAAGATTACGTCTTCGACCAAAATTAGACATCTAGCCCCACTGGATAGATCAGCATGGGCATTTAAAAGAGGCTTTTGTGCATACAGTGAAACCTGTCTTAAGCGGCCACTAAAAAAATAGACAAAACAAAGGTCTTAAAGCCATGTGGTAGCTTAATTCAGGGTAAAAGTACTGCAGAATGCTCCATAGCATTCTGCAGTACTTTTACCCTGCATTAAGCTACCACATGGCTTTAAGACCTTTGTTTGGTCTTTTACGATTGGCCGCTTAAGACAGGTTTTACTGTATGCAATAAGTACTACAATATCATGTGCAGGCCAAAATTTTGGATTTTACACACATTTATTTTGTTTTACAGTTTAACTATATGTTCGATGTGGAATGGTTAATGAAGCAATACCCATCACAGTTCAGGTAGAAAAATATCTTTTAACATGATGTTGCATCTGGGAGTATAATAATACTGTACTGTAAAACTCTTATATTTGGCAGTAATTTTATTTTGGCGCTATTGGTGGTTAAAGCGGAAACCGCCAAAATTAAAAACAGCACAAGAGTAACAGACTGGCAGAAATTTTATTCCTAAAATGCATCTTAAGTATTATAGAGGAAAAATGCAATGTTAATCAATCATTGGCATTTGGCATATCGTTCACAATAGAAAAGATGTAATTACTTTTATAGAAGTCGAAAAATACCATTATAAAGCCATTTAGCATGCATGGCAACTTATTGATGGCTTTACCAGTGAGTAATTGAATTGAAATAGAACTGATAGTATTTACTCACTCACGCACCAAGAAATACATTGAAAAACAGCTTAAAATCATTGTATATGACTTCAGGGCACTCGATCACCCTATTCCGGGGCTGAAATTCGACCACATTCCCAATGCCAAAAAGTATAGTTTTTCCCCCCCCCCCCCCCCCCCCCCCCCAAAAAAAAAAAAAAATTGTTCTCCATCTTTATTTCATATAATATAAATACAGGACATATTGTTACATAATTACAATTTCACAGAATAATAGAATACAATCATATTTGCTTCTTTCTCTCCCTTTTCTCATAGTACACTAATTAACATTCATTATAGCATTATATTTGTTTGGAGAAACATATAAGCTTGGTCCCAGAAAACTGCAGATGTATTAAATTTAACTTAACTAACTGTCTAATTACTAACAATTACATTAAATATGGAGAAAAAAAGTAAGTTTAATTATTGGAATCAATCTAGCAATGGAAACTTCATACATAAGGACGATGTCAAATTTCCCAATTTTAGTCAAAACGCCGCTAATTTTTACAATTCCATGGGCCCTTGCCCCATTCTAGAAAGGGGTGTGAGAGCCCTGGACTTGTAAATCACCATGTAGAGCATGCATGCACAACACAGGGCTTCACCAGAAATCATAGATTTTTTCGAAGGTTTAAAGTCTGCCACAAATATAAAGCTGTCAAAATGTTCAAATACAGAAACCGCCAAATTTTGCTGCCGCCAAATAAAAGTGTTTTACAGTAATACACTGGTTTACATACTTAGTAACATTATGTAATGACGGCCATAAAACCGTAGTGTATAAAATTATTTGGCAAAAGCTTAGTGTGTTCACACCAAAAGATGCAACTTCAAAGTAGTTTTTGTGTCATATGATAAATAGGATCTGACGTTCACGCTCGTGTGTTATTAAATTTATTATGTAAGTTGAGGAAAAGAAATAATGTCCATGGCTTTAAATAAATATGTGGCTTTACCAAGTATTTTAATGCTTTTCCTCAATTTGTTTAATAAATCAATAAGACTGAAGCATGAATGTCAGATCCTCTATTTATCCAGTTTTAAACTGATGAAATCTTCCTTAGTTTTAGGGTCTTATCAATACATTATAAAACATGACTTTACCACATGACATTACATCCAGGAAGCGATATAACCCTATGTATTTAAATCAATTGATGACTAGTGGTTTACATAGAGGATGTAATATTCACGCTCATGTTTCATTGAATTTATTAGACGAGTTGAGGAAAAGAGATGAAATGCGAGACTTGCTGATAAATTCAGGTTCAGGAGGACAAGGGTAAAATTGCTTTTTTCAAGATACAATGTGAATGCATCCCTGCTCACAGAATAGCAAATGAATTTGTTAGTAAGAAGGGGGTAAACAAGTTAAGATTTGATTTGTTTGATTTGATTCTTTACGTCCCATCAACAATCTTTCAATTATGTAGGGACGGGTCTTTCTGGTTTGAACCAGTACTAAGCTAAGATTAATGTGTCTTGCTCAAGGACACAATGCAGTGACGCCGGTTTAGGCTTGAACCCGCGGCCCCTCGGTCTCGAGTCAAGCACTCTACCACTGAGCCACTGCCCTCCTGGTTTCCTTTGTTAAGCTGAAAAACAATGTTGAAATGATTCATATACACTTTCCCCAATACATTCATAAATTAGCTTACAACATTCCTTGAAAAAAACCTTTGCTGCCAATTCATCAGGCAGTTAAAAGTTCCTACCATGGCAGGACTTTGCCAGGAAATATACAAAATAATATTTCCGATGTTTCATATTTTGCATATTTTCTTCAGTTATTTCCATAACTCTTTACCTACTAGTGTCATCTGCTGATAACCTTTGCATGACCCAGATCAGGCCCAACAAAATGTCGGACCTGATCTGGACCCAAACTGTATGACACTAATGGCATTCCTCAAGAATTTTTCGAAAAATCAACAGACAAAAAAAGCGTGAAAAATTATCTAGTAGGCAAAGAGTTAATTTAGAGCAATTCTGTTTGGAAACGAAAACTCACTATTTCATGTAATAGAACTATTTTTTGCAGGTCAAAGCCATTACTGTTGGTGCATGGAGAACAAGGTCCAAGTAAAGCAGCTTTACAAGCCCAGGCTATCAACTACTCAAATATACGCTTCTGTCAGGTTGGTACGTAAAAATACATCTACTATAGGTATTAACCCTTTTCATGCTGGAAATTTTTGTGTACTGCACTCTTAAATAAACTCACAGGATCGTCGGACACTTATGACCCACAAGGGTTGATGTGTGGTTAAACGCCAAACATACATACAATACAGGATTCCAGGTATTAGCATGTATTTACAAGCAGAATGAAAAACTGTATGAATCCTGATCAGCTGGCTTCTTAGAAACAGGATAAATCTGGGTTCAGCATGATAAGGGTTAATGAGTAATCATCATCATCATCATCATCATCATCATCATCATCATCATCATCATCATCATCATCATCATCATCATCATCATCATCATCATCAGATTTTGATTAATGTGCAGGTGCAGGAGCATCTTCCGCACCTGTTTGCCCCTCTCTAGATAACTGGCTAGCTGCACACAGAACAGATCTTACTTTGGGTAAGACTGCCATTTGTATATTTGTAGCAAAGTTTTATGGCAGGATGCCCTTCCTTTCACAAACTCAGATACTTTCCGCAGTCCAAGACCTCCGCCTGTACCCTACGGACTTGGGCTGTGTGCTCCGCTGTTGGCACCATAAATTAGTAGTGCTCTTCCGTTGCACCACTTCTACAGCACCGGGAAGTTGGCCTGTTGAGGGTAAATAAGATATAACCAATTTTTTAAGTAAAAGGGGTTCTGAGCCAAGCAACATTTCAGAATGGATTGTTTTGGGAAATGGTTAAGAATCATTTGCTATTAAGGACATATGCTACTAAATACTTCCCACATTGAATTTTTTTTAATACTTTGCATACAGTTTGTTTTATGCATGGGCTATCCATTTATGTAATAAAAAGGATATGTCACCGTGCTTATTTTTTCAGAATCTCATATTGAAGTTTACAGCATTTGACCAATATTCTAGAAATATAAAATAATAACACTAGTCCTAATTATCGAGCTAAAACGGTTGTAATCTTCAGCCAGCTTCTTTCTTTTAATTTAAATCACTGCCCATGACCTCAAACTTTTAAGAAAATGTGCATGTTTACTTGTTATCCCATGCTGCGACAAGATACTGTATGATATATTTTGGCAATTCGTCGAAAAATGGAATTTGTTTTTAGAATAAATCATGTATTAAAAAATCTGACATTGAAAATGTTGAAAATTTATTTTTAATTCATGGACTATTATAATACCTTTCAGAAAAAAGAATAAAAATCTGGGGTCACCGAACTAATTCTCTTTCTAGAGGGCCAAATTTAACCCCACCCCCATAGGTTTCATGCGTAATTAAATATAAAAAGTTCGGGGATGACCATTTCGGTCGTTTTGATGATGCCAGTTTACTAGTATATGAAGTAATTTAGCATTAAAATGTTAAAAAAAGAAAGAAAACACACACTGAAAATATGTGCGCATCCTGGAATCGATCCTGGTCCTCTGGCTTTGTAGCCAGACACGCTAACCACTAGGCCACGAGGTCAGGTCGTGCGCCGCTCTAAATAACCATACAAATAGTATAGACTCGGCCACTATCGTATTCGTAACCAGGGTTATTGTGTATGTCGTTTGATTTCGACTGAGCATCATTTATCTGTCTTTAGTGCTGAGACAATCAGTTCTGAAAAGATGTCAATAGATATTTCGAACACACTTTAATTAGTTATTTTGTGAAGAAAATGTCGGAACACCGATATGACATAAGAATATCAGAAGCTGTGTTGATCCGAATCCGTTAAGGGTCGAAAGACAGGACCCAGACAACTTTCCCCGTTTGCAGACGCGGGAAAGCTGCGCATTGGAAATAGCCGCATATGTCTTTAAGAAACTGAAAACAGCTTAACCCTTAACCCACCAATATATTTTTGTCCTGATTAAATCATCTGCTTCTTAGCTCTGCTGCATATAATCAAGTGTGCTATCATGAAAGTAAACAGTATGGACCCTGATCAGACTGCTTCCTTGGGAACATCTGATCTGGGTCCATATTGTCTGTAATACAGGCTACCTAAAACAGAGAGCAAAACAGAGAGCAGGTGACTTCAGTTGTGACATGGGGTGGGGGAGGTTATTACTTTAATCACCATAATTGCAGCAGTAAGCCTGTATAGGTTAGTAATTTAATCACCATAATTGCAGCAGTAAGCCTGTATAGGTTATTACTTTAATCATCATAAGCATGCATAGAAATTTTTAGTTCTTAGTAACTATTCAAATATTATTTACAATGCATTTGGACAATCTAAACTTGTTGTATATAAAACATTTAAGAAGGACTGCCCAAGTGTACTTAGCCTTCAGTTAGATTGTGTAATTAAAGTTACTTTTCTTATTTTCGAGTCAAAGTGTTTGTTATGAGCAATGAAAAGTACTATACTATTTCATTGAGATGGTTTGATTGTGCTCACAAAAGATATTTTTAAACTAAAGGACAAGAAAATAATCAGAATTTTACACTCAAGAAGTTTGCTCATCTGGACCTATGGTTAAAAGTACTGTTTTCTTTTTTGCAGGCTAAATTGGAGATGATGTTTGGAACTCATCACACGTAAGAGTTTCTTTTATACCAATAATGTGTACAAGTGTAAAATGCTGTCAATATTTCTCTTTTGAACACTATGACTCGTGTTCAGTGATGTAATGCCTTGCAAACCCACATGATTATGATGGATGACCTCAATTATAAACACTGACTTGTTTGTATCCTTCAGGCATTTAGTTAAGAGTGGTACCAACAAATAATTTTCTTATTTCTCAACCAAATCATATGTTGTGGCTAATCAAAAGAAACGTCTCAATGAGCACCCAAAACATATGTTTAAACGTATGGGTAAGAAAATGTTTACAATTTTACGCTCAAAAATTGTGTCCTTGAGCAAGACACTTTATCCACTGCTTAGTACTGGTTCAACCCAGGAAGACAGGAAGTTTTTCTAACATCTGACATGACTGAAAAATTGTTGACTGGGACATAAAACATGAAAACAAACAAACAATAATGTGTATATTGGTTCATGTTATAGCATGATAAGGTGGTTGGCCTTATCAAAAATTACCAATCTCAGGGATGCTGGGTTTTTAAACAACAGAGTATGCTCTCTTGTGACATCTAACAGTGGACATATTCACAGAATTTTAATGTGAGATGTCAACTAAGGGGTGCGCTTAATTATCACAAGGATAGTAAACTATGGCTTGGCTGAAGATGCGTTAACAACTCATACTGACATACTCGTTGTTTATGCGTATTCAGCCAAGCCTTCATGACAGATTTTTCATATAATGCATAAAGAATAACACATTGTGTTTCCATGATATGAAAAATCTGTCATGAAGGCTTGGCTGAATACGCATAAACAGATGTTGTTTATGAGTATTCAGGCAATGCTGAGTGACAATTTTTTCATATTGTGGAATCACATGTTATTCTGTATATTATATACAGTGAAAACTCTATATACTGCCACTCTTTATAACAGCAATATTCTTTACAACATTGGTAGTATTGTACAAATGTACCAGTTTAGCTTGAATTTGAGTTCATTAGAACAGAAATTCAGTTTAACTTCAAGTTATTTGGGGACAAACGCTATCATTGTAAAGAGGATTGACTGTACCCTTTTTAGTGTTTTCAAGAAAAAAAAAGGGAAAGGGGCAAGAAAGGCAACAAAGAGAAGATTCGCGTATTTAAACAGGCACACAGGAAATCATATCATCACTAGTTAGATATGTCACTCCTCAAGGTACAAATGTACTAAAACTATCTCGCTGCAAAACTATAAGAAGTTAATGCTAGGTATATAATATATAGAGGATCTTACATGAGTGCTCATGTTTATTGAATTTATTAAAGGAGATGGGGAAAAGAGATAAAATGCGAGGCTTGCCAAGCATTTTATCTCTTTTTCGCGACGAGTTTAATAAATTCAATAATACAGGAGCACAAATGATAGATTCAATTAATCACAGGACATAAAATATTACTTAAAAATTGCATTATTGGTGTGAAAAGATAAAGATTTTGCAACGTTATACTGGACGTCATTACGTAACGTTACTAAATCTGTAAGCCACTAGTGGTTTCTCGATTTTATTGCATGCGGTTATATCACTTGCAGAGGAGACTTCATGTGATAAAATGTATTATTCTCTATTTACCATTCCAGTAAAATGATGTTACTATTATATGACAGTGGGCTGAGAGTAGTAATACACACATCTAATTTAATACAGCAGGACTGGTTCCAGAAAACACAGGGGTAAGTTTACAGTTAGTCACACAACAATATCCCACTGGTAAAAGCTGTTTTGTACTGTCTTTTAAAGTGCAGTGTATTGATTTTTTTCTTGTAAAAAATCTATTTTTCAGCATTTCATTGTTGTCATTGGGACTGTTCTATCGTGTCATTTGCACTTATAGGCCTGAAGAATACACAAAGCCTCAGACTAGCAAATATTGTGGCCCAGCAAGGGTTTAAGTTTCCTATGTATTTGATACTAAAAGAACAAGTATGATCGAAAAGTTTGGGAGGAGTGTAAGAAAAGTTTGGGAGGAGTGTAAGATAAGTTTGGGAGGAATGTAAGATTAGTTTGGGAGGAGTGTAAGATAAAGTTGGGAGGAGTGTAAGATAAATTTGGGAGGAGTGTAAGATAAGTTTGGGAGGAGTGTAAGATAAGTTTGGGAGGAGGGTACAATAAGTTTGGGAAGAGTGTAGTATAGTAGAACATCCAGCATGATAAGGTTTAAGATCACAGGATTCTTGGAATTCAGATCATGCATCCATGTTTTTTTAATTTTCTCATTTGCAGTATTTGGATCAGCCCAGTTTTTCCCAAGCTTCCCACACCCAGCAAAGACAAAGGGGACAGTGTGACCCACTTTAAGAGAGATTTGATAGAATACCTGTCAGCCTACAAGGCTTATCAGTTACAAGAATGGATTGAACATCTAGCTAGTCATGACATGTCTACTGCAAGGTAAAATACTTGTACAAGAGAGATCCGATAGAGTACCTGTCAGCCTACAAGGCTTATCAGTTACAAGAATGGATTGAACATCTAGCTAGTCATGACATGTCTACTGCAAGGTAAAATACTTATACAAGAGAGATCTGATAGAGTACCTGTCAGCATACAAGGCTAATCAGCTACAAGAATGGATTGAACATCTAGCTAGCCATGATATGTCTACTGCAAGGTAAAATACTTGTACAAGAGAGATCTGATTGAGTACCTGTCAGCCTACAAGGCTTATCAGTTACAAGAATGGATTGAACATCTAGCTAGTCATGACATGTCTACTGCAAGGTAAAATACTTGTACAAGAGAGATCTGATTGAGTACCTGTCAGCCTACAAGGCTTATCAGTTACAAGAATGGATTGAACATCTAGCTAGTCATGACATGTCTACTGCAAGGTAAAATACTTATACAAGAGAGATCTGATAGAGTACCTGTAAGCCTACAAGGCTTATCAGTTACAAGAATGGATTGAACATCTAGCTAGTCATGACATGTCTACTGCAAGGTAAAATACTTATACAAGAGAGATCTGATAGAGTACCTGTCAGCATACAAGGCTAATCAGCTACAAGAATGGATTGAACATCTAGTTAGCCATGATATGTCTACTGCAAGGTAAAATACTTGTACAAGAGAGATCTGATTGAGTACCTGTCAGCATACAAGGCTTATCAGCTACAAGAATGGATTGAACATCTAGCTAGTCATGACATGTCTAGTGCAAGGTAAAATTCTTATACAAGAGAGATCTGATATAGCTAGGCGGCTAAGAGCCCAGATTGTGCTATTCCGGATACAAGCATGAAACTTTCCACACTTGTTAAAGGGAGCGCAGTGGCTCAGTGGTAGAGTGCTTGACTCGAGACGGAAGGGCCGCGGGTTCGAGCCTCACCGGCGTCACTGCGTTGTGGTCCTTGAGCAAGACACATTTATCCTAGCTTAGTACTGGTTCAACCCAGGAAGACCCGTCCCGCATAACTGAAAGATTGTTGAGTGGACGTTAAGAATCAAATCAAACAAACAAACAAACACACTTGTTAAGGTTGTTGAGCTGATGATTTTTAGATATAGAACCACTTCGACAAATTTCCTCTGTGCATGCGCAATGCAAAATTCACTTCCGTTATAGAAAATTTGGTCTCACTTGACTACACAGACCAATATTTGCGTTTAACATGGTAAAAAATCGACCCACTATATCTCTAGATGTCCTAAGAGACATAAACAAATATATTTCAAAATAGTTTCCATAATTACGCATGCGCAAACTAACTAGTACTTCCGGTTATCTCGTTTAATAATGTAAAAACGGTAGAAACCATTGAATAAATGGAATACTTATATCTTTTGACTGGGAAATCAACGTGTTTCTGCACAATCGTTTATCCAATAATTTTTGCTGCGCATGTTTTCACGCTAGAGAACCACTGTACTTGAACAGGGCAGTAATCGTGGGTCGGTTGCAGTCGATGAGGGCACACCCTATATTACTTTGGTTTACTGTGATCCATTCTATGAGCTAGTTCTTTACAGCTATTAATTTTCATAATGATGTTACAGTTGTAATTATCACTTAGGTATTGTAGTCCATTCTCGGACAATTGGAGCCTTTAAATTCTAAAACTAGCTAAGTACCAGCCAATTTCTGGATAGCCAGTGGGATTTATTATGTGTACGAAATGTGTTCACAGATTAATGAGGCACTATTTAAGTCATTAGTTATGATTTAATGGCATCACTTATTGAAGAATACAAATAAGTGAATTAATAGAATGTTTTGCATATTTTTGTTTATTTTTTGCGAAGTTGCAAACCATTTTTTAGCTGTACGCAAAATTTAAGTAGTCAAGGGCATTGTACTTGTAGTTGAGGGTCTAAATGTAATCAATTTGTATGCAGTCTATGACCCGGTCACCAAAATATGTAGTACTATGCATACAGTATGAAAGTAAGAAAGACGGCAAAGATCAGGAATCAATACAATTAAGTACCACACCTGATCCAGAATACCAAATAGGAAAGTTTCAAACACACAATTCAACACCAAAACCGAGAGACAAGAGGTCAGCCCTTTCCCAGCAGGTGACCACAAGGCAGCAATCAGCACACACGAAAGCATGACAAACACAATACAGAAATAACACAAATGATCCATCAAAGAAGAACCGCCTTGAAAAGGTCAGTAATAGTAGTTTACTGGAAGACTTAAACCAGTTTCACTTGAGTAACTTTCAAAATACTCTGCCCTCAGATTTTGAACTTTTGCGCATTTAAGTACCAATTTTTTGCATTTTATCTAAACTAACCAAAGAAAGCATATTTTCCAGAACATACACAAAAATGCCTTTCATCCTTTTTTCTGGAAAAAATATCACCTTTTTTGGCATAACTCAGGTGCTTATCGACTATCGCTTAACTCACATAAATCTTTGTTAAGCAGATACACAGCTGGGTATATAAGTGAAAATAATAAGCACAGAATATGTTCAAAAGTGAATATTGACAAAATATTACCCTTTTTAACAGCCAGGTACGCTTAAACGGTATATTTTGTGCCCTCGTCGACAGCAGCCAACCTGCGATGGCCATGCTGCTCGAGTACAGTGGTTCTGCCATGAATTAATTTCTCTTGGTATGCTGGGGACATGCATGGTTTACCCATCATGTTCTTGAATTACTACATACCGTAATGTAACTTCGACTGTAACTCATGTTATGGAGTTTACTTTAAGAGTGTTTGACTGTCATTTGGACTGTCTATGCATTGTTATGCGTTTATTTTTGGTCACTTGGCACCTGGGCCAAGATGACAAGATCACGTCGATCTTATATATAAACGTATACATTTTCAAAATGACATTTAACCAAGAGAGCTGGCAATGTGTGTCATAATCTGTATGTTAGCTGATATGACACAGCCTACTCAAAAGATTTTCAGTTAATTAACATTACCAATTTTAAAACCAATCATCAATTTACAGAAATGTAGTGTTCTAAGTTGCCACCACAGACACAAAGGGTCGTACACTGGAGAGCTGCATTGTCTACGTCTGCAACCTTGAAAACAGCCATATCTCACAAGGTCAAGAGAAGATAGTGTTGCTTGTGGTATGGTGGTCCACAGTGGACTGTACACTCCAGTGTCTAGTTCTATCCATCAGTTTGCTGGACTTGGTAATCATTTTCCCTGTTCTAGAACTGACCATGAGACTGACCCTAACACTCGAGCCTTGATTTGCTGCCTTTAAACTGTGCTGGTACAAATCCACCTTTGTAAGGGCTGTCCTTTCATCGATCAGACCTATTTGGTAAACAAATGTTATCTAGCCATGTCTATGTTCATGTAGGTGCTTGCTGGTTATACCATAAGGTACTGTTTTTGGTTTGTTTGTTTTTGTTGCTTTACGTCCCATGTCAACAGCTATGGTCATTGCGGGACGGTCAGTTCACTTAACCACACTTTTTCCTGGGCAGGCTTGAGCAAGCGGTTAACCAGTAATTTGTGCACATACTTTCGCTTGTAACTGACAACAACCCTTCTTGAATAAATCAGCGGAAGGGAGGAGAATGACCGTAGAAATTATTTCATGATCAATCTCCACGAAAGTATGGTACCGGGCCGGGATCGAACTCGCGACCCCTGGATCTGCAGTCAGACACACATCTGTAGCCAGACACGTTACCGACTGCACTACGCGGCCCGGTCATAAGGTACTGTGATGGATCGTTCAATGGTGCAGAGGTAATCTGTAGGTGGCTTTTCAGGGTTTACAAAATACCCAGTTACAGCTGGAAAGCTTACCCACCGTTTCCTACGACTAAGGAGAAAGGATGTTTTATTGCACCTTGTGAGTGAATGAAAAAAGCAAGACAATATTACATATCATTATAAAAACATCGTTTGTACACTGTCCACTGAACAGTGCTAACCCCTACACCTTAAAGTATCTGAACAACGGCGGCTCCATCCAAAATGACAACACTGACTCCAAGTGCGAAATCTTTTACAGGAGGACCGAATTCGTCGAAGCCAGTCAGTAGCTTCACAGCCCAAACTGTGGGGCATATCAGGCACCCCCCTCCCCCACCCCCCCACAAAAATGGAACAATATCATACCTACATAAAACAGACTGTACATATACAGTTCACTGACAGTTTGGAGACAGTCCATCGACAGACAGTGATATGAGGTCTGTGAGCTCAAGCACAGCAGAATATATATGCCTGCCTACCTGTTTGTCTGTCTGTCAATGAGTCTGTCTGTTTGTCTATAAAAAAGGTGCATTGCCCTTGGCCAGTGACCTATATAAGCTACGTCACTGCTATGGCTTAAACATATTTTTTTCAGAGACGTCCCCAAGTCAAAACAATCCAAATTGGTCAACGCAAAGAAAATATGTAGTGGTGACTTTGGACCACCCTGGTAGCTCAGGTGGTGAGCGTGTCTGTCCAGTGTTCCAAGGGCTTTGAGCATGAGCAGAAAAAACTGTTTGCATGTACAGTCAAACCTGTCTTAAGCAAGCGGTCAAGGGATAACCCAAAATCGCTTGCTTAAGACAGGTGGCTGCTTAATAGAGGTTCAGCTAATATGGCCATATGAAATGAAAGAAAAAAAACATATAACAAAAATATGAATTAAAACAAAATCATGTCCATTCAGTCTAAAGATTCCCATGTTTTTGTTTGTTTGTTTGATTTGATTCTTTACGTCCACTCAACAATCTTTCAGTTATGCGGGACGGGTCTTCCTGTGTTGAACCAGTACTAAGCTAGGATAAATGTGTCTTGCTCAAGGACCACAACGCAGTGACGCCGGTGAGGCTCGAACCCGCGGCCCTTCGGTCTCGAGTCAAGCACTCTACCACTGAGCCCCCTGAAAAGATTCCCATGTATGTCAAAAGAGTTTGCCTTTGGATTTAGAGACAACACTGCTAACCCTATTTTTTCTAGAAGCTAAAACTTGATTTTGATAAGCAAATGCATGTTTAATGGCCATCGTATATTGAACGTGAAGAGAATGTTGTTAGAATTGTAAATTTATTCAGGTGAAAAAGAATCGAAAAATTGTTAAAATTTTGTCACTCAAAAATAACTTCTTTTTTCTCTCAAAAGCTATTGCTTGTTGACTCTTAGCAAACATTACATCCTTGTGTAGTAAGTATGCCTCCAGCAAAGAGTTGTTTTTCACACATTTACCGTTAAACATCTGTCACGGTATGGATGGATGCACTTTGGCAGCGGCAAAACGCTTTGAAGTCGACAAATTTATCGGCTGACTCACAGGAGCTTGACGTTAATATTTTTTCTGTACTTGTGATCGAGATGATTAGAACATTCTGTCATCATGTATTGACCAATCATATGACACTATACATTTGCTGTGATACTTGCGCAATAGAAGAGAACAAAACAATAAAGATGGCCGTGCACGCATCACACGGCTAAAATCAGATTTCACAGAAAACAAAATGACAATAAAACCGTGAATGTGGCAAACTTCTGATATAGGGCGGAAGATAGAGCATGCAATTGTTTATTCAAATGGTATACGCACGAGATTGTAACCTGAATAATAAAGGTGTAATTCACTCAGAAACAATTTGTGCAGTAGCGGAGTGACCGTCCTTCCCTTTACTACGTAAAGGGTATACAAGTACAGAAAAAATATTAACGTCAAGCTCCTGTGGGCTGACTGGCTGTGATATTTATCTACGACTGGTTACCCGCTTGCAATAATGGTTACCCGCTTACAAAAAAATCAACAAGTGGTGTTCGATTAGCGTACCGGTAATCAGGTTTTCGGTTACTGTCGACGCTGTTTTAAATCCATATGTGCTGGTTTCCTGTACCATGCCATAGTGTTTGATTAGCGTAAACACTCGAACTTAGTTGAATTCGTCTGCGTGGCCGTTGTGGATCGATTGCGACACAAACTTCCAAATAGTTGGGCCCAATAACCTCCGCATAGGGTAGCGGCCGTTGAAGAATTTATTCTGGGAGACACCACTGCTGGGGAGTTAAATTGCACCAAGCATATGACCGGTGCAAAAAAGTTAAAATCGATGAAATTTAATCTACCTGGCCGCTAACAAATGGCCGTTTAAGGACACACTTTCAGCGTTTTCGGGCGAATTTCGTTGACCGCTGGCCGCGTTGGACAGGTGCACGCTTAATAAAGGTGCATTTGCATTGAAAATCGTTCGGGGGGCTCTGAAATGGCCGCTTATGAGAGGGTCACGCTTAATAGAGGTGGCCGCAACAGCAGGTTTGACTGTATGTCTATCTGCCACAAGCCTACTGTCATCTTTTCTTAAAACTTGACTTTTAAGTCTAAAAACAATTTTATATATGTTTAGCGTAGACAGAGCTTTTTGTGAAAGCTTTTACTTGTAAACACAAGGGGCTTTGTTTATCATTTAAACAACATCCGGTTAAAAGAAACCCACTGCACATGCGCATCTAAACAGGTCTGTAGGTCCCTATATCATGTATATTGAAAACGTGCTTTGGTTCTTTGATAGGGGCCTTGGGCTTTGCGCAGTTTACAATAACTGAGAAACAGAATACCATCTTTGTACAAAAATCAAATTTTATGCGCATGCGCAGAAATTAAAGAATGAAAAGGACTAAACTACAACTAATTAACATCAGTTCTGCCACATTTTATTATTCTACAGCCAACACGACCCCTTCTTTAAAGTCAAACTGTATGAAAACTCTATGATAACAGCCTAAAATCAGAAAATGCTTTGCGCATGCGCAGTAGGCATTTCCCAATGTGGTTCTATATCTTATTCTGCTAAGTCAGTCATGGTCTACAACTTTGCCAAATTTCATGCTTGTATCCGGAATAGCACAATCAGGCCAAAATTTGGCTCTTAGCCGCCTAGCTAATAGTACAAGGCTTATCAGTTACAAGAATGGAATGAACACCTAGCAAGTCATGATATGTCTACTGCAAGGTAAATTACTTGTACAAGAGAGATCTGATTGAGTACCTGTCAGCATACAAGGCTTATCAGTTACAAGAATGGATTGAACATCTAGCTAGCCATGATATGTCTACTGCAAGGTAAAATACTTGTACAAGAGAGATCCGATAGAGTACCTGTCAGCCTTTAAGGCTTATCAGTTACAAGAATGGATTGAACATCTAGCTCGTCATGATACGAGGGGGGTTCAATATGTAATGAAAACCCATTCATAATTCCATCCACAAACGCGTTAGGATCTTTTGCTATATGCCAAACAAAAGATCAAAGCGTCGCCGTTATAATGGTGCATGAAACATTATTTTATCTTTCCAAATTTAATAAGTTACACACTTTTTAAAAAGCACACTATTATACACTGCATATATTTTCCTCTGAATTGTAAAGACTCATTTTAACAAAGGTAGAAAGGCATTCTGTATTTTCTAAAACAAACATTTAACATGCATGAATCACATATCCATAGTTTTCTTACTCATTTCCTCTTTATCTGCTATAACGATACAAATTTAGAACGCTACCGACTTCTCGTGCAAATGGTTTTATTAGGTTACCTCCTCTTACGTTGACATCGTTTAAAGCAATGGACGTAACATTTAAATACGCATATTTCTTGTAAATCGGAAATGTGGCTATGTACCAGGAAAGGACAATTTTAATCGTATCGAAGTTTCAATACACACAGTGCATTGGAAGCAGACCAGTTTACACTGAAACCAATATTTAGGAGTATCTCATCTGAGTGGTATACCATTTTCGTTTTCTATTATTTTATTGTCTGAAATTAGCCAGCCAGATTATGTACATGTAAACACGTGTAACAATCAATGTCCAAATAATGCATCCGAATGCAAACATCGATGAAACGCGGTATTTTGTCTGATCCATTTCAGTGTAACCCAGAGATGGCACTCTTTTAAGTGATTTTCTTATTTCAAATGACGTACGTGGGAGTACTTTATGAGTGAGATTAAATATGGAATTTTTTTAAATCGGCTGTATTACTTGCAAATGAACATCAATGCGACCAGAAAAAATGTTACCAATGATTTTCGTATACATTTTCCCTATGTATTCGTTCATGCAAAAACGACTCTGTCAAAGGAATGCCAGAAAATATAGCATCAAGGAGGATTTTAACCAAAATGGCAGCCTCAGTATTTCATAGAATAAAAAGCAATATCAAAAAAAAATTGCAGGTATAACTCACCAATATATGGTTACTTACCACACTAAGAAGCAGACTGAAAACATCCTTCGTTCATGTAGTTATCTGCTTTTGAAAACATTGTTTTATTTCATATCGCAGTGTACTTCAGTACCCTATCTTGAAAGTGGCTTGTGAAAATTAGGTAAGACGCTCGACAACTGCAATTTTACATTTGTTTAGCCAAGAAACAGATCTTTTAATAAAAGTAATTATGAAGTGTGTAAATATAAAACTTTGGATTATACTGGGCTGTTTTCATTACATATTGAACGCCCCTCGTATGTCTACTGCAAGGTAAAATACTTGTACAAGAGAGATCTGATTGAGTACCTGTCAGCCTGCAAGGCTTATCAGTTACAAGAATGGATTGAACATCTAGCTAGCCATGACATGTCTACTGCAAGGTAAAATACTTGTACAAGAGAGATCTGATAGAATACCTGTCAGCATACAAGGCTTATCAGTTACAAGAATGGATTGAACACCTAGCAAGTCATGATATGTCTACTGCAAGGTAAAATACTTGTACAAGAGAGATCTGATTGAGTACCTGTTAGCCTACAAGGCTTATCAGTTACAAGAATGGATTGAACATCTAGCTAGTCATGATATGTCTACTGCAAGGTAAAATACTTGTACAAGAGAGATCCGATAGAGTACCTGTCAGCATACAAGGCTTATCAGTTACAAGAATGGATTGAACATCTAGCTAGTCATGACATGTCTACTGCAAGGTAAAATACTTATACAAGAGAGATCTGATAGAGTACCTGTAAGCCTACAAGGCTTATCAGTTACAAGAATGGATTGAACATCTAGCTAGTCATGACATGTCTACTGCAAGGTAAAATACTTATACAAGAGAGATCTGATAGAGTACCTGTCAGCCTGCAAGGCTTATCAGTTACAAGAATGGATTGAACATCTAGCTAGTCATGACATGTCTACTGCAAGGTAAAATACTTATACAAGAGAGATCTGATAGTACAAGGCTTATCAGTTACAAGAATGGATTGAACACCTAGCAAGTCATGATATGTCTACTGCAAGGTAAAATACTTAGTCCTAGGCAAGCCTATAAGATAAAAGAGTCTGTAATTAATAATATTTTTTCTTATTTCTCAACCAAAACATATGTTGTGGGTACTCAAAAAACCCTTCATTTCTTTTGAGCTCCCAAAACAAATGTTAAAACAGATGGATAAGAAAATAATTACACTCAATGTTTTGTTTATCTGGACCTACATGCATTTAAGTGCTCGATGGAAGTAACAGATTCACCCAGATTGAGTATTAAATCATTTCTACGGCCATTCTCCTTCCTTCAACTGATTCAAGAAGGGTTGTTGTCAGTTACAAGTGAAGGTATGTGGATGAAGTACTGGTTAACCGCTTAGTCAAGCTTGCCCAGGAAAAAAGTGTGGTTAGGTGAACTGACCGTCCCCACATGACCATAGCTTTTGACTGGGCGGTTAAGCATCAAACCAAACAAAAAATAATTTTACGCTCAGAAAGTTTTGTTATCTTTACCTATGGCTATTTCAGGGTTGTTGTGATTGGGTCAGTACCAGGAAGACACACAGTTGATAAAAACAAGTGGGGACACCTTAAACTACGCAAGGTTCTAAAGGAGCATGGTCCTGACCCAGCAGCTGTTAAGAGCTGGCCTGTGATTGGTCAGTTCTCAAGTATAGGCTCTATGGGAGCCAGCAAGGACCAATGGCTGTGTAGAGAATGGCTGGAGTCATTATCAGCCACTAAATCTTCTACTGGTTTCAACATCAATACAAGATTACAGCTGGTATGTAAACAATTAGAGGGTAAAGGAAACCATTTTTGAGGCATTGGAGGTCACATGACAAAACCTGTTTATGGTCTATGCCAACAAATGAGACACAGATTAGTCTCAATCAGAACTGCCTCGGCCAATTCCGTGGAATCAGACCTCGGATGTACATCAAGGGTCTACTTTGATAATGTGGCACTGACATCACAGAAACCATGCAAATATAATAACAAGTTCAATTGCAGTGAAACAAAAAGTTACAATATTCCACAAGATGCTATAAATGAAGTTTATGTTTTTTTCAATAAAATATCGCTATAGCGATATTTTATTGAAAAACATAAACTTCATTTATTTTGTTGACAGAATAATGGATTTTAATAGAGGTGAACCCACATGCTACTGAACTAATTTTCCTGATGCCAGTTCCCCCTAATAAAATACAGCTTTTCATACATAGTACTACGTTTTACATACACCGGAGACTTGATTTCAAAATTGAGCCTCAGGATTTTCCGATTGAGATTAGTCTGGACATACACACAGGCTGATAACTTAAACAAGCCAATATTCTTTCAATGTAAATGTTAAACTTTGCTTGTGACATGCCTTCTGGGGAATGTTAATCCAAGATGTCTTTCTCTCTCTAGGGAGCACAGTGGTAGAGTGCTTGACTCAAGACCAAAGGGCCGCTGGTTCGAGCCTCATAGGCGTCACTGCGTTGTGTCATTGAGCAAGACACATTAATCCTAGCTAGGTACTGGTCCAACCCAGGAAGACCTGTCCCGACGTGAATGAAAGATTGTTGACTGTGACGTAAAGAATCAAATCAAAATCTCTCTCTGAGATATTATAAGTCAACTTTGCCAATAGATGCTCATCCCATGTGGGATTGGTGCTCACAACCTTGGCAACACCACCTAGCACCGTCATCGCTACCAATTGAGCTGCTGAAACAACCCCAAAAAGGCTGTTCAAGTAGCATTGATATTGATGATGGATAATGCAGTACACATTGTATATTAAAATTATACTAAAATTAATATCCCACAAATCAGTATTTATGTTGATTTGTTTGATTTGATTCTTTACGTCCCATCAACAATCTTTCAGTTAAACAGGTACGAGTCTTCCTGAGTTGAACCAGTACTAAGCTAGGATAAATGTGTCTTGCTCAAGGACCACAAAGCAGTAACGGCTGTGAGGCTCGAACCCGCTGCCTCTCGATCTCGAGTCAAGCACTCTACCACTGAGCCACTGCTCTCCCTGTATTTATGTTGACATTAAACATCATCATCATCTATATGATGAGTTTCAAAATCTCTTTGCATGGTTTAAGAGTATTATTATTCAAATAGAAGATATCATAAGGCCTTAAGTTAAGAGTGCATAACAGGAAAATAATTGTCTTAATTCTCTATCAAAACATATGTTGTGGGTACTCATAAGAACCGTCTCACTGAGACAGTTCTTTTGAGCATCCAGAACATATGCTAAAAATTATGGGTAAGAAAATATTTACGATTTTACACTAAAAATTTTTGTTTTTCTAAACCTATGGTTTTAACAAATGAGTCTGCTAATGAGATTTTGATACTTTAATATTGCATATATTCAAGCAACAAAGGCTCAGATGAGCCTTTGCATCCATGCAGTCTCCCAGGAGCCTTCACTGTTCTTACACACCAAGTAAATATATAGATGGTGTGTAAGAACAGTAAAAGTAAAAATGTAGATGTAGGTTGCGGCCAAAATTTAGACCTCTAGCCCTACTAGATAGCTGGGCATGCCTGATTAAATGGGCCTTGTCACGACAAAACCTGTCTTTGGTGGTTTCTGACAAAACAAGACTCAGACTTGTCTCCTCAGCTACAGAGACTAGCTGGAAAGTTGAAATTTCACTTGCAGCAAGATAAGATATGATACTTTTAAAAAAGTGAATAACAAAGGCGCTGATCAGTCTGGGCAGATGCGCAGGCTGGTCTGCGCTTTTGTTGTTCGTAAACCCCAGAAGACAGGTTTTCTCGTGTTGAGGCCCAAATGATGACTGCAATCGTATCTCACATATACATGGGTGAAAGTTTTCAGGATTTATCCTAAATTCAGAATTTTGAGGCTGACTTTCCAAAGAAAGTCAGCCTCAAAATGTTGAATTAAGGAGATTATAACAGCTTCTGTGATTAGTTTTCAGATTATCTAAACACAATTAATCATTTTAACTTTAAATTATCCATTTTTGTAGACATCCTGCAAGTTTTAAAATTTGAATTCTAAAGTTCAGGATTTTGGAATTTTTGAACTTTCATCCATGCATATTCCATAAATACCAAAATCTCTTGGGCTGGCTAATTTTAGACTTCATCTGATCATGCTATCACAGTGTTCCCACAAGCTCTGGAAATCATGGAAAACCTGGAAAATCACGAAAAAAAGGTTCCATGCATGGAAAAATCATGGAATTTCAAAAAACCTGAAATATTATGGAAAACTCATGGAATTTTGTGAAATAATTTGACGAAACCACAAGTAGCCAGAAAAATAGCTGTCAGACACACAAAACTTGTGTGTCTGACATCTAGTTTTCTGGCTACTTGTGTGTCTGACAGCTAGTTTTCTAGCTACTGGTTGTTTAAAGTTTTAATTATTTCAAAATGCATGCATGGTCTACAAGTATGCTAATTTAAATATATTACTGTTGCTGCATTCCGCATTTATGCTCTGCATGGTGAAGCTGCCACTAAAAGGGGCGGTTGGAGGCTGTGCATTAAATAGTCATGGAAATTACATTGTTGATCATCGAAAATCATGGAAAAATCATGGGATTGTGTTTTTGAATTTCTGTGGGAACCCTGTATCATCTTTTTTGTCAGGTATTTCCAAGCAAGGACAATGTTCGTCTCAGTCTAGAGGGGTTCCCGGCTGGAGGATCTATACCATACAGTGTCAAGACAGCCAAGAAACAAACCTGGTTACATGACTTCTTTCAGTAAATGCTTCTTAACATTTTTCATTCAATTTTTCAGCATCAATTCCTTTTCAATAATTTACAAATTCTATGATGAACTGCGGATGAAATTTCTTAACATTCTTTATATATTGGAATTATTTTTTCTGCTGGCTCCAAAAATATGAAGCATTTGTTCATTTGTTTTGATGCTTTACATCCCAGTCAAAGAATTTTTCAGTCATATGCGGATGTTTCCTGGGTTGAACCAGTACTAAGCAGTGTATAAAGTGTCTTGCTTAAGGACACAACACAGTGCCTTCTGTGAGACTCAAACCAACAACTCCTCTCTATCACTGAGCCAATTGTGCAGTATACAGTAAAATCTGTGTAAAATGGTCACTCTCAAAAAGACCAAAAATTGGTTTTCATGACCAATTATCGCTTAATGCAGGTCAAAAGTTTTGCAGGATGCTCCCCTTGGAGCATTCTGCAATATTTTTGACCTTCATTAAGCATCCATTTGTCATTAAGATCTTTGTTTTGTCTATTTTTGAGTGAACATTTTACACAGGTTTTACTATAAAATTATTAAAAAATATGACATAAAAGGCAAGCAATATCACTTGATAATAGTATGCTTACTTGATATTGGCATGTTTAATTTGGATGGTCATGGCCCTGTCTTTGCGCTGCAGGTTCATCTTGGTCAATGGCCAAGTTTCACTGGCAGGAAGCATGGCAATCTGCACACAAGAGCTGTACACATTGACATGGATCTTGTAAGAGAGGTGGGGGGATTTGAAAACTGCTAGTAGCTCCCTGAACTTCTTCCCAGCGATTTCACATGAGCATGGGTGAAAGTTCAAAATTCCCCAAATCCTGAACTTTAGGACCTCCAATCTTAAAACTTGCAGTATGCCCACTAATTATTCACGCTTTCAAGTTTAGATGGTCAATCCTGAATTCAGGAATGATCCTGAAAACTTTCACTCATGCATGAGTAGTGACCACTAGTTCACAGTGTCGGCCAGCAGAAAGCACCCAGGTAGTAGAAGGAAGCCACCCCATCCAGCTTATCAGGTCCGACCTGAACTTCACACTGTGGTCTGCCATCATCACCTGCACCGTACACACATATAATCAGGATTTGGTGTCAGTAGTTCAAACCCTCTGCATTTCTTATGCACCCAGAGTTTAGTGATTGCAGTAGATGCTGTTGTTGCCTACTCCTGTACGACAGACAGCACATGAGTATTCGCCTGATCTCTACAGGATGTCCAGGCCTGTACCTCAGATCATGACCTTGGCTTTACCCTCAACTTCTTCTCCACGACTTCTTTCCATATCAAGAGCCCCCCCCCCCCCCCCCCCCCCCCCCCCCCCTCATTTGCATAGTTCCTCCCAGGGAACTCTAGAGTGGAACTCACATGACAAGGCATCCAGCACAATGATGAAGAGCAAGGGACTGAGTAAGGAGCCCAGGTGGACCCCGACCACACATCATAAAAGCTCATTTTTGAGCTTCATAAAAAAAAGTAAAATAGCAAAAGTTTTTATAGCTTTACTATGAAAGGGTTATCACACTGATATTAGGGTTCGCACAGGCTTGAAAAGTACTTGAATTTAAAGGGCTCTCTTGAAAAGTCATTGAAAATTAAATCTGCCTTGAAAAGTACTGGAAAATCACTCAAAAGCCTTGAAAAGTTCTTGAATTATACTACTTTCTGTAAGATTTAGCAAAGTTGATTTAGACCTATATCATTATAAAATTGTTGTGCCTTTATTTGGTGCAGCATATGCTGCACCAAATGAAGGCACAACAATTTTATACTTATTTTCTAATGCTAATTTCTCCATTATCTCAGTCAAGCATTTCTGAAGTAGAATTTTAACACTTAAATCTGTATTTTCTATAAACTTAGTCCTTAAAAATTGAAGGAAAGTCTTTTAAAAGACCTTGAATTTTACTCAAACTTACCTGTATAAACCCTGGATATCTATTTCAGTGCAGGAGCACAGTGGCTCAGTGGTAGAGTGTTTGGAGACTGAGGGGCCGCGGGTTCGAGCCTCACCGGCGTCACTGCGTTGCGGTCCTTGAGAAAGACACATTTATCCTAGCTTAGTACTGGTTAAATACAGACATGGGGCGAATTACTTTGGAAAGTAATGCATTGAATTAGCATTACTTGCCAAAAATGTGCATTGAATTAGCATTACCATTACTTGATTTTGAAAAAGTAATGCATTGAATTAGCATTATTTAAGAAAGTAATGCATTGAATTAGCATTACTTTCATTCACGTGAAACAGAATCCTAAAAGACTGTTAACTGTGAACATTTTTGATACATTGAACAAAATGTGTGCATACCGTAAACATGTAGATATTTTATATATATGAATATTTCAAATGAGCCACAGGTTACAACAATATGTTCACTTTTTGTAGTGAATTTTGTTTTCTTGTCAGTAACATTTGTCGGAATTTCATAATTTTTGAAAATTGGAGGATATAACACTCAGATGAAGCAACCCCAGATCTTTTTTCAAGTGATCATATTTCATTGTATATTATTATCATACAACTGGGAATCTTTCCAAAATAGTTTCTTATTTGGAAGTATATTTTATGGGAGGAAAATTAGAAACATTTTGAGTCTCTTGACTGGATTATCCAATCAACAAAGCACAGGCTGTATCTTAATCTCTAATCTCTTTTATTTTTGACTCCCAATATATTTACCCTGTAGCTCAACTGACCACAGAGACACACTGTTAGTGTCAGTGACTAACAGTGGTCAAGTGTCAAAATGAGTGAATACTAAAACACATTTGACTTAAAGTGGGATAAAATACCTTACATTTTAACACTACCCAGCTACATTTTCACTATTCAAGGTTCATCTGGAATTGCCAGTGACTGTAAGCTGTTCACTTAATTGATATAAAATCAAAGCCTTTACTTGCAAGTTTCACAGTTCATTTTGCATGTTCCTTAGTCAAACAACAGTCTTAACAAGCAAGTTGAACAAAAGAAAACTGTGAATGGAAATAACTTATGGAAACAATCCTTTTGTTGTGTATCTCATTTCTCTATTGTGCAGTCTGTATACTATTGATGGCAAAATTTCTGATAGACAGTAATTCAAAGTAATGCAAGTAATTCAGTGAATTTTGACCAAAGTAATGCATTGAATTAGCATTAAAGTAATTCAAAAACTGGTGAATTAATCATTACATTGAATTACTTGAAAAAAGTAATGCATTAATAATGCATTAGCATTAACGATTAATTTGCCCCATATCTGGGTTAAACCCAGGAAGACTTGTCACTTTATAATTGAAAGATTATTGATGGGACATAATTAAATCAAACAAAAAACATATCTATTTTAGTGTTTGGGGAGCTGAATGTCGAGGAAGAAGCCGAGCCATGCCACATATCAAAACATTCCTGAGACCAGCCCAGGATGGTAAAAAGACGGCCTGGTTTCTAGTCACAAGGTAAAGTTCTAGAATCTTATTCTGATTCGCAGACATACTTCAATTAAATACACCCTGATAGAGATGCGAGCCAGGCCAATAATCTGTCACTCGTATATTCATTCAAGTGTTTCATTATCCTGGGAGCAGTCTGATCAGGGTTCATAGTTTGCTTCCAGGAAAAAATCTAGTCTGAAGTGCACTATGCAGCAGGCAGAAAATTTCAGGACAAAAAAGTGGCATGTTTAGTGGATGCATGTTATTTTTTTATGTTCTAAGTTGCTCTACAGAGCAGTGTTTTGCTACATTTGAAATCCTAAGGAATAGATTTTGTAAGAATTGAAATTATGGAAGAAGAACCATTTATTATGATTCCTACATAAAATTCTAAATTTTATGGCTATTTTATTGTCCCCCGCCTTTTCGAAGAAAAGTGGAGGGACTTAGTTTTCAGCTCTCCGACCTTCCGTCCCCTAAAGTAGGTATCTTGTGGGTGCAACTCCTCCACCAGTTTTCTACCAATTCTTTCGAAACTTCACTAGTGTTTTGGTAATGGTCTGAAGATATGCATGTGGTTTGGATATTATCCTCAGATTATTTTTTGTCACTTTTTTCGCAAGATGAACTTAGCCATTTTTCGGGCATTATCTATAACAAAGTGAATGGATAGTGGACACCTTGTGGGCTTAACCCCTCCTACAGTTTTATACCAAATCTTTTGAAACTTCATTGGTGATTTGGTCATGGTCTGAAGTTATGCATGTGATTTGGATTATGGATATAATCCTCAGATTATTTTTTGTCACTTTTTTGCAAGTTGAACATAGCCAATTTTCGGGCCTTATCTATAACAAAGTGAATGGATAGTGGACACCTTGTGGTTGCAACTCCTCCTACAGTTTTATACTGATTCTTTCCAAACTTCACTGGTGTTTTGGTCATGGTCTGAAGTTATGCATGTGGTTTTGATATAATCCTCAGATTATTTTTTGTCACTTTTTTCACAAGTTGAACTTAGCCATTTTTCTGGCATTATCTATAACAAAGTGAATGGATAGTGGACACCTTGTGGTCGCGGTTTGCATATAATCCTCAGATTATTTTTTGTCACTTTTTTCACAAGTTGAACTTAGCTATTTTTCGGGCATTATCTATAACAAAATGAATGGATAGTTGATACCTTGTGTACGCAACTCCTTCTGCAGTTTTATACCGATTCTTTCCAAACTTCACTGGTGTTTTGGTTATGGTCTGAAGATTTGCGTTCGGTTTGGATATAATCCTCAGATTATTTTTTATCATATAATCTTCAGCTTAACGTTTATCATTTTTCCAGCATTTTTCGCCTTCAGTGCTATCAATTTCTTATCAATGTCTATATAATATGAAGTACCTTTGAGTGCAAATGCTCCTATAGTTTTACACAATTCTTTATGAAACATCTGTATGTGCTTATGTCATGGCCTGAAGATATGGATATGCTTTGGATAAAATGCTTAAGTTTTGTTGTTTTCTTTTCTGTTCTGTGAACTTAAGTTGTTTCATGATAGCTCAAATATTCAAAGACAAACATAAAGTGGTGGGGGACATAAATTCTCTGAATTTGCATGATAAATTTTGCTTTGAAAAGTGATGGTCTATAAATATGAACCAAACTGGCTCCTGTAAAGGCCAGATTGTTGACACCGATTTGCCGTTGCCATTATTATGCAATCAAACTCATTGATGTTGCCTGTTGATTTCTTAAACATTTAGAAACATTTTAGCTTTTACTGTTTCCTGACCAAATATAAGTTGTATTGCTGATTTCATTAATTATTCAATTACCTAAATAGCCCTTCGCTTGCTACGAAACAACATTGTCATCGACCGGAAGCATTTTATCAAATACTGACCTGTCTGATTTGAGTACTGTGGGTACATGTGACATATTTGTTTACCAAATGCGTCACAGTCATGTGATTCCCCCGATTGGCTGATTCAATATTGTTTATCAAGCGCGTCATCACGTGTCCCTGAAACGGTTTCAATGAAAATGCCATGCGGAGAATGTTTTCAAAAAATGTTTTAGTGCAAACAATATGATCAGTCTATGGCTGAATACCGTAATACCTATCATTGTTATGATTTGGCTACCCAATATGACTAGATATCTCCAATAAAAGATTATATATCGGCATTTAACGCTTGTTACTTTTTAACGTAGGTGTTTTGAGTAATGCACACCCCGTAACAGCACAAACCCGACTTTTCAGTCACAATGTCCCATAGCAGACAGGTCGATCCTTTAGTATTGCACATGCGCAGACAATGACGAAACAATGCTTATAAAAATGTTGTCTGCATTATTTAGTTACTAACATCACATACTAATTTCAGCACACAGGCAAACAGTGTGGACTCTGATCAGACTGCTCCTATAGGAGCAGTCTGATCTGGGTCCAGACTATTTGCTACATAGAATGTTTTAAAAGGACCAGCAGATGACACATGGCAGACATTTTGTTGTGATTAGCAAAGAGATAAGTTAAACCGGTCTTAAACGGCCACTTATAAATAGACAAAACAAAGATCTTAATGACAAAACAAAGATCTTAATGACAAATTGTAGCTGAATGAAGGTCAAAAGTATTGCAGATTCTGCAATACTTTTGACCTGCATTAAGCGATAATTGGTCTAGAAAAACAATTTTGGTCTTTTTGAGAGTGGCCGTTTTAGACAGGTTTTACAGTATATAAAATACAATAGATAAAAGTTTTGTGATAAATGACTTCTGTCTTTTTTTACATATTTATAACAGTTTGTTAATACATCCTCAACATATAATAATGTAATTGTCACAGCCAGAAAACAAGATGACTGTACAGTGTTTCCTTGACATATTTTCAGTGCCAATTTATCTAAAGCAGCATGGGGTGCCTTTGAAAAGAAAGGAGCTCAACTGATGATACGTTCCTATGAGATAGGGGTTTTATATCTGCCAAAATTCTTTGTAAGTATCTTTCAGTTAACCTAAAGCTGTGGGAGTGCAGCGGCTCAGTGGTAGAGTGCTTGACTTGAGACCGAGGGGCCATGGGTTCGAGCCTCACCGGGGTCACTGTGTTGTGTCCTTGAGCAGGACACATTAGTCCTAGCTTAGTACTGTTTCAACCCAGGAAGACTCGCCCCTACATAACTGATTGATTGTTGATGGGACGTAAAGAAGCAAATCAAACAAAAAAAAATAACCTAAAGCTGTGGAATACTTTTGTGTGTGTTGGGGTGGGGTGGGGTGGGGGCTAATTTATATCAGCTTTGCAGGAGACAAATTATTCAGTTTTCTAGCTTTATCTATAGTAAAACCTGTCTTAAGGGGCCACTCAAAAATAGACAAAACAAAGATCTTAAAGACAAATAGTAGCTTAATGTAGGTCGAACTTATTGCAGAAAGCTCTCTTGGAGCATTCTGCAATACTTTTGACCTGCATAAAGTGACAATCAGTCTTGAAAAACAATTTTTGGTCTTCTTTTGAGTGGCTGCTTAAGACAGGTTTTACTGTATATAAATAAACAAATCAACAAAAAATGAGCATGACCAGGAAATGTCACAATAATAGACAAACTCATGGCATTCAGTTGGAAAAGGGGCTCGTTGAAGATGTATACACAATGAGCTTGGCCTTCTGAATCTCTGATCAAGACATTGAGAACACCTAATAAACTTGAAAGTGTAGGAGTGATTGCTTGAAGTGTAAAGATGAGGAGTTAGAAGTGTTGTTAGAAGAATGTATACAGAATTTTTAGATGTTTTACACATACACAGCTTATAATACACCTGATTAACATGCTGCCTGCTAGAACTGTCTACTAATAACAATTGCAAACAGTTTTGACCCAGATCAGTCCTGACAAAAATGTCAGGCCCAATCTTGATCTAAACTGTTTGACACTCTGATATTACTCCTGAAAGAACTTTTCAAAAATCTTAATTTTGAAAAAATCAGTAAACTGCAAAAAAACATACAAAATTTCTCGGCATGCAGAGTTATATACATTTGATTTTCTTCGTTATTCTTCGAATGTGAAATTTTTATGCTTTTGTTGTCGTCTGCTGACTTTTTTCAAAATGTACCTTTTTTCAAAAAATTCTTTCTGACATGAATACTATCAAAGTGTCAAAAAGGTATGCATCCAGATCAGGAACAACATACATTCTGTCGGTCCTGATCTGGGTCCAAACTGTTTGCAATGGTTATCAGCAGAGGTCAAAAGTTGCCACAAGCAAAGAAAGATTATCTCAGTTGTCAGATCAGCTAGTTCAGTATTGTCTGTTCCAGGGGTCACAAGTTTGATCCCAGCCCGGTCCCATACTTTTGTGGCAATCGATCATGAAATATTTGTTACGGTTATTCTCCTCCCTTCCACTGAATCATTCAAGAAGGGTTGTTATCAGTTAAAAGCGAAAGTATGTGCACAAAGTACTGGTTAACCGCTTGTTAGCGTGTGGTTAGATGAACTGACTGTCCCGCTATGACCATAGCTGTTGACTGGAACTTAAAGCAACAAAACAAACAAACAGTATTGTCTGTTTTTGCTGTAGGTGCTTGCTTGTAGATTTAGCTTGATGATGGTTCAACTGTTTTAATATTTCTAGGGTAAAACTGAAGTGTTCCAAATTGCTGAAGATATAGATGATGCCAGATCATCGGATCATATATTATTGCCATATGATCTTCCACCCACTGCTTATAAGAAAGGAGGTAAGATATAGATGATGCCAGATTATCAGACCATATATTATTGCCATATGATCTTCCACCCACTGCTTATAAGAAAGGAGGTAAGATATAGATGATGCCAGATCATCAGACCATATATTATTGCCATATGATCTTCCACCCACTGTTTATAAGAAAGGAGGTAAGATATAGATGATGCCAGATCATCAGACCATATATTATTGCCATATGATCTTCCACCCACTGCTTATAAGAAAGGAGGTAAGATATAGATGATGCCAGATCATCAGACCATATATTATTGCCATATGATCTTCCACCCACTGCTTATAAGAAAGGAGGTAAGATATAGATGATGCCAGATCATCAGACCATATATTATTGCCATATGATCTTCCACCCACTGCTTATAAGAAAGGAGGTAAGATATTGATGATGCCAGATCATCGGACCATATATTATTGCCATATGATCTTCCACCCACTGTTTATAAGAAAGGAGGTAAGATATAGATGATGCCAGATCATCAGACCATATATTATTGCCATATGATCTTCCACCGTCTGCTTATAAGAAAAGAGGTAAGCTGGGCTAAAGTTTGTCTCTTTATGTATATGTATGTAAAGTATCTTTAACCCTTAATGCCCCAATCGCAACAAAAGTCGTCTGCTTTTCTCGTCTGCTGAAATGTTTAAGAAGCCTCTATGGCAAACAGTGCGGACCCAGATCAGACTACTCCTATAGGAGCAGTCTGTTCTGGGTCCACGCTGTTTGCTTCTATACTTAATTTGTCAGTAATGCTAGGCAATTATTTGCAGCAGACGACTTCAGCAGTCAACATTTTCAGATGCTTTTTTTTCTTGGCGCTTTAAGGGTTAACCCTTTTCCTGTTGTCATCTGCTCACTTATCCGATTTACACTTCGGAAGCATATATTGCAAAGAAAAATTAACCCTGATCTGGGCTCATGGTGTTTGCTTCCAAAGTAAAAAAACCCCAACATTTTGGAGTGCATTTGAATATATGCAACAGACATTAAAAGCAGACAACATTTTCAGGACATAATTTTATTGGCAGGAGTAGGGTCAATATCTATTTGTTCATCCATGAAAATGAGAGCATATTAAAACAAAATATCTGTGATTTCTGCTTGTTCCTTCATAGTAAGAACAATATCTCCTCAAGCTTAAACGTTTTACGTCATTCACAACAACTGTCGTCTTCTCTCTCATTTGCTTATAAATTTTCATAGCCTATAATGCAAACAGTATGCACCAAGATCAGACTTGAGCACCCAAATTATGTGTATAGACTGATGGATAAGAAAATAATCAAAATTTTATGTTTCTTCATAATAATATGCTTACACATTTCTCCATTTCAGACAGACCTTGGATGTGGGATATTCCATACATGGATCTTCCTGATACAAATGGAAACATATGGTGTCCTTTCTCAAAATAAACATTTTATACTGAACTATGTCTTCCAATGATCTCACTGAACACGTAAAGTGCCCACTATGACAGCAGCAGACGGCAGTGATTCATCCTTTCCAGTGTCATAAAGTCTTGTTATTTCATGAATTGAAAAAGACATCAAGTGATTATTACATAAAAATTTATGCCACATGCTTTTAAGTGTAATGTGCGGAGGGCAGTGGCTGTGTTGGCACAGTGTTAGACTGGGAATCAAAAGTTGCTAATTTGAGTCTCACCGTCGATGGAGTCACTGTGTTGTGTCTTTGAGCAAAACACTTTATCTGCTGCTTATGCACCTATCAGTCTGATCTGGGCCCCAGCTGTTTGATATAGAGACGTTTTAAAAGGACCAGCAGACGACACACAGCAGAAGACATTAAGTCTTGATTAGCAGCTGAAGAGTTAACACGGTAATTCATATGACGTTAATGCAAGAATTTGGTACCTAAATACACTCGTTCCAGGCCACTACATTTTACGACGGCTGATACATTTATCGTTCTAAAATATGGCTTGGCTTTGAAACGCGAATATTTTGAAAATTTCCACCTGCTGAATGTGAAATGGTGAAAAAATATAGTGCCATACTTTTCGTAAATTTAGGTGAATATATCATTTAATTTATGCAATAATAATGATTAAACATTGTTTTCCAATGCATAAAGGCGCAGGCCAGCCTGCGCATTCGGGGAGACTGATCAGCGCCTTTATTATTCGCTTTTGGGAAAGTATCATAACTAAACTTGGTCTCTGTAGCTGAGGAGACTGGTTTGAGTCTGGCTTTGTCGGAAACACCGAAGACACAAAACCTGTCTTCAGTGTTTCCGACAAAGCCAGACTCAAACCAGTGTATAAGGGGTAAAAATAAGGTTTGATATTTCATGCAAGTTAGTTGCTGACAATTCACTTGGAATGACAAGCCTTATTTGCTTACTATGAGCTCGTACATGAAGTTCAATAATTGAATGGTTGTTCAATGCACTAAAATCAATAGAAACCCATAACCTTGCTGCTTGAGCCATATCAACCCAACAGTCCAGGCCCAGAGGTTATAAAACTTTGTTCATGCTCAACTCAGCTGAGCACGAAATTTATCCTGCTCATAAATGTTAAAATGCCAACAATTGTTGTTGGCATTTTTACATACGCACTTACATTTATAAGCATGATAAATACAACATCTGAGAGACTTAAAGCAAGAAACTTCTTAATTTGTGAGCAGTTGAAATTTCGTGCTCAGTTGAGCTGAGCATGAAAAAAAAATTATAACCTCGGGGCCAGGCCCTGACCTTCATGCATTTCATAAACCTTGATAGTGCCCACAACTTTGGTTAAACACGAGTTGATGCAAACATTCTAATGTACTTGCTATTTTAATCATTAATGTGAAGTCTGATAAAACTTTTACAACAATATATCCACTATAAATAGTTTGACATCATGTCACGTTTCATCAGATGACATGTGGCTTGCAACACTCCAATTTGAGACGGAACAAAGATTTGAACAGTAAACAAACCCAAAGCTGAATTAGAATATTTATCGTAAGATATATGGTCAGAATCATGGTTTATGTAAGACTAAATTTCTGATAGTATATTCGACGATACACCTCCCCAAATGAAATTTTGGTTTGGGTTATACCCTAATTCTAAATACTTGTACCTGGTCTGATATTGTTCACAAACAGTGAAGACCCTGATGAGTCTGCTCCCTCAGTGGCATTGTGATCAAGATCTGCAGTGTTTGTAATTTTGGCAAATATTTTGTGAGATACATGTAATTTACCTCGAGATATAAAACTTTTTTCATGCTCATAAATGTTAAAATGCAAACAAATGTTAACTGACCCTCGCCATGACTACATCTTTTGTTTGTTTGTATTTATGCTTTATGTTCCAGTCAACAATTTTTCAGTTATGAAATCATCCTGTCTTGAACCAGTACTGATAAAGTGTCTTGCTCAAGGACACAATACAGTGACTCTGCCGGCGGTGAGGCTGAACTAGCAGCCCTTCGATCCCCAGTCTAAAACCATAGCTGTTGACTGGGACGTTAAAACCACAAACCAAACAACAACAAAAACAAAAGCTCACCTTGAGCGATTGGCTCAGGTGAGCTATGTGATCCCTTAAATATACTTGCTCAGTAATTTTGTCTAATCGTTTTTTAACCCCACAAATGTTTGGGACATATTGTGCCTGTGTTGATGCACAGACTTATCATGAAGATGGTTTATAAATGCATACGGTAAATATTGAAAAATTAAGAACACTTTTCTTTTTCTATTCTCATATAGAATGTTGGTTATCAGGGCTGGAATCCACAACATAATTGCCAGAATAGCAAACAGGGAAGACCCTGATCTGACTGCTTCAGATCTGGGTCTGCCCTGTTTGTCTAAGTCTTTTTGGCAGATTTTAGAACATTTACCGTATATAAGAAACATTTTCTTATGTTTTGGCTCGTATATGGTTTCCAAAAGGCATATCTAGATAGACTTTGTAATTTCATAACTACTCTAACCGTAAGAGTTATACAAAAAACACTAGACCTGTTTTAAATTTTATTAGTCATAAGTCATTATATACAACAAAAACATGCAGATTACTATTTGATCACTGAATTATTATGCCAAAAATGGCTGAAATGCATCAATAAACAACATAAGATACCCGAAATATTTTTTCATAGAATTCTGAAAACCTAAGGTCTCAATCAGAATGCACAACTAAGCTTTTAAACTCCATGAGGTTTTGGTTTATGGTAAAAATGCAAATGGTTACATGCCTTTAGATAGGAGATGGTAATTCAAGATTAACTTTTTAATTTCTCAACCAAAACATGTTGTTGGTACTCATAAGTCATTCTTTTGAGCACTTTACTCTCAAAATTTGTGCTTATCTGATCCTTTACTCAGACATTGAAACTCCATCTGGATTTTTTCAAACTTTGATCAGGCCTTGTATTTACACCGGTCTTACAAGTTTTCAAACATTTAATAAGGTATTTGTATTTGCATAGCTTCTGTGAAAACTGCCAAACCACTTGAGATTCAGTCAGAGGTTAATAGCACCAAGCGAAATTTCAGAACTAATTTTGTCTGCTTAACCCTTCACCCCATAGAGACGCCTTTTATCACTTTGTCAAACAGAGCAGACCCAGATCAGGCAGCTCTTTTAAGAGCTGCCTAATCAGGGTCTACTCTGTTTTGCTTATGGAAATATAATTGGGTATGATCCTAAACTTGTGGACCTGACAAGTAGTGTTTTGTTCTATGTACAAACGTGAAAGTTTATATTTATTCATAGTGGGTGGAGCTTAGCAGGAATATTCATGGAGGAAAGGGTTAAGCAGCTGTTGATGTTCTTTTGCAGACTATAGATGAGGGTCTGAAACACAAGTAATTCATGCATAAAATTTGGAAGATATTAGATGACAATTGATGGTAATTAAACAAGGGAAAAAGTGTAATCATAATGGCTATTTTGGTGGCCAACTTGGTAACCCTACATCACTACAGAGCCCATATTCACCTCATCAAAGTCAAAACTGAAAGACATCAAACGGACAAAAAAAAAACTAGAGGTATTAGCTTCACACATCCCTTGGTTCCAGTCTGTGTAATGCAGCATTAATCTAATTTCTATAGACTGCAATCCAGGGACTGAGTTTGAATCCCTTTTGGGACACATACATACTATCATGAAGATTACAATAAAACCTGTGTAAAACAGCCACTCTCAAAAAGACCGAAAACTGGTTTTCAAGACCAATTATCGTTTAATACAGGTCAAAAGTATTGCATAATGCTCCAATGGGAGCATTTTGCAAAACTTTCTACCTTCATTAAGCTACCATTTGCATTAAGATCTTACTTCTGTCTACTTTTGAGTGGCCGTTTTACACAGGTTTTTTCTGTATTCTGTCCCTACTGCTGATACAAATAGGGCAGTTTTCAGTTACTGATAATAATATCCATACACTAAGTATTGACTATTGTTAAACTTGCTTTAATATGAGCATCCTCCCCAGAAACTGTAATATGAGAACCAACCATCATTATATAACTGAAAAATTGTTGACAGTGATGTAAAGCTCAAACAAAACAAAAACACCTTTAGGTCTATATGTTTCATCACATGGTTGAAAGTTCAAAATTTCCAAAATCCTGAACTTTTGAAACTCAAATCTTAAAACTTGCAGTATGCCCTCTAAATATTCACAATTTCAAGCGTAAATGGTGAATTGGCTTCAGACAGACTGTATATAAATAAGAAAACCTATTATAATTATTCCAATTCAGCATTTTGAGGCTGACTTTCTATGGAAAGTCAGCCTCAAAATCCTGAATTCAGGAATAATCCTGAAAGTTTTCACCCATGTCATCAGATGATTGTTTGCAGCCGCCTGTTTGCAATATTCAGTAGATATCAAATTGATAAAGGTAATGCATAATATGAAATTTAACAGAAATTTTTGACAAATGACCTAGTTATTCTGACCACCTGCTGACATTTTGGCGAACATCTGTGCAACTTAAATTGGAACTTATCTGAAAGATGGATAAAAGCAATGCATGTCATTGTATGAAATTAAGAAGAAATGGAAGACAAATGGAAGACCTCAAAGCAAGATAATATGATTTTGTTGCATATGTACAACAAAGGCACAGACTAGTGTCTGATAAGTGTCTTTTTTATTAGCTCTCTGGAAAGTAGAATAACTAAACAAATTCACTATAGGCTGGTTTGAGCCTTAACCTGCCCCAAGGTTATAAAACTTCATTTTTTTTCATGCTCAACTGAAATTTCAACTGCTCATATAAACAAAAAATGATAAAAAAATAATTTTCAAACTCTCAGATACTTATTTATCATGCTAATAAACATTTATGAGCAGGATAAATAAATACTGTTTGCCCCAAATACTTAAATTTTGTCAAATAATCTGTCCTTTAGTTAAGAGTGCATACCAATTTTTTTTCTTATTTATGTTGTGGGTACTAAAAAGAACTGTCTAAATGAGATGGTTCTATTGAGCACCCAAACACATGTTACAGCTGGTGGGTAAGAAAACATTTGCAGTTTTACACTTAAAGATTTTATCTAAACCAATGAATAATGTTAGCAAAAATATGCATCAGATGACAAAATCAGACGGCATTTTCAGATATAATTTGTGCACGGGCTTTAAGGTAGAAGTACTCCAAATAACAAAAGATCTCTAGTTGGTACTTAAAAGAACATGTCTTGCTGAATGTTTATGTAAGTATAATGAGAAGTTTGGCTATATGCTATTTAGAAACTACTTATTATTTTAAAGAGAAAGCACTGTTCCAAAAGTTAAGTTTTAAAAACAAGAATAAACTGTTAAAGATAAAATCGGAGCCATAAAAGCTATTCACATTTTATATTGTTTGGTATTCAAATTTAAGCACCATGTAAGTGTAAACCTCTGTCTCTAAACTATCAAACTGTTCCAAAGTGATGGTATCACTGAGTACAGCCCTTTCTGTTCTCAGACAGCAGTGCTCAGAGTAGTATGCAGAAACCTCCTGCTGTTGTGTCACCATTATCACTATTTTGGCTCTCATCACTATCACTATCATCATCTTGGTCCCCGTCCTGTCATCTGTTCAGTTTTAATCCTGGCGATGTCTGTACGGACATCTCTGACATCTGGACATTTTTTCGACGTACTTTACGCTTTTTTGGATTTGTTGCATCACCTGTAAGGACAAAAAAGCTTCAATAATACACGAGCCCTCATGTAAGAACCTCTATTTAACTCTGCATGCTGGGTTATTTTTCATGCTGACTTTTCAAAATTATTATTTTTTTCCAAAAAATACGGTTTGGATCTAGATCAGGCCCAACAGTTTGTCAGGCCTGATCTGGATCCAAACTTTTTGCAAAGATTATCAACAGATGACAAAACTCACTGTAGCGGCAGGCAATGAGATAATCATACCAGATTCGAGTTCAACCATGTAAGCGCTCTTTGGCCCTCATTGTACCGATGCCAGTCTTTACACATTACGAACTAGAACACATTCGATGGCGTGCCATCTTAAATCCCCAGGCTCTCGAAGAAATCTAATGGTATTTGACCCCATCCCAAGGTCACCAGTTCAATTCTAGGGTAAAAATTTTAAGTGTATCCCCTTTAATTTGATATGCCACATGACCATGTTCAGAAAATTAAATTTTTGACCCCCCAGCACCAACCCCAAGTCCCAAACCCTGGGGCATGACCCAGGGGGCCGAATGAAAATCCTGTCTAATAGGTTTTATATCTTTCATTTGTGAGAAGACACACAAAGTTTGGTTTAAAAATCAGGATCAACACTGTTATCTTTTCAGTCTGTGAATCCATGATAAGAAATGAAATTATGAAACATGACGGGCTGGAAATATGTTCAGATATGGTATTAAATAATTATTCTAAATGCACCCTAGAAAGAATCAATCAGCATGCAGGTATGGTGTGGTCTGATCATCACCTTTGTTATTCACTTTTGGGGAAGTATAATGAATAAGTACGCAAAATTTCATTATCCAGCTAGTCTCTGTAGCTAAACAGGCTGGTTTGAGTCTCACTTCGTCGCAAATCCTTAAGACAGGTTTTCTTGCAACGAGGCCCATATATGAGCAAACCTGTGAGTAAACCTGTTTTTGTTGGATGTGAAAACTAGAAATGTGTCCATGGGACACGGATGCCCCCGCTATTGCCAAATTCGCATAAATAGGGCATTGTCATTAACAAAGGGCCATAACTCTAATAATAATCCGTGGATTTTATCCATAATCGAACTTGACCTGTATTTTATGATTATATACCTGTGTATGAAATATGAATCCAACACACCAATGTATTCAAAAGATATCGCCCGGAAACCATTTTTCATACGGTGATCAAGGGCCATAACTCTTATAATAATTGGTTGATTTTATCCTTAATCAAACTTGACCTGTATTTTATGATTATATACCTGTGTATGAAATATGAATCCATTTCACCAATGTATTCAAAAGATATCGCCCGGAAACCATTTTTCGTACCGAGATCAAGGGCCATAACTCTGATGATAATTGGTGGATTTTACTCATGATCGAACTTGACCTGTATTTTATGATTATATACGTGTGTATGAAATATGAATCCAATACATAACTGTATTCAAAAGATATCGCCCGGAAACCATTTTTCATTCGGAGATCAAGGGCCATAACTCTGATAATAATTGGTGGATTTTGTCCATAATCGAACTTGACCTGTATTTTATGATTATATACCTGTGTATGAAATATGAATCCAATACACCAATGTTTTCAAAAGATATCGCCCGGAAACCATTTTTCGTATGTACGGGACGTACGGACAAGGGTGATGCTATATGCCCCCCCCCATTATAAATGGCGGGGGCATAAAAAAAATGCTAGGTTTCACCAGTAAATTTAGGTAGGGTCTGGTTACCCTAAACACAGGTATTTTTTTATTTGGGCTTATGAAAGTATCAGCTATACATGATGAATACAATTATTTAAGATTCTAGTTAGTCTTTGTAGCTGAGCAGGCTGGTTTGAGTCTTACCTGATCGCAAACCACAAAGACAGATTTTCTCGATGATATCAGCCTTGACGCAAGAAAACCTGAATGTTGCATTCAAACAACAAGAAGCAGACCAGCCTGCACATCCATGCAGTCTGATCAGCACCATTGTTATTCACTGCCTAGAAAGTATAATAGCTCAGCTTGCAACATGTAACATTTCAGTGTTATAGCTAGTATCTGTAGCTGAGCAGGCTGGCATTGAGGTTACAGTAAAACCTGTCTAAAGCAGCCACTCAACAGGTCCCAAAATATATTTTACAAACTGATAATCACTTAATGCAAGTCAAAAGTATTGCAGAATGCTCCCTGAAGCATTCTGCAATACTTTCGACCTGCACTAAGCTACCACATGACTAAGACCTTTGTTTTGTCTATTTTTGAGTGGCCGCTTAAGACAGGTTTTACTGTATAAAACTTTTCATGCTTAAATGAATATTAAATTTATCATGCTCATAAATGTTAAAATGCCAACAAGTGTTGTTGGCATTTTAACATTTATTAGCATAATAAATTCATCTGACCATTTGAAAGCAAGAAAAGTCTTTATCTTCCACCGCTATAGTTTTTATGAGCGGTTGAAATTTCATCCTCAGTTTAAAATATTTTATAAACTCAAGGCCAAATTATGCCATCAGACAATGTTAAATTGTATATCCTCATGGGCTTCATAGCCTTTGGAATTTGAAATAAACCATATCTATCTATAAAAGCTACAAACCTTTTGGGGACATGAGATTGAGAGCGCTGGAACTGTGTCCATTAACAGGAGAGCTTGGCTGAACCTGGGTCCTTGCCTGTGTCTTCTTAACTACCTTCTTGGGTCTTGTGGCTGGTGATGTGACCCTCCCAGCTGGGGACTTGGCTGTGGCTGGTGATTTTAACCTAGCTGCTGGGGACTGAGCCATGGCTGGGGATTTGACTCTGGAAGCTGGGGATTTGACCTGAGGTGTAACTGGTTTGCTCCCTGGGGTAGCGGGTCTGCCTCTACCTGGCCCATTTGCTACTGTCTTGATCTGTTTGGCTTTTGATGGCCCTGGTTTAGGGGTTGGTGTGCCTCTTGGTGTTGCTGGAGAAGTGACTCTGGGTTTTGTTTTCTGTTTTGCAGCTGATGACTTTGGTTCTTCTGTACTTTTTCTTTTAACTCCTTTCTGAATTAGTAAAAAAAAGAAAGTCAGAAAGTATATTAGCCAGCACAAGATTTTGGAAGTTATAAGTTTGTTGAGCAATGAAGGCACAGTGGAGCCTGCACAAATATGCGGACTCACAACAGCCTTCACTGCTCATATATACAATATATGGATATAGATGACTCAGACCAAAATTAAGACCTCTAGCCTAGCTGGCAATGTCAGCATGGGCTTTCACCTGAGCTCAAATATTTTGAATGGTGATATCAATTAGAGGACATAATTATTAATTAACATTATCATATGAGCAAGCCAATAAGATTATGTTACTATCTCATAAGCATAAAGTCTCTGTTTTCTCTTTAAACATGGATGCACTGCTAATCAGTTGGACTAGAAGTCTTAGTTTTGGCCTTTGTGTATGGGAGCAGGGAAGGCTCTGCTCATTTTGATATATAAATATAAATATTACACCTCTATTGGTTTGTGATTGATAACTCTTTCTAGGTGAAATGATAAGCATAATGCTTTTAAAGTTTGATAATTGAGGCTGTTTCTATTAATGCTTATCCTGCCAATAAATGTTTGTCCTGAAAATGTCTGCTTTTTATATCTGCTGCTCATATTCAAAATGCACTTCAGACTACTTTTGACCATGAAAGCAAACACTATGAACCTTCATCAGACTGCCCCTAAGGAAGCAGTCTGAATAGTCTGGCTCCGAGGTTATAAAACTTTTTTCATACTCAACTCAACTGAGCACGAAATTTCAACTGCTCATAAAAACCAAAATATGGGCAAATAAAGATATTTTTGCTTTCAGTCTTTCATATATTGTATTTATCATGCTAATAATAATTGTTGGCATTTTAACATTTATGAGCAAGATAAATTTTGTGCTCAGCTGAGTTGAGTTTGAAAAAAGCTTCATAACCTCAGGGCCTGATCTGTTTGCAATATTGTTTGCATTATAAGCTATCAATCTTTCAACGTTCAAGAGCAGATGAGTGAGCAGAAAACTATTGTTATAAATGTCAGGAAAAGGTTTAACCACTAGCCTTTGGTGAACTTGTGGAGGGTTTAGCTGCACCAGCCAGAGGGAGAGCCAACTTCCAGGTGTCTTTTATTCCAAGTTTTGACAGACCCTTGGTGAATATATCCCGTAACTGGTTGTAGTTAGGCTTATCTGAGTAACCCAGTTTCTTCACATTGACTAGGTATGTACTGATCTCCTCTGAAATATAACCCAGGGTTTATTCTAGGTAGGGAGATTTGGGGATTCCCCCCAATTTTTGAAAGATCCCCCCCCCCCCTAATTTAAAGGAGGGGGAATATTTTTATAGACAAAAAAGAAAATATAAAAATTTAAGTTAAATGCTCGCTATTGGGTAAAAATCTCCCCTGGTTTTCGAATCCTAGAATAAACCTTGTAACAAGGCATCCTGATAAGAATACATAATTAAAATATACTCTTATTTCTAAAACAAAAGATATAAATGTTGTTATGATTCTTTACATCCCAGTCAACAATTTTTCAGTCCTGTCGGGACGGGACTTCCAGGATTGAACCAGTACTAAGCAGAGGATAAAGTGTCTTGCTCAAGGCCTCAATGCAGTGCCCCAGGTGAGGCTAGTACCCTGCACCCCTCTATCTCGAGTCAAGCATTTTACCAATGAGTCACCATGCTCCTCACATAGTCCAAATTAAAACTCCGAAATGGTTCTGAAATTTAACTTGCCTGTATATTCCAGGGATTTTCCTAGGCCTGATTTGGGGCTGAATATCGGCCCATGAGCAAGAATCTTCCCAAAATGGTGTATATCACTCCCAATGTTTTAGTTCTACATTTTGGTGAAAATTTCATGAAAATCGAACAAAATTGCAGTTACAGATGCGTGAAAATTTGCATAAAAATGTGAATGAAAACATGAAAATTTGCATAAAAATGTGAATGAAAACATGAAAATTTGCATAAAAATGTGAATGAAAACATTTTTTCATTCACATTTTATGCAAATTTTTATGAGTTTTTAAGAAGGGCAAATTAAGCAACAAATGCTTTACACTGGTAATTTCTTATATGCTTCTTAATAATTTAAATGGCGGCCCAGTTCTTTTAGACTGAATCAGATTTTCCCAATTTTGATCCAAATGTTTTTTTTCCCAAATTCAACAGGCCCCTGGCCCCGACTTCAGAAAGGCAGGAAAATCCCTGTTCTCACACTCTATGGCTTCAATTATCATATGGGCCAGTATACGAGATTTTGGTACTTATTGCGTATGTGTAGAGTTACTCTTCAAACATGCACACAAGCTATCTAGGAGCTAGGAGTTTTAATTTTGGTTTTAGCCTTTATTTACTGTACATGCAAACAGCAAACACTTGAAGTCATGCTCGAGCAGTGAACACTCGGTCAAGCACCAATGTGATAAGTACCAAAATCTCATGCACTGGCTCATATGTACATAAATCATGGGTGAAAGTTCAAAATTTCCAGAACCCTGAACCTTGGAAATTCAAATCTGAAAACTCACAATATGCCAACAAACTTTGCAATTTCAAGTTAATAGTCAATTGGCTTTAGATGAAATGAAAGTAACTCAAAGAAATTAATATCATCTTCCACGGAAAGTCAGCCTGAATTCAGGAATAATCCTGAAAACTTTCATCCATGATAAATACATAAATAAGAAATCAAGACCCTTACCTGGAGGGCTTCCACCTGGAAAACATTTTTTCATCAAACCTGGTATATCACTCATGTACCTGGAAAAGAAAACTAGCACATTTACCCTTTTCAAACCAATGGAATTTTCCAGAAAGCTAAATCTGATAAAGTCAGGATGGTCCATTGTATACATTTAGGGGTCACAGGTTATAATTTCCCAAAATTGTTGTAGTTCTTTCTCTTAAGATTCATTTTGACTTAGCAAACAGTGCTAACCCTGATGAACTGCCGCATTATGAGGCACTTCATCTGGGTCTATGCTGTTTGCCAAAGTACTCATTTAGGGTTAATTGAAAATAAGTAATGTAGACATTGGAGAAAAACCTCACACTCGGGAGTCTTCCCGGTGATCTGGGAGTTTGCACATGAACAACAAAGGTTGATTTCGAACGTAAAATTGTAAATATTTTCTTACTCATCAGTTTGAACATGTGTTTTGGGACTGTTCTTTTGAGTACCCACAGCATGTGTTTGTTTGAGAACCAAGAAAATATTTTCTGATTACTCACTCTTGTCTAGAATCATGGACAATAATATACTTGCGAATTCTTGATGAAATCTACATGTATTGTCAGGGTTCATACAGGGAAGTTTGAGTAAAATTCAAGGACTTCTCAAGACTATTTTAGTTTTCAAGGACTAAAAAATTTGGAAAAATACTGATTGAAGTGTTAAAATTCTTCTTCAAAAATGCTAGACTGAGATAATGGAGAAATAAGAACTAGAAAATGAGTATGAAATTGTTGTGCCTCTATTTAGTGCAGCATTTGATGCACCAAATAAAGGCACAACAATTTCATACTGATTTAGATCCCTATCAACAGTGTTAGTGTTAAGTTCTATAGAAATTAGAATTCAAGGATTTTTCAAGGCCTTTAAGTGATTTTCCAGTACTTTTCAAGGCAGATTTAATTTTCAAGGACTTCAAGAAAGCCCTCTAAATTCAAGTACTTTTCAAGCCTGTGCGAACCATGATTGTGAGCTAGAGATTTTGGGCTTTAAATATTCTAAGCTACTTTATGACTAAGATGCCCACTTTCATCTCACAGATAGCATGGTTACTTGCCCCATTACCTTCAAGATAGGGCATTTAAAAATAATTTTGTTAGGCAACTAGTGTTAAAAACTTTAAAACATCTATCGTAAGTCTTACTTTATCTTTGAGTCTCTCACATAATTTTTGTCTGCCAGTTTATCTTCCCAGGGCAGCTTCCCACATAGCCATTGCAGAAGACAGAAGCCTAGAATCTCCATATCACCTCTTCTTGATGGATCTAAAAATAGAATCCTGGCTAGTAGATAGTTTTATCAGTCACCCCTAATATTAACTGAATTGTTTCAACATAACCTAATAAACGTTTCCTATCTCACGGCATGTTACCTTTATCAGGTCATGATGACGTTGCACTTTTTGAATGACGTCGCTAATGACGCTGAATCAACCCAAACATCAAAAACTTCGTCATAATCGCTAGTTTGAGGAGCGTTCAAGAATGGGTAAACTGATAAATAGAATACCAGGTTCACGTCTTTTGATATCAAGTTTACCAGGCTCGGCTTTGAGAACGCATGTTGAATCGCTCGGCAAGCCTCACGATGTCAACAAGCGTTCTCAAAGCCTTGCCAGGTAAACTTGATATCAAAAGACACTCACCAAGTATTCTCTATATCTCTCCTGAATACTTTCTAAGAACACTATCTAAATACTCATCAAATATAAAACATTCATTCCCTTTCATGAGATAAGGTATTTTTGTCATCAGCAAATAAATTTTATAAATGTGTATGTACAGCTATCGAACAAGGCTAAATATCTAATCGTTTGTCAAAATCTCATCTTCTACCACACTAGGCATGTTCAAACAGCAAAGCACAAAAGTGCTGACCAGCCAAGGTCTTTGGTAGGTTTAATTGCAAAAAGCACCATTTTTGGTTTACTGGTTTACTGTTTTTACATATCTGGCACTTCGCTAAACAATTTTTTTCTAAGATAATCATAAATAAGGAGGTTATGTATTCAACAAGATAAATCAGTCCTACTATATATACTCAACAAATAAACATAAGTAAGTAAGTAAGTAATTTCTTTATTTAACGAGGGTAGCTCCGGTTGGCTAGGCCAATCTTCCCAGAGGCCCTCAAAATTTGCATATATACAATTCATTATACAACAATAAAAAGGACAAAACAAATAAAATCGGTATGTCACAGCTTGAGAGAACCAGTGTTTAGGTTTTCTGACCAGGCAGACTGATGCTTGTCTACTCAGCCACGTAAGTCAGGCAGACACATAAGCATTTTCGAAAATAGAGAAAGAAGTTATACTAGCTAGGCAGTGAAAATAATATGCGTCCATCATCCTGCGCGACAGCACAGCCCATCGGAGCAATTGTTTTTCACATAAGAAAAAATCTGGTTTTCTCATATTGCGACCAGTTTAAGATACACAGTCACATTTCATCCACTGCAAGCAGTTAATTGTAAATGACTCAATTGTACTAGAATTTTTTATCCATAAGGGAATGCTATTCCACACTAATGCACCAGAATAAGACAAACTGTTTTTGAATAAACTTATTTTAGGCTTTGGTATAAGAAAATTCTTATTTGAGGTTGACCGTAAATTTAAATGTGAATTATTCAAATAACTGTCATTACCTCTCATTTGGAATAAATCTGTTAAGTAAATTGGTGCGGTATTATTTGCTATTTTATACATAACTTTTGCTTTGTGTATAAAAACAGTTTCTTCAAATGATAAAATAAATGGTGGCTCAGTGGTAGAGTGTTCGACTTGGAATCGAAGGGTCTCTAGTTTGAGACCAACCGGAGTCACTGTGTTGTGTCCTTGAGCAGGACACTTTATCCCCTGCTTAGTACTGGTTCAACTCAGGAAGACAAGAAAGCCTCTTTCCTGATATGACTGAAAAAGTGTTGACTGGGACGAAAAGCATCAACACGAACATCAAACAAATTAACCATTTCTATTTGATATTAGTTTATACCATGAATAAATAATTGAATGTGAACCTTTGACAGATTTCCATCACCCTGTCAACAGTAATTGGTACTTACTAACTCCTTTATGAGCATCAGTTGATGTGAATTCTATGGTGCCATCATGAGCCTTCCTAGGATCTTCTTTATACTCCTTATGTTTGCCGTCTGGCTGATATTTTGTTGCTAACCCATAATCCACAAGATAAACCTGAAGAATATTGCACAGACACATGACAGTTAAGCTCTTATACACTGTTCTAGCAACAATGTTAGATAGAGGATCTTACATGAGTGCTTGTTTTATTGAATTTATTAAACGAGTTGGAGAAAAGTGATAAAATGCGAGGCTTGCCGAGCATTTTACCACTTTCGCAACGAGTTTAATAAATTCAATAATACAAGAGCACAAAAGTTAGATTCTATTTATCATATAACATAAAGATTACTTTGAAATATTATTTCTTTCGTAAAAACGTGATTATTTTGTCATTATGTACGCTACGTTGTAACGTTTCCCAAAAATCTGTAGACCACTAGTGGTTTATCGATTTTAATGCATGATGTTATTTCACTCCCAGACACAATGTCATATGATAACAGCATCTAAAATAACATGTACTGATTTTACTCAAAATATTTGAACATGTATCACTGTTGAGAAGGGGTTTAACCTCATTTTCAGCATTTTTTCACTCATATGACAATGGTCACTAATTTTATCAGTGTTCCTGGTCAGGCTCATCAGCAGTTAATCAGTATTTATTGCACTGACAACTACCAGTCCTCTACTTGAATCAATGGTAGGGAGAGAATAAACTCTATGAAAGTACATAGCCAGACTTGGATTTGAAATCACTACCACTTTCGCAGTCCACAGAAGTCAAATCACTGATCAGACTCATTAACAACTGAGCTACATAGATGGCACAGGGACATTTGAATTTTAAAGATATTCCTGAAATAATAGTCCATTTGAGTTGCTGACAATGTGAAATTTGTTAAGCCGAAAAGACAGTGTATATACTTATCAGACTGCTCTTTCAGTTTGAATCCTCTAATTTGCTCTTACATGGTTTTCTCAGACCTATTAGGCCAAATAAAAAAATACCTGTGTTTAGGGTAACCAGACCCTACCTTAATTTACTGGTGAACCTAGAATTTTTCTCAGGTTTTCTGGAAAAAATATGATTTTATGCATTTTGAAAGGCGAAATGCCTTTCAAAATGCATAAAAATTTTAATATTTTACAGAAAAAAAATAATTTAAAAATATGTTTGCCTAACCTATCTAAATTTTCAGACCTGTTACCCGAAAAACATTTATTTTATTATTTGGCCTTAGAGGAAATTTTTGCATTTTATTAAATTTTAATGGAAATGCTAGCAGAACTGTGTAGCTATCTTGAGATGAAGTGTTGAATTTCAAATTCTGTCAAAAAAAATAATATTCCATTCGGTAAACTGTGACGTCTCTGTAATTACAGGCCCAAGCGATATAAAAATTTAGAGACTCTTGATATGAAGTTAGCGAGAGCAGCTAAGCAGCTAAAGGGTTTAATCTAAAAAGACCCCTTTATAAGAGGGGTATTCTATTCAAAACATTCAACTTGATATAGACTGTATGTTGTGGGTACTCATTGGAAGAAATTCAATGAGATGCAGGAATTTAGTTAAAAGTGTGTAACAGAAAAATATTTTTTTTATTTCTCAACCAAAACAAACGTTGTGGGTACTCAAAAGAACCGTCTCAATGAGACGGATTGAGACGGTTCATTTGAGCACCCAAAACATTTGCTAAATACTATGGGTAAGAAAAGATTTACAATTTTTACCCTGATTTTTTGTTTATCTAAACCTGTGATATGCTTCTTGAGGGTACCCACGACAAATTTCACTATGGAGAAATAAATTCAATTTAGCCAATAATAACTCAAACTTATCAAACACTGGGTCTACACATACCACATCCGAGTCTGGTTTACCAGCCTTATATCCCAGAAGACAGTTGGAGGCCTTCACATCAGCATGGACATAACTGTTCTCATGGATATATTCTAAGGCATCTAACTGAAACATACAATTGTACATATAAAAGTGTGGTTCTCAAAATCTAGCTGAAATGAATCTACATTGTTTTCAAAAGAGGGTATACAAGAGGTGTTTCATGTTTATTTCACATTATATTTTGTAATAACTGATTTACATAGGCTAGTCTGATCTCCAGGAATACGCAGTCATCAAGAAAAGCTCTTAACTTTATTTGTTGGTTTGAAACAGTCTCTGATGATGAGAAGTCAAATTTTAAGTGTTTAAAAATGCCGTCTGACACGAAATGTTCTGAATCCTACTCGAATGATTTCTCTTAGAGAAAAAGTTTTTCTTTTTGAATCTGTTATAAATTGTACATAAATAATTAAAGTGTGTTCTGATAGAAAATAAAGTATTTCTTTGGATATTTACTTTTTGGAAGCTTGAACATCAACTTTTAGGGTTTACAGTTTCCAAGGCAACACTAAATTATATGAAAAATACATGAATGCAATATTTGGTGATCAGTTTTATTGGCGATATATGCTTAAATATCTAAGAACTTGCATCGGCTGTGAGTTTTGAGAATTTGTTTTTCACAATCATCCACGACACATTTTATACATGGAATACCCATTTGGGCACTTGTATGATAGAACTTATTAAGCCCACCCAGTTGTCAAGCAAAAACAGGCGCACAGAAGCTGTTTCTTATTTGAACAATAGACTGAATGTTCCTCTAAACTTAAAAGAAAACTGCACATTTAAATACGCGTATTCATGAAATGTACACCCCATTTAGCTCTTGAAATCATTTAAGTGTGTGTGTAGGGGGGGGGGGAGTATTTTGGGCCCCCGTGCTATGGTTATGATTTAAATTGCAATTTTGTCTGTTTGGCCATACCAGGGACACGTCTGTTATTTATGAGAAAGTAAAGTTTGTTAGTTTTCTTTATATGCAACCGCAAAAAGTGAAATTCAAATCTGTTCAAATAAACATGAAACAGGTCTCGTAGAAATTTGAATAAGCTATCGACACAGTGTACTTATATAGAATAAATATGGTGTTATGATTCACGTAGGTTGAGATAAGCAAATCTTTAAGCGTAAAATTGTAGTTATTTACTTATCCAACAGTCAAAACATGTTTTGGGTGATCAAAAGAACCGTCTCATTCAGAGGGTTCTTTTGAGTACCCACAAATTATATTTTGGTTGAGAAATATGAAAACTAATTTAGCTGGAAGCCTGTACAAGATTCAGAATAAATACTGCAATAATTCACTGCTTCCACATTTTTAAGAATTTGTTGAAGTCAGACTCTATTTATCTACACAACATATGCTGAGGGTATTCCAAAGATTGTTTGGGTTTTTTAGCACCCATAAAATGTTTTATTCAGAGATTACCAGAATTTTATGCCTATAATTTTGTCTTAACTTAAATTTGTAGAATAGCTGGGAGTTCTTACCATTCTTAAAGCCAAAGCATACACTGTCTGTTTTGAGAACTGTTTTTTCGCATTTTCAAAAATCTTCTGCAGGTCTGTGCTAAATCTTTGCATGACCATGAACCTGTAAGTGGTTCCCTTGAAGTTGTGTTGACCAGCAGCTACGTATTTGGGCACACCCAGGTACCTCAGCTTGTGGTCCCGTATAAATTGGTCAACTGAAAATATAGATGATTCATTGTCGACTCATTATATCCTAGTGGACTCTTCTACATTTCTGACATTTTTTTTTGCATTTCATCCAAAAGGCCAGCTCATGAGATAACAGTATTGATTTCATATTTGTAAAGTCACTCTTTAACTCTACGCATGCTGGGTAATTTTTCATGCTTTTGCTGTCGTCTGCTGATTTTTTTCAAAATGAACTTTTTTAAAACATTCTTTCAGGAACACTATCACAGTGTCAATCTTTTTGGATCCAGACCAGGACCGACGTTTTGTCAGTCCTGATCTGGGTCCAAACTGTTTGCAAAGGTTATCAGTAGATGACAAAATTCACTGCATGCAAGGAAAGAGATAAAAGTGCCTGCCCTGCTGTTTAGTAGGGTTTGAGGTCTAATACTTGGCCCGAGCCTTCATCCGCTTTAAGTTTTAGTATATGCAAACAGCTATCTGGCAAGACTGCAAGGATGTGCAGGCTATTCCAACCCGTAGCTGCTTGACCATGCAATAAGTACCAAAATCTCATGTGCTGGCTCACATACAATTTTTCCAGAATTTACTCATTGTTATGCAAACAGTGTGGGACCAACTCAGATAGTGTACTACAATTGGCAATTCTGGTCTGGGTAAACACTCTGACAAAGTAAGCTATTAAGAATATAATTGATTCAACTTGTTTTCTGCGATGAATTGTGATATAGTAGATTTAAAGATAGACGAGAATCGTTGTAAACAAATGCTGGCAAGTTTACCTTGATTTTGGGCGTGCAGGTAGTCTCAGTTTACAGTTATATTAATCCTACCACAGATTATTGCATATGTGCGTAGCAGTGAAAAGTCATGCTTTACCTGTTTATAAGAAAAATAGAATAGCCTCATTACTATGCATCTTTGAAACCACTTTATTTCTTTCACTCTGTATCAACAACACTTGTCTTTTTGACCACAGTGGAGACATAATCCATATAAATATTTTGCAATGTCTGACGCCATTAACCACTACGCCTCAGTGGCGTAGTGGTTAAGGGCATCAGACGTTGCAGTGCTAGACGTGCACGCCACATTTGTGGGTTCAACCCCCACAAACGTCTAAAAGATTCTGTGTGTAAAAATTTAAAGATTAAAACAGACTATCAAACGAACCTTTATGCAGGATCAATCTATTGTAATAAGTAAAAAAGGAGGTGTGTTTGTGAAACACAAATGTCCCCGGAGCACTGCCAATTCACAGTACAGTTATACTGACCTATTATTCATACTTATTTTCAAAAGTAGGTCAAAAGTCAAGGTCATATAGTTTGGTATATTTGTAAAGATTTTCCAACTTTGAAGGTGTACAGATGAGAAATATCAAGGCTCTAAGATATAAAGTTATGGCCTATTATAAATTTTGTTATTAGTGTATTATTTATTTTCAAAAGAAGGTCAAGGTCATATATTGAAAAGGTCTAAATTCTAGGTTCAGTATATCAAAAGTTACAATCATTGTTAAAAGTTTGTAATTTTTCAGTGTCTACATACGGCATTCATGCAAAACCAAAAATATACAATTTGTACATACCCATCTCTGGTTTGGCTACTCTCTGGTAGAAGTGCAGTTCACAAAACAAAGGGCCATTACTTATGGGTTCCTGAAAAATATGGCATAATCACCAATATGAAAAGTTGTTTATGTCATATACCAACAACAAAGGTGCTGATCATCCTGTGCATGCATACAGTTTCATCTCATTACTTAAATCATACAGACCAGAATATGGGATTTGGGTTCTTATCACTTATGTGTAAACAGGTGTGTAACAAAAAAAATATTTTTCTTATTTCTCAACCAAAATACATGTTGTGGGTACTCATTGAGCCGGTTCTTTTGAGCACCCAAAACATATGTTAAAACTGATAGGTAAGAAAATATTTACAATATTACGCTCAGAAATTTTGTTTATCTAAACCCGTGTGTAAAGTAACTTTTAAACATAAATGCACAGATATCTAGTAATGCCAGAATATTGGTCGGGCCTTCATCAACTTCGATTTGACAATATTTTGTGTATGCAAGCAGTGATGTCTCTGCTGAGACTGTGCATATGTGAAAGGTAAACTGAACATTCATGTTTCCTGATTCAATAACACTATAAAGTTTTAAGATTTTGCAGCTGAGTAAGCTGATTTGAGTCTACATGTAGCCTGGTAGTAAACTCATCAGAAAGAGTTTTTGTGCATAATGACCAGGAGCTGGAAACACATGTGTAGACAGGCCTCTGGATAAGATTTAATAATAAAATAAGTATTTTTCTTATTTATTAACCTAAACATATGTTGTGTAGGAATTTTCCTAGGCCTGATTTGGGGCAAAATATCGGCCCCTTCCCAACTAAAATAAAGAGCAAAAACTTCCCAAAATGGTGCATATAATTCCCAAATTCTTAGTTCTACATTTTGGTAAAAATTTCATGAAAAACTGAACAAAGATAGCAAAGTTACAGATGCATGAAGATTTGCTTAAAAATGTGAATGAAAACATGTTTTCATTCACATTTTGTGCAAATTTTCATGAGTTTTTATGAAGGGCATATGTTACAGCTTTACACTGCTAATTTCTTATATGGTATCTAATCCATTTAAAATGGCAGTCCAGTTCTTTTAGACTGCATCAAATTTTCCAATTTTGAATGCTTGAATGATATTTTCCCAAATTCAACAGGCCCCTGGCCCCTAAAGGTAGGAAAATCCCTGTTGTGCCAAAGTGGGAACTAATAAGAACTGTCGCATGAGCACCCAAAACAAATGTTAAAAAAAAAGATGGATAAGAAATGAATCACATTTTTACGCTCAAAAATTTGTTTATCTGGACCTATGGCGCTGGGAACCCATCTGAGACGGGGAGCCATAATACAGTATGGGTAGAGTAACATTAAAATCAGTCCTTTCAGCACTTACAATCTTGACAACATAATCTTCCACCGAGCTCCCTTCTTCAGAGGCTGCAAATATAAAAGAACATTTTAACCCTTTCCTCACACTATTCAAGACAATTGTCATCTGCTTTACATTCTGCAGCCTACGTATATACATTGTAATATTGAAAAAAAACTATGGTCCCAGTCTGATCTGGGTTCAAAGTGTTTACTTCAATGAGCATAAGTGCATTTGAATATACATGTATGCAGCAGAGTGAGCAGACTTTATATGCAGACGTTAATTTCAAGATAAAAATATTAGCAGGTTAAGGGTTAACCAGTGCATGAGAAAACAAACAAAATGCCCCCCCCCCCCCCACAGCGAAGACTCAAATCAGCCTGAATTTCAGCCAAGTAAGAATAGCACACTCTTTACTGTATATTCAATAGGTCTGAGTCTTTACAGTTTATTTTGTGGGTTTTGGCTATAACATTAATGTATTGCAGCAGACTGCATGCTTGGTGGTCAACCCAATCACAGTTGGCAACTTTGCTTTCCTCTTTAATTGCAGGCCGGTGGGTCAGATTTCAGACTCTATGATGGTTCTGACTTAAAGACTTATCTATTGATGAGATGGTAGGGGCCTGATGCTTCGGCTGTTTGTCGGGCCCACCGGGGTTTACCTGTTGGATTTGTTTTGCTCCCGTATTCAGTTATATATACTGTTGAGTCCTTATCTTTGCCTTATCTCCTTGTTATATCTAGATTTATATGTTCTGGGAGATGATGCATTGATAAGTTAGGGGTCTTTCATGCAAAGTTTTTTTTGCAAACCAAATAACTATTTGCCTTGATCCACATCTGAATTAAGGATGAGGTTGGCGCCGTTAAACCGGTTTAAGCCCTCCAGTAAAATATTTTACTGACAGTTCCAAGGCGGTACTTCTTTTGTGGATCTTTTATGTTTTTGTTCTGTCTTGTGTTTGCTATGTCTTTGTGCACGTCTGTTTATATGTGCTTTGTGGTCACCTGCTAGGAAAGGACTGACCTCTTGGCTCGCGTTTGTTGTGTCCAACTGTGAGTTTGTCACTTTCCCATTGGTATCCTGGGTCAGGTGTGGTACTTGATTGTATCGATTCCTGATCTTTGCACCCTTACTTACTTTTGTTAAGCACTGTTCATATCTTATTGTATGTAACAGATAAGTCAATGAAAATATACAGTTATACTTATTGTGCTACATTTACATGTATGTAAATAGCAGGGATTTTCCTACCACCCTTAACTTTGGAAAAATTATTCCAAACATATGCACTAGTCATTTCACATTTGAGACTAGTAGACTACTGCACCCTCCCCACCCCCCTCCCCATCACCACCTACCGAGCTGACTGGATGAAAGCAGGGATAATGCAGGGTAATGTGAAATTAAATACATGTACTATACTACTACATGTATAAAGAAATAGCTAAATTGAAAAAATCATATTGAGTAGATAAACATCTTAACTCTCTGCCTACTGGGTAATTTTGCGTGCTTTTTGTCACCTGCTTAATTTTTCAAAATAAACTTTTACAATAAATTCTTTCAGGTCTACCATCAAAGTGTCAAACAGTTTGGATCCAGATCAGGCCTGACAAAATGTCGGGCCTGATCGTGGTCCAAACTGTTTGCAAAGGTTATCAGCAGATGACAAAAGTAGGTAAAGAGTAAAAATAATCTGATCAAGCTTCAGGACTTAAATTAAGAGTGCGTACCAAAAAATAATTTTCTTATTTCTCAACCAAAACATGTTATGGGTACTCAAAAGAACCGTCTCAATGAGACGGTTCTTTTGAGCACCCAAAACATATGTTAAAACTGATGGGTAAGAAAATAATTACAATTTTACGCTCAAAAATTTTGTTTATCTAAACCTATGAGCTTACCAAGATATATCAATCCAAAACCACCTTGGCCAATCACATTGCCCAGTGTCCAACTCTTCTTACATAAATCATGAAGTGTTTCACCAGCCGGGAATTTTTCTGCCAATTTATGGCCCTTACTTACTTTTGGCTTTTTAGCTGAAATGAAAAATATGGCACATTGTACATGAACGTTATGACAGCCTTGCTAAACACCTGTTATGTACATTTGTACCCAAAATGTCTCTCTTTTTATGAAACATTTACTTTAGGCAATCCATTCAATAGTATCAATGCAGGAACTAACTTGCAGAAATAAACCCGTCCTTGTAAATTAAATTCTTCCAGTCAATATTTAAAGTTAAATTCCATATTTAAACTTGAAGTGTTTGTGAAGCACTCTGTCTTTAAGATGTAATTCGCAACATTTTAACCCATTTCAGACCACAGGGATCAAGCTAGGGGGCGACTAGGGCAAAAAAAAACATCATAAGGGCCGAAATTTTGCCCTAAATGGGACCCAGGGAGAAGTGGGAGTCTCCCTAAAAAAAAATAAAAAAAAAAATAAAAAAATTTTTTTTAAGGAGTCACCACACAAATGCAAGCTGTGGTGACATCATCATACAATCTACTACCACTGCATTGTGTTTCTCCTTCCATTAAATGGCAATAGTATGTGTAATGGCTAATTTGCTTCTAAATTGACAGAAAATGCCATAATTTTGCGCTATAACTTCTCCTTATCTGACTGTCACTTCTCCGAGAAGTCACTTCTCCCTAAAATTCTCGACCAACTTGGTCCCTGGACCAATGGAATGTTACATACGCTACATACAACAAAGTCAGGATGGTCCATTGAATATATTGAAGGGTCACTGGTTATAATTTCCAAAAATATTGTACATTGTATTTCATTCTCTGACAATTGAATTTATCTTAGCAAACAGTACAGACCCTGATGAAATGCTGCCTTATGCGGCATTTCATCTGGGCCGTCACTGTTTGCCATAGTATATGCTTAGGGGTTTCCAATCCTCAAAGGGGTAAGTTTATAGCACGCATGCAGACCGGTGCTCAGACATTTCGGCCACGGACATTTCGGCCTAGGACGTTTCGGCCTGGACATTTCGGCCACGGACGTTTCGGCCACAGAAAATGCCGAAGGTGGATGTTTCGGCCATAACCATAAATTTTGGGTTTGGGATGTGTGCATGCATAAATGTGTGATGCATTTCATAATCTTTTGAAATCAAATATGCCAGTGAATACTTACAATGGATTCAACATGATAATAAGAGTATGCTATTTTTCATAGAAAGAGGTAAATTATGGTGTATATTATACAGCTGTAAATGGTTATGAAATACCAGTATAAAGAACCCATTACCTGAACTAGTATATATTTTTTGTTTACAACAATTCTCGTGTATCTTGGAATCTACTGTACATAACAATTGATGAATGTTAACTACTTTCATGCTGAACCTGGGTTTATCTTTTTTCTTCAAAACACTGCAGATCCAGATCAGCCAGCTACCTACCTGATCAGGATCAACAGCTTGTAAATACATGCAGTTTAATAACTGATAAAAATTTGGTAGAAATACTATTTATAGTATATAAGATCATTCAGTCAATTATTTCCTAAGAAATGCATCACACATTTATGCATGCACACACCCCAACCAAAATTTATGATTTGGCCGAAACGTCCACCTTTGGCAATTTGCGTGGCCGAAACGTCCGTGGCCGAAATGTCCGGGCCGAAACGTCCGAGGCCGAAATGTCCGTGGCAGAAATGTCCTACATTCTGCAGACCAATGCCCCTGATCTTTGGTAGTGGGGCAAAAAATCTTATATGAGCCTTGAAGCGAGAAAACCTGTCTTAGGGGGTTTGCGAACAACAAAGGGGCAGACCAGTCTGATCAGCGCCTTTGTTATTTGCTTATTGGAAAGTATCATATCAGAACTTGCTACAAGGGAAATTTCACTATTCTAGCTATCGTCTGTAGCTGATAAGACTGGTTTGAGTCAGTCTCGCTTTTTCGAAAACCCAGAAGGCAGGTTTTGATGCGTCACGCCCCATATGTTACCTTTAGGTTCAGAGCCTGATCCCCCTGCTACTGCTGCCCCAATTTCAGCTGCCTTTGCAGCAGCCTTTCCTCTCGGCATGGTCACTCTATATCCTGAAACAATACAAAACTAGACTGCAGTCAATAGTACACCACCGCATATACCAGCTTTTTTACCTTAACCTTGACTCCTATTTAACCTTGACCTTGGGGTCAAGGACACACAAAATGTTGCCAGAGTACCCTCTACATCATGTGACCTATGCACCAGCAAAGTTTGAAGTTGCTAAGTCCAACAGTTTAGTAGGAGATGCATTAACAAGAAAATACATTATTTGACATTTGACCTTGAGGTCAAGGTAGCATGAAATGTTGCCCAGTACCCTCTACATCATGTGACCTATGCACCTGCAAAGTTTGAAGTTGCTACATCCAATGGTTTGGAGGAGATGCATTTACAACAAACATTCTTTGACCTTGACATCAAGGTCACACAAATGTTGCTCAGTACCCTCTACATCATGTGACTTATGCAACTGCAAGGTTTGAAGTTGCTGCATCCAATGGTTAAGAAGTAGAAGCATTTACAATAAAATACATTATTTGACCTTTGACCTTGACCAAAATGTTGCTCAGTTGTCAGTACCCTCTACATCAGGTGACATATATGCAATTGCAAAGTTTGAAGTTGCTATGTCCAACAGTTAATGTAGTGTTTCCCCTAGCCAGTTTTAGCATGGCGTCGCGCCATGCCCCTTTTCTCTGGCGCCGTGCACTTTTTCCCAGCGCCATGCCCCTTTTCCAAAACTGCATATAATGCCCTACATTTTGGTAAAAAAATCATGAAAATCTGGCAAAAACTAAGGAAGTTACAGTTTATTCAGTTTGAAGCCTGAATAAGCAGGGAAGGCACCAGCTGTTATAATATTTTACTCACTGTTAATCCTCTTACAATGGTCACTAATTACCTGAGGCAATTTCGACACATCACTTTGATGACAATACCCCAATTAGCAATCATTTGAAATGAAGTGTGAATCTGAACCAGGTACAAGTAACATTGTCAAAACAAGTACTGGAAAGAAGTGATCTTGGCAATTGAAAAAAAAAAAGATTCTCATAATAATGTGCATCTGATAAATTTTAAGAATTAATAGAAAACAATAATATAATAAGTGTGTACTCAAATAGGAGTCCCAAAACTGGTTTGAAAATTCTTTAATAATAATTAAACAAGACAAATTCGACGAATTTATATCCCCCGACGAAGGGTTATTTGAGAGAAACATGTAAATCACAAAACATAAATCCCATTTATCTAACCCTTAGTTCACCTTCAGTATTATTCAAATCATAAAAAACACCTATCAAGTATGTTTTAGTGCTTAGTTTAATAAAAAATATACATATATCTGCACGATTTCAATATCTGACCTTTAAACCCAACCCCAGAGGTCAGGGGTGTGTGTAAATTCAAAGTGTTACCTTGCATGTAGGTCTACACTTCTTCCACTTTAATTTGATATGCAACATGACCTCTTTTAGAAAAGAAAAATAGAATGACCTTTTGACCCCATCCCAGGGGTCGTTGGTGTGTGTAATGACAGCATGTTTGCTTTCATGGTGCTCTGTGCTCAATTCCCTTTAATTTGATATACAACATGACTACTTTCAGAAAAAGATATAGTTTGACCCCACCCCCTGGGTCGAGGGTATGTCTGTCGGCAAAATATTTGCTACCATGTTGCTGCCAGTGTCGTCAGCTTTAATTTGATATGCAACATGACTACTTTCAGAAAAATATATAGTTTGACCTTTTGACCCCATCCCCTGGGTCGAGGGTGTGTCTGTGGGCAAAATATTTGCTACCATGTTGCTGCAAAAGTCGTCAGCTTTAATTTGATATGCAACATGACCATATTCTGAAAAAGTTTAATTTTGACCTCGGCCCCACCCCCTAAGTCCACCCAACAGGCTCGGACCCCGGCCTTCAAACTGAAACCCCGTTTGATATGTTTCATATCTATTGCTGCTCTGCCTGTATGCAAAATTTCAGCAAAAAATATTAACAATTGCCTTAGTTATTGCGAAATTTAAATATTTGACCTTTGACCCCTTAGGTGGGGTCAAAGGGGGTGGGGTAAAACTTTGACACTGCCATTCTTATCTACAGGCACTTGGCAATCATGGTCTAATAGTGAGAAGTTGTTAAATATAATAGCTTTGATGAAATGTGAAGATCATCACACAAAAAAGCTAATATAGGTTTTGCCTTATAATTGCCTATACTAAAACAAGGGCAATAACTCAAGTGTTAAGGAGTCGATTTTGACCAAACTTATAGGATATCGAGAGTCCATGATACTTATCATTTGTACCAAGAATGAATCAAATCTGACCAATAGGTACTGAGATATGGTTCTGGACAGACAAAAAGTGCGGACGGACGGACGGACGGACGGAATGGACGGACGGACGGACGGACGCAGCCAAAACTATATCCCTCCGACTTCGTCGGGGGATAATAAGTAGTATATTTTGCATTTAAAAAGGACAGATAACAGCTGCATTATGCTATTACTAAGGGACATAAATTTACATATGACAATACCACATTCAGTTTCCAATTTGGACTTAAAAGTGCCCTCTTAGCCTGTTGCCGCGCGTTCAAAAGTGCCCTCTTAGCCTTTTGTCGCGCGCTTAAAGTGCCCTTTTCCTGGAAACTTTACCATGCCCTTTTTTGGGCTGGGGGAAACACTATAATGAGATGCATTTACAAGAAAATACACTCTTTGACCTTGATATTACATGTATTTACAAGATACAGACAAGTCAGTTTACAATTATACATTTGTAACTGATTATTATTATGTAGTCTATTATCATAGTCTACCAATCAATGTCATCTTTTCCCTGAAATTTATCATGGGCTTCAATACTATCAAAAAAAATTCCACTCTGGGTCTTTTTGCTTGACCATATTGGCAGTAAATGAAAATTTAAAAGTTATCTGTAATATCCTATTCAAGTGTGTGAATAAGTCAATTAAACAAATTTCCCAACATAACTGCATTAAAATTATTCACTCTTTTGTTAATTAGGACCAGGGTAACCCTCTACTGAGCTATCATCTGCAAAGTTTGAAGTTGCTACGTTTAACGGTTAAGGAGGAGATGCAAGGTCATATGAAATGATGCCCAGTACCCTCGATCTACATCATGTGTCTTATGCACCTGTAAAGTTTGAAGTTGTCACATCCAACAGTTAAGGAGGAGATGCATTTACAAGAAAATACATTATTTGACCTATGACCTTGCCAACGTTGGATACTTTCAGCATGGCAGTGCGGTCACTTGACCACCCCATGTTCTAACCTAGCTAACATCTGTTTTTAACCTACTTTTAGTTTCCTGTACATTCTTTTTTAACACTATCATGAGGGTGACCATGGGGTTTACTGATTAATTACTAAATTAACGAATTATGGCCCTAAAATTCAATAATTAATTTAGCGAGTTATGGCCCTAAAATTTAACGATTAGCGATGTTTTAAGGATAATTTTACCAACTAGTTGAAAAGCTGGTGATTAGCGAATTTTGACGAAAAAATATAATGATTAACAAATTTTGCGTGGAAAAAATATGGAATAGCAGAATGATGCATTTTTGCGGTTCCACGGAAAAACTCTATTTAACAGTAGGCCGTCTAAAATGGTAAGGAAATGAATATTTCTACCCCAAAAGAAAAATTTAAATTTCACTGAATTGGCCTAATTTTATGTATACTGATTTTTTGGCCTAAATTTTCCTGAGTATCAATTTTGGGAATAAATTTTACTGATTACCAATTTATGGGTCTTAATTTAATTTTACTGATTAATTTAACGATTTTTGGGCCTAGAATTTACTGATTACTGATTTTTGGACCTATATTTTACTGATTGATGCCTTTACCTGGATATATCTTCTAACTTAAACTATATACATAATGTTGAAAGTGTGGCAGTAGTTTTTCTGTGTTTACATTTCCTGCTGACTGGAGGCCATGCTGGACATGCGATCATAAGGGGAGTTTAACATGATATCAACATATTAGCTCAACTGACGTTTCTATGGGCAGCCATTCAGGCAAAAGTTTTGATACTCAGCAATCTTGTTGTTGAGGGTCAAACGAGGACTTAATATTGACAAAACATTAGTAAGCAAATTTTACATGAGCTTTCAGTAGCAGCAAATAATAAGATAATGCATTTTTATTCAAGGCAACAAAAGTCACAATTCCTCCCATTGTACCAATCTGATGAGTCTTCTGTCTCATCTTCAAGTTTTCTCTATTTCAGACAGTTAAGGCTTCCCATACTTTCATTTCTAAAAATATGAATTCCATTTACGGCAATCATGTGATTTTGGTTTGCCATGTGGTCAGTCATGCAGACGCTATTCTTCTTCTTCCATTTTAGTTCATCCCTCGGAAACTAGGGCATTGTCGAACTATACTGTACATGTGTCGCCCGAAACGTGACTGTGGTGCAAATTTAAAACAGAATATGTACAGGATAAAAAAGACTTTCTTGCTTTACATGGTGGATTTCTGGAGCAGCAGCTTGTACACCTCTAAGCTAGGTGCTGAGACAGCCTGCTGTGGTAGTTGATTCCATATCCTAGTGGTGCTTGGAAAAAAGGAATACTTATGTGCGTTCACGGACGACTGTGGTACAAGGCCGGAATTTCATGTTGTGACCTCTTGTAGTACTGACCAGTGTGGGGATCAAGAATGGCGTAGATGGAACGCAAACCAGGCCATACACAATTCGGTAGAACATTGTAGAAGAGATAATTTTGAATACTGATTGTTATGTTATTATAAATAAATAAGTTGCATTGTAGGGAGAATTAGGAAAATTGGAAATAAATTACCTTTGTATAAACATTTGACACCTGTGCTCACAAGTAAGTTTCTACATTTTTCTCAAAATTGCTGATAAGTGTCGAGTGACTTCCCGGTTACTGAAGCGGAAACAAAAACAACTGATAGGTTGCGAATCAGATGAATGATCGTGGGATAACTATTGGTGTATATATCATGGACATGAGGATATCATGGGAATGTAGTATACCCCAATTATTTTTTTTCTTTTCTTTCTACTGGCACGATGGCATGCTATCATTACGCCAATTGATAGTCAATCAGCAGTTGGAATCCTTACACTGAACTGGGCTAGTACTAATTACACTGTTCTTATATCACAAATAAAGTCTCTCATTCAACAATTACAATCTACAGCTTTCGAGGTTTCAATACACTGGACGCCGGGACATGCTACTATTGCTGGAAACGAGATCGCCGACAGGCTAGCAAAAGATGCTGCACATCAAGCCTCAGAGATGCCTGTCGATAGTCTCGATACCCCTATCGTCACCATTCAAGACATCAAGAACTCAGCGAGGAAGTCTATTGTATCTAAATGGCAGCAGCGCTGGGACATTTCTGAGTCTGGCAGATTTCTCCACACCTTCAAACCATTGGTTGATAGCAAACCGTACTTAGATTTGCCTTCTAAGGATCTCTTTCCTACCATTCTTCAACTACGTACCGGATACTGCAGTCTAAACGAATACAGATATAAATTAAATCAGTGTGAAAGTTCAGAATGTGTTTGTGGTGATATAGAGACTGTACAGCACTTTATTCTTGAATGTCCTCTGTATGAAGATAACCGTCAGAAACTTCAGAAGAACCTTTTCCTGCAACTTGGCATTTCTTATCTGGATATGGATCTGCTCCTTGGTTATAGTGAAAACGAAAATATTTCTAGTTGGAGAGAGTCTGTTATATGTGAACTGGGACAATACATTGCCAATACTGGTCGTCTTTTCAGCAGAGTTGCTGATGGGAATGCACCACAATAATCTGTTGACCGTATCATACACTAAATCTCTTAAATTACATTTGTGGAAATTTTACCTTTGAGAGACTTAATCTACATGTGAGAGAATCTACACTCGAGAAGATTGTGCCACAAGGCCTGATACGGAATTGAGACCTTTTATCGTCTTTAATTCAGTTCTTTTTCCGAACACTTTTTGTACAGTGGCTTTAAAACGCAATCCACCTGCAGGTAATCCTATACTATATAAAGAAGAAAAGATGAAGTGGTGGACAGATTCATTCTAAAGTTGTTCTGGTAGGCTGAAAGAATTTGTGGCCGAAACTACCCAGATTATAGCAACCAACCCAACGAGTGTTGGCAGCCGAAGGCTGCCAACACGAGAGTTGGTTGCTTTTACGATTAGACATGCTTTTTTTAGTGACATACCCCACCCACTTCTACATACTAGGCCATAATTTTTCGACCGTCAAAGCAACTTCTGGCTACTGGAGCCTGGAGGTTGTTTCCGGTGTATTTCCGCACTGAATACAACTATCTTGCTAAATTAAACACTCAGAGCAATGCTTTCATCGCCACTTGTTAGAAATAAAACAAACCTTATTCTAGAAGATCTGTTGCGATTTTTTTCCAAACGGAAACCGCTCCGACTAACTTTTCATTTCCATTTCGACGGATCATAACACATGAAATAAGTCACATCAATACTGCAGTCTTTTTTGCGACAATACCCGTTCCGTCACAAACTCTTTCATTTTCGTTTGATAAAACGTCCGATAAAACATGTGGAAGCGATTTCCTTAACTTCCACTTGCTGTCAATTCATTGTTGTTGTTTTTTTGCAATCCATTGCGTCATTTAAAATGTAAATGACGTCACGTCATTGTAACACAAAGGACAAACTCCCCAACAGCTGCCAACGCCCCACACTCGGGACCAAATTCGGAGAGCATCAAAATCGTATCTTAAATGCAAATATCAACCTGTAATTGGATCACAAGTTCATAAAAAAGTGACAGAGAAAATAATTTGACGAAAATGTCCAAAGCACATGACATGCATATCTCTTTGAAGAGTGAGTTTTCATGCGCGGATCAATAGGGGGAAAGGGGGTCCGGACCCACCCCCAGGAAAATCACAAGTTATTTGGATTCTTATACTTTGACCCACCCCCGGGGTAAAGTTTGACCCCCCCCCCCCCCCCCCCCCCCCCCGGTTAATGTTGGACCTTCTCTGGAGTCTTGGAAAATTATAGTTTTCTTTAAAAAGAACCGTAAATTAAGTTGATGACAGAAAAAACTTGTGGCAGATAGGCCTGGACCCCCCCTCCCCCGACGATATTTCCTGGGTCCGTGCATACAGTATGATCAGGAAATACCACAATCTTACAATGCAGACCAATCCACAGTAACATTAGAAAGAGCCACAGACCAAAGCTTAGACATCCATAGAGCAGCCATCTCCATCTTCCTCGTCAAAATGTTTGCAAAACTAGAGAGGGCACAGAGGTTTACATAACCAAGCAAGAACCCAAAAACCGGAGAATAAACAAATGGGAGGAACGTTGATTAAAATGTGTATCAACAACAACCAAATGACTGTATGAGGAGTTGCGCTCACAAAATACCCATTTATTGTAGAGGCTTGTTTAGAAGGGGGGGGGGGGGGTAAGTAACATCTGAATATCCAATATCCCTGACAGTAACAAAATTATTGGACACAGTAGTAGGTGGTCCTATACCATTATGGCATATCCATGGAAGTAAAATGTATAGAGTTAAGTTGGGTATATTCGGACAGACGGCTAATTTCGGACAGCAACCTTGTTTGTTTCATATTTCAAATAATGGAATAAAACTGAATTACCTAAGCAAATAGTGAAACTCCTGATGTGACGGCTCTAAAGGAGCCGTCTCATCTGGATTAGCACTATTTGCAAATAGCGTCCGAATTTACCCGACTTTACCCTACCGGGTAGTTTACAAATGTAGTGAGGTAGAGTTATCTGGCGATGAGACCATGTGCGGATCCAGAGGGGGTGATAGGGGGTCCGGACCCCCCCCCCCCCCCCCCCCGGAAAATCACAAGTTATATGGGTTTCTATAGAAATTAACACTTGGACCCTGGACCCCCCCTCTCCCCCCCCCCCCCTAGAAAAGTTGGACCCCCTCGATCCTTTGAAAAGTATAGTTTTCTCTGTAATAAAATCATTGGACCCCCTCTGTAAACTGTAAAATAAGTTGAGGACAAAAATAAGAAAAGAAACGTTGTCCAGGCTGTTTTCTGACCGGCAGACTACCCCCCCCCCCCCCCCCCCCCCCCCCCCCCCCCCCCCGACAAAAATTCCTAGATCCGCGCATGGAGACTATATGCATTCTACCAAAGATCAACAGCCATCAGCCGACGTGCGTTCATGGACGTATGCGTGTTTTGCGTGCCCAATAACTTACTCTTCGATCTCTGGAATTAGAGGCTATCTAAACATAAAAATGCCATGTAATGGTGTTAACATAAGGTCCTCAATGCAAGAAAACTTGTCTTTGGGGCCGAGGGTGCGAACAGCAAAGGCGCTGACCGGCGCGGGCCACTCTGTGCCTTTGTTATTCGCCTTTTGGAAAGCATCATATCTGAATTTGCTTCAAGCGGAATTTTAATTTTCCAGCTAGTCACCATAGCTGAGCAAGCTGATTTGAATCTTAATAAGACCTTGTTTGTTGCATCAAGGCCCATATATTTCCTATTATTATATACGGCTATTCATGAACACTCCCATCCACTCTGGAAAATAACAAAGCATTATGTATAAACTTTCCTAGAAATACTAGTCCGGACACCCTGGAAAATCATATGACGAAACTGCAGATGCCAAAATATATTTAAGAACAGGGGCTAATATGTGTCCACCAGAGATACTAAATGTGCATGGTAAGCATAACTCTTTTGTAACGGCTAAACGGGAGTACTTTTACAAACAGAGAAGACCAGATTCAAAATTGAAAAGCAACATCATGCTGCATTTCACCAGGGTCTACACTGTTTGCTATGGTAAAAAAGAGCTCCAGGTACAAAAATACAATATTTTAGAAAAGTTTACCTGACACCCTTTTTTCCATACAGTGGACTATCCCAAGTTCGTAATTGTTTTAAACCAGAAAGTAAAAAATCATTAATTATTATACAAAAGTTAAAGTTAAAGAGGATGAGCTGCGAAATTTGTTTGGTTTGATTCTTTAAGTCCCATCAACACTCTTTCAGTTATCTACGGACGGATCTTCCTGGGTTGAACCAGTACTAAGCTAAGATTAATGTTCTTGCTCAAGGACATAACACAGTGACGCCGGTGAGGTTCGAACCCGCGGCGGCCCGTTGTCTCGGTTCAAACACTCTACTACTGACCGACTGCGCTCCCATGAGCTGCGAACTAACAAAGAAGTGCAAGAACATAGCATTGTCAGAGCTCTCACTAACTGCTGATCGGCAGTCCTGAACCCCTAATTTTGGTGCTGGGACTCTCATTTTTGAAGGAGGCTAAATTCTGTAGTATGGCAGCACTCCCACTTTTTGCAAAGAGGGCTCTGGGACTATTCATATGTATAAAATATATGAGTACCCCACCCCCCTAGAATCAGCCTCTCGGAACTATGGGGGCCTGCACTGATCTGGGACCTCCTCTCTATAACTGTAAAATGTAAAATATTAAAGTTGAGTACTAAAAAAATGTCAGGGTTGTTTTCAGGCAGCCCCCCCCCCCCTCCAACAAAAAAAAAATCCTGGATCTGCGTATGGGAGACTGACTATTCATGCATTGATTCCCTGCATGGACCTCCTTTTAATCAAATAACAGCCTGTATCACAAAAATGTACAAATAACACCAATAAATCTTGAGCTTGCAGCATTTCAAAAACGTGGGGGTCCCAGGATTTCTTTCTTTCTTTTAGTACTGACACAATCAAATTTTGATTATTACACCAGGGAGTGCGGTTTTGGATTTTTGAAGAAAAAAACAAAACATGTAGTTCGTCCAACAGCTTGGCGACCCCTTTCGGGTCAACTGTTATGTCCCCCATGGGGGAGAACGGACTAGCCCCTTTAGAGGGCGGGTCAGAGTCGCCTTCGCCTGTGAAGGCTGATTAAAGCTGCCTATAGCATAATTATTTTGGCTTTTTCCTTTGTATCTGTCTTAAATTAAGAATTCCATTTTCTCTGAGTGATGCGATCCAAAACGCGTCTTTTTTAAGAGATTCGACAAATGACCATTTTTTATCTTTATTATGTCTCCGTGTACTAAAATGAGCAGGGGTGTCCAGGGGATTTTGTCGTACATTTACACAAAGTAAGTAAGGGTGCAAAGATCAGGAATCCTGTGCGACAGTGATAAACTAACAGTTAGACACCACAAACGAGAGCCAAGAGGTCGGCCCTTTCCCTGCAGGTGAATCATCAAAGCCAAATGCTATTAACCATTGGTTGGTTGCAGTTAGGTCGCACCTATTTCATATAGTGGAGTAAGCTAATTTCAACAAGAATGTAATTTCGCCAATTGAACATTACTACCGTTTTTTCACTTGTTTGACCTCACAGGCTCATTCTGAAAAGGGGATTTCCAAGGGCAAAAGAAAAGCTGTCTGTTAAGTTGTTTTAGCAGTAAGAAAATGCATATCTGAGTGGTAAAATAATGGTCACATATCTGCATCAATGTTTTCCCGCCATTTTCACTAATTCTTTTTAACCCCAATCTTTAAATCATGATCCTGATATGTTTTATTCATTGAATACATCGCTTCCTTCATCTTCATTTGCGTTGACACCCTCACGATGGAGGTAAGAAAACTCAGTGATGTATTGGGGTCCCAAGTGGGGAAAATCATTGATTTTATCATAAGGGGGTTCTTATTAATGTTAAGACTCAGGAACAATGGTATGGCTAATAAGCAGCTGTACGGACCATGTATCTAAAAATGATTTTTTGTTAAATTATATCAATCTTTCGCCTGCAATGGCTTGATGTATCCCTTAAGTACATAAAAGAAAGTTTTTATGTCTACTTTTTCATTTACTGTCTGTGTGGTAGCACCCCAATGAACCTAGGGGTTCAAATCAATCTGAAATTGGATTGAATATAGAAAAAAAACATGACTGACATATTTTTGATTACAATCAATTAATTGATAGAAGATTGACAATAATTTATATTCATTGAATGAAAAAAATGGTTTATCTCATAACATCTATTGATTTTTTGTCTATCCAACCCTTTTTGAGGCCTCTTTTTTAAGGTCAACAAGAGTTGTCGAAATTAGATTACTATTTTCAAAATGGCTGAAAAACGGGTGCACAAACAAATCAAGGTTTTTACAAATTAAATAGCATATTTTGATGGTCTAAGATATCACACATTATTATAAAAGGTTGAAATTATATGATAAAATCATTTTCTGGTCAGGTTGTATGTTGTTTTGTTATCCTCAGAGCCATATCTGCTTACGTTGGCGAAAACTGATTATCCCAGTATATTATAAACGATTAAATGATACGAAAAGCTCAAACAGAGGAGCTCGATTTTTTAAATATCTCTTGACATCGTATCATCAATTCACTTTCCACTCATTCAGCCCTTTTAAATGGATATTTTTTAATTTTACCTTTCTATTTTCGGTTTGATTCCGCTCTTGAGAAATTTCCGAAATTTTATAATTTCCGCCTAGCGTTCGTTTAAAACGCAAGTTTTGATTTGTTTAGAAATATTTAAGGACCAATGAAAAGGGGGCTATTATCTAAAATTGCATATAATGAACACAATGTTCGGAAAAGAAGCTAATGTTTTCAATAGAACCGCAAGTTGTTCCTACTACGAGGCATGTCCGAGTGGGTATCGATATAATTATTGATGTGCGCATTGATTATTTTAACTGTATTTAAAGTCGTTAATTCAGCAAAATTATTTATATTTGTGGTGACTATTTTTCGTCTCCAAGATAGCCACACCTCAAAGTTAGGCTCAATTCTGGACTGTCCTATAAATAAGTATCTTAACTTCCGGGGGGGGGGGGGGGGGGTACTCTATTCTACATCTACATCTACATCTATATTGGTACGTTGCTCCGTCACAGTTTGACTATTATTCAACGGTTTGACTTCTAGTGGTTACGCATAAAAGATGAAATGAAAGAGAATAAAGACAGGCAGAAGAAATATATAATAATACACAAGATATAAAATAAAATAATAATATGGAGCCCTCTCTCGAAACTTCAGATTGATTATAATCAGATTTGAAAAGTTCAAAGGACAGCAGCCCGCTGGACCTGCAGGAGATGGCGAAACATGAGTAGTGTCGGCGAAATGCTTGATGAGCTTGAATGGCCATCTCTTGAGGCCCGGAGGGACCAGTCCTCTTTGTTTCTCTTTCACAAGATTCATTGTGGAGCAGTGTCTATTGAAAAAGACAAGTATATGACCCCTGCCCACAGTTTAAAAACTTCCAGGTCATCACATATCGCTAAATACCGCAGACACCAGGCATACAGTGATGCCCTGAAGAATTTCTTTTCCCCCGAACTATTCCACATTGGAATAGTCTGTCTCCTTCTATGGCCAATACCCAGTCCACAGAGGAGTTTAGGGAACTCCTTATTTAAACAAAAAATTCAGCCTAGAGTTTTTTTCCGTTGTTTTTTTTATTTTTATTTATTTTATTTTTTTATAAAAATTTCAAAATTAGCACTCCCTGGAGTAATGCTCAAGTATGAGCGAGGCCAGTATAGAAAGATAGATAGATAGATCCTATAATATCCAATATTAAAATGGATGACTCCAGAAGATGCCGCACGCCATTTCAAAGAGGGGGGGGGGGGGGGGCTGGATAAAAAATATGGATGAACTGAGTTTACTGCTTCCAATTTTGTGCCAAAAGACCTTATAGAAATCATCTGCATTCTTGAGACTCGGGGGCAAAAAAGTGTCATTCGTATAAAATTGTACGAAAGAGCAAGGAATTTCTATACAAAATAGATAGTCCTTGGAAAGAGGAATTATTTTACTCTCGTCCCTAAAGGATCACTGCTGTTGGTAAATGCCTATGACTTTCTGAAAAAAAAGTTGTCAATCGTCCTTTTCTTCACAGGTAAGCTACCCTAACTTGAGTACTTTATGAAAGTGGAATCCATTTTCCATATTACAAACTTCAAGGATGTAAAAATTTTGGGTGTAAACAATCAGTTTTACAATAAAATATATAGAAATCTGGAAACACTTTATAAAATATCACCCCCCACACACACACACACACACACACCTCCGTGTGCCAGCAAAAGCTTTTGTCTCTGTATATATACAGTATATGTAATCATAGTCTACACATTGTAGCTGCTTGCTGTCACACAAAATAAACGCAAGCTTATAAAGAAATAATAAAGTCAATGGGGATAGATTTTACGCCAGCTCCAGTGAGGAATTAAGCCGGCACCAGTTCGTTGCAGTAACCTGTAGTGGCTTGCTGTCACAAGGGGGTGAGGTATTCTGCATTCAGGCCCATAAACTGCTTTTTCTTTTGTGGTTCCCTAGCATCAACCTCATGAATTTCTTTCTATTCTGTGCTAGTTCAATACAAAGTATATAAAGATTATAAGTAGAATTAGCACTTTTTATGGGGTATTCATTAGAGAAAAAGTTCATGGTTAATTTATCACACCTTCTTTTGCTAACATACAGTACTTAATGTTTGGTATGCTAGGTAATTTTCCATGCTTTTATTGTCATCTGCTGAGTTTTGTTCTTCAGAATAATCTACCTGGAACACTATCAGAGTGTCAAACAGATTGGATCCAGATCAGGACTTCATTTTGTTGGTCCTGATCTGGGTCCAAACTGTTTGCAAAGGTTATCTGCAGACGACAAATTTCTCTGCTGGCATGCATAGAATCATCCTGTATAGTACTGAATGTATACACCTTACTGCTGATTCAAAGATAGATGAGAATCGTTGTAAACAAAAATATGATATAATCCAGGTAATGGATGATTTATAAAGGTATAATAGCCTTAAAAGCATCAGGGCGTGACTGCACTAACAAAAATGAACTGCTCCATAAAATAGGGGTGTTACAACGTTATGCCATGCAATTATTCGTATTTACAGGATAACTTTACAAGCGATTCGGTGGCGCAGTAAGTAAAACGGTTTTACTCAAAGAATTTGAAAACAAGGTTGAGGGTTCGAGCCCCAGTAAAACCTTTTTTTTGCTTTCGCAAAGATGCAGGATTTTTTTATTTACATGTTTGCAGAAAAAAGCATGTTTTTTATGTATTATGCACATGTAAAGCGACTTCACTCAGTAAAATGGCGAAGCTTGTATGGAGATACAGCGACGATGCAAGAGCTACTATTGAAAACGTGTACAAGTTCTGCAAGGAGCAAAAAAAGGTCTGGAATGAAACTGTCACTGAATCGTGTATAGGACAGGAATGCAGCACTCACTGGCGTTAGCAGATCTACCGCTCAGAAAATTGTAGAAGAGAAGAAGGCACAGGACGAGCAGCAACAACCAAAGCAACCACTCTCACCTACGTCGAAAGTGTAACTGGATGACTTTGACCAGGGTGTTGTACGGAGGACCATCGCCAGCATGTACTCCTTGAAGAAGGTTCTGCCAACCCTTGATAACATCAGAATAGAGCTGGCAGCAAGGGTCGTCGTCGCAAAGATCTAATTCATATGAAGTTTACTTACACACGCTGTGGGGTAAATCGAAAAGTGCTGATGGAGAGACAAGATGTAGTCCTCAGCAGGATCAGATACCTTCGCAGGGTCAGGGAGTTGAGAGAGGCAGGTTACACAGTCGCTTATACAGATGAAACTTACGTTCATACCGGCCTAGTTGTCCCAAAATGCTGGCAAGATAGTACTACTGGACTAAAGATACCCTTTTCTAATGGTAATTTAAGAATAGTGGAATTGCATGACACTTGGGTCTGCACTATTATCACTGTTTTAGTTCGTCCGCTCGTCAAGAAACACCTGATACAAGAGTAGTTGACCAAGCACGGTATTCTATGGTCCGCTGGCATGTAAGAAGATGAGCTGCTTGAACTATGCAAGACCCACCCACAGGAGCCTGTCTATGTGCCTCGCCTTCCACTTAACAAGGATAAAATAACTCATCCTGGAAGCCATGCAGTCTATAAGAGCAAAGCACTGGCCAGACTGCAGGGCATCGAGGTGAATTATTGGGCGAGTGACATCGCGAGGGATGAGATGCCTGAACATGTGGTTATAAAATCTGGATTAAGATAATAAGGACTCTGCGACAGATAGAGCAAGCGAGAACGAGGATGAATTTTGAAAATTCCTAGTACTGTGATTAAATGCTAAATATTCATAAAAACAGCTGAATACACAACTGAAAATAAAAACACACGAAAAAATTATTTCATAACATATAAAACAAACTTTGCTATATCAAAATAATTAAACATCAATACATGCAATATAATTGCAAGAAAAAAAAAGAAAAAAAACAAGAAGAAAAAAAACAAGTCCAAATTGAGGCTCGAACTCACGAATTTGCGTGTTTCAGAAAAGCGTTTTAACCACTGAACCATAGAGACAGACACCAATTGAATATAGCTTTTAAGAAAATAAAGGCATTTTACAAACAGTTAACGGTAAATTATCTGCTCAACCCAGAAAATTGGACTCGACCAAAGGTCAATACTGAGAGGTCACAAATGAATAATATATATCGCAAACTACCTCTAACTGCAGTACTACATTTACCGTTATTTACCTGTTTAAATGAAAAATAGTATAGTCCTATTATTATGCATCTTTGAAACATCAGTACTAAAAAAGTTGATTCAAAGATAGATGAGAGTCGTTATAAACAACAGATAATGGGAGATGTCAGGTGTGGTACTTGATTGCATCGATTCCTGATCTTTGCACCCTTACTTACTTATGGGTTTCATTGTGGAACTTTGAAACTATTAGAGGGTCACTGATGAAGCCTAATTGGCAGAAACTAGCTAGTCTGGCCCAGGAAATATGCACACTCTAGTTTCAGTTCTTTGGTGCAGTCTTTGCTTCCAAAGGATACCCTTTTAAGAACATATTTGACTTCACTACAGCTGGTGACTGGGATTGTGTGGCGGCGGTAGAACGTCTCCCTGCCCTTCACTATAGTGTAGATTTTATTTTCTTGTCCTTTGGGATCATGGGTTTCATTGTGGAACTTTGAAACTATTAGAGGGTCACTGATGAAGCCTAATTGGCAGAAACTAGCTAGCCTGGCCCAGGAAATATGCACACTCTAGTTTCAATTCTTTGGTGCAGTCTTTGCTTCCAAAGGATACCCTTTTAAGAACATATTTGACTTCACTACAGCAGGTGACTGGGACTGTGTGGCGGCGGTAGAACGTCTCCCTGCCCTTCACTATAGTGTAGATTTTATTTTCTTGTCCTTTGGGATCATGGGTTTCATTGTGGAACTTTGAAACTATTAGAGGGTCACTGATGAAGCCTAATTGGCAGAAACTAGCTAGTCTGGCCCAGGAAATATGCACACTCTAGTTTCAGTTCTTTGGTGCAGTCTTTGCTTCCAAAGGATAACCTTTTAAGAACATATTTGACTTCACTATAGCTGGTGACTGGGACTGTGCGGCGGCGGTAGAACGTCTCCCTGCCCTTCACTATAGTGTAGATTTGATTTTCTTGTCCTTTGGGATCATGGGTTTCATTGTGGAACTTTGAAACTATTAGAGGGTCACTGATGAAGCCTAATTGGCAGAAACTAGCTAGTCTGGCCCAGGAAATATGCACACTCTAGTTTCAGTTCTTTGGTGCAGTCTTTGCTTCCAAAGGATACCCTTTTAAGAACATATTATACAAGTATATTACTCTAACTGCAGTAATACATTTACCATTATTTACCTGTTTCAATGAACAATAGTATAGTCCTACTATCATGCATCTTTGAAACATTAGTACTGTTCAACTATTATGTCATAATTTGGTTGTACAGGTAACTTGAAAAATATCTCCCAATATGTTTTAGTGCAAACCATAGTTTGCGTTCAAAACAATTTTCATCAATTATAGTGATAATCTGCATATGATATATGCAAAATAACTTGGCCAGGCCAAGTTCATGCTTACCAAAAAATCAAGAAAAAAGCAAAACAATCACTTTTAATAATCATGAAATTTCAGACCCTCTCCCCGCTCAACAAGCCATACCTTACAAGTGCGTAGGATTATTAAAGATATTTTGATAGCTGGCTCTTGATATTGGATTCAACTATTGCACTTATACTACATGCATTACACCAGAAGCTCCAAAACGGCGTTCTGGAGGTCAGAAAAATAGGCGTATACTGCCCAAACCTTCAATGATCCTTTCTTATGTGAGGGCCAATCTGATATCTGGCAGTCTTTGCTACAATAACTGAAGCTTTTACAGCATGCACAGCTACGTACTTCCGTCTGACTTCCTCTTTTCAAACAGCCTGCGCACACTACGTTTGAATCTTCACATACAGTCTTCCAACAAACTACTGGAATGCTCAATTGCGGCCTCTGCAGGCAGTTTATTTAAATCCGAATGATCTTGGGCTGCCGAAAGTTTCCCTTTCAGTGGTTTAATGTCTGTACGGCCGAGAAACAGCAGATGTATGGTCCAAGCAACCAGATTTTTCTGGCTGGCTGACCACAGGGGCCTCTAAATCCTCAAAATTAACTATGAAAAAGCTAATTTTTGTAGAAAAATTCATGTGAATGTGTTTGAAAACTTTTCAATTGATTTTTCACTGTGTGATACATTGTACACTGGTGTTGGTGACTTTTAGTGTTTAGAACATTTTATCCATAATCCCCCTTTCAAACGGAGATGACAACATATAAGCTCAATGCTTACCGTCAAATCCTAGAAATATTGTATGTATGTATATTTCATAAGAAAGTTAACGTTGCCAATAGAAACCTGGGTAACATATTCAGAAGCTTTACATACATGGACAAGAAGGTCTTCTTAAACTTCTACAAGTCAATGGTGCAGCCTCATATAGAATACACAATGCAAGTATGGTCACCTCCGTCTGAGACCCAATATACTGGTCAGAGCCTCAGTACAAGAAGGACGAAATAACTTTGGAAAATGTTCAAAGTAGAGCAACACTTTTGGTTAAATGTATGAAATATCTATCATATTTGGAGAGGCTTAAATCATTGAGGTTACCAACATTAAAATACCGCAGGGAACGTGCAGACATGATTCAGATCTACAAAATTCTTCATGATATAGATAAAGCAGACAGGGAAAAGATCTTCCAAATGACACCTTATACACCAACAATTAAGAGGGCACCCTCTGAAATTATTAAAAAAGAGATGCCTCCTGAATCTGAGCAGTTACTTATCACAGAGCGTGATTGATCAGTGGAATGGACTGTCAATAAATCTTCTAACAACACTCTCCTTAAATGCCCCCAAACACCCACTAAACAGATTCTGGAAGGAGCATCCTTTCAAATTCAGAACAGCCTGCTACCTCACGGAGGACCAATCCAAACAGGAAAAACAACAACGAAAAGCATCCATACAACCTACCTAGCATAGTAAGATGTCGACGTCAAATAACCTATAATGTGAAAACAAATGGGAAAGCAGATGCATCAATCAGCCTGCGGGCATATGCAGGCTCATCAAGGTATTTACTTACATGCAAATACATTGTGCAAAGTGATTATTATTCAAACTCTCCGTGTGCAATGGCTTAATTATAGGCATGAGTGACAGATATTCTATTTAACTTCAATAAAACGTGAACTGGTTTGGTCCATTTTGGTACTGAGAGCAATAGAACTAGAAACTTTTAAGATTTTAAATAACCAAACACCTGTATATTTGAGTGATCTTTTAACATATACTAACAGACTTTAAAATGAACAATTTGAATTTCATTTAATCATCTGAGCTAACAAAAACATTTTATATCAAAATAAAGCTCAATTAAGCGGCTTTTATCTTGGAAAAAATGATAATCCTAGGCATTCCATAACACATCAAAAACATCATCTTAACAGGGCTGGGGTCTGCTAATTATGAGGAACAAAGTTAATAACGCGTATGACCACCATTATTGTCAATCACGGCACGTAGTCGTTGCCTCATTGACCTTGTTAAGTGTCTCACAGTCCTTCTTGGAATGTTCTGTCATTCTTGTTGAAGAGCCAGGCCAAGTTCTCACAGATTCTTGGGAGGGTTTGGACGTTCACGCACCCTTCTACCCAGCTCATCCCACGTATGCTCGATTGGGTTCATATCCAGTGAAACTGCCGGCCAGTCCATGACATTGACACCGTGTTGTCTGAGAAAGTCCTGGGTTACTCTAGCAGAGTGGGGACGAGCGTTATCTTGCTGAAAAATCAAGTTCTGATTCTGACGTTGACATCGAAGAAGTGGCAAAAGCACGGGGTTAAGAATTCCGTCAATGTAGCGACGTGCAGTTAATGTTCCATTAAGAATAATCAAGTCAGAACGAAACCCTGCATTAATAGCACCCCACACCATGACACTACCGCCACAGAATCTGTTACGTTCAAGAAAACAGTTGTCTGCAAAGCATTCATTCCTTCGACGGTAACAACTCCCATCAGCAAAACTTAAATTAAAGCGAGACTCATCTGAGAAAATGACTCTGGCCCAGTTCTATTGTTGAACGTTAAGTTTTTGATTAGCCCAGTCCATTCTGCGCTGTTTATGACGTCGGGTTAGAACTTGACCTTTATAAGGCCTACCGCAAACAATACCACGCTCTTTAAGGCGACGTTGAACAGTTCTGGGGTGAATGCGTCGGTGGTGTCTACCAACAACTGTTGCAGCGGTTGATACTGCTGTTCGGTACCTGTCCCCAAGGTGACGTAAACAGATGAGATTGTCCTGACGTCGAGTAGTCACAGGGGGCTGGCCAGACCTAGGACGGTCTTTTATTGAGCCTGTCACTATAAACTTTCTGTTTAGCCGCGAAACAGTTGAAATATTGACTGCAAAATGTCTGGCAACTTTTCGTTGACTTATTCCTGCATTTAACATTCCAATAATTTGATTCCTTTAACCAGAATCCAGTCGCGGCATGGCGTTGAAACTTCCTGATGCTTTATTATGCAAACAAATAGCTATCATTTGAGCTAAACGTGAATCGATTCATTAATTTATGCATTAAAAATCATGCAAAATAAAGCAAAATTCATTAACTGCACGTGCTACTGTCTTGGTCTGCTATATATGGTTCAGTGAACAGTAAACGGTCGAATAAACCTTCTGCGATTATGCTTATATACAATTAAGTGAAAGAAAATATTTTGAGAAAATTAACATTTGAATTATTAAAGAAATGAAAAAACGAATTCAGTGTTGCGTTTTTTAAAGTCTGTAAGTATATAAACACCTTTCTTATTCTTTTAGGTACACAAATACAGTTGAAATACCTCATGTGAGGACCAGTACATATGGTGTCAGATCTTTCCGCTCTACTGCTGCTAAGATATGGAATTCCCTGCCACAAAAATTCCGAGAAATTACATCTACGAAACAATTTAGGTCACAAACTGGAGCAGGGGAGAGGGGGGGGGGGGTCTGCACATGCTCGTTCTGCTCAAACTGTTAATGCTTATGTTTTATTTTTTGTTGCTTTTAATGTTAAATCTTCAATCTAATAGCTCTTTTTGAGTTTTTGTCAATTATCTAGCCAAACTTAACATTGTAATATGATTGTAAAAGTTGTGATTAGTCTATGGTGATTTTATGGTGATTTCTTGATAATATTGACTATTTATATCAAATTTAATAAATTTACAGAGTCAATTATGGCTATAGCTGAAGATAATTTTCCTTTCTTTTCAGTTATGTTTGCTACAAATATATGCATGCAAAAAATTAAACGCTTTTAAATTTTATCATAATATGTATGTCTTATGATGCTAATGCTTCTATGTGCAATTTAAAACTACTTTATCCTTTATAATCCTGTATGTTGTACTATGTAACATTTATTAATATTTATATGTGTCGGTTAATAGCTATACATAGCTAATGTTAATTTGTTAGATTTCCAACTATAAATAAAATTTGTATTCTGTATTCTGTGAACGACGTGGTTGACATTGAGTATACATGAATATTAACTTTTCTGACCAGAATTGTCTGACCAGGTATCATTGACGGGTCAAACTGGACCTGACCGTAAAATAGACCTGGTCATACAGATGTGTTGATAAACGAGAAGTATGTTTTTGTGAACGCCAATACTTGTAGGTTTTTAGACTATAAATACAATATCAAACAATAGGTGGCATGACTACCGCATACTGACGATCCTTTGAGTATCGCGCATGTGCAGACAATGCTATAAATAAAGATAACTCTTAATCTTATTAAAACACTTGGTTATCTTTCCATACCTGTAGTGTATTTTAGACTTGCATTTGTCAATTTCAAATGATATTGTTTCTACCAAAATTTATGATAACGTGACGACTTTGATTTTGAAATTGTCAATTTCCCATTTTTAGATGGTAATGTCCCTCGCTCTACATCAGATGGAGTTTATATCTCCAAACTCATTCGTTTTGCTAGAGTAAATAGCTATGTTACTGACTTCAACACTCACAATAAATTGTTAACTCAGAAACTTCCTAAACAAGGCTATTCTCAGGACCGCACTTCCGGTTAGCAACAGTTGCCAAGGTTCGCCGAATATGACAACGACGCCATTTTGTTTTTTTATCGATATTTTGATTTTTGCGTTTCCCACAAGATAATCTTCAATAATGGCCAAATCGTAGTTTGCAGTAGGTTGCAACAAGCATAACACGATGAAAGACAAGAAAATACAGAGTTTTAGCTTCCCAAATAATAATGACAAACACTTAGAAATATCGGTCTTTGCAGTCATGTTAGTAACTTACGGGAATCCGCTGGCACTATTATGTCAACAGTTAAGCAACAAGACTGTTAGACAACGAAAGAACATTTCAGTGCTGATATGTTAATCATGCATAGACAATAAAGCATAGACAATTAATCTGAATAATAATAATAACTCAAAACACTCAGTCAATGAGGGTGTCGCAGATGGATGGATGAATGGATAGATAGATAGATAGATAGATAGATAGATAGATAGATAGATAGATAGATAGATAGATAGATAGATAGATAGATAGATAGATAGATAGATAGATAGATAGATAGATAGATAAATATAGATAGATAGATAGATAGATAGATAGATAGATAGATAGATAGATAGATAGATAGATAGATAGATAGATAGATAGATAGATAGATAGATAGATAGATAGATAGATAGATAGATAGATACATAGATAGATAGATAGATAGATAGAAAAATAGATAGATAGATAGATAGATAGATAGAAAGATAGGTAGGTAGGTAGGTAGGTAGGTAGGTAGGTAGGTAGGTAGGTAGGTAGGTAGGTAGGTAGGTAGGTAGGTAGGTAGATAGATAGATAGATAGATAGATAGATAGATAGATAGATAGATAGATAGATAGATAGATAGATAGATAGATAGATAGATAGATAGATAGATAGATAGATAGATAGATAGATAGATAGATAGATAGATAGACAGACAGATAGAAGAGAATATTGGTTACTGAAAGGACCTGACCTGAACTTTCAGTGCAAAGTGAGTACATTATGGGTATGGACTTTTGATGTCAGAATGTCAGGCCTGATCTGGGTCTGAAAAGGTTATCAGCAGATGACAATGTCAAGTAAAGGTTCAACGCAAAGTCAAAATATATCGGTTCAACTTGTCATAACCTTTAAAGTGTCAAACAGTCTGAACCCCGATAAGGCCTGGACAGAATGTTGGTCCTGATCTTGGTCCAAACTATTTGCAAAGAGTTATCAGCAGATGACAATGTCATGTAAAAGTTTAACGCAAAGTTTAAATATATCGGTTCAACTTCAGCTTGTCATAACTTATAAAGTGTCAAACAGTCTGGACCCTGATAAGGCCCTGACAGAATATCTGCCTGATCTGGGTCCAAATTGTTTGTAAAGGGTTATCAGCAGATGACAATATCATGTAAAAGTTTAACGCAAAGTTTAAATATATCGGTTCAACTTCAGCTTGTCATAACTTATAGAGTGTCAAACAGTCTGGACCCTGATAAGGCCCTGACAGAATATTGGCCTGATCTGGGTCCAAATTGTTTGCAAAGGGTTATCAGCAGATGACAATGTCATGTAAAAGTTTAACGCAAAGTTAAAATATATCGGTTCAACTTCAGCTTGTCATGACTTATAAAGTGCCAAACAGTCTGGACCCTGATAAGGCCCTGACAGAATATCAGCCTGATCTGGGTCCAAATTGTTTGCAAAGGGTTATCAGCAGATGAAAAAGTCAGGTAAAGGTTTAACGCAAAGTTAAAATACATCGGTTCAGCTTCAACTTGTCATAACCTCTAAAGTGTCAAAATCAGGTCCGGACAGAATGTCGAGCCTGATCTAGGTCCAATTTGCTTGAAAGGGTTATCAGCAGATGACAATGTCATGTAAAGGTTTAATGCAAAGTTAAAATACATCGATTCAACTTCTACTTGTCATAACCTCTAAAATGTCAAACAGTTTGGACTACTATCAGGTCCGGACAGAATGTCGAGACTGATCTGGGTCCAATTTGTTTGAAAGGGTTATCAGCAGATGACGATGTCATGTTATGGTTTAATGCAAAGTTAAAATACATCGGTTCATCTTCAACTTGTCATAGCCTCTAAAGTGTCAAACAGTTTGGACCCCTATCAGGTCCAGACAGAATGTCAGGCCTGATCCCGTTCCAAATTGTTTGAAAGGGTTATCAGCATGCAAAGGTTTAGTGCAAAAATAAAATACATTGGTTTCAACTTCACATTGTCATCTGCTGATAATCTTTGCAAACAGTTTGGACCCCAACCAGGCCTGAACAGAATGTTGGGCCTGATCTGGGTCCAAACCGTTTGCAAAGGTTATCAGCAGATGACATGTCAGGTAAAGTTTTAATGCAAAAGGTTAAATACAATGGACTTGACCCAAATTGTCAGAACCTGGAAAAACAATTTTTATTTTATTTGATTCTTTACGTCCCATCAACAATCTTTCAGTTATATAGGGACGGGCCTTCATGGGTTGAACCAGTACTAAGCTAAGATAAATGTATCTTGCTCAAGGACCACAACACAGTGACACCAGTGAGGCTTGAACCCGTGGCCCTTCGATCTTGAGTCAAGCACTCTACCACTGAGCCACTGTGCTCCCATTAAAAAAATCCAAAAACAATTTGGATCCTGGTCAGGCCACTATGGGTGTTTTCCCAGACACCATGTATACATTTAGGAATACCCAGGGGAGGGGGGTCAAAAATTGATAACTTTTTCTCATAGCTAACTTTTTCACAGAAAAATATTGCATGCACTGATCCAGAGGGGGGGGGGGGCGGGGGCAAGGGGCCCGGACCCCCCTGGAAAAACACAAGTTATATATGGGATTCAACAGGGAATAAGCAATTGGACCCCCCCCCCCCTAGAAAAAGTTGGACCCCCCCCCCCCCCTGAAAAAAAATGTTGGAGCCCCTCTGGAACCTCGGAAAATTATAATTTTTTTTGAAATAAACCATTGGCATTCTGTAAAATAAGTGGAGTACTACTAAAAAAAAAACTAAAAAAATAAAAAAAAAAAAAACGTTGTCAGGGATTTTTATGACAGATGGACCTGGACCCCACCCCCTGACAAAAATTCCTGGATCCGCGCATGTCTTGATACAAATCTTGGGCTATTGTTGTTTCATCTATGCTGGAATGCCATATAATAATTATTACTTGGGACTTTTCTGGAAAAGCTTAGCGCTTATGACAAGCTGCATATTGTACCGATTAAAGGTGTTGAGTGTCAAACTTGGAGGTGTGATGTGTCAGAATTTAGATTAAAAAAAGTAATTTATCTATCTGGAATTTGATAATATCTCAAGGTATATGGAATTTAAAGACCGTTTTAATGTGTTAAAGCTCCTAAGATATTAGTGACACTCATTTCTTTCACGTCTAAATGGTCGCAAACCGATGGCCGTTCACCCCACCCACACCCGATTTTTTTCAATAATTTGTGAAAAATCGGTGCTATTATAATCAATATAATCGTGGCGGGACAAAAGACAATGTTTTCCCTTCGAAATAAGCGCAGACTGATGAAGAAATCGGTGAATTTGAATAAATACGGCCCATTTTTCATCATTTTTCCGTTACCCGTAATGTTAAAATTCACCGTTCACATCACCGCGGTAAATTTGTTTACCTGCGTCGCTAAGACTGTGACGTGACGGCGGTCCCGAGAATCGGTAAACTTCACAAAACCTTTTCTTAATGTTATAGACGATACTATGAATTGATATCTAAATTCCAAGTTTGACTTAAATATCTCTTTGGCCAAGGACATTCGGAACCTGAATTCTATGGTGACTTGGTGTTTAAATTTAAAAAGATTGTTGGCTCTATTAATTTTTCAGCGCAGTCCATTGAAATAATTTCCCATTATAAAAAGATTGGCTATAACATTAATGTAAATGCAACAGACTGATTGCTTGGTGGTCAACCCAATCACGGTTGGCAACTTTGCTTTCCTCTTTAATTGCACGCTGGTGGGTCGGACTTCAGACTCTATGACGGTTCCGGGTCAGGTGTGGTACTTGAATTATCGATTCCTGATCTTTGCACCATTACTCCATTTCGGTTCAATACCAGCCGGTTTCAATTCAGGCAATGCGCATGTGCAATTATTAATGATGGAGGCTGACAAGTGGCAGTTGCGAAAGTGAAACCGCTTTTTGCATTATTTGAGGTTTAGAAACATCTGAATAATTATAGATATGTGCTAGCATTTCTTTCATAATGGATGCACCTGTTGTCAGTGTGAATGACACAGGGACGGCAGTAGCAGATGATGAAATCCACGTGGAAATACAAGAAAACACCCCATCAGTTGGACAGGAAGTAAACAAACAATCAGATGCTGCTGCTGAAACCGAAGAAACTATTGAATGTAGCAAAACTTGGGATACTGAAACAGATATGACCCTTCCAGATGCAAAGGTTGACATGCAAAGAGGCAGTCCTAAGAAAGTTGTGAAAAGAAATGTTTGGTTTCCTGATGAATCTCCAGTAGATGGCTACTTGGACCCACCTGATCCTTGGCGAGATGGTAATTTTTTTAACATGTCCACTGGGTTGATTAGGGGCTGCCAAAGCTACTCTAACAGTCTAACATGATTATATTATTGCCACGCATTTGTATTTAAGCTCTCAGTTGCCCTGTCATAATCAGAGCTCTGGTTCGAGCCTCACCTGTGTCACTGCAATTGTGTCCTTAAGCAAGACACATAAATCCTAGCTTAGTACTGGTTCAACGCAGGAAGACCCATCCCTACATAACTGAAAGATTGTTGATGGGACGTAAAGAGTCAAACAAACAAAATAATCAGAGCTCCAGACAAAAAAATTGAGCAAGGATCTAGTTTCAGACTCCATACCTTGAAGCTAACTGTGGACTGGTTCATCCAAATATTACCTTGGTTTCATGGTTTCTAGTTTTGTACCTTAGTCAACTCGTACCTTAGTCAACTCGTACCCATTTTTGGTCAACTCGTACTTAACCTTTGGTCAACTCGTACCTACCCCAAGTCAACTCGTACCTGAGTCAAAAAACGGGGCAGGATAGAGCATGATAGACGGAGAAATGGTAAGTCTATGTCCTAACAAGCCTTTCCAAACACTAAAACATCAAAATTTACTATCTGTGCTGAGGTTAGGTTCGGGCCAGCCTGTTCAAAGATCCCAACTGTTATGCCTATGGGGCGGCATTCTGGGAGCTTGAACGGTTCAATCATACATATTCATCACAATTTAGTATTTGCGATCGGACAAGGTTCAAGCCAGCTGTGGCAAGTTCCCTTTCCTTTTCCCTATGGGTCGATGTTCGGAATAGCCTGCTTAAACGACCAAATCAACGCGGTTTTGCCATCTGCAATAAGGAGAGATTCGGGCCAGCCTGTTCAAATATTTAAAAAAAGACACTGTAAATTACGACCTGTGAGGCTGCGATTAGGGGAGTTTCAGATCTGCCTGTTCCAATATCCTAGCCCTTTATATAATGACGGCTCCGCACGGTCTTCTCTGCTTGTGTACACACAGGTTTGAATTTCGGACATAGATCTGTTATGATAGCATGCAGTGTTTTTTCAACTAGCACTAAAATATTAGAAGATATTTTGAATTACTCATTTCAAAATAAGTCAGCAGACGACAAATCAAAAAGCAAATTTGGAGTCATTTAAGTGGCAAGTAGCGAAGGCTCAGATGAGACTGCATGATGAGAGACTCACTTGGACTTTCTAAATGAAAGAACCAAACCCTCTGACGTGAGCTGGGTTTATTTTTAAAATGTTTTAATCAGTTATAAACCAAAAAGATTTCATGTTTTAACATTGCAATTCCGAATTTTCTTTAATAAGATTGTACTATTTTTTTATTATTCAAGTTTTACACTGTCAGACAATGTTAATTTCTAGTTACAATTTAATTAATACAATCATTGTACTGTTTTTCACACCCTACCAATCACCAGCATGTGTCTGTAAAGCGGCTTTGTGTACACAAAACCCGCACCACGAGAAAACATATATTCAGGGGTTAGCTACCCTATAAGGACACATCCAGCATGCTAAGTTGCAAAGGCTAGGTTCAATTTGAATAATGCGCATAGCAAGTTCAGCTATTAAAGTTTTTGGGATTGAATAACAAATGCGCTGATCAGACTGCTTGGATGCTCTGATCGGTCTATCTCATCGAGTCTGTACCTTTATTGTTTGCAGGCAACAAAACCAGATTTTATGATTTCGATGGGACCAGTGCTATTTGCAATGATAAGTGTGCAATGTGCTATCCTTGTAAGTAAACACTAAAAGAGGTGGCTGCATAGTTGCCACCCATTTTTGATGTCCATTTAGCTACACTTTCATACTAAGACGACGCTACCAGAGGCTAACATTTAACCAGTGATAGTTGTTTAACAGTTATCCCTGTTATTACAAAACAGCTCATTTTGGCTAAATTGGGTCAGTGTTTTCAATGAGATTTTTTGCAAGAGGCTAGACACCAGTTTTAGGTGGTCTGATTTTAAGCTTTTGTATAGATTTTAACGCTAGTTAGAACATTTGAGGCGGCCAGAAAATGGTTTGAGGCAGTCATTTAGGCCTCCAGCCGCCTCTTAATGAAAACCCTGTGGGTATTTTAATTTTGGGTATTTCAAGTTTTTGTATTGGTATCCATCTGAAAGCAAATAAATTAGCAATGGTGAAGTTAGCGCGTTTACTATAGAGACTATAGTTGCTCTTCCGACTGTCAGCGTTCCTCCCAAGTAAAACAGTCAACCAATCACAGCCATCGATACAAAACATACAGGTTTCCGGCATTTCCAAGTTTGCATTGGAGGACCGGAACCAATCAACTATGGTCCGACCACAGATTAAGTCTGGTTTGTCTAGTGAAACCAGACATGCACAGTGCACAAAACCAGCAGGGCTTCAGATTTTTTTCAAGATTGGTGGGCCAAAGTGACCCATGGAGCAAAAAAATGGTGGGTCATTTTCTGAAATGATGGGCCCCAAACACATTAAACTAACCACAGTTGACATTTGGGTTGTACACTTTACCTACACACTGACACAGACACTTGTATGCATATATGTATATTGACTGCTGATTATACAGTAAAACCTGTCTTAAGCTGCCACTCAAAAACAAAGACCAATTATCGCTTAATGCAGGTAAAAAGTATTGCAGAATGCTCCAATACTACCATTTGTTATTAAGATCTTTGTTTTGTCTTTTTTGAGTGGCTGCTTAAGACATGTTTTAAAGTAATTGACTACCTACATGTACTTTCTGTTTTGTGGAGTCTGTAGACTCGCTGTAAGATGAATATTTTTATAAAGTGAGATTTTTTCAAAACTAAAAAGGATGGGTCTACTGGGCCCACTGCCTTGGAATGTGGGCCATATTTTGAAATCATGAGACAATGACCCGGGCCCGCCATAAATCTGAAGGCCTGAACCAGTGAGGGTTTTATCGCTCTATGGTCCGACTATAGGGACTGGACTATAGTCTGGTTAACGCACGAACTTGACCAATGAAACCGGGCCTAGGTTCTAATTTTTTTTGTTTAATTTCGGTTTCACTTTCAGAAAGGCCACTGGCACAATATATATACTGCTAAGTATATCTGAGACCGCTATTTCCAAATTATGTTGAAAATCCAACATATTTATCAAGTCATCTATGATTCATTGAACCTTCAACGCAGTATTTAAGTTGAGTTTCAAGACAATATTGTTATTTGATTGCTCAGGGCCTTTTTCATCCACATCTCGCCATTCTTACCGTAAAATGGTACAATTGTCGTAATTGTGTAAATATTGGGTATAGCTAGAGTGCTATAAGAATGTTCCTAGACTGGGTTACAATTTAATATACTAGATTTGGCACCACGCCATGTATAAATTTGTACCAAACAATTACTTGTGTTGTATCGCAACGCGGATACTAAAGTGTCGAGAAATTTCCGAATTGAGTAAATATGATTTTTATTGGGTTTTGGTATGCACAGAAATGAATTTAATTGCATTTTCTTGTTCAAACAAATGCGTAAATATGCAATAGGCAGCCTTATCTGGGGCTATGTTGAATGGGAAAAAATATGCACCATTTTGGGAATTTTTTAGAAGTGTTAACAAAAATACACACAAAAAACACTTAACATGTATATGCAACAGTTATATCATACAAATGTAACCATCTTTACTGGGGTTTTAACATAACCAGCTGTTCTGCTTTTGATACTTTTTTAAGATCAAATGTCCTGTTGTCAATTTTTTTTTTGAACAATTTCAGAAGTTTCAATTTCAAAAGCATCATCATTTGAACTTAAATCGTTACTTGCTGTTGCTGATTAAGATGGTGGTTCTACATAAGGCCAAGAAAAAAGACCTGGTAACCCTTGAAAAAAACACAGTCGTTGGTCGGAATAAGTGTGTGTGTTTTTTCAAATCCAACAGAGCAGTCCTTTTTATAGGAAATTTCTAAAAACAAGCTTCGGCCACGTAACAAATGATCAATTGTCTGCTTGTAAATCTTTTTTTTTTTTACTTAAATTGGTAAATTTACCAAAATGATTATTCTTGAAAATTACGATTTAGTGAGAGGAGCCCCCATCTTGAAATATATAGTATAGTGACTGTTTGCATGATAGTCGTGATAGCCACAGCCTTTGTGTCGGTTTTCCTCCTGCTGAAACGTACCGAAATGCGTGAAAACAACAATTTATTTTAGTTTCAAATTGGGATTGGGGGGGGGGGGGGAGGGATTGGGAAAAAGAATATTTTAGAGAAAAGACGCTGTAATTGTATGTGATTGTGCTAGTATCTGAAGATACTTGAAAATAGATATGCAGGTTCAACTTAAAGTGTTTTCCTCAAATCCTGGCATACCTGTGTATGTTTTGGTCATATCAAAAGAGAGGGGACTCGGTGGTAGAGTGCTTGACTTGAGATTGAGGGGTTGCAGGTTCAAGCCTCACAGGCGTCACTGCGTTGTTTCCTAGAGCGAGACACATTAATCCTTGCTTAGTACTGGTTCAGCCCAGGACGACCAGTCCCGACATAACTGAAAAAATGTTGACTTGGATGTAAAGAATCAAATCAAACAAATCATATCAAAAGAATTTAGATGTGGAAAGGGACCCTTTCCAGCGTGTGCAGACTACCATTTAAGGACACCATGTATACTAGTTTCATCTTTTGATAACTTTTGCAAACAGTTTGGACCCAGATCTGGCCTGCTCTTGATCCAGGTTGTTTAAAATGCTGATGGTATCCCTTAATGGATAGCTTATCTCGGATGAAATAATGGTAAATACTGTGTCTCTCTGTTATACAGTGCCAAAATGGAAGACAGAAGATTTAGTTAGAGCCTATAGACTTGGTTGTGAGAGACATGGTACCAAGCCATTGAACAAGGTTATACAGCAACTTAGCGTAAGTACTGTACATGTTTTCAGAGTCTTAGATAAAGTGTTAAATGCTACAGCTGTTTGTAACAAGGAGCAGCATAACTGTTGCATCTGCTCTTGTATCCTATTTGTTGTATGCTAGAGTACACTAGGACCTGATGTCCTTGACCTACATTTCATTCTCCAGTGACATAGTCATAATTTTATGTCAATTCTATCATTAAAGTGTGTTCCACTTCAGCGGTGATAGCTATCAAACCTTTCATAGTAATTTATCTCTACACATCCTTCAAGCAATTACAATAACCCAATGTCTTTGACCTATATTTTACACTTCAGCAGTCCTGCCCATGTCAAACAAATGCATTGTATCCCCAATGGCTTACGCTTTAAGCACACATTTTGACCTTAGGCTTTTGATCTGTTTCAATGTTAGATAGTTTGACCTTGACACATGTGTTTGCTTCATTGTTTGTCTAAACTATGTTGGCTGTCTCTTTTTACAATCCAACAAAACCATTAATATAATTTAAACATTAAATATTAAGTATGCTAAGGTACAAATAATGTCTATATTATATATTTATTATAAAAATGTAAATATAAGAGATCTATGAGTTTCCTTTTGTAGAGTTTCAGGCTTCCAGATAAAAGTTTCCTTTTGTAGAGTTTCAGGCTTCCAGAAAAAAGTGTGTAACTGAAAATTATTTTCTTATTTCTTAGCCAAAACATATGTTGTGGGTACTCAAATGAACCGTCTTGATGTGACGGTTCTTTTGAGCACCAAAAACACATGTTTAAAATGATGGATAAGAAAATAATCGCAATTTTATGCAATTTTTTTTTTGGTTTAACTGGCCCTAAAAGGATGAACACCATGGGCTGAGTTCAAAGTTAATGGGACACCCTTTGGGTAGGGTGTCCCATTAACTTTGAACTGAACTCATGCTGGTAATGAACCTCCGAAAAAGGAAATTCATTTCTTAAATGAACAGAAAGAAAAGAGAACAAAAATATCACATTTTTAACCCTTATCCCGCCACCATTTTTTGTTTCTGAAAATTTCTGCTTTTACGTCTGCTGCATATGAGGAGTGCCGTGGCTCACTGGTAGTGTGCTTGGCTCGAGATTGAGGGGTTGCAGGTTTGAGCCTCATTGGAGGCACTATGTTGTGTCCTTGAGTAAGACACTCATCTTCTGCTTAGTACTGGTTCAACCCAGGAAGACTTTTCCCGACATGACTGAAAAATTGACTGGGATGTTAAGAATCAAAACCAACGTCTGCTGGCTTGCATATATTCAAGTGCACTTCAGGCTAGATTTTTTCATGGAAGCAAACACTATGGACCCTGATCAGACTGCTCCTGATCTGGGTCCATATTGTGTGCAATATATGCTACCTAAGAACATAAGCAGATGAGAGGAGCAGACAGCAAAAGTTGCTGCTGGCGGGCTAATGGTTACATGTAACTCGTCCAGAATATTATGGTTATGACTAGTGTTGTATCGATGATCGATTACAGTACACCAAACAAGGATTTACCATATTTCACGTTGGTTTCGGTGTCGCCACCCTGTGTCTCGCCCAGTCACGGTGGTTTCATGGTGACGGCCACTGTGAATTCCAGGTAAATCAACGAGACAGTCAGCGTGACGAAGAACGTGGCGTAATTATTGATTTTCGGGAGATGGGATGTTTTATTGCGACACCGTGTCTGTTCGTGTCAGGGCGAGAAATACCGTGTCTGTACGTGTCAGAGCGAGAAATTTATGACTTATTGTTTACCTTTGCCATTTCTGCGCATGGTAGCAAGGTACAGCTTACCGCATATGCTCAAAAGCCTTCATAGGCTAGCGATCGCCATTATAATGGATTCGACTAATGAAGAATGGATGATGAAGAAATTGATGTTGAATTAATAAAATTCATTAAGAAATGTCAAATAAAAAAAAGCGGAGGCTAGCGATCGCCATAATAATGGATTCGGCTAAACAAAGAAATTGATGTTCAATCAATTAAACTTCATCAAGTATATCGAATTTAATACAAAAGCGGACGCCATTTCTGCGCATGGTAGCAAGGTACTAAATGAAGAATGGATTACAAAGAAATTGGTGTTGAATTGAGTAAACTTCACAAGAAATATCAAATTTAAAAAAGAGGTTATGATAAAACCAGCCTGCTGAGTTACTTATGCTCGCCCATAGCAAGTCTAGATATGATCCTTTCCTTTAAATTGAAAACAAAGGCGCTCAGACTGCGTGGATGTGGACTATGTACAAAAAATATTTATCTTACCTTCAAACGATTTACTAATAGTCCATTTATAAAAGCCTTATCTTCTAACGCACCATTTGTATTTTTTCATACCATCTGATAGCCCCCCATCCCCCAGTCAGAAGGTGACAATGAACCCCTCCCTTGTAGACACAAGCTCACAAATTGTCTGCTGCGCGAGAGTGAATAAAATATGATTGTCTACGTGACGAAGCGCACATATATGCGCACTGGTCATTCGCGGATCCAGAAAAACGTTTTTTAGTTGATGACAGGAGATGATCCAAATACCATCATTGGCGAAGCACCCATTAGTTTACACAACGCACGTGCGTACTAAAAATAGTAACACTCAAGGGAGTTCACCCAGTGTGGTAAAAGTGATTTTCCATACCCCAAGGAACTGCTCTTTAATTGTAGAAAATCATTGCTTGATACAATAGTCTCCATTTGACGTGCGTAAATTTTTCAACGTTCTTGCATTCTGGCTACGCCATTGACCATTGAAGCGGACCATCATCGAATGCTGACTTGGTAGATTTGTGATGTTTCAGGGGATCCAGTATTGCTGATAGACTGAACCCTATATTTTGCGATTTTTCAAGGGGTCCGGATATCCCTCATGCTGGTGATTACATAATACGGTATACGTCTAAAACACGTACGTCAATAAAATAAAATAAGGCGAACTGATCGAGTGCATATGCCTCGCCTAGCCTGTGCTACTCCGCATGAAACATAACAGTTTAGTAGACCGTAGACATGCAATCGTTGGTGAGTTTCTTATTGCATGTGCATTGTGGGATCAACAAAAGCTCAGGCGAGTATGCGCAGTCTCGTAAGAGCATTAGTTCCTCACATTCAAAACATAACTATGCACGGCGTTTGCAACGAATGCGCAGTCGCTATAAGTACATTTAGTAGACGTTGGTGTTTTTATTGATTGTGCGAAGCGAGCGCAAGAGCAATCAAAATAGGCCGACCTGAAAAAAATGTTGGTTTGCGATGCTCCTATCTACCCACCCAAAACAGGCCCTACCCCAAAAAATCATTGCCTTTCTGAGAATCTTTATTTTCTTTTTTCTTTTTCTCAAATTCTGTTAACAAACTCTTCTTTAAAATCAGTAAAAGCTGTTTTTTTAATTGAAGAAAGGTTACTTAGATTGTTATTATACAAGTGCGGATCCAGAGGGGAGGACAGGGGGTCCGGACCCCCCTGGAAAATCACAAGTTATATGGGTTTCTATAGGGAATAAGCAATTGGACCCCCCCCCCCCCCCCCCCCCCCCCCCCCTAGAAAAAGTTGGACCCCCCTGGAACCTTGAAAAATGATAGTTTTCTTTGAAATTAACCATTTGACCTCTGAAGAATAAGCTGAGGACAAAAAAAAAAAAAAAAAAAAACGTTGTCAGAGCTTTTTTTGTCAGATTGACCTGGACCCCACCCCCCACCCCCCCTGACGAAAATTCCTGGATCCGCGCATGTTATATTCATTCTTACCTTATACAGCATCCATTAGCTCATGTGTTTTGGGCGCTCAAAAGAACCCTCTCATCGAGACGGTTCTTTTGAGTACCCAAAATACATGCTTTGGCCCAGAAACGAAAAAACGCGAGATAATTTATCTTCGAAGTTTCCAAGATGAGTCAGTTCAGCTACAGTGACAAGCGAGAATCTTAACATTTTCAAAACATCCCCCTTTTTGGAGCTGTGCGCCAAAATTTTATATCTGTACAATTGCGCGAGTGCGCAGGCTCATCTGAGCCTTATCTGTTGCAACTGTGTTAGATTATGCGTTGTCCGATGTGGGGAGAGGGTAAGAGGGTTGGGGAAAGGCGGGGTAGTCGAGTAGAAGTTTATAAGTGGTTTTAATTGGTGAGATGCGCGTATTCAGTTTTTTTTATCTTCTGTTCAAGTGGTGGGTTTGTTTATAAGATTATAACGTCAGGTCTGCGAAGGCTCACGAGTTGCTTATAAATGCATGACCCCACCCCCTGTAACCTTGGAAAAATAGTCCTTGAAGTACACCGTAAACTAAGTTAGACTAAAATACATATAAAAATGTCAGAACTTTTTTGTCAGTTGGGCCTTGACCCTCCCCACCCCCCCTCCCTCCACCGATAATTCCAGGACCATCGGCTGTACGTCATTTCGTTGATGTTAGTGAACAAAGTTATCTTCTTACCTGAATTTGATTTACTAATTAAATCCGTAATTTCAATTCACCGATGTTTTAAATAGGCGGCAATCGAAAACGTTCTTAACAATTGACGAACGCCATCGGAGACAGGGGAGATGGAACCCCCCCCCCCCTAGAAACTGTGTTTTCGACTGCCATAGTCTGGCGACAAATTGCAACCTAAAACTCTGCCACTATCGATTTTTTATCTACGTTCGTCGATAGTATTAGCGTTTTAGATTGCCGCATATCCGATGTGCCTCCGAGTTACTTGACGAGTCTGCTCGGAAGAATCGCCTTAGAGAGGCATGAGTGCTCACAACATGTAGAAATAAGTTTGGCATGACCTTTGATGTCAAAAGTTGAAACACTCTTTGTCGACTTCAAAGCCGAAATCGCCCTTGTGTACGTGACAAAATGCAGCAATTGAATGACGGGCAATGTCTTCTGCTGATTTCAGGAATTCCATAAAAGTGTCACACAGTTTGGATCCAGATCAGGCACGACTTTTCATCGCACCTGATCTGGGTCCAACTTGTTTGCAAAGGCTATCAGCAGACGACACTTGTAATGCCTATTGGGTCCACACTGTTTGCCTACATTAGTCAATATATGCAGCAGACGACTGGAGCAGATTACATTTTCAGAAGCATTTTTTTCGCTGGCGCTTTAAGGGACAGCGAAACCTGAACAAAGTTAAAAAGATTTGACATCGTTACACGACTTTTAAAAATAAGTATTCGACAGACGGGGGTTCACGCCACACAGCGCAGATGCACAGACTGAAATAAACTTCTGCTCTATTCTTGACCTTGAAGCAGGGCGTCTAAAATCTTCGATGCACGTCGTCTCATAGAGGTCGACGTTTGTGAAGGGAAGGAAGTGACATAAATATCTCTAGTCCCACTAGATAGCTGTGCATATACGTCGGAAGAATTAATTATCCCATCTGCGAAAAATACATAAATCTTCCGAGCAAGTCTTCGGCCAGTACAGCAAACGACGACACAGCATGCTTATGCAGATGCGTCTACGCATCGGAAATGGCTTACAAAAAAGATTTCAGAATCTTAAACAATGAGCTTCGACGGTCCGCTGTCTTCATTGCAATATTTTCTTGGAGAAAGTACACGAAAAAAGTAACCAGACCTCCAGATAAGAATGCGTAAATGACATATAACTTGGTTTCTTAACAACAAACACTTGTCTTGGGTACTCAAAAGAACCGTCTCACCGTTCCGATGAGTCAAAAGAACCGTCTCACAGTTCGGATGAGACGGTTCTTTTGAGCACCCAAAACACATGTTTGAACTGGAATCACACTCAAAACATCCGCTAATATTATCTGCGTCGTGCAAAAAGCTCGAAACCTGGCAGCTTCCCGTTTCACGTGCAGATGTCAACATATACATTATGTACATGAGAGGTACATCACATGTCAGTGGATCTCCAGTGTTGTTTTTCTGTTGGTAGTATTCGTTACTAGAATCGCATTGGATATTCGGTTCTAACGAGTTCTCAAACTATGGTTATGTTAGTGTAGATATATGTAAGAAAAGGAAAGTATGGTTTAAATATCGTGACATATACTGCTCATGCACGGATCCAGAACGTTTTGTCCGAGGGGGTCCAACTTTGACAAAGGTTTTTTAGTTGATGAGAGTTTCAAAATACCACTATCAGCGGGCCATCATCGGCCCGCCAGCGAAACGCCATTTAATGCCGTTTCACTGGCCGGCCGATGAGTGCACAAAATTAAATGCTGGCTTGATAGATTTGAGATTTTTCAGGGAATCCCGACCAGCATTGCTAAGAAACCCTATATTTTTGTGATTTTTCAGAGGTGGTCCGGACCCCCTGCCCCCCCCTCTGGTAGCTACAGGATAATTTTGCACGTTTTTTTGTGGCCTGTCGAATCTGTAAATTAACTCAAGGAACACTATCAGAGTAACAAATTATAATCAGGACCATTACTGAGTAGCTAAGGCTCTGCCAAGCGTGCGCAAATGCGCACACATCTGAGCTTTTACAGAAGCAACAACAACAACGTCGATTTCGTGTCTGCGTGCGCAAATGCGCACACGTCTGAGCTTTTGCAGAAGCAACAACAACAACGTCGATTTTGTGTCTGCGTCTTCTAAATGTTTTGAATGCGTTTTGCTCTATACAGCGAGACTGGGCAGACTCGTTTGGGCTTTGTTTTCCTCGCACTAAGTGCAATAAAGACCAAGTCAACGTCTTCTAAATGCACTTATGTTTTGATTTGGAATAGCAAAAGCACTGGCGAGACTGCTCAAATGGACAGACTCGCTAGAGCTTTTCCTGCTCGAACATGCAATGAAAACCAACATCGATTGTTCACGGTAGGGAAATTTTTTAATTAATTGTCTCCCGACGTTTATCAAATGAGACTATTAAAATGAGTTTGTCCGTTGGTGAAATGAGGGGTACTGTAACTTAATGAGCGCAACCCATCCACCCCCCCTCCTTACATGTTTAGTACGATCTTTTTGAAACTTCACAGATGTTTTGTCCATGGACTGAGAATGTGCATTTGGTTTGGTCCATTATCGTCAAATTATTTTTTCACCTGTTTCTAACTTCTGCCAATCTCGGAAACAATGTGTAGTTATTTGTGCTTCAATTTTATTCCGGTCTTTAGGAAACTTCGCAGATGTTTTGTATATGGTCTTAAACGTGCATCGTGCATGTGGTTTGGGCATGATCCTTTAAGTTATTTTCCACACTAGACCTTTCACTTCTCGCACAAGCGAAGTACATAGGGGAAAGAAATATTAAAAAAGATATTAGGTATCTAGTCTAATTTGATAGTCCGGCATGACAGAAATGCTTTAAATCTTAACTTAATTTCAAAGCCGAGGAGTCTTGCATCAAATAGCGTTTCATCTGGGTCAACATTGTTTGCTAAACAGAGGGGTTAGAAATGCCTCTGCAATGCGTCGCTAACGAGTTTCCTCAAAATATGGTTGTGTTATGTTGAGAAGAAAAAGACAACTTATAACTTCGAAATAAAAGTAAAGTTTATTGTAGAACCTCAATTCATAATCGGTGCTCAAAATGATCGCATATCAAAGGTAAAAAGCTGGCGAAATGCGATGTGAATTTTGTCACTTACGCTTCTGTTTCACGTGCAGGTGTCGGCATACTTCATGGGGAGAAAATCTGGACAAACAGCGCTGATTTTCAACGCTTTTCTAGTATAACTAGCACATTACCGTGAAAAGCCTGCGCTATACTACTGATCGTTTTCGACAGTTTAAACGTGTCCTCACCTGTTAAGCGCGAGTGTAATGTTTATATAACAGTGCAATAAAATACACGCTGCGACACCGTGGCTATTGTCGGATCCACCGTGAAACGGTGTCCAGTCTCGTTCTGTCGGTGGATGTCAACGTGTCGTCACCGTGGCGACACCGTGCGTCACTCTAGGTCACCTCCACCGTGACTAGTGGCGAATGGTAATTACTCGTTTGGTGTACGGTATAATCGATGATCAATCGAAAATTTCTTTCGATTCTACTAATCGATTCTGTTTGGTAATAATCGATTATAATCGAAAAGATTCACACCTGACCCTCTTGTAGGCTACTATTCAAAATTTGCAACTTTGCTGCAAGAAAATGCAATCCATAAATTCAAAGGCTTATAGAATGTGAGGAATATAGAAATAAACTGTAGCCTGGTTTGCTGTGTATTATATCCCCTTTAAAGTCTTCAGTGCAATTTTAACCCGTTGTCTGCTAATGACTCCTAAAAAGAGTGAAAACTTTGATGAAATGCCACAAAATGAGGCATTTCATCAGACTATACACTGTTTGCAATTAAGGACATAAAAGATATTCAGAGAAAGAAATATTTATTTGGGAATGATAACCTGCGACCCCTTGATGTTTACAATGGACCTTCCCATGTTTATTGTTTCAAACCAGAAGGAAAAATCCATAAGTGTATAAAGGGTTTTAAATGCCTATGGCTGTTAATTTGAGTTTGCTGTCAGGGCCAGCTGTGGTATTTGATACTGAACATAAGACGCTAGCAATTTTTGGAACTCGGGATCTGTTCAATATCAGCTATTCTAGAGAGTTATATCTGTTTTCGAAATTTCTACACTTTGAAGAAATAGTTCGTGTTAAAATGGCTGTTTGCTTTGAAATGATAGTGAGTGAAACATAAACCACAGTACAGTTATTCAAAAATATGTCTTTTGTTGCCGATTTTCATTCGAAAGTTGAACTTTTACTGAGTTAATGGTGTTTTTGCGAACTGGGAAGCTCCTCTGTCACTTTTTAATGGTTATTCGGTCATTTCAGGAACAGTAACTCTTATTGAATTGTTTTCTATGAATGGACACTGCATACCAGCGTGATGCGCGTATGAATATCGCTGTTAATCAGGTCAACCACGCCTCGAAGTGTATTCCAATGAATGGAAATAAGCCGTTTCATGATAAAACCTGCCTTTCAGAATTTTAAAAGACTGTGTACTCTGTTTAATACAGGGGCTATAGTTAGTTCTCAGAAATTTGATGTCGCGAGTTGAGCTATCATACCTTACATGTATAACCAACAGCAGTGTGCACATGCTGGTCATTGCATAAGGATATATCTCAGTCACGCATACATGTCATTAACTGAATGACCTGACGCTTTCACATCGTTCCTTGATTAGATTTCTTGTAAATGTTATAGTAATGGGCCAGCTCATTTAATTTACCACACCCTTTAAACATGAAAGCGCAGCCATCCACTATATTTCGGTCTCTGTATTCTTCCTGCGTGTACGCTGTTCATATAAACATAAATGCGGCAGATACCGTAATGCATTTAACATGCGTGAAGTAATCATGCATGCACAGCCATCAAGTGGGTCTATGCACCTAATTTTCGGCCCATATGTTCGTCCAAATGGTGCCTGCTTAAGTCGTCTGCTGCACATAGTTGATAACTTTATTTGCTTATGTTAGTACAGAGGCAAACTCCAAGTGTTCAAGTGTTTGATAGAGTCGGATCTGGAATGCTCTCTTTTCAGTACATATTTTTGTCCACAACATTATTTGCCCGATTGTTGTTAGTTATTTCCCTGTAAGTGTTCTTGCTAGTATGCACGCATGTGCAGTCTGTTCTTGAGCTTTCGGTACTCGGCCTGGGAAGTGTTTAATGCAGACGGATCTTTGGAAATTTTTATAAAAATTAAATAAATAAAAGAAAGTCAGCACCTATTTGTGTACACAATAATTATTTCAGAAAAGAGCCCAGTTTGTACTAGTGAATGCTCTTGCGAGAATGCCCGCATGTACGATTTCGTGGAAAAATCAATGCAGTCGGAACTTTGGCAAGTTTATAAAACAATCAGATCCTACGACCCACCCTAAAACCAGGCCGAAAACGACCCAGCCGAACTTACCCACGGCCGGAAACCTATGTTTAATGAATGTGCTACATCAGCTTTCCAGCGTCAATAGGTCACTGGTCATTGCTACCACTTCGTGCAACAGAACCCATAGCGGCTTCTTTGATCTTAAACATTGCTATCAGCGAGCCTCTGCTGATAACATAAGCAGAAAGTTTGGTACCAGATCTGGTCCGACAAAGAGTTTAAAATTGATCAAACATGAAGGTTTTCCTGACTTCTTTTATCATACATTTGAATCTACATGTAAAAACAAGGGCGCCGATGGAACTACGCGGGCGCTCAGGGTGGTCCCTGCTTTTAACAAAGTCGGAGTTCTCGCGGCTTTAAACATTATATAGGCGTCTGGTAAATAAAGCAAATTTCGATAATCTCAAGGTCTATTCTGTTTTCAAATACAGAGCCAAAAACCATGCTCTATAAGTTCCTTACATGCGTATATGAGCAGTTACAGGCCTCAACTTAAACGGTAAGATTTGCCTTATGCGATTCTGTCTTATAAGACTCCTTCTTTGAATAAATACCTGGAAATAGTTTCATCACGGAGGGAGGTTTCATTGTTGTTTATGTAAGAATGGTTGATTGATTGAGTTAATAATTGATTGATTGTGTTTGTGTACATCATTCGGTTTGTTGATACATGTACTCACATGTAGCTTGTGATGTAATGAAAGAACGAACTCTTTATCTGCTAAAGCCGAGTTCATTGATATGGCACTTAATGCCATATCTTTTCTTGTTATAAAGATAAGAGTTTCAAGCAGTACAAGGGTAGACATTCTATGGGATGGAACCTGTGTTTCCCTTTCATTTGATAATTTTCGATTATAATCGATCATCAATCGAAAACTCCTGAATGATTATTTTCGATGATCGATTATGAAAATCCAATAATCGAACAACACTAGTTATGACATGGGTGAAAGTTTACAGGATGATGCCTGAATTCAGGATTTTGAGGCTGACTTTCTATAGAAAGTCAGCCTCAAAATGCTGAATTAGGCAAAGAATTTCTAGCGATAAGGCGAGCAATCTCCCTAAACGAGACGTTCGTTTTATTTTGTTGAAATGACAACTGGAGAAACTAGGCACATTAAACAAATATATATAGACGGGCCGTCGATGCACCATTGCCCCCGAATTTGTATATTTAAAACGGGATTTCCTTAGTGCATGTAATAACTCTACTTCTTATTGAATGGGAATTTATTTCGATCATCAACTGTACTTGTTATTCAGTAACATATATGGGAACTAGACCGTTTAACAAGGGAACCAATCGTCCTATCACGCTATGTACAGTAAAACTATTTATACAGTTGATGTACAATAAAAACGACCATCTTGCAAAGTGGTTTATTTTTTGTCAGATATTTGATGTCTTCTTTCGCTTATACAACCCCTTTGCCCCCCTAGACCCAAGACGCCCTTTACATATGTTATGTATTTGTATAGCGACATTTAATTGTCCAAAGGGCATCTTGGGTCTAGGGGGGCAAAGCATCTAAAAACAAACTGAAAGACGCCAGTTTCATCTTTTCAATGACAAACGTCACAATTTTAAGTATATTTCGTACGCATGCGCAGAAGAAAAACCGCAAAGTTTCGAAAATGAAGGGTACTTATATCCTTAATATTTTAGCACTTTTACTTTTTGAAAACCTGCAAAGGATTTACTAAAACTCTCGTCTAAACGGCACCCAGTCTAAAGACGTAAAATGAGGGGTGGGAGTAGAAGGCGCAAGTTTTAACGGTTTTGTAAATGATGAATCGCTTTGAAACCTATTTTGATGCTTTCTATGTAAATTTTACTACCGGAACAGACCAATTTTAAAAACATTAGGGCAATTTCAAAATTTAGGTTTTGTAATCATGTCAACTAGGGAAAATATACGCCTTATCGCTAGAACTCCTTGTAATTTCTTTTCTGGTTTGGTTCCAGTTTATCTAAGGACTAATGACTGTTTAAACTTGAAATTGATATTTTGTATGCATAATGCAATATTTTAAATTTGAATTTCTGAAGCTCAGGATTTTGGAAATTTGGAACTTTCGTCCATGTTATGGACATTGTTTCTACACCAATGGAAAATAGGTGTTCAAGAGGACTCAAGCTTGTATATCTCTAGATTCTTTTCATTTTCCAACCAAAGCATGTATAGTTAGTGAGAGACAGTTCTTATGAGTCCTTACCACTACTATTTGTATTGTTAGATGAGTTATACAAAAGTAATTTCATAGGTCCAGATGAAGGAACTTCTTATGCGTTAAATTGTGATTATTTCTCATCGAGACGGTTCTTTGGAGTACCCAAAATTTATGTTTTGGCTGACATATAACAAAATAATTTTATAACTAGAATGCGCAGTCGATGTGGCGCCATAGCAAATCCCCGCGCTAAAGTTTTTGTCCCCCCAGCGGCCAGCACCCCCAAGAACCACCCCTGGGGCATGACCCCAGCAACAGAATAAAAATTATGTTCAATATATTTTTCTTTTATTTGTGAGAACACACACAAAGTTTGGTATAAAAATCTTTGAAATTGACATGGTAACTGAAATTTAATGTTAATTGACCTTTCAACCTCACCCGAGGTCACCAGTTTGAACCTAGGATGAAAATTTTACATGCATTCTGTTCTGCTCGTCATCTCCGTCGATTTGATATGCCACATGACCATGTTTGAAAAAAAATCATTTTTGACCCCATGGGCACTCCCAACGCCCCTAAGCCCGACCCCTGGGGCATGACCCAGGCGACAGAATGAAAATCCCGTCTGATATGTTTTGTATCTTTCATTTGTGAGAACACACACAAAGTTTGGTATAAAAATCTTTGAAATTGACATGGTAACTGAAATTTAATGATATTTGACCGTTTGACCTCACCCCAAGGTCACCAGTTTGACCCTAGGATGAAAATTTTACTTGCATTCTGTTCTCCTCGTCAGCCCGGTTGATTAGATATGCCACATGACCATGTTTGAAAAAAGATTTTTTTTTGACCCCCTGGGCACCCCCAGCACCCCTAAGTCGGACCCCTGGGGCATGACCCAGGCAACAGAATGAAAATCCCGTCTGATATTTTTTGTATCTTTCATTTGTGAGAACACACACAAAGTTTGGTATAAAAATCTTTGAAATTGACTTTGCAATTGAAATTAAATGATATTTGACCTTTTGACCCCTCCCTAGGGCCCCAGGGGGCGGGGCCAAAAAAAAACTTGCTGTTGCACACCCCATTTATGTGAGTAACTCACACACCAAATTTGGTTGAATTTCGTCGAATGGTTTAGGAGGAGATAGCATAACGGACAGACAGAGGCGATTGCCATATCCCCTTCGCTTTTTTAAAAAAGCGTGGGGATAATTACACTCTCTTATCTGGAGACCTGATCAATTTAATAAGAAAAGAGTGCATAATCAGGGCTTCAGTTTTTTTTTCAAGATTGGTGGGCAGAAGTGACCCATGGAGCAAAAAATGGTGATTCATTTTCTGAAATGATGGGCCCAAACATATCAAACTAGCCACAGTTGACATTTGGGTTGTAAACTTTACCTACACACTGACGCTGACACTTGTATGATATATGTATATTGATTGCTGATTATACAGTAAAACCTGTCTTAAGTGGCCACTCAAAAAAGAAGACCAATTATCACTTAATGCAGGTCAAAAGTATTGCAGAATGCTCCAAAGGGAGCATTCTGCAATACTTTCGACTTTTATTAAGCTACCATTTGTTATTAAGATCTTTGTTTTGTCTTTTTTTGAGTGGCTGCTTAAGACATGTTTTACTGTAGTGTATTGACTACCTGTATCTTCACAAACTTTCTGTTTTATGGAGTTTGTAGACTTGCTGTAAGATGAATATTTTTATCAAAGTGAGATTTTTTCACAACTAAAACGGATGGGTCCATTGGGCCTTGGAAAGTGATGGGCCATATTTTGAAATCATGGGACAGTGACCTGGGCCCACCATAAATCTGAAAGCCTGCATAATTTAAAAGAGTTTTTCTTATATATGCTGGTTGTCCCAGTTTTCGTGGTATTAACGTATCAACGTTTCAAAGTATAAATCTAGTTATGACACTTAACTAATTTTCAAAAAAATATTTGGACATACATATCTTCACTATATTTGATATTCATTACTCACCTTTGATGTGCTGACAGGTTAAATCCAGATTGATTCCGGGCTGGGTCACTTTCCAAACAAGCGCCAATTTTCGTGGTAACCATCGCAAATCTAGGTTTATATAATCAGTTGCCGAATTTTTTGTCATTTAAATGCCTCCAAATTATAGATTTATTCTAATCTAATGGGTTGTTGGTCAATTTTTGATGAAGCAATCTTTTAATTTGTTCATGTGACGATAAATTTAAGCTGCCTGTTGCCATTGTTAGCTTTCTGACATTCATAAAATGGCGGCTGTCACGTTCAAAGATAATTACATCATAATGACGTCATTGTTGACGTCACATTGCTGGATATTTATTAAGGCCCTGTCACACTACGACGTATAGCACCAACGTATGCCGACGTATGAAAAAAATTAGAAAGTACGTTGGTATATGCTGAGTACGTAAGAAATAAGTTTTAAACACGTTACGAATACGCTATAGTACGGTGGTATACATTGACATACGGCGAAGAGGTCCAACATTTTGTGCATCCATAAAAAATTACAGCGTATGTGAACGTACTGCTTCTATACCTTAGGCATACGCTAGATGTACGCAGCAGGTAAGTTATGCATACGTTAAGGTACGTTAGCACCAACGTATGCATTAAGTAAGTACGTTGGTGCACGCTGAATACGTTAGAGAAAATTTTGAAACACGTTACGGACACGCTACTGTACGTTGATATACGTTGTCATACGGCAAATAGATCCCAAAATTTTGTACTTGCATAAAACTTCTTCAGCGTATGCCGACGTATTGCTTATAGGTTAGGCATAAGTTAGATGTACGCAACGGGTAAGTTATGCATACGTTAAGTTACGTTGGCACCAACGTATGAAAATTCACCGAGTACGTTGGTGTACGCTAAATAAGTTAGAGATAAGTTTTCAATGCGTTACGAATATGCTACAGTACGTTGCTATACGTTGTCATATGACAAAGTGGTGCCAAAATTGTGTACTGTTTTATACGTTTGACATATGTTAGATATACCCTACATGTAAGTTATGCATACGTTAACATACGTTATATGTAAAATTTAGCATACGTTAGAAGTTCGTTCTGCATAAGTTTCTCATAAGTCAAGAATGCTAGTGATACGCTGGGTATACGCTGATACAAGTATAAGTTATGTTACGTCGGGAATACGTTACTCATAAGTTAGACATACATACTATATTCGTTTCACGTACGCTTTGCATAAGTTCAGAGAGAGAGGCTTCCTCTGATTTTTAATGAGATTTCAGCGTATGCCAGCGTACTAGATATATATTTCATACGTCGGCATACGTTGGCTAAAACGTTATAGTGTGACAGGGCCTTTACATGATGAGCAAATTTAATTGTTTCGGTAACTGGTGAAATTTCATTGCTCAATATCTTGGAGTTGATAAATAGTGGCTTTTCTCTCTGTCATACCAAGATTTTTGGAGCTACCACAAATACTGGTACATCTACCATATTTGTTCTGGACTTTTAAAAGAACCATCTCAATGAGAATCCATAACATGCGTTAACACTGATGGATAAGGAAATTATAACAATTTTATGCTCAAAATTTTCGCTTATCTGGATCCTTGTTTTAAAGAATAGTCTGTTTACCTGGAGCTGGCTTCAATATGTTTCTGTTTCATTACAACTATTAATCACTTTTTGCTTATCTTTTGTATTTCAGTGTATTGACAATGTTGGGGAAAGATATGAGATACTTAGTCTTAAAGGTACAGTAACATATGTCATATTGCCATCTTTACCCTAAATAATCTGTCACAAACATTGCAGATCCTGATTTTACTGCTCCAATCTGGCAGTCTTATCAATGGTTGCACCAGGGTTTACACTAGCTGTCAGTTGTTCTGCCTTTATTGGGAATGGGACCAGGGTCCCTTTGGATTGGGATTTTGTTGTTGTTGTAAAGCTAAAAATTGGCTTTTTTTTTAAATATCAGTATTAAACTCACTTTTTTTGTTTTTCACATTGATGTTTGGCGATAACTTCTTTATCATTAATTTTAGCAAACTGTGTTCATGATGAAAGTTGTAGAGAAAAATTAGCACCAACTTCTCCAAGAGGTCAGAAGTTTGTGGCACAAACAGAGGTTTGTGTACATTGATGAAGAATTTGCAATAAATTGAATTCAGTCAAATTTTTGAATTCAGTCAAATTTTCTAAGTCTTTTATTGACAGGTAAATTTTGTAGAGGCGTGACAGAAAGGGTTTGTCTCAAAAGAATATTCACAAGGGGTGTATATACAGTTATTTAACAATTGTTTATAGCATAATCCTGCTGTATGTACATGTAGACTCAGAACGTACCATGCATATTCAGAATCTCTTTTGTAGGTACAGAAGCTGTAATATTGCATGACACGCCATTTTTCTCTTATGCACATGCTCCTAAACGGACAGTTTCGAGATGACGCAACTAGCTTAACGCACAGGCTCCATTTCCAATATATTTGAACAAGCCATCCATTGCCTTTCTTATTGAATCGGGGTGGTGCAATGTAACTTTTTGACTAGCATATTTGACTTAGTTTATTTGAGCTTTGCTTAAAGTGCTTTAAGAGGGCATCTATGCGCAGAGTTAATTGCAGCATCTATGATGTTGGAACTGCTTGGAGAAGTTGGTGCTAATTTTTCTCTACAACTTTCATCGCGAACACAGTTTACTAAAGTCAATAATAAAAAAGTTATCGCCGAAAATCAATATGAAAAGCATAAATTGAGTTTAGTCTTTCAATTTAAAATCAGTAAAGTTTTACTTTATTCAACTTTATATCATTGTTCATTATTTTAAAAGAATGCAGAACTGGCGGTAGAAGTCAAAAGAGATTCAACATAAAAAATAAAAAATTTCATTTTTCACATATTTTAGAAACATCTCTGCCTACCTTTAATTAGTTTAAACTTTATTTCATTTGTACAATACATAAATACTTACAAAGCAACACAGTGCTTATAGAATATAAGCATTATACAAACAGGATTCAGAAGGAAGTCCAAAGACCTATTAGAATCTGTATCCCTTAAATTCAAGTAAGGCAGTAACTGTTGTCAGTTGCTGACCAATGTGTACTGTGGCATCTGATTTGGGTCTAGACAGTTTATCAATGTCAAAGAACTTGTTCATGGGTTGCCCTCTAAATGGATTAAATGGACCTCAACACGAGAAAACCTGTCATCAGGGTTTCTGACAAGATGAGGCTCAAACCAGCCTGTTCAGCGAAAGAGCCTAACTAGAATACAGTAAAACCTGCCTTAAGCGACCACTAAAACAGACAAAACAAATGTCTTAATGGAAAATGGTAGCTTAATGAAGGTCGAAATGTATTGCAGAATGCTCCCCTTGGAGCATTCTGCAATACTTTTGACCTGCATTAAACGATAATTGGTCTTGAAAACCAATTTTGGTCTTCTTTTTGAGTGGCCGCTTCACTGTAATGAAATTTGCATGGAGCAAAGTTGACTACTAAACTTTCCAGATAGCAATTAACAAAGGCCCTGATCAGACTGTGTGGATGCACAGGCTGGTTAGAGCCTTTATGGTTTACATGCAACAAAATCAGGCTCTCTTGTGGCGGGGCCCAAATATGGTCTGTTACTATTTTACAGGTGAAAGACTAGATATCAAGCAATGCGAGAGTCTGGAAGATGTCTTCAGACATGTCAGATTTAGATGTATAGACCTGGAAGCAACACATCTCGATGATGAGGTAATCTCACTTTAACTCTTAATGCGCAAATCGCAACAAAAGTCGTCTGCTTTCCTCATCTGCTGAAATGTTTAAGTAGCCTCTATGGCAGACAGTGTGGACCCAGATCAGACTGCTCCTATAGGAGCAGACTGTTCTGGGTCCACGCTGTTTGCTTCTATACTTAATTTGTCAGTAATGCTAGGCAATTATTTGCAGCAGACGACTTCAGCAGATGACATTTTCAGATGCATTTTTTTTGTTGGGGCTTTAAGGGTTAATGTTAAATGTGTAGCCGTTAACCCTTCTCACGCTATGGAATACTGTTAATTTGGAAATTTTCGGGAGGGTATTATTTTGGCTTAACTGTGTTTATACCAAGTTTCATAAATATATGCGTAGTTTCGTGAAAGTATTACCCTCACAAATTGGCAAAATCACTCTGCCCTTTACTCATATAGGTAAATCATACCCAAGTCGCAAATTTTAGCATGGCAAATATGTCTTTGAACGCTTTTCGCAAAAATAAAATTCTCATGAAAATATCCGAATTTACAGTAGTTACATAACACTGACTGTGAGTGCTGAATTTTTCATTGAAAAACAAAAGAAAATATACCATTGTGAATCGGATGATCATAGAATTGTTTTTTTTCAAGATATAGGCATAAAACCTATATCAAAATGCATCTACTTATTTAGATAAACAAATATATCTCCTATCCAATGAAACATTGAATAGGGGTCATATGACAATAAACTATGCTCACATGACCAGTATTCAGAATGAGGTTGAAAAACGTAAATAAACGTGATTAGCAGTGATGACCAACATGAGAAGGGTTATTAAGGAAGTTGTTTTTTTCAATTCATTTCTCAAGTGAACCAAGCTTATAGGTACTCAAAAACAACCATCTCATGGAGATTGTTCTTTTGAGTACTCACAACATTAGTTTTACTTGAGGAAGGGAGATGGTTCATTTAGGTAACTTCAAAATCTGTTTTGGTTGAAAGATATGTAAATTACCATTATATGGGGCAAAACCTGTCTCGGGGTGGTTTGCGAACAACAAAAGGCGCAGTCTAATCTGCCCTTTTGTTATTCGCTTATTGGAAAGTATCATATCTAGACTTCCTGTGAGCATAATTTCAATTTTCTAGCTAGTGTCTGTAGCTGAGCAGGCTAGTTTGAATCTCACTTGACGGAAACCCCGAAGACAGGTTTTTTCGCGTTGAGGCCCATTTATTATCTAATAAATCCAAGTTGTGCTCATCTGGTGTTGTCATTTCTGAACTGGAATATTAACTGATATGTCTGTTGCTTGAAACTTTGAGGCTTCACTTCTTATTCTTGTCTCCAAGAATACAGTGAGATGCATAATAAAGGGACTTAACTCTGGTTAACTCTTTACCTACTAGTGTCGTCTGCTGATGTTTGCAAACAGTTTGGATCAAGATCAGGCGCAACAAAAATGTTTGGCCTGATCTGGATCCAAACTGTTTGACTTCCTGAAAGAATTTTTCGAAAAAGTTGATTTGAAAAAAATCAGCAAACGACAAAAAAGCAGAATTTTCCAGCAAGCAGAGTGCAGTGTGGTAGGATAACTGACAGATAGTTTGATATGACTGAAAAATTGTTAAGCCCCGAAAGTTATTGTTATTCAAAAGAAAATTCTACTGATATCTTGATGATCATTATATACATTATCTGGTTTAACTGTATTATAAGACCTGAATTCATCTATAAGTCACATGAACTTACCAGACAGTGAAGTAGACAGGTTTTTTGATGACCTGGCTTTTACTTTTTGCATGCTGGGTAACTTTTCATGTTGTTGTCTGGTGACTTTTTTCAAAATCATCTTTTTCAAAAAAATCATTCAGGAACACTATCAAAGTGTCAAATAGTTTGGATCCAGATCAGGACCAACATTCTGTTGGTCCTGATCTGGGTCCAAACTGTTTGCAAAGGTTTTCAGCAGACGACAAAAGTCGCCGCTAAGAAGGAAAGAGTTAATTGAAAGTGTGACACTTCATTCATTGTCTAGATAATTGCAACAATAGAAATGAAACCGCTTAACCCTTTGCATGCTGGGTAATTTTTCAAGCTTTTGTTGTCGTCTGCTGACTTTTCTCAATATTACTTTTTTCAAAAAATTCTTTCAGGAACACTATCAGAGTGTCAAGCCGTTAGGATCATGGTCAGGACCGACAAAATGTCAGTCCTGATCTGGGTCCAAACTGTTTGCAAAGGTTAACAGCAGACAACAGAAGTCGCAGCTAGCAAGGAAAGAGTGAAGCTGTAATTGAGCACAAGATTGAGACATAAAAAATATGGAATACCGTATTTGCCCTATTAGGCACACTGTGCATAGCATACTCTTGTTTAAAAACAGTATAGATCCAGATCTTTGGGAATGGGGTGGCTCAGTGGTAGAGTGCTCAACTTAAGATTGAGATGTCCCTGGTTCTATCCTGACTTGAGGCATTGTGTTGGGTCAAGGGTTGTATAAATTATCCTTTCAAAAAATGTCTTCAGGGTACTTTAAAGAACGAACCATCTTCCTGAGAAAGTTCTTTTCAGTACCCACAACAATGTATCTTTTATAGGTAATAATGTAAATAATTGATATTTCCTTTATTATTTCTTTACAATTCAATTCCTTTTAACTCTTATTTTGGGTACTTGTACCGTCTTTTGATTTGCAAAATGCATGTCTTTATTACTAAGAATGATTATAAAGGCCCTGCTTAGACTGTTCCTCAATAAAGTTTGTCTTAGCCTATGTGTGTTTTCTTACAGACAGCAGTTGCTATCTTTGAAATGGTGGAGTACTATGAGAGTGCCTGCAAGTTAAATATATCCTTCAATAAAAACATTGGTGGAAGGGGCTGGGGTGCCTGCTCAAAGCTCATCAGAAAGGTAGGTAGTAGCAAACATTGGTTCCTTACTTGATGATGTATGCTTTTGCATGCTAGATGCCAAATGTTTTTTTTTTCTCAAAAAAAAAATCAGACACAAAAATTAGACCTCTTTCTCCACCTCTATCTCTATAGCTGTGCCTACATGTTGAAGGAATGCCTTAACCCACATGTGATTACAGGAAAACCTGTCCTAAAGGCAGGAGTGGGGTATATAAGGCAGAATAACCTGGAACTTTTCAGTCATTTACCCCCCCCCCCCCCCCCTATATAAGGCAGAATAACCTTCAGTTTCATCACTTTCTTCATTGCACTCAAGCTGTGAACATCTACAGGAGCTAATCTCTAATTTGATTAGCTTCTGGCTTCTACCTGGATTATAGTTGACAGGTCTTATCAGCTCAGTGTCCATGCTGTTTATCAGTCTAAGCAAGCCATTGGTCCAATTTAATTAGACAGTAGTTAAGCTCCACCTACTTATTTTCTCATATTGAAGCCACTCCCCTGCAGGGGGGTACAGGATTCCTGCCTTTAAGAGGCCACTTAAAAAGAAGACCAAAAATGGTTTTAAAGACTGACTATCGCTTAATGCAGGCATTCTAGGGGAGCATTCTGCAATACTTTTGACCTTCATTAAGCTACCATTTGCTATTAAGATCTTTGTTTTATCTATTTTTCAGTGGCCACTTAAGACAGGTTTTACTGTAGTTACATTTTCTCATTGGTTTGCCCATATGCATGGTAGAGACATGACAGAAAGGGTTCGTCTCAAAGAAATATTCACAAGTGGCAAATATACTGTTCAATGGTTGTATATAGCATAATCATGCCAATTTACTTACTGTAGTTACATTTTCTCATTGGTTGGCCCATATGCATGGTAGAGACGTGACAGAAAGGGTTGGTCTCAAAGGAATATTCACAAGTGGCGAATATACCATTCAATTGTTGTATGTAGCATAATTATGCTGATTTACTGTACATAAGCAGAGTCTACTTTGAGCATGATCATTTGTAGGTACAGAAGCTGGGATTCACATGCACATGCTCCAAAACGGACAGTTTTGAGGTGACCCCATTAGGTAAATGCAGGAGGGAATCAGGCCTTATTTCCATTATATTTGAACAAACGATCCATGGCTTTAGTAAGTGAATTATGGCGGTGTAATGTAATTTTTGACTGACATATATGACTTAGTTATTTGCGCTTTGTTTAAAATGCTCAAAGAGTGCATCTATGCGTCGAGTTATTTGCAACATCTTGGATGTTGGAGCCATTTGGAGAAGTTGGCACTAATTTTACTTAAATTACAACTTTTATCTCGAGCACAGTTTGCTAAAAGTAAAAATAAAAAAAAAGTTATCGCCGATAACATAAAAAAAATTGAGTTCATATATCTTTGTATTAAATGTCATTTGTAAAAAGTCCATGTCTTTTATTAATAGTAGAAAGTCCTCAAAATGAATATAGATGAATTAAAGGGTGTCAGTCATTAAAAGATATATTTTCTCCCATGATATTTATTTTCAGTATTTATACCCCCCGCAAACTTTGTTTGTAGGGGGTATACTGTTTTCACGTTGTCCGTGCGTCCGTCCGTCCGTCCGTGCGTGCGTCCGTCCGTCCGTCCGTAACGCTTTGTTTCCTTAATAACTCGAATAGTCATTGCTGGATTTTCATCAAACCTTGCAAACATGTTCATATATGCAAGACAAATACTTCAGAAAAAAAAGTAAGGGCTAGGGGCCAATTCTATTAGAGTTATTTCCCTTTGTAGTTCTAAATGGCTTTTGATATAGTGCTTTATGCTTATGCTATTATAGGCCATACACTGTTTTTCATCAAACCTTGCAAACATGTTCATATATGCAAGACAAATACTTTAGACAAACAAGTAAGGGCTAGGGGCCAATTCTATTAGAGTTATTTCCCTTTGTAGTTCTAAATGGCTTTTAATATAGTGCTTTATGCTTATGCTATTATAGGCCATACACGGGCCAATCAACTCCTACCACAGCTTTTGATGGAACAATTTGATACTTTTCCTGTACAATGTAGACACATTGAACATATGCATGAAGGAGTTTGGTTCAGAAAAAATAATTTTTGACAAAATGACAGCTGTGAGAACTAAGACAATTTTTTCCCTTATAAGGTGTTTGTATATGCATAGACGGTGCCTTTATGGGCCGATCAACTCCTACCACAGCTTTTTATGGAGCAATTTAATACTTTGCCTATACAATGTAGACACATTTAACATATGCATGAAGGAGTTTGGTTTAGAAAAAATATTTTTTGACAAAATGACAGCTGTGAGAACTTAGACAATTTTTCCCTAATAAGGCTTTTGTATATGCATAGATGGTGCCTTCATGGGCCGATCAACTCCTACCACAGCTTTTGATGGAACAATTTGATACTTTGCCTATACAATTTTAACACATTGAACATATGCATGAAGGAGTTTGGTTCACAAAAAATAATTTTTGACGAAATGACAGCTGTGAGAACTTAGACAATTTTTCCCATATTAGGCTTTTGTATATGCATTGATAGTGCCTTCATGGGCCGATCAACTCCTACCACAGCTTTTGATGGAACAATTTGATACTTTGTCAATAAAATGTAGACACAATGAACATATGCATGAAGGAGTTTATAAGCTTTGTTGAACTTAGACAATTATTCCCTTATATGGCTTTTGTATATGCATGGATAGTGCCTTTATGGGCCTATCAACTCCTACTACAGCTTTTGATGGAGCAATTTGATACTTTGCAGATACAATGTTGACACATTGAACATATGCATGAAGAAGTTTGTAATTTTTGTTTGCAAAGATTCTACTGAAATCTTCTTATCAAAACTAAGGTCTTCTTGTTCGAACTATAACTTGCCAAGTTTTTTCACTGACTCTTACAGTGCGGGGGGTATCTAATAAGCATTGCTTATTGACTTTTTTCATTCCTTCCAAAACATGTTCTGGATGTCTCCCTGAGACTGTTCTAACGTATCTTTTGATAGTAAATTATTAAATAAGTTCATAAAAATACCCATTCTCTGAATCCAATTATTATCAAATTTCATTTGAATTGCTGGGAATTTGAACTATTGAAGTTTTATATTATCCATTTTTACTGTAGTTTCTTGTTGTTTTTTGAAAAGGAAAAGCTTTATTTTTATTAAAGGAACGAAACTTTGTCATGAAAGTACATATAGAAAAGGAGAAGTCACTCGTCTGGTCTGGTCAGAATTTTTATGTAGAATGGACCGAATCTGGATATGGTCAAGAAAAGAGAAAATAACAACTTAAACAGCCTGTTTTTATGAAAATAGTATTTCCAATATTTCAGACGCCTTGTCTAACCTTTATCGATGCAAAGAACTGTGATTTAAATGAGCGTGTGATACCTATCCTTGGACGCTCATTACGGATGGGTTGTTACCTCACAAGATTACACCTTCAAAGTGTGGGCCTAGCAGGAAGAGCCCTAGTCATTCTAGGTAGGTCTCCTACTTTCAGACACCTTCTCTTACCTTTATTGATGCAAAGAACTGTGATTTAAATGAGTGTGTGATACCTATCCTTGGACGCTCATTACCGATGGGTTGTTACCTCACAAGATTACACCTTCAAAGTGTGGGCCTAGCAGGAAGAGCCCTTGTCATTCTAGGTAGGTCTCCTACTTTCAGACACCTTCTCTTACCTTTATTGATGCAAAGAACTGTGATTTAAATGAGTGTGTGATACCTATCCTTGGACGCTCATTACGGATGGGCTGTTATCTCACAAGATTACACCTTCAAAGTGTGGGCCAAGCAGGAAGAGCCTTTGTTATTCTAGGTAGGTCTCCTACTTTCAGACACCTTCTCTTACCTTTATTGATGCAAAGAACTGTGATTTAAATGAGTGTGTGATACCTATCCTTGGACGCTCATTACGGATGGGTTGTTACCTCACAAGATTACACCTTCAAAGTGTGGGCCTAGCAGGAAGAGCCCTAGTCATTCTAGGTAGGTCTCCTACTTTCAGACACCTTCTCTTACCTTTATTGATGCAAAGAACTGTGATTTAAATGAGTGTGTGATACCTATCCTTGGACGCTCATTACCGATGGGTTGTTACCTCACAAGATTACACCTTCAAAGTGTGGGCCTAGCAGGAAGAGCCCTTGTCATTCTAGGTAGGTCTCCTACTTTCACACACTTTCAGACACCTTCTCTTACCTTTATTGATGCAAAGAACTGTGATTTAAATGAGTGTGTGATACCTATCCTTGGACGCTCATTACGGATGGGCTGTTATCTCACAAGATTACACCTTCAAAGTGTGGGCCAAGCAGGAAGAGCCTTTGTTATTCTAGGTAGGTCTCCTACTTTTGGGATTGAATATGGAGAGTTTGATATATGAGCTAACTCATGGCAAAATTTAGTCTGGCCCCAGACCCTATCTATAAAATTTTATTTCTTCTTATGAAGGGACACAAATCTTGAACAGCTTTAAATATTTTACAGGCTTAAGTTCCCTGGCTGAAAAGATATTATTTTTCAGCCAGTGTTAACAGTTGAGCTTGGATTAAAGAGGCAACTAAGAGACATGTTAGGAAAAAAACAATAACGATAAGGACAGGGGCCAGTCTAGACAAAACTAACAAAGTAGCAGATCAGCTTAGTTCTCCTCTCAGCCTGATCTGTCTTTGCTGTCAGCTTGAAATATCATGGGTCCCTAGCTACCCAAAGAGTGGACAGACTTGGTGGATATAACAAACACAAGACAGAAAAAAACATAAAAAGATCCACAAAAGAAGTACCGCCTTGGAACTGTCAGTAATTTATTTTATTGGAGGGCTTAAACCAGTTTCACAGTGCCAACCTCACCCTTAATTCAGTTGTGGATCAAGACACATAAATATTTGGTTTGCACGAAAGACCCCTATTTTATCAATGCATCATCTTCCAGAACATATAAATCAAGATATAAAAAGGAGATAAAGCAAAGATAAGGACTCAACAGTAAATAAAACTGAATATCCGAGCAAAAGAAATCCAACAGGTAAACCCCGGTGAGCCCAACAAACAGCCAAAGCATCAGGCCCCTACCCCCTATCAATGGATATTAAAGTCTTTAAGTTGGAACCGTCATAGAGTCTGAAGTCCGACCCACCGGAGTGCAATTAAAGAGGAAAGCAAAGTTGCCAACCGTGATTGGGTTGACCACCAAGCATGCAGTCTGTCGCAATACATTAATGTTATAGCCAATCTTTTTATAATGGGAAATTATTTTAATGAACTGCGCTGAAAAATTATTAGAGCCAACAATCTTTTCAATTTATACTTCAAGTCACCATAGAATTAAGGTTCCGAAAGGCCTTGGCGCAAGAGAGATTTAAGTCCAACTTGGAATTTAGATAAAATTTAGAAAAGGTTTTGCGAAGTTTTTTATACCGATAGCCTTGTTTAAGAAGTTTCTGAGTTAACAATTTATTTTTGAGTGTTGAAGTCAGTAACATAGCTAGATGCTCTAGCAAAACGAATGAGTTGAGAGATATAGATTCCATAGGATGTAGAGTGAGGAACATCACCATCTAAAAATGGGAAATTGACAATTTCAAAACCAAAGTCGTCATGTTTATCAAAAATTTTGGTAGAAACCTAAATGCTCTGAATTAGATTCTATGAGTATGGGTCTGCATTAGAGTTAACCCATGTTCTTTTGAGCCCAGATATAACCTCTATGAAGAAGCAAGTTGATCTGGATCTACAGTTTTACATGCAGCCTGTCATCTTACCATTATTTACAGGCTTCTTGATAAGAGCAAATTATAAAAATATTTTTTCTCAACTTAAGCATACGTTGTTGGTACTCTGAAGAACCATCTCAATGTACCCATAACAAGTGTTAAAATTTATGGAAAAATTTCACAATTTTATAACTAAAAATTGCATTTATCGAGACATGGATTTATGAAATCATACAACTGAACTGGGTGGATAAAGGTCATGGATTGATCATATTAAGTCAGCAGGGTAATGGTTCATTAATCCTTTGTATTCGGGAAGCCCCTAAACAAGTACTTTTGCATAGAGTGAAGACCGAGATGAAATGCAGCAATATGCTGCATTTCATCAGGATCTATACTGTTTTAAAAGGTAAAAAATATCAGACAAAAGAATACATATTTTTTTTAAATTATAACCTGACACCCCTAGATATGTACAAACGACTTTCCCAAGTTTATTGTATCATCCTTGAAGTAATAATCCATTAGTATACAAAGGGTTAACTTCCTATTTTCTAGTGGCTGCCTTGAAGATGAACGAGATTTTAAAGGAGCTATTTATCGGTGACAACAAACTGATGTCAACAGATGGTGTACAAGTAGGGAACCTCCTCAAGTTTAACCATAGGTTGGAGCTCCTAGATCTTAGAAACAATCATCTACAGGTATGCATTACATTACACAGAGCTTTATGGAAGTGATGGGAAGATGCTGTGTAACTCTCAGCACTTATCTTGCATGGGAGCGCAGTGGCTCAGTGGTAGAATGCTTCTCTCGAGACCGAGAGGCAGCCCGTTAGAGCCTCACCGGCGTCACTGCATTGTGGTCCTTGAGCAAGACACATTATCTTAGCATAGTACGGGTTCAACCCAGGAAGACCTGTCCCTGTTTAACTGAAAGATTCTTGATGGGACATAAAGAATCAAAACAAACAAACAAAAGCACTTATCTTGCAAGGGCATGGGCCAGTTGCGGGGCCCTGTAGCACAATCAGTAGCGAGTTTGATTGCTGATCCAGGGGTCGTGAGTGCGATCCAAGCCTCATGATACAAAATGGTGATCCTCGGAACGGATTATTCTATCCCACCCTTACACTCATGATAGATTCTTATACAGTAAAACCTGTCTTAAGCGTCCACTCATAAATAGACAAAACAAAGTTCTTAAAGACAAATGGTACTTAATGAAGGTCAGAAGTATTGCAGAATGCTCTCTTTGAGCATTCTGCAATACTTTTGACCTGCATTAAGCGATAAACGGTCTTGAAAATTGATTTTTGGTGTTCTTTTTGAGTGGCCTCTTATGGCAGGTTTTACTGTACGTTTATTTTTCTCCATCTATCCTGTCCTCTTTTCTCTCTCCTTCATTCTGGGGAGATGGCTCGACATGACTGAAATATTATTGACGGCCATTAAACCATGGCATCAACACTGAGTCTTATATAAGTAAATAAAACATAGTCCAGTTAAGCCAAAATTTTGAGTTTTTATGTGCCTTACAGCAAATAGTTGTCGCAAGCTAATCAGTATCCATACAGTTTATATAGCCCCACTTTGAAAAAGGGGAGGGGCTATATAGGATTTAGGTTGTCTGTCATTCTGTATGTCCCTCTGTCCGTCATAATTTTTTCATTTCCGCTCAATATCTTCAGAACTCTTTTATAGAATGTATCCAAATTTTGTATGTGCATTGATATTGACATGATCTAGCTTAGGATCGTTACACATCATTTTCCCCAAATTTGTAACAGAGTAATGGCCCTTGATTTACGCTGAAATTATGTTTCCGCTCAATATCTTGAGAACTACTAGACATATTTTCACCCAATTTTATATATGCATTGATATTGACGTGATCTAGCTTGGGATTGTTACATGTCATTTTTCCCAAATTTGTACCAGAGTTATGGCCCTTGATTTACGCTGAAATTTCGTTTCCGCTCAATATCTTGAGAATCAATTGGTAGAATTTCCCCAAATTTCATATATGCATTCATCTTGGCAAAATCTAGCGTAGGATTGTTACACATAATTTTTCGCCCATTTTCACTAGAGTTATGGCCCTTGATTTACGCCAAAATTTCTTTTTCACTCTATATCTTGAGAACTAACTGACATATTTTCACCAAATTTAATATATGCATTCATATTGACAAGACCTAGCTTGGGATTGTTACATGTCATTTTTCCCAAATTTGTACCAGAGTAATTGCCCTTGATTTATGCCAAAATTTTGTTTCTGCTCAATATCTTGAGAACCAATCGGTAGAATTTCGCCAAATTTTATATATGCATTCATCTTGGCAAGATCTAGCTTGGGATTGTTACACGTAATTTTTTGGACATTTGTATCAGAGTTATCGCCCTTGATTTACCCCGTAATTTTGTTTCCGCTAAATAACTTCAGAACTAACTGACATATTTTCACCAGCTCGCCTTCCTTGTCCCAAGCGGGGGCCCCCACTGGGCTGGCATCTGTTGGAATTGTTACATGTCATTTTTCGCACATTTGTACCAGAGTTATGGACCTTGATTTGCGCCAAAATTTTGTTTCAGCTCAATATCTTGAGAACCAATTGTTAGAATTTCACCAAATTTTATATCTGCATTCATCTTGGCAATATCTAGTTTGGGATTGTAACACATCATTTTTCGCATATTTATATCAGAGTTATGGCCCTTGATTTATGCCAAAATTTTGTTTCTGCTCAATATCTTGAGAACCAATTGATAGAATTTCACCAAATATTATATATGCATTCATATTGGCAAGATCTAGCTTTGGATTGTTACACGTCATTTTAAGCACACTTGTACCAGAGTTATGGCCCATTATATAGCCAAAATTTCATTTCAGCTCAATATCCTGAGATGAAATTGACAAAAATTCACCAAATTTTATATTTTGCATTCATATTGACAAGATCTAGGTTGGAATTTTTTGCTTATTTGTAACACTGTCAGAATGTTGTTCCTGCTCAATGTCTTCAGATTTTACTGCTTAATATCTTTGGAACTTGGCCTTTTTACTGCATGAAAAGTGTTGCAGCGGGGCTATAGTCAGATGCAGCGGGGCTATAGTCAGATTCTCTGACAATTCTAGTTTACTCTGTAAACACATACATTGTACTAAGTAGTAACTGGAATCCTACATTTAATTCGATAAAAATTTGGGAGGAGTGTCATGCCTAGGATGCTTGACACTGATGTAGACATTCTCTCAGTAAACATATGCAATACTGTCTGGCTCAGATTTTACACATGTGGCCTGAGAAGCAATACTATTTAGCTTCAAATATTTATTATTTTATTATCCATCTGTTTAAACATATGTTTTGGGTGCTCAAATGAGTACCCACAACATGTTTTTTGTTAAGAAATAACACAAACTAATTTTCAATTATGCACTCGTTACTGTATCTTGATTGTTGGTTTAAACAACTTTTATTTGATATATCACAATAACATATTAGCCGTGACATGAGATTTCAAAAAATGTGGTATTTTGACCAATGTAGACGCGGATGAGCCTCTGCAGCCTCCTGTTAAGTTTAGAAACTCCAAATGATGTTCAGTCAGTAGCTTAACAGTCATAGGATATTCATATGCGCAGGCTGATCTGAGGCTTTGCTGGTCGCACATACCACATTGTTGGAAATCTCATGCACTGGCTCATATTACATTAGTACATCTTAGAAAGTAGGATCTGACAATAAGCTTTGAGTATTATCTTGAGGCTGGTTAAATCCATGTCAATCGTTGTCTTTAGTTCTATTCTTTGTTTCATGTTACCTAGGATGTTGGTATACATCATATCTGTGAGGGACTGGTAGAACAAAAATATGGCAGTGGATTGCTAACACTAGTGCTATGGAACAACCAAATATCATTTCAAGCCATGTCAGATATTAGCCAAACACTGGTAAGGTTTAAAGTCATGATTATTATATAGGTCACTTATGGAGAAAACTTTTTATGTCGTTTGCAAACAACTAAGGGCCCAGCCCTGATCAGCATGGCCATCAACCAAAAAAAAATGAACATAATCTGAACTGCATAATTGCTTTTTCTGACTAAAAATGATGAGGCCAGTTTAACCCTTTACTCCATAATAGCTCCTTCTGACGCCTTTGAAATATCATGTATTTGAAAATATTATGGAAAATGGAGCATTTGCTCTTTTGGAGCAAATGCTCCATTTTCCATAATGTTTTCAAAAGTATTCAAAACTTAACTTAAAATTTTCTTGAAATTGTTCAATGTGTTTAAAAATAGAAAATGATGTCATGATCTAAAAAATAGTCTAAGGGTAAAAGTCAATATTAAACTTTCTACAGTGGTCCAGTTGACAGCTTATATCTTAAGCAGTTTTGATAAATCCAGTTGTTCTCAGTCTGATCACTTTGACTGTTGAAATTGTTCAGAAACTCAGAGACAAACACACAAAAGTATCAAAGGCATCCAAACAATTGAAATGTAGATGAGAAATAATACACCAAGCTGTTAACAGTGAGTTAAAAACTCTTTAGAGTCAAAAGTTGGGAGTAGGGAGCGCAGTGGCTCAGTGGTAGAGTGCTTGACTCAAGACCGAGAGGCCGCTGGTTTGAGCCTCACCAGTGTTACTGGGTTGTGGTCCTTGAGCAAGACACATTTATCCTAGCTTAGTACTGGTTTGTCTTCCTGTTTAACTGAAAGATTGTTGATGGGATGTAAAAGATCAAATCAAACAAAAAAAAAGTTGGGAGTGAAAAAAGAAACTTCCAGATATTACAGAAAAAGGCCCTTAGCTTCAGTGCAAGGCGTCAGAAACTCCCTGCTTGAAAACTTTATCTTGAGCCCTGATCAAGTTAGTGTCTTTGGCTGAGCAGGCAGGTTTGAACCTTACCCTGTCCAACAACCCTTTTAATAAGAGTTTGCTGGATAGATATCTGGGCCAGTTAATGAGATGGTTTTAATGCATAAGCCATAAGTCACTCTTTAAACGTACCAGGCCATGTAGCGCAGTCTTTAACATGTCTGGCAAAAGATGCGAGTTTGACTGCAGATCCAGGGGTTGCGAGTTCGATCCCGGCCCGGTCCCCTACTTTCGTGGAGATTGATCGTGAAATAATTTCTACGGCCATTCTCCTCCCTTCTGCTGAATCATTCAAGAAGGGTTGTTGTCAGTTACAAGCGAAAGTATGTGCACAAAGTACTGGTTAATTGCTTGTTCAAGCTTGCCCAGGAAAAAGTGTGGTTTGGTGAGCTGACTATCCCGCCATGACCATAGCTGTTGACTTGGGACGTAAAGTAACAAAACAACCAAAACTTTTTAAACATGTATGTCTAGCTATCCAATGGGGCTAGAGGCCTTATCTTTGGTCTAAGCCTTCATCTACTTCCACACTCTGTACATTATGAGCATTGAAGGCGCTGGCAAATCTTGGCTGCTGGTTGATGTCATAATTACTACTTTATTATGGCATATACATTTCTTGTCAAAGCCAACAAAAGTGGCATGTGTGCACAGCAAAAATCAGATTGGTCTGGCAATTCACCCAGTCTGATCATAGTCTTCGCTGTCCATCTTAAGATACTGTGAATCCCTAGCTACCCATAGGTATAGATAGACAAAAATAATATGTGTAAAATTGGGTGCTCAAAAGAACGGTCTCATTGAGCTGGTTCTTTTAAATACCCACAACATATGTGTTGATGAGAAATAAGAAAATTAATTTTTGATAATGCACTCTTATCTAAGGTCTCGAGCATCACCAGCTTAGTACTGGTTCAACCCAGGAAGACCCGTCCTGACATTACTAAAAAATGTTGACTGGGATGTAAAGGATCAAATCAAACAAAATCTATTATCTAAGGGCCCTCTTATCTAAGGGCCTGGACTAGGCAGATTATCAGGCTGACCTGTCCTCACCATAGGGAGTTGGCAGGTAAAAGAAAATTCTAGTCTATTTATATGGACAAGGGATCCGACTTAGAAAATGGCAGAATTACCACTGTTCTGTTTGAAATGCTCTGAATTGAACACAGTTGAAACTATTCCTTGACCACCACCTTACAGGTAACTGAACCCTCCATCGATAAAAATAAAAAATTATAACATTTCCATATTAGTTTCTTCAAAACCCTGCTTTGTTTACATAAAAAATAGCTGATTTTGAAAAGTTGAAGTTGTAACACCAATTTTCATCGATATATCATACCTTCCTGATGAGCCAATAAGCTGGATCCCTGCTAGTCAATATAAATAGTCTTAATTGACTTGATTATTTTTTTACGTGCCAGCTTCCTATGGTCCTCATTGTGATGCACATGTCACTATGTCTCTTTTGTCATGAGACAACAACTCATAATTAATTATCCATAATAAAAAAATAGTTTTATGTTGTAATAATTACAGAGAAAGACAGAAATGTTAGAGACTCTTAACTTGGGCCACAATCCAATAACTAATGAAGGAATACACCTTGTTAAAGATGGTCTCTTGAAGTCCAAGTCGTTACTGAAGCTAGGTCTATCAGGAACCAAAATATCATGTGAAGGTAATTATGTTTTTTAACTGTTGCTACTTTATCATACTCACCATTTGCGTAACACTTTGGCCTGCTTAACCTTCGAGTATCAGTTTTTGAAAAAGAAACAGTAGATCTAGATCAGCTGGCTTCTGAAGAAACCATGTGTGTATATCATTCAGCTAGTATTTTTGCTATATATATGAATTAATGGAACCATACAATCAAATTAACCTAAGCCCTTTACCTCATAGACATACCTTTTAACGCTTTTGCAAACAGAGCAGACCCAGATCAGGCAGCTTTGGTGAGGTCTACTCTGTTTGCTTATGGAAATATGATATATCTGATCCTACACTAGTGGACCTGACAAGTTATTTCTTTATTCTATGTATCAACATGAAAGTTTATTTATATAATTATTCATAGTGGGTGGAGCCTAGCATGAGTATTCATGAAGGATAGGTGTAAATATCAATTGGGTTCAGCAGATTAATTTACTCAGCAGGACATCGGTTTATTCTTGTTTTTTCTCACACCAACCCTTAAAGCACCCCTTTACTTTGCAGCAGATGACAATTTCAAATTTTGCTGCTTTTTCAAAAATAACAAATAAGGTATGATATTTCATGATAATCGTCTTCCAGCAGATGATTCTCATGAAATATGCCTTATTTGTTATTTTTGAAAAAGCAGAAAAAATTGAAATTGTTGTCTGCTGCAAATTATAGGTGGCGCTTTATAGGTTAACAGTACATTTTGATTTCTTGATTGATATAAAATATTCTGGTCTAAAAAAATAGCAGAAAGGGCCTTTCTTGCAGATTGTTACATCAGTTTACATGATTGCCATAATAAATTACATTTCAACATATTGTCCATCAGGAGCCAGAACTAAGTATTATATGGCAATTATTCAAATTCATAATCTAATCATGTCTGTCAATAAAATCCTCTTGATTTCTTATTACTTTCTAAAAAATAATAACTTGTAATTAATTTTATCAGTTACCTCTCATATTAACTGGATTGTTGCACGTTGACCTGATAAACATTGACTGCCATTATCAGGTCATGATGATGGTGCACCTTTTGAATGATGTTGTCAATGAGATAGAATCGACACAAAAATCTATAAATATGTCATTATAGCTAGTTTGTACAGTGAATCAGCTAGTAAACTGCTAAATAGAATACCAGGTTCGCGTCTTTTGATATCAAGTTTACCAGGTTCAGCTTTGAGAATGCATGTTGAATCGCTCTGCAAGCCTTGAGATGTCAACAAGCATTTTCATAGCCTTGCCTGGTAAACTTGATATCAAAAGACACTCGCCTAGTACTCTCTATATCCACCTAACAGCTCCACCCATGTATGAATCAAGGTTTGGTTGTTTGATTCTTTATGTCCCAGTCAACAATTTTTCAGTTATGTCAGGATGTGTCTTCCTGGGTTGAACCAGTGCTAAACCAAAGATAAAGTGTCTTTCTCCTGGACACAATGCAGTGTCTCCAGTGAGGCTCGAACCTGCAACCCCTCGATCTCAAGTCAAGCACTCTACCACTGAGCCTCTGTGCTCTCATAATTCTTACTACTTAAAACAATATACAATTTAGATCGAAGGTTCTATTTGACATAACTCATGGGTGAAAGTTTTCAGGATTAATCCTGAATTCAGGATTTTGAGGCTGACTTTCCATAGAAAGTCACCCTCAAAATGCTGAATTGGGGAGATTATAATAGCTTCTCTGATTTATTTTCAGATTATCTAAACACAATTAACCATTTAAACATGAAATTATACATTTTTGTAGGCATCCTGCAAGTTTAAAAAGGACGTGTAACGGTTTGGCCGTTTTTTGGCCCACGATGGATTTGGCTGAAATTTAAATATATGGTGGTTTGATCTTTGCCCTTTCACATGAGCATGTTTTTGAATTAACGACGGCATATGCAGTCACATCAATTAAAGTTTCTCACTAGTGTGTATAAACAGAGGTTTGTTCATGAATGTGGATATTTTTAAAGATGCAACAAGCAAACTGACCTCAAACATAATACCAAACATGCGTATGTTTATACTCGTCGTGTCTATGTCGTAATTTGAGCTAACACTACCATTATTAATTAAAAATTATGCTAAAACTTAGCTAAATACTGTGTTTACGATTACCTTGATGATATGTTGTTTTTAGGTGTAATATATAGTGAACATTTAGTGTTTTATCGCCTATTCCAGTTAATCAATAGCTCAAACAAGCCTATTCCGGTTTATTCATATCAATATAATCAGTACGACATGTACACAAGCGTGCATGTAACATGTTAAACGCGGCATTACATGCGCAACATTTTTTTTTGCTGGATTAGTATGAAACATGAATATAAATAGTTATAAAGCAACAGAAATGATAATGGAAGCTTTGAACACTTTTTTGCTCACAACCACAATTATTAAATAGATACATGTGAGTGTTGTATATCTGTCTGTTCATCTGTCAGATCGTCTGTATGTCACACATTTGTGTCTGTGACGTATCTTCCAAACACCTGATTCGATTATAAGATTAATTCACAATACTGTGCACCTTTGTGGATGAACATGCAGAATAAATGAATACTTTAAGGCCATGTCAAAGCAGGCGGTCATAGGTTACATGTACAGAATGCATATCTGCTCCATATTTTACGCATGTCCCAGCTCAGATATCTAACAGTCGTGATAGCGCTGTGGTCTATATTACTTACCTATTATCTTTCGTGTAACTAAGGGTTCGCAGTTCATAATCCCAAAGAAACATATGTTTTGTGTCATTGTGCAAGACCCTTCATCTTTATTGCATAATACATGTTCAACCGACGAAACGTCATGACTGAAATATGGTTCACTGTAACGTAGAGCATTAAAGCACTAAGTCATGTTTGAAGCATTTGTGGTGGAGACATCTATTTCAAGGGTGAGAACTTCCGTCAATGCAGGGATTTCGGAACCGTTTGAACAAAAAACATTGTGTTTTGATAAAGGTGAATAAACATCTAAAATAGAGTATTTCGATCCTTGAATATTAAATGTATGTGTTTGTTGGTACCAGTGACTATTTACCATCTGCAGATAAGTGGCTGTTGTATATTTACTGCATTATTTTAGCAAACACTTTACGAGAGCGATATTTGTTGAGGAAACAAATAGTTAAGAACAGATATTGTGCACATGTAAGCATGAAAAGCGCATTACACTCATTATGAATAAAATGATTGTGGCGTTCGCATTCAGGCCATTGGCTGTTTTTATACATGCTTTCTTGCATAAATAACAATGAATTGAAAAGAGCAAAACTAATCAAAGAATTACATTGGTTTATTTGCGACAAAATCTGCGCCACCTATATACATCATACAAATGTACATTGTTCACAACAACAGCAGAATCTAGGGCGAAGATTTGGTACCAGTAAAATGCATTTAAGCCCTCTGGTGGCTGCTGTCCGTTCTAAGGCGGTGGTTCTGTTGTTGTTGATTTTTTGTTTATTGTTACTCCCATTGTGGGAGTCTGTAATTGTTCTATGTTTTGTTGTACGTTAATTTATGTCCATTCTAGTATTGCAATCATCTTGATGGGGAAGAGAGAGCTGATTGCTTTGCTTAATTTGTCTTCCTGGTGTCTCGTGATGGTTGAGCGGCTCTTCCTCGCGGTGCCACAGGGTTGTCTGCAGTTTGTGATTGTGGTATTTCCTGATCATACTCACTTACTATTTTTCAAAAAATATAGATAGGTGTTAGTTTTGAGGGTCAGTTACAATATATGTTGAGAGTGTGCATTTGTATACATCACACCAGCTCCTTTTTGTTCAAATAACCTCACTTAAATAATATTACCATTAAACTGACACAGTTCTATCAAAATTTTGGAATCATATCAAATGATTACTATATCTGTGCTGTGAAGTAGCTTTTTGCTCTACCTTATGAACCGCTAGATGAATTTCATCGAAACTTGCACAGATACTTATCTGGGACAGCCAAAACGAATTATAAGAATTTTGGTGACCTCAACCTTATTTACAAGGTCACCAGGGACATATATAAAAAAAGCTTGTCTGTACTCTATCTTCCTAACCAATGACCAGATTTTTACCAAACTGACACAGATAACTCATTGGGAAGACCTTAATGAATGACTTAAATTCGTAGAAATTGACCTTAATTCCAAGATCACCAGCGTCACATAACTCCTTTAAGTGGGTGGGGGGACAACTCTATCTAATGTAATATACTTTCCATTCCTAACTATTCTAGTATGGCCATATTAAACAGTGTCTGCCCTGTAATTTGAGAATACCAATAATTGATCATTTTTCCTCATGCTCCAAAGAATGCTCGCATAATTTGCCATTTTTGACATTCTTAATTCAAAACAATGAGCCATGCCAAAACAAACGTGGCGGCGAGCTGTCTTTTAAAAGCAGATTGTACCAAAGAACTGTCTCCAGAAATCTATGTATCAGTTAAAGAAGGGGGCACATCAAATCCTCTCCTTGCACCTTCTCTCTCCGCTGGTCTCTCTCTCTCTCTCTCTCTCTCTCTCTCTCTCTCTCTCTCTCTCTCTCTCTCTCTCTCTCTCTCTCTCTCTCTCTCTCTCTCTCTCTCAAATAAGACTTGCATTTACTGAAATGTTGTTGTATTTGCTTTTCAAACGCAATATATCCAAGGACTGTTTGTAAGAAATAATATTGATACAAGCTTGCCAATATGTACATTGTATTCCATTTTTGTACGGGAATCTTACGTCTATCCAGTGATTTTAGTACTCTCAGTGCTTTGATTAGTATGAATTGAATAGTACATTTCTGGATAAAATTTGCAAAAAAAGTCTTTTTACAGTATTTGCCACATGCGGAACCGACTCAGAGTTACCATTTTATGGTGTAATATTATATGCACAATAAAATGAAAAATAGTTTTATCCGGTTCCGCATGTGGACATGTATGTAATTGAGTCACGAAGTACACGAGGGTGTTTGGTTTTACCATAGACTTAGTGTTAAGTTTGGTTGATAGGGCATGCATTTAACCCCAAAATTTGTCATAAAAATACATTTTAATGAAGAAAATAAATTGTGGACATTAAACTAGAGACTCTTAGGTATCATTTGGTAATATTTTGGAGGGATTTCTATACAATCCATTTTTTACTGTAAAAGTGGGCCATTTGTAATACAAAACCGTTACACGTCCTTTGAATTTCTAAAGTTCAGGATTTTGGAAATTCGAACTTTCGCCCATGCATAACTGGATTAAATGTTTGCCGATTTCCATAGGTGCTGTTGCTTTAGCAGAAGTGATAGCTGACACTGCCCGCCTGGTGCGGTTAGATCTGCAAGAGAATGATATTAAAACAGCGGGACTGATGGCCCTCTCTCTGGCACTAAAAGTGAACAAGAGTCTGTCCAGGCTGGACCTTGACAGAGATACTAAGAAAGAACAGGTTCGTACTTTGTGATTTCAGCTTACAGTTTTCTCAGATGTTTCCGTACCATATAAACTTTGGGCCTGGGCACCCAAAGTTGGGATTTTTTTTATTAGATTGTGAATGAAAAAATTGTTGTTTTTTCCCTCTGAGCACAAGCATATGCATAGGTGAATGTTTTCAGGATTATTCCTGAATTCAGGATTTTGAGGCTGACTTTCCATAGAAAGTCGGCTTCAAAATCCTGAATTATTTAAGCAGATTCTAGTTGCTTTTTTGATTTATATTCAGTTGATCTATAGACAGTTGACCATTTAAACTTGAAAGTGTTGATATTTGTAGGCATACTGCAAGTTTTAAGATTTGATTTTAAAAAGTTCAGGATTTTGGAAATTTTGAATTTTCACCCATGCATATGTTTTGAGCACTTAGATAAAAGCTTCATTTAGGTAGCAGCAACCTATGTTTTGGTTTAAATTCAGAATTGCCACCCCTTAGCTGGAGGCCTGAGGCACAATCTTAATACTAGACTTCAGTCGATGGTACTCCATCGCAAATACCCGCTTTTGAGCTAACCAAAGCTTCTGCAAAGTTTGAAGTTGCTAAGTCCAACCGCTTAGGAGGTGATGCATTTACAAGAAAATACATTATTTCACTTTTGATCTTGACCTTAGGTCATGGACAAACACGAAATGTTGTTCATACATAATATGACCTATGCACCTGCAAAGTTTGAAGCTGCTATGTCCAACGGTTTAGGGGGAAATGCATTTACAAGAAATATTCGATTTGACCTTGACCAAGGTCAAGGGCACATGAAGCATTGCCCTCTACATCATGTGACCTATGTACCTGCAAAGTTTGAAGTTGCTACGGCCAATGGTTAAGGAGATGCATTTACACGAAAATACATTATTTGACTTTGACCTTGGAGTCAAGGTCACACAAAATGTTGCCCAGTACCCTTGACATCATGTGATTTATGCGCCAGCAAAGTTTGATATTTCTACATCCCACGGTTAAGGAGAAGATACATTTACATGAAAATACATTATTTGACCTTGACCCTTTGGTCAAGGTCACATGAAGTTGCCCAGTGCCCTCTACATTATGTGACCTATGCACCTACAGAGTTTGAAGTTACTACGTCAAAAGCTTTAGGAGGAGAACTTATTTACAAGAAAATTCAATATTTGACCTATGACCTCGACCTTGGGGTCAAGGTCACACGAAATGTTGCCCAGTACCCTCTACATCACGTGACCTTTTCAGCTACAAAGTTTGAAGTTGCTACGTCGAACCGTTTATGAGGAGATACATTTACAAGAAAATACATTCTTTGACCTTGACCTTGGGGTCAAGGTCACACCAAATGTCACCCAGTACCCTCTACATCATGTGACCTATTCACCTACAAAGTTTGAAGTTGCTACCTCTTACGGTTTAGGAGGAGATACATTTACAAGAAACGTGACGGACGCACGCACGGACGGACGGACAGACGTACGGCGGACCGACTTTGACACAAAATTAATATACCCTTTTTTCTAAAGAAAAAAAGCGGGTATAAAAAGATACACATGCATGGGTAAAAGTTTTCAGGTTTATTCCTGAAATCAGGATTTTGAGGCTGACTGTCAGCCTCAAAATGCTGAATTCAGCAGGTTATTATAGGTTCTCTGATTTATATCCAGTCTATCTTAAGACAATTGACCATTTAAACTTCAAATTGTGAATATTTAGTGGGGATATTAAGTGGGCAAGTTTTAAGATCGAAGTTTTGAAAGTGCAGGATTTTGGAAATTTTGAACTTTCACCCATGCACATGATTTTATCTCTATTGTATGAGATTACAAAACCAATAAAGTGGCATGTTGGCCCAGTGACAACTCTGATCAGCCTTGGCATCCACCTAGTCTGATCATAGTCTTTGCTGTCCACCTGTAGATCTGTATATTCTTAGCTAAACTTTAAAGATCCTGAACAGACAAGGTGGATAGCCAGCAGGTCTTTAAATATCTTAAGAGAAAAGGTATTTTCTTTTATTTCGACCAAATCATGTGTTGAGGTACTAAAAAGAACCTTCTCAATCGACCAAAACATATGTTGGGGTACCCAAAAGAACCGTCTCAATATCGACCAAAACATATGTTGGGGTACTCAAAAGAACAGTCTCATTGAGATGGTTCTTTTGACTACCCCAACATATGTTTTGGTCAATGAGATGGTTCTTTTGATCACACAAAACAAATGTTAAAATTGATGGATAAGAATATATTTGCAATTTTAGGCTAAAAAATTCCGTTCCTCTAGACCGGTGGCCAAGTTAATCTCAGTTTTCACTGGCAGACATGGCTCTTTGTTGGTTTTGTCACTAGGCAGCTCATAATATTTATATTTCTTGCACACCGGATAAGGATATCTGAGATTTTACCCTGGGATAGAAAATCTTACCTTACCCATGCTATCTTACCCAGGACGTCAAGTAACGTCATCATGTGAACTTGCATCTTAGCGTATTCACGGACTTCTAGAAGCTTATTTTAAAATAAATAAATGAATGAATAAAAACAGTGGTGACCAAGAAAAGAATCTATTATTCGTGTGAGGGTAGGATAGAAAAATCCGTCCCTCGGTATCACCGTTTGTCATCACTCGGCAAGCCTCGTGATGCCAAACAGTGATCCCCGGGACGGATTATTCTATCCTACCCTCACACTCATGATAGATTCTTATATATTGTGTATTGGAAAAATATATTCTTTATTTCTCATCCAAAACATATGTTATGGGTACTCAAAAGAACTGTCTCAATGAGACGGTTCTTTTTAGCACTCAAAACATGTGTTTAATTTGATGGGTAAGAAAATAATTACAATTTTACGCTCAGAAAATTTCCTTATCTGAACCTATGAATATTTATATTTCTATATCCAATTTTCAGGGAATAAAAGACTATGCTGAACAACAGAAGAGATTACAACAAGATATTAAAACTTACCTTGACAGAAACAGAGACTTAGCTCATAAACTCATGAAAGAAAAAGAAGCACTGGCAAAGGCTGAAGCCAAAATACTTGAACATGATCAGGCTCAACTTATACATGAAGAAATTACAGTGACAACAGTCGAACAACAGTTAAAAGCCAGTGAGAGTGCATTGACTAGTGCCGAAAAAGATTTAATTAGTGATGAAAATGTATACATTCCTTCTGAATATAAAATAAACAGACCGAAACTGTTATTTTTGCCAGAGAATAGCCCTGAAAGGGATTTGGAGAGCCCTGCTTGTGTTCAAGAAAACATCAGTTTATTGCATCCTCTTCAAACTGTTGATCAGTCAGATGTGAATCCCTTGACACTTCAACCACCATTGTCATCGGGGCAAGATTTGCTCAGTCCTCAATACTGTCCTAAAATGACTGCCAGAAAGTTGTTTTCAGTAACACGGGTGACAAGTCCGACTTTAGCGCCGCCAGCAAATGTTCTTTTAGACAGTAGTAATAAGAGTCTGCCAGTTTCTCACATATGCACACCTTTATCTTCGGTTCCAGCAAGTAGCCCACTTGTTTCTTCCTTGACAATTGAAACAATGAATTTGGACACATCTAGTCAAGTGTCAGTAGACTCCAGTCTGATTCAGCAAAAATTGGAGAACGAAACCCTTGAGGCATACATTCAAGACATTCTAGAAACAGAGAGTTCCTCTCAAAACCTAGATTCTGAGGTGGCATCATATAGCAAAAGTAATGTTGATACAAGCAAAGATTCTGTACGACTAAAAACTGAAGATATGGTTGTTGATACAGAATCAGATTCTTTGTCTGAGAAAATAATGGATGCAAAAATGGATGAATTTATGACTGTCCTAAAGCCAAAAGAGTTTTCTGCTGGTGATGGGCTTGGCAAGGATAGTATTCTGGCTGCTGAAAAGACAAGTGTTAATATTCAGGATTCAGAAATTGCTTCTGGTAAAACGGATGCAGACTTAAGTGAAATCAATGATGAAAGTAATAATGCTGTGTTAGTAGCTGATGGTGGTGATAATTCTATAAACGATTCTGATATTTTAAAGACTTCTAGTGGGGAAGCTTCCGAGATTAAAATTAATGAGCATAACACAGTTTCCCAAAGTGTGGAAAGCAAATTTATATCCGATAAAATTCAATGCAAAGTTGATCCATCATCAACAAAAGAAAATGTCATTCCAAGTGATTTGTTAACAGAGGATACCAAACTAGAAAACGAAGAAAGGTCAGATTCACATCATGACTCTATGTCAATAATTTCTGAAGCCAATGATAACCAGTTAGATTCTATTGAAATCATTCCTGAATCAGACATTAGTGAGATTAAGTGTAACTTTAATGAGGAGCTACCAGAGTTAATTGATTGTGATCCAGATGTTGAAATTTCCAATAATAATTACAGTAGTCTAACTGATAGTTTATCTGATATGCTTCTTCCCTTCGAAATTGGAAACACTGATATAAATGTTGCAAAAACAAGTGACAATACAGAATGTGCTGTTTTGAACAGTAACACTAAAATTGCTATGGAAACTGAAAATCATTCCTTGAATTCCAAAACCAATGGTCACCACTCGAATGGCCCTGGAAGTGGGGAACATGATTCAGAACAATGGAATAAAGTGGAAAAGTCTGATATCTGTGATAAGTTAATAGATCAGGAGATAAGTGTAAATGTTGTTAAACCGGATTTCCACACAAGTTTATCTCTAAATGGACTAAAACAAGAGTTAGCCAGCTTGATAGATGATGATGGGAATCCAACAAAGCTTGTTTCACAGACTGTTGCAAAGTCTTCTATTTCTCAACAACCCATAACCAAAAGGCTCACTAATGGTATGTATTGAAATAAGCATGTTTCCTGTTGATTCCAGATTGGAGACTTATTGTTATTTTAATTTCCCAAATAATCTAATGCCTTAACCCTTTTCATTCTGGATACCGGTAAATAGGTACTTTGGCAATCAATGAAGACCCATATGATAGGGCAGCATTTCATCAGGGCCTGCATTGTTTGCTAAGATAAAAATAATCTTCAGGACAGAAATACATCATTTTATAGAAAAAATTGCCTTTGACCCCTTAAAATCCAAAATGAACAATTCCATACTTATTGTGTCAATAAGTATGGGATAATCCGTCAGAATGAAAAAGGTTAAAGGTGTATACCCACATGAAATATACAAAATATGAAAAATATTTTGTACATTTCACCTGAGACACCATTCATAATCAGCAGTTTATCCCCCCCTGGAAGGGGTTGAGACATATTGTTTTTCCCCTTGCGTCCATTCGTGGGTCTGTCTGTCACAAAATCGTGTCCACTCTATAACTTGATAACCGTTTGAGATATTTCAACGAAACTTCATACATTTGTAAAGCACATTCAGACGACTTGTCATGCACAAAAACCATAACTCTTGCATGTTTATTTTTCAAATTATTCCCCTTGTAACATAACTAAATGCAATTTTTGTTCACTCTGTAAGTTGAACACTGTTTGGACAGTCCATTCATAACCTTATGAGTTGAGTAACATAAACAATGCATTAATCTTTTTCCGGCCATTCACAAAAAAAATGCCATCTGCTCTCTCACCTGCAACCATCAGTAGTTGATGTAGCATTCATTGCAATTGGGGAAAGTCCAGCACAATTCGAGAATCAAATCAAGCATCGGACGTACAGCGCATTACGCGAAGTACTATGTACAAAAAAGATCCATTTTGTTAGCCGGAACTGGCGTGAGGAAAATTAGATCTGTAGCATGTGGGTTCAGCCCTATTAAAATCCGTTTTTCTGATTACCCGAAAAGTTTAATCAGCAGAATAAATGAAGTTTTATGTATTTTTATCCCCACGCTTTTTTAAAAAAGCGTCGGGGATATTGCAATCGCCTCCGTCCGTCCATCCGTCCGTCCGTCCGTCCGTCTGTCCGTCCGTCCGTCCGTCTGTCCGTCACGCTATCTCCTCCTAAACCATTGGATGAAATCCAACCAAATTTGGTGTGTGAGTTGCTCACATGAATGGGGTGTGCAACGGCACATTTTTTTTTGGCCCCGCCCCTTGGGGCCCTAGGGAGGGGCCAAAAGGTCAAATATCATTAAATATCATTAAATTTCAATTACAAAGTCAATTTCAAAGATTTTTTAACCAAACTTTGTTTGTCTTCTCACACATGAAAGATATAAAACATATCAGACGGGATTTTCATTTGGTTGCCTGGGTCATGCCCCAGGGGTCGGACTTAGGGGTACCATGGGGGGTTTGGGGGGTCAAATTTTTTTTTTTCGAAATTCAACCAAATTTGGTGTGTGAGTTACTTACATGAATGGCACATGCACCGGCACCATTTTTTGGGTCCCCACCCCCTGGGGCCTTGGGGAGGGGCCAAAAGGTCAAATATCATTAAATCTGAATTACAAAGTCAATTTCAAAGGTTTTTAAACCAAACTTTGTGTATCTTCTCACAAATGAAAGATATATAACATATCAGACGGGATTTTCATTCGGCCACCTGGGTCATGCCCAGGGGTGGGACTTGGGGGTACCGTGGGGGGTTGGGGGTAAAAAAAATTTTTTTACCGAAATTCACCCAGATATTGTGTGTGAGTTACTCACATGAATGGCACATGCACCGGCACAATTTTTTGGGTCCCCGCCCCCTGGGGCCTTGGGGAGGGGTCAAAAATTTAATTTTCTGAACATGGTCATGTGGCATATCAAATTAAAGGGGATGAGCAGTAGACCATGATACACTAAACAATTTTAACCTACAATAAAACTGGTGACCTTGGGATGGGGTCAAAGGGTCAATTACCATTAGATTTCTTTGAGAGCGTGGGGATTTGCGATGGCGCGCCATCGAATGTGTTCTAGTTCAATATAATATCACTGTTGCGATATTTTATTGAAAAAAACATAAGCTTTATTTATAACCCTTTGTTTTGCTGCAATGACACTTGTTATTGTGTTGGCATGGATTCTGTGATGTCAGCGTCACGTTATGTAACGTCAGTGTCACGTTATCACAGTAGATCCTCGATGTACATCCGAAGTCTGATTCCACAGATATCTACGTAATTGGCAGAGGCAGTTCCGATTGAAGCACAGCAATTATGGCTTATTATGCCAATAGTGAAAAAAGAGTTAAAGTTGATAGGATTGTACAATTGCATTTTTCTAATGACCTGACCCATTTGTTTTATTCTTTCTTTCATTTCAGATGGTGATAGTATTAAAGAAACTCCTAATGATTGTGTTGAACCAGCCGGGGGTGACTAGACAGAAATTGGCAGAAGTCTTGTAGAATTGTGTTTGTTTTGTAATGTCCTTGTAAAGGACAGAACTCCTAGCATAGATAAGATGATGTTGTTTTACAAGGGAGCCAACTCTTGTATTTTCCTTCTGGTTTCCCTGTCTTTAAGCTGCACCTTTGATCTGTAACAGATCTGTAACTGACTTCACTGTGGAAATGATTATTGTTAGATGCAAATAGGGATTGATGTTTTGAAATATTTGCTCTTGTGGGGATTTTTGCCGCCCAAAAATGTCTGCTTTAACCCTTAAAGCGCCAAGAAAAAATGCATCTGAAAAAGGTCGTCTGCTAAAGTCGTCTGCTGCAAATAATTGCCTTACATTACTGGCGAATTAAGTATAGAAGCAAACAGCGTAGGAGCAGTCTGATCTGGGTCCACACTGTTTGCCATAGAGGCTTCTTAAATATTTCAGCAGACGAGAAAAGCAGACGACTTTTTTTGGGATTGACGCATTAAGGGTTAACTCTCTGCCTACTGGTGTTGTTTGCTGATAACTTTTGCAAACAGTTTGGACCCAGATCAGGCCCAACATTTTGTTGGACCTGATCTGGATCCAAACTACTTGACACAGATGGTATTCCTGAAAGAATTTTTCAAAAAAGTTTATTTAAAAAAAATCAGCAGTCGACCAAAAGCATGCAAAATTACCCAGTAGGCAAAGAATTAGATTTTATTTCCGAAGTATCAAACCTTATTTTCCTTAGTAAATGTAGATAGATATCAGCAATTTAGCTGTCTACTGTAGTTTTAACTCTTTGCCTGCTGGTGTCCCCTGTTGATAATCTTCCAAACAACTTGGACCTAGATCAGGCCTGACAAAATGTCAGGTCTGACCTAGATCCAATCTATGTGACACTTTAATTGGTATTCCTGCAAGGATTTTTCGAAAATGGTAATTTTTTTAAAAAAAACGCAGACAACAAAAAATCATGCAAAATTACCCAGCATGCACAGAGTTAAGGGATAAAGGGGTTAAATAATATAATATTTACAAATGGGGTCACTAGCCTTGACCCTTCTGAGTGCAATATGGTGAAGGAAAGATTGTTTCTTTTAAGGGTACCGGGTAGACCTTTTTTGAAAGGAAGCATACAGTAAATGTTCTAAAATTTCGAACACTTCTTGTAGGTTTCTCAAATGGACTGTTGGTTTTCAGGGCTGGAATTAACAAAATGCTTGACAGAATAGCAAACAAGGAAGAAGACCCTGATCAGACTGCTTCTTTATAAACAGTCTGATTTGGGCCTGCACTGTTTTGTCTAGGTCTTTTTGCAGGTGACTAGTGTTCGAATTTCTGAATATTTACCGTAAATAGTTTTGAAAAGTTGTCTACCTTGGTAACCTAAATGACTTATTTAAATTCATTAAGCCAGTGCATGAGATTTCCAACTATGTGGTATGTTCTACCAGCAAAGCCTCAGATCAGCCTGCGCACACAGGCAGTCTGATCAGAGCCTTTGCTTGTTGCTTGAATATTCTATGACTGTTCAGCTACTGACTGAACATCATTTGGAGTTCCTAAGCTTAATAGAAGGCTGCACAGGCTCATATGAGTCTACACTTGCCAAAATGCCACATTGTTAGAAATCACGTGTCATGGATCAATTTATTTAACAATGAAACATAGGGCTATGTCCTGATGAACCAGGATTTATCCTTTTTTAAATACTGTAGATCCAGATAAGGATCCACACTGTTTTTCCAGTTTGATTGAAAATACATGCTTACAACTGGAATGATGCATGACTTTTGCAGGTTAACAGTATAAAAAAAGGGATGGAGTGTAGAACATAGAAATATTTAGCATGACCGGAGTTAACTGCTGAAATTCTTTTTTCTCAAAAACTCTAAAAATATTGCAAACTTATAGCCTGTAGGTGAATGAAACATGCTTCTCAAAACAGGCTGCTCATACTAATCATATCTGTTTCTTTCTTTCTTCATTTTTCTATTTCAAATTTTACACCATTGAAAACTGTTAGCCTCACTGGCGTCACATCAATTTTAGATGATAGTACTGTATATCAAACTTTAGCAGTCAACTCTCAGTTTCAAGCATGTTTTTACAGTAATTACTTTGGTTTCCAATTCACTAATATTATAAAGAATTCACATGAAAATATTGGGATCACTTGGCCTGGTTTTGTTATGGCAGCACAAATTAAGAACTTTGCAACAAATTTACTGCTTATCCTGCCATAATGTATTGACTAGGGCTGCCACGTTTACGAAATTTGGTAAACGTTTACACGAGTTCCAGTAACCAAAACAATTCCGTTTACGCGTAACTTCCAGATTGTTTTTTTCATTATGCAGCTCCGTAAAATCGCCGATATTTTCCCTAAGAAACCCTTTGAAAAATTTACCTTGTGCGAATATTCGAAATTGTTTCTGGTAGGATGTTGAGATAGAACTCATTTCAAGTAATTGGAAAGTGATTGCATCATGCGCAAACTCCTACATTATGGACATTTTCTTCAGTTGCAAGCGTGTAATTAATGAGTGGACATACACACAAGACATAAATGCGAATCGTCATGTATGCATCAATACCGCTGACCCATTGTTTATTGGGTATGAGTCAATACACACGCCTTTAGGAAGTAAACAAAAAAAAATTCACGTGCGTCTCCTCTTTAAATAACTGCTTAAAATGCAGGATATAAATGTTCCAAGCAGTGGCTGAGTGAGACAATATTCAGGACATTTTTATGGCCTGTTGAGCATGTCCGCCGTGATTTCTAATTCCAGTAGATCTAGATAGTACTAGATACTTTATCAAATACAGCCAAATCTGAGAAAACAAACAATCTGATTGATGATCCAGATCGAGATGTGACGTATCACTGTTTTAAGAAAACATTTTTCATTAGGAAATACTGTTAATAACCCACGACCCTGGTCACATGCTAAAGTTTGTGTAAACGGTAGGTCAATTTTGTAAATGTTTAATGCAGAAACACTGCGTTGTGGTCCTTGAGCAAGACACATTTATCCTAGCTTAGTACTGGTTCAACCCAGGAAGAACCGTCCCTGTATAACTGAAAGATTGTTGATGGGACGTAAAGAATCAAATCAAACAAACAAAATGCAGAAACACGAACCGGTGCTGTTTACACGTGTAAATGTGGCAGCCGTAGTATTGACCTGGAAGTGTTGTCTGCTTATCACCTCTACTGCATATATTTAGATGCACCCCAGAATACTTTTACCATTTAGCAAACACTATGAACTCTGATCAGACTGGTCCTGGAGCAGTCTGATCTGGGCTCATATTGTTTGCATAGGCTACCAAAGTACATAAGATGTTGAGAGAGCAGACCACAGTTGTTACGAATGGCAGGAAAATGGCTAAAAGTGAATATGACTGGCAGTTGAATATTTTTGGCACTGGCTCTCAGACATATAGGACTGAATGGGCTTATGTATTTTAGAACCATACAGGTTGTAGAGCTATTTTAATTATGTTTGTGATTTTTAGGTTGTTTATGCACTTATGCTTCTACCTCGTAAAATGGACCAATTCATTCTGATCTAGGGGTTTATTTCATCATGTGATTTTGTATTAGATATTTCATCTTTCTCGTCCTCAAAGTATACATCAGCCAACAGTATAGAATATACACACCTTTTTGTTTGAAGTTCATATTTTAATATAACAGGCACTTTTACTTGACCCATACTTATAATTTGCGGCAGAAAGCTTTTTTTTTTGAAAATGGCTTGGATTTTTTATGAAAAAAAATCTGAAATGGAATCTTCCAGTTGATTATCTAGACTAATCCATCCTAGTTATCAATAAATGATTACTGAAAAAAAGCAAACAAATAATCCTTTATCAGCCTGCTCACTCTTGTTTGTTTTCACATGCTCATAGGGCCAGTTAAGGAAAATTTTTGAGTGTAAAATTGCGATTATTTTCTTATCCATCAGTTTAAACATGTGTTTTGGGTGCTCATCTAATGTAAAGTTATACAAAACAGCTTAAATCCCTGCTTTTACCTTTCTCACAGCTGCTACATGCTCAGTAGACCCTTGCCCTACCTCCAGCCAAACTGGTCGGAGGTCCCATTGGGAAAATTGAATGATTCTTTAACATTCTGGAAACCCCCTCTAAATACCACAAAATGAAGTAAATATTAAACATATCTCGTTATAACATCTATAGCATACTACATGTACATGTATAATTAGTTGCAGGCTCGATTGATGTGCCATATAATTGTTGACAGGGTAACATAGGTTGTAGACTCTGATCAGTTTGTTGTTTTAGAAGTATAGGATGAGTATCTGCACTCATTGATGGCATTGTTACACATTGTTAAATAGAGAATACTAGGTGAGTGTCTTTTGATATCAAGTTTACCAGGTAAGCTTTGAGAATGCTTGTTGACATGGCGAGGCTTGTCAAGCGATTCAACATGCGTTCTCAAAGCCGAGCCTGGTAAACTTGATATAAAAAGATGCGAACCTGGTATTCTATTTATCAGTTTACAAGCTGATTCACTATTCAAACTAGCGATAACGATGTAATTGTCGATTTTAGTGTCGACTCAATGTCATTGACAATGTCATCCAAAAATTGCAACGTCCTGATGACCTGATAAAGGCACATGCAGTGAGATAGACAACGTTTATCAGGCAAATGTGCAACAATGCAATAATATGAGCAGTAACTGATAATAAAGTATTTAACTCTATTGAGCTCTGAAAGACATGTGCACTAGGGTTTTGTATGTACTATCATGGGTCAGTCCATTCTTCAAGTCAGGTTCCTTAATATTTTAAAGAATTAGACCTTAAAGATGCTTTGCAGATATTTTCTAGCATAAAGCCTCTTTAAGATGAGTATGCTGAAACAAAATTTCAATATTAGTTTACATACTTTCCAATCTTTATCAGTTGAACATGACATTTTCCAATTTTAGAGTTGTTGAGTGGTATTTTTCATTTTTATTCAAATCTGAATGGAATATTTTGTAAGCAAACAGTGGAGCCCCTGATCAAATACCACATTCTGCGGCATCTGATTTCGATCTGCACTGTTTGTTTATGTCCCATAAAAAGAAGGCTAGGCAAGGCTTATGGAGGGCAGCTCAGTGATAGAGTGCTTGACTTGAGACCGAGGGGCCTCACCGGTGTCACTGCATTGTGGTCCTTGAGCAAGACACATTTATCCTAGCTTAGTACTGGTTCAACCCTGGAAGACCCGTCCCTGTTTAACTGAAAGATTGTTGATGGGACTAGGCAAGGCTTATATAGTTTTTTTGGTCTGGTTTGTTGCTTTACATCCCAGTAAACAGCTATGGTTTTGTTGGGACGGTCAGTTCACCTAACTACACTTTTTTCCTGGGCAAGATTGAACAAGGGATTAACCAGTACTTCATGCACATACTATCTCTTGTAACTGACAACAACCCTTCTTGAATGAATCAGCGGAAGGGAGGAGAATGGCAAGGATCAAACTCGCGACCACTGGACCTGCAGTCAGACACGCATCTGTAGTCAGACATGTTACTGACTGCGCTACTATGGGTTAAATTATAGAACCAGGCCTTTCACTTACAATAAACTTGGCTAATATTTTATCATGACTTGTGGAAACCTCAAAACAGAGATTTCAAACATTGTATTTATATTTAGTATTTATAACCTCATTGGGGAACCATTATCAACTTACACTATTAACTCTTTGTGTGTTGAAAGACATTTCATAATGTTTTGTTGTCCAACAAAATGTTGGGCCTGATCTGGGTCCAAACTGTTTGCATGAGTTATCAGCAGACGACCAAAGATGTCACCAGCAGACAAAGACTTGCAATAGACTTGATATATTCTGTATTTTCTCAGAAAAATATTTTCAACACATGAAAAAAAACATATTAATGTCTTTAAAACAGCAAAGGCACAGATCATCTTGCACACAAGTTAGTCAGTATTTTCTCAGAAATATATATTGGACACATGAAAAAAACACACCTGTTAATGTCATATAAAACAGCAAAGGCACAGATCATCTTGCACACAAGTGCCATATGTTTGTTCTTTGCCCTCACTGTATGAAAACTATAAATGCTCCAATTTGAGACGAAACTGTAGAAATGCATTAGAATGGGGATAACCATATTCAAAATTTTCATTTGGGGAGGTATATCGTCAGATATACGTCGGGAAATCACATTTTACGGCTCCACTTGCGCGTCACCGTAAAACTAAATTTCCGACCGTATATCCAACGATATACCTTTCCAAGTAAAAATTTTGAATACATTTTAAAATTTTAGAACAATTACCGTAGTTATTTCATTTGTTTGTTTTGTTGCTTTACGTCCCAAGTCAACAGCTATGGTCATTGCAGGACGGTCAGTTCACCTAACCACACTTTTTCCTGGGCAGGCTTGAACAAGCGGTTAACCAGTAATTCGTGCACATACTTTCGCTTGTAACTGACAACAACCCTTCTTGAATAAATCAGCGGAAGGGAGGAGAATGACCGTAGAAATTATTTCATGATCAATCTCCACGAAAGTATGGAACCGGACCGGGTAGTTATTTCAGTGGCTTACTTACATGTACATGTATAATTCTTGCCTTTCTTTTTTCTCTATGTGCAATGTCTGCTCTATTTGCTCATAATAATGTGATTATATTGTGATGCCATACACTATTCTTACTCTATGAAATTGTTTTGTTATGTTAACATTGATGAGGTAGTTCTTCAAGCTTCACCTAACTTTAATAATTCCAATGTCTGCCATAACTTTAACTCCTTTACTGAAGTTTATGAGTACATGCTTTAATAACTCTTTGCAGGCTGAGTAATTTTGGATGTTTTTTTTTTTTGGTGTCTGTCTTTTTAGCTCACCTGAGACAAAGGCTCAAGGTGAGTTATTGTGATTGGTCTGCATCTGTCATGTGGTGTGAGTCCGGGGTCTCTAAACTTTTTCTTTGATAACATCTTCTGGTTCAAATTCAAAATAATTTCACATGAATGTTCCCCATAATGCCCTCTACCAAAATTGTACAAATGGTTCTGCTCATCTGAACAAATGGCTGATTAAAATAAAAAAAATCTTTAAATAACATCTCCTTAACCACTGGTCCAAATTTAAAGTAATGTCTCATGATTTTTTCCCATAATGTCCTCTACCAAAATTAACCAATGGTCCGCATTCAAAATGCATTAATAGAAATCTTCCCAATAATCCCCTCTACCAAAAATGCACAAAGGGTTTTTCTCAGCTGAACAAAGTAGCCACCTAAACTTAAAATAGAAATATCTTTAAACAACAAAATCTCATTAACCATGGGTCCAAATTTCAAAATAATTTTACATGAATGGTCCCCATAATCAGTCCTCAACCAAAATCGCACAAATAGTTCTGCTCCACTTAACAAAATGGGGGCCAGATCTAAAAATAGATCTTTAAACAACATCTCCTGAACCAAATTACCCAGCATTCAAAGAGTTAAATGTACAGACAGATCTAGGTCTCTGTTGTTGTCCACAGATGCTAACAGAGATATGAGCCATAACATGTGATTTCCAACAATGTGGTATTTTGACAAGTGTAGACTCAGGCAAGCATGTGCAGCCTCCTTTGAAGCTTAGAAACTCTAAATGATGTTCAGTCAGTAGCTTAACACTCATTGAATATTCAAGCGACTGGCAAAGGCTTTGATCAGACTGCGCGTATGCACTGGCTGATCTGAGGCTTTGCTGGTCACACATACAACATTGTTGGAAATCTCATGTCACGGCTCATATATGTTGTCACATTGTGATTAATATGCAACAAATTTATGTGTTATTATCATGCTATAATATGTGTAATATTCAACATGATGTCCTGTATCATATAATGTTATTATCATGTATAGATATGTTTCATGAGAGTATGATGCTTATAGATTATCACACAGAGTTTTGGTTATCATCCGAAGTATCAACCCGAGACCCGATTACCGCCATTATCAGCCCGAGGATAATCGTCGGGGGGCTGATAATGGTCGAGGGTTGATACTGACGGCTATAATCGAAACACCATGTTATAATCTGTTTATCACATACATTGTATTCCAATTCACTATTTAAAGTGTTTGAAGTACAAAAATGTAAGTAAAACAGAGGACTGGTGTAAATTTTGCGTTACGTCACACCTCTTGATTACATTTGACGTCATCTAATGAACAACATCTCATGCTGGGCATGATAACCTCTCTCTGTTCAAAATACATGACTTCCGGTTATCATCATGGCAGGCAGATAACCAGCTGGCAGGAAAGTGCTTATCCCATATGCATGCTTTGGGTTATGGCGGCAAATAGTGTCCCAAATATGTGATAAATGTAAATATTGTTACTATGACAACATGATTGATACGAGGTATGGGATGATTGATAGGAGGCATGGGATGAAAAAAACCTTTATTTACTTTCTCTCCATAGCGTAAAAATAGTGAAGGCTCTCCATAGCGTAAAAATAGTGATGGTGATGCTATATGACGCATGCATCTGGTAAATAATAAACCCTTATCCTGCCAGTCACAACTTTTGTCGACTGCTCTTTCATCTGCTTATGTTCTTAGGTAGCCTTGACTTCATGGGCGGATTCAGAGGGGGTGGGGGGGGGGACAGGGGGTTCAGAGCCCCTGGAAAATCACAAGTTGCTATATGTTTCCTTAGAAATACTGATACAGTTCCCCCTCGAGAAGCAATCAGACCCTTAGGTCAGATTGCTTCTTGAGGGAGGTCTGTACTACCCTCTGTGAAATATGTTGGTGACTAAAAAAAGTTTTCAGGACCCCCCTTGACAGAATTTTCTGTATCCGCGCATGGATTTCTCCCAAGGAAGCAGTCTATTCTTTGGATGTTGTGCGCAAATGCTGGATACACTTTTGTGACCTTGACCTTTATAAGGGCAGATACCACTGCATCCAGCTTGAGCTATCCATTATTAAATACAGTAAAACCTGTCTTAAGCGGCCACTCAAAAAGAAGACAAAAATTGGTTTACAAGACCGAATATCGCTTAATGCAGGTCAAAAGTATTGCAGAATGCTCCCCGTGGAGCATTCTGCAATACTTTCGACCTTCATTAAGCTACCATTTGCCATTAAGACCTTTGTTTTTGTCTATTTTTGAGTGGCTGCTTAAGACAGGTTTTACTGTATCTTTCAAAAGTTTCTCAGCTTTTCTCATTCCATACCTCCTACCATATATTATAGAATTTTTATTCCAGATGGATTCTTACATTAAATTTGATTACTCGGATTTGTCAACCACTAATTATGCATTTGTTGCTTATTTATAAAATGTGTAGCATTTCATATTGATACCTTTGTTTTGCTGAAAAAGCATTTAACCCATTTATGCCTAATGAAATTTCCGTCTCTTATCCATCTGGCCAGTCCATTTCCTTTTTAAGGGTTGTTGTGAGGTTCTTTTCATTTTTTATTCAGATTTTATCAGAGCATTCTGTAAGCAAACAGTGGAGACCCTGATCAGACGCGGCGTCTGATCTGGGTTTGTACTGATTGCCTTTGTCCCACAAAAAGGACGCTAGGCTTATATGGCTTAACACTCTTTTCAAAAACACAAGACTTTTCATGCAATAAATATGGAGTCAGAATTGCAATGTCATGGGAAATTGATGAAATGCCAACTTTTGGCTAAGATTTCAATGACAATACATGAATATGCCAGTCTTCCTGGAAAAGACAAAGAGGTCATTTCGTTAATATGTATCTATGAATTAATGCAGAGTTTTGTAGATTTGAGAAGTTTGCAATGCCCAGATTTAATGCATTTATGCATTAATCCTTTCCTTCATGAATATTCATGCTAGGCTCCACCCACTATGAATGATTATATCAATAAACTTTCATGTTGGTACATAGAATAAAGAAATTACTTGTCAGGTCCACTTGTGTGGGATCAGATATGTTATATTTCCATGAGCAAACTGAGTAGACCCTGATCAGGCAGCTCTTACTAGAGCTTTCTGATCTGGGTCTGCTCTGTTTGCCGAAGAGTTAAATGGCATCTTTTATAAAGTTCCAAATTTTAATAGAAGATTCTGTAAGCAAACAGTGATGTTCCTGATGAGACACCGCTTTTATGGGGTGTCTGATCTGGATCTGCACTGTTTCACCCAGGTAAACCGCATGTCCAAATCTCGGAGGGTGTTGGCTACCGGAGGTAAACAAAGGAGTTTTGGGCTGCACATGGTCTGCTTTGAGATGGTTTTATATCATAATGAACCACATTAAGGAATAAAATCAACATATAAGCCCTAAGTATATAGAATGACAATAATTCTGAAAGCAATGCATGTTTTTGAACTGAATCTGTTTGAATTTAAATCACATTTGAATTCGGAAATGTGGTGATTTGAACGAATATTTCGAATTCATCAGTTAATATTTATATGTATTATTTTATTTTTTCTTGATTCATAACTACCGCTGCAATGTTTAACCTCTCTTTGGAATGTATCAGTCCAATATAATTCAAACAGACGTGTACAACACTTATTTTTTTGCAATTTTATGACGATGGTGTCATGTTTATGGATAGCGTTCCATCGGAGATAAGTCCTCTGAACATTTTGCTAACCATCAAAACGATAGCAACGTAAGCGATTTTCAAAATTTGAAGTTTTAATAGCAGTTTTGGACCTGACACTTACAAGCCATACAGGAAAATGATATAGAATGGTAGCGGCACAAGCAATCAGTGTCAAAGGTTGATATAAGTCTAGCAATGATCAAACCACTAGCCTTTTTTCATTGAAAAATTCACATTCGCCGTTTGAAAAGTCGCCCTGAATCCTACAGACATGGATCAAAAGTATTTAACAGATTCCGAGTCCTTATCACTCAATATAGAAGCCACATGTTTGCTGCTCTCGTCCCCAAGAAACTTTCAATATGAAATAAAAATGGATAAATACAACCCCTATCCATCCATGATCTCAATGTTTACCTCCGATAGCCAACACCCTCCGAAATCTAGACATGCGGTTCACCTGGGTGTGTTTGCCTATGTCCCATAAAAAGGACGCTAGGCTTATATGGATTAATGAGATTTTGGTACTTATTACATAGATAACTGGGCCTTGCCGTAAGAAAACCTGACTTTGTTGCAGGCGAACAACAGAGGCGCAGAAAGGGCTGGGAATGCTCACAGTCTGTTCAGCGCCTTTGTTATTCCCTGTCTTAAAAGTATAATAACTTGATTATGCAAAATTTCAACAATCTAGCTAGTCTTTATAGCTGAGCAGACTGGTTCGAGTCTCTCCTGGTTGGAAATCCCAAAGACAGATTTTCCCGTGTCCTGGCCCAACTAGCTTAGGCTGATCCAAGACAGTGATTCTGCCAATTCTCATCAAGGCCTTTACCGGACCGCGTAGTGCAGTCTGTAAGGTGTCTGGCAACAGATGCGAGTCTGACTGCAGATCCAGGGGTAGCGATCCCGGCCTGGTCCCATACTTTCGTGGAGATTGATTATGAAATAATTATACCCCCCGCAAACTTTGTAGGGGGTATACTGTTTTCACGTTGTCCGTCCGTCCGTGTGTGCGTGCGTCCGTCCGTAACGCTTTGTTTCCTTAATAACATGAAGAGTCATTGCTGGATTTTCATCAAACCTTGCAAACATGTTCATATCTGCAAGACAAATACTTTAGACAAAAAGTAAGGGCTAGAGGCCAATTCTATTAGAGTTATTTCCCTTTGTAGTTCTAAATGGCTTTTAATATAGTGCTTTATGCTTATGCTATTATAGGCCATACACGGGCCAATCAACTCCTACCACAGCTTTTGATAGAACAATTTGATACTTTTCCTATACAATGTAGACACATTGAACATATGCATGAAGGAGTTTAGTTCAGAAAAAATAATTTTTGACAAAATGACACCTGTGAGAACTTAGACAATTTTTCCCTAATAAGGTGTTTGTATATGCATAGACAGTGCCTTTATGGGCCGATCAACTCCTACCACAGCTTTTTATGGAGCAATTTGATACTTTGCCTTTACAATGTAGACACATTTAACATATGCATGAAGGAGTTTGGTTTAGAAAAAAAATATTTTTGACAAAATTACAGCTATGAGAACTTAGACAATTTTTCCCTAATAAGGCTTTTGTATATGCATAGATGGTGCCTTCATGGGCCGATCAACTCCTACCACAGCTTTTGATGGAACAATTTGATACTTTGCATATACAATGTAAACACATTGAACATATGCATGAAGGAGTTTGGTTCAGAAAAAAACAATTTTGACAAAATGACAGCTGTGAGAACTTAGACAATTATTCCCTTATATGGCTTTTGTATATGCATTGATAGTGCCTTTATGGGCCGATCAACTCCTACCACAGCTTTTGATGAAGCAATTTGATACTTTGTCAATACAATGTAGACACAATGAACATATGCATGAAGGAGTTTATAAGTTTTGTTGAACTTAGACAATTATTCCCTTATATGGCTTTTGTATATGCATGGATAGTACCTTTATGGGCCGATCAACTCCTACTACAGCTTTTGATGGAGCAATTTGATACTTTGCCGATACAATGTAGACACATTGAACATATGCATGAAGGAGTTTATAATTTTTGTTTTCACAGATTCTACTGAAATATTCTTATCAAAACTAAGGTCTCCTTGTTCGAACTATAAATTGCCAAGTTTTTTCACTGACTCTTACTGTGCGGGGGGTATCTAATAAGCATTGCTTATTGACTTTTTTCATTTCTACGGTCATTCTCCTCCCTTCCGCTGAATAATTCAAGAAGGATTGTTGTCAGTTACAAGCGAAGTATGTGCACGAAGTACTGGTTAACTGCTTATTCAAGCTTGCCCAGGAAAAAAAGTGGTTAGGCGAACTGACCGTCCCGCCATGACCATAGCTGTTGACTTGGGACGTAAAGCAACAAAACAAACAAATCATCAAGGCCTTTGGTATTTGCTCAAATAAGCTATGAAGATGAAACTTAAGACATCAGACCCCACTGGATAGTTGTGTACGCAGGTTAAACCCCTTTTCATTCTGGATACCAGTTAACCAGTATGTTGACAAACAGTGAAGACCCAGATGATATGCAGCATAATGCAGCATTTCATCAGGGTCTGCACTGTTAGCTTAGATTAAAACAATCTTCAGGCACAGAAATATATTAAGATTTTGACCTTTGACCCCTTAAAATACAAAATGGACAAACCCATGCTTATTGTATCAATATATATGGGAAAATCCATTAGAATGAAAAGGGTTAGGTAATGAATTAATGCATATGTGATAGTACTGTTATGAATGGGCTGGGCTAATGTTGTTTTCAGCAGAACAAAGGTCAATTAAATACTAATTAAAATGTTTATGTACATAAGGTGTGGTTAACATTGTTAAGCATGATTGGAGTTCGAAAGAACATGAATAAAACATTGAAAATATTGCAACACTTGTCTTTCCTTTGTATTGCATTTTATTTTTTCATCATGTCTATTATAATATGTACACACCAGTATTTACATCCGGTGAAAGAAAACGGTGTGTGCGGGATTGCGTATGTATGGTAGAGAGAAATATAAAAACAAAGTCTGCACATGTAACCTCCGACATTGACCTTGACTTAGCAGTGGGGCTTGTATCATCTTGGCTCTGCATATTGTCTCAATGAGGTAGACATGTATGTGAAATATTTTCAGAATCGAACCAGGGGTTCAGGAGATATGAAGTGGGCACAAATTATGTGCCTGTGACTTGGCCTCCTATTATGACCTTAACCTTACAGTGGTGTGCCTGCAGGTCATATCATTTATGTGGACATGTATGCGAAATATGTTTAGAATAAGACAAGAGTTTCCAGATATTGCAGTGGACACAAATTATGTACATTTGACTTTGACCTGATATGACCTTGACCAACAAGGATGCATAAAATCTTTGCTCTGCATTGAGGTGGACAAATTCTGTGCATGTTTGGTCTCCCACTGTAACATTGACCTTGAAGCAGGGTGACTGAAATCTTAGCCCTGTCATACTCTCATTGAAGCTGACAAAAGTGTGAAATATTTTCATAATCGGATCAGTGGGAGGATATCAAGACAAACTTGTAATACAGAAACACAGTTCAACACCAGCTGCAGGGTGATATCTGGAGCAACAAAGTTGTAAAACATTTCGACAGTTCAACACCAACTGTAGGTGGATATCTTGACTGTGTAAGGTGTAACACAGTAACAGTTCATTACCAGCTGCAGGCGCATAACTTATCCACCTTTGTCGTAATAAAGTTGCGCAGTCCAACAACAGGTTTAGATGGATATCTAGACCAACAACACAAACATGAGTATGATCAGGAAGTACCACAATCACACACTGCAGACCAACCCACGGCACCGTGAAGAAGAGTCACAGAACACTAACAGTCACAAGCCATGCTCTTATCCAGAGTGGTGGTGCACCGGGGGCCCGGACCCTCACTGGAAAATTACAAAGCCATAGGCTTCGTTAGCAATACTGGTCTGGATCCCCTTGAAAATCACAAAGCTACCAAGCCAGCATTCAATTTTGGGTCATCATTGGCCCGCCAGTGAAACGCCATTAAAATGGCGTTTCGCTGCTGGGCGGATTATGACCCGCTTTCTCTTTTTCTGATAATTTTGCCAGTGAGTACCCCCCTCCCATTATTAAAAATCTGAGTTTTTAAAACTATATGTATTTACAAGAAGTTGATTGAGAATACTAAAGGTCTGATCATCATGGATTTCGCAAAGGCCTTCGACAAGGTCCCACACAGGAGGCTATTACATAAACTTGAGTATTATGGGATAAGAGGGTCTGCCCATAAGTGGATCAGCTCCTGGCTCTCTGGGCGCAGTTAACAAGTAGTCTTAGATGGTCAATCCTCAGATCCAGTCCCCGTTTTATCCAGTGTACCCCAGGGGTCAGTCTTAGGACCGATTCTCTTTTTAATCTTCATAAAAGACTAAGCGGATAATATCAAGTCTTCAGTTTGCCTGTTCGCGAAGGATTGTGTCCTGTATAGGAACATTCATTCTTTGCAAGACTGTCTTATTTTGCAGGAAGATCTTGACAGCCTTGCACATTGGGAGGCCGATTGGCAAATGAAGTTTAATGTTGCCAAATGTTACTCTATGAGAGTGACTTGACATTACTCACACAAACAAATCCTTCACGACTACACACTGCACCAGCAAACCTTGGAAAACGTTCAGTCCGCAAAATATCTTGGCATAACAATCATAGAGAACATGGATTGTGGTCACATATCTTTCATATATTTTGTCCAAAGCAACTAAGACTTTAGGTTTCCTACGCAGGAATTTGGCTTTCGCACCTAGGAATACTAAGGAGGTTGCATATGAAACTTTGGTATGCCCTAAACTAGAGTATGCAGCACCTATTTGGAGCCCACATTGTAAAACTCAGATTCAACAGGTGGAGAAGGTAAGGAGGACAGTCACTGTCGGCAGCCTGCTGGACCTGCAGGAGGTGGCGCAACACTAGTATAGTGTTGGTGAGATGCTCGATGAGATGCAATGGCCAACTCTGGAGGCCCGGTGGGATCAGTCCTCTCTGCTTTTCTTCCACAAGATTCGTTGTGGGACTATGTCTATTGATAAAGACAAGTACTTGAGCCCATCTCAAAGAACAAGATCTACCAGGTCATCACACAACTCACAGTATTGCAGGCCCCAGACTTATAGAGATGCCCTGAAGTTTTCCTGTTCCCAAGGACTATTCTTCATTGGAATAGTCTGGCTCCATCTGTGGTTGCAGTAGAGGCCACAGAGGGGTTTAGGGCACTCATTTAAATGACTCGGCGAGAAGGATTTTTTTGTGTGTTTTTCTTCAAAATTTCTAAATTACCACACTGGTAAATGTATATGTCGATTTGGTGGTATTTACGCGTATTGCCCGTACTTCATAGACCGGAAGTGGTAGATATTGATGTTGATACTAATAGAAAAACATGCCATATGCCTAAAGGACTATAGAATTAGATCATTTTTAAGTATCCAGTATGTGCAGGGCGATTTATGTAAGCATTTAGGAATAGATTCGAGTACCGATCTTGATGATCGGTACTCAAATCTTTTCCTAAATACTTACATAAATTGCCATGTGCATGCCGAATACTTAAAAATGATCTAATTCTATAGTCCTTTAGGCATATGGCATGTTTCTAGTATTAACATCAATATCTACCACTTCCGGTCTATGAAGTACCGGCAATATGCATAAATACCACCAAATTGACGTATACATTTACCAGTGTGATTACACTCACCTCTTGAGGGAGCGCAGTGGCTCAGTGGTAGAGTGCTTGACTCGAGACCGAAGGGCCGCGGGTTCGAGCCTCACCGGCGTCACTGCGTTGTGGTCCTTGAGCAAGACACAATTATCCTAGCTTAGTACTGGTTCAACCCAGGAAGACCCGTCCCGCATAACTGAAAGATTGTTGAGTGGACGTAAAGAATCAATTCAAACAAACAAACAAACAAACACTCACCTCTTATCTGATAATGATCAGATTCTGATCGACAGAGTATCTGAAGAAAGAAAGAAAGAAAGGAGTATAAAATTTTAGAAAAAGAACTATGCACATTGTGCGCTTATTAGGTCAGTGACTTATATGTCACTGAATAGGTTGACTACGGTTTGTTTGGTCGCAATTTCAGATACTGGCATACTACGATCCCACACGGTGACAAACTGAAAGTCTCGCGAGAACAAGTACCTGGGCGAGACTATCACTTGGAGCATGATGGCGGCTTGTGTTGTCAAGTGAAGCTAACAGTTGTCACACCTTTTAATTTGTGCCTTTTTACTGAATGAGTGGCATTAATGCTTGTGAAATTAATATATATTGTTGTGCACGATAGAAATACAAGAATGCCGGTGTAAAATAAACAATGGAAATTAAGGACGCGACTACAACGTCGCTGGCCGATGACTTGAAAGAGTTGAACCTCGATAAGCCTGTCACCAAGCAGGCACTCAAGGTAATGAAAGAAAATGCAGTTTATTGTTACCCCATTGTCTTAATCTCGGGTGGCAGTTTGGAAATTGAACTAGCCTACAGTGAGAATGTTTACATTTGGGAATGCTTGATGACTGAGCTGAAATGGCCCACTCTTGAGGCCCAGCGGGACCAGTCCTCTACAAACGTCTCTTCCACAACTGGCACAAGATTCATTGTGGAACTATGTCTATTGATAAAGACAAGAACCTGACCCCGTCTTACAGATCTAAACTCACCAGGTCCTCACATAGCTCGCAGTATTGCAGCCTAATTTGCAGGCCCCTGGAAGCGTGGTAGCTCAGTGGTTAGGCACTTGCCTCTGGTGCTAGAGGTCCCAGGTTCGATTCCCGCTCGCGGCGAGAAAAATTTCGGTGTCCGAACACGCTTTCTCTAGTGTCATTTGCAGGGATGATGCTAGATAAGTGCATCGTCCTTCGGATCGGGACGTTAACTGGATGCCCCTGTGCAGGGAAAGTCACCCCCTGTGCAGGCTAAAGAACCCTACGGTAATTTCGATATGGTTACTTGTAGGCTTTCATCCTGCAACCCGGAGTGTACAATGTACACCTGCCGATAATGCTCGAAAGCGAGCCCCAGGCAGTATATAGAGAAAGAAAGAAAGAAAGACATACATTGATGCCCTGAAGTATCCTGGCACAACCAGTTTTCGACCGCCTAAGAAGTATTTTATGTTGTTTTATTTACTTATGTTTTGGTTATTGCTTTATATTATCTATCAGGCCAAGAGCAACAAATATAGAGCTCTAAAGTTTTGAGTTTCCTCTTGTAAGTCTGACAAGGCCTTTCATTTAGAAAGTGGTCAGTGGTAGCAACCTATTTCCGACCGCCTGGGGTAGATATTTTCAGTCAAAACCAAATAGCCCTGAATATGTTTCTGTTCTTGCAGTACAACCTTACAAAAGCAAAACACATGCAAATTATTTTTGAAAATGGTCATGTAATCCAACACACCAGAAAAATATACACCATGTAATAAACTATGACAGTTGAATTACTTGGGGTAGGGTTAGATTTTTTGGTATGTAACAATTCCTGTACTATCAGCAGAGACAAAGCAAATGTTTTAGTATTTCAACACCAGAGACAGGGCTCTCGATCACCCGATTTTGGGGCTGAAATTCGGCCCCATTCCCAATGCCAAAAAGTATGTTTTTTCCCAATTCCAGACAAAAAATTCCCAATTCAACCAAAAAAAAGAAAAAAAAAAATTTTGTTTTTTTTGTTCTCCATCTTTATTTCATATAATACAAATACAGAACATATTGTTACATAATTACAATTTCACAGACTAACAATTACATTATATATTAAGAAAAAAGGTAAGTTTAATTATTGGAATCAATCTAGCAATGGAAACGTCATACAAAAGGACGATGTCAAATTTCCCAATTTTAGTCAAAACGCCGCTAATTTTCCCAATTCCATGGGCCCCGGCCCCATTCCCAAAAAGGGGCGTGAGAGCCCTGAGAGAAATTATGCCTCACACCAGTATAAAAAGTAACTGTTGTAGACGATGATGTGGTGATTTATTTGACATTTTCTGAGGCCTGAACAATTTTTAAAAGCAAAGAAAATGAAGAAAATTGTCATAAGCAGGGTATACCAAAAGTTTACCTTAAAATAAATTTATTCTGTTAGCTTTTTAATATTAATTGGCAACAATGGTCACAGGCAACACAGTTCATCATGCAGATGTATAAAATATGAATTTTGTATCAAAATTTTTGAACCTGTAGCCATGAAACAAGCAGGTAATTTGGTAATAAGAAAAAGCTTAAGAAATCAGGGTCCTCTAATACAATGTTTATTTATGGTTCACACTCAACTACCAAAGCTGAAAATAAATCACTATTTAACTTGCCTATCCCTCCTGTAAACCATGATACCATCACAGCTGCAACATTCATACTATTAAGATTTTTGTGAAACAAAGTATTAGGTGGTCGAAATTAGGCGGCGGCCGAAAAATAGGTTGTGCCGGGATATTAATTTCCACCAGAACTGTAATTCCCTCTCTCTGACTGGACCACAGAAGAGTTTAGGTCGCTTATTTAAATGACTGGGCTAGAGGGCTTTCTAAAATTCAAAATTATCACTCACTTCTGATAATGATCAAACACAATTGTCAGAGCATAAGATCTATAGTGTCAGAGATTAAAAGAACATTGTGTATGCAAACAGTGAAGACCCTGATCAGATCCTGTATTCTGCTGTGTCTGATCTAGCCCTGCACTGTTTGCCTAGGACTTATAAAAAGGGTGCTCTAAGGTTTATATGGGTCAATGAGTAATTACCTATCAAATTAGCGATTTCTCAAATTTGTAAATTACATTCATGTCGTAAAAATGAATATATGATAGAATGCTGAAACCCGGACACAGACTTGACAAACTCATACAAATTGCAAACTGCATTAATAGTAACTTACTAAAATAGAGTGGTGTTTAAAGACATATGCGGCTATTTCCAATGCGCACCTTTTCCGCGTCTGCAAACGGGGAAATTTGTCTGGGTCCTGTCTTTCGACCCTTAACGGATTCGGATCAATACAGCTTCCGATATTCTTATGTCATATCGGTGTTCCGACATTTTCTTCACAAAATAACTAATTAAAGTGTGTTCGAAATATCTATTGACATCTTTTCAGAACTGATCGTCTCAGCACTAAAGACAGATAAATGTAGCTCAGTCGAAATCAAACGACGTACACAATAACCCTGGTTACGAATACGATAGTGGCCGAGTCTATACTATTTGTATGGATATTTAGAGCGGCGCACGACCTGACCTCGTGGCCTAGTAGTTAGCGCGCCTGGCTACAAAGCCAGAGAACCAGGATCGATTCCCAGATGCGCACATATTTTCAGTGTGTTTTTTCTTTCTTTTTTAACATTTTAATGCTAAATTACTTCATATACTAGTAAAATGGCATCATCAAAACGACCGAAATGGTCATCCCCGAACTTTTTATATTGAATTACGCATGAAACCTATGGGGGTGGGGTTAAATTTGGCCCTCTAGAAAGAGAATTAGTTCGGTGACCCAAGATTTTTATTCTTTTTTCTGAAAGGTATTATAATAGTCCATGAATTAAAAATAAATTTTCAAGATTTTCAATGTCAGATTTTTTAATACATGATTTATTCTAAAAACAAATTCCATTTTTCGACGAATTGCCAAAATATATCATGCAGTATCTTGTCACAGCATGGGGTAACAAGTAAACATGCACATTTTCTTAAAAGTTTGAGGTCATGGGCAGTAATTTAAGTTAAAAGAAAGAAGCTGGGTGAAGATTACAACCGTTTTAGCTCAATAATTAGGACTAGTATTATTATTTTATATTTCTAGAAAATTGGTCAAATGCTGTAAACTTCAATATGAGATTCTGAAAAAATAAGCACGGTGACATATCCTTTTTATTTCATAAATGGATAGCCCATGCATAAAACAAACTGTATGCAAAGTATTTAAAATATTTCAATGTGGGAAGTATTTAGCAGCATATGTCCTTAATATGTTTAATATATTGTGTCTATTTCTGCAATTTTCCATTAAGATTGGTTGTCATCTAAAGAAGTGATATACCCTTAGTATTTAAGAAACACTGATAATATCAACTGACTACTGCAGGATCACTTTGATTACCTTACTGGCCATAATTATTGCACATGTTCTTATAGGTGCACACCTAGACTATATTATCAGTGCTCTTTGAGCTCTATAATGTTCAGAATATCCTGGTCATATGTTCAGAATGGCCCTGTCATTTGTTCTGAGTGGCCCAATCAGGGTCGTACCTATTTGTACCCATAAACGCATGTGCGTACAACTCCGCACCACAAGTACAGGGTCTTTAGCAAGTTCCCAACTAAATTGATATTTGGAAGAAAAAATGCAACTAATAGTATCAGTTGCGTGTCTTGAGAGCTCATTTTAGCCCTGTGAAATGCTCTAAACCCATTTTCCGCCGGGGATTTGCCCCCTTAACCCTCACTGGGGGAGTACCCCCAGGCCCCCCTCTAGAGTGTGTATTCTATAAAATGCCTCCAGTATGCCCTGCCAGTCATATGTTCAGAATGGCACAGTCATATGTTCAGAATGACCCGGTCATATGTTCTGTTCAGATTACTTCAGAATGACCTGGTCATATGTTCAGAATGGCACAGTCATATGTTCAGAATGACCCTGGCTATGTGTTCAGAATGGTCAAGTCATTTGTTCAGAATGGCCCAGTCATATGTTTAGAATGGCTCAATTACGAATGACCCAGTCATATGTTCAGAATGGTCTGGTCATTTGTTCAGAATGGCCGATTCATATGTTTAGAATGGCACAGTTACATGTGTATATGTTCAGAATGACCCAGTCATATGTTCAGAATGGCACTGTCATATGTTGCAGTTCACATTGAAAGAAACATTTTCAGAATGGCCCATAAAATCTGAGTGAGAAAATGTTAGGAATTTATTGTTGTGAAAGTCTTTTTATTCAGAAAATGCTGACAAGTGATCAATTTTTTCTGTCTTTAACTCTAACCTTATTGCATGTAGAATAACTAAAACTCTATGGTGCTTTGGTCAGTTTGAGAACACTCTCTGTTACTAATAAACTGAGAGAATTGTCTGTGTCTTTCAGTCTACAGAGGAGCTAGAGCAATTAACTGTAGATGAACAACTCACTGACATCGAGAGAGCTGTCTACCTTCTCAGGTAAGAACCATTACTGAGGCCATAGGTTTAGATAAACAAAATTTTTGAGCGTAAAATTCTAAGTATTTTCTTACCCATCAATTTTAACATATGTTTTTGGTGTCCAAAAGAACCGTCTCACTGAGACGGTTCTTTTGAGTACCCACAACATATGTTTTGGTTGAGAAATAAGAAAACTATCTTTTTGGTACACACTCTTTACTAAAGTATTGACAAAGATCTTAATGACAAATGGTAGCTTAAAGAAGGTCAAAAGTATTGCAGAATGCTCCCCTTGGAGCATTCTGCAATACTTTTGGCCTGCATTAAGCGATACTTGGTCTTGAAAACCAATTTTCAGTCTTTTTGAGAGAGGCTGTTTTACACAGGTTTTACTGTACATGTTTTATGTTCAGAATGTCTTTTTGAGTGTGAGTGAGCGAGTTTGTGTTTAACATCCCAACAGCTTTGGTCATATAGTGACGGGGACACAGCTTAGTAGAGTCTCATCAAACAGATTAAAGGAGCCAGGGATCAAATTCGAGATCCCTATCTGAGTGTAAAATTTTGATTGTATTTTCTTATTCATCAATTTAAACGTGTTCTTGGTCTCCAAAGATCCATGATGGCATCTGAAAGATGCAAATTTTAGTACCACAACATATGTTTTAGGTTGGAAATTAAGAATTTGAAATTACAATTAGGGCTACACAAAACAACAGTGCAGGCCTATTTGTACAAATATGTACAGTATGGTTCTTCACAGTACTTCTACTTTCCTATTTTTTTATCTTTACTTCTGATCAGTATTTGTCTTTTCTTTAAAGGACATCTACTATCTCCTAAACCATTGGCCCAAAGTAAAAATAATTTCACAAATGTTCCACCTAATCTCTATCATAATTGCCCAAACAATTCTGCTCTGCTTTACAAAATGGCCACTGGAGCTAAAATAGAAAAGTCTTTCAACATCATCTCCTGAACTGCTGGCCAAAATTAAAAAAAATTTCGCCCAATACTCCTCATAAAGCCTGCTACCAGAATTGTCAAACAAATGACGAACAAAATGGCTGAGAGATAAAGATAAAAAAAATCTTTAAATGGCATCTTCTTCTGAATTGTTGGCCCAAAATTCAAAATAATCTCACCCAAAACTTTCTTCATAAGACCCTCCACCAACCTGTCAAAAATTTCTGTTCAGCCCCCTTCCCCCCCCCCCCCCCCCCTCAAAAAAAACGGTCACCACAGCTAAAAATGGGAAATTATTTAAACGACACCTGATCCATTGGTCTAGATTCAAACTAATTACATTCAAATGTCTCGCATCAATCAAGTCTACCGATACTCCATGCTCCTTATATTGCCCTCTACCAAAGGTGCTTAAATGATTCCATTCTGCTTAACAAAAATGCCTCCATGGCAAAGAATTAAGGTGAGTGATTGAGGGCCATCATGACCCTCATGTTGTCTAACATTCCACTTTGCAAGGACGGACTCTTCCCAAATTTTAAAAGAGGTTAGGACTATTGGTGATAAAAGGGTTAATATTGGATAAGTGCAGCATAAGGACTCTTGTCACGGTGATAGATAGCAAGAATTGACAATGTACTCCAGTTTGTAATTACAAGGATTATAAAACGGAGGCCTGAAATTTCAGAGATGGTATAAAATCCATAAAGTAAACATTCTCATTGATTCTCAAGAACGAACAAAGCCTCGTCATTTAAAGCCACTACAGAAAGTCATTTGCAATTCTATTAGCTTTTATAAAGGTTTCCGATAGTGGAAACTAAAACAATGTCATACTTATACAAACTAGTTTAAGTTATTCTGAAATAGGAATAGAATATAAGTGGGCCACTGAATAGCATAGTATTGTTAGGTTGAAAGGTTTTATCGATATTAGCATTTTAAGGAGCTATACATTTTTGCAGTAGGATATCTTCAGAAACACGCTGCAAGATGTCTTTCATGTAGTCCTAGAAAAGACCATGTGGATAGCTTGGCATGCAAGTTTAATCCGAATTTCCCATAAAGTTTATACAGTTTATGCCGGATATGGTCCATTGTAAATAATGAAGATCACATGTAACATATAATTTCCAAATAATATTGAATTTCTTTCTCCGAAGATTGTTGTTGTCTTAGCAAACAGTGCAGATCCAGATGAAATGTCACATTTTGTGGCATTTCATCTGGATCTGCACTGTTTGCAAAAGTACCTGTTTAGGGGTTTCCAGTCTAAAAGGGTTAAATAATGACCAGTGGCGAATCCAGAGGGGATTCAAGTGGTTCATTAAAAAATGACCAGTGGCGAATCTAGAAGGGATTCAAGTGGTTCGTTAAAAAATGACCAGTTGTGAATCCAGAGGGGATTCAAGTGGTTCGTTAAAAAATGACCAGTGGCGAATCCAGAGGGGATTCAAGTGGTTCGTTTGAGACAAAACTATTCCATTTTCATGGAGAATTTTCAGAAAAATCAGGAAAAAATGGCAAATAATCAGTACACTCAGCAAATCGAACACCCCTTTGTAAATTTGAACCCCCTACCAAAAAAATCCTGGATCCACCCCAGATGACTATCCTAATGCAATAAGTATCAATGTCTCATTGACTGGCCCATATGATATCTGGTTGAAAAAAGGCCTAATTATGCGCCAGACCTGGGGCCAAATACAAGTATTCAAATACATTACGATTACTTTCACAGATCAATGATTACAATTACATTACAATTACAGGACCTGTAGAAATGTAATGATTACAATTACAATTACTTTATAAATGTAATCAAATAATTACTGATTACTTTGAATTTTCGTATACAATTATGATGTTATATATAGTACTCACTTTTAAAGTAATTAAGAGAGTAGGGTCTTTGCAGTTTTATAAATATAATGCCATGTCCTATACTGCTGTTTCTTAAATAAATGAAAAATAAGCGGCTATGACCATTCCAAGGCGGTACTTCTTTTGTGGATCTTTTATGTTTTTGTTCTGTCTTGTGTTTGCTATGTCTTTGTGCGCGTCTGTTTATATGTGCTTTGTGGTCACCTGCTGGGAAAGGGCTGACCTCTTGGCTCTCGTTTGTGGTGTCTACTGTGAGTTTGTCACTTTCCCATTGGTATCCTGGGTCAGGTGTGGTACTTGATTGTATTGATTCCTGATCTTTGCACCCTTACTTACTTTTATTCACATTCTTATAAAAGTTTAAAAAAATATTTAGTACATAATGCTCCGTTCATACCAGTGTGTTTTGAAATTTTTGATTCATCATACATCAGATCTGACTACATACTTTATAGATGATGAGCATGCCACATAGTAAGATCCAGTAAAATGGAAATTGTCTTCAATATTTTGCTTGGTCAGCTATTTTTAAATTGTTAACAGAATTTACTTTTAATCATCATAAGTTTTTCAAAAGTGTCATATTTGAGGGAACATAATTCAAAATGGCTTAAAACTGGTGCTAACATTGCACAAAGATTGATTTAGAAATTTTAGTGATCTAATTATAATTAACACTTCTAACTCATTATAATTTGGCCATTCCACAAAAAAATGTATTTTTGTGTCATACTCTTAATCAAGCTTGTACACATATACAGGTAGCTATTTAGAGGGTCATAAGTCCTATTTCACATGCCCTAGCCATTATTTAACAAAAGTTAATATCACCCTTGAGATTGTCTCCTTTTTATGGTCTGAATTTGCGTATTAACCAGTGAAATCTGCAAGGCATGCCAACAAATGAAAGGAGATATAAATATGCTGTCAGAGTGAATTTTTGCAGACAAATGCACCTTATACCATGTTACAAAATCTATTGAAGCATTTCAAAAATTATTTTAATTGAAAAATGCGTGCTAATCCTCAAACATCTGAATAAAATTGATGTTGATTCTGAAAGTAACTAAATCTTTAAAGTTTGCTTTTATATATTTATTGTCCACATTAGGCAATATTTTTATGTATTAATATATCCAGTGTACCTTTTCTTAATCATCTGAATTAAAATAATACCACAAGTCATCACTAATCAGTTAGTTCATATTGGTGAGCAAATTTTCTTTAGTAAATAGCCAAATGTATTTAAAAAGTATTTGAAAGTAATCATAGTTACAGCTAAAATATTTTCAGTAATGATTACAATTACATTACATGTATTTGAGCCAAACCATGATTACAATTACATATGATTACTTTGAAAATTGTATTTAATTACAGATAATTACAATTACTGATTATGATTACCCCAGGTCTGTTATGCGCGGGGGACAACGGAACGTTTAAATGATCATGGCTACCCTGTACAGCGGTACAAGTTAAACTGCACGGCCATGTAGCTAGGATATTATTTCAGCCGTGACATGAGGTTTCCAACCATGTGGTGTGTGCGGCCAGCAAAGGCTCAGACCAGCCTGGGCATATGCGCGGGCTGATCAGAGCCTTTGTTTGTCCCTTGAATTTTCTATGACTATTAAGCTATTGACAGAACAGAATTTGGAGTTTCTAAGCTTATATGGAGGCTGCACAGGCTTGTCTGAGTCTATTCGTGTCAAAATGCCACATTGTTGGAAATCTTATGTCACGGCTCATTTTAAGCCTATGTAAGGACAAACTCCCTCATTGCCCTACACTGCCAGGCCATGATGTTAATATACAATGGGGAAGCACAAAAACAATGGGGAAGCACAAAAAGTTGTGTCCCAAATATGAAGTCAATGAAGGTTCAGATCAGCCTGTGTATTAACTGTTTCCACGCAAAAAAAACGATGGTTCAGATCAAAACTAATATTGCCCCACTAGTTAGCTAAACATAAAGGGATTTTGACTCAGACTGTCAAAGTTGAATAACATCAGTAATATCAACATTTTTTCGTCTAAATTTAAGGGGGTGGGGGAGCTCAAAATTTAGGGACTCTTTGAGTATCACATGTATTCCCTAAAGTTTAAATACTGATTTTATCTGTAAGTAATTAGTATCTTTTTTGTTATATGGGCTATGATGCAGGATTTCTGACTGAGTATGAAAGACTCAAACCAACCTACTCAGCTCAGTACAGAGACTAGCTAGGGTATTGAAATTTTGCATGAAGGACGTTTAAATATAATACTTTCTAGTATTAAGCTAATAACAAATGTGCTGATCACACTGCAGGGATACCCAGGCTGGTCTGCGCCTTTGTTGTTTGCATGCAGCAAAGTCAGGTTTTCTTTCGATGAGCCCAAATATAGTTAGTGACACCACATTCACATCTTTACTTTATCTGGCATTATTAATATGCTTTATGGACAAAAAAAGATGATTAAATTCTAGTTTCTGCTCCCATTTATGATTTCTGTCAAATTAGAAATGATTGATTTGTTGTTTTATTGCTGTAACAGTGAACACTCTAATATGATGGCACTGGTCACCTATGATCAATTTGCCATTGTATGTATGTGTTTGATTAAAATTATAACTTTTTCAAACTTTGGTGCTACCTTAAGAGATCAAATAAGGCTAGATATCTCATGTGAATTCTCTGCTGGCAAATGATTCACATGAAATTTCAAGCCTTTGTTTCCCACATGTCAACCACAGTTGAGATTGGCTTAGGGTTATTAAAGCACTCAAAATTTAATCGTTAGCATGCTACATTTTTTTTATCCGGGTTTGTTCTATTTTTGAAAATGCAATGACTATTTACCAGTATTGGGTATCTGACCTTGAAAATTTAATTTCACACAATAATAGGGCTAAATTCTGTATACTCTTTTATTGTTAAAGTTTGAAGTATGTCTTAAATCATTAGTTTTGAAGATAATTTAAATTTTTGAGTGTTTGCTCTAAAGGGTGTCCTAGTAGTTTTTACCATCTTAATAATTTAACTATTTCCCTGCTAATGGCTACCTTTGCAAACAGGTTGCCCAACAAACTGACTGGACCTTATCTGCATCCAAAAATGACACACTGATGGTATTCCAGAATTTATTCTATATTTAAATAGTTATTTAAAAAAGTTTTAAAATCTGCTGGTGACAAAAAAATGCAAAATTACCCAGCATGCTAAGAGTTAATATCAGCCCCTCCTCCTCTTTCCCTGCCCCCCCCCCCCCCCCCCCCCCCCCCCCACACACACACACACATCAAGGTTTTCAATCAGGTAGCTAAGGGAGCTCAAAAGTAGCTTATTGGAAAAAAAATCGCACCCATTCCAAATTTTCATCATGAATATTTTCATTGAGGGCAGTTGTCAAAAGTACATGTACTGACCAGATTTAGGGGCCAATAAGCTTTTACCCTTGATTAACATAGTCATGTTTCTTAATAACCCAGAATTACCTTAATACTGTTTACTGGGCCAGAAAAGATTTTATCTACAAAAATCCTCCTCTTGCAGTCTTAGACACACACATACCAATATGGCCTTTGAAGAGCAGTAAAGGTTAATATCTGTCATATTTCCTGACATATCGGAACTGGAATCACTTAGCCCTGTTCTATTTATAGAAGTCTGCGAGTGTTATGAGAGAGGAAAACCCACAAGTCATATCAATAACTGCAGTAGGCCAATATACATACTGGGCTAGTTAGGCAGATCTTTGATGTGTGGTTAGCAAACAGCAGCAGCAATCGGAACTGAGACTCCAGATGAGACATAAATGTCGGCAGTGTTTAAGGATAGTTTTAATAGTAATCACCAAACATATATTGTGGGTTTTCATTGGAATCGCCTATCAAGGCGATTCCAATGAAAACCCACAATATGTTTTTTATGAAAAATGTAAGAAAATTAATTTCAATGTTAAACTCATCTGCAGTTATGTCAGAAAAGTCATTGAAATAATCCACTTATAGGCTATTAGTTGATATCAATAGGAACTTGATTATCCTATGAGAATAGATGATCAGGCTATTCACTGTATTGTGGAGCCAGAATTTTGTGATATTGGAAATTTTTTCCTGGTGGGTGGATTCTGGTGGATGCTTGTGTTTGTATATGTCGAAATACTTTCACTGAGTCAGATAGTCAGCCAGTCATAGCATCAGAAACAGATTTTGATGTATTGTTCTGCTTGATGTACTTGTTGATCTAAGAGATTGGATTTGCTGAATTTTTTTGCTGCTGTTTAGTGAAAAGTTTGGGTGAAAAGTTGAGTTTAGAAGTGTTTTGAAGTGTTACTGTGACTATGATAGTGCTTCTTTGTATTGGATTTTATATAGTGAATGATACAGTTAAATCTGGTGGAATTAATAACAATGTTAAACTTTCTTTGAAAAGTTTTAAACAAAAAAGGATTTTTTTCCTTGGTAAATTTAAATGTTTTGAAATTTTGTCTCTGCTGATCAATGTGTTAATCAACTCACTAGCAAAGATTAGTTGTTGAGCCAGTTTTTCAAATCACTAATTTCATGAAGGGATGCATTTATATAGGGCATTTTTGTTCCTTTTAATAAGGCACTACTTGCTATGCCATGCCCATAAAAAATAATTACAAATAAACACAGTGTTCAATTGTATGGAATGGAGTGAAAAATTGCAATGGTCAACAAGTTTTGTTTTTTGTGTGTTTTTTTATAGTTTTAAATGAAACTTAAGCTTGCTTTAGTCAGATGTTTCTGAAATATAGAGAGCACAATCCATATAATCTGTATTCTGATGACCTACTTTTTACTCATTTGTTAACAGTAAATTGCGCATAATTATATATCAGGGTGGGTAGTCACGTGGCTTTTGCTTGGGTACACTGTACGGAAGTTCGAATACACGGTACAGACATTCTGATCGAATGTAAGTAGATTTCTCTATGTTTTCTCATCTATACCCAGAAAGCTATACACCATTTTCCAGCCCACATTTTCGCGACCGAAATTCTACCAGGATATCTTCTTTAAGCTTCTTACTTTGAGTACAAACTCTGTCATAAAGAAAATAATTATCGTCTGTACAGCTTATTTTAATAATTCAGGCCTGATCTTTGCCGCTAAAAAATTGTGACAGAGTCTGCACTCAAATTAAGAAGCTTTATGAGGATATCCTGGCATCGTAAGATCGGAAAAATGTGGGCTGGAAAAGGGCGTATAACTTTCTGGGTAAAGATGAAAAAACACAGAGAAATCTCTACTTACTTTTGCTTAAAACATCGTTGTGGAAAGAAGTCGGACATTATTTCATACAGTGTATCCTAACAGAAACCATGTGACTACCCACCCTGTTTATATGTACATCTTATTCAAAAATCAATATGAAACATTTATGTGAAATGATGTTACTTGCTGATTTACCACATAAAAGCACAATGAAATAAAATATTCACATGAAAATGCATTTGTCAGTTACTGGAGTGGACAAAGTATGCTTATACCAAATACTGGTTAATTGCTTTAGATCCTGTCTAGGATCAGGATGTAAAATATCTGACCAATGCAACGTACAACACTGAAAATGCCAAAACAGCAACAACAGCAAAAAGTTGACATGTGAATTGTTGGCAGAGTAAAAACTCTTTATCAGGATGAATAGATTAATTTTGAGACCTGAATGAAGTTTAAACAGTAAAAAGAATGAGTAAGCACTTGAAAGAAAATTTATTCATATTTTAACACAAGTAAGCTCTTAAAACACTATGACAAATTTAATGATAAATCTTTCAGAAGATTATCTTTTACAGTGAAGTCGAAAAATAAAGGGGCATGGCTGGATTTTTATAGGAGGTGGGAAAATAATTACATGCCTGGATGTTTTTGCTACCTTCAGTATGTACATCCTGTTTAGTCCCTTAAATTGGAAGTCTTTATATCTCAAGTCACTCCAAGAGTCAGTCGCTGGCAGAGTAGATAAATTACATGTTATGTAGTCACAGGTTCAATCCTCCATTTCTTCTTTTGGGTGAAACTCCATCTCTATATCCAACATATTCAAATCTGACCATCAGGGAATTGGTGGTTTGTAGTCTACTTCTAGGCTCATTGTAGCCTCTGTTTACAATCTATTCTTTAAGTTGAACTATTGAAGGACCAGAGGCTTGGCGTAAAACTCTTGTTTTACAAGACTAGTACAATGTAGTTTACCGGTGAGTTTACTGTCATGGAATCATTGTGCCCTTGTCTATTGAGTCTTGCAAAAGAGATGGCCGCCCGGTGTCTCTGGGTCAGAGATGTTTGAAATTGTTGTTTACTTAGAATGATGTCTCAAGTCAGATAGATACAAGTCCCATGCACATATTGGGAGGCAGCAATGTGAAACACATAAATGAAATGTGGCTTTTTCTCAAACTTTTTTTTAGAAATAATCAAAGAGGCTTGTTGTAATAAAACCATCTTTTCTGTCAACTTGCTCTAATGGTGGCTGTTGCACAGAAGCATCAGTTTCAAAATTACTACAATACTACTGATCATTTGACAGCTTAGACACCTGCCCTTTTGAGATGTTGCTTCATTGCCTGACATATCACAGAATGTTGGCAAAATTGTCTTCTGTGGACAAGTTAGTTGATTTTAGACAGTAAAAAGTCTTAAGGCCTTCGATCTTAAACTACAAATATGAAAACGGAAAATGTCACAGTCTGCATGGTCTGCAGGCCATAACAGATGATTGGGACAGTATTATGATCATTCTTACTCATTTTATGTTTACATTTTTGTGGTGCATTGTTGGCTTTGGTTGGGCCTGAGTCATATGCACTGCAGAACTGACCAAAGTGTCATTTTAAGACATTTTCCCATGGGGGATATTCTTTCTGCATTGCTAGTGGAATGAGTCTTTCTGTGGTCAGTTTACGTAGTACAGATTTCTCTCATTTTGTCTGGCTATGGATTTTCTTGTTCAAAGTTCTTAAGTCCAACAATGTCCTGAGCAATATAATAGGATTATAGAATCAGTGACCTGACCTCAGACCAAGCTTAATATCTAGATAAGATGTCTCTCCGTTCTGTATTTCTCCACATATTCATATGTTGTGGTAATCTTTAGAATTGCCTCTGTGAGGCAATTCTATGATTACCATAACATATGATTGACACAAGAAACAAGCATGAAGAGGATAGCTAATATCTAATGATACAAAGTCTCTTCTGTCTGGACTTGGCTTCTCGATGGCTTATTGTTGATCTCTAGTTTGTTGATAGCCCATTATTGTTGGGTAATTTGATAGGTCAATATTGAAATGTAATGCATTAATAAATCGGGCAGTCAAATGCCAGGGTCATTTAATTATAATGCTTTGTGGTGAAATGACACATTCATCGCTTTAAACCGCATTTCTTGTATTTCATGCTTCAGTCATTTATAATTCATCGTTTAAAACCACATTTATCGTATTTCATGCTTCAATCATTTATAAGCATAGGATGATATAATTTGCAAACTTTGAGACAGTTAAAGTAAAGCAACCAGCTCTCTCTTCCCCACCAAGGTGATTGCAAAACTAGACAGACACAAAGTACTGAATAACAAAGCAAGAACCAAATACAGAACCCCCACAAACAATGGGAGCAACAATAAACAATGAATCAATGACAACAGAACCACCACCTGAGAACAGACAGCAGCCTAAGCCACTGGGGGCCTAAATGCATTTGATCGGTACCAAATCTTCACCCTAGATTCTGTTGTTGTTAAAACACAAAAATTGTTTAGCTGGCACGGAGGTTTTCTGACTATTGCAATGTATCATCCCAGAGCAATAATCTAATCAAATTAACACACTATGATGATACAAAGAAAAGGGCTCATGACAGATAGTCCGAGCTAAAGAAAACCTCAAGTTGAGCCATAGTGGGCCTAGCCAAAGACAAGCATCAGGCACCAACGAACTGATTAAACCTTTATGTTAGGGCCATCATTGAGTCTGGTGCCTGACTACTGCACTCAGATTAACATTATTGCACCCAGATTGTCCAAGCTTTGACCATGTACGTACGGCAGTGGAGTTTTGGCTAGTTAGCGGCTTCACTGTGGCAAACCAATGATTGCAGTTCTCCTCTCCATCTGCACCCTAGACTGGAAACCGCCCAAACAGTTGAAATGTGCCTACACTCAGCCAATACCTCATACTGACAAGAAATTATCCTCTCTAATAGCACTTTAACTCTTTCAAACTGTTTGGACTGGACCTATCCGATTTAGAACCTACCTGCATGCAGGGTCGGTTGTCAATGCCTGTTGATTAATTACAGTTTTGTAGCTGTAGTGGGGCCTGGCTCATTATAACCCCTATTACATGGAGGAGTTCTATTTTTCGAGTAGCGAGTTTCGAGTAAGAAAAGCGAGTTTCGAGTAAGAAAAGTGAGTTTCGAGTAAGAAAAGTGAGTTTCGAGTAACAAAAAGTGAGTTTCGAGTAAGAAAAGTGAGTTTCGAGTAAGAAAAGTGAGTTTCGAGTAACGAAAGTGAGTTTCGAGTAAGAAAAGCGAGTTTCGAGTAAGAAAAGTGAGTTTCGAGTAAGAAAAGCGAGTTTCGAGTAAGAAAAGCGAGTTTCGAGTAAGAAAAGTGAGTTTCGAGTAAGAAAAGTGAGTTTCGAGTAAGAAAAGCGAGTTTCGAGTAAGAAAAGTGAGTTTCGAGTAACAAAAAGTGAGTTTCGAGTAAGAAATTTATGACAAGAAAATTGCCCAGAAACTCACGCATGGCCTTTGCATTAGTTCCAGAAATAGCTTAATAAATGGAAGAACTTTCAATAGCTCTGAATAAGTAAGTAGACTTAGCTCATGCTACAGTTCAACACATTAAGCAAGGCTATAAAAAGCGTCTTTGGGTGTAGACTGACTGTCACAAGACATCAGGAAGGCAGTTTGGGCAAAGCCACCAGCTCAATCTTCCCAGATTGGATTATTGCAAATTAGACGGACACAAATTACTGAATAACAAAACAATAGGTTTAAATGCTATACCAAACAAATTTAATCTGAAATCCAGTTAGTGAAAAATCATTGCATATTACACTCAACAAGGATGGATGACGAAGTTATATATTTTTTGCTTATTTGTCTTATTGGTTTTGACCAAGAGGATGGTTGACCCATATTTCAAAGGGAAATGACAATCAGTTGAGTGGGAACTATCAGTAAAACATACACAAGCATGCACTGTTGCTACTGTTATACCTGTTGGCCACACCCTAAAGTGCAGCCTAGGGGTTAAGCGACCGAGTCATAGAAACTCCATGTAATTCTTGAAAATGTCTATCTATACTTCCACAGAACGCTTTGAGGCGTGATTCTAACGGAAAATGCATTGAATTAATCGAGGGTCATTACTTAGAGGTTATGGTAGAAGTATAGGTGGCACGTATACTAGGTAAACAAACAGGTCACGCTTAAAAAACACTTTGATCGCCGTTCCATTACGTGCAGCCACAAATAATACTTATCAAACATGGAGAGTATAAAAAGAAACGCGCACTCACGGCAGTACCAAACCAACAAATTCCCATTAGGAGAAACTGACCGTCGATATCTACGAAAGGAACTAGCAATGCATATTTCCTTCTCGATGCCACGTTTTGGATACCCTCCTTGATATAAAACCTGCCAAATTTTATCTCTTGTAGAGCGTTCCCAGGAAAAGTGAGTTTCGAGTAAGAAAAGTGAGTTTCGAGTAAGAAAAGTGAGTTTTGAGTAAGAAAAGTGAGTTTCGAGTAAGAAAAGTGAGTTTCGAGTAAGAAAAGCGAGTTTCGAGTAAGAAAAGTGAGTTTCGAGTAAGAAAAAGTGAGTTTCGAGTAAGAAATTTTGACAAAGAGATATGGCCCAGACACTTGCGAGCATTTCACGGCATTGTCATTAGTTGTCATTAGTTTTATAATTGCTTATTGGCACTCTGAATAAAAAACTAGCCCTAAATTACCCTACATTGGCAGCGAAAAAGCAAATGTGCATTCAGCATGCGAAGTAGCGTAGCTGATATGTGACTTTTCATCTGAAATATAAAAAAAAATGCGACTCGACTGTATCATCATTTAAACCCACGCTAGATCCATACGTTTATTTTTGAGAAAATCTTGCAACTTGATTGTCAATTTTTGATCATAATCTATCTTGACACTATAAAAGTCTTGAGTTGTCTTACAATAGCCATGCTCCTGTGGGTGGTGATTGCTAGTGCCACTGGTACTGATCCAATCTTGAACCTGTTTCAATGTATCCAGCACATAAATGTTTCCCACGATTCCAATTTATCATGGCATGACAGTTAAATACCGTAACTTTTAATGAATAATTACCAAACGCTGTCTTAAAGGTAGCGTAAGTCAGTGCCATAATCCAATTAACAGTCCATATTTTGTTATTATAATTCTAAAGCCTGTCTTACTGATTTCAATCTATCGTTGATTAAAGTTAGACCAGGGTATATTTCTTGGGAGAATTTAGCTGCGGTCATCATTTCTTGAAACAGAAATGAGCATTACTTACGTACAAATTGTGTTAGTGTTGATTTCCACAATTAATATTGGAGCGATTAAGCATTAGGTATAAGATTGGTTTGGAAATAAAGGTTGTCTGTATAATCAATATTGTTCAATGAAACAGTTTTTAAAAAGTAGATTATCATGATTAAGAGGTTCCTCTGTTGAAGGACTACTAGTATAACAGCATATTTCTTTGCGGAATCAAAGCAACATTATTTAACGATGTCTTCAATTATAAGTCAATAGGTCAATGTTTTTTTTTAAAACTGCAGCTGGATCTTTTATCTTTATTTTATTAAATTTTACTAGATTTGCATATATTTTGAATTAACAGTTAAACGTTGGTAGCAAGCTTTGATTTACTATGTCGGAGAATTCACAGAAAATCAGTTTGTTTAATTATCTTTGTCCAACATTTTCACATTAAATTAGTTCAAGGTTAAGGAAATTGTGTTTTCTATTTTAGCATTTACCAGCATGAAAACACTTGATGTTTCGGGATTTTAAAGCCGTCTTGAATACATGCATATCACAAATAAACTTTATCATGAATAAATCAACGTTTTAGAACGTCATATAGATCCCAGTTGTAAACTTTTTTATGCTTCTTTGGCTGATGTCACTATCCGAATCTGTTTTGACCTTACTTGTCTGACTTAAATACTATCATACCAAAACCTCCCTAGAATCTGAACATTGTTCATTATACATTTCATGATATAAACTCTACTCATTTTGAGCATGCGCTGCAGGTGCAAGCCAAGCCCGTTTTCGACTTTAAACCACCAAGTAGCTGTTGAATTCTAGTTTGATAGCATTTTTCAACGCATTGGCGAAATATGATGTATGCTATGAAATTTCCAAATGACTCGCTCTTCTTACTCGAAACACACTTTTCTTACTCGAAACTCGCTTTTCTTGCTCGAAACTCACTTTTCTTACTCGAAACTCGCTTTTCTTACTCGAAACTCGCTTTTCTTACTCGAAACTCGCTTTTCTTACTCGAAACTCACTTTTCTTACTCGAAACTCGCTTTTCTTACTCGGAACTCACTTTTCTTACTCGAAACTCGCTTTTCTTACTCGAAACTCACTTTTCTTACTCGAAACTCACTTTTTGTTACTCGAAACTCACTTTTCTTACTCGAAACTCGCTTTTATTACTCGAAACTCGCTTTTCTTACTCGAAACTCACTTTTTGTTACTCGAAACTCGCTTTTCTTACTCGAAACTCACTTTTCTTACTCGAAACTCACTACCTACTAAAAGTGAATCACGAAATTTCCAAATGACCCGCTCTTCTTACTCGAAACACACTTTTCTTACTCGAAACTCGCTTTTCTTGCTCGAAACTCACTTTTCTTACTCGAAACTCGCTTTTCTTACTCGAAACTCGCTTTTCTTACTCGAAACTCGCTTTTCTTACTCGAAACTCACTTTTCTTACTCGAAACTCGCTTTTCTTACTCGAAACTCACTTTTCTTACTCGAAACTCGCTTTTCTTACTCGAAACTCACTTTTCTTACTCGAAACTCACTTTTTGTTACTCGAAACTCACTTTTCTTACTCGAAACTCGCTTTTATTACTCGAAACTCGCTTTTGTTACTCGAAACTCACTTTTTGTTACTCGAAACTCGCTTTTCTTACTCGAAACTCACTTTTCTTACTCGAAACTCACTACCTACTAAAAGTGAATCACTATTACATGTGTAACCAATTTGTTTCGGTGGCTTATCTCACAAAATAACTGCCATTGGGTTTATATATCTCCAGATAAGAAGAGTGAAGGACCAGACTGTTTAATTGCTTATTTCTTCAAGATCTAGACATGCTATGCATGCTCATCGGAAGCGTCTCATCGAAATATTTCCAATGAATACTCAAAAAAAATGTTTTCAGAAAGATATAGAAACCTGTATTAGAGAGAAACATCATCTTATCTATGGATATGAATGGTCATCTTCCACCTGCAGTATTAAGGACCGTTTGGACCCAGATCAGGCCCGACAGAACTTCTGTCTTGAACTGATTCGAAAGTGTTTGACTCTGCTTTTTTCTTAAAGAGATAAAAAAAAGTAAATGCTAAAACATTAATCAGCAGACGACACAAAGTTTCATACGAATTAATATAAAATGTATAATAAAGTCTAAATAGTTTTTTTTATTTTAATATGGTGGAGGCGATAGAATTTGTTTTAAGACGATTGAATTCTGAACACATATTTTTTTTTTTGAAAAAATGGTGCAATTCGGCACAATCTGGTGCATTCTAGGGCCCATTTTAGCCTCCATTACTTTGCTGTTTTTGAGGCTATTTTTAAATGTTGCCTTTGCAGACAAGTCTGAAAACAAAGAAAAAGAACCTTAAATGTGATTTAATGGTTTTAAAAGCGGCACTGACTTCAACAGGAAGTTCTGGCTTCACAGAAAAAAAAACTTCCAGCTGGACTTGAACTTTGGGCCTCGGGGTAGTAGACCTGGCGCGCTACCGACACATGTCTACTGCAATGTAACTAAATTTAATTTATTATATTAACATAATTTTCAGCGTTGTCGTTATGAACTTGGCACACTTTCACACAACGAAAATAATTCCAATCTATATACTCAGGGCCGTAGCAACGAGTTTAAAGCTGCATAGTCTGTAACTTTTGGTCTTCTAATTTAAAAAAAAATGTTTTTATTTTTCAAGAACACAGTAAAAATACTCAAATTCAGGTAAACATTTTACCATTTTCGTAAATCTTAACAAGTTATCACTATCAAAACAACTGCATTTATGTTAAAATTCGACGGTCTAGAATTATTGGAGGGACGCAAATAATTACCAATAAGAGAAAAAATCACCTATTTGATAAGTTAATTCACTTTTCCATGCAGTTTTCAGCTGTACTGAACATTTTATTGTGAAAACATAGCTTAATTCTACTTTTACAAATGATTTAAAAAGAAAATAAAATTTTTCGAAAAATGTTCATAGTTACAGAGTATGCAGCTTTAAGAGTCGCATACTGTTTTGAAGCACAGAATGTATGAACGCGAGCACTGTATGTGGCAAGCGCGGGTAGGGGGGTCTGGGGGCATGCTCTCCCGGGGAAATTTTGAAAAGTAGATGCAATTGGGTGCATTCTGGCGCATTTTCATGCAGTTTATTTCATGTTCAGAAAGCATTATTTATCAAAGGCAAATGGGTAAATTGAACTTTGAATTTATTTCTTCAACTCTCAAATCGTTTTCTAAACGAACTTGTAGACTTGTTCATGATTACATCAGGTGCGCGATTGGAAAAAGCTGTGTTGTGAATATGCGAAGAGCATAATTATTTGCCCTTCTGCACAGACTGATCCTTCGTTTTCCGCTATATATGATCACTCTAATTCCAAAATATAGCTTGTATAATCCCTCCAAATCTCTGCCTATCCCCTGTAGCTATATACACACCCAAGTTTGAGTCTGACCTGGTCAGAAACAGTGAGGAAAGGCTTTCTCGCGATGTCGTTCGTCATATGAAAAAGTGAGTCATGCAGTCCCCGAGAAAATTTTGAAAATATGTGCTTTTTGGTGACTTCTGGCACAACATCCTGTACTTTATTTCTTATTCAGAAAGCATTAAATTTCAACAGTTCCTCAATGTGACCTACCCTCCCCTCTCGCATTAACCAGCACAACCTAGACCCCCCGCTCCGGTATTCATTTATAATGGAATGGTAGAGAGACGGTATTTTAGTGGAGCGCCACCGATGTTGCATCATTAAACTTAGATATCTATGTTTGGGAGCCTTGTCGGCAAGAACAAAAATCAGACATTTTTATAAATTAAAAAATAAAATTCTGCTCCAAATCATATTTAAAACTATGTTTGGGCGATTTTAGAAGCGGGGGGGGGGGGGGGGGGGGGGGGGGGGGGGGGGGGCGCCCTTGAATCTGCCAGTGAGAATTTATAATTTAAAAATGCTTTGCGATATTTTGATTTCTGTGTTGCATAATTAGGGTGTTTTTTATCGTGTATTATAAGGATCAAACATGCGTTTCTATTGACATCTGCTGGACGCATAAGGCATATAAGCCGATTTTAGATGCATTATCACTATATAGTCTGCTAGACCATTTAACATCTTTGTTGCAGGCATTGCGGACCCAGATCAGACTGCTCTGATCGGGCGCCACAATGTTTGTCTGTATGGTAAAATAAGCAATTGATGTGAGCATTAACATAGCAGGGGACAGTAGTCATAATTCGGAAAAACGAAAAAACGGAAAGATATGGCAGTTAAACGCAGAAATACAATAAAATGACGGGATTTTAGCCGGGCACGGGCGATGTGGCACCTTTGAATTTAGACTATCTGCGTTTGCAAGCGGAGCGAGCAAGTAAAAAATCTGACTTTTTAAAATTGAAAAAAAAAATCAACAAAAAATATCTGCTGCTCAAAATCATATTTAAAAAAAAAATTGCTTTGGCGATTTTAGGGGGGCGGGCGCCCCCTCCCCTGAATCCGCCAGTGTATATAGATTCGCATTCAAACTTTATATGCTAGAATCAAAAAATGCAAAATCACAAAAACACAATATGTTGCACCCATTGAATAGTTTAGAATGAATGGTTTCAGATGCCTTTACTGACCAGTTTTATTGCAGATTAGTCACAAAACATTTGGCATTTCTCTACAGGTCATTTCTGATTTTATCAAAGCAATAACTGAGGTCAGACAGTTATTTCTTAGACAGCATTCCATCCATCAAATTCGGAACGAACAAGTCGTTACAGTTTTAGCTCTCATTGGGGTATTAGAGAAGAGAAAATGTATATATCTATAATATAATAGTATAATCAGGATAAAACTTAACTGAAACGACTGCACAAGTCTATCTGCACCCCAACACCACTTCCAATCCTTCAGTGCTTCTTAATTTCTAGCTAGTAATTGTACATGCACTTATTACCAAGGGGAGCAAATTGATGGTCACTCTGGTTGCTAAACATTTATTTATTTAGGGAAAAATAAATGAAAAGAAGTTCCCCTTGGAGCATTCTGCAATACTTTTGACCTGCATTAAGAGATAATTGGTCTTAACCAGTTTCCGGTCTTTTTGAGAGTAGGTTTTACTATAATATCAAGGAATTTACAGAATTGTCTCAATGTTTGGATATCTCTGGAAGATTAAAGAGTTGGCATATATCATAGGTTTGCTTTACAGCAATACTATTCTTATATTATGCAAAGCTGAGTGCAAAGCAGGAATACTATAAGCATGTAGAAGTGTGAATCATCCAGTGTGTTCCATTAGAGAGAGATAATAGTCAATTAATGACCTCATCTTTTAATGACACACTCCTTCACCAATAGCCTGTCAAAATAATAGAAACAGGGCCCAATAATAATGCCTTGAGAGGCCACTTATTTCCTTAAATGCGGCTTCATCTCCCAGCAAAGTAATCAAAAGGCAGATTCTTTTAATGAAATCTTCCAGTCCAACTGTCTGGGGACCAGGAAATTGACCATAATTGAAATAGAGGGATGTGATGAGGGGCATAATGCCACATGTTGGACCATTTAAACTTGTTAACCCTTAAAAGGGGCAAGATTTGAAATATGAGCAGGCTACATTACTGATATTTGCCATTTTCATTCAAATATCCTTTTGTTTTGGGTGGGGATTTATCAGGAAGAATCGGTTGGTAATCCTGGGATCAGTAGGTTAGATAGTTGTAACAAATGCATTACACATATATCAAGCTTTTTTTATTGGAGGTTCCTGATGATAAAAAATAAATTTAAATGTCATCTCTGTATTTACTCTGACACTTTAAAGGTTGTAAGTAAATAAAATATCAAATAGTCATTTAAGTTTAAAATGTCACTTCCTTTTCCTCAAAAACTTCTGAGTCAATATGTGATAAGTCATCTGGTGCAGTAGAAATGAGAAAATTTATAATAAGATCTTTCATTTTTTGTTATTCTGGGAAAATAGAAAAAACGAGGTAAAGATTTGAAAATTTACTCTTTTCATGCTGGGTAATTTTCCATGCTTTTGCTGTCGGCTGCTGACTTTTCAGAAAATATTTTTTAAAAAATTCTCTCAGGAAAACTACCGGGTACCAGAGTATCAAACAGTTTGGATCCAGATCAGGACCGACGTTCTGTCGGTCCTGATCTGAATCCATACTATTTGCAAATGTTATGGACAGACCAAAAAATGGTCGCCACTAGCAAGGGAATCTTAAGAGTTAAATGGAACTACCAGTAATTAGACTGGCTCCAGTCCTTAAAACAGTTTTTCATCAATGCGTCATATCAAATACTTGTAGCTAGTCTAACTCTGATGGCTCTGTTCTAAGCTTAAAACAGAGCCATCAGAGTTAGACTAGCTACAAGTATTTGGTATGACACATTGATGAAAAATTGTTTTAAGGACTGGAGCCAGTCTACCAGTAATCAAATGAAGTGATTGGAAATATTTCAAATGTTGATACAGTGTGAAGTGACACTGAAAGATATTATAAAAAGTGCAATGACATTTTGGATAAATGAACTGCTTATCAGAAAAGTGAAAGAAAAAAGAAATTTATCAAGTGCATGACTTTTGAGTTCTAAATCAATCATTTACCCTCTACATGGGGAAGGTCTATACCCTTTGTGATATATCTTTCTACAGAACAGCAGATGTTTTTCTGATTTTCAAGTTTATATAGAACTGTTGAGTAATGAGATAAACAGATGCTGGAAGTTGGAAATAAGACATTAATACATTTTGCTGTACAATGTAGACTTTATTTTGTGATGGTAGACATATGTAAAATTTAATTATTTTATTTTGCAACCAAAACAAGGCGATTCTTTTGAGCACGCAAAACATTATGTTGAAATTGTTTGATAAACATAATTACAATTTAACTATGTTTACTTATCTTGACCTATGTAATATATTGGACATACAGAGTAACATTTAAGTAATAGTTATACCATGGATTGTCCGACTGTACGTGGAGATAATCCACGAGCTTTAGCGAGTGGATTATCTTACGTACAGGTGGACAAACATGGTATAACTATTTTATACAACCTACATCAGTGTAGACATTGCACATCAAGAGATATTTCATGCTAAAGTTGGTAAGGGTGGTATAAAAAAAAATGTTAAAAACTTTTTTTTAACCTTTTTAACACTTTCTTATCTGATGTAGTCTTGCAATAAAATTGTATGACTGGTATATTTTGCAGATCAGAGGTTAAGAGTTTCCCATTAATTCTGTCCCAGCAGGTTAACAAAGTTTGGTAGCTGCGCCTGTAGCTTGAACCCTCAAAATATACTCAGTAAAATAAGTAACGGACCACGAAATTCAATGATATATAAAAACTTTGTTTCCAAATCGATTTTCCAAAACTGCATATCACATTGTTTAGCAACCACTGCCTGATGGAAAACCATATTTTTCGAAAATCTATTCATGAAAGAATTTTGTCTAGGGACTGTTGAAAACAGGAAGGGTCACTCTGAAAAAGATGTACATCTTTGAATGTTGTGGTCCATTATTTTTTTACTGGGCTATTCAATTAAATTCTTAAATAAATTCTGATCATACCATGTGGACTTAAGGCAGCAGTTCACAAAAGTGGGCATGTATTTGCTCTATATTTTATACTGTGGGTTTACTAGATTCTAGTAGCTGATGAGGTGTTAGTCTACAAGGTAATCAGTCAAGAAAGGGCTAGCTCATAAATTGCTTCCCATGAAAATGTAATCCAATCTACTTGAACACTCTTCTGATGCTATTAAATGGCATTTGGTGCTTTCATGTTTCATGGGAACAAAGTTTTACTGTGTAGCCTGTGTTCAACCCAAAATTTGCCCGTTTCAAAGCACTGATAAGCCAGTATAGTTACTGACAGCAGGTGGTATTGATTAAAGTTAAAATAGTAACAAATTGAAAACCTAATCATGGATGCTGATAAACTTATTGGAGATCATTACAACAATGATCTGTAACAGCTGGTACCAATTAAATAGATGGAAATTTTTAGTGTGGTATTAAAAGTAAAGAGGTGTGTTTTGAGCTTGTTTTAAACCACCAACATTTTTTTTTTCTGGGTAATCATTATTGTTTGGAAGCAGAGCGTTTTAATGGATAAAATTTTGGTTTGATAAGTAGTCTCTGAGTTCCATATTTTTGAGTTATTAAACAGATAAGATGATGACAGATTTTGGCAGCGGGTAAAATACTGAAGTAACTGTTCTAAAATTTCACACCATTTATCTGATACAAAGTTTTGACAAAAGTGCAGAACCAGACCTGCAGTTAGATCAGGGCTTCACTGTTAAGCATTTTTTGAAGCAAAGACTAAGTTATATAACCCTTAGAGCAGTTAGAGAAAACAAAAATGATATTTTAGAATAACTACCATAAACAAAGGGATCCAAAACAGAAGGCATTTGAGAAGAACCTGGCATTTGAGAAGAAGGTTTGGACAATAGAAAAGAAGGTATTTTATATATTAACATACAAGTCTCTGATAAAGTGTAGGGATGGAGGATTTGACAGATAAAAAAAGGATCTAGAGAGTATCAGGAATCAGATAAGAAGGTTTTGACAATGAAAAGGATAAAGAAGGTGTAGATAATTATGTGAGAGATAAAGGGCATTGATAACAAGCTAGAGTAAGCTCTGAGACTGAATGGATATTAGGTGAATAAGTCAATCCTAATGAAGGTTCTGACAGAAAACAAGTGTATTCTTAACAATGTGATGGAAGAAATTGAAGTTTTTAAACATATTGAGTCTCCAACTGGAGAGAGGATTAAATTATTTCTCGATGAACTTGAGTTTGAACCAGCATGTGACAAACCACCTCTAGACTTACCTGTGCCAAGGTGTGTTTCTCCAGGAGTAGACTTTGATTATGACTTGAAAGATCAGTAAGTATTAGTCTGGGAGAGAATAAGTTTGATTTTAACCCATTTCCCATAAAGCTACATACAATAAAGTCAGGATGGTCTATTGTATATATTGAGGGGGTCACAGTTTATAATTTAAAAAAAATGTTTTTTCTTTCTCTGAAGATTGAATTTGTCTTAGCAAACAGTGCAGATCCTGATGAATTGTCCTATGGTGCAGCATTTCATCTGGGTCTTCATTGTTTGCCAAAGTACTCGTTTAAGGGTTTCTTTTGGAATAATTCCAGCTCAGTGGGAGCGCAGTGGCTCAGTGGTAGAGTGCTTGACTCGAGATCGAGGGGTTGCGGGTTCGAACCTCAACAGAGGCACTGCATTGTTGGTCCTTGAGCAAGACCCTCTGTTTCAACCCAGGAAGACCCATCCCATCATGACTGAAAAATTGTTGGCAAATAAATCGAACTGGTGAGACTCGATCTAGCGAACCCTAGATCTCATGTTCAACAATAAAATGCCTTGATGCAAATGCAAGGTTAAACATATGTTTTGTTTCTCAAGTCAATGTGCAACTATTGATAATTTTTCGTCAAGTTGTTCCAGATTCAAAATGCTTCAAACCGATAATTTGGTTTTATTTTTGGAATCTAATGAATTATTACCAATATTCTATGAGGAATTCACAGAGAATCTCTTTGAATGACATTAACACATATTGTCAGATCTAGAGCGTATGAATAAATATAAGCTCAATGACAAACTAATCTCGCTGAGAATCCATTGACCTAAATGCATATCACTATTACACACGTAATAGTTATACCATGGGTTGTCCGCCTGTACGTGGAGATAATCCACAAGCTTTAGCGAGTGGATTATCTTACGTACAGGTGTACAAACATGGTATAACTATTTTATACCACCTACATAAGTATAGACCTTGCACATCATGAGATATTTCGTGCTAAAGTTGGTAAGGGTGGTTTAAAGGCACTGATCAGACTGTGCAGATTGTTGTTTGCATGTATTTGAATCAGGTCTTCTGGGGATGAAGACAATACAATACAATACTAATGTATCTTGTAGTTTATGTGTTCAAATTTTCAAGATTCTAGTGACATAGTCCTTGTAGCTGAGTATGCTTGTTTTAAGATCAAATATGATACTTTTCCAAGATGTTACCACCTTTTCTGGTTCTTTGTTACATGACAGCAGAGAGTTGACATTGGAACTTGGGCTAGCATGTCAATTTTCATTAAGTTCCTGGCGGCTTAGAATGTCATCTTCTAGTTTATATGCATCTGGGTTTTCTTATCATCATAAAGCAGATATTTCCTCCCTGGAAATTGTGATACAGATAGTTCTTTATTCTGTAATGTATGGATCCATGATAGATTCAAGAAACCGTCTGTAAGTATTAGTGTCATTGTAATAGGTCATTATTCAAATACATGATTAGTCAATACTCTTAAATTGTGAGAATTTCTATTTCCATTGGATATCAGTTCTTAGATTTACAAAGTGCTTGTCGGAATAACAAATAGTTAAGTCCCAGATCAGACTGAGACTGCACTGTTTGTCTAGAGGGTTTAAGATTTTAGCATATTTACGGTACATGGAAAATGGGTCTTTATTCAAATACATGATTAGTCAATACTCTTAAATTGTGAGAATTTTTTATTTCCATTTTCAATTAAAACTTGGATATCAGTTCCTAGATTTACAAAGTGCTTGTTGGAATAACAAATGGTGAAGACCCAGATCAAACTGCTCCTTAAGGAGCAGTTTGATCTGGGTCTGCACCGTTTGTCACAACCCTTTTGTCAGAGGGTTTAAGATTTTAGCATATTTACAGTACATGGAAAATAGGTCATTTATATTCAGATTCAGTGTACTTTTGGACATAAAAGGCTGGTGTCTCTTGGGAGTCTTTAGCAATACATCATTTTTGAGCATATGGATAATGGCACATGCTGTATTGGCTAGCAAATATGTTAGAAAAGAAGTTTGAGATGTTTGTATGATGTATGGGTATTTTTGTGACAGTTTTACAGCTTTGTTTCTATGGGCCTTACTGGACCACTCCATATGAAATCTTGAGGCTAGAGCTGCATTTCCATTTAAATCATCTAAAATTTGATTGATTCCTGAGACTCATAAAAAGAAAAGTCTCAAAGGAAAAGCTATATGAAAATCTAGCAGGATTTGCAAGAACCTGTAACAGAAGAACCATATGGCCCTCGACGTGAGAAAACCTGTCTTCGGAGGGTTGCGAACAACAAAGGCGCAGACCAGCCTGCGCATCAGCGCAGTCTGATTAGCACCTTTATTTTTCGCTTTTTGGAAAGTGTCACATCCAAACTTGCTACAAGGGAAATTTCAACTTTCTAACTAGCCTCTGTAGCTGAGCATGCTGTTTTGAATCTCACTTCGTCGGAAACCCCGAAGAGAGGTTTTCTCGCGAAGTGGTCCATATAAGCTACATGCTTCCATTCTGATCTTTATCTTATTGTTTCAAGTTGTTTTTATTGCGCACAAACAAATTTTAATAAAATATGTTTAAAGACCTATATTTGTGATAATAGGTGGTACTATGGTTAAACTGATAGAAGACTGCCTGCAGCCAAATCAGACTCATCAGAATGGCTCATCATACTGTCAGGGGCCAATACTAGGAATTTAGTTATCACTTACATAACTAGTACACAGGTACAGGAGGGATCAAGCGCAGTGGCTCAGTGATAGAGTGCTTGACTTGAGACAGAGAGGCCGCGGGTTGGAGCCTCACAGGTCAGTTTGAATCTTCAGTCAGTAAGATCTTTTTTAGCTTTACAAACAGTGTAGACCCAGATGAAATGCTGCATTTCATCTGGGCCTACACTGCTTGTAAAAGTACCCATTTAGGGGTTTCCCCGTATACAAAAGGTTAAACTATAGTGCAGTGAGAATAAGGAATGGTGATTGTAAAGTGAAAGGCTGAATGGGGGAGGGGGCAGTTTGAAATTCTTGATAAACTGCAACCATGCTTCTGAATTGTACATACTCACAGACTTTCATGAACATCAGTAAGGTTACTGAATTACAGATATCATATACCTTGTGTTCATTGACTGTTCTACAGCTGTTCCCAACATTTTCACTTTCATCCACCAGAGAACTTCTGGAGTTTTTCCAGGTCTGAGTGCCTTTCTCTGTACAGTAGTCTTGTTAGATTCTCTGATAGCATCACTTGAAGCAGAATACATGGCCAATAAAACTCCATTCAGCCACCATAATCAGCACCAGTTATAACAATGAATTATTAATCTTCTCCTGGGGAGCTTCTGGCTTGATAAATGCTCTGCACATGTTTTTTTTATCACCTTTATCAAACATGCAGAGCTGGAGATACATGGTCATATTTTTGGAGCTTAAGTCCGTTTTCTGAGAACTGTCCATGGGCGAATCCAGAGGGAGGTGGGGGTGTTGGGGGGGGGGGGGGGGGGGGGGGGGGGGGGGCTAGGGGGTTCGGACCCTCCTGGAAAATCACAAGTGGCTATAGGGTTCCCTAAAAATTCTGGTACTGACCCCCCTTGAGAAGCAATTGGACCCCCCAGGTCCAATTGCTTCTTGAGGGAGTTCTGTATGGCCCTCTGTGAAATACATTGATATGACTAAAAAAGAAACATTGACAGCCCCCCCCCCCAACCTGACGGAATTTTCTGGATCCGTGCATGCTCTCAACACTCCTCTGGTTTTGTTTGATTGTATTTCTGCTTTACGACCGAGTCAACAATTTTTCAGTCATGCCAGGGTGTTTTCCTGTCTTCTTGGGTTGAACCAGTACTAAGCAGACGATAAAGTGTCTTGCTCAAGGACACAACATAGTGACTCCGGTGACAGCAGTGAGTCTCCAACTACCATCCCCAGTCTAACGTTCTACCAACTGAGCCACTGTGCTCCGCAAACTCCTCTGGTGCATTAATTTATCTTACATGTACTCTACCAGTGCAGGCTAAGACTGAACCCTAAGCAGTATTCAACCAAATTGTTTCAACTATATATCTGATAAAAAAAAAGCTTAAGAAATTATATTTTGTTCAATCTGTATAAAAGCATAATGCACCTGTCATTTGCAACATAGTTCTCCTGGGGCTAGGGATAGGGGGCGGGGATAGCATGGCTCTAAGTACCCTGTTCTACGGAAGAGACGGGCCGACAGTGCCATGGATACGCCAGGCTTTCGATTTCTGCCAAAATCAAAGGGGAAATATGTGTTGCGTTTTTACTGGTGTACTCTCGTGTTTAATGTTAGACCAGTTTGTAGATAGCTCTCTCGAAATAATCATTGAAAACTTCATTTCAACTTCATATTGTTGGAATATGGTTTTATATGCTTCCATAGAAAACAAAAAAGCCCTTATTAAAAATTTTAAACAATAAGATAAATTTCTGGTGATGTGGCAAAGTTTATAATTTTCTCAGCAGCAGTAGCTGTTTATATTGTTTAGAGGTGTGTTAATTATGAAATTTGATAATTGATTTATTGCTGTATAATTATAAATATTGCCAGTAGGTTTATGTTATATTAGAGAAAATAACTTTTATGAGAAACTTGATGATGATTTGGGGGAAACTAATTCACATAGAATTTCATGCAGCATGATGGGAGAGGGGTGATTATCGGCATGGAAAAAACAGCTAGAGGGTTGTAAGAAGTGAAAATTAAGAGATGATGCGTATATTTGCAATTCTTTGACCTTGCCTCTTCCAGTAACCTTTTCTAATGAGATTGCTCCAATGTTTGGCCTTTATAATGATAGAATCAGGATTGCTGTAGATATCTTGTCTTTTATTACTGTCTGCTTTGATACTTATCTCTGCTTATCTCAGCTTCATCAGCGTGTGTGTGAAAGTAGAGAAATGAGAAGCAGTTTGTTTTTTCTCATAAAAAATCCATTTTTTAGGCTGACTGCTCACAGGTTTTAGCTCACCCAGAATACTGACTATTTTGGCTTGTCCAGTGATTACCAGTGTTCAACTTTACCTTACCTAGTGAATGCTGACTATTTTGGCTTGTCCAGTGAATACCAGTGTTCAACTTTACCTTACCTAGTGAATACTGACTATTTTGGCTTGTCCAGAGTTTACCGGTGTTCAGCTTTACCTTACCTAGTGAATACTGACTATTTTGGCTTGTCCAGTGATTACCAATGTTCAACTTTACCTTACCTAGTGAATACTGACTATTTTGGCTTGTACAGTGATTACCAATGTTCAGCTTTACCTTTCCTAGTGAATACTGACTATTTTGGCTTGTCCAGTGATTACCAGTGTTCAACTTTACCTTACCTAGTGAATACTGACTAGTTTGGCTTGTCCAGAGTTTACCGGTGTTCAGCTTTACCTTACCTAGTGAATACTGACTATTTTGGCTTGTCCAGTGATTACCAGTGTTCAACTTTACCTTACCTAGTGAATACTGACTATTTTTCGCTTGTCCAGAGTTTACCGGTGTTCAGTTTTACCTTACCTAGTGAATACTGACTATTTTGGCTTGTCCAGTGATTATCAACGTTCAACTTTACCTTACCTAGTGAATACTGACTATTTTGGCTTGTCCAGTGATTACCAATGTTCAACTTTACCTTACCTAGTGAATACTGACTATTTTGGCTTGTCCAGTGATTACCAGTGTTCAGCTTTACCTAACCTAGTGAATACTGACTATTTTGGCTTGTCCAGTGATTACCAATGTTCAACTTTACCTTATCTAGTGAATATTGACTATTTTGGCTTGTCCAGTGATGTCCAGTGATTACCAATGTTCAACTTTACCTTACCTAGTGAATATTGAATACTTTGGCTTGTCCAGTGATTGCAAAATGTTCAACTCTACCTTACCTATTGATTACTGACTGTCTTGGCTTGTCCAGTGATTGCCAATGTTCACCTTTACCTTACCTGGTGATTACTGACTATTTTGACTTGTCCAGTGATTACCAATGCTCAACTCAGCATTTCCAAATGATTACTGACTATTTTGGCTTGCCCAGGGTGATGACCAATGTTTAACTTTACCTTAAACAGTGAAAACATATTATTTTTGACTTGTCCAGTGATTACTAATGTTCAACATTACCTTACCCAGTGAATACTGTCTAGCGATTACCAATATTCAACTTTACCTTACCTATTGAATGCTAGCTATTTTGGCTTGCCCATTGATTACCAATGTTCAGACTCTACCTTCAACAGTGAATACTGACTATTTTGGCTGCCCAGTGATTACCAATGTTCAACTCTACCTTACCTTGATGATTTGTTTGTCCATCTGTCCATGATTTTAGTATGTTTATCTTATTCTGAGTGGTGTTAATATGCCTTTAGGTGTGGTCTCTGCTCATTGTCAGCCACATTGTTTCATATACCATCTCATACAGAAAGGGACATATACTTCAGTGAAATAATCCTTTTATATCCCTTACACCTTACACCATGAATACCAAAATCTCATAGATTATTTATCCCAAAAAAAGTAATTTTTTTTTTTTATGTCAGTCAGCTGGCCGTTGGTCGGACGGTCGGTCCGTTGGTCAGTCAGCCAGTCAGTCAAGGTGCTTTAAATGTTTATCACCTGTGCAGGATCTGAGAATCATGCTGCGAAGTGAGTAGAACAAATCTAGATGGACCAAAAAATTGTTTGTCCAGAAAAAAGGCTGATTGATGAAGAAAAGATGTAGAAGGAAAAATAATTATTGTTATGTTTGTTCTTCCTGATGTTATCTGTGTAAAACAGATGTTACTTTCCTGCAAGGTAAGATAAGTTGCTTCTACCTGCAAGATGAAAGGATAACATCCCCATTTCAAAGACTTTTCGATAGACCAGAGACATGAAAGATGCACTCACTCAGGAACTCATTAACCCCTCCCCCCCCCCCCCCCCCCATTTACCATAATTGTCATCAATTGGATTTTTTGGTTCTATTGACGAATCCATATTGAATGTAAGGGTTTATGTGTAGTAAGTTTCAATTTCGTTCAAATTTAAAAGTATATTCTGTAAGCAAACAGTGCAAAACCTGATCAGACGCCGCATTCTGACGATGTCCCATAAAAAGGACGCTAGGCTTAAATGGATTTAAGTCTATATTCTTGTAATTTCATTGCAAAATCTAAATGTAGCACTATGTTGTATTGAGAAAATAGTTTTCAAAAAGATTGGGACCCATCATCATTTACAGAAAAAATATTTTCAAAAGTTCCTGAAATTCAAAGTATGAACTCGATCATTGTTTGAAGGGTCATATTTGTGATCATATGGTTCCCAGTTATGTGAGTCACCAGTGTCCAGTAGGTGTAAAAAGCAATATTTGCAGTCCGATGCAATGACATCACCCACAAGTGGCCAGCGGAGAGTCAATTGTTTTCCGCATTAGTGAGCAAAATGACACATGAAATGCATTTAGATGGTCTCAGCTGGCAGTTAATATTCAGACTGCCAATCACTGATATTAAATTTGGAGCAATTTTCGCCATTGGGGCTGATTGTTCCTTGTAATTTATAGATTCTGTTATAGATTCAATGGGATGTAAAACAGAAACATTGATGGCACTTCTCATTTAATTCCAAGAATATTGAACTGTTTAGATCTTTGTAGTATGTGATGAAAAGGTTTAACATTTGTTCAATGGAACCCCAAAATTTAATGTTGTCTTTTAAAATTTAATAACAGTGTAGATTTAGACTTATTATTCACACCGGATAGGAGGCAATCAAAATGGCTCTTTATAATCGACGAAAGCATATCAAAAATTACTAGAAACAGTGTTTTTGATTGCCATTTGTCGCCAGTTTGGCGACAAATGGCATTTAAAAAACTCTGTTTCTAACAATTTTTGAACTACGCTCGTCGATAGTATTAACTTTTTCCATTGCCACCTATCCGGTGTGTTATTTGCAAAGGCTTATTATAAAATTACTGAGCCTTTTCATGAAATGCCAAGCACTGGTACCATGTATTTTTGTACGTTTCTGGAGCACAATTATATGAATAAACTAAGTTGTAAAATGATGAGGTCCATTTAGATAAATGATCAGTTCAAGATAGTGCGCCATTTCGAGGATAATTGTTATTGATGTTTTTTTGTGCCACAGATGCAAAAAAGGGTAGACATTTCAAGAACATGATAAAAACATCCCGATTTTGATATGTTTTTTTTTAAATAGGTTTTTGTTATAGGTTTTAAGCCTTTTCAGACCAATTGACTTTTCCATAAAGCTACAATCAATGAAGTCAGGATGGTCCATTGTGTATATTGAGGAGTCATAGGTTATAATTTCCAAAAACTACTGTATTTCTTTCTCTGAAGATTGACTTTTTCTTAACAAACAGTGCGGACTCTGGTGAAATGCCACATTATGCAGCATTTCATATGGGTCTTCACTGTTTGCCGAAGTCCCCATTTAGGGGTTTCTGGACTAAAAAGGGTTAAGAATGGTCGACTAGGTAATTGTTATTTCTATCCAGAGCATTTCAAGTTTGTCATCTGATAGCATTCAGGGGTAAATGGTAGGTTACAGAGAATAGTACTTGAATATAAAGCCATTTTGAAAATCTGCCTTGAAGTGCTGGAAAATCTCTAAGACCTTGAAAAGTCCTTGAACATTCATATTTCTGTAGGACATTACTGTGTTTATGGAGACTGAAGACAATTTATCTCATGCAGCATATTCACACGGGATAGGCGGCAATCAAAAACGTTCTTAACAATCGACAAACACGGATCAAAAATCTCTAGAAACAGTGCTTTTGATTGCCATTTGTTGCCAGTCAGGCGACAAATGGCAATTGAAAACTCTGTTTCAAGCGATATTTTATCTACATTCATCGATAGTTTTAACATTTTCGATTGTCCCCTATCCGGTGTGATATTGCGATGTTTCATAAGCTAGTAGTCCTTGAAAACTGTAGTTAGTCCTTGAAAAGTCCTGGCTTACCTGTATGAACCGTGGGTTATAACTGGCAGTATAAAGTTCTGAAGGGTACGTAGACTGAAATTGTTACATATATATGATATCTATATAAGGCTCATTTTCTCTGCCCTCACTTACATTTGCATAACCATCGGAAAATAAATCATCTTTTTTTTATCTTTCTCTAGGGTCAGTTAATGATCTAAAATGGTTTGGATGTCAATAATGCAGCTTGTTGCTCTCTTGTTCAAAACCTTGCAAGTGGTATTATTGACAGCAGAACATGAACAAGATCATTGGTATAATGATTTAGAAAATAATTGATTTGCGAGAAAAAGCTGCTTCTTGCATCTCTGACAGGGTTCGCACAGGCTTGAAAAATATTTGAATGTACAGGACTGTCTTTAAATGTCCTTGAAAATATAATTTGCCTTGAAAGGTACTTGAAAAACACACAAAGGCCTTGAAAAGTCCTTGAATTTTACCATTTACAGGAGGATTTAACACTGTCTTTGGAGCCCAAAATCAGTATAAAATTGTGCATATGCTGCACAAAAAAAGGCACCCCAATTTTATACTAATTTTCTAAAACTATTATCTTTAGTAATGCAGTCTAGCATTTCCAAAATAGAATTTTAAGGCGTAAATCAATATTATTCATAAGTTTTCAGTCCTTGAAAACAGTAGGAAAGTCTTAGAAGTCCTTGAAAAGTCCCTGAATTTTACACAAACTTGCTTGTATGAACCTTGTCTGAGCATCAAAGATCCTGATCAGACTGTAAATAGCTGAAATTAAGAGGACTCCCCAATTAACCCTTGTTATGCTAGATATATTTATTGATATTGTATTGATATTGTATTGATATGGGATCTTAATATTACCACCTAAACAAACAGGAACAAATAGCAGATTGTTCTGTTGCCTCTTTGATGTAAGAACATGATTACCAAATGATTGTGTTTTGGTAATCAATTTGCAAGCATTCTCACTACTCTTTCAAGTGGAGGAACTGACATGGAAGAATTTTGGCTTGGGCCCATATCTGCCACATGGGAATGTCCATCCTGCTTATTCTCCATTAAAAGGCGCTGCAAAAAAAATATACGAAAGCCCAACAACCAAGACCCCTGTGAGGTGTCATATTCTGCATTGTCTCCTCTAGGTCCACACTGTTTGTCATGCACTGTCCCTTCTTGGTGATTCAGGGTTCGCACAGGCTTGAAAAGAACTTGAATTAAGAGGGCTTTCTTGGAAAGTCCTTAAATTAAATCTGCCTTGAAAAGTACTGGAAAACCATGCTAAAGCCTTGAAAAGTCCTTGAATTCTACTATTTCTGTAGGACTTAGCACTGTTGATAGAGACCTAAATCAGTATAAAATTGTTGTGCCTTTATTTGGTGCAGATATGCTGCACCAAATATAGGCACAACAATTTTAACTAATTATCCAGTACTAATGTCTCCATTATCTCAGTGTAGCATTTCTGAAGTAGACTTTTAACACTTAGATCAGTATTTTCATTAACATTAAGTCCTTGAAAAGTGTTGGAGAGGCTTTAAGAAGTCCTTGAAAAGTCCTTGAATTTTACTCATATTTGCCTGTACAAACCTTGTCTACGCTGTTGGTCATGCCCTGTACCTGGTTGATGATTAAATGAGTGAGAATCATAACTCCATAATGACCCGAAGTCAATTTTTAAATGTCCATATACAGCTATCCAGTGGGGCTTTAGGTTTAATTCTGGTGCAAGCGTTTATCTACTTACATGTAGTTGTGTGTGCGAGCACAAAAGGCTCTGGTAAGACTTCTCTTTTGCGCAAGCTGAGACCATCAGGCCCCGAGGTTATAAAACTTTTTTCATGCTCAACTCAGCTGAGCACGAAATTTATCCTGCTCATAAATGTTAAAATGTCAACAATTGTTGGCATTTTAACATTTATTAGCATGATAAATACAACATCTGAGAGGCTTAAAGGAGTTAAAGCAAGAAACTTCTTCATTTGTCGGTATTCTAGTTTTAATGAGCAGTTGAAATTCCGTGCTCAGTTGAGTTGAGCATGAAAAAAGTTTTATTACCTCGGGGCCTGAGATCATCTGAGCCTTCGCTGCTCATATGTGATAAGTACCAAAATCTCATGAACAAGTTCAAATGTTTTTCCATATGATATACAGCATCATAGAAAAACAATAATGAGAAATATATTCATTGGAATTGTCTTCTTTGATTCCCAGCCTCATATTAGCATAATGGATATATTTTTTATTTCTTGAAAAATCGTTTTGTCAGTTTTACTAGTGAATGATCAGAAAAATGAGAGTCTGGGTCTCTAATTACAAATTTTGTGTGAGATGAGTTGCCTTTCTGTGACCAATTATGTTGATGTTTTTCTTATTTTCTCTGAAAATACTTGTGATTCTCATTAGATATTGTCCTATCTTACGTATGGATGTAGAGAAAAAACAGCCCACGATTGTGTTACATGTGAACAACAAAGGTGTAGACCAGCCTGTGCATCTGCGAAATGAGATCCCAGTCTTTGTTATTCACTCTCGAAAGTAAAATAGCTAAACTTATTGCATGCACAATTTCAAGATTCTAGCTATACTTTGTAGCTAAACAGGCTAATTTGATCCTTACCTGGTTGCTTATTAAACCCCGAAGACGATATAGCTCATATAACAGAGTTACAGAGGTCCCCATATTGTAAGGAAGTAGGTAGAAGTAACATATCACTTGTTGTTTCTCTGTCCTGATATGGAGTTGAAACAGAATGTGATCTTGATTTTCTTATAACGACAAATGTCCTTTATTTTCAGTTCTGGCCAGGAAGTACAGCGTATCAGTGTTATTACCAACTTACCGGACCTCTTAAGAGACAGCCATGCAGACTGTATGCGGAGGGTTGTTCCAAAAGTCAGGGTAAGTTAACCCTTTTAAAGTCAAAATCATCATTTGACATACCAGATGTAAAACACCAGGCAGAAGCCTGAAGTGAGTACAGTAAAGCCTGTCTTAAGCGGCCACTCAAAAGGAAGACCAACAATTGTTTTTTAAGACCGATTATCACTTATTAATACAGGTCAAAAGTATTGCAGAATGCTCCAAAAGAGCAATCTGCAATACTTTTGACCTTCATTAAGCTACTACTTGTCTTTAAAACCTTTGTTTTGTCTATTTTTAGTGGTCACTTAAGACAGGTTTTACTGTATCTAGATTGTGTCAAGTGGCATGATTGACAGCCCTCGTGTGGTCTCTATATGGTCAATGACAGAATTTTGATTTAATAATTCGTCAAAATGAGATACTCTCTTGGTACATCAAGTACTGCTTGCAGCTAGTCAGCTGGTTTGTGTTGAAGTTCTTTTCCTTAGTGCCTCACATCTTCATGACTAATCTGGCCTCGAGGTTATAAAACTTGAGTTTGTTCTCAGACTTAAAATAAAGCACAATTATTGGCTGCTAAGTGCGGACATGTGTCCGCAAGCAGCCAATCATTGCGTTTTATTTTGAGTCTGAGACTGTACTCAAGTTTTATAACATCGAGGCCTGGACTTACAATCACTGAAATAATCAGTAAATGGTCATATGATAATGTTTTATAACAAAACTACAAATTTTACTTTCAAATTAAGTAGACTCAGGGGATAACTTTATTCAAAAGTTTAAATTGGGGAGGTATATTGTTGGATATACAGTCGGAAATTTAGTTTTACAGAGACATCGCGTGGAGGCGTAAAATGTGATTTCCAACCATATATCCGATGATATACCACCCTAAATGAAAATTTTGAATATGGTTATGCCCATTCTAATGCACTACTGCAGATTCCTCTCAAATTGGAGCGTTGCAAGCCGCATAAACGTATAAAGCCGCATGTCATCCAACGAAATGTGACGTAATTATTGATGTCAGACTATTTCTGACAGTATATACAGTCTCAAATTTTTGACATTATCCAATCAAGTACAAAAGCAAGTGCATTAAATTAGAATACAGGTTTTACTGTTATACACTCCCTTTTTGCTTGTTCCATACAAATAATAATGCTTTATTTTCTCTTACACATACAATAGCGATTAAGTGTCTTGAAATACAAACCCAAATATTATACAAGATTAGAATTTATTAAACCATCAATACTTTGTCAAAACCAGATAAGCGGGCAAATTTCATGTAAGACAATTTTAGATTATTTTGCATCAGAACACATCTTATCTGTACACATTGGAATAGCCTCATTGAGGCTATTCCAATATGTACCAATAAGATTGGTTTTAATGAAGAAATAACTGAAATTATCCCTATGATATCCCTTGTGTTTGGAAATTTTTGTCTGTTTCTACAATAATGACAAGTGCTTTGGCCTCAAATTAACAAAATTTATGGTTTACAACTTTACATGCATATATTTAAATGAAAATAATGGCTTAATGAGTATAGACATAAAGATTAAATTTCAGATACAAGTAGCTAAACTATCTCTAAAAGTACAAGTATGAATTTGGAAGAAATAACCAAGTGAATATGACCAGAAATTATGCCACAATCACAGACCAAAGGAAAAGACACAGAACACGAACAGCCACACATCATTAAAGTAAAGCGACCAACCCTTTATTTTCTGTTGTGGATACGCCTACCCAACCACCACCACCACATTTTATTAAACCCCGGTACGAAGTATATAGGGGGTATATAGTTTTTGCCTTTTCTGTAATTATGTTTGTTTGTCTGTCTGTCTGTTTGTTTGTCTGTCTGTAAACTTTTTTTTTCGCCAAAGATTTCTCAGCAACTACTTGGGTTAGGATTCTGAAATTTGGTACAAAGCTTGATAGTGATGAGTTGTATTGTGTAACAAAAGAATAGCCACATATTGCTTATCAGTCCCTTTATTTGTTCATTTTATCTTTCTCTCCAATGAAAATTTCTGTCACAGATTTCTCAGCTCCTATTGGAGCCATTGTTTTCAAATTTTGTATACATATACAGGAAGGCAAAGTGTACTGTGTAAATGGATATTAAGATGCTAATCCTCATTTTGCCTTCTTTTTTCAATTTTTCATTTTTTCCTTCTTTCTCTCTTATATAATACATATGGACATTTTTTTCTGTCAAAGATTTCTCAGCAACCACTTGGGTTAGGATTCTGAAATTTGATACAAAGCTTGATAGTGATGAGTTGTATTGTGTAACAAAAGAACAGCTACATATTGCATATCAGTCCCTTTATTTGTTCATTTTTTCTTTCTCTCCAATGAAAATTTCTGTCACAGATTACTCAGCTCCCATTGGAGCCAGTATTTTATATTTTAATTCACTGCAATATTTTGTTTGTTCAGAAGTGCTTTGTTATATCACATTCAACCATCTTTCTGCTTTCATGCCCAGACACATCACATCAACATGATAGTAATTGAGCCGCATCATGAGATTTCCAACAATGTGGTATGTTCGACCAGCAAAGGCTCAGACCAGCCTGCGCATACGCGCAGTCTGATCAGAGCATTTGCTAGTCGCTAGAATATTCTATGACTCTTAACATCATTTGGAGTTTCTAAGCTTATATTAAAAGGAGGCTGCACAGGCTTGTCTGAGTCTACACTTGTCAAAATACCACACTGCCCTTCTTTTCAACCATATCGTATATGATATGGGATTTTTTGCTGTTGCGCTCTTGAGCATTAATAAACCTGTATTAAGCTATAATATGTTTTAAGCAAGCAGACTATGCTTTTCTACAAACAGCAAAGTCTGCTTGCTTTAGACAGGTGCTGGCTAAATACAGGTAAGGCAAGTGACTAAACATCTTTAACCCTTAAAGCACCAAGAAAAAAATGCATCCGAAAATGTTGTCTGCTGCAGTCGTCCGCTGCAAATAATTGCCTAACATTACTGACTAATTAGGTATAGAAGCAAACAGTGAGGACCCAGAACAGACTGCTCCTATTGGAGGCTTTTTAAACATTTCAGCAGACGAGGAAAGCAGATGACTTTTTGCGATTGGCGTATTAAGGGTTAACAAACTTATTTTTGGAATGTTTTTCTCAAATATTGGGATAAGATCGACAATTTTTCAACTTGGAATTGAACTGTTATTTTATCCCAAATTTGGGTTTTAAAATCCCTGTTATTAAAGGCAATACGGCATGTCAGACATTGCATGCTCAAAACTCCTGTTCGGATACCTATATGTCTGGGGTTTATTTCATTAAGTTTCGCTCTTTGTGGTAGAACAAGCTCTCATTCATTGTCGATATTTACAAGATATTCACACGGTATTTGTTCAATAGACAATTCAATTTAAACAAGTACTTGTACAAAGATAGATTTCCTTTTCTTACACAAAAACATGCCTCTTTTATTGCAAGTACAACAATAAACTTTCCAATGGGCGTTAGTAGAAAGGTGGGTTTTAAAGATTTGCATAGGTTTAGATAAACAAAATTTTTCAGCTACAATTGTAAATATTTTCTTATCCATCATTTGTAACATATGTTTTGGGTGCTCAAAAGAACCGTCTCATTGAGACGGTTCTTTTGAGGACCCACAACATATGTTTTGGTTGAGAAATAAGAAAAATATTTTTTTGATACACACTCTTAACTAAAGGACTGGATTGGCTTAGTTTAATTGCGATGGCAGTAAGTTTTAGAGCAAAATATATTGACACATTTATTTTTATTGGTTACAGGATCGATACTTTAGTTGCCCTAAATCAAAAATAGGTCACACTAAATTTTGTTTGATGGTTCTAAAGTTTTTTTAAGCTACCAATATTCCTTGAGAAAACATAAACTCAGGTCAGAATGTTTCTGTGGAAAGCTCAGTTTTATGATGGTTTTTTTGTGCCCCCCCCCCCCCCCCCCCACACACACTCATGTTCAGGCCCCCAGATAAGAGTGTGTAACTGATTTTTTATTCTTATCCCTCAACCAAAACATATGTAGTGGGTACTCAAAAGAACCATCTCATTGAGACAGGCCTTTTTAACACCCAAAGCACATGTTTAAACTTGATTATATTACGCTGAAAATATTTCCTTAAAGAGACTAGGTCTGTAACTATGAACATTTTTCGAAAAATTTTCTTTTCTTTTTAAATCATTTGTTAAAATAGAATTAAGTTATGTTTTCACAATAAACATGTTCAGCACAGCTGAAAACTGCATGGAAAAGTGAATTATCTGATAAAAACAGGTGTTTTTCTCTTGTTTGTAATTATTTGCGTCCCTCCAATAATTATAGACAGTTGATTTTTAACATAAATGCTGTTGTTTTGATAGTGTTATTTGTTAAGATTTACGAAAATGGTGAAATGTTTACTTGAATTTGAGTATTTTTACTGTATTCTTGAAAAATAGAAACTTTATTTCAAAAATTAAAAGATCAAAAGTTACAGACTATGCAGCTTTAAGGGTTAATAAATTTAATAAAACATGAGCACTCATGTAAGATCCTCTATGTATTCTATGGTTTCAGGAGGTTCTCCATGTGGCTCACGAGGAGATGCAGTTGGCGGCATCGTCGGCTTTCCTGCAACTACTACAGAAAGACCTTGTACCGATACAGAACTACACACAGACGTTTCTACAGACAATCCTATCCAGTATAGACATCAAAGACCCAGGTGAGTTTAGTGAACTCTTAAAGGGCCACCTATAATTTGCAGCAGACAACAATTTCAAATTTTGCCGCTTTTTCAAAAATAACAAATAAGGCATGATATTTCATGAGAATCGTCTGCTGGCAGACAATTCTCATGAAATATCATTCCTTATTTCTTTCGAAAATTAGGAAAGATGTTGCAAAATTTGTCATCTGCTGCAGTTGTGATTGGGGCTTTAAGGGTTAACTCTTTACATATGAGTAATTTTTGTCGTCTGCAGATTTTTTTCAAAATCAACTTTTTCGAAAAACAAAATTTCAGGAATAACATCAGAGTGTCAAAAGATTTGGATCGAGATCAGGCCTGACATTTTGCCCAACCTGATCAGGGTCCAAACTATTTGCAAAGGTTTTCAGCAGGCGACCAAAGTGGTCACTAGCTGAGAAAGAATTAACACAACTCAAAAATTTGCTTTGATTATTTTTGTTTCTCAATTTAATACTCTATATTACCATACATGTATATGAGTACACTTGTCTCAGGGAGATGGTTCATTTGAGTACCCACATGATAGGTTTTGGCATAGATAATAAAAAAAATATGCTCAAATTTTTGAGTACAGTAAAACCTGTGTAAAACGGCCACTCTCAAAAAGACCAAAAATTGGTTTTCAACTCAATGCAGGTCAAAAGTATTGAAGAGGAGCATTCTACAATACTTTCGACCTTCATTAAGCTACCATTTGTCATTAAGATCTTAGTTTTATCTATTTTTGAGTGGCCATTTTACACAGGTTATACTGTATGTGAGTTTTCAAACCATTCAGAAGTTTGGGAAGTTTTGGTCATTCTGAGTACTTGAACCATGTTAATGTGACGGCTCTTTTGAGCTGTTCAAACAATTGGATAAGAAAATAATCACATATTTGTGCACATCCCCATTGATGCTGCATGGACAAACAGTGGGGAACAGAATTCTAGGGGTTTTTTATTTACATTTGCCATTAAGCACTTATGTTTAAGACAAAACCCAGATGATGATACAGTCTTGCTTTTTTCCTGTGTGGAAGTTTCTGGATTTTGCTCTTGTAGCTTACCATCACCCTTCTGCATGTGAATATGAGCCGCCATTTGAGAAAACCAAAGTGCATGCACACCAGGCCCCGAGGTTATATTTTTTTTTCATGCTCAACTCAACTGAGCACGAAATTTCAACTCGTAAAAACTAAAATATCGACAAATAAAGAAGTGTCTTGCTTTAGTTCTCTCAGATGTTTAATTTATCATGCTAATAAATGTTAAAATGCCAACAATTGTTGACATTTTAACAATTATGATCATGCTAATAAATGTTAAAATGCCAACAATTGTTGGCATTTTAACATTTATGAACAGGACAAATTTCGTGCTCCGCTGAATAAACAATATACACAAAAACTCTTGTAGATTTTGTTAGCTTCATTTTTTATCCTCCAACAAACAAACTCTTTTGCCAGAATTGACGTCAGACTTGTTCATAATGTAGGAATAATGGCACTCTTGTCTTTTACAAATTTTCTGCCTCTATTCTTTGTTCTTTGAGAATAATTGCCAATTTCTTGCCTCATAAGCATTAGTTATCACAGTTCTGGCTCCTGTCTTGTTGATATCTGTGAGAAAACCAGAACCGGAACTAAGAATAAACTCTTTCTTGACTGAAGAAATATGGGCCATGATGCGACAAAACCTGTCTTTGGGTTTCCGACAAAGCTCAACCAAAATCATTCTTTTCAGCTACAGAGACTAGCTAGATATTTGAAATTTCACCTGTAGCAAGTTTAGTTATCACACTTTCCAATAAGTGAATAACAAAGGCCCTGATCAGACTGCGCAGATGCGCAGGCTGATCCGGGCAGACGGGTCTGCGCCTTTGTTGTTGGCAAACTCCTGAAGACAGGATTTCTCGCGCCGAGGCCCATATTCCATCCAAAGTAATTTACTGTAAGCCAGTAAGACCAGGAAATACCACAATCATAGCAGACCAACCCACGGCACTTTGAGGAAGAGACACAGAACTCCAACAGCCACACAACAGCAGGAAAACAAGTAAAAGTAAAGCAACCAGCTCTCTCATAGGTTTAGATAAACAAATTTTTGAGCATAAAATTGTAAATGTTTTCTTATCCATCAGTTTTAACATATGTTTTGGGTGCTCAAAAAAAACGTCTCATTGAGACGGTTCTTTTGACTACCCACAACATATGTTTTGGTTGAGAAATTAATTTTTTTTTTTTTTTTTTTTTGGTACACACTCTTAACTAAAGTGCTATCTCTCTTCCTCAGCGAGATTATTATAAAACTAGAAAGGACACTAAGTACTGCATAACAAAACAAAGACCAATCATAAAAAACCAAGCAATAAATTTCAGACTGTATATCCAACGATATACCTCCCCAAATGAACATTTTGAACACAGTTATCCCCTAATTCATCCATAGTCCCACTGCCATCAGGTGGTTTATGGTCTAACATTTTCACAGTCAGCCAAAAACACACTTAAAAATGTTGTCTACTGATGTCCTCTGCTCCAATTTTCTGCTCTAAGACAGATTAGTTTTAACTTAAATGCAAACAGATTGAATCAGTCTGATCTGGATCTACCCTCCAGTAAAATATTTTTACTGACCGTTCCAAGGCAGTGCTTCTTTTATGGATCATTTATGTTATTTCTGTCTTGTTTTTGTTATGCTTTCGTGTGCGTCTGTTTATTGATGCCTTGTGGTCACCTGCTGGGAAAGGGCTGACCTCTTGGCTCTCATTTGTGATGTCTAATTGTGAAGTTGTCACTTTCCCATTGGTATCCTTGGTCAGGTGTGGTGCTTGATTGTATTGATTCCCGATCTTTGCCCTTTTTCTTACTTGTAAAATACTTTAGCTGATGATAACGTGTCAAGTACTATTCTTCTACCTTTTTCCTTTGAATGATGATATTTGGGCTGCGATGCGAGAAAACCTGTCTTCGGGGTTTCTGACAGAGATTCAAAACCAGCCTGCTCAGCTACATAGACTAGCTAGAAAATTGAAATTCCACTCATAGTAAGTCTAGATATGATACTTTCCAATAAGCGAATAACAAAGGCACTGATCGCTGATCCGACAGCGCATTCATGCAGGCTGGTCTGCACCTTTGTTGTTCGCAACCCCCCACCCTGAAGACAGGTTTCTCGCGCTTAAGACAGAATATCTATTGCATATAAAATGGTATGGAGCAACTTATGGCTGCGTATTAATTATAAATGTGAAATAAAATCTGCATGTACTTAATTCTTTAGTGTTAATTAGCATGCCTATCTGTAATTAAGGTAATAAAAAGATATTCCCCACTTCTGCAAAGAATTGATAGACACATGTTTGATGTACTGGTGCAACATGTCTCAGAATGATGTGATCAGACAACATTTTTATGACAAAAGTATATTGGCATGATAAGGGTAAGGTAAATGATAAAACAATTTACTCAGGGACTTTAATCATAATGCTTCAGTTACACAAACACAAAGATTATATTTCAAGCATCACTGGCGGGCTAGGGGTTAGGCTAAAAAAATATTGATTTGTTTCTCAGGCCATTTTTTTTAAAAACAGATGCAGCAGGGCGGCTTTTTATTTAAATTTTTATTCAGCAGAAAACTGATGCAGGAACTTTTTTTTTTTTGAAATTCAAAACGATTTTTTCAGATATTATTCAAGTCAGGCCATAAAACTTGAAAGTGAAAGCCTCTGCACATTAAGTAGATTTGACTTCATCACCTATGTAAAAACTTACACTGTTTGGGCTGGGTAACTAACAAAGAAAAGATCGAGGGAGTCGAGAATAAATAAACTAGCCAACATTACCGGCAATGGACCACAACGTCCGAGTGAAACCACATGGTCGTTACCAATAATGATGTTAAGAAATTTGAAAAGCGTTTTTTTTCTTTTTCTTTTTTAGAAAGCAATAAAAAAGTAATGCGGGGCTTTTAAAACAGATGCGGCGATGCCCGAGAAACAATTCAATATTTTTTTTGGCCTTAATTATCAGATATATTTGGTTAATCATTTTGTAGATTTTTCTCCACATGTTGGCACCGGTGAGTATGAAGGCAAACATTGTCGTCTGCTACTGCTTGTATGCGGTCCGATGTTAAAAGTTTGTGTAGAATTTACTTTTTTTTCTCTTATTTCTTGGTACATCAGCCATCAAAGTGATAAGCTATGCTCTGCTTTTGTCTTTCTTTAAACTAAGCATGTCATTGCTTATCTTTTCTTGTCATGATCGCTCATTGATTTTCTGAAGTTCTCATTTTTTTAGTTTCCTTGTCACCCCCACCCAATTTATGCACATTTAGTACAAGCAAGGCTAGTGGTTTTTATAGCTTATCTTTCCATCCATCATCTATCTAGCAAGGAGAGGGTACGAACACTGAAAAAGTTACGCACATCAAATGGAGACTACCTGGTCAAGCAGTGATTCTCTTCAATTGCACCCCTTTTCAAAATGGGAACTTCTCTTAAAGGAAGAATTTGCTCCCAGAGGGAGCAAATTCTTACCTTAACAGTTCCTCATGGTATGGAAAATCACTTTTACCACATTAGGTGACCTCCCTTGAATGTTACTATTTCTATTACGCATGTGCGTAATGGGAGCTACGCCCCTGGGGTATGCCTAAGCCCTGTTATTAAAGGGACTGTTGACAAGGTCTTTCTATGAGTTACTTAATGGATATAATGAAATCAGATATGGTAATATTTTTGTCAAAAAGGTGTGAGAAGATGCTTATAGGAGTCTTCTGTGTGTGTATAATATATGGGGTGTGAATGAAGTCGGCTGTGTTTGTAACAGATATGGTAAGTGATGGGAGTATGCTGTATTTGTAGCAGGTATGGGAAGTGGTAGGAATCTGCTGTGTTTGTAGCAGCTGTTGAAGTGATAGGTATGCACTGTGTTTGTAGCAGATGTGGGAAATGATGCAACTATTTTGGTGTGTTTGTAGTAGATGTGGGAAGTGATGGGGGTTTACTGTGTTTGTAACAGATGTGGGAAGTGATAGGAGTCTGTTGTGTTTGAGTGATGGTAGTCTGTTGTGTTTGAAGCAGATATGGGAAGTGATAGGAGTTTACTGTCTTTGTAGCAGATGTGGGAAATGATAGGAGTGTGTTGTGTTTGTAGCAGATGTGGGAAGTGATGGAAGTTTTCTGTGTTTGTAGTGGATGTGGGAAGTGATGGGAGTCTTCTGAGTTTGAAGCAGATGTGGGCAGTAATGGGAGTCTTCTGAGTTTGTAGCAGATGTGGGAAGTGATGGAAGTTTTCTGTGTTTGTAGTGGATGTGGGAAGTGATGGGAGTCTTCTGAGTTTGTAGCAGATGTGGGAAGTAATGGGAGTCTTCTGAGTTTGTAGCAGATGTGGGAAGTGATGGGAGTCTTCTGAGTTTGTAGTGGATGTGGGAAGTGATGGGAGTCTTCTGAGTTTGTAGCAGATGTGGGAAGTGATGGGGGTCTTCTATATTTGTAGCATATGAGGGAAGCGGTGGGAGTCTTCTATGTTTCTAGCAGATTAATAGAGAAGTGGTGGGAGCCTTCTGTGTGTGTGTAGTGGATGTGGGAAGTGATTGGAATCTGTTGTGTTTGTAGCAGATGTGGGAAGTGATGGGGCTTTTCTATGTTTATAGCAGTTGAGGGAAGTGATGAGAGTCTTATATGTTTGTAGCAGATTAGAGAAGTGGTGGGAGCCTTCTGTGTTTGTAGCAGATGTGGGAAGTGATAGGGGTCTGCTGTGTTTGTAGCAGATGTGGGAAGTGATGGGAGTCTGTTGTATTTGTAGCAGATGTGGGAAGTGATAGGGGTCTGCTGTGTTTGTAGCAGATGTACAAAGTGATTGGAGTCTGTTGAGTTTGTAGCAGATGTGGGAAGTGATGGGAGTTTGCTGTGTTTGTAGCAGATGTACAAAGTGATGGGAGTCTGCTGTTTCCTTATCTGGACCTATGAAAGGAGTATCTTGTCAATCTTATTGTTCTTTTCTACATTTGATCCATGACACTTGATTTCCAACAATGTGGCATTTTGACAAGTGTAGACTCAGACAAGCTTGTGAAGCTTCCTTTTAGGCTTAGAAACTCCAAGTAGCTTAACACTCATAGAATATTCAAGCGACTAGCAATGGCTCTGGTCAGACTGTGCATATGCGCAGGCTTGTCTGAGCTTTTGCTGGTCGCACATACCAAATTGTTGGAAATCCCATGCGACGATTCATTTCTTTTCCATTATAGAGAGGGAGCGCAGTGGCTAAGTGGTAGAGTGCTTGACTCAAGACCGAGGGGCCGCGGGTTCGAGCCTCACCGGGGTCACTGTGTTGTGTCTTTGAGCAAGACACATTAATCCTAGCTTAGTACTGGTTCAAACCAGGAAGACCTGTCCCTATATAACTGAAAGATTGTTGATGGGACATTAAGAATCAAATCGCACATTCCCTTATAGAGAGCTTGATATTGCTGAAATAATGCTGATTTGGTCTCTTAACCACAACAGAAGCCTAAATCAGAGAGATTGCATTGTTTTAGCTAGGCTTCAATTTCAATTCACTTTAAGATATTGGCAAAAAATCACAGGATTGTAAGCTGCAACCCTCAAAATGCAGCTTTCATTTTCAGCCTAACTTCTTTGCATGCTAGGTAAGGATCATTGACGGTTTGGGCCTTATACGCCTATTTTTCTGATTCCCAGAACGCTGCTTTTGAGCTTCTAGTGTGGTGCATGTAGTATCAGTGCAATAGGTGAATCTAATGCCAAGAGCCAGATAGCAAAATATTTTCAAAATTCCTACGCACTCGATAGTTATGGCGGGTAGAAAGGGGAGGGGGTCTGAAATTTCATGAAAATAAAAAGTGCTTTAAAAAGTGATTTCTGCACGTTTTCTTGATTTATTTGGTAGGCATGGTGATATCTATTGAACATACCATATGCAGAGTATTAACGAATCACGATAATTGATGAAATTGTTTTAAAAACAAAATATGTTTTGTAATAAAATGATTTTGGGGAGGTAATTTTGAAGTTACCTGTACATTTTTGACTACATGTACCGTAAATAATACAAAACTGAAAGCTCAACAAAAGAAATAAATATTTTTGAAGGAATGAAAGTGTCCCATTTAGCATTGGAAAGTAAAACTGATTCTAACTAGATCCTTTGAATATTACTTTTGCTTTGTTTAAAGGGTATAGCATGTTGAAATGCATTTAAAGTGTCCTAATATTTATGATATACATGATGCATGTATATCCCTATACGAGACAATATTTTGAACACTATAGTATTTACCTGTTATAACTCTTAACATGCCAGTGGATAAATTTGTCGTCTGCCAATAGCCTTTTGCAAACAGTTTGAACCCAGATGAAGATCAATAGCATGTCGGTCTTGATCTGGATCCAAACTGTTTGACACTCTGATGGGTGTCCTGGGTGGTTTATTTTTAAAAACTTAATTTTGAAGAAAGTAAGCAGACGGAAATAAAAACATGAACAATTCCCTAGCATGCAAATAGATAAGTACAGGACGTTTGCAAAAGATGTGTCATTTAATAACAGTGAGATTTTTTCTTATGAAAAAAATGCATAAAACCTTGCTAATTCTACTTTTAAACTTTAAGTACTTTATATTAAACTAGCACAGAATACAAAGCAATTTAGGAGGTTGATTCTAGAGGACTTCATTACTGTCATTAATTTCTTATTTGGTAGAAAAGGCATTTTATGGGCTTAGGCCCTGGGTTTTTGGGCTGCTGAACATCTTTCCCCCCCTTGTGCCAGCAAGCCACTTCCATACATTGTGTAAAATATGGTAACACATATTCATGCAAAAGCTTTTGCTGGCACACGGGGGGGAATGATATTTTAAAAAATGTTTTCGGATTCCTATATATCTTAATGTAAAACTGATTGTTCTACCCAAAATTTTACATCTTTGAAGCATTCAATATCGAAAACTGATTTCACAGCCATAAAGTACTTAGGTCAGGGTAGCTTCAGGGTGATTAAAGGGACAATTGACAAACTTTCATTTTTACTGAAAACCATAGGCATTTACCCATAGCAAGTGTCAATGATCCTTTTTCATGCTTTGGTTGGAATCTACATTTTTTTCTTCAAAATAATCTTTTTCAAAAAATTCTTTCAGGAACACTATAAGAATTTGAAATAGTTTGGATCCAGATCAAGACCGACATATTGTTTTAATGGGTCCAAACTATTTACAAAGGGTACAATGCTCTACCAAAATTGGAATTAAACACATTAGAATTGCTTTTCCACACACATTTTGTAAGCATATCATCAAGAAACCTTCACGACTGGGATAGAATAATCCCATATTTTTGGTTCAAAAGTGTTTGCAAATGCGTTTTTTGGGTATATGGAAGTCATGCGTCAACTTGTCTTGATTGATGCTGTGGAGTGGCTTTTTTAACTCTTTACATGCTTAGTAAGTTTGTATGCTTTTGTTGTCATCTGCTGACTTTTTTCAATTGTTTTTTTTTCAAAAAATTCTTTCAGGACCACTATCTGAGTGTAAACAGTTCCTGATCTTGGCCCAAACTGTTTGCAAAACTTATCAGCAGATGACAAAATTTGCCGCTAGCAAGGAAAGGGTTAAATAAGTGCTTCAATGTTTTAGTGAAGTGGTCTTGGAGGAACTTTAGATTAAGCTCTGATTGTTTTTGCTTATTTCTTTAATTGCTTTTTCAGAAAACCATTTATTTTCATTCTTCTGGATTTCTTCTGTCAAGTTTTTTTGAGTGGAAAAGAGTGTTTTTAGAATACTTTTGGTGATCTCATTTCATTGCTTAGACAGTGCTAGATGTTTTCCCTAGATCACCCCACTATTATACCGCCCTTTCCAACTTTAGCAGGAAATATTATGTAATGTACATGGTCTTCACTGATGTAGCGGGTATAAATAATAATTGCATTAATGGGTAATATGATCTATAAATCAACTGATAATCTGATCTGGAAAATTGCATTAATGGGTAATCTGATATGGAAATTTGCATCAATGGGTAATCTGGTTAACAGGTAATCTGATCTGGAAAATTGCATCAATGGGTAATCTGATATGAAAAGTTGCATTAATTGGTAATTTGATATGGAAAATTGCATTAATGGGTAACAACTGCATCAATGGGTAATCTGATATGGAAAATTGTATGAATAGGTAATCTGATCTAGAAAATTGCATTAATGTGTAATCTGGTGTTGAAAATTACATCAATTGTTAATCTGATCTGGAAAATTACATTTGTAAATTAACGTATAATTTGATACGGAAAATTGCATGGGTAATCAGATATGGAAAAAAGTAAGTGAGTATGATCAGGAAATATCACATACTGCAGACCAACCTATGGCCCGGTGAGGAAGAGCCACAGAACACTAACAGTCACAAGACAACAGGAAGACAATTAAAGTAAAGCAACCAGCCCTCTCTGATTGCAAGACTAGAAAGGACACAAAGTATAACCACATTAATTGGTAATCTGATACAGAAAATTGCATTAAAGGGTAATCTAATATAAAAAAATGCACTATTGGGTACTCTGATACTGAAAACTTGCTTTAATGGGTAATCTGATATGGAAAACTGTGTTAATTGGCAATCTAATATAGAAAATCGCATAAATGGGTAATCTGATACGGAAAACTGCATTATAAGGAAAACTATATTAATGAGTATTCTGATAAGGAAAATTGAATTAATGGGTAAGCTGATACATAAAACTGCATTTAATGGGTATTATCTGCATTATTAAGTTATCTGATGTGGAAAACTGCATTAATGGGTAATCTGATATGGAAAAGCTGCATTAATGGGTAATCTGGTTTGGAAAACTGCATTAATGGGTAATCTGATATGAAAAACTGCATTAATGGGTAATCTGATATGGAAAACTGCATTAATGGGTAATCTGGTTGGGAAACCTGCATTTGATGGGTTATCTGGTTTGGAAAACTGCATTAATGAGTAATCTGATATGAAAAACTGCATTAATGGGTAATCTGATATGGAAAACTGCAATATTTCAGCCACCTTGATATGGGAAACTATAAAAAAAATGGATTGTTTGTGAAATGGCAGCTACAATTTTAGTACCGGGCCGCGTAGCACAGTCGGTAACATGTCTGGCAACAGATGGGAGTCTGAATGCTGATCCAGGGGTCGCGAGTTTGATCCCGGCCCGGTCCCATACTTTCGTGGAGATTGATCATGAAATAATTTCTACGGTGATTCTCCTCCCTTCCGCTGAATCATTTAAGAAGGGTTGTTGTCAGTTACAAGCGAAAGTATGTGCACGAAGTACTGGTTAACTGCTTGTTCAAGCTTGCCCAGGAAAAAGTGTGGTAAGGTGAACTGACCGTCCTGCCATGACCATAGCTGTTGACTTGGGATGTAAAGCAACAAAACAAACAAAACAATTTTAGTTACTTTTGACCTAGAAAACTGCAAAAATTGGGTCATCTTTATTGTAGAAAACTGCAATAATTGGGTCATATTTATAAAGAAAACTACAATATTTGGGTCATTTTGATATAGAACTTTACAGTATTTGGGTTGTCTACAATATTTGATATAGGGAGCGCAGTGGCTCAGTGGTAGAGTGCTTGACTCGAGACCGAAGGGCCCCGGGTTCGAGCCTCACCGGCTTCACTGCGTTGTGGTCCTTGAGCAAGACACATTTATCCTAGCTTAGTACTGGTTCAACCCAGGAAGACTCGTCCCTATATAACTGAAAGATTGTTGATGGGACGTAAAAGAATCAAATCAAACAAACAAAAACAATATTTGATATGGGCAACTACTACAATATTTGGGGCAATCTGCAGTAATTGGGTTGTCTTGATATGGGCAACTACAATAATTGGGTTAGCTTGATTTGGGCAACTACAATATTTAGGTTGTCTTGATTTGGGCAACAACAATAATTGGGTTGTTTATGATCTGGTATACTGCTGCTGTTGAAGGGATGTTGGACATCATTACAAGTACATCGATGAAAATCTTGGCCTGAAAAAGCAATCAGAACACTCATGTTTGTGTATGATTGATGCTGTCTGATTTATAAAACAGATTTGACAAGATTGAGATTGTTTTTATCAGTCCCAAACACAGTGGCTGCTGTCAATTTCCTTCCATTTAGAGGCTGCAGAATGGCACTGGCATCTTGTCAAATAAATCAAACTACTTAATAAACTGGAAAATACACCATTGTGGTTAACCTCTTTTTAGGCTGGACACAAATAAATGAGTACTTTAACAAGCAGTATAGACCTGTCTGCACTGATTAACATTATACAGCTGCCGTAAATTAATTTCTGACCTGGAAATTCATAGTCTCAAAAAGTTTGACTCTATAAGGTACCATCACACTCAGACAAAGGCTTCGAAGACTGCACTATATTCTGAAATATTCAAAGGACGTAGCGGAAATGTTGAAATATCAACTTGGGAATATTTTCTTATCCATGTTTTTAACATCTTTGCCCTCTTTCTAACTTTTATAATTATGGCCGTGCTGGTGGAAATTGTTACGCATTTGATTACCGAAAAGTTCAGCTAAATTTTATCCAATAATTGGTATTGAGAAAATCATATCTGTTGGGTACTAATTGGAATTGCCTCAGGCAGTTCCAACGGGTGGCTAAAAGATATGTATTGATGGAGAAGTAACGCGGATTATACAGATTTGTGAAGTTTACTATAAACCTATCTTGGGTTAAGAAAAACATGTTAGATTGAGGACCATAAATTAACGATTGTTGGCTGCCAATTTTAAGAAAATGTGCCAAGATTCCCAGGGAAAAAGAATAGAATGGGATCAAATGATGATGGTTGATTAGCCCTACTGGAGCGGCAAATTAATGCCAATAGAGAATCCAATTGTATCATGAAAGCTGGCGAGAAGCTTCAATTTCGGAATTGAAATGCTGATACAGTAGATTTTAGCCTATTTTTCTTCTTTCTTTTTAGCTTTATGCTCACATTGGTTAGTATAGAAGAGAGCGTAACATAAAATGATTTTCCTATTCATATGCTGTGGGTACTCAAAAGAACCGTCTCGATGAGACGGTTCTTTTGAGCACCCAAAATATATGTTTAAACAGATGGGTTAGAAAATAATCACAGTTTTACTCAAAACATTTGCTTAACTGGCCCTATGGTATAGTCAGTAGCAACTACTTTGTGTTGATCGTAAGAGCAGTCCCAGGTTTGACCACCAGCTTGACCATATAGACATAGCAACACAGCAAGAATTTCATATAGAAATGAGCTTGTGCATTAGATTATTGTACTTATCGCATAGGCAAGCAGCAAAGACTTAAATCTTGCCAGTCTAAAATTTAAGCCAATAAGCCCACTAGATAGCTGTGTATACATGTTGAATTTTGACTATGCATATCTCGTGAGATGGCTGAGATGTCTTATCAAAGGCGCTATACAATAAAACCTGTGTAAAAGGGCAACTCTCAAAAAGACCAAAAATTGGTTTTCAAGACCAATTATCCCTTAATGCAGGTCAAGGGGAGCATTCTGGAATACTTTCGACCTTCATTAAGCTACCATTTGTCATTAAGATTTTTGTTTTGTCTATTTTTGAGTGGCCATTTTACACAGGTATTACTATTCCAGTTCTTCGAATAAGATGACTTCTCTTGACTAATTTCCATGTTTTTCTTTCAGACATTGCCAATGCCTGGTTAGAAACACTTCTAGATGTCATTGACTTGCTGCCAAAAGAAGTCATCAAGAAAGATGTAAGTTAAAGAATCCCTTTTTGTTTTTGGCCACTCTGTGTGCATTATGGTTTATTCTAACACACCTCGTCTATAGAGCCAATGCTAAAAAAACGTGATATATCAAACAATAATTTGAAAGCGTGTGGAAAATGCGCACTAGCTGATGTCTTTTGTTGCTCCAAAATGACATCAGTGATGGCATTACACGGTGTAACGATGTTTTTACGCTGGAAAGATGTTATAAATGCCTGTAAACGTATATAAAACAGTCCAACTATTGGCAGGATTTCCTCAGTGCAATGGTGGAAAGTTGAAAGAAGCTGAAGACTTCAAATGTATTTTGAATTTGTCGTTTATTGTGTGTTAGAATCCGAAAATATCAGCTCTATTGCGTGAATTGTTGAGTAATATTTCACTGTTTGTCGGTCAGTTGTACGAAGATAAATCACTCCGGCTACACGCTCATGATTTTACCTTCTTTACAACTGGCCCCCAAACAGTGAATTATTACTCAACAATTCACTGCTAGAGCTGATCTATTTCGATTCTAACACACAATAATTCTCATTAATATTCTTCAAATTTAATGTTTTTGTCTTAAATGAATTGATAAAAACATCAGCTTTCTATGAATAGAAGAAATTTTATTAAGAAATTATATGCCAAGATTGTGAAAATAAGGAGATTTAAAAAAAAAAAGGTAATTAAATTTCATATTTTCAACATTGTACAATTATTGACTTCTGTTGAGGTGGACATGAAGTGTTATTGAACAGTAAACTTCATATTGACCGACGCAAAGGGAAGGTCAATATGAATAAGTTTACTGTTCAATAACGCTTCATATCTACTGAACAAGTCAACAATTATTTGTTATATAATAAAGATATGTATTTCCTGCCATTTTGGACCCTTGAAACCATTTACGTTTCAGCTTGATCATGCGAAATTACTTGACGTTTTGACGTCACTACCTGAACGCCATGCAATATCACTTCATGTTGTATGGTTTGTAACGTTACTTCCAGAAAACGATGAAGCATGTTCAGTAAAACTTCATTATATCGCCTCTCTATTAACCGCCAAACTGGCATACAGCCATCGTTTCCCCATGTCCCGATTTCCGCCATGCTAAATATCCGCCGATGTGGCACTTTCATCGAAGGTATGGCATGAAAGTACAATGTAGACACTGTTTTTCATCAAAACCTACTATGTCAACATTTAGCTGATAGCATTCCAAACCTCGATCAGTCGCCAAACTTGTTATACCACCAAAATTCTGGCTTCCCGATGAAGGCCATATAATGAGGTTTTACTGTAGTTATATCAGCAGCTATATCAGCAGCTATATCAGCAGCAGTTGATAGGCATCTGTGCCAATCAGAAGGTGTTTATTTATAGATTAAATAATAAAATGTTTTATCATATAACTATAAGTTCAATCTATGGAAGAGACTGGAGGGGATAGACCATTTTTAATGGTTTAATATAAAATTAAACATTGATAAAACCTGATGATTATACATGTACCATTCAATTCCAGCGTAATGTGCAGTTCTGGAAATATAGAACAGATTCTTGATTTCCCAACTCTAAATTTCACTAAATTTGTCATAAAAACTTCAATGTCAGGACTTAAGTTAAGAGTGTGTATCGAAAAACTAATTTTCTTATTTCTCAACCAAAACATATGTTGTGGGTACTCAAAAGAACCGTCTCAATGAGACGGTTCTTTTGAGCACCCAAAACAAATGTTAAAACTGAAGGGTATTAGAAAATATTAACAATTTTACACTCAAAAATTTTGTGAATGTTACTGGTGTGTTTTATTTTTCAGATTCTGTCAATAGCAATAGAGAAAGGACAGCTGTCACAGCCAGTGCAGACCCGACTGTCCTGTTGTAAAATTCTGGGGAAAATTGCCACCCGCATTGAACCATTTGTGTAAGTATACAATGTACTAAGATATTCTCTGTCACAGCCAGTACAGACCCGACTGTCCTGTTGTAAAATTCTGGGGGAAATAGCCACCCGGATTGAACCATTTGTGTAAGTATACAATGTACTAAGATATTCTCTGTCACAGCCAGTACAGACCCGACTGTCCTGTTGTAAAATTCTGGGGGAAATAGCCACCCGGATTGAACCATTTGTGTAAGTATACAATATACTAAGATATTCCGTGTCACAGCCAGTGCAGACCCGACTGTCCTGTTGTAAAATTCTGGGGAAAATTGCCACCCGGATTGAACCATTTGTGTAAGTATACAATGTACTAAGATATTCCGTGTCACAGCCAGTGCAGACCCGACTGTCCTGTTGTAAAATTCTGGGGAAAATTGCCACCCGGATTGAACCATTTGTGTAAGTATACAATGTACTAAGATATTCTCTGTCACAGCCAGTACAGACCCGACTGTCCTGTTGTAAAATTCTGGGGGAAATAGCCACCCGGATTGAACCATTTGTGTAAGTATACAATATACTAAGATATTCCGTGTCACAGCCAGTGCAGACCCGACTGTCCTGTTGTAAAATTCTGGGGAAAATTGCCACCCGGATTGAACCATTTGTGTAAGTATACAATGTACTAAGATATTCCGTGTCACAGCCAGTGCAGATTTGACTGTCCTGTTGTAAAATTCTGGGGGAAATAGCCACCCGGATTGAACCATTTGTGTAAGTATACAATTCACTAAGATATTCCGTGTCACAGCCAGTGCAGACCCGACTGTCCTGTTGTGAAATTCTGGGGAAAATTGCCACCCGCATTGAACCATTTGTGTAAGTATACAATTCACTTCTAAGATATTCCGTGTCACAGCCAGTGCAGACCCGACTGTCCTGTTGTAAAATTCTGGGGAAAATTGCCACCCGGATTGAACCATTTGTGTAAGTATACAATTCACTTAGATATTCTTTGCAATGCATTAATCCTAGACTATACAGAGCGCAGTGGCTCATTTGGTAGAGCATTAGACTGGGGATGGAAGAGTTGCTAGTTCGAGACTAACCCGAGTCCCTGTATTGTGTCCTTAGTACAACTTAGGAAGGCAGGAAATCGTCCTGACATGACTGAGAAATGGTTAACTCAGATGTAAAGCATCAAAATACAATTTTTCCTCCGCTTTACATTAGATCTTCTCATGTAATGGGATTAGACAAGAATAAGAAAATGTTTTTTCTCTAATATTAGTCCAGACAAACTGTTAAGCTCTTTTTGGTTGAATTTTGGCCTCAATTTTGTCAGATAGCTGAACTCATAGTTCATTGCACACTGCTTTATTGCTTGATTTGATTCTTTACATCCCATTCAACAATTTTTCAGTTATGTCCGGACGGGACTTCCTTTGGTTGAACCAGTACTAAACAAGCATTAATGTGTCTTGCTCAAGAACACAACCCTGCAACCCCTCAATCTTGAGTAAAGCACTCTACCACTGAGCCGCTGCGCTCCCTCTCACTGCTTTAAATAATTGGGTACCAGAGCCAAATTACTCAGACAAGAAAAGCATGGGCAAACAAAATAGCCCCAGATCAGACCGCTCCGAGACTGTCTTCTGGGTGGCCAAAACTCTATGAAGCTTTAGCCAGAGTTTTTGGATTTTTGGCCTTGCTGATAGACGGTATGCTTAAGAAACTTTTGTGTTTTCAGGATAAAGAAAGAGGTTCTTCCAGTTGTACAGTCTCTATGTCAAGATGTGGAGTATGAAGTTAGAGGCTGTATGTGTTTGCAGTTGGACCCAGTGTCCAGGGGACTAGGGTAAATAGAGTTTATCTTGAATAATAAATTACTGGTACAGTCCCTTTATAATGCTATATTTGGGGTCCATAGGAACAGACTGTGTTATAAGCAAATCATGTTATAATGGAACAATTTTACTAAGGAATTATAGGAAAATGACCATTCCATGGTCATTTTAGGAATGGTCATTTTCCTAAAATTTCTTTGTAACATTTCATGAAAAAAATATGGTAGACTCTACCTGACCCTGTTATATCCAAATCCGTGTTATAACAAAGTGAGTTATAAAGGGACTGCACTGTACCATGATAAATGCAAATAGGCTTTACATACAACATACATCTGCCTTTAAAATGACAAAATTCCCTTTATATCATTAAAGCTTTCAGTGTAGTTAAGGCTTTGGTCTTTGTGGATGTTCCTTAACCCTTCGTATATGGGAAACCCCTAAACGAGTACTTTTGCAAACAGTGAAGACCCAGATGAAATGCAGCATAATGCTGCAATTCACCAGGGTCTACACTGTTTGTCAAGGTAAAAAAGATCTTCAGACAAAAAAACAAACAATATGTTTTGAAAATTATAACCTGACAACCCTAGATATGTACAATAGACTATCCCAAATTTATTGTATCAAACTAGAAGGAAGATTCCATTAGTTCATAAAGGGTTAATCACTATTGTGTATATCCATATAAGCACAAAATATGAGGGTAAAATTGGTAATGTTTTCTTATTATTTGATTTAAGCATATGTTGTTGGTGCTCAAAAGAACCATCTGACCGAGACGCTTGTTTGGGTTAAACTTTATTTTATTTTATAGCCTTGCTTTCAAAAAGTGAATAACAATACAACCACAATACAAATGGGATTTAGAAGAAAGTCAAATGACATTTCAACTTTGAGTAAAAGCAACATAAGTTTTGGTCAAGAAATAAGATAATTAACCTTTTATTTACTGAAAACTGTAAACTATTACTTTGCCAAACAGTGAAGACTGAGATGAAATGCTGCAATATGCGGCATTTCATGAGGGTCTACACTGTGTGTTGTTTGTTGATATAAAACATTCCTTAGGTATAGAAGTACATCATAATTTTGAATTTCCTACCTGTGACCCCTTAAAATATACAATAGACAATCCCATCTTTAATGTATTTATCTGTATGGGAAAATCCATCAGAGCACAAAGGTTTATTGTATAATAACACCATTATGTACATGTGAAAACTAAATTGATTGAAACAAATTACATTATGACCTTTTTCTAACACACCACCCCTGTATAGCCAATGCTAAAAAATCATGTTATATGAAACAACAAAGTCACAGTTTTGAAAGTGCAAGGAAAGCGCAAGCTAGCTGATGTCATTACCACTGCAAAATGATGTCAGTCATGGCGTTATGCCGTGTAACATTGTTTTGACACTTGAAAGACGTTACAAATACATGTAAACGTATGTGAAACAGTCCAACTATTGCAGGATCTCTTCAGAGCAATGGGGGAAAGTTGGAAGAAGCATAAGACTTCAAATGTGTTTTCGTTGTAAATTGTGTGTTAGTTGTGTGAAAATAAATCACTTGGGCTGCATGCTCGTGATTTGATCTTCTTTACAACTGATCTCCAATCAGTGAAATATTTCATATATGAGTCAGCACATGAGATTTTGGTACTTTTCTCATTGTCAAGCAACGAAGGCTCAGGCAAGCCGGCACAAATGTGCAAAGTCACCAAAGCCTTTGCTGCTCATATACACAAAGTATATACGTAGATAAAGACTCTGATCAAAATTCTGACATCAAGTCTCTCAAGATACGTCAGCATGGACATTTAAAGGAGGATTTTGTGGTAGGGACTAAAATCTTGTGTACTGGCTCATATTTTTATAATCTCTATTTTTTATATAGGCTTGAAGCTACTAAAAGTGCAATACTTCCGGAACTCGTGGAATTGACGAATGACGAGGAGAGTTACGTGAGAATAGCGGGTCTAGAAACTGTAGTCAGTATACTTACTCTAGTGGATGAAGGTGAGCTGGAAACAGAAATTGCTTATAACTTTAAAGCCCAAGTCAACTTTTATAATTTTACTGTCTTTCTAATAACAAATTTATTTGCTTTTCTGTGAGTAGTGCTATATTCACATGGGTAAAATTTTAATCTCTCTTGTTGAAACAGTTTATATTAGCCAAGTAGAGCTACTACTGGGACATGATATGAATGTTTATTATCAAGCTATGAATATCAAATGATTAAAATTGGAGGATAGAAGCCGCATAACAAGTGTGTTGATATCATCCAATATCTGCACACTTACAGATATAGAAGAACCCTTAGTTTGATGCCTTTGCATGTTGCCATTGCATTACATTACATAGGATGATGTCCATTGTTTGTGACGTTGCAGGAAAAGGTGCAATGAAATTGGTGAATATTGTCCTTGTCAATATATCTTCGATATCCCAACTAAGCACAATATTCATCAATATCAGTGCGGTAACCCTATAGTATCATTCTTCAGCATCTCGTCCAAGTTTACACCGTTTGTAAATTTCTCATTTATAAAGTGCTAGGCAAAATTGAGTTAGAAAAGGTCCTGACATATACTGCAATTATATATTTTGAGATCAACTTGTGATTTTTATGTATCGTTTGATTTTTTGCACTGGTTCCAGTTTCACTTTAGGGATAGTTGGCATAGTCTCTGTATTTGTGTTTGTTTGTGTTGATGCTTTACATCCCAGTCAACAATTTTTCAGCTATATCAGGACACTTTCCTGTCTTTTTGGATTTCCCAGTTCTAAGAAGGGGATAACGCGTCTTACTCAAGGAATGCCACCGAATCCGGCGAGTCTCAAACTGTGAGTGAAAGGACTTTATACCTTAATCAGGATAAATATATTCTGTTGCAGATACCTGTCGAGGGACCCTTATTCCACTGGTGTGTAAATTTTGTCAACAGGCCTTAAAAACAGAAGACATTACACTCCCTATTGTAGCCAAACAGATAGGAAGATTAGTACATGGCTTCTCTGGTAAGAGAAATAAAACCTACATTCACTTTTCTGGTGTTGTTTGCTGATAACATTTGCAAACAGATTGAACCCAGATCATGCCTTATCTGGATCCAAATTGTCTGACACTCTGAAGGTATTCCTGAAAGAATTTTTCGTAAAAGTTGATTTTGAAAAAAATCAGCAGACAACAAAAAAGCATGCAAATTTCCCAGTAGGCAAGTTAACACCCATTTATGCTAATTATAGAGTTGATCGGCAAAGAACTAAATGTCAAGTGGAGCCAGCACATGAGTCACATATGTACAAAAGTCGCCCTGACCTACCCAGATGGGTTAGAGGTCTAAATTTTGATCTGAGAATTCATCTACATCCATAGTCTGTGTATGCGAACAACAAAGGCTTTGGCAAGTCTTTGCATTTGCACAGGCTCGTTTGAGGCTTTGTTGCTCACAAATGCATTAAATATCAAATTCTCGTGTGCTGGCTCATTTTCTTTTTTGGTGACAAATGGAATTCTATTGACAAATGGAATTCTATTTTCCTTTGTGTCATCAATGTTCTAATCGATAATCATATTAATATATCAAATGCCAATTTTAGTATGTGTATCTGATGAAAAAATCTCATTTTTAACCAATATAGTACCTTAAACCTTACTATGCTAGATTTATTTCCTCAACAATTTTTTCAGGTAAACTTGCAGGATTCCAGTTATTAGCATGCATATACAAGCTGAGTGAAAAGTACTGTGGATCTTGATCAGCTGGCTTCTGAGAAACCAGCTGATCTGGATATACAATGTTTTTTCATTGTCTCCGCCGGGAAACATCTTTCAAATACTAACCTGTCTGATTTGAGCATTGTGGGTACACATAACATATTTGTTTATCGATGGCGTCATCAAACCCGATTTGTTGGTTCATACTTGTTATCAATCTTCGTCATCACGTGTCACTGAAACCAAATTTTTGACCCAAAAATGTTTTAGTGTAGAAAATCTTATCATTGTTTCGCTAAATACTGTAATACCAATCATTGTTATTGTTTAGCTACCAAAGGTTACTGGTTGTCTCCATAAACGGATTATTTATAGCCATTCAGTGCTTGTTACTTTTTTAACGTAGTGTTTCGGGTAATGCACACCGCATATTGACACAAATCAGACTTTTCAGTAGTGATGTGCCTTAGCAGACAGGTTGATTCTTTAGTATCACGCCTGCTCAAGACAATGTGTTTTTGAGCTTACCCTGGAATCAAATTTTTGCTTTTAACTTCATTGCACACATCCCTCACTATGTCTTGGTATATGATGTACGCCAAAAATTTATGAGCATGAACTTTCACCTTTTAAATAAAAATGAGCATGCCACCATTGCTGAACCTCAAAATTACTTGACACCATTGCCGAACATCAAAATGTCTTGCCACCATCGCCGAACATCAAAATTTCTTGCCATCATTGCCAATATCAAATTTTCTTGTCTTATCAATATAAATGCTTCTTTTTCAGCTTATTTGACAGATGAGCAGAAGTTATGGTTTGTGAATTTCTTCAAGCAGATGTGTAGAGTAGGCTTGTCGGAAAAGAGCAGACCAAATAATGACAAAGATTTGGAGAAAGACCAGTCTTCTAAAGATGAGGTATAAAACAAGAGATATGTTAAATGTTTAAAAATTTCGAACACTAGTTGCTTGCCAAAAAAGCCTAAACAAACAGTGCAGACCAAGATCAGACTGCTTCTAAAGAAGCAGTCTGATCAGGGTCTTCACTGTTTGCTATTCTCACAACCAGTGTGTAAATTCCAGCCATGAAAACCAACATTTTATTTAGAAAAGTGTTCGAAATTTTAGAACATTTACTGTATTCATAAATCTTTCATGGTTGAATATCTGAAATGGATTGGGTGCTGTTTAGGCCTCAGGATAAGTTAGTGTGCTTAATTCAAAATTAAATTTCTCATCCAAAGTATGCTTTGGGTACTCCAAAGAACTGTCTCATTGAGCACCCATAACACATTAAAACTGAATGGTAAGAAATTAATTACAATTTTAAGCTCTTTTGTCACACAAAAAAATAGTAACAAAATGGAAATAATTGTCAGATAAAAATTCAGGTGACTTGATTTATGAGAGCTAACTTGTCTTGATTTATCCTATCCTTTTTTGTCAAACATTGGAGCCAGCTTATGACAAAACCAGCAAGATAACCTGTACATACAGTCTGAACAGTCTTAGCTGTTACATGAAGAAACTATGTGCTCTTTTGTTTGTTTTGAGTTGATCAAAAAACATCCCAGTCATTATTTTTTCAGTCATGTTGGAACGTTTCCTGGGTTGAACCAGTACTAAGCAAAAGATAAAGTGTCTTGCTCAAGGACACAATACACTGCCTTCTGTGAGACTTGAACCAGTGACCCCTTTGTCTCAACACTTTTGAGCTCTTAGCTACAGACTAAGAGTATTGCGAAGACTGATCTTGAATGTTTTCTTAGTAGACTAAAATTCAGCCTTTTTCATTAGTTCATTGAGTATGGGGGCTAAAATAGGGGCTCTTAATTACATATTACCTTCCATAAATACCAGGCCATTGGTAGAGAAGAGTAGTAACAGGATACAGGTATCCAAATAATAGAGGGGGTGGTGGGGAGGGTTGAAAATTGATTTTCTATTTTTCAAACAAAATTTGTTTAAACTAATTGCACTAATGAAAAAAAATCATTTTCACAAGTAGAAATAATTCAGTATTTGTGGCAACAGCCATGTAACCCTAAATTTGAATAACCATCCTAAAACATATTCGGCTCCATTGATCATACAAGGGTTTCGACAATGCAATCCCTTTATAACGCTATATTTGGGATCCATAAAAATGGACCATACTTTAAGTAAATTGTGTTATAAAGGGGCAATTTTTCAAAGGAATTATAGGAAATGGTCATTTTCCTATAATCCCTTTGTAAAATTCTATGGTAACAAATATTTGGGAGCCACAACATGACCCTGCTATATCCAAATCTGTGTTATAATGGGGTGTGTTAAAAAGGGAGTGCACTCTACTTATTTATTTCTACTTGTAGGTTCCACAGTTACCTGATGTGGTGGAGTTAGAAGAAAGACAGCTGGAGTGTCGGAAAAATTGTGCATTTAATTTTCCTGTGAGTAGTTTTTTCTTATTGAAACATTCAGAAAACGATATTCTGTATTTTCTTAGTAATATATTATTTAGCCAGTTTCAGGAACTGAAATTTATCAGTTGCATATACATGGGTGAAAGTTTTCAGGATTATTCCTGAATTCAGGATTTTGAGGCTGACTTTCAACAGAAAGTCAGCCTCAAAATGCTGAATTAAGGAGATCATAATAGCTTCTCTGATTTATTTTCAGTCTGTTTAAGAAAATTTGGCCATTTAAACTTGAAATTGTGAATATTTATTGGGCATACTGCAGTGTTAAGATTGGAGTTTCAAAAGTTCAGGATTTTGGAAATTTTGAACTTTCACCCATGCATATAAGCCATACAATTTTACGGAGAGTTTTTATGGTGTGTTTCAGGCAATAGTTTTATTTGTTGGTGCCAAGTCGTTCAAGGAGCTACTAAGCCAATCATTTTCTAGTCTCTGCAAAGATCCAGTGGTTTGTGTAAGAAAAAGTCTCTCAAGTGGCTTCCATGAGGTTTGTGCTTTACATCCTTCCGATTTAAAACTTTGTACCAGAACCAAGTCACAGTAAAACCTGTTTAAAATGGCCACTCAAAAATAGACAAAACAAAGGTCTTAACAACAAATGGTAGCTTAATGAAGGTGGAAAGTATTGCAGAATGCTCTCTTGGAGCATTCTGCAATACTTTTGATCTGCATTAAGCGATAATCAGTCTTGAAAATTTTTGGTCTTCTTTTTGAGTGGCTGTTTAAGACAGGCTTTACTGTACATTAACTTAGACAGGAAAAGCATTTGCAAACAATATACTTCCAGATCAGTCTGTTCCTAAGGAGCAGTCTGATCAGGCATTATTTGTTTGCTTTCCTCAGCAAGTTATTTATTGATAACTAGGATGGATAAGTCTAGATCGTGAACTGGTAGATTCCAATTTAGAAATTCAGCACTTAAAGATCTAATTTTTTGTCCAGAGGAAAGGATAATGATCATGCACTATGTTTTCATTGTAGGACTTTGCTGGTATTTACTATTGCAATATCATATGACAACACTTGTTATGTTAATTTAATATTGATGTATAAGGATGTGGGGAAATTTGCTTCATTTTATGCAGAATTTCAGTATTCTTGAAACACATGAGAAAAAGTGTCATCTAGAAAAAGAATAGTTAAGTTATACTTGTGGTTGTTTTAAGTGAAATTTATTAATTTCATATGAAATGGCCACTCATTTTAAGATAATCTGTAGCTACATGTAGTTCATAGCTTGAAAACTTAATGTCTAAAATAAGTGCCATTTTGATTGCATCTATATTTCTAGTGATTTGTTTGAAATTGTTACTGTTGTTGTTCAGAATAAAATAAATTCTATGGCCTAATAAGTGCGGATTCAATTGCATTTCTTTGCAATGTTAGTTATTAGCAATATTTCAAATGATTTGTTTGTAACCTTTTTTGTTCAGAATAAAATCATTCTGCTAAGAAAGACAAAGAATGTATTTTAACCCTATGTATACTGAAAACCTGTACATTGGTATTTTGGCAAACAGTGAAGACCCAGATGAAATGCCATAGAGTGTGGCATTTCATCAGGATCTCCACTGTTTGCTAAGATAAAACAAAGGACAAAAGTACTTAATTGGGCCGTGGCACGAGATTTCAAACAATGTGGTATATGGGACCAGCAAAGGCTCAGACCAGCCTGTGCATATGCTCAGACTGATCAGAGCCTTTGCTAAATGCTTGCATATTCTATGAGTGTTAAGCTACAGACTGAAATTCATTTGGAGTTTCTAAGCTTAAACGGAGGTTGCACAGGCTTGTCTGAGTCTACACTTGTCAAAATGTGTTGCGGCATATATTAATTTGAAAATTCTAACCTATGGCCCCTTTAAAGGTAAGGTTCATTGTATCCAACCAGATGGAGGAATTCATTAGTCTACAAAGGATTGATTATGTTTAACATAAGAAAACTGTGTATGTATTATAGGTGGCTAGTTTGTTAGGTCCCCATGTGTGCAATCTACTATCAGACCTGGTGATATTGCTCAAAGATGAATCCACAGAGGTAAGTATCTCAACAAATGGGCCGCGACGCAAGAAAACCTGTCTTCGGTGATTCCATCAAAGCCAGACTCAAACCAGTCTCCTCAGCTACAGAGACTAGCTAGAAAATTGAAATCTTGCATGAAGCAAGCTTAGATATGATACTTTCCAAAAAGCGAATAGCAAAGGTGCTGATCAGTCTGCGCGGATATGCAGGCTGGTCTGCACCTTTGTTACTCGCAAACCACCGAAGACAGGTTTTCTCGCGGCGAGGCCCAAATCATGTTCTGTTGCATCGTTATCAATATGCATGTTCAGGCCTTTAGATAAGAGTGCATAATTAAAAAATAATTTTCTTATTTTTCAACCAAAACACAGATTGTGGGTACTCAAAAGAACCATCTTAATAAGATGGTTCTTTTGATCACCCAAAACAAAAGTATTAGTGGATGGATAAGAATCTTCATTTTGAGACATATCATTGAGTTGTGTAAAAACATTTACTTTGATAGTTTAACTGAGCAAAAGTGCTTCAAACTTCAAAAATGTTCCATCTAGCATATGTTTTTTATCACTCAATGAAACCCCAAATTTCTAATTTAAAAATTGTGGGGTTTTGTTGAGTTTTGAAATTTCAATTTTCTAGTTTGAATACTGATAATTTATTTGATCTCGTTTTGCATTATAACAAGTAGATGAAAAGTTTTATAAATGTGAGGCTTTGGTTTAGCATTTTATTGCTTTTTCTCAATGAGTTTGATAAATTCAATAATGCTGGAGTACAAAATTTATGTGATATAATATTTATCATATGACACTAGAACAACTTTGAAATCACAATTTTGCATGTATAGGTCATGATTGTGCCATTTGTTAAGGGCCTCAGTTCATGTAACCAAATATTTAATACACTATTGTATTAATGATTTTAATACATGGAGCTCCTCCAGTCTGTCCAGTGAGACTCTAAGCCGTGGCCCCGTCTCCATATGACCTTAGCTGTTGGTGGGGACGTTAAACACAAACTCACTCTCTTACATAGAGCTATTATGCACTTATCATTATTTTCCCCCAGAGGGGAAGCTTCGGAGATACTAGGGGAATTAGACTGCAAACGAATCCCAACCCCCGGGAATTAGATACATCACCTAAACATTGGGGTGCAAAATTAGATACTTCATCTGGAATTTCTAAATAAAATCATATAATTGATGGATGGCCTGTCAAAGGGATTTTAGACACCACATATTAACCGAAGGTGGGGAATTAGACCCCAATTTTTTTTAATTGTTTAATTCCTTAAGTGTATCTCGCCACTCCCTCACTGGGAGAAAACAATGGTAGATGCATTACATTCCCAGACATGAAAATATATTTTTTTTTGAACATTTCATGCATGACAGCTGTTTGAAGAAGGAAAAATTGTGCTTTACAGAGAGGTTTAAACATGATCTCATGTTTTATTGAATTTATTAAACTAGTCAAGGAAAAGAGATAAAATGCAAGGCTTGCTGAGCATTTTATCTCTTTTTCGCAATAAATTCAATAACAAGAAGCATGAATGTTAGATTCTATTTTATCACATGACATTTAAGTTACTTAAAATCGCATTTTGGGCATGACAATGTCAAGATCATGCCATCTTTTATGCAACGTTATAACAGATGTCATTATGTAACATTACTAAATCTGTAAACCACTAGTGGTTAATTGATTTTATTTCATGACATATCACTCCCATACAAGACGCCATAGTCAAGAAATAATGATATTGTAAGTCCACTGTTTTTCGACCATTAGAATATAATGTCTTTTCTATTTCAGGTATTAAGGGGAGTGGTGACAAATCTTCCTAAAACTCTCATATCAATATGTGGTCCACTTAATGCTCATGCTATGCATGAAGTTAAGGTAAGACTTACTAGTATCATAGTCATTAACCCTTTGCCAACTAGTGACAACTTTTGTCATCCGCTATTAATCTTTGCAAGCAGCTATGTTTGAACCTAGAACAGGCACAAAAAAATGTTGTTCCTGATCTGGATTCAAACTAATTTACACTCTGATGGTATTCCTGAATTATTTTTTTCTTCAATTTGAAAAAATTTGCATATTACATTTTTTTTTTAATAAATTACCCAGCATCTAAAGAGTTATTAAAATATTCTGTCACATTTTGATATGTACAACACTGTCATGAAATGGGCCTCGTTGTGACAGAACCGGTTTTCGGGGTTTCTGACAAAGCGAGATTCAAACCAGACTGCTCAGCCATAGAGAACAGCTAGAAAATACAAATTTCGCTCGAAGCGAGTCTGAATATCATATTTTCCAAAAGCAAATGACAAAGGCGCTGATCAGACTGTGCAGATGTGCAGGCTGGTCTGCGCCTTTGCTGTTCACGAGCTCCCGAAGAAAGGTTTTCTCGCGTCGCGGCCCAAATATGTTAAGCAAAAATAATTTCATTTATTTTTCATTTCTGTTAAGACATTTACTCCTCACATCCCCAAAATCGGCAAGCTGCCTAAAATGAAATGTTGGATTAAAATTAATAAGAACTTTATTAACTTTATTGACTTCGTTCTCTCACAGAAACCCATGCCTATTTTTATTCAATAAGAACAGTTTGTGGTTTGGTTAGGCAGTAAAAACTGTAACATTTATTTTTCAGCAAAGTCAGATATCTGACATAATTCCTGCGATTCTGTCAGCGGAGATTGTGATAGCAGCATCCAACAACTGGCGGCTGCAGGAAGATATTATCAGACATTTTGTGTGCTTTCAACATCTCACGAATAGTGAAACTATATACCACAAAATCATTCCAGTTTTATTAATTAAATTAAAAAGATCGGTGAGTTTCTTAGATTGATTATTTGCTAGATATGATATTAAATATCCGGTAGCCCTTGTTACAACAAACGAATGGCAGGCCCCCAGAAAAGAGAGCGTAACTGAAAATTATTTTTCTTATTTCTCAACCAAAACCTATGTTGTGGGTACTCAAAAAGAACCATCTCAATGAGCTCTTTTGAGCACCCAGAACATAAAATAAAGCATGGTGCAATTTTACTCTTAAAATACTTGCTTATATTTTGTTCTGGGAAATACCATATAAGCCAGTTCATGAGATTTTTGTACTTATCACATTATCGGGCAAGGAAGGCTAAGGCCAGTCTTTGCATATCTATATATATATGCAGACTCACCAGAGCCTTTGCTGCTCGCATACACAAAGTATGAATTAAGATGAAGACTCGGACCAAAATCTAAACACTTTGTCCTGCTGGATACGACAGCATGGACGCTTATTAGAGGCTCTTTGGCATGTAAGATAAGTACCAAAATCTCATGTACTGATTCATATTATATTTGACTGCCTGATTGGATGTTCCTGTCAAAACAACCCAAATTACAGGACAAATCTAGATTTTTTTGATTGTATTTGAAAAAAACAAAATTTTGAAAGGAAAAATTCCAAGTCGTACAGAAGAATCAATATGTTGCCTTTTTCTTGGTAAGAAAAAATGTCATAATTTGCACCATTAAAATGATAGGTAGGGCTGGGGTGCATATAGTGTTACCTCTGTCCTTAGATATGTTAGTATCTGCAAAATACCTCTTGAAATAGTGAGTGATTTGGATTCATAATTTATTCACATATTTTAAAGCATGAAATTCAGGTCAATTTATATTTTGGTTAAAAGTCAGTGATGATAAATTATATTCAAATTTTCTCATTTGGGAAGGTATATTGTCGGATATATAGTCTGAAATTATATTTTTACGGCTCTGCTAAATGGTGCTGTAGATCTTAATTTCCAACCCTATATCCAACAATATACCTCCCCAAATGGTTTTTAAAAAATATGGTTAACCCTTAATTTTACATCTCCTGCTTCATTTTTTTGTAGAGGGCATTACCTGTGCGGATTGCAGCAGCTAGATCGTTGTTGTTTCTAACGAGAAACTTGAAAAAACAGGAACAGAGGAACGAATTATATAGTACTTTAATTCACGGTATGTTACTGTCTATTTACCCTCATATTGATACAGAAATTTTATAATCAAACATTGCAGTGCTATCAGGCCTCGAGATTAAACACTTTTATCGTGTTCAACTTATTGGAGCCTGAAATTAATCATGCTCATTAATGTTAAAATGCCAACAATTGTTGGCATTTCAACATTTATTAGCACGATATATACATATCTGAGACTTTGAAAGCAAGGAAAGTCTTTTTTTCTCAGCAGTTTAGTTTTTATGAGCAGTTGATATTTCATGCTCAATTGAGTTGAGCATGAAAAAAGTTTTATAACCACAGGAACTGGGTGTACACTAATTGCGATTTTAACCTGATCAATAGTGTTCGGTATGTAACCAAAGAATCACTATCCATTTTTCAGAGTGCCTGGCCTCGAAGTAATTAAAAACTTTTTTTCATGCTCAATTCAACTGAGCACAAAATTTCAAATGCTCATAAAAACTAAAATACCGACAAGTAAAGAAGTTTATTGCTTTTAAGGTCTCTCAGATATTGTATTTATCATGCTAATAAATGTTGAAATGCCAACAATTGTTGGCATTTTAACATTTATGACCAGGATAAATTTCATGCTCAGCTGAGTTGAGCATGAAAAAAGTTTCATAACCTTGGGGCCTGATCTGATTTATTGCTAATGGAAGGACATATTGCTTTTGGTTTGTGTGTGTATCTGGGGTTCCATTTGGACTCCTTCATGCCTACCTCAACAACAAGATATAATAAACTATCAGAGCTATGCTAGAACCGTTAAACTTGGTCAGCTAATAGGGGATGATGGGATCCTTGATTATCTCTTGGCAAAGAAACAGTGTGATGGTTCAATTAATTTCCTACAGCATAGCTTTGGATATGAATTAAAAAAAAAACCAGAAATAGGCCATTTGATCTTGATCAGATGTATCCTCAATTTTAGGCCATCAAGCCCTGAGGTTATAAAACTTTTTCCATGCTCAACTCAACTGAGCACGAAATTTATCCTGCTCATAAATGTTAAAATGCCAACAATTGTTGGCATTTTAAAATTTATCAGCATGATAAATACAACATCTGAGAGACTTAAAGCAAGAAACTTCTTAATTTGTCCGAATTTTAGTTTTTATGAGCAGTTGAAGTTTCGAGTTCAGTTGAGTTGAGCATGAAAAAAGTTTTATAACCTCGGGACCTGATCTTAATCAGATGTATCCTAAACTTATTAGGAATAGAATTATTTTGGATCAGAGTAATTAACGCTTTGCATGCTGGGTAATTTTTCATGCTTTTGTTGTTATCTGCTGACTTTTTCAAAATTAACTTTTGCAAAAAATTCTTTCAGGACCACTATCAGAGTGTCAATCGGTAAACTGTTTGCAAAGGTTATAAGCAGACGACAAAAGTTGCCTCTAGCATGGAAAGAGTTAAGAACAGAATTATTTGGAACAGAATTATTTGGAACAGAGTTATTTGGAACAGAGTTATTTGGAACAGAGTTATTTGGTTTATTTTTTTTCTTTCAGATTACTGTCACGGAAGAAGCTGCAGAAATCGTAGTTTATTTATAGACATCTGTAAAATTTCCATGGAACTATATTCGAAGGCATTCTTTAAGGAATACTTTTATCAATATTTTATAGAATTACACTTAGACCCTATACCTAACATACGTTTTAGATTGTGTTCCGTTCTACCTGACTTAAAACGTATCATAAAGTTACCGAGTGATAGGACACACATGCAACAGTTGGATACTTGTGTTCGAAGGTTGTTAATAGGTGAAAAAGACAGGGATGTGACTATGGCTATTAAAGCCGCTGTTGAGGAGTTAGATAAAATTCCAATTCAAATGGAGTCGGTAAGTCTTCTTACAATAAATGTTCTAAGATTTTGAACATTTTCTCTTTCTGTTCTCAAATAAGATGTGGGTTATCTAGGCTTGGTTTCACAAATGGCTTGTCAGAATAACAAACAGGGAAGACCCTGATCAGACTGCTTCTTCAGAAGCAGTCTGATCAGGGTCGGCACTGTTTGTCTAGGCTTTTTTGGAAGGCAACAAGTGTTCAGAATTTTAGAGCATTTACCATATTCTTTACTATCAGTCTGCAAGCAAAATAGTCCCAGATCAGCCTGCTCATAGATCAGAGACTATTTGTTTGCTTTTACAAGCATATTATTTGCTCCTAGAGGAGCAGTCTGATCATAGACTATTTGTTTGCTTTTACAAGCAAATTATTTATTGGTAACTAGGATGGATTCGTCCAGACCATCAGCTAAAAGATTCCAGTTTAGAAATTTATGAGTTGATGCAGGGTGGAATTGATAGGGTAAGACCATGGGTGAAAGTTTTCAGGATTATTCCTGAATTCAGGATTTTGAGGCCGACTTTCCATAGAGATTCAGCCTTAAAAACTCTGAATTAAGCTGCTTATAATAGCATTCCTGATTTATTTACCTTTTAATTAAAGACTACTGACCACTTAAACTTAAAGTCTTTGATTTTTATAGGCATACTGCAAGTTTTTAAATTTTATAGGCATACTGCAAGATTTAAATTTCTAAAGTTTAAGATTTCAGAAATGTTGAACTTTCACCCTTGCTATCGATCACTTAGTGTAATGGATAGAGAGTTGGATTGATAACCTGACATGATGTCATCTATGGGTTGTAAGTGGTATTGTAAGATTGAGCCATGGTCTTGCCAACTACCATTGTAGAGATTATTTTCTCACTAAATTTGATTGAAGTAGGGCAGATGTCAGTTGCTGGCAAAAGCATATATGAGCCAGCACATTATATTTTGGTACTAATTGCATTGTCAAGCAACGTAGGCTTGGGCAAACCTGAGCACATGGGCAGACTCGCCATAGCCTTCACTGCAAGCATATACAAAGTATGAATACAGATGAAGACTCAAGATCAAAATTTAGGCCTCTGCATACATCAGCATGGACATTTAAAGGAAGTGTTTGGGCATAACTGGCAGGGCTGGACCTTAAAACCCACAACACAAACCTATGATAGAGGATGGATGGGTTGCTCAATATATTGAATAACTTGGCTTCTTGTTGAATTTCTAGTTGACTCGGAGAATAATGATGGAAGAAGATATAGAAGATAAGAGAAAAGAAGAAGAAGAGAAAAAATTAATTGAATTGGTAAGTATTGTTGGTCTAACACTTGTAACCTGTCAAAAATGGCATAGGAACCAAGTGTAGACACAGAACAGACTTCTCTTAAAGGAGACAGTCTGATCAGGATCTTCATTGTTTGCATTTTTGACAAGACATTAGTGAATTGCGAAAAAGTTAATAGAATTGATAAGTGTATGGCGAGAGAATGGCGAAGGCACAATGTGTAGACTCAGATCAGACTTCGTTTGAAGGAGAAGGTCTTATCAGGATCTTCATTATTTGCAGTTTTGACAAGCAGTTTGTGAATCAAAACTTAATTTTGTTAAACAAAATTTTAACTACCATTAAGGTGGTCAAGAATTTTTGTAAACATTTAGGTAAAGGTCTAGAATTTTGGACACTTTTCTCTTTTGAGAAAAGAGTTCAAAATTTTAGAGCTTAAGGGTTCAAACTCTTTCAGTCAGTATGATTGATCCTCTGCTTAGTACTGGTTCAACCCAGGAAAACAGGAAAACATGCTGACATGACTGAAAAATTGTTGACTGGGACGTAAAGCATCAACACAAACAAACAAAGGTTTAAAGTACCACCAAACAAACAAGCAAACGTCAGATTTTCTAAAACTGATAGATACTGGTCAAAGACCATCATCTTTGTATACTAAGGAATTCTTCCATCTGGTTTAATTCAATGAGCAGATAAGACTCACCGAAGTCACTGTGTTGTATCCTTGAGCAAGACGCTTTACAGGAAATTGTCCAGACATGACTGAAAAAATGTTGACTGGGACCTAAAGCCTCAACACAATCAAACAAAGGTTTAAAGTACCACCCTCTGGATGCAGGCCATTAGATAATTGTATATAATCAAAAATTAATTTTCTTATTTCTCAACCAAATCATATGCTGTGGGTACTCAAAAGTACCGTCTCAATGTTGTGGATACTCAAAAGAACCATCTCAATGTTGTGGGTACTCAAAAGAACTATCTCAATGAGACAGTTCTTTTGAGCACCCAAAACACATGTTTAAACTGATGAATAAGAAAATCTTCTCAATTTTATGCTCAAGATGTTTGTTTTATATCTGGATCCATGATGATGTGCTTTGGTGTTGAATTTTCAGGAAGAACGTGAGATTGAGAAGGAAGAAGCAGCGAGAGCCGCCAAAGAAGCCAAGAAAGGCGGGGCTGTGGGTAAAGATGATAAAAGTAAAATTCCAGCTCCTAAAAAGGGTAAAGGCTCAAGTACAAAGAGAGATCAGGGATCAGCGGGGCCGAAACGGACACCCAGCTCTTCATCTCCGGCGAGCAATACGACACCAGCCACAAAAGGTAATTTCAGTTAGTTTTCACGATCTACCACATACAGTGTTTTCCCATTATAACACTATGTTTGGAGTCCATAGGAAAGGACCATGTTATAAGTGAATAGTGTTATAAAGGGAAATTTACAAAGGAATTATAGGAAAATGACCAACAGCCGCAAAAGGTAATTTCAGATGTTTTTCACGATCTACCACATACGGTGTTTTCCTTTTATAACACTAGGTTGGGGTCCATAGGAATGGACCATGTTATAAGTGAATAGTATTATGAATGGAAATTTTACAAAGAAATTATTGGAAAATGACCAACAGCCGCAAAAGGTCATTTCAGATATTTTTCATAATCTTCCATATACAGTGTTTCCCTTTATAACACTGTGTTTAGGGTCCATAGAAATGGACCATGTTATAAGTTGATAATGTTATAAAGGGAAATTTTACAAAGGAATTACAGGAAAGTGACCATTTATTGGTCATTTTCCTATAATTCCTTTGTAAAATTCCATCATAAAAAATTTATGAGCCCCAAAACGACTGTTATATCCAAATCTGTGTTATAACAAGTTGTGTTATAAAGGGATAACACTGTATTAACAATACTAATGCTCCTTTGAATCAAGTGATGCATATTATGATTATGAGGGGTTTTCAATATGATTTAACTTGTATCTAATTGTCAATTTTGATGTGCTTCAATTAACCCTTTACTCCATAATAACGCCTGTTGGCGCATCATGAATTTGAAAATATTATGGAAAATGAGGCATCATGAATTTGAAAATATTATGGAAAATGGAGCATTTGCTCCAAAAGAGCAAATGCTCCATTTTCCATAATATTTTCAAAAGTATTCGAAACTTACGTTAAATTAAACTTGAATTTTTTCGGTGTTGTCTAAAAATAGAAAATGACGTCTTGATCTAAAAAAAAAGCCTATGGAGTAAAGGGTTAGCCAATAGTCAGTTTAGGTGGACCTCTAACCAAAATGTAAACGTAAAATGTCATGGCAGCCAGTGACAAAATTTATACATGACTTTAGACTTCTGCTTAGTGTTTGCTGTTGTCTACCTTTTCCAAAGGGTCAGATGGAAAATAGTTAAAATTAGTCATGTAGCATATTAAATTGAAGGGCATAAAAAGTAAAATTTAAAGTCACCATTTATCTCTCTATTCAGACCTTGGTGAGTAATTTCAGGGTCTTAAAATAAAATGTTTTTTCAGAATTCTTATCAATTTATGTCAAATTTAAAGACATGGTAAAGCTTAGAACAAGCTTAGAACAACTATGGTAGATTTTAAATAATACAGCATTTTAGTTTGAGGGTTTGTAGGTTTCATCATTTGAACATGTTCCAAATGGGTTTGTCAATTATATATAGTTTTAAGCAGGTGTTTATACAATTATAGTTACATGAAAAGTGAGAAAATTCTAATTGTTAGTTAGTCTTGAAAGCTATCATGTTTTTTCTTATATTTTATAACAGACTCTGACTCAAAGATTCCATTAGCCAATAAAAAGCCTCTGATTAGAGCTAAGTCAGGTAGACATGCATGAATTGGTACCCATTTACGTGCATATTGAAGCCAAACTCCTATCTTCTGGAAATATAGTTCAGGCCCCGAGGTTATAAAACTTTTTTCATGCTCAACTCAACTGAGCATGAAATTTCAACTGCTCATAAAAACTAAAATACCAACATCTTGCTTTAAGTCTCTCACATGTTGTATTTATCATGCTAATAAATGTTAAAATGCCAACAAGTGTTGGCATTTTAACATTTATGAGCAGGATAAATTTCGTTCTCAGCTGAGTTGAGTATTACAAAAGTTTTATAATCTCTGGGCCAGACCTTTAGATAGAAATGCTTAATTATAATTTTTTAAACTTATTTCTCAACCAAAACTATGTTGTGGATACTAAAAAGAACCATCTCAGTGAGCTGGATCTTTTGAGCAACCAAAAGAAATGTTTAAGATGATGGATAAGAAAATATTCATAATTTAATGATCACAGTTTTTTGTTATCTAGAAGCATGCTTTATGTATATCCTATGTAGAGTTTTGCTTGGATTGTGTAAGATTTGATACTTAAATTTTTGTGTCAAATATTTATTTTATGTGAATGTATATAGGTAGAGGGAATGAAGGCACAGTTGACACACAATAAATTCTATGAATACAGTTAAACCCAAATTCTAATGTGCTTGTACTTGTAATGTGACATCTAATTGGCTGTACAGTAAAACCTGTCTTAAGCGGCCACTTTAAAGAAGACAAAAAAATGTTTTTTAAGACCGATTATTGCTTGGTTTTTAAGACCGATTATCTCTTAATGCAGGTCAAAAGTATTGCAGAATGCCCCAAGAGGAGCATTCTGCTATACTTTCGACCTGCATTAAGCTACCATCTGTCTTTAAGACTTTTGTTTTTTCCTATTTTTGAGTGGCCTCTTAAGACTGGTTTTACTGTAGGTGCAAATTATACACTATGCGTATATGTTTTTGAAGGAAAAATGTTACTAGTGCATTAGAATTGGGATAGCCATATTCAAAATGTCAATTTGGGGAGGTATGTCGTTTGATATACAGTCGTAAATTTAATTTTTATGGGGAAGCATCCATGATCTTTATTCTACAAGTTAAGCAGTTTATCCTCTGTTGCAAAACCACTTCTTTTTGTTTTTAACCTTTATCCTGCCAATATATTTGTTAAATATATAAAGCGTGTCTGCTTACTATGTATGGGCTATAGATCATATATTACAATTATACAGGAATTTAGTGGGAGTTAAATTATAGGTTTCTCCTCCCCTCCCATTGAAAATAGCCACATTGACCTCTTCACGGATTTACTTCATGATTTTACTAAATAGATATTACACATATTGACAAAATATGTGATTAAGTTGGCCAAAAATTTTAATTTATGTGCAGACGGATTGGTTGTGAAGCACAGGAAGGGGCGGAGTAAACTATACGTCTGCATATACTCAAATGCACTCCAGAATACTTTCATCATTGTAGCAAACATGAACCCTGATCGGACTGCCCTAAGGGGGGCAGTCTGATCTGGGTCCATATTGTTTGCAATAAAGGCAACCTAGGTACATAGATGAGATAGCAGACGGCAATGGCCGCGAATGACAGGAAAAGACCTAATTATACACTGATCTTAGTTAGATAGCAAGAAAATGATAGGTTGATGTTTAGATTAGCTTTTGATACGAAGGATTTTTTTCCCAAGTATAAAGGATGATGTTGTTGCTCAAATGTTTTCATGAAAACATATGGGCCAGCACCCTAGAGTTTGGTACTTACCTGTAGCATATGGTTTTAAATGCCCATGCTTATGTATTTACAGGGGCTTGAGGCTTAATATTTGGTCTGAGCCATGCTCTACTTCTATACTTGTGCACAGGTTTTGATAAACAAAAATTTTCAGCGTAAAATTGTAAATATTTTCTTACCTCTTAATTCTCAACCTAAACATATGTTGTGGGCACTCATTGAAACAGTTCTTGTGAGCAACCCAAAAATATGATATAACTGATCGATAAGAAAATATTCACATTTTTTCATTTAAAAATGTTTTTTATCAGGCCCTTTGACAGCACCTGTCTTATGGAGCAATAAATAAGAAAAAAATGATCTGAATTCCTCTTATTTAAGGCAATGTTAGGCCTTACCATGCTATATCAGGATAAATAACTGTTTTGAAAACAATTCGGACACTAAGATTATTGAAGCAAGAGCATGTTTTTGATGCATGTATTGAGCTTGAAAATTATTTAGTTGTGCATGTAAGACTTGCATGGGTTCTCTGTATTGAATTGGTAGGATAGCTATGAATATGAGTCCGCCTGTGTTAACCCATATAAGCCTAGCGTCCTTTTTGTGGGACATAGGCAAACTGTGCAGACCCAGATCAGACGCCGCAGAACACGGCATCTGATCAGGGTCTTCACTGTTTGCTTACAAAATGTTCTATTAAAATTTGAATAAAAATGAAAAATACCACCCCACAACCCTTAAAACGGAAATGGACCGGACCAATTGATAACAGAGGGAAATTCCATTTTGCTTAAATGGGTTAAAACCAACAATTTAACTATGCTGCCAGTGATGAGTTGGAGCAGCCTGTACATTAGCTCAGTCTGTGCCGTATATATGAAGGAAGCCTAAGGTCCTTAGCCATTGGCGTAGCACCCATTACTCTGGTTACCCACATGCGTAATACATATACTTACATTCAAGGGAGGTCACTTAATGTGATAAGTGATTTTCCATACTATAAGGAACTGCTCATAAAGGAAAGAATTGGTCCCCTCTTGGAGCAAATTCTTTCCTTGAAGAGAAGTTCCCACTTTGAAGAGGGATGCAATTGAAGAGAATCATTGCTTGATCAAGTAGTCTCCCTTTGATATGCGTAACTTTTTCAGCGTTCTGGCTACGCCATTGTTAGCTACCAAATGAGTGCACAGCAAAGTCTCTGATCAGACTGGAGGAATGTCAAGGCTGAATCTTTGCTGGACATCAAATAGATATTTGAGACGTGACATGTGATTTCCAATGTGGCATTTTGACATGAATAGACTCGGACGAGTCTGTGCAACCTCCTTTTAAGCTTATAAACTCCAAATGATGTTCAGTCAGTAGCTTAACATTCAGAGAATATTCAAGCGACTTGAAATGGCTCTGATCAGACTGCGCGTAAGGGCAGACTGATCTGAGCCTTGCTGGTCGCAAATACCACATTGTTGGAAATCTCATGTTGCAGCTCATTTGGATTTTGTCATGCCCAGACTCTTACTACATATACAGCGGAACTTCAATGGTTCGAGCTCTATCACTCATTCTTATTAGCTGGCTAGAACTATCATCATGGTCCCTTAAGATCATTTTATGCATAATCCACCCAGGATGGCTGGAGCTACCCTTGGCTAGAACTAATTTAAGTGGGCCTAAGCCTGTTCGAGCCATTGAAGTTGTATTTATATACTTAAGTGAAAAAGGAATGCATACATGTTTCATGACCATAATACAGACATAAATTTAAAAACCGAACTTCCAAATCCTTGGTATTTCATTTCAGCTAGTCTGCCTGTTGTCTTGAGACATTTCTTTTTTTAAAATGTTGATTTTGTAACACCATCCAAACTGTTTGACACTCTAATAGTTTTCCTGAAATAATTTTTTGAAAAAGTTAATTTTGAAAAAGTCAGCAGATGACAACAAAAGCATGAAAAATTACCCAACATGGAAAGAATTAATAGAAAATGTGCACAATAATCCTTTACATTGATGTTAGGAAGTAGGGAGACTTTATTGTTAGGGATAGTGGGCTTGGTACTCCAGTTACTGGTATAAATATAATAAGTTCTAGGATAGCTCATTAATTAATTAACCCTTAGTGTACTACTGAGTGTACTACTGGGTTCTTCATTATGGTTTGTTACAAAAACTTGAGATTCTGTTTTATATATAGGGGATACAGGTTATAATTTCCAAATCATGTTCTATTTATTTCTCTGATGACCATTTTTGTCTTATCAAACAATGTAGACTCTGATAAAATGACGCATTATGCAGCATTTCTTTTTTGGGGTTTCACTGTTTGCCAAAGTACGTAATTTAGAACTAACAGTTTACAAAGGGTTAAAAGTGATGAGGACTTTTATCCTTGGGCTATTAGCTAACATAAGTTTACTGTATCATTTTATTGTATTTCAGATTCCCTCACTGTGAAGTCGGGTAGTAAAAACTCCACAAGATCAGGAGCCAGTGGGGTACCAACTCCTAGCAGTGCTGGTGCAGGTTCAAGGTATAATATGAGCCGAAACATGTGATTTCCAACAATGTGGTATGTGCCACCAGCAAAGCCTCAGATCAGCCTGCACATATACGCACATTCTGATCAGAACCGTTGCTAGTCGCTTGAATATTCTATGAGTGTAAAGCTACTGACTGAACATCATTTGGAGTTTCTAAGCTTAAAAGGAGGCTGCACAGGCTCGTCTGAATCTACACTTGTCAAAATGCCACATTGTTGGAAATCACATGTCGTGGCTCATTATATTGTTTTCAACCTAATAAGTGAATCTACTCATACGACCACACTGGGTTCTTTTTGGAGCTGTAAATCCATATCAGCTTCTGTGCTCTAGTGGCTGACAAAAATCTATGTAGAATAGTGCATTTCTCTGCAGCAATGAAAGCTAAGAGATAGAGGATCTTACATGAGCGCTCATGTTTTATTGAATTTATTAAACAAGTTTGGGAAAAGTGATAAAATGCAAGGGTTAATAAATTCAATAATACAGGAGCACGAATGTTAGATTCTATTTATCGCATGACATTAAAATTACTTAAAAATCACATTTTTGGCGTGAAAATGTCAAGATTTTGCCATCTTTTACGCAACTTTATGTCTTTTTGTAACGTTAATTACTAAATCTGTAAACCACTAGTGGCTTATCGATTTTAATGCATGGCGTTATATCACTCCCAGATACGGCGTCATGTGATAGTCAAACATTGCATAGAAATAGTCTTCAGCATATCTTTCCAGCACAAACTGTAACCTGGTGACCTTGACCTACTTTTAACACTCCAGTGACTTTGACATAAATCTGAGTTTACCCAGGCAGATGTGACGCCACTTTTAGCGGAATTATTGTATTTTATGTTTATAATATTTAGCAATAAGCATGATAAGTATAAAGTCATAAATCAAAGAAGCTTCTACTTGCTATGCAAAAAATGCATTTTTATCAGTGGGCTTCACATTAACTTGAGGTCTTCTGTAAGTAAAAAATGTACTATGATGTTTTTACACAGAATCATGATAATTTTTTATCTTTACGAAAAGAAGGCCTTTTTGGAGTTAAATTAGGTCTTGAGCTTTTATATTGTCCGAAGATACATTTTCTCATGTTTAGTTGCTCAGAAACATTGAACCCAGGCCCCAAGGTTATAAAACTTTTTCAATGATTAACTCAGCTGAGCACATAATTTATCCTGCTCATAAATGTTAAAATGCCGACAATTGTTGGCATTTTAACATTTATTAGCAGGATATATACAACATCTGAGAGACTTAATGCAAGAAACATCTTCATTTGTCAATATTTTATTTTTTATGAGCAGATGAAAGTTCGTGCTCAGTTGAGTTGAGCATGAAAAAAGTTTTATAACCTCAGAGCCTGTACTTTTACATCTTAAGATGTTTTGTATCATTCCATTGTTTCATATGCTATTTTTGTTTCATAGGAAAACTAGCTCCAGTACTATAGCAGCCAGACGTGATTCTGTAAGCAACTCACCCTCAAATGGTATGTAACACTCAGGGTTTAACTTCTCATTGTGATTTTAGCTCTGATAATTTCTGTCTCCATCAACTTTTTCAGGAATACCATCAGAGTTTCGAACAGTTTGGATCCAGATCAGGCCCAACAAAATGTTGGGCCAATGTCGGGCCCGACATTGGCCCAACATTTTGTTGGGTCTGATCTGTATCCAAACTATTTGCAAAGGATACCAGCTGATGACACTAGGAGGCAAAATGTTAATGTTCAGAGAGCAAGCCTGTATACAAAGTGTGGTAGCCATGTTGAATAAGGACATCATGTTCCAATATTTGGAATTATTATACAGCCTCAAATGGACCAGTTCATAAGAGTTTGGTACATATTATCTCCTTCACCCATAAGTTTCTGTGGTAAACTCTTCCTCTTTAAGTGGTAGAAGAGTCCATTGTGTTTAAAAGGAGTGTTAGACAAATCCCCCCCCCCAAAAAAAAAAATTGAGATTGAGAAAAAAAAACAAAATGAGTAAGCAAACAATGAGCCATCTCATCTGGATCTACGCTGTTTTCAGGTCTGTATTGTTGAAATTGTTAAGAGTAAAATACCTCTTTAAACTTGCATGTGAAGGTATATTGCGGGGCTACAGGCCCCGAGGTTATAAAACTTTTCATGCTCAACTCAGCTGAGCAAGAAATTTATCCTGCTCATAAATGTTAAAATGTCAACAATTGTTGGCATTTTAACATTTATTAGCATGATAAATACAACATCTGAAAAGCAAGAAACTTCTTTATTTGTCGGTATTTTAGTTTTTATGAGCAGTTCATAATTCGTGCTCAGTTGAGTTGCACATGAAAAAAGTTTTATAATCTCGGGGCCTGTAACCTAGCAACATACCTTCACATGCAAGTTTAAAGAGGTATTTTACGCTTTAAATGAGCATGAAAAAAGTTTTATAACCTGGGGCCCAGGTCTAATTTTTGATGTGAGACTTCATACACATCCACACTTTGTGGAAGGGGGCAGCAAAGGCTCTAGTGAGACTGCAAGGATGTACAGGCTTATCTGAGCTTTGGCTTGCCATTGATTCCATATCACAGGGTACTACATGTAGTAAACAATCATTTGAGTGTACAGAATCTGATTCAAACAACATAGTGAGTATGATCAGGAAGTACCACTTTTGAGGCTTACAATTGATAATGGTGGAACATATTTACAGCTACAGTAAAACCTGTCTAAAAGGACCACTCTCAAAAAGACCACAATGTGGTTTTCAACACCAATTATTGCTAAATGCAGGTCAAAAGTATTGCAGAATGCTCCAAGGGGAGCATTCTGCAATACTTTTGACCTTCATTAAGCTAGCCTACCATTTGTCATTTAGATCTTTATTTGTTAATTTTTGAGTGGCCTTTTTAGAAAGGTTTTACTGTATATTATTAAAGTGTTACTACCCTAAAATCAGTGAATATTCTCGCTTGTTGTGATATCAATCCATGGAGCTTGCAACCTTCAATATACTCAATTGAGTCAATATTCACCATTTTCAGTAAGATACAAGGCCAATATCAGTATAACATGTGTATTGTAGTCCGCAATTTTTTCTCAATAGTTTGTTACTTATATTCTGAAGCTTTTTGAGACCTGAGTTTCAGCATTCCTTTTGACAGTTCTATAGACCTTTTTTAAATACAACTTAATGATGTAATGACCTCGATGTTTAAACTTGACAACATTTTATGATATTTGTAGCATGTCCATGGCTGTATTGGAAAGCAAAGGTATTGAACTAGACTTAAAACTAAATGTTAATCAACAATCCTTCAAAAATGGCTTATTATGCATTAACTGTAATAAATTAATCAATGCTTTACATGGAAGGCTATCTGAAAAAGATATTTAGGTCAGTAAATGAGATTTTAGTACCTATTGCATAAGCATGCCTCCAGAAAAAAAGTGTGTAACTGAAAATTATTTTTCTTATTTCTCAACCAAAACATATGTTGTGGTTACCAAAGAACTGTCTCAATGGGACGGTTCTTTTGAGCACCCTAAAACACATGTTTAAACTGATGGATATGAAAATAATCTCAATTTTACCCCAAAAAATTGCTTAACTGGACCCATGATAAGCAACCAATGAATGCTTAGATGAGCCTTTTCACGAAAAGCTAAGACATATTTGGCACATTAAAAATTCGCATGATTTACCTAAATCAGTAAACGCCATCCGCAAAGTTTCATGAAAATAAAACCCTGGCGAAATTTTCCAAATTTACAGTAGATGTGCATCATAGGGCCAGTTAAGGAAAAAATATTGCGTAAAATTGTGATTATTTTCTTATCCATCAGGTTAAACATGTGTTTTGGGTGCTCAAAAGAACCGTCTCATTGAGACGGTTCTTTTGAGTACCCACAACATATGTTTTGGTTGAGAAATAAGAAAAATAATTTTCAGTTACACACTCTTATCTGGGGGCATGTGTGCATGCATTAAATACATATGCAGTAAGTTCCAAGATCATTTGCTTTAACACCAAAACATTAGAATTATGTCATGCTCCAGATAGATAAAGGTGAGGGGGGGAGCCCAAAATTGCTGTATGTATTACTACTCATTGGGTAATTTTGCATGCATCTTTGTCACCTGCTGATTTTTTTTCAAAGTTAACTATTTCTAAAAATTCTTTCAAGAATACCATCAGTGTGTCCAACAGTTTGGACCCAGGCCAGGGGTCCTGATATGAGTCCAAACCGTTTGCTAAGAATATCAGCACTTGACAAAAGCTGTCCTTTGCAGGAAATTTGAATTAACCAGGTCACTTTGGGGTGTTTAAAACCCCAATTAAAAGTTCTTAGACTTGTTGTGTAATGTGGGGGTAGTAGTCAGACTTAATTTTGCATGAAAATAATTGTTGGTAATTCTGCATGCTTAACATTAATGATATAGGTGCTTCACCTTTAATGCTAATCAATTTACCGAATTAATGTAATAAATTAATCAGGCTAGCAATTTATAATAAATGTAAAAAACATTAATTGGGATAGTTGTTTATAATAAATGTAAAATATTAATTGGCATAGTGGTTTATAATAAATGTAAAATATTAATTGGCATAGTGGTTTATAATCAATGAAAGGTAATTGTAAAACATCAGTATAGCATATTGTGATGTACGTTTATTTATGAATTGGGCCGACAGTTTATATTAATGTCAACTTTTCCAGCAGGTATACTTTTGAATATACATTATGGTCAAAAAAGTACAGTAAAACCTATCTTAAAGCGGCCACTCAAAAATAGACAAAACAAAGGTCTTAAAGACAGGTGGTAGCTTAGTGGAGGCCAAAAGGATTTCAGAATGCTCCAAAGGAGTATTTTTGCAAAATTTTGACCTGCATTAAGCGATTATCAGTCTTTAAAACATATTTTGGGGACTTCTTTTGAGTGGTCGCTTTAGACAGGTTTTACTGTATAAGATCTAATAAGTGCACATGCTGATTGCTTGTATTAAAAGCACACACAAATGAATGATACATCAACAACTGATGGTTGCAGCAATCGGGAAAGCCTGGCACAATTCGAGAATCAAATCAAGCCTCAGGTGTATGTATGGCGCATTGTACCAAAAAGCTCCATTTTGTTAGCCAGAACTGGCGTAAGGAAAATTAGTTCTGTATCATGTGGGTTCAGCAATATTAAAATATATTTTTCTGATTACCCGAAAAGTTTAATCAGCAAAATAAATGAAGTTTATGTATTTTTCAATAAAATATCACTAAAACTTAATTTATAACCGTTTATTTTGTGCATTCACTCTTGTTATTGTGTTGGCAAGGTTTCTTTGACGTCAGCGTCACGTTATGTAACGTTAGCATCAAACTATCAAAGTAGATCCTCAATGTACATCTGAGGTCTGATTCCACGGAATTGGCCGAGGCAGTTCAGTTTGATTGTTGCAGGTGAGAGAGCAGATGAAATTTGTTGTGAATGGCAGGAAAAAGATTAATGCATTGTTTATGTTACTCACCTCATAAGGTTATGAATGGACTTGTTTTACCCACAACATATGTTTTGGTTGAGAAATAAGGAAAATAATTTTCAGTTACTCTTATCTGAGTGCCTTTGATGAATTTTTGGTACTTATTGCATTTTCAAGCAAAGAAGGCTCTGTGAGCCTGTGCAAGTGGGCAGACTCACCAGACCCTTTGCTACGAGCATACATAAAGTATGAATGTGGATGAAGACTCAAACAGTACTAAAATTTTATGTGCATGGCCATATAGTTTATTGATGATATCAGCTTACTAGGATAAATATGGTTGAATCTTTTTTTTACAGAGAAGCCAACCTCAACCAGGAAGAGTAGCAATGGAACCATTCCGTCCTCAAAGTAAGTATACCCAGGGACTGAGCTAGGGGGCGACTAGGGCAAAATGGTCACCCTAGGGGCTGAAATTTTGCCTTAAATGGGACCCAGGGAGAAGTGGGAGTCTCCCTAAAAAAATAATTTTTTTTTAGGGAGACTCCTTTTCATTATGTCACCACACAAATGCAAGCTGCGGTGACAATCTACTACCACTGCATCACTGCATTGTAGTTCTTCCATTTAATGGCAATAGTATGTTTAATGGCTTATTGGCTTCTAAACTGATAGAAAATGCCGTAATTTTGCGCCATAACTTCTCCCTATCTGACTGTCACTTCTCCCTAATTTTCCTGCAGGGAGAAGTCACTTCTCGGGAGAAGTCACTTCTCCCTACTGTCATGGCCCAGCTTGGACCCTGAAACCACCACCCATTATTGCTTGGATCATGGAATCAACCTATGGTCATTTATCAGTTACCTCTCATACTAGCTTCATTGTTGCACATTGACCTGATAAGCATTGCCTATCTCATGGCATGTGCATTTATCAGGTCATGATGGCATTGCACTTTTGGAATGACGTCCTCAATGACATCATCGATAATTACATCATAATTGTTAGTTTGTAGAGTGAACCAACTTGTAAACTGATAAATAGAATACCAGGTTCGCGACTTTTGATATCAAGTTCACCAGGATCGGCTTCGAGAACACATGTTGAATCGCTCGGCAAGCCTCGCGATTCAACAAGCATTCTCGAAGCCTTGCCTGGTAAACTTAATATCAAAAGACACTCATCTTGTATTCTCTATTTTTTTATGAAAATTTCATATGCAATGATCAGGTTCTTTTATCACATGTCACATTTCTGTGAGTTTTTGTATTATGTTGGTTCCAAAGAAAAAAGCATAGTCACAGATGACAGCATAATGCTACAGACCAGTATCAGGATGGTACAGTAAATGTAAAACCTGCCTTAAGCGGCCACTCAAAAAGAACACCAAAATGGGTTTTCAAGACCGATTATTGCTTAATGCAGGTCAAAAGTATTGCAGAATGCTCAAAGAGAGCATTCTGCAATACTTCCAACCTTCATTAAGCTACCATTTGTCTTTAAGACCTTTGTTTTGTCTATTTTTGAGTGGCCGCTAAAGACAGGTTTTACTGTATTGTATGTGTGGCCATACCGTAGATGTGGTAATGTTTGGGGGCAGGTAATTTATGCTGATTTTTGTGGATCTAATCTGACTGCAACAATTAAATTCCCAAAATACTGTTGTCAGAAATATTTGTTTCCTATACCGGTATCTGTATAAACTCATCTATTAATAGAGCGGTATCTGGTGTTAAATCCAAGAATCAAGTGACATGAGACTTAATAAAAAAGAAAGAATAAGTTGTTTACTTTTTTTATTTTCATCATCAACAGAAATAAAGACCTTTTTTTTAACGGATTCTGACCCAGGCATCGCACATGATTAAAACATTGCTCACACATGACATAAGAAAGAAAGGATAGAAATGGACAAACATAGATCCAGTTAATAGACACCATCATGCACACCCCAACATCGGAAATACCTTAGATCACATGATTACTCAGCTTTGGGGGAATTGCGTCAACCCCATGAAGATTTGATGTGGGGGAATATGCGTCAACCCCACCAGTGTAAAATTAGATTGGGGGAGTATGCGTCAACCCCATAAAATATATATTTTTGGGGGGAATATGCGTCAACCCTCTGCTTGAAAGACTGACTCTTCTGCGGAAGAGTGGAAGCATATCTTGACTTTTGCTGACTCTTCTGCGGAAGAGTGGAAGCGTATCTTGACTTTTTACTGACTCTTCTGCGGAAGAGTGGAATCGTATCTTGATTTTTTGCTGACTCTTCTGCGGAAGAGTGGTAGCATATCTTGATTTTATGCTGACTCTTCTGCGGAAGAGTATCTTGGATTTTTTGCTGACTCTTCTGCGGAAGAGTGGAATCGTATCTTGATTTTTTGCTGACTCTTCTGTGGAAGAGTGGTAGCATATCTTGATTTTTGCAGGAAGGTATCCGATATTGGGGTGAAAATGAATGGCATACAGATCCTAAAATATGTTGTTTATAAACTTATAACTTAGGTTTATAAAACATGAATGAAAATATCACCTGTAACTATATTTTTACTATGGTGGGAAATTGCTTGGGGATGGAGGTGGGATAAGCAAGTTTAAAGCTGCTACACATGTATGTCTTATTGCTACTGAGTCAACATCTACACTGGCTAGAGAGACTGCCCACTGACCATCCCCTAACTTCAAAGACAATAATTACATAACAGCTTGATAAGAACCAGCCTGACTGGTCATTAGTATACAATACACACAGACTCCAGATAAGTAGCTGGAATCCAAATAAGAAATTCCTGACCACCTGCAATGTATGTCCAGCCTTCACAATCAAACTGGTTTAGGAAAAAGGGCCCTCGTTAGTCTAACAGCCCAACAGAAGGAAAAGGGGGGTCTTGCTCTGTCTATTAACTACAATTATTTATACAATTGCCATTTAATAGACAACGCAAGAATTAGTTCACTTCAAAATTTATTGTTATCAATCTTGAAGATTATAGAAGCATTTCTAGACTTAACTATGAAGAACATGTACATTTAACCCTTATCCATTAAACAAAAGAAACAATAAAAAACACATACAAAGGTTTTGGCTATCTCTTGGGACCATACACCATCATGCACACCCCAACATCGGAAATACCTTAGATCACATGATTACTCAGCTTTGGGGGAATTGCGTCAACCCCATGAAGATTTGATGTGGGGGAATATGCGTCAACCCCACCAGTGTAAAATTAGATTGGGGGAGTATGCGTCAACCCCATAAAATATATATTTTTGAGGGGAATATGCGTCAACTCCCTGCTTGAAAGACTGACTCTTCTGCGGAAGAGTGGAAGCATATCTTGACTTTTGCTGACTCTTCTGCGGAAGAGTGGAAGCGTATCTTGACTTTTTACTGACTCTTCTGCGGAAGAGTGGAATCGTATCTTGATTTTTTGCTGACTCTTCCGCGGAAGAGTGGTAGCATATCTTGATTTTATGCTGACTCTTCTGCGGAAGAGTATCTTGGATTTTTTGCTGACTCTTCTGCGGAAGAGTGGAATCGTATCTTGATTTTTTGCTGACTCTTCTGCGGAAGAGTGGTAGCATATCTTGATTTTTGCAGGAAGGTATCCGATATTGGGGTGAAAATGAATGGCCAAGCGAAATTTATAGTGCCAGGTGAATGACACTATAAATGAGAGACCCCAAAGAGGATAGCTTATATATTTAGATAGATACAAAGTGAGTAGTATACAAGTATTGTATAACACACTACTCATCTTATATAATTGATTCATGCCAGATCAAGATCAGGCTGTTGCTTCAGTACAGTCAGATAATGAACTAGATGTACCCATACTTTACTAACTGAGGAACAAAACCTAAAAACACAACTAGACTAAAACAACTTCATCAATGATTCCTTTACCTGTACACTAAGTATGTACATATGATATTGCCCTTAGGTTGTGAATGGAGAAGGAATTACTTAGTTACCTTGTTGATCCAGATCAGCCCTATTCTGAATAAGCAAGCTGACCTGGACTTACCCTGGCCACCATATACTATGTTAGTTTAAGACCTTGATACTCAGTATTGTATACAACTAGCAATACTCATTGTCCACAGTGTTAATCCTGATCAGCCTGTCTTTGAATAAGCCAGCTGATCTGGACTTGCTCTGTGAATTCTGAACTCTTGTATTTCCTGCAGTCAACAGAATGTAAATGAATTTTAGACTTGCTAAAAATTAAAGTTGTTTTCATTTACACTTATCTACAGTCTGATTATCTGATTCCCCTGCAAACCTCCTTGAAATCATGACGACTATAACAGTACTATTGCCTAGTACTCAAACTCGAGATACTAAGTATCTACATGATACTTTAGGGAATAAGGTAGAAATCTGAAAAATCAAGGCCACTGGATCAGCTGATAGAGATTTCCTGGTTATTTACTCAGGTCATTGCTAAATGACATATGATAACAAATAGCAGCTTTGGAATCTGGTAGTAGTGCGGTCAGAGCAATAAATTGTCTATTGAAAATTTATACTTGTCTAAAAGTTAAACTTACTCCCAATATTGCTTGACTAATATCAAAGTATGTTTCCTTAATGAACCAAACCAAATATTATTCTCAGATGATATTGTAAAACTAAACTAGAAATAGGTGTCTAGGGCATATTCGTAGAGTATTTAAATGCTTTTTGTGCCTAGGTTTTATCGAAAACAAAACTCTTACAAGCATGCATAAGCTTCATCAGAGATCTCTACCGCTAGACCCAACTGGAATAATTTTAAAAACTTGCTGTAACAGTACAGGGGTCATTCAAACTGTTTGTCTGTATAAAAATAGATCCTCACGATGAGGGAGATTCTGTACCTTGTTCCTATAAGTAATGAGGTTGTCAGTGTTAATCCTGATCACCATGTCATAGAACAAACAAGCCAATCTGGACTTGTCTTGACCAATCTCAGTACTCTTGTCTGTTTGTTTTTTTACATTTGGTAGAGGTAAATATATAACTCAAAGCTATACATTGTTATAGTCTCACCTCCTGATGGTCTACAGTGCTAATCCTGATCAGACTGTCCTTAAGAGCAGGCTGATCTGCACTTGCCCTGTATCTTGTCTACTCATAGATATAGCAGATGTAACGAAATGACTAAATGCCTAGGCTTAAATACATAGCATTCAAATTTTCCCATATTACGAACTACAGTGCTAACCCTGATCAGCCTAGTTCTGTAAGCAAGCTAATCTGGACTTGCCCTGTAATTTCTCTTTGAGATCGTAAGTTTACTGTCAAAGAGAGTTGGTGTATCTATATATGAATGATATATGCATATATCTGCACCTACTAAACGTCTAGTCTACAGTGCCGATCCTGGTCAGCCTGTCCTTGAATTTAAGCAAGCTGATCTGGACCGGTTCTGTAAACTCCTGTGAAGTTCTTGAAGATCCTCCCACACTTCTGCTAACCATGCATATCCCGATCAGACTGTCTGTCTGTACCACTTCTGATCAAGATCTGCATTATATATGCTTTATCCAGTCTTTAATGGACAATTGAGAAATAGCGTGTGAAATCAGAAACTCATGAAATACATTTATGCAAGGAATGAAGGTTTAACTTGCGTCAATTTCTGCTGTGCTTCATTTAGTGAACCTTTGTCTACATGAATATATCTCATATAGCAAGAAAATTTCCATCTTCCCAGAGTCTTGATCATATGATCCTCTATGCCAACTACTGCGGCAGTGGTAGATGCTCTGATTCTAAAAGAATGACCACAATAATCAGTAGGAGAAAATTCCAAATGACTGATTACTTGTCTTAAATAGGAAATAAAGAGATCCCGACTAAATGAATGTCCTCTGTCGTCCACAAACAGGGGGGCATTACTTAGTAGGGATTGTTGCCTAACCCCCACTATGTAATTCCACATACATGTTACAGGACACAGAAATTTATTATTCTTAAAAATGAAATTGTAATGCCACTTTTGAAGGGATCTGTCTTAGATGATGTCAAGAATAAAGTAAACATAGCTTTATCCTTGGAAAAAACTTAATATCCTGAATGCATAAAAAGTGGTGTTGCATACTACCAACAGTGACTTCAGAGCGTTACGCGAAAAACCAAAGAATGCTGTTATACACATGCATTCCATAGTCCTTCGAATATGCTGTGAGAACATCTCAGTTTTGAATACACGACTAACTGATTTAAGACTTGGATAGTGATAGGCAACCTTGGCTTACTTGTCAGAGTCTGCAGTTCTCTTTATGCCTCTAAGAATATATGTAGCCTATCGACGTATTGTAAAGGGTTTGCCCGACCAGCTTTAATTAAAATGGTATCTTATACCAGCAAGATATAGTTTGATTGTCATCCACTTCAGCCTTAGTGATGAGTGACCAATGTGTAACAAACATCATAATCATCATAATCGGATTTTTTATTAACGTGCAGGTGCAGGGGCATCATCCACATCAGTGGGCCCCTTTCCAGGTAACTGGCTAGCTGCACGCATAGCAGATCTCACACCTGATCTCCAGGTGCTCCTTTCTTGAGGGTCAACTGTGGTGAGCTTCCACTCATGGCAGTCTTTCTCTGTCAGTTTCTTCCATGTTTGCTTGGGCCTCCCTGCCCCCCGCTTGCCGTCAATCTGCATATCATATGCTGTTCTGATTGCACCACTGGAACGCGCCACATGCCCAAACCAGCGAAGCCTTCTCTCTCTCAAAATGAGGTCGAGGTCCTCAAGCTGAAGCTTTGCCAGTAGCTCGCTTGACCTTACCCTGGCCACATCCTCTGGCTTGATACTGCAGATCTGTCTGATCATGGCCCTATCATTGCGTTGCAAGCGCTGCAGGTTTGTCTTGGTAAGTGGCCAAGTTTCACTGGCATGGAGCATGGCGCTCCGCACGCAAGCGCTGTACACATGGCCACGGGTCTTGTAAGAGAGGTGGCGGGATGTGAGAACTGGTAGTAGCTCCCTGAACTTCTTCCAGGCAGTTTTCACACGAGTAGTGACCTCCATTTCACAGCCTCCACCAGCAGAAAGCATGTCACCTAGGTAGCAGAAGGAAGCTACCACCTCAAGTTTATCAGGTCCAACCTGGACTTCACTCTGTGGTCTGCCGTCAATAGGGCGAGCATTTCCCATGCACCGTGCACACCTATAATCAGGATTTGGTGTCAGTCTTTGTAGCCCACTGCATTTCTTATGCACCCAAAGTTTGCAGCCATTGCAGTAGATGCTGTTGTTGCCTACTCCTGTAAGACAGACAGCGCATGGGTATTCGCCTGAACTCTGCAAGAGGTCCAGGCCTGTACCACAGATCATGACTTTTGTCTTTCCTGCATTCACCCTCAATCCCTTCTTCTCCATGGCTTCTTTCCATATCAAGAGCCTCCTGACACATTCCTCTAGGGAGTCAGCAATGATGACAAGATCATCTGCATATAGGTCCTCCCAGGGAACACCAGCCTGAAACTCACGTGACAAGGCCTCCAGCACAATGATGAAGAGCAAGGGACTGAGTACGGATCCCTGATGGACCCCGACCTTCACCTCAAACTCTTTGCTGAAACCCTCGCCAACACGAACCCGGCTTCGTGCATTAGCGTACATTCCCTGGACTAAACGAACAATCCATTCCTCAACGCCTAGCTTTCTCAGGGCCCACCAGATAACCTTCCGAGGGACACGGTCAAATGCTTTCTCTAGGTCCACGAAGGCCATATAAAGCCTCTTGTTCACTGCTAAGTATTTCTCCTGCAGCTGCCGGACCACAAAGATTGCATCTGTAGTGCCTCTTCCTGGGACAAAGCCAAACTGGGAGTCGTCAATAGACACCACCTGTCTTATGAGACCATCGACAATCCTCTCTAGGATCTTCATGGCCTGCTCAGTCAGCTTGAGGCCTCGATAGTTGCCTCTATCCAAAGCATCACCCTTGCCCTTGTAAAGGCAGACAATGAAACTTTCCTCCCAGTCAGTTGGGACCTTGCCATCACGGATAATCGCAGTAGCAAGATCTCGGATCATGGTGGCCCCTGTATCACCTGCTGCCTCGATCATCTCCACCACTATGCCTGATGGACCTGCAGCTTTGCCCGACTTCATCTTTGAGATGGCCTTCTTCACCATGTCAATAGTGATTGGGATAGGCGGGCCTTCTAATGGAGGTTCATTGGACAGGTGATCAGGGTCCCAATCAAATTCAACGTTGAGAAGCCTTTCATAATGTTCAGCCCATGCATTCTGCTTTGCCTCCTCACTCATTGACATTTCCCCAGTGTCATTCTTCACTGGCTTTTCGCCTACAACATCAACATTCTCAATATTAATATTTGTTCTGATAGTACTGGTAATTCTTCCGATTTAAAGTAACCTCCAAACCTCATCACAAAGGTCAACAGACATTGAATTCCTGCTTGATAAGCTCCCTGAGTGTTGTTAGAAAGAGACGCATCTCACAGTTTGTTAACATCCTGCACTAAAACATCAGGTCAAAAGCTGGAGGGCTATACCACGATTGTTAAAAACCAGTGAAAATATTGCCATTGTCCTGTCTGCCTCGGCATTGTGTGTATCCACAGCTAAAAAGTCATGAATATGACTGACACCATAGTTATTTTCCAGAATTCAGCAGACTGCCTGCGATAAAGTGTAAAAAATCTTTGGACTAGACCTACTTCCGAATACAAGTCTTGTGTAGAAATAATATTGTTATTTCATTTACTCCATAGAAAGGAAATAAGTCCACAATAAGTCTCTTTTTCTTAGAATATATTGATTTGGCTATTCCTAAAGGTCGTATTCAGTAATTATATCATGGTATGGTGTCAAATGGTCCTTAATTATACGATGGTATGGTGTCAAATGGTCCTATCACATAACCCCATATCACATTTGGTCTCCAAAGCTCTGAGCGAATTCCTGGTTGTCTTTTAGCGGACAGTAAGTTGTCACACTTCCATGGAAGTTCAGGAAGCCTGGTGAGTCCTGTATCAAAACCTCAAATAAAACCTTTTAACAAATAGTCACAGATGAATTTTTTTAGCTCTTCGGACAAAGCTTGAATGTTAACTGACTGACATAATTAATTAGCTACCTTTGTGCTTGATTGTGCTTTTCAAGTTTTTTGACTCCTGACATGCTTGCTGTGAATGCTCTTTATGGCATATGAGACAGGCATGAAGGTAATTACATTTTATGCGGTAGCATCCACGGGCAGAATTAAAATTGATACATATTTCACTGCCCTGTGCCTGCATGCGGACTCTACCAAACATATCTGATGTTAAAGGGCTGTTGCGAAATCTTGCTTGAGCATTATTTTCAGTCAGCTTTGGACAAAATGATGAAAGATGTAATGAGCTTTGACAGAGGTCACATGTTCTTGCCTTACTATTTGTGAAAATGCTACAAAATAGTGTCTTATTTCGAACTGACCAGTCTACCTTCTTCCCAGAGTAGCTTAAATGTGCAGCAGCTTGGGCGGAGAACATTTTATGATACTCATAGAAACCATTGCCTGGGTAACGTGTAGCCATGTCTAAAATATCTCTTTCGTACAGGTCTAATTCAGGGCGACGGATTGGATACGCCTTGCACATAATATTCTTATAGATCCCAAATGCCTGAATGAATTGAGCGAGAGTTAATTCCTGATTAAGTCTCATATCCGGTCTCTCTTTTGTAATAACTGACGGATCTGCATGTGGCCCGGTGTAGTAAGGAATAAGTAAGGAAGCTAGATTTATATCCTTCCCTTCCAGAATCTGTTTTTTCAGTGAAGGATGAACAGCGTCCATGAAAGGCAATGATTCAGCAGAATATCCATATTTAGTTCTTACATATCCTGCTGAGTCCTCATTATAATTCATAGCACTGGCTAGTAAGTCACTGTTGCAGGAGGCTTCCTTGTCAAATGAGGTGCTAGGCACACAGGACTCTGCTGCTGGTGGAAAAGGTTCAGCTTGTGTGGTGTGATTGGTCAACACTAGGGGTTTAGCCATCATAGTCTGCACAGTCTCTAGGCTGGATCCTTGATCTACTATTGTAGGATATCGTACACCCTGATCTGCATTCTTAGTCTGTTGCTTTAAATGAGTCACATTCTTTGATAGATCCAGGACTGTTTTCTGAAGTTCCGCAACAGTTTTTGTCAGTTCCAGCAAGCTGTTGTTTGGGTGTTCAGCACCAGACTGTGCTTGCTGTGGGGGTGGTAGATGAGCTATTCGACCATCAATCAGCCCATTATCCTTACACAACTGAATAAGTCTTGATTTCTTGGCTGATGGACTGAATGGTATGTTGTTCTGCTGTAGCTCAGCTTTTAACTGTACTACTGTCCAGTTCACACCATCATGCACACCCCATGTCCAGCCTTCACAATCAAACTGGTTTAGGAAAAAGGGCCCTCGTTAGTCTAACAGCCCAACAGAAGGAAAAGGGGGGTCATGCTCTGTCTATTAACTACAATTATTTATACAATTGCCATATAAGGAAATTTTATGAGCGTAAAATTGTAATTATTTTCTTACCCATCAATTTAAACATGTGTTTTGGGTGCTCAAAAGAACCGTCTCATTGAGACGGTTCTTTTGAGTACCCACAACATATGTTTTGGATGAAAAATAAAGATATGCATTCTTATCTGGAGGTCTGGACAAAAATGGAATTAAATTTAAAAAAAACAGTAAAACCTCCGATGGTAGGACACTGTTAGTGGGACTAGGGACAGGGTAGATGCTGAATAGTCTCTACTAGTAAAATTCAACATTGTTACATATTCATATGAGCCGCGACATGTGATTTCCAACAATGTGACATTTTGAAAAGTGTAGACTCAGACGTGTCTGTACAGCCTCCTGTTAAGCTTAGAAAATCCAAATGATGCTTAGTCGGTAGCTTAACAGTGATAGAATATTCCAGCAACCAGCAAAGGCCCTGATCAGACTGTGCGTATGCGCAGGCTGGTCTGAGCCTTTGCTGTTGCACATACCACATTATTGGAGATCTCATGTTGCATGTCAATTTGTTCCTCTATTAATTATTAACTGACCCATATTTGTATGGCTATCCATTATATATACCACAAATCTTTGCATAATGAAAGAAGGAAAAAGATTTTGAAACATCACCCATTAATTTGAATCCATGTATCTTTGTTTGAGTTGATGTTTTACTTTAAAGTAAACACTTTTTCAGTCATGTCTGGATTTTTCCTGGGTTGAACCAGTACTAAACATTGAGGATAAAGTGTCTTGCTCAAGGACACAACACCCACAGGAACTAGTCACAAACCCTTAGAATAAAAAAATAGGCCTATATATACTTCTATAGTCTATTTTTAGAGATATACATCTACTTTTTTTTTCTAAAAGTTTGTGACTAGTTCCTGTGACAACACCGCAGTAATTAGTAGTTTTGGATTGTAACCAACAAACTCATGGTCAGAAGTCTGTCACTTTAGCAAATGAGCTACAGTGCTTCTTTCAAAAATGTCTCCAACATATCCCAAAATTAGTTTAACATTTCCGCGATGAATATTCATGCTAAGCTCCACCCACTATGAATAATTATATAAATAAACTTTCACATTGTAGTTAGAACAAAGAAATTATTGTCAGGTCCACATGTGTAGGATCATATCTGATCTTTTTTCCATAAGCAAACAGATTAGATACTAATCAGGCAGCTCTTTAAGAGCTGCCTGATCTGGGTCTGCTTTGTTTGCAAAAGTGTTAAAAGGCGTCTCTTTGAGGTAAAGGGTTAAGATATCAGTTTGAGCTATCGAGAAATCACAGTCAGGTCATGGGTTTTTCTTCTCTTTATAGGTCAAAGAAGTCTAAATGACATCGAGATCATCTCTCATTAGTTTTGAAGTGTTCTTAATCATCAGACTTGTTCCTTCTGTTTGACTATTTCACCGAAACCAGTTATGTTGGACCCAGCCATTGGACCGCAGTAAGATATTGGCCTATTTGAGCTTCCATAGTCAGTGTATGACTAAGCTCCAGCCATTTCCAAAAGCTAGCCCATAGCGGTAGACAAAAAGTGATGGTGTAAAGTCACAGTATTTGAAGGAAGTGGCTATAAAATTCATCAGATCATTAGTGATGCAGTGAACAGACCTCAGATCTAGACAAGAAGAGCAGTGTTGGAACCAGAGGGGGTTCAGAGGGTTTGCTCGAACCCCCTCCCTGCCCCCCCTTTTTAAATATCCTATGAAAATGAAATAATTTGGTCTCAATGTGACCAAATTATTTCATTTTCATGGGATATTTAGGGAAATTGAGATAAAATCAACAAAGCGAACCCCCAACCCCTTTATACATATGAACCCCCTTTTCTTGAAATCCTGGATCCGACCCCGGAAGAATGTCTAGATAGCTGGGTTTCATACAATGTGATTTTATTTGAAATTCCCTGTTTGTGGGTACTCACGAAAGCATTTCAATGAGAGACACTTTTATGATTATCCACTAACAAAGATGAGAGACTTCAAATGAGAATTAGCACAAATGCATATATGACTTTATGGTTTGGTACAAAAAGGGTGCCTGAATCAATATCTGTGACAAACTTATCTGGCATGGCAATATTGTGAAGTGTGGGTGATATTTTTGCATTTAAATGAACTCATCTAGACTATAATGGATGTGACATGACATTAACCCTTAAAGCCCAAAGAAAAATTGTATCTGAGAATGTCGTCTGCTGAAGTTGTCCGCTGCAAATAATTGCCTTACATTACCGACGAATTAAGTATAGAAGCAAACAGCGTGGACCCAGAACAGACTGCCTGCTCCTATAGGAGCAGTCTGATCTTGGTCCACACTGTTTGCCATAGAGGCTTCTTAAACATTTCAGCAGACGAGAAAAGCAGACGAGCAAGGGTTGAATCTGAGGAAGTGGCTTCACTGAGTCATAAAGTGTGATCTGGTAGAGAATATTGACAGACCTAATCAGACAATATTTAAATATGTGCTTGTGGATACTGCAATATACAGGAACTTCTTAACAGAGCAGGAAGGGCTGTGATCAGGCTTTTATAGTGTGCTGGATATCTGGCTGTCAAGTGTGTACGTGTTTGTTAAGCAGTGATTTTCTGTTCTGCATGATAGTGGATGAGGATATCTCAGGTTTAGATAAACAAATATTTTCAGCGTAGAATTGTAAATATTTTCTTACCTATAATATTTAGCATATGTTTTGGGTGCTCAAAAGAACCGTCTCATTGAGACGCTTCTTTTGAGTACCCACAACATATTTTTGAATGAGAAATAAGAAAGTTATTTTTCTGTTAAGCACTAAAGTCCTGCTAATTGTCTATTTCTGTTTTGGATTCTTGCTGGTATCATCTCAATGAGGTGTATATCACAAAACTATACTTTTCATGAATATTTGGACACTAATGTCTCTCCATCTTATCAGAAAATCCGACTTTTTTGAGCGTAAAGTTGTGATTATTTTCATATCAACTAGTTAAGATATGTGCTTTGGGTGCTCAAAAGAATCGTCTCAATGAGATGATTCTTTTGTGTACTTAAAACATATGTTTTGTTTGTGAAGTAAGAAAATCAACCCCCAGAGGCCTGTCCTACATTTGCTGAGTACAGGTGCCTTCGTTGGATGAAAGTTTTCAGGATTATGCCTGAATTCTAGATTTTAAGACTGACCTCAATAGCTTTTCTGATTAATTTTCAGTATCATAAGAGAATTTACCATTTGAATTGTAGTTGTTGGTACATGTATTTTTCGACATACTGCAAGTTTTAAGATTTGGATTTCAAAAGTTCAGGTTTATGCAAATTTTGAACTTTCGCCTGTGATACTCATTTTAAGTAAGCTGAAATGTTTCAAGTAAATACTTGCCCAAACTAAGAAGTGTTTGGAAAAGTAAAATAAATCTGCACTAATTGAAAAAAGATTCCAATGAGTGGCAAAAAAAATCTGGGTCTTAAGCTCAAAGTATGGTAAATGTTCTAAAATTTTGAACATTAGTTGTCTTCTCAAAAGGCCTAGACAAACAGTGCAGACCCAGATCAGACTGCTTCTGAAGAAGCAGTCTGATCAGGGTCTTCTCTGTTTGCTATTCTGACAAGCATTTTTGGAAAATCCAGCCTTTATTATCAACATTTTATTTGAATACAGATTGAGAAAATTGCTTGAAATTTTAGAACACTTACTCAGGGTCTTTCTTGTGTAGAAAATGAAAAAAAAATGTTAGAAAAAAGTTGGTGTTTTTTATTCCTTTTTCTGCTTCTTTGGATAGGCCTCCCAGTTTTCTATGTTTTTTCTGATTTTTATTCTGTTCTGTTTTCTGTCGCAGATTTTTTTTTTCATGACTTGAATGGAACATGCAATCAAATGCAATATATGTTGTATTAATGTTAATGTTCATTTAACTTTAACTGTTTAAGCTGAAATCATAATACTTGTGAGAAATGTTTAACCTAATGGGACATTGGTTTTATATCAGTACCAAATGTCAAGCTGACCTGTGACCTTTCATTCAAGATCACTCATTTGGATTGCCACATTCGTTATCTAAACATCTTTTTCTCAGAAATCACTTGGCTGTTTGAATTCAAATTTCATATGGAGTATTCATTAGATTGTTATAGGTCACTTTACCAAAATGGCCACCACCCCCATATGGTAAAACAAAATATGTTTCAATAATAACCTAAGTTGACCTTGACCTATTTTAACATTATTAAGGAGATCAGATGAGTGCTTCAGGACCTTCAGGTCCTCTATTTAAAACATAATGCTGAAAGCCAAGGCATATACGTGTATGCATAATTAATATAGCAATTGCTATGTTAGAATATAACAAACAAATCATTAGAAAATGTCCATTGATCCATTAATATTTTCCATAAATGTAAAATCCTCCCCTTATTCTTTGATTCAACTGAAACTTTTATATTTTGTATAAAAAATAAAATCTGAAGCATAGCGTTAATGTAAAATGGGACTTTCTTATATAATTATACAGTAATACTCAGTAGTAAGTAGAGAATTTGAGTCAGTTCCTGAGATTTTGGTACTTACCACAGAGGCAAGCAATATATTACCCAACATGCAAATAGTTGAATGTCTTAACACACATGGAATAATTACCTATTTTGCCCATTTGTTGATGCCATTGTGGAAACAGTGCAAATGGAATGTTTGTACCCAAGAGTGTCTAATGAATGTATTTTGTGGCACAGACCGTGAGTTGTTCTGTATTGAAATTGTTTGGTGCTTGCAAACTTTTTGTTTTTACCAGAAGGTCAGTTTTAAGTAAGAAATATGCTAACAAAACCAATTGCTAAAACCAGATTTTGTCTTCCTTGTAACAATGTATGGCATATTGTGAGCCATGTCTGAAAAGGCAATTAAGTAAATGTTTGATCACTAGTTGCTTGCCAAAAAGGCCTAGACAAACAGCACAGACCCTGATCAGACTGCTTCTGCATCTTTGTTGTTCGCAAACCCCTGAAGACAGATTTTCTCTCATCGAGGCTCATCTAATCTCAACGGAGATCGTAAATGAAAATAACTTATATCTCACTGTAGATTGTTAATGAACTTTGCGCTATGCCATGATGTAGAATGTTATTGAAAATAAAATAAAGTGCATTTCAGTGTAGAATGTGGATGAATATAATCTGACCTCAATGTAGATTGTTAATGAAAATAATCTCTATCCCATTGTAGTTTGTTGATGAAAATAAACTACATCACTTTGTAGATTGTTGATGAAAATATTCTATATCACTGTGTAGATTAATGAAAATAATCTATATCGCTGTGTAGATTGTTAATGAAAATAATCTATATCCCAGTGTATATTGTATGGGCTGCGTAGCGCAGTCGGTAACGTGTCTGGCTACAGATGCGTGTCTGACTGCAGATCCAGGGGTCGCGAGTTCGATCCCGGCCCGGTCCCATACTTTCGTGGAGATTGATCATGAAATAATTTCTACGGTCATTCTCCTCCCTTCCGCTGATTCATTCAAGAAGGGTTGTTGTCAGTTACAAGCGAAAGTATGTGCACAAATTACTGGTTAACCGCTTGTTCAAGCCTGCCCAGGAAAAAGTGTGCTTAGGTGAACTGACCGTCCCGCAATGACCATAGCTGTTGACTTGGGACGTAAAGCAACAAAACCAATCAACAAGTGTATATTGTTAATGAAGATAATCTATATCACTGTGTAGATTGTTAATGAAAATAATCTATATCGCTATGTAGATTGTTAATGAAAATAATCTATATCACAGTGTAGATTGTTAATGAAAATAATCTATATCACAGTGTAAATTGTTTGTGAAAATAATCTATATCACTGTATAGATTGTTAATGGAAATAATCTATATCATGGTGTAGCTTGTTAATGAAAATAAACTACATCACTTTGTAGATTGTTAATGAAAATAAACTTCATCACTTTGTAGATTGTTAATGAAAATGATCTATATCACTGTGTAGATTGTTAAAAAAGAGGATCTTACATGAGTGCCCAAGTATTTATTGAATATATTAAATAAATTGGGCAAAAGGGATAAAATGTGTGGCTATGATGCAGTGCACTTCATCACTTTTTTGCAATGAATATATTAAATTCAATAATACAGGAGCATGAATGTTAGATTCTACTAATCATATGACACTGAAAGTATTTTAAAATTGTGTTTTTGGCATGCAAAATGTGATTTTGCCATATACATATGAGCTGCGACATGAGATTTCCAACAATGTGGTATGTGCGACCATCAAAGCCTAAGATCAGCCTGTGCATATATGCAGTCTGATCAGAGCCTTTGCTTGTTGCTTGAACATTCTATGACTCTAAGGCTACTGATCAAACATCATTTGGAGTTTCTAAGCTTAAAAGGAGACGGTACAGGCTTGTCTGAGTCTACACTTGTCAAAAAGCCACATTGTTGGAAATAACATGGGCCTCGACGCGAGAAAACCTGTCTTTGGGAGTATTCGAACAACAAAGGCGCAAACCAGCCTGCGCTTCAGCTCAGCCTGATCAGTGCCTTTGTTATCCCTTTTTTGGAAAGCATCATATCTAGACTTGGTACAAGCGAAATTTCAGTTATCTAGCTAGTCCCTGTACATGAGCAGGCTGGTTTGAATCCCACTTTGTTGGAAACCCGAAGACAGGTTTTCTCACATCAAGGCCCACATGTCACGGCTCATATACAATACTGTTATGTACTTCATTACATAGTGTTACTTAATATGTAAACCACTTGTTGAGTAATCAATTTAATATATAGAGGATCTTACACAAGTGATCATTTCATATGAATTTTATTAAATATAGCCTTTAGCAAGTTTAATAAATTTGATATGAAATGATAACGAGTGTAAGATTCGGTTCATCATATGACCTTTTAAAAGCGATTTTATCACCTGCAAAGTTTGTTTGTTTAAACGAAAATTTGCATTGTTGTTATAGACATCCTCATGACATTATTTTTTTCCCGCCAAAACTGTTATGTAACAAGTGGTCATAACATTATTTATTATCCACTGAATAACAGTAACGTCATATGATAAAAGGCGTTATATCATTCACAAACGTGATGTCATATGATAATAAACATTCTACATATGGATATAGGTTGTTATTGAAATTAATGCGCATTTCAGTGTTAAATATTATTGAATATAATCTGACCTCATTGTAGATTGTTAAATAAAAATACATGTAACATCTTCATGTAGATTGTTAAATAAAAATACATGTAATATCTTCATGTAGATTGTTAAATAAAAATGTACTTTATATATGAGTGTATATATGAATTCTATATGGATGTTACATTCCATCAGCTGTATAGAAAATGAGACATAATTTATGAAAAAGAAAATATTAATTTGTCTGCTGATTTTTTTCAAAATTATTTTTTTAAAAATTCTTCCAGGAATACCATCAGAGTGTCAAACTGTTTGAATCCAGAATGTTTGCAAAGGTTATCAGCAGACAATATTCAGCAGAATGTTTGGGAAGGTTATCATACGACACTAGTAGGTAAAGAGTTCCTATACTCTCAGTGGATTTGTAGGTGAGATTGCACACATCAGTCATTTTAAGCATTTGCAGTTAGTAAGTAAGTAAGTAAGTAAGTAAGTAAAGGCTTTATTTAACAAGGGTGACTACATTTAGTGTATACAAATAATGACAAATGTAATAACTAATCTTCCATGAGGCCCTCAAAATATACATCATATACATATTTATAAAATACAAGCAGATCCCAAACTATATATAATTCAAGATGTAAATACCAGATGTGTTTACGTAATGTTAGAGATGGTCTTCTATTATCAGGAAAAAGAAGGCTCTGGTCAGCCAACACATTCAATCTGAAGCTGACTGATCAAGATCTTCTTTTGTTCCCCAAATCAAAAGATTTTTTTTACATAGTTGTTATAAGCTTCCAAACTAGCTTACTAGAAGAGGAAATATATAATCACTACAGATGATACAAATATTTACATGATGTAATCAAGAAAAATAAAATGAAACAAACTGTTTCTTAGATTTTGAAGAATCTAGTTAGCCTCTGCATATCTATGCTCTGTATAGGCAATGAAAATAAGATTTGTCATATAATGATGTACACAGGGGTGGGGGCATATGCTTAGAAGAACTTAGCCCAGACTTTTGTTCTACAGTAAAATCTGTCTTAAGCAGCCACTCAAAAATAGACAAATCAAAGTCCTAAAAGACAGATGGTAGCTTAATGCTTCTCAAAAGTATTGCAGAATGCTCTTGTAGAGCATTCTGCAATACTTTTGACCTGCATTAAGAGATAATCAGTCTTGAGAACCCAATTTTTGGTCTTTTTGAGTGGCCACTTAAGACAGGTTTTACTGTGTATTTTCTGTCTATGATGAAACTGAAATATTTTCCCATCAATTTTACTCTATGTCCGTCCAATAATGATAAGAATCGTCTTTTACTGTCTCGTTGAATTTATTTTGTTAATCCTTAATGCGCCAATCGCAACAAAAGTCTGCTTTTCTTGTCTGCTGAAATGTTTAAGAAGCCTCTATGGCAAACAGTGTGGACCCAGATCCTAAAGGAGCAGTCTGTTCTGGGTCCACCCTGTTTGCTTCTATACTTAATTCATCAGAAATGTTAGGCAATTATTTGCAGCAGACCACTTCAGCAGACGACATTTTCAGATGCATTTTTTCTTGGCACGTTAAGGGTTAAATTTATTTTTTAAGGCATTTACAATAGATTTATTTGTCTTCTACATACCAACTATATGTATATTTAAAAACTGATTCAGGGGATGAAAAAATGATACTTGTCAAAAATGTATAAAACCGTCTGTAGCCCATTGGATATGGAAGGCCTATAAAGGATATTTTGGCCAACAGTGAAGACCCAGATAAAATGCCACAATTTATATAGCAATTTATCTGGGTCTGCACCGGGTTGATCTTAACATTGTAAAACCTTATATTAATGTATCTTCTATCTTGAAACTCATTTTCAGGTCAGCTTACTGTCCTCTTGTATTGTTAATGTTTTTTGGGGGGTACAGTAAAACCTGTCTTAAGTAGCCACTCAAAAAAAGACAAAAAATTGGCTTTCAAGACCAATTTTTGCTTAATGCAGGTCAAAAGTATTGCAGAGCATTCTGCAATACTTTCTACCTTCATTCTGCTACCATTTGTCGTTAAGACCTTTGTTTTGTCTATTTTTGAGTGGCCGTTTTAGACAGGTTTTACTGTATGTGAAGATATATAGAGACAAATTAAAAATGCCAAGTGACATTTTGAAATATACCGAATGAAAATGGGACTCAATTTTTCTTAAAATATATATATGCTGTTCTTTTTTAAAAAGAGGGGTACCTTAAAATTGTGAAATGCAACAACAGTTTGATCAAAAACAGTTTGTTCTATTCTGTAATCGAAGACAAAAATGCATTTAGTCTATACTCCTCTATTTTGAATATATTTATAATATTTATGTAATTTTCTTTATCCACTACAGTATTTAGGCATCAACTAGGGGAAAAGGGACATTTAATCACATTTAAATGATGGCATGCTTAAAGTGTTATTTTCTCATGTTGGTGTTTTTTGCTGCCACTCTCCATTCTGTGCTGCCAGTTTCTTACTTTCGTTGGGTCTGTCTAATATTTTTTGTTGCCACAATCTTGTTCTCTGTTGCCACCAATTTGTTCTTATTTTACCATTCTGTGGGTCAGTCTTTATTCGTTCTTTTTCTTTCATGTTAACCCTTAAAGCGCCGGCAAAAATTGCATCTGAAAATGTTGTCTGCTGAAGTTGTCTGCTGAAAATAATTACCTAATGTTTAAGTAAAGAAACAAACAGTGTGGACCCGATCAGACTGCTCCTATTGGAGCAGTCTGATATGGGTCCACACTGTTTGCTATAGAGGTTAATAATACATTTCAGCAGATGACAAAAGCAGATGTTTTTTGTTGTGACTGGCGCTTTAAGACTATTAACACTTTGAATGCCAGAACCAAATATCACAGAAAGGAGGAGTATTTGATCAGACTGCTCCTATACACGGCCACCAATCCAGCTCCTTCATCACATAAAATCAATACTGTATTATGAAGAAGATGGAACGGTTTCTTATGAATGAGATGGACCTTACATTCAGCAAAATCGTTATTTTTTCTAACAAATTACAAATATTGAAATCTGAAAATGCTATTCGATGGCAGTGATGTTTCCCTTCGACATACCTTAAAGATTGTGCCCTGACACATAAACTGATTCTAGAATCTGTGTTGAAGTTGATAAAATGCCATCTTCCTTCACTACAAAACATTTTAAACTCTCAAGTAGAAAATCCTCTTAAAACCGATGTGTGTGTCAAAAAGTTCAATCAGTGTCTCCTCAAATAGCATTGCCCTATTTCTAAATTTTGCTCTCAAAATTAGGAAACAGAAAGTTTAATCCAACTGGTATAGGCAATGAAGGAGCTGGATTGGTGGCCGTGCTATAGGAGAAGGAGGAGCAGTCTTGCTGGTTTGCAGAATATTGCACTTTTCAGCAAATTATTTATTGATAACTAAGATGGATTGGTCAAGAGGAGCAGTCTGATCAGGGACTATTTATTTGATTTATTGAACAAATTATTTTTAATAACAAGAATGGATTTGTCCGTATCAACTGGAAGATTCTATTTCAGAAAATCAGCAGTTAAAAAGTTAAGTGAAATCTTTCAATCTAGATTTAATGCTGAAAGTTATTGTTGTATTTATTTGGCTATGAGCTGAGGTTTTGTTCTTACAAAATAACTCTAAATGTGTAAATTAATCTTGTGAAATTTAGCCATTTGGAGATGGTTCTTTCTCTTTACTCCATGGTATTGCCTTTGAAATATACTATGTATTTGAAAATATTATGGAAAATGGAGCATTTGCTCCTCATTTTCAATAATACTTTCAAAAGTATTCAAAAGTTTACTTAAATTTGTCTGATTATTTTCAATTGCTGTCTAAAGATAGAAAATGATGTCATGATCTAAAAATAGCCTATGGAGTAAAAGGTTAAAGTGTAAATACAGGATGACCTTCTGAATTTGAAATTTGAATTCATTACCGGCTAGTGTCATTTTTTCTCATCTGGTGATAAGGGATGCAAACAGCTTAGACCCAGATGAAATCCGACAAAATGCTGGACTTAAACTGGATCCAAACTGTTTGACACTCTGTCAGATGTATTTCCAAAATATTTTTTTTTTAAAAGTTAATTTTGAAAAAGTCAGCGGACAAAAAGCATGCAAAGTTATCAAGCATTCAAAGAGTTATTGTAAACTGCTCAATACTTACTTCACACTGTAAATAATATAAGATCATACTGTAGAATTAACCCTATTACACTTAGAAAAGCCAAGAATTTTGGCCTTGCTGAGTGCAATAGTATTGAAATGCACATCACATTCTTCCATATATATATCCTTGATTAATTATATTGCCCCCAGAAATACATTACTTATACAGTTTTGTTTTTATGAGAGCAGTTTGGTTTATTATAAAAAAAATTCATTGATAAGTTGATTATTGTAAAAACTTTTTGTCAATGCCAGTTCTCTCTAGACTATAGCTATATTATATACTGTTACAGGTTTATTCATAAAGTCTATTCATATTATATAAATACATGTAACATATTTTAAAGAAATCTAAGTATTTCCAAAGGTGCAAATAAATATTCCTAACAAAACAATCATTTTGTATGTACTAACATACCTTAAAATATAGGCCTCAGCGCGAGAAAACCTGTCTTTGGGGTTTGTGAACAACAAAGGCGCAGATCACCCTGCACATCCACACAGACTGATCAGAGCCATTGTTATTCACTTTATGGAAAGTATCATATATAAACTTGCCACAGGTGAAATTTCAATTTTCTAGCTAGTTTCTGTAGCTGAGGAGACTGGTTTGAGTCCCAGAAGACAGGTTTTGTTGCGTCAAGGCTCATAATTTAATATACCAGAAAGGCATGTCAGGTTTTAGCTGAAAAGGGATATAATTATGCTAGCTGTCTGATCTTGGTCTGCACTGTTTTTCTAGGCATTTTTGGAAGGCAACATGTTTTTGAGCTTTTAGAACATCTGCCATGTATCAGAAGGAAACAAAATACTCTCTCCAGGCAATCTGATTCTGTGCAATATATACTTCATTGCATTCAGAATGGAGAAAACTCCAGTTTTTAGCCCATTCTGATTGCGAAGAGTGAAACAACCTCAATTACTAAAATATAATGCTTGATTATCCTTACCAAAACACCACCATGTTACAAGGGGGGTACATATACAGTAAAACTTGTCTTAAGCGGCCACTCGAAAATAGGCAAAACAAAGGTCTTAATGACAAATGGTAGCGTAATGAAGGTCATAGGTTTTGCAGAATGCTCCCAGAAGAGTATTCTGCAATACTTTTGACCTGCATTAAGCGATAATCGGTCTTGAAAAACAATTTTGGTCTTCATTTTGAGTGGCCGCTTAAGACAGGTTTTACTGTACATGTATGTGCAGTAAGTTGTTACAAGAGAGGTACGTGTATGGTACTAGATGTAAATTTCTACAAGGGAGGTGCATGTACAAACAGCAAAATGTTACAAGGGAGGTATTTATACAAGTTGTAAATTGTTACAAAGGAGGTACATATACTAGCTGTAAATTGTTACAAGGGAGGTACATATACTAGCTGTAAATTGTTACAAGGGAGGTACATATACTAGCTGTAAATTGTTACAAGGGAGGTACAACAAGGGAGGAAAAAGTGCAAGCAGTACATTTTTACAAGGAAAGCACATGCACTGACAGTTTAGTGTTATAAGGGTTGTACATGCAATAGCAGTAATTTATTACAAGGGAGGTAATGGGAGCGCAATGGTTCAGTGGTAGAGTGCTTGACTCGAGACCAAGGGGCCGCGGGTTCAAGCCTCACTGGCGCCACTGCGTTGTGTCCTTGAGCAAGAACATAAGTCCTAGCTTAGTACTGGTTCAACCCAGGAAGACCCGTCCCTTTATAACTGAAACAAACAAACAAAAACAAGGGTGGTACATGTGCTAGCAATAAATTGTAACAGGGAAGGTGTGTGTAATAGCAGTAAGTTGTTACCAGAACCAATATTTTGACTCCAGTTTGAAGTTTTGGTGATTGAAGGCTCAGTCTGATCAAAAACTACATTGGTCACTTTTCAAATTTAAGTTAGATCAGAGTGATTTTAAATCACTTTCACTGGTCAGCCTGCATAGGATGTTGAGCATCAGAAGATGTTGTGTGTAATTTATTTAGGAATACAAAGATATGCATGAGAATCATCTGTGAACCATCAGTGCCTTATGACGTACTCTCCACTGCCAAAAATAGAATTCAACAGACATCACTTTATTTTAGAACACATGAGATTTTGGTACTTGTTGCCTTTAAACACTCATGCTGACCTTTCCATGGGTGAAAGTTTTCAGGATTATTCCTGAATTCAGGATTTTGAGGCTGACTTTCCAAAGAAAGTCAGCCCCAAAATGCTGAATAAGGCAGATTATAATAGCTTCTCTGATTAGTTTTCAGATTGTCTAAACACAATTAATTATATAAACTTGAAATTATTCTTTTTTGTCGGCATCCTGCAAGTTTTAAAATTTGAGTTTCCAAAGTTCAGGATTTTGGAAATTTTGAGCTTTCACCCATGCCTTTCCAGTGGGGCTAAAGATCTAAATTTTTGCCTGCATATGCAAGCAGCAAAGGCTCTGGTGAGTCTGCATATTTGGGCAGGCATTGCACGAGAATGTGACCAAAATTTCATGTGCTGGCTCATTTGTACTACGGTAAATGTTCTAAAATTTTGAACACCTTTTTCTTTCTGTTCTTAACTAAATTGTTAGTTATTAGGGCTTGAATTCACAAAATGCTTGTCAGAATAGCAAACAGGGAAGACCCTGATCAGACTGCTTATTCAGAAGCAGTCAGATCTGGGTCTGCACTGTTTAGGCTTTTTATTCTGGCAACTAGTGTTCAAAATTTTAGAACATTTACTGTAGATAGCACAAACTCTAATCTTTGACCCCTCATGTATACAAGGTGCCATCCATACTTCTCTTTGATCTAATTGAATTCGCTCAGATCTTGTTATGAATCATTCTAATTGTCACCGACAAAATATCTTAAGTATGTGTATCTAAAATTGTTCTATATTGACACTTTATAAATATCGTCAGATTAAATGGAGCAGTCTGATCGGGTTCTTCACTATTTGCAATCCTGACCAACATTTTATCATACAATGAGCAGAGAAATTTATTTCTAGTTTAGATCAATTAAAAAACTCAAAATTTTAACTTTTTCTTTGCAAGCTGTAACTTTTGTTGTCTACTGATAAACTTTGCAAACAGTTTGGACCCAGATCAGGCCCAATAATACGTCTGTCCTGATCTGAATCCAAACTGTTTGGCACTGAAAGTGTTCTTGAAATATTTTTTTGAAAAAGTTTATTTTGAAAAAAGTCCGCAACACTAGACGACAAAAGCATGAAAAATTACACAGCTGAGCATGCAAAGAGATAACAAATAGCAACGGCATCGCTGAAAAAGTTACGCACATCAAAGGGAGACTACTGGATCAAGCAGTGATTCTCTTCAATTGCATCCCTTTTCAAAATGGGAACTTCTCTTAAAGGAAAGAATTTGCCCCCAGAGGGAGCGAATTCTTTCCTTTATGAGCAGTTCCTTATAGTATGGAAAATCACTTTTATCACATTAAGTGACCTCCCTTGAATGTTACTATTAGTATTACTCACGTACGTAACCTGCGTAATGGGTGCCATGCCAATGAAATGTAGCAGTTCCTTATAGTATGGAAAATCACTTTTATCACATTAAGTGACCTCCCTTGAATGTTACTAATTATATTACACACGTGCGTAACCTGCATAATGAATAGTGAAGATTCTGAAATATCTGTAATGGTGTGGTGTGTCAGGCCTGAATGTGTTTAATGGGGTAATGTTATTTTCCCTATCGCTGGATTAAGATGATTTACAAATAGATGTATATGATATTCTATATTGCTGATTTTGAAATTAAATTGTAATTTCATAGTATGTCATTAAAGACACATTATTATGATGAACACAACTTGTGTTGTATTTTTTATCTTGTCCTATTTAACCACCCTCATGCTGGATACATTTATTTATCACATGACGTGTCTTCTGGGAGTGTAATAACGCCATGCATTTAAATCAATAAACCACAAGTGGTTTACAGATTTTTGGGCAACGTAATGACGTCCATAACAACGTTGCGTACATAATGACAAAATTGTAACGTTTTTACAGCAGAAATGAGATTTCAAAGTAATCTTAATGTCATATGATAAATAGAATCTAACATTCGTGCTCTTGTATTATTATGCCCCCGCTATTCGTAGAATGCGGAAGGGCATTATGCGTTGCCCATGTCCGTCCGTCTGTCCGTCCGTCTGTGCGTGCGTCCTTCCGTTCGTCCATCATTTAGGTAGGTACTTTGTGAGCGCAACTCCTCCTACAATTTTTTCCCAATCCTTTTGAAACTTTACAGGTGTTTTTGTCAAGGACTGAAGATGTGCATGACATTTGGATATAACCCTCAGATTAATTTTTGTCACTTTTTTCACAGTTTGAACTTAGTCAATTTTGGGCTCAACTACTACTGAAGCTTATGGCCATTAGGTACCTTGTGAGCGCATCTCCTCCTACAATTTTATCCCAATCCTTTTGAAACTTTACTGTTGTTTTTGTCAAGGACTGAAGATGTGCATGACATTTGGATATAACCCTCAGATCAATTTTTGTCACTTTTTTCACAGTTTGAACTTAGTCATTTTTGGGCTAAATTACTACAGAAGCTTATGGACATTAGGTACCTTGTGAGCGCAACTCCTCCTACAATTTTATCCCAATCCTTTTGAAACTTTACTGGTGTTTTTGTCAAGGACTGAAGATGTGCATGACATTTGGATATAACCCTCAGATCATTTTTTGTCACTTTTTTCACAGTTTGAACTTAGTCATTTTTGGGTTTAATTACTACAGAAGCTTATGGACATTAGATAGAAAACAATAGGCAGGGGCATCCGCGTCCCATGGACACTTTTTCTAGTTGAATTTATTAAACTCGTCCGCAAGCCTCACATTTTATCTCTTTTCCCCAACTCGTTTAATAAATTCAATAAAACATGAGCAATCGTATAAGATCCTCTATGTTCTTCACAGCTCCCCAAGTTTTATGCCCTAACTTCGAAAAAGCTGAGGGTGGCAGATATTGCTTTTAGCTTGTCTGTCTCTTCTTCCATCCATATGGCACAGAGCGCAGTTGGTAGAGTGTAAGACTGGGGATTGAAGGGTTGCTGGTTTGAGACTCACTTTGGCGTAGTCACTGTGCTGTGTCCTTGAGCAAGAACATGGACGAAAGTTTTCAGGATCAATCCTGAATTTAGGATTTTAAGGCTGACTTTCCATAGAAATTCAGCCTCATTATGCTAAATTAGGCATATTATAGTAGCTTCTCTGATTAGTTTTCAGATTATCTAAACACAATTAACAATTTAAACTTGAAATTATTCATGTTATAGGCATCCTGCAAGTTTTAAAATTTGGATTTCTAAAGCTCAGGATTTTGGAAAATTTGAACTTTCACCCATGCATGTATAGGTTATACTATGTTTTGATATAAGGGAGCAGGTCATTGGCTAGGATACTTTATCTACTGCTGAGTACCGTTTCAACCTAGGAAGACAGGAAATCATCCTGACATGACTGGATGTAAAGCATCAAAACAAACAAAAAAAAACATTCCTGTCTTGCATACCTTGTTAGCAGGACATCTCATAAACTTTAAAGCATCAGCCTTGCCACTTAATATGCTTATAATAGATGAATTGATTACCGGTAACGATATTACAAGAGTTATGGCCTTTGTTTGAATAATGAGTTTTGGCTTCTCTGTCCCTCCTTCCATCCATCTGCCATGCATACCTTGCTAGCAGAATATCTCATACATGTAAATTTTTAAGCTACAGCCTTGACATTTGCAGTTGATGTTGAGAGGATTACCCAATTCTGGTAAATATTACCAGAGTTATGGCCCTTGTCTGAAGCAAAAGTTCCAAATAAAGCTGTAAATGGGCAAGAGCCTCTGAGTCCATCAGCTCTAGTTAGCAATGAATGAACCAAAGGTTTAACCATTAACATGCTTAACCCAGAGTATTTCATGTTTTGAAAAGAGTCTAGACACAGATGACAGATCAGAAGGATTCACACTATTTCATACTGCATGCTAATACAGGGTTCGCACAGGCTTGAAAAGTACTTGAATTTAGAGGGCTTTCTTGAAAAGTCCTTCAAAATAGACTAAGCCTTGAAAAATGCTGAAAAATTGCACAAAAGGCCTTGAAAAGTCCTTGAATTCTTCTATTTTCTGTAGGAATTAACACTGATGATAGAGATCTAAATCAGATAAATTGTTATGTCTTTATTTGGTGCAGCAAATGCTGCACCAAATAAAGGCACAAAAATTTTATGCTAATTTTCTAGTACTTATTTCTCCATTATCTCAGTCTAGCATTTCTGAAAGAGAATTTTAACACTTAAATCAGGATTTTTCATAAACTTTGAGTCCTTGAAAACTGTAGGATAGTCTTTAGAAGTCCTTGAAAAGTCCTTGAATTTTACTCAAACTTGACTATGAACCCTGTAATAACTTGAGTCCAGCTAAAACTAGGAAGATTTAACATAAACATAGCCAGCATGATAAGGGGGTATGCTTGCTTAAATGTTATGAAGATTTCAAACACTAGTTAACTACTAAAAAGACCTAGCTATCAGTGCAGACCCAGATTAGACTGCTTCTGAAGAAGCAGTCTAATCAGGGTCTTCATTGTCTGCTTTTCTGACGAGCGTTTTGTTAATTCCAACCCTGAAAACCAACATTTTATGAGAGAACAGAAAGAGAAAAGTGTTAGAAATTTAAGAACATTTATAGGGAGCTCAGAATAACAGCAGTGGTAGAGTGCTTGACTCGAGACCGAGGGGCCGCGGGTTCGGGCCTCACCGGCGTCATTGCGTTGTGTCCTTGAGCAAGACAAATTTATCCTAGCTTAGTACTAGTTCAACACAGGAAGACCCGACTCTGTTTAACTGAAAGATTGTTGATTAGACGTAAAGAATCAAATCAAACAAACCAAAAATAAGAACTTTTACCATCTGTAATTGCAAGATTGTAAACGTAACCATGCTGCAGCTAAACTGAAGATGGTATAAATCTGCAGAATTAGAAAATATGGCTAAAGTACACATAAACTAACATTTGTTGTTAAAATTGATTAAATAAATCCAAGAAATGACCCAAACCAACGTAAGAGTACATTTATTTTATGATGACTGTAACACCATAGAGGCATAGACACATATCATCAGTCAGTGCAGAATCTGGCTTTGCTATTTATTCTGTCGACATATCACTAATGAATAATTATAAAATACTCTAGCAAGCCTGTACAACTGCACAGCCTTTTGTCTTCCCAAGACATCTCAAAGGGGCCTTGTTGTGGCTTTATAATAACAGCAATGTTCCAGTTCTGCTTGTTAGTTCAAGGTTGTTTTCATAGCTTTATCTTGCCAAGGCTGATGATGTACTTGTGAGCTTAAAGTACAGCCTGCCTCTCCGATCACTAAATTCTGAAATCTTGTACAGTAAAACCTGTCTTAAGCAACCACTCATAAAGAAGACCAAAAATTGTTTTTTAAGACCAATTATCGCTTAATGCAGGTCAAAAGTATTGCAGAATGCTCCAAGAGAGCATTCTGCAATACTTTTGACCTTCATTAAGCTACCATTTTCCATTAAGACCTTTATTTTGTATATTTTAAGTGGCCGCTTAAGACAGGTTTCGCTGTATTTATTAGGGCCCAGTCAACAAATTTAGCAGAGCTCTTAAATGTTTGTTTGTTCATCTGTCCTCTTATGAGATACTAAAAGTCATTTGTCACCTGATTCCTTAAAAAGTGTCCTAAATGCACTGCTTTTATTATTAATCAATCTCTTAAAAAAAATTGAAGTAAGAATTTTGTCAACTGTAAGCTAATAAGAGGATGGCCACCAAAATGGTGGCATAGCTCCTAACCATTTTTTCTTGTGGACACTTTAGCTGCCATAATTCATTTGAGCCATGACATGTGATTTCCAACAATGTGGTATTTTGACAAGTGTAGACTCAGACGAGCCTGTGCAGCCTCCTTTTTAGCTTAGAAACTCCAAAAGATGTTCGGCCAGTAGCTTAATATTCAGTGAATATTCAAGCGACTAACAAAGGCTCTGGTCTGAGACTTTGCTGGTCGCACATACCACATTGTATGAAATCTCATGTCGTGGCTCATTTTTCAACTGGTTTGTTGCAAGTTTCATAAAAGCATAACTTTCAAGTTAAAATATAGAATTTGTCCAATGTACGGTTTCCATGATTGCCACCAAATAATCGAGCGTAATTGACACTGTTTCCTTTGTAGGTTAATCAGCCATTTGTCAACAATTGCTCCAAATTTGGTGCATGATATACTAGCATCAGTATTTCAGACAAGTTCAAATATGACCATTTCCAAATGGCTGCCAAAGTGACATATTTTCCAAGATTACAACCAAAATGTCCACTGCAATGGCACATTTATTTCTGCTTGATTTCTTCCTAATTTTCCACGTCATTTTCAATAATTACCATAGGTTTAGATAAAAATAAATTTGAGCGTAAAATTGTAAATATTTCTTACCCATCAGTTTTAACATACGTTTTGGGTGCTCAAAAGAACCCTTAAAATTGTGATTATTTTCTTATCCATCAGTTTAAACATTTGTTTTGTGTGCTCAAAAGAACCGTCTCATTGAATGCTTAGATGAGCCTGCACTTCCAAAGTACTAGAACCCGTGATTTCACCATCCGCAAAGTTTCATGAAAATAAAACCCTGGCGAAATTTTCCGAATTTACAGTAGCTGTGCATCATATGGCCAGAAAAAAAATGCGTAAAATTGCGATTATTTTCTTATCTGTCAGTTTAAACATGTGTTTTGGGTGCTCAAAAGAACCATCACATTGAGACGGTTCTGTTCAGTGCCCACAACACATGTTTTGGATGAGAAATAAAAAAAAAATCATTTCTGGTACGCACTCTTAACTAAAGGCCTGAATGACTATCTTGTTACATTCCTTCTGTTGTGTTATTGCACCTTTTCATTGTAGGCCTTTTGCTGAGTCTGAAAGCTTTAGTTTATAAGGAGCTCCATTTAAATTTTACTTCATTCTATGTAGATCTATTTATTCACTCTGAAATTACTTGCCTTGAATACTGTTTTCCACCTAGGATTATTAAAAATCAGGGCCCCGAATTACAATCCCTCCTTAAAATTAAGGAAGACTTAAGTTAAGTATTGGGTTTTCAGGATGCAAAGAAATAACGTTTCAATTTGATTAAAATCAAAATAGTTTCATTTTTTCTGTAGATCGAAATGATATCATTGACCACAAGTACTGCATCAATCCAGGCATTTTATTTAGCATTTACTATATCATGATGAAATATCAATACCTAACTTAAGTCTTCCTTAACTTTAAGGAGGCATTGTAATTCCGGGCCCAGGATAATATTGCATAAGATTATTAAAAAAAATGAAACAATTAAAGATCTATTTTTTTTCAAGAGCTCCTTTAACCCTTATTCTGAAACTATTTTTTTGTCCTGAATTTGTCATCTGCTTTCTATGTCTGCTGCTCTCCAGATGGATGCAAACAATATGGACCCTGATCTGGCCTCGAGGTTATAAAATTTGAGTTCATTCTCAGACTCAAAATAAAGCGCAATGATTGGCTGCTTGTGGACACGTGTCCGCAAGCAACCACTTATTGCCGTCTAGTTCGAGTCTGAGACTGTACTCAAGTTTTATAACCTCGAGCCTGACTGCTCCCAAGGAGGCAGTCTGATCTAGGTCCATATTATTCGCAATATAGACGACCTAAGATTAAAGCAGAAGAGCGCAGTGGCTCAGTGGACGAGTGCTTGACTTGAGACCAAAGGGCCGCGGATTCAAGCATCACTGGCGTCACTGCTTTGTGGTCCTTGAGCAAGACACATTTGTCCTAGCTTAGTACTGGTTCAACCCAGGAAGACCCGTCCCTATATAACTGAAAAATTGTTGATGGGATGTAAAGAATAAATTCAAACAAAAGAAGAGAGTGCAGACTACTGTAGTAATAAAAGTCATGACTGGCGGGCTAAGTGTTAACCCTTAATGTAGTAATGGAATCTTTCATCCAGGTAGATGGAACAAAGTTAAAGATTGAAGGTCTTGCATGCTTCTATCTCACAAACAGTTTATGACAGTGATGTAAGGTATATCACAAAATCGATAGCAGATAGCATACAGTGTCGGTCCACCATATATAAATGGCGTTTCCCTGGCGTGCCGATGAAAGCCCCGCTTTTAGATATTTACTGGGTTTCTCAATAATTCTAAGATCTACAGGTAATTTAAATTCAGTATCATATCTTATTTCACAGTCGGAATATCCTTGTTTAATAGTACTTTCAGATTTCATTGTATAATTGTTTACATTAGCAAACAGAGATTGCACAAATAGTTTTATTTCATCTGGATCAGCACTCTCAAATTAAGATTTCAATGGCTGAACATTTGCTTGGCATGGAAGAGTGTAATGGTTTGTGCGACCAGCAAAGCCTCAGACCAGCCTGCGCGCACACACAGTCTGATCAGAGCCTATGCTAGTCGCTTGAATATTCTTGGAGTGTTAAGCTACTGACCGAATGCCATTTAGAGTTTCTAAGCTTAAAAGGAGGCTGCACATGCTCGTCTGACTGAGTCTGTTAATCTTCTGGCCCAATTCAGGGGAGTGATCATTGCCTCCTGTACTTCCAAGGTCGCGCTACTTATTTTGCTATTGAAATTGGTAAATATTTTGGTTGAGAAAAAGGAAATAGTTATATATGGATATGGAACCTCTCTTATCTATAAATGCGAACAAGAGATAAAGCATACAGAAGGAAGCATTCTCTAAGTATTGCAGTACTCTCTAAGTACTGCAGTACTATTCTTAACCCTTAAAGCGCCGCCTATAATTTGCAGCAGACATCAAATTCAAATTTTGCCACATTTTCAAAATTAACAAATAAGGAATGATATTTCATAAGAATCGTCTGCTGGCAGACGGTTCTTATGAAATATCATACCTTATTTTTGTCGAAAAATAGGAAAGATGACGCAAAATTTGTCGTCTGCTGCAGTCGTGATTGGCGCTTTAAGGGTTAAGTAAAGCAGCACAATCTGCAGTCCCCCACCCCACTCCCTAGGAGGTACTCTCAATTATTCTTGCTACTTTAGACTCAGCCCCAGCATCTACTGTAGGAAACTTTGCAAATTACCAACGTTGAATAAATTTAGAGGCACTTGTTTCTGCGACGACATGAGATTTCCAACAATGTGATATTTGAAACTGGTAAAGGCTCAGACCAACCTGGGCATACCCATAGTCTGACCAGAGCCTTTGCTAATCGCTTGAATATTCTTAGAATATTCAGCTACTGACCGCATATCATTTGGAATTTCCAAGCTTAAAAGGAGGCTGCACAGGCTTGTCTGAGTCTATTCTTGTCAAAATGCCACATTGTAGCAGCTCATATTCTTTACATGCTTACTTATTACAGATTTCAGTGGACACTCAGTGTTATCTCTATGATCTAACATTATTGAGCCAGTGTCCATAAAAAGGTACAAGTTGGCATGTGCACACATTGGAGATTGATCAGCCTGCACATCTGAGTAATCTGACCAGTTTTTGATGGTCTCTCTATAGGTAGCCAAGGATCCAACATTTCTCCAGATGGAAAACTAAGACTGATCAGACTCATCGGCGTAGCTCCCATTATGCAGTTACTCACATGTGTAATAAAAATAGTAACAATCAAGGGAGGTCACCTAATGTGGTAAAAGTGATTTTCTATACCATAAGGAACTGCTCTTAAAGGAAAGAATTTGCTCCCTCTGGGAGCGAATTCTTTCCTTTAAGAGAAGTTCCCATTTTGAAAAGGGGCGCAATTGGAGGAATCACTGCTTGATCCAGTAGTCTCCTTTTGATGTGCGTAACTTTTCCAGCACTCTGGCTACGCCATTGAGACTGATCTGAGTCATGCCAACTTTTACTGGACACCAGTTCATGTACTTGCTGGTCAGTTTGTAACTGCTTATCTTTTAACTTTCTGTCAGCTGACTTTTGTCCACTGCTGATTTTAATTTATTTAATTGACTATTTTCAAACTAATTCATTTATATACAGTATGTGAGTAGACACCTAGAATCAACTTTGGTTTTCTATAAATTAAACAGCTTTGTTGCTTTTCCATCTGCATCAGTGGCTATAATTATATATTTTTGGGTATAACAAAATTATCAGCTTTTTTTTACATATGCAAAGAAACTATTTTTTTTTATTGGGCAGGGTATTATTTTGAGGTACCAGATAAAAGTGTGAGAATTATTTTCTCACATTTAAACAACTTGATTACTTGTAACCTGAATTTCATGAGCAAATCTGATGTCTGTTTTTGTCTCCAGCACCATGCTAAACATTAACCCTTAAAGCACCAATCACGACTGCAGCAGACGTAAAATTTTGTGACATCTTTCCTAGTTTTTGACAAAAATAAGACATGATATTTCATGAGAATCGCCTGCGATTCTCATGAAATATCATGCCTTATTTGTTAATTTTGAAAAAGCAGCAAAATTTGAAAATGTCGTCTGCAGCAAATTATAGGTGGCGCTTTATTGGTTAAACAAGCCATGCCATGAGAAAATCTGTTTATGTGCCATGTGAACAACTAATGTGTGACCAGCATGTGCATCTGTGCAATATGACCAAATTACCTAAAATGTATGCTAGCTATATGTATGCTTAGATCATATTTTCAAGATTATAGTCTACTTGCTTTGCAGACAGGTTTGAGCCTTACACTTTAGGTTCGAGTGATTTGAGTCCCAAACCCCAAAGGCAAGTTTTCTCGTGAAATAAACCCGATTTAAGTTTATCTGTATATAAGTGACCTTTAGTTGACCATATTTTATTTCAATAAGAATATCGGCCAGTTACAGAACAGGTGAAAAATGGCCCAAGTATTTTTAGCAGCCTTCGGTGTAGCACTCTGTGTGGTTGTATGTTCTGGTCACATGTGCATGCTGAACCCTAAACAGAGGGGATCAATCTCGGGGCTGGACACCACAGGTAAGTCCCTGCAGGCTTTTTTAACCCTTAAAGGGCCGCATATAATTTGCAGCAGACGACAAATTCAAATTTTGCTGCTTTTTCAAAAATAACAAACAAGGAATGATATTTCATGAGAATCGTCTGCTGGCAGCCAGCAGACGATTCTAATGAAACATCTAGCTTATTTTTTTTCGAAAATTGGAAAAGATGTTGCTAAAAATTTGTCGGATTAGCGCAGTTAATTTATATCAAACTTTAAGTAATAATTGACTATTAGATGTACATAGCATACTTCAGTCTTTGTATGCTGGGTAGATCCACATGATTTTATGTCATCTGCAGATTTTTTTAAAACTAACTTTTTCAAAAGCCCCATCAGGGTCTGCACTGTTTGCTCATACAATTCAAAATTGTAACCTATGACCCCTTTAAACATAAAATGAGCCATCCAGATTTTATTTCAGAGACTGTTCCTGCATTAAAGAGCAAACAAATAGTCCCTGATCAAAGACTGTTCCTCTAGTTGCAAATAAATAGTCCCTTATCAAGGCTGTTTCTCTAGGAGCAAACAAATAGCATCTGATCAAAAACTGCTCCTCTGGGATCAAACAAATAGTCCTCGATCAAGGACTACAACTCAAGGGGCAAACCAAGAGTATCTGGCCAAGACTGCTCTAGGGGCAAACAAATAGTCCCTGATCAGAGACTGCACTTTTAGGAGCAAAAAAATAGTCCTTGACCAGAGACTGCTCCCCTAGAAGGAAACAAAAGGTCCCCGACCAAAGACTGCTCCTCTACTAGCAAACAAATCATCCCTGGTCAAAGCAAAAAAATAGTATCTTATCAAAGACAATTCCGCTAGGAGCAAACAATTAGTATCTGATCAGAAAGCGCACCTCTCAGAACAAAACATGATCCCTAGTCAAAGACTACTCCTCTAGGAGCAAACAATTAGTCCTTGGCCAAAGACTGCTCCTCTAGAGCAAAGAAATATTATCTGATCAAATACTGCTCCTCTAGGAGCAAGCAATTAGTATCTGATCAGAAAGTGCTCCTTTAGGAGCAAACATATAGTCCTTGGTCAAAGACTGCACCTTTAGGAGCAAATAAATAGTCCTTGATCAGAGACTGCACCTTTAGGAGCAAATAAATAGTCCTTGATCAGATACTGCTCCTCTAGAAGCAAACAAATAGTCCTTGGTCAAAGCTACTCATCTAGGAGCTAACAAATAGTCCCTGGTCAGAGACTGCTCCTCTAGAAGCAAATAATTAGTCCCTGGTCAAAGCTACTCATCTAGGAGCAAATAAATAGTCCCTGGTTAAAGACAACTCCTCACAAAGCAAACAAATAGTCCATGGTCAAAGCTACTCATCTAGGAGCAATAAAATAGTCCCTGGTCAAAGACTGCTCATCTAGAAGCAAACAAATAGTCCCTGGTCAAAGCTACCCCTCTAGGAGCAAACAAAAAGTTCCTGGTCAAAGACTACTCATCTAGAAGCAAACAAATAGTCCCTGGTCAAAGTGTCTCCTCTAGGAGCAAAGAAATAGTCCCTGGTCTAAGCTACTCTTCTAGTCCCTGGTCAAAGACTTCTCCTCTAGAAGCAAACAAATAGTCTCTGGTCAAAGCTACTCATCTGGGAGCAAGCAAATAGTCCCTGCTCAAAGACTACTCTAGGAGCAAACAAATAGTCCTTGGTCAAAGACTACGCCTCTAGAAGCAAAGAAATAATATCTGATCAAAACTGCTCATCCAGGAGCAAACAAATAGTATCTGATCAAAGAGTACTCCTCTAGGAGCAAACCAATAGTCCCTGATCGGAGACTGCACCTTTAGGAGCACATAAAAGTCCTTGGTCAGATACTGCTTCTCTAGAAAAAAAACAACAAATAGTATCTGATTAAAGAAGGCTCATCTACTAGCAAACAAATAGTCCCTGATCAGAGACTGCACCTTTAGCAGCAACAAATAGTCTTAGGTCAAAGATATCTCCTCTAGGAGCAAACAAATAGTGTCTGATCAAAAGGTGCTCCTATAGGAGCAAACACATAGTCTTTGGTCAAAGACTTCTTATCTAGGAGCAAACCAATAGTTTCTGATCAAAGACTGCTCCTCTAGGAGCAAACAAATAGTCCCTGGTCAAAGCTACTGATCTAGGAGCAAACAAATTATCTAAGTATCTGATCAAAGACTGCTCCCCTAGGAGCAAACAATTAGTATCTGATCAGAGAGTGCACCTCTCAGAGCAACAAATAGTACCTGGTCAAAGGCTACTCCTCAAGGAGCAAACCAAAAGTTTCTTATCAAAGAGTACTCCTCTAGGAGCAAAAAAATAGTCCCTGATCAGAGACTGCACCTTTAGGAGCACATAAATAGTCCTTGGTCAGATACTGCTCCTCTAGAAGGAAACAAAAGGTCCCCGACAAAAGACTGCTCCTCTACTAGCAAACAAATAGTCCCTGATCAGAGACTGTGCCTCTAGGAGCAACAAATAGTCCCTGGTCAAGGAGCAAACAAATAGCTCTTGAACAAAGACTACTCCTGTAAGAGCAAACACATAGTCCTTGGTCAAAGACTACTCCTCTAGGAGCAAACGAAAAGTATCTGATCAAAGACTGCTCCTCTTGGAGCAAACAATTAGTCCCTGATGTGAGACTGCACAGTGTACCTCAAGAAATGAAAATAGTCCCTCATCAGAGTCCGTTCCTCTAAGAGCAAACAAATAGTATCTGAACGAAGACAGCTCCTTTAGAAGCAAACAACTACATGTAGTACCTTATTGAAAAATGCTTCTACAGAAGCAAACAAATAGTCCCTGATCAGAAATTGCTCCTTTAGGAGCAAACAAATATTACTGATCAAAGACTGTTCCTCTACAAGGAAATAGACCCTGATCAGAGACTGCTCCTCTTGGAGCTAACAAAAAGTCCCTTATCAAAGAATGTTTATCCAGAAGCAAACAAATAGTCCCCGGTAAGAGACTGTTCTTCTAGGAGCAGACAAATAGTCACTTGTCAAAGACAAATCCTTTAGGAGCAAACAAACAGTATTTGATCAAAGACTGCTCCTCTAGAAGCAAACAAATAGTGTCTGATCAGAGGCTGTTCCTCTAGGAGGCAACAATTAGTCACTGATCAGAGATTGCACCTCTAGAAATAAAAATAATCCCTGATCAGAAATTGTTCTTCTAGGAGTAAACCTAATAGTCCCTGATCAAAGACTACACCTCTAGGAGCAAACATTAGTCCCTGACCAGAGACTGCATCTCTAGGAGCAAACAAAGTCCCTGACCAGAAGCAGTTCCTCTAGGAGCAAACTGTCTCCCTAGGAGCAAACAAATAGTACCTGGTCAGAGACTGCATGCTCCTCTAGAGGCAAACAATTTTGAGTCCTTTTTAAATGCAAATATTAAGACATAATGTGAAGCATCTGCTCAATTCATTATCCCCACGCTTTTTTAAAAAAGCGAAGGGGATATTGTAATTGCCTCTGTCCGCCTGTCCGTCTATCTCCTCCTAAACCGTTGGATGAAATTCAACCAGATTTGGTGTGTGAGTTACTCACATGAATGGGGCATGCAACAGCAAAATAATTTTTGGGCCCGCCCCCTGGGACCCTGGGGAGGGTTCAAAAGGTCAAATATCATTTAATTACAATTACAAAGTCAATTTCAAAGATTTTTATACCAAACTTTGTGTTTGTTCTCACAAATGAAAGATACAAAACATATCAGACGGGATTTTAATTCTGTTGCCTGGGTCATGTGCATATCAAATCGACGAGGATGACGAGCAGAACAGAATGCAAGTAAAATTTTCATCCTAGGGTCAAATTGGTGACCTTGGGATGAGGTCAAAATGTCAAATATCATTAAATTTTGATTAACATGTCCATTTCAAAGATTTTTATACCAAAATTTGTGTGTGTTCTCACAAATGAAAGATACAAAGCATATCAGACGGGATTTTCATTCTGTCACACTGGTCATGCCCCAGGGTGGGACTTTGGGGTGCTGGGTGTGCCCAGGGGGGTGGGGGGTCAAAAATTATTTTTTTCAAACTTGATCATGTGGCATATCAAATCGACGGGGATAACGAGCAGAACAAAATGCAAGTAACATTTTCATGCTAGGGTCAAACTCCGGGGTCAAACTGGTGACCTTAGGGTGTGGTCAAAAGGTCAAATATCATTAAATTTTGGTTACCATGTTAATTTCATTGATTTATACCAAACTTTGTGTGTGTTCTCACAAATAAAAAATAGAAAACATATTGAACAGAATTTTCATTCTGTTGCCGGGATCATGGGCCAGGGGTGGGACTTGGGGTGCTGGGGGGTTAAAACTTTAGCGTGGGCATTTGCGATGGCGCCCCAACGACTGTGGGTTCTAGTTTGAATTGTTAAGCTTATTTTTTCAATGAAGAACTTTCAAGACCCTAATAATAATTTTCTTGTGTTTTTATCCCAGGTAGCAATGATTGTGGTTTAACTACTGGACCTTGTGGTGGTAGACCTGTTCAAGAACCCTCAACAGTCTACAGGTAGGTTGGTGTTTTGCAATTTGATATATCAGGCTTCATACAGGCAAGTATGAGTAAAATTCAAGGACTTTTCAAGGTTTTCTCAAGACTATCCTACAGTTTTCAAGGACTAAAAGTATATGAAAAATCCTGATTTAAGTGTTAAAATTCTACTTAAGAAATGCTAAACTGTGATAAGGAAGAAATTAGTACAAGAAAATTAGTATGAAATTGTTGTGCCTTTATTTGGTGCAGCATATGCTGCACCAAATAAAGGTACAGCAATTTTATACTGGTTTAAGTCTCTATCAACAGTGCTAAGCTCAACAGAAAATAGTAGAATTCAAAGTTTTTTCAAGGCTTTGGAGTGATTTTCCAGTACTTTTCAAGGCAGATTTAATTTTCAAATACTTTTCAAGAAAGCCCTCTAAATTCAAGTACTTTTCAAGCCTGTGCGAACCCTGCATATCTTTACTGCATCTTTATTCCTTCATTTGAGCAGGGTTTTTTTCAAATATCATTTGCAGTTTTTCAAACATCATTTGCCCATCTTGGCAGTTCTGTATGGTCATTCTTTCTAGATATTGAAAATCCTTATTTTGAAAAATGGTAGGTTGTAAACAGGTTCTCTCACTTTCTATTCAGGCGTTTGCATATGCAGGATCAATCAGGAAAAGTCGGAACTAAAATCTTAATTTTATGTCTAGCATGGGTTTATGGTTTTGATGCACAATATCTTTGGATATGTAGCATGGAGAGAAGCATATCTTTTTTTATCATTTATTACTGAAATATTTACAACCAAGTTATCCAGAGAAAAGCCGGTACCAAATTTTCTCGTAAACTACCACATACAGAACTTGTAAGAAAACTTGTGCCAAAATATTGTTCAGAAGGTTACAACTTGCTTTTGATATGACACCAAATAGCTGTACCTGTTAAATATGGTTTAAGGAGTACAGTAAATGTCCAGCTCACATATAGGCACGGCCCATGTTCTTATTATGATTGCTAGCCTATATTTGTCTATTTTCTTCAGGGCAGGCGGTAATTACACAGTGATTTTCCAAAAGAATCTCGATCACTATACAGCAGCTACTCCTGTAAGTATATTAACTCTGCAATCAGTTTGGCTACTTTAACTATAGGCATGTGCCAATGGTATCACCGTCTGTGTTCTCTATAACCGAAGCTATCTAAAGCTATTATTGGTTATTCACTGGCCATATACCCCCATCTCAACCAGGGTTCATACAGGTAAGTTTAAGTAAAATTCAAGTACTTCTCAAGGACTTCTAAAGACTATTCTACAGTTTTCAAGGACTAAAAGTTTATGAAAAATCCTGATTTGTGTTAAAATTCTACTTCAGAAATGCTAGACTGAGATAATGGAGAAATTAGTACTAGAAAATTAGTATAAAATTGTTGTGCCTTTATTTGAGATAATGGAGAAATTAGTACTAGAAAATTAGTATTAAATTGTTGTGCCTTTATTTGGTGCAGCATTTGCTGCACCAAATAAGGGCATTCTGATTTAGATCTCTACCAACAGTGTTAATTCCTACAGAAAATAGAAGACTTAAAGGACTTTTCAAGGCCTTTGTGTGATTTTCCAGTACTTTTCAAGGCATATTTAATTTTCAAGGACTTTTCAAGAAAGCCCTCTAAATTCAAGGACTTTTCAAGCCTGTGCGAACCTGTCAACAATAGAAAGGTTAATGATGTCACTGACTTGTGTGACAGAACATAGAATTATGTCAAAGTGTAAATGACAATATTCCTCTATTGCAACACTGGATGCCATAGAATTTACATGTTAAAATCCTCAAAAATAAAGTACCAGTACCATCAATAAGGTCATCTTAAGGCCACAGATTTTACACAAAGAGCTTTTGTACTATATAAGCTTGGTATTAATCACATTTGTGAGGAGCGAAGGCTCAGATGAGCCTGTACATGCAGTCAGTCTTGACAAAGCCTTCACTTCACACATACACAATTACTAGGGTATGGAAGTGGATGAAGCCTCAGATCAAATATTAGACCTCTAGCCCCACCGGATACATCAGCATGGGAGAGTTTAACCTTTTCCTTAATGAATATTCATGCAAAGCTCCACCCACTATGAATAATTATATTAATAAACTTTCATGTTTGTACATAGAACAAAGAAATCACTTGCCAGGTCCACATCTTATCTTAAGCAAACAAAGTAGACCCTCCATGTTCTTGTAGACCCTTACAAGAGCTGCCCGATCTGGGGTCTGCTCTGTTAGCAAAAGTGTTAAAAGGCATCTCTATAAGGTAAAGGATTAATAAAGGCTTTTGTGCATAAGAGATAAGTACCAAATTCTCATGTGAGGACCCATTTTTAATTATCAGAGAGCGCAGAGGCTCAGTGGTAGCATGCTTGACTCGAGACCGAGGGGCCCCAGGTTCCAGCCTCACCACTTTGTGTCCTTGAGCAAGACACATTAATCCTAGCTTCCTACTGGTTCAAGCCAGGAAGACCCGTCACAACATAACTGAAAGATTGTTGATGAGATGTAAAGAATCAAATCAAACAATTTTTTTAATTATGCCTTTGTTCATTTTACTGTTTCAGGGTAGATTTTCAATCACACTGATGAGTTCTGGTTTTTCCAAGGAATTGGCAAGCATACCTGATGGTGGAGAAACATCTCTGCACCTTTATAATGCTATGATCAGTCTTGCTGGAGTGTAAGTCATATCTCTGCACCTTTATAATGCTATGATCAGTCTTGCTGGAGTGTAAGTCATATCTCTGCACCTTTATAATGCTATGATCAGTCTTGCTGGAGTGTAAGTCATATAGACCACAGAAGCTTGAAGTTTGGTAGTTATATCACTTCAATAGCCTCCCAGTGCCAATACTTCTTAGATATCACTATAGTGTTGTTCTATTTGAAAGCATTTTTAGAGGTTTTACAGACCAAACTTCAGGTGCCTGTATATACATACATACTCTAAAATATGAAAACTCTCATATAACCTTTACTATACTCGGGACTCCTAAATGAGTACTTTAAATTCAGAATTTTTCACGAGGGTTTGCATTTGCTAAGTTTCGTGAAAATACAATCCTCGCAAAACAGCAAAATCTCTCTGTCGTTTACTGATGTAGGTAAATCATGCCCTAGTTGCAAATTTTTAACGTCGCAAATACGCTTTTAACGCTATTAGTGAAAATAAAATTCTCGCGAAAATTTCGTCATTTACTGTACTTTGGCAAGCAGTGAAGTCTACACTGTTTGCTGAGACAAAAGCAATCTTCAGCGAAAGTAAGAAAATTTCATTTGAAAATTATAAAACTTTTTTGTGTGACCAGAGGTGATACAGTAAAATCTGTCTTAAGCGACCACTCAAAAATAGACAAATGGTAGCTTAATGAAAGTCGAAAGCATTGCAGAATGCTCTCATTCTGCAATACTTTTGACCTACATTAAGCAATAATCGGTCTTGAAAAACAATTTTTTATCTTCTTTTTGAGTGGCCACTTCAGACAGGTTTAACTGTATATGCAACTCTCTAGCTGCAATGCTTTACCATATTTGTCCTAATAAGCACAAGCCATGTTCTAATAAGCATACAGGGACATCTTTCTGAGTATACCACACAATATAGATTCTTCACCTCCACTCTCTAAGACCACACTAGGGAACTTCGAGGTCAAAACTTAATCAGGCAAGGTTCATTCAGTATGACTTGCTTGGTTTGATTCTTTATGTCCCATCAACAATCTTTCAGTTGAACAGGGACGGGTCTTCCTCGGTTGAACCAGTACTAAGCTAGGATAAATGTGTCTTGCTCAAGGACCACAATGCGGTGACGCCGGTGAGGCTCGAACCCGCAGCCCCTCGGTCTCGAGTCAAGCACTCTACCACTGAGCCACTGCGTTCTCACCATTCAGTATGACTTCCATGGTAACTACAGTAAAACCGGCCTTCAGTGGCCACTCAAATAGACAAAACAAAGATGACAAATGATAGCTTAATGAAAGTCAAAAGAATTGCAGAATGTTTCTCTTGGAGTACTCTGCAATACTTTTGACCTGCATTAAGCCATAATCCGTCAATACTTATGACCTGCATTAAGCGATAATCGGTCTTGAAAAACAATTTTTGGTCTTTTTGAGTGGCCGCTTAAGACAGGTTTTACTATATACGCAACTCTCAAGCTGCCATATTTTACCATATTTGACCAAGTAAGCACAAGCCATGTTCTAATAAGCATACAGGGACATCTTTCTGAGTACATGCATATACTTCTCCCCCACTCTCAAAGACCACACTAGGGAACTCCGAGGTCAAAACTGAATCAGGCAAGGTTCATTCAGTATGACTTCCATGGTAACTACAGTAAAACCTGTCTTAAGTGGCCACTCAAAAATAGACAAAATAAAGATCTTAATGACAAATGATAGCTTAATGAAGGTCAAAAGTATTGCAGAATGATGCAATACCTTTGACCTGCATTAAGCGATAAACAATCTTGAAAAACAATTTTGGTCTTTTTGAGTGGCCGCTTAAAACAGGTTCTACTGTACTGATTCAACAGAGTATATAGCCCTTAAAACACCAAGAAAAATGCATCTTTACTGTTGTCTGCTGAAGTAGTCTGCTGCAAATAAATGCCTAACATTACTGACCAATTAGGTATAGAAGGAAACAGCGTGGACCCAGAACAGACTGCTCCTTAGGAGCAGGCTGAGCTGGGTCCACACTGTTTGTCAATGAGGCTTCTTAAAAATTTCAGCGGACGAGTAAATCAGACGACTTTTGTTGTGATTGGCTAGGCCTAAAAACCAGTCTTGTATCCAGCATAAGGTACAAGTGATCACAAGTTGGCATGTGCTTACAGCAAGGATTCAAATCAGTCTGCACCTTTCCCAGTCTGATCAGAGGCGTTTTAGACCCTTGGCTACACAGAGAGCGCCCATTGAAGACTGATTAGACTTAACAGGCAGATCGGAGTCTTTGATTGGCATACATGCCAACTTGCTAAATTTTCAACCTCATTTCGAACAAGGAATGTTTGATAGGCAAATTTATTTTATTTTATTTTTTTGCAGAAAAAATCTCCACAATTGCGGGTATTTCTCATTGTAACAAAATATGCTCATATTTGATCATTTTAATAACTTTGCATATCCACCATAAATGTATTTGTCAAGCTTACCATACAACTGGACGCTGAAATATTTCTCTCTTCATTTCAGACCAAAAGAAAACTATATATTACAGGTATGAAACTCTTGCTTGAATTTTTACGTTAAAACATCACCTTCAACAATCCCAGTCATATTGTGACGATGTCTCAGTGTGATGGCAGGAGCTAATGCCTTCTTATTTGTTTTTGTTTGATTTGATTCTTTACGTCCAATCAACAATCTTTCAGTTATAAAGGGACGGGTCTTCCTGGGTTGAACCAGTACTAGCTAGGATTAATGTTCTTGCTCAAGGACACAACGCAGTGACCTTGAACAAGAACATTAATGCCTTCTTATAGTGACAAAACTTCAACTTACAAATCCAGCTTATGCAAGCCAGTCCCTAATTCTATTTCATTCCAATCCATTTTTGAGTTGAGAATCAGTCATAGTTGAGGTAGCTACAGAAGATTTTGGATGACTCAAACTAGCATGCAACCCTTCAAATTTACTTCTACTGTCGTGCCAACCAAAAGTGACAGTGACGAAATAGTTTCTTTACAATTGTTAAGCACAACATTAGCGTGCACACTCCACTTGAGCTAACGTGAATCGAGAGATCACTTTTGTATTAATCCTATCCTGCGGATAGGATTAATAAACAAGTGATCTATCGATTCTAAGTCCCTAATAACTTTGCAAACAAAACATGACGTCACTGTCACTCTTGGCTGGCATGACAGTAGCTAATGAGTTTGAAGCGTTCAGGTTTGATTTTAGTATACAGTAAAACCTAGTCTTAAGGGGCTACTCAAAAAGAAGACAAAAAATTGGTTTTCAAGACCACTTATTGATTAATGCAGATCAAAAGTATAGCAGAATGCTCCAAGAGAGCATTCTGCATTGCTTTCGACCTTCGTTAAGCTACCATTTGTCTTTAAGACCTTTGTTTTGTCTATTTTTGAGTGGCCTCTTAAGACAGGTTTAAAAAATTCTAATGATGTACTAAACAAACAAACAATTGATACACAGAATGTTTATCAGAACAGCAAACAGTGCCAGCCAAAAATGAGCAGGCTGCTTCTGTTGGAGCAGTTTAATCTTAATCAGTTTTGTTTGTACAAAATAATAGCTATCTTAAAACTTGCAGTAATTGCCATCAAAATATCAACAATTTGGAGTTTAAATGGTCAATTGTCTGACTTAATGAAAAAATAAGCTGCTGAAAGAGCTACATATGCATGAAGGAGTTTGGTGCAAAAAAAAAAGGAAGTGTCTGCTGACAACCGGTTGTCACTAGCAAAAAGTCTAGTGACAACCGGTTGTCACCAGCAAAAAGTCTGCTGACAACCAGCTGCTTTTTCCAATACTACTGTATACTTATCTACCTGAGTCTAGTGGCATTTTAAATACAGTTATAGAAAACTTGAATAAATATTGAATAAGAAAATAATGAATTTATTTACAATTAAGAATTTGGTATTTTATTACAGAAAAATAGTTTGCTTTGCAGAAAAATACCAGATAAAGATTTATTGCTAACAGTTTGCATATATCAAGATTCATTTATCTTATCAACTTTTATGATACTAGCACAGCTTTAAGGGAACAAATTCATTATAAAACTATATATTATAATTGCATTGTTCACAATGGATGGACAATATCATTTAAGCATTATCGGTATAATAAACTCTTGAAGCACCAGAATCAAATTGAATTCTATTTTTTTTAAGAGGAAAAGTTTGGGCACACCAATCAGGACCTGGAAAAGCAATCTGATACTAGATAAAGAGCCATCTGATCAGGGACTATTTGACAAATTAATCATTAATAACCAGATTGGATTAGTAAAAGTTCAAAAAATCAATTGGAAGTTTCCATTTACCACACTTGTCCACCTAGCACTAATGCATGAAGCTACTTCAGCTAAAAGGCCTAGTTAAAAATAAACAGCTCTGCATATGTTGTATCTAGATAAAGTCAAAACATATTGAATTTGAAATTATAAGTGAAATAAAACTGATATTTCATCATTATTGTCTTAATTCTTTAAGCACCAAAATCCAATTACTGACAAGGAAAATTTTCCACAAACAAATTAATCATGGATTAGCATGTCCCCTAAGGGGAGCTGAGTGAGTCTGACCAGGGGTTATTTGTTAACTTTTATAATAAATAAGCTGTAAGAGTCCAGATAATCAACTGGAAGATTCCATTTTATAAGAGTTAAAAGAATAGTACCTTTAAGCATGATTAGTCAATTTACCAATATTACCAGGCATTGTATAAGGAGACTTAATATCATTTGATCATATATACAAATGTATATTTTTTGTATAAAAATCTCTATATCCATGCATATGTATAGAAAAACAATTTATAGCAGAGTATATCATTAAATGCCTGATGTTGTTGAATAGGGTACACATTGTTATTGAAAAATATACAGCTGGTTGTCAGCAGACTTTTTGCTGGTGACAACCGGTTGTCACCAGACATTTTGCTAGTGACAACCGGTTGTCACCAGACATTTTGCTGGTGACAACCGGTTGTCAGCAGACCAAAAAGTCTGGTGACAACCGGTTGTCAGCAGACCTTGCCAAAAAAAAATGCATCCAGTTTTCCATTCAGCTACTGAATCAAAGTTTAATCCTTCCCTTCATGAATATTCATGCTAGGCTCCACCCATTATGAATAATAATATAAATGAACTTTCATGTTGTTACATAGAACAAAGAAATTACTTGTCAGGTTTTCTTGTGTTGGATCAGATATACCACCTTTCAATAGCAAACTCTAATCAGGCAGCTCTTGGAAGAGCTGCCTGATCTGTGTCTGCTCTGTTTGCAAAAGCTTTAAAAGGCGTCTCAATGAGGTAATTGATTAATAAAATCAAACAACAGAATTGGGTATAAATCATGATTAAGTACAGTTTATTACACGCAATTTATTTAACCTCCTTTCACACCTTTTATTCCAGGCCAGATATATAACCACCTTTCACACCTTTTATTCCAGGCCAGGTATATAACCAATAACTCTCAAGCTCCAGCAGCCTTCTTCCAGTGTGCTGACATTGTTGTAGCATAACAGTATCCATGGTGATGAGCCACAACAATGGAATGGATCTTTGAGCAGAAAACAATCTAGGCCCAATTATACTGGTCTCCTGATGTATTCTGCCGGGTGCTAGAGCATTTTCTGTTTTTGAGATCCTTTTCTAATATTTTGCTATATAAAATTTGTTTGTACTAGAGCTTTTTTGTTGTTTTATTTGATTCTTTATGTCCCAGTCAACACTTTTTCAATTATGTTGGGACGGGTCTTCCTGGGTTGAACCAGTACTAAGCAAACATTTGTGTCTTGCTCAAGGACACAATGCAGTACCGCCGATGAGACTCGAACCCGCAGCCCTTCTGTCTCAAGTAAAGCACTCTACCACTGAGCTCCCTTTACTAGAGTTGTCTATAAACAATGTGCAGGATGTGGACTGTTTTGGGTTATTTTTAACCGCTCGCAAAGTCTGAATTATATGTTCTCACTTGTTTTCCATATGCTGTAATCACAAGGGTGAATGTTTAAAATTTCAAAAATCCTAAATTCAAATCTTAAAACTTGTTGAATGCCTACAAAGTGTTGAGGCTTTCAAGTTTAAATGGTCAATTGCCCAAAGATGAGCTGAAAATAAATCAGAGAAGCAATTAAAATCTGTCTAAATCCAGCATTTTGAGGGTGACTTTCTGTGGAAAGTCCAGAAAAATTTCACCCATGTAATAAGTAGACAAAAAACTATAATAGTATTCACTTTGTATAAAAACATTCATAGCCTATTTATTTGGCGAAATCTAAAAAAGACTAAAGTGCTGTATCTCATCTATCTTTAGTCATTGACAATAAATGCCCTGAAGAGCCCAGCATAAAAGTGGTCTACACAAGGCCTTCACATTCTGCAGTCCCTCATTGAAGCTCATATCATAATTGAGCCACGACATGTGATTTCCAACAATGCAGCATTTTGACAAGTGTAGACTCAGACGAGCCTGTGCAGCCTCCTTTTAAGCTTAGAAACCCATAGTGCTGTTCAGTCAGTAGCTTAACAGCCATAGAATATTCAAGTGACTAGCAAAGGCTCTGATCAGACTGCGCATATGCACAGGCTGATCTGAGGCTTTGCTGGTCGCACATACCACATTGCAGGGAATAAGCTAGGGGTGACTAGGGCGAAATAGTCGCTCTATGGGCCGAAATTTCACCCTAAATGAGCTATGGTGACAATCTACTACCACAGCATGGTATTTCTTCTTCCATTTAATGGCAATAGTTTGTGTTATCACTAATGTGCTTCTAAACTGGCAGAAAATGCTGTAACTTTGCACTATAACTTCTCCTTATCTGACTGTCATTTCTCCCAAATTTTCCTGGAGGGAGAAGTCACTTCTCCCTAATGTCAGGGCCAAGCTTGAACCCTGCATTGTCGGAAATCTCATGCCGTGGCTCATATGTGATATTATGACTCCATTGTTAATTGTTTCTGAAGAAAAACTAAAGCCAAATTGTGTACCTGTCTTGCTTTATTCTGACAACATGCAACACATTTCACTTAATTTATTTTTTTATATAACAAGGTTTATAATAAACAAAGGCATGATTTAAACTTGATCTTATAGAACACGATAAAACTTTATCTGACTGCATACAAAACTAGCAAATGCGCCAGTTCACGAGATTTCGGTACTTATAGCATCAGTATGGGTGAAAGTTCAAAATTTCCAAAATCCTGAACTTTTAAAACTTGAAATAAATAATTTCCAGTTTAAATGATTGTCTTTTTTTTTTTTTTGATTTGATTATGTCCCATCAATAATCTTTCAGATAAACAGGGGCGGGTCTTCCTGGGTTGAACCAGTACTAAGCTAGGATAAATGTGTCTTGCTCTAGGACCACAACGCAGTGACACCGGTGAAAATGATTGTGTTTAGATATTCTGAAAACAAATCAGAGAAGCTACTATAATCTGCCTAATTCAGCATTTGAGGCTGACTTTATATGGAAAGTCAGCCTCAAAATCCTGAATTCAGGATTAATCCTGAAAACTTTCACTCATGTGTATGAGCTAACCCATGTCACGGGTTATCATAAGAATTATATTCCTTTTAACAAACAATTCATGTTCTGGTTTAGAAATAAGCAAAAGAATTCAAATGAACCACAAATACAATGTATGTTTCAATGCTAGTTTCATATGCAGCTAAGTAAAGTTCAAAATGAAAGCATACAAAGGTACAAATATAGAAATGAAGCCATAATTTGTGTTAAAAAGACAATCTTGTTCCTCGATTCACAACTGCCATTTTATTTCGTGAATACATCAAGCTAGAATATGGCACAGCTTAAATCTGTTACCCTAAGAATGGCCAAAACTTTTAACACACGTTAGTTGTTTTTACACTGTGGGACTCAAGCATACCCTTACTTGACTTGGTAATGTCCTCAGAGCATGGGTGAAAGTTAAAAATTTCCCAAATTCTTAACTTTAGAAAATTTAAAACCTGTTGTATGCTTCCAAAATATTAAAAATTCCAAGCTAAATGGTCAAATACCTTTAGATAAACTGAAACTAAATCAGAAAAGTTATTATTATCTGCAGAATTCAGCATTTTGAGGCTGAATTTCAATTGAAAGTCAGCTTCAAAATCCTGAATTCAGGAATAATCCTGAAAACTTTCACCCACGTCAGATTAACCCTTTTCCTGCCATTTACAAAAAATAATTGTCATCTGCTCTTTCATCTTCTTATCTACTTCGGCAGCCCATTTTGCAAACAAAATGTACCAAGATCAGACTGCTTCTGATCAGCATTTGCTTTAAAAGTAAAAGTATTCTGGATTGCATTTGAAAACATGCAGGATACATAATAGACACATGGGTGAAATTCCAAAATTCCCCAAATCCTGAACTTGACGACCTCCAATCTCAAAACTTGCAGTATGCCCACTAATTATTCACGCTTTCAAGTTTAGACGGTCAATTGTCCTTAGACAGACTGAAAATAAATCAATGAAGCTAATATGATCTACCTAATTCAGCATTTTAAGACTGGTCAGCCTCAAAATCCTGAATTCAGGAATCCCTGAAAACTTTCACCCATTTAGACGAAGTTTCCAATAAAAAATATTGGTAGGATATGGGTTAAACATGATTTTCTTTATCCTGAAATTCATATCAACCATAATTTGGATAGTAGGCTCTAACTTCTGTTAAATGTCTACGATATACTATCATAAATGATGATTATTCAAAAGTCCATTGTAGGGATACCAGGTCCAAAATGACAGAATGCCCCGGGGTTATAAAAAATTTTCATGCTCAACTCAACTGAGCATGAAATTCCAACTGTTCATAAAAACTAAAATACTGACAAATGAAGAAATTTCTTGCTTTAAGTGTCAGATGTTGGCATTTTTGAGCAGGATAAAATTTGTGCTCAGCGGAGTTGAGCATGGAAAAAATTATAACCTCTGGGGCCAGTGTAACTCTGAACAGTTTGCTCAAGAGCAGACTGATAGGTGTCCAAATTGTTTGCTGGTCCATGTATCTTCAAATATTTAAGACAAATACAAATCATAGGGTCAAGATGTATAGGATGAGAAGCATTGGCTGATCATAATTTTCCATTCAACTACTTTTGAGATTACATGTTTAAGTCAATATGACATGAAAAAAGCTAATCAATTAATGAATATGCAAGGATATGGATCTAGCTTTCAAACTAAGTTTATAACCAAAATAAGCTGTACATTTTTGTCATGATTTTCCATTAACATCAAGATAAAAATAAGATATACAATAAAATCATCCAGTGCACATTTATTTTAGCTGGAACTGCACTGTACTAGGCTCACAATGCAACTGACATGCACCGAATTCTGTTGCTCTCACGAGTGCCCAAGACTACATACAGTGTAGTTTCTTTATAATACATAGAGGATCTTACATGAGTGCTCCTGTTTTAATGAATTTATTAAATGAGTTGGGGAAAAGAGATAAAATGTGAGGTTTGCTGAGCATTTCATCTCTTTTTCGCAACTACTTTAATATTTGAACATACAGGAATAAGCAAACTTTATAGACACTGATTAGACTGCTCCTTCAGAGCATGCTGATCAGAGTTTTCACCATTTGCAATGAAATGGACAGGTTCAAATTTTAGGATATATATAGAAAGGAGTCAACGTGTTGAAACATTTACATTTAAGGTAAAACATGTGTTATATAATTTTTAACCTAAATATTCACTCATATCTATGGGAAATGTTCTAAAATTTTAAATACTAGTTACCTGCCAAGACAAAACAGTAGACTCTGGTCTGATCACCGTCTTCCCTGTTTTGCTATTCTGGCAAGCATTTTGTGAATTTGAGTTCTGATAACCAACATTTGAGCCGCGACATGTGATTTCCAACAATGTGGCATTTTGACATGTGTAGACTCAGATGAGCCTGTGCAGCCTCCCTTTAAGCTTAGAGACTCCAAATGATGTTCGGTCAGCAGCTTAACACTCAAAGAATATTCAAGCTACTAGCAAAGGCTCTGGTCAGACTGCGCATATGCGCAGGCTGGTCTGAGCCTTTGCTGGTCACCCACACCACATTGTTGGAAATCTCATGTCACGGCTCATTTGATTTCAAAGCAGAAAGAGAGAAAAGTTTTCAAAATTTTAGAACATTAACTGTATATGTGAAACCTGAAGCACCTTGTAATACCAAAATGCTATTGCTACGGATACATGGATTTATAAGAGAGCCACACAACATATTTTATCATGAATCACAGACCCAAAAAAGCTTCTTCATGTACAAAGAGTGTTCACCTTGTTATATTAACATTTTCGAAGCAATCTTTTAATGAATCTTTAGATTTTTGCAACCGTTCACTGCCTCCTGAATTATACAAATTTGATTGACAGCTGTCAAGCTTACTTGCCCGTGCAATATCCTTTGAATATCAAACTCATATGCCAGAAGTGACACTGGTGTTTTGATTTACAGCGAGCCACACCCGAGTCGCACATGCAGCTGTCCGTGTTCAAGCTGGCTGTTCCGCTTTTCCACTCCGACAAAACCGTTAATACAATTATATTTTAAATACAAAACTGTTTTAATTCCTAAATTAAAAATAATTTTTATATTTTAGATATTTATAATAAAATGTAAATATAAGCAATATTATAAATTCAATTTTTGATCTGTTCATGGAATCATGACAACTTCGGGTCTGAAGCCCTAAGGGCTTCACTTACTTTGCAAGAGACACAAAGTATTCATGATTCCATGAACATTCAAAAAATTGAAATCATTTTTAAAGAGAAAAACTGTAAATAAACATTATATGGGTCCTTTTTTCTTTGACCTGGCTATAGGCCTTGCCTCAAGAAAATCTGTCTTCGTAGTTTGCAATCATGTAAGATTTAATCAACCCATCTCAGCTATATCGACTAGCTTACACAATAAAACCTGTATAAAACAGCCACTCTCAAAAATTGGTTTTCTTCAAGAAAAGTTATCGCTTAATGCAGGTCAAAAGTATTGCAGAATGCTCCAAGAGGAGCATTCTGCAACACTTTCGACCTTCAGTAAGCTACCATTTGTCAGTAAGATCTTTGTTCTGTCTATTTTTGAGTGGCCGTTTTCACAGATTTTACTGTATAACATAATTGTGCATGAAGCAAGCTTATTTATCATACTTTTCAGAGACCAAATAAGAAAACTGCTGGTCAGACTGCAGGTGCAGACTGGTCTACACCTTTGTTGTTACAACCACACTAGGGCTGGCTAATCGAAGCCACAATGCTAATCGATAATCGGTCCTTGCATTTCGATATATAACCGATTAGTAATCGCTCAAACTTGACAGCGGGTCTCGGAACGTTTTGACAACTCTTGCATGGTCAACGACATTGATTTTCCCATCATTTCGCAAAACAACACTAAGTAGGATGTGTTATGGATTCAAAAGATAATAGGTTTTAAATAAAAAGTGGCACCTTTGCTCAAAACAAGTTGTCATCCACTCTGTTGGAAGAAAATTGAAAGAAAGTCGGTAATTGAACTCGCAGTCCGCCATTGTTTGATGTTAATTTCGGCACGTTGCGTGACGTCATACAAAAGGAAGCCAAGTATGCATGACACGAACAACTTTGTGTAAAATAAGACCCACTGTAAACGGCGGTAAAATTGAAAGCTTCTAAACTCGAATTTAACCGCGGAGAAAAACAACTTTCATGCTAGATTATTCATCTGATGAATTTTCTTGATTGTGTACTACTTTATTTAAAACAGAGGAGCGTAGGTATAACTTTTTCTAACAATCAGTTGTTGAGTTAGCCTGCAGAGTACAACGTTTTACTACTTCGTTACAGCAATTTATACGCATCTACTGTTTATGACAATGCACTTTACGGCACTTCCGGTTTAAATAGAAAATAAAAGGAGGCAATTACGCTTGGATTTTAATTGAATAAATAGACAGAACATACATTAAAAGTAACCGATTTTTGAATTTTCATATCGATAATCGTTTTTCTTTTGTATATCGACCGATTAACCGATATTTCGATTAATCGTGCCAGCCCTAAACCACACAACTAGCAATTTAGCAATATACTCCAATGAAATATCTCAAGATAAGCTGTCAGCATAAAATAGACAGTCTATTTTGTCTTCCAGGTGCATGACAAACTACATGAAAAGTTGTTCATTTCTGCATGCTCATTTCTTTGAATTAATGAAGGTGGTTGGTATTTGTTTTAAAAAAGAAAGCTTATGGTGAAAAACTCATTTATTGAAAAGACATATGTTGTAGGTACACATTGCAATTGCCTCATAGAGGCAATTCCAATGTTTACCTACAACATATGTTACTGAAAATAAGGAAGAAAAATATATGGAAATTTACATTTTCCAAGTGTTATGTCCATTGTCTTTACCTCTTTTAAACATCCCAAACTGCTAATCAGTATTAAAATTCCTGTCACTCTACTGCAAATTGTTTATATTTGCATGACAGCTATACCTCCAAATTCGAGTTCATGAACTACCTCTTTGCTAACCTGCTAGTTGCATGGTTGTAAAATGCAACAAATCAGTTTTTCTCACAATGAAGGCGATAAGTAAAGCACTCTTTATACATGAGCAAGCTCAAATAATAAATATTCCATACATGAAAAAAATCCAAACAATTGTGAAGATGCGATTAGCATTATCTGTAATGAGACTTTAATGCAAAACAGTTTTATATAAGCTTACATACATGTATAAATACTTAGGAAAATGTATGAATGACTCAGAAGATTTGTTAACCTATTTATGAAAATGAGATCTACCGCCCTGTTCGTTTTGATTAGAATGGGATGGTCCATTTGTTCATTATAAGAGGCTGTTAATGAAAATTTTAAATCTAAAGTGAAAAATGTTTTTGTAATGAGAAACAAGCAGACCAAGTGTCCCTGGATCCCTTACCACAATTTTCCTTAACGTTTGTTTAATCAGCCATTTCAAAGGAGATTTTTAAAGTTTTCATGCTCAACTGAGAATGAAAATCATCATGCTGACATTTGCATCCAGATTAGACAGATCTTTTGTTAGGGATGGATTTAGGTCAAAAGTAGTAAGTGAATATGATCAGGAAATACCAAAAACCATGCAGTGTTGTTCTTCCAAAATATCTCTCAAAAATCAAATTATCAAAGATAGATCTGGCTATTGGGGACTGACTGATTTGGAAGAGGTTAACACATCTAAACTAGAGATGGATTTAGATATACAGGGGTATTTTTGAAGGGGAACATCCAACTCTTCTATCGAATCTTTCGTTATTAAGATTGGCTACTTTTTTCCCCCAAGAAACTTTTATGATAACAACTGTGACAGTCTTGTTTTGTTTGCGTTTCTTTTCTCTCTTTTTTTACATTAATGACCATTTACAGCAAAATACATGAGCCTCATAGAGGCAATTTGCAGGAAAACCTCACATTTGTTCAGAATATAACTAAAGCTTTTCGGGGAAGAAATAAAACTTCTCTAAACCTTACCATGTCTAACAAAGATATACTAGGCCAAAAAAGAAACGCCGCATATAAAGATTAAAAATATTGTGCGTTAAATGAGAGTTACAAAATTTCATCTGCTATCTATGTTGCGCTACTATTCCTGCCACATATAATTTCCATTGTTTCATTGAGCTCAGCCAGCCCAAACCAATGTACTGGCTGTCTTTTTATTTTCAGGTTTTTCACGTGCACATTCATTTTAGTTAGATCTACACATGTAATAACTACTGAAATCACTAGTCTAATATCCAATTTGCTTGAAAACATTTTAAAACTTTAAAATTAAAAGTTACACATTGCTAATTAACGATGCCAAAATGGACACATGTTGTACGCGTCAAGGCGATAAGAATGATACAAACTTACATGACGCCATCGGTGATAGACCAACAATTTCGATGCCATGCAAGGATGATTGAATGTCTTAGGAAACGTTTCTAACAAATTGGAACAATGTCAGACCGTGCACATTCAAGACGTCATTGCCTAATGACGCGACGTCAAGATCGATAAAAACGTAGGTTTAAACTGCTGAATCAATTTTGTCGGGTGACAATGATAGCTAGCACAACCCTAGGAACTCATAATCCAAGAATCAGCGCTGAAACTGCGACAGTTCGTTTGCGAGAGATTGGTGAAAGTCTCCCCATATAAAATGTATGTTTAATATGCGGCGTTTCTTTTTTGGCCTAGTATATATTATGCTTTGAAAACAATGTAGATCCACATCAGCTGCCATTTGAAAAGGCAGCTGATCCAGGTTCATACTGTTTCCCACTCATGCTGGAATCCTGCAAGCTAACTAGATAAAATTTGGAGACAAGTGCAGTCAATTTATATGTCAGGCATGGTATGAGCTCAAATTATTTAACATTTGCTTAATATACATAGAAGAGTGTATCCAGATTGCTTTGCTTTGGTTTCTAAAACGAAACATATATAACAAAAATGCAATTTGTTGGTACTCATCCGATGAACACTTGTAATATTTTTTTGCATCTCTAGAAAAAAATCATGATTTTTTCGGGGTCAGACTTTCTTTAGCTGTTCTCTCTTCCCTTTTCCTCCAAACAGACATCAAGTACACAGGACATCTGTGCTGAAGTACTCCGGCATACTCCATTTTCCGAGGTGATGTGGTCAGAGCAGAGCAGTCAAGTGACCTCTTCCAAAACAAGATGGGGGAGCACTGCCTGCATGTAGGAGATCTACAACAAGCTCTTTTGTAAGAGATTGAAAACTAGGCTTCTGGTTGAAAATTAGTTTTCTTCTAAGTTCTCAATCAAAATGTATGTTGTGCTTACTCAAATCCGTCTCAATGAGACGATTCTTTTGAGCACACAAAACGCATGTTGAAATTGATGGGTAAGAAAATAATTTAAATTTTACGCTGGAAATTTTTCCTTATCTGGACCTATAAAAAACACATGATTCCCCCCCCCCTCTTCTCGGCAGTCAGATTCAGATAATTTTCTTATTTCTCAACTGAAACATATATTGTGGGCACTCAAAAGAACCGTCTCAATGAGACGGTTCTTTTGAGCACCCAAAACATATGTTAAAACTGCTGGGTAAGAAAATATTTACAATTTTTTGCTCAAAATTTTAGTTTATCTAAACCTATGCATATTATGCGATATTTTCACCATTCAAACATCAATCACTCAGAACAAGAGTATTTGGGAGTACCCTAAAGTGCCATGTTTGACTTGTTTAAAGCGGCTGTTCTGGTTTACTCTTGAGCATTGCAATCGGGTTTAGTCAGCCCAGAGTGCTACATATCTCTCAATTCTCAAAGTAATTATACTTTGTCAGAACTCACTGGAAATGGCCCAAAGAAATACTTCCCATAGGTTGAGATAAACAAATGTTATGAGCATAAAATTGTGAATGTTTTCTTATCCATCAGTTTAAACATTTATTTTGGGTGCTCAAAAAGAACCATCTCATCGAGATGGCTCTTTTGAGGACCCACAACATCTATTTTGGTTGCGAAACAAGTTTGTTTTTTTCGTCTGCTAGCACTGAGCAAAAGTCTGTGTTGGAGAAAAAGACTTCCTGGTTACTTGGCCCTAAATTTCCAAGTTTTACCCTGCTTTTTTTGCTCTAGACAGTCAAGATTCATCATATTTTTTAGAACATTCAGCTTCTCTGCCATTACTGCAAACTATCCTTTTTATCTCTTGCATATAAGGACATCAATGATTGGCCCTCCAATCAAAATTCTAGAAATCACAATTTTGTGTTGATCATGTGTTGATGGTGAAAATTGGTGCCAAATGCCAAGCCATTAAGTTAACTCAAACAGTCATTTGCAGATGTAAAAATTAAGCGGATGACTTTTGCAAGCAGTTTGGTTCCAGATCAGGATCTACTATTTTATATGTCCTGATCTGAATCCAAACTGCTTGACATTGAAAATCACCCTCTCTCTTCAAAATAGGGGGATTTAGTACCCACAGTATGTTTTGTTGAGGAAGAAGAAAATTTATTGATTACACACTCTTGTCTAGAGGCCATTTTAGTATAGTTATAGCTGTACGGGAATTTATGAAATAACCTAACGGCCATATACTGAGGGCTTCCCTCCACAGCCCCCCATATCATTGGTTTAATATGCAGGTCCATTGTAGGATACGAGAATCTGCCCTTTGATGTTCAATAAAATTACATCTAAAATAATCAACAAAACATGTTCATGCTAAAATAAGCACTATTTTTTTTTATTTTCAATTTCTTCCATGATATTTGGTAAACTGAGCATTAAAAATGCCAGTTCTTACATCTTACTCCTAGAATAGCTCACACACTGTTGGTTTTTAACTCTAGCAATTCCAGTCTTCACTTTTCTAAACAATACACATGCAGCAGTTTATGTTATAGGCTGCCTGTCTATATTAAAACATAACATGATAAACTCTTGAGTCTTAAAACTATCTGCTGAAGTGCTGGTCATTCACTTATGCATTGTACTAAAAGCTGGCGTGTTTCTCTGAATCAACAAAAACACATTCGGCCGCTTGCCAAGTTGCCCAAACTTTCCACTATGGAAAGTCACAGAATATCTTGATTCCATAGCTTCCATGTCCATGGACCATAGCTCTTACAGCTCCAGGGATATTTATGGGCGGGCCTCTTATTCCTGAGACTCTATGCCCTAATTTCAGTCCTTGATCAGAGAATCTATGTTGAAGGGGTTTTAGACAATATCCACAAGGCAAGGAAATAGAGATAAATGATGAAGAATCTGCATATGTATGCACCATCAATTTTATTGAGTATCAACCTGCAATTTATTCACATAGGTCCAAATAAGGAAACTTATTGAGTGTAAAATTGAAAATATTTTCTTATCCATCAACTTAAACATGTGTTTCGGGAGCTCAAAAGAACCGTCTCATTGAGACGGTTCTTTTGAGTACCCACAACATATGTTTTGGTTTGAGTGATAAGAAAAATCATTTTCAATTGCACACTTTTATCCAGTGACCTGTTTTCAGCAAAAATATATATTGTGAATACTCATTGAATTCTTCTTGTCAAGATGAATCGAATGAGTATCCACAAAATAGTTTCGCGAAAATAAAGAAAACAAATTCTTCTCAATAATGTCATCATTCATCCCATTATAATCTCCTATGCTGAATGGAGTGATATCTCTAAACCTCCTCCACATAGATTCGTCTGTTGATAGAGCTGCTCAGTCCTGCATTTCTTCTGGTATCTCGTGTGGGCCTATGATACCGGGTACTGACATCTGTAGTTTCTTCTTCTCGTCCTTAGCTTGTACTATAGCCTGCTCTCTCTCCTCCAAGAATAAGTCGCTATTGTCCTCACCAGCAAACTCCTGCAATATGATTATCACAGGTTTAGACAAACAAAAAGTTTGAGTGTAAAATTGTAAATAATTTTCTACCCATAAGTTTTAACATAGGTTTTGGGTGCTCAAAAGAACTGTCTCATTGAGACGGTTCTTTTGAGCACCCACAACATATGTTTTGGTTGAGAAATGAGATTTTATTTTAATACACACGCTTAACTAAAAGGCCTAACAATAAATGTATTGAAAATATTATAGAATAAAGGAATATCTGTACATTTCTGTTCAAGTTTGGTGACATTTATTTGACTATTCAAAGATATTAGGAATAAATAACAGCATCTAGCTTAAACTCATTACAGTTCTGGACTTGAAGTAACTGTATCTTGTGTTTGGTCAAGAGATTATCCAATATTTTCAGCTATTGTAGCAGTTTAACATTCATAAATGGAGCAGGAAACAAAATTTTGGCACTTGTCGCATGTGCGCAGATTCACCAGAGACTTAACTGCTTGCATACACAAAATATGGATGAATGTCGTTCAGACCCAAATTTACTCCTCCTGCTTCCCTGGATTATGTCAGCATGGTGTTTAATAGAGGCACTTGCAATAAGAAGTACTGAAAATTTGAAATCTTGTGTGCACTTGCCCATGTGTCACAATATGTTCAAAAAAGATTTAAGATTAAATTGTGATTTACTCTTTGGCTGTCAACATCGCCATTCTGTGACCTTTGCTAATGTTTCTATACACGCTTATTATATAGTCAAGGTCAATAATGTAATGGTCTTACATCAGATATTGAGTGCAGTGGCTCAGCTGGTACAATATTAGACTGGGGATCAAAGGGTTGCTAGTTTGAGACTCCCTGGAGTCACTGTGTTGTGTCCTTACCCTCTGCTTAGTACTGGTTCAATCCAGGAAGACAGGATATTGTCCCGACCTGACTGAAAAATTGTTGATTGGGACATCAACACAAACTTTCATCACATGAAGTCTTATAGTGCTAATTCTAAAGAAAATTGAATTTGTAAATTTATGTCCTTAAATTTCAATGTAATATATTAAAGCACAAAATGATATTATGCACTTTACAGGATAAGCCTTATATTTTCTTACATACCCTGATCTGGACTAGGAAATCTCTCAAATGTTCCTTGAAAGCTGAGATGTCTTGGTTGAAACTAAACAAGCCTTCAATGAAGATTCTAATCTGTGGTCTGTAAAATAATGAATTCATTCCTTTCAAACAATAAGAATTTTACAATAAATCTGTAGTTGAGTTTTTTGAATTGACATGGGAGATGAATTTAAATATATCATTTGAATTCCAAGATATTTGCCAATTGCAATGGTTGACAATATCTGTCATCTACTCAAGATATATGTATACATCTTGATTGTTTGACTCAAGGTGTATACATCTTGATTGTTTGTATTGTTTTAATCATGACATCGCTAAATTCTTGTATTCTATATCGCTGTCATCCTCGGTCTAAATTAGCATTTTTAAGAGTCAAATTGTGATTTAATTCCTTTCAATCACTTTTAACATATGTTATGCAGACACAACAAAAATTTTGGTTGAGAAGCAAAATTTTGAGGACTGTGTTCCTATACAGATAAGGTTTACCAGTACTTATACCACCTTTACCAACTTTAGCATGAAATATCACTTGATGTGCAAGGTCTACACTGATGTATGTAGTATAAAATAGTTATACCATGTTTGTCCACCTGTACGTAAGATAATCCACTCGCTAAAGCTTGTGGATTATCTCCACGTACAGGCGGACAACCCATGGTATAACTATTACTTAATGTATTATTTCACTTTTACTAATAACTACTCTCCTTTGAAACAGCTGTAGGGAGAGTTGGGACTCAAACTATTTGGCAAACCTAGATTCAAACTCATGACACACAATCACTTCAATGATTACCAAAGCGGAGAATGCAGACACAAGTTAACCCTTAAAGCGCCAAGAAAAAAATGCATCTGAAAATGTCGTCTGCTGCAAATAATTGCCTAACATAACTGACGAATTGAAGTATAGAAGCAAACAGATCTGGGTCCACACTGTTTGCCATAGAGGCTTCTTAAACATTTCAGCAGACGAGAACAGCAGACGACTTTTGTTGCGATTGGCGCATTAAGTTTAAAGTGTAACTTACTCATTAAGATGAGGGAAAGCTGCCTTGAGAAGATCTAGGAGGAATTTGTGGATGTATTCTACATTCTGTGCTGTTGTTGATGTACTGCCACCAAGAGCTACCGTCACCTTGTTTCTCTCTAGAAGACTGAACATGTAGGCCAAGATGGTTGCTTGCATTGTTAAACCTGAAATTTCAAAAGACAAGATATAAGCTTTTTAGCTCCCCACGTTGGTGCTCCTTGTGGGACACTTAGAAGTCTCAATATCATGCTCCGAAGGTAACTATACATCTTATTTTTCCTTTGCATGCAGCAATAAAGATAAGAAAAATGAGATATACTCTAAAACAAATATGGCTTATTTGCTAGCAAGAAAGGTTAAGTTTTCACTGCAACCTAAAAAATGAGATGTCACCATTTCTAACCATTCCTATGAAGTATTTTTGAAATCAGTTGAGCAAAACTTTTTGAGTGTAAAAATGTCATTATTTTCTTATTGATTACAGTAAAAACCCTTCTTAAGCGGCCACTCAAAAATAGATAAAACAAAGGTCTTAAAGACAAATGGTAGCTTAATGAAGGTTGAAAGTATTGCAGAATGCTCCCCTTGGAGCATTCTGCAATTATGCTCCCCTTGGAGTAATCTGCAATTCTTTTAAGCAATAATCGGTCTTAAAAACCAACTTTTGGTCTTCTTTTTAGTGGCCGCTTAAGACAGGTTTTACTGTAGTTTTTACATGGGTTTGGGTGTTTAAGTTTTAGGTACTCAAAATGTTTCACTAGTAACACATTGAAAAGGTTGCTCATTAAAATATAGAACTGTTAATTTATTTGAAACTTTAGTCTGTTGGGAGTTCTGGATGCAAGGTAAAACCAAAGCTCTTATGGGTGAAAGTTCAAAATTTCCAAAATCCTGAACTTTAGAAATTCAAAGTCTAAAACTTGCAGGATGCCTAAAAAACGAACCATTTCAAGTTTAAATGATGAATTGAGTTTAGAGAATCTTAAAATTAATCAGAGAAGCTATTATTATCTCCTTAATTCAGCATTTTGAGGCTGACTTTCTATGGAAAGTCAGCCTCAAAATCCTGAATTCAGAATTGATCCTGAAAACTTTCACCAATGTCTTATAGTATACACTTACCAGCTGTATGGGAGCTATCTGTGACAATGGAGAAGATGTGTTGTAAAATATCTGTGAAGAAGGTCTGGTAGAAACTCTGGGCTGCCGCCTCCTCTCCCGCCACATTTTGTAATAAAACATATAAAATGTCTAGACCGGTATCGGCGACATTCCTCATTGTGTGTTTAAATGCCCAAATAATGGAGTCTAGCACCAATTTGAACTGTGCTGCTGGGATTGTTAAAAATGCTGAAAAGAAATGAAGATGTCTTAGGTACTGAAACAATGTGGCATATAATGAATAATGATGCGACTTTCAAGACAAACCAAAAGCACTATGAGCCTAGTGAAGAAATATCAGCCTAACCATCTCTAGTGACCTTTGTCATTTGCTGATAACATTTACAAACAGTTTGGACCCAGATCAAGACCGAAAGAATGTCGGTCCTGATCAGGATCCAAACTATTTGACACTCTGATAGTGTTCCTGAATATATTTTTGAACAAGAAATATCTTTAAAAAAAGATATTCGGCGGCTCTCAAATACTGACGATAGCTGGTTTAGACGAGGGCGCAACACCCTTGGGCCCTTATAGTGCAACGAGAGGATTTACATGGTAGTAGCACGACTGATATGCCGATAGTCGGTCGGTTGAAAATGTCCGATAAACAAACAATTTTAACACAATTTACTCGAAAAAAAACGTTGATTTTTTCTTTGATATTTTCCGACTTGAAAAGGGGATTTTTCATCCGAACATAGGAGAAAAGAAACGTTTTGGCATTAGGAATATAACCGTATAACGGCCAAAAAAGACTATTGTCGAAATATATGAAACAGACTATAATCATGTCCAGATATGGGAATTGGAAAAGTTACAAATATTTTATTTAAATAACGTAATATTACTGTAAAGTCCTTTCGAATTTAGTGGGTTATTTTATAATGCACATCTTTACTGTGTGCAAGGCATGTAAACAATGATAGTGACAGCAATTTACAAATACTGTACATCGGGGGTTGACCTATATTCGAGACGAGGTCGTTAATACATTTGCATTTTTAGACCAAGTGCACAGACTGGTTCTCTGCCATTTACATGTATGTTTTCAAGTTTAGTTTCATGTTTAATAACATTGTAAGGACATTCTGAGTATCAACCAATGAGAGCATCTTTTTCCAGTCGGTGTGATGAATATTACAATTTAAAAATGCTTCTGATTGGTGAATAATTTAGAGCTAAAGCGATATTAGAACGGCGGCCTTTTGGCCGCCGTAAAAAAATAATTTTCACATTTTTGAAAAGTCTTCAGACTACAACAAAAGCATGAAAAATTACCCACCATGCAAAGAGCTAAGTAACTTGAGATGGAGAGTTATTAAAGACTGATCAACCTGTTTGATGCCCATGCTGCTCTGTGTCTTGAGCATATGCTGCTTGAGATTTTGATCTTTTACCTGTGAACAAGCCTGCCCATTCTCCTCAGAGCCTTTGTCACTTGAACAATGAACATACAGTTTGAAAGTTGAATAATGATGAGGATTCAGACAAACCCTTAAATATCTGTGTCCATAGATTTAGAAAAACGAAAAATTCCAGCGTAAAATTGCAAATATTTTCTTACCTATAATTTTAGCATATGTTTTGGGTGCTCAAAAGAACTGTCTCAGTGAGACAGTTCCCTTGAGTACCCATATGTTATGGTTGAGAAATAAGAAAATTATTTCTTCTGATACGCACTCTTAACTAAAGGCCTGTCTGCGTCCCCATCCTATTGCTGTAAGTTCACCTTTTTCATGTTTTAAGAATAACTTTGTTCTTGTAATGAGTACTATGAATTCTCATGGGCTGACACATTTGTCTATATACAAATGTCAAAAGTATTCTAACCATATTAGGACACAAATTAATCCATATTGGAGTTTAGGGATCAAACATGGATTTTAATGCATTAACATTCGCCAGGTCCTGCAGGTTATGTTAAAAACCGAGGGCCAAATTGAAGAAAAAATGTTTGATCTTTATCATTGCATAAATTTAAATCATAAAACATGCAGTATGCCTATTAATAAATCACTTTAATTGATTCATTGCCTTTAAACTGAAAATGAAACTGAGAAGATATAATATTCTGCCAAATTCAGTATTTTGAGGCTGACTTTCTATAAATGTAAAGTCAGCCTCAAAATCAAGACTTCCGAAATAATCCTGAAAACTTTCACCCATGTTTTTGCTCAGGCCGACAAAAACAAAAGTAAGTTGCTGAAAACACTATATGGGATTGCATGATGTCATATGGAGTTCTTGATATCAATAGTTACCTTGGAAACAATGTGTATTGACTGCCTGTAGAAGAAGGAAGAAGTTTGTTCTATGTTCTGGAAATTCCTCAAAATCTTTGTTGATCATTTCTAGTGTACACTCGAACACAGCATCAAAGATCTGGGGAATGTCTTTTGTTATGTTGTTCTGAAAAAATAAGTGAAAATTACAAAGTGCTGTGCAATAATCTATATCTAATTTCATTTAGAATACATACATGCAAACAAATTAGTCCCAGATCAGACTGCTCCTCCTGGTTTGCATTCATGTGCCCAGTAAGCATCTTGAAATAGCAAGAACAGTTAAGTTAATGACAACAGCATTTCTCAGCTAAAGGAAATCTGTTAATTTCAACCTGCAAAAAAACCCCACAATATCATAATAATAGGATCGTCTTAATAGTATAATACAAACAAAAATTAGATAACGATTTATTCACTGTAATAAAACCCAATTTGAACCATTAGTTTGTTTGCTTGTGTTGTTGCTTTACGTCCCAAGTCAACAGCTATGGTCATGGCGGGACAGTCAGTTCATTTAACCACACTTTTTCCCGGGCAAGCTTGAACAAGCAGTTAACCAGTACTTCGTGCACATACTTTCGCTTGTAACTGACACCAACCCTTCTTGAATGATTCAGCGGAAGGGAGGAGAATGACAGTAGAAATTATTTCATGATCAATCTCCACGAAAGTATGGGACCGGGTCGGGATTGAACTCGCGACCCCTGGATCTGCAGTCAGACTCGCATCTGTTGCCAGACACGTTATGATTGCGCTACTTGGCCCGGTATTTGAACCATTAGGTTTTTCACATCTTTGTACATTCTGAAAAAAATAGCAATACAGAGAGCTTGGGCCATGGCTCAATTTTTTTTTGTATACTTCTATTCAGACATACATCCCCTGCTCCTTTTGATTAAAGTAGTGTGCAACAACTGTCAAATCACCCACCCAGTTTGTCTTAATACCCAGATGCTAAAAAGCTGGTTAACCTACCTCTAATCTATTTACAATGGTTGCCATGGTACTGAGTACTTCAGGTTCTCTGGCTGCCGGGACATTTCTCTGATAATCTAACAACACTGCCTCCAATAAAGGAGGAACAAAGTTCTCTGCCACCATACTCGGATCACTTGACCGACTCACCCAGCCAGATATAAGTTTAAGTGTCTCTTTTTTCACAGTCCTCATGCTACGAATAAGTGGCTGTTTTGTCACACTTTCACCGTTTGTAGCAATAGCACTACTAATGTTTTCACTCATCACTTTGTACACATTTAACATATCCAAATATATCCGGCCAAGCTGAAAGAAAAAATAAACTAATAAACTATAAGAGATCTGCAAGGTAGCAGTCTAGCAGAAATGAGAATATTTTCCAAAACAATGAGCCAATCAATAGATTTTGGCTCTTAATATCGCATATGAGTTGGCTGCCAAGGTTACACTCTTGTCTTTGCCTCTCACACATGTGGAACAAAATCTCGTTAACTGGCTCATAGTTTGTTAATATTCAAAATAATCATCTAAATGGGATGGATGTTTTGAAGACCTACAGTATATTTTGAGATATAGAATATAATCCAAATGTTAGCACCAGATTTGGTTTTCTATTTTTGGTTAAAATTAAGCTTTGCATACAGATTTCTGATTTTCAACTATAATCTAAAATGGAGCAAATTTTTATATCTACTGAATAATTTCTGCCAAAGATTCTTCAAGAATCATGAACTTCGAAAATTCAAATCTTAACAGTTGCAATATGCCTAAAAAACTTTAAAATTTTCGAATGAAAATTGTCAATACTCAAAAACAGTCATAAATTATATCTTTTATTTTATATTATATACTTTAGGTAACATTTTGTAGACCAATAGAATTTTCCTTAAGGACTGATACAATTTAGGATTGTCCTTTGTATATATTGAGGGATCACAGGTAATTATTTCCAAATAATATTGTATTTCTTTGTAGGTTCATTTTGTTTTAAGAAACACTCTGCGGCATCTCACCTGGGTCTTCACTGTCTGCCAAAATACCTGTTTATGTTTACGGGTATCCAGTATACAAAGGGTTATTACTGTTAACCATTACCAACAAGTTTCATACTTGAAGAAATTTTGACTGATGTCGCTTTAATTATATGAATATGATATACACACCTGAACAACATATGGATGTCCTAATGCTTTACACGCTCTCACATTTGTTTTAAGAATATTTCCTAACTGTTTCACAGCTTCGGAGTCCTTGAGAACTTCAACGTTTTGTGTTGCCTGGTTAATTATTCCGTCCCACACTTGGTTCGGCAACAACATGTATCTTTCAATTAAGTGTTCCTGAGCAACCTGATCAGTCTGAGCACTAATCATCATGCCAACTGCTTCATAAAATGTGTGAACCTGAAATATCAGATAATTTGAATAAATAATTGTATTTGACAAAATCTCAATACCACTTTCAAAGCAGACCTGTGACACTGTTAAAACTTTTTGAATTGATGCAACCTTCCGCCTTGTTTAATCAGGCCTCGAGGTTATAAAACTTTTTTCATACTCAATAAAACAGAATTTATCCTGCTCATAAATGTTAAAATGCCAACAATCAGTGTTTTTCAGCATTTTAGTTTTTATGAGCAGTTGAAATTTTATGCTCAGTTGAGTTGAGCATGAAAAAAGTTTTATTACCTCAAGGCCAAGCCTCTAGATAAAGGTGCGTAATTTAAAAACTATTGTGGTTAAGGAAATATTCAAAATTTTATGCTAAGAAATATTATTTATCTAGACCTATAGTTTTTCTTTTGTTTTGATGCTTAACATCCCAGTCAACAATTTTTCAGTCATGTCAGGATGATTTCCAGTATTCTTGGGTTGAACCAGTACTAAGCAGTGGATAAGGTGTCTTGCTCAAGGACACAACACAGTGACTCTGCCGGCGGTGAGTCTCGAACTAGCAACCCTTCAATCCCCAGTCTTACCAACTGACAAATAAATATAAAAAATGTTTTATTTATTTATTTAAAACACATGTAATGAGACATAGAAACAAACTGTCATATATCAAATTTATCCATGTCAATTTTTTTGATGTGTGCGTGTGTGCTGTTGTAGTTAAATTGGACTGAGCTTTGAAGTTAATGAACACTTAGCCATTGATGTTTCAGCTTTGCAAACAATGCATAAAGTTTTCAGGAACAGAGATATACCTGTTGAGGCTGTAGATCACATATAATCGTATTGATGCCATTAAGAATTTCTTCAATAAAAGGCATCACTTCTCCAACCTGTACTTGAACAAAGTGTCGTCGGCACTTCTGGGCTATTTTGATAAATGTGTCGCATGCCATATCTTGTACTCCATCATGGGTTTCTGACAATAGAAAGTGACAATAATATAAATACAATGATTATTGGAGAGTATCCTGAACCCGAGGCTATAAAACTTTTATCAATCTCAACTCAACTGTGCATGAAATTTCAACTGCTCATAAAAGCTAGAATACTGAAAAATAAAGATTTTTTTTTTAATTTCTAATTCTCAGATAGTGTATCATGCTACTAAATATTAAAATGCCAACAAATTGTTGGCATTTTAACATTTATAAGCATGATAAATTCCATGCTCAGTTGAGTTTACTCTCATTTGCAGAGGCTTGCTTACCTCCTCTCTTTGAAGACAAATTGACGAAAGTTGTAATTGTATGCGCTGATATGTGAGCGTAAGTGGAGTTGAGCTGCCAGAGTGTACTTTTTTTTTTATAAACTTGAGCCAGATTGCTAGGTTTCTGAATTACTCTATGAAAATATGAGCCACCTAATGAGACAACCGACTATATGAACTGTGCACCCAGTGAATATTCAGATTAGTCTGGGCATTCACCCAGTCTGATCAGTCTTTGCTGGGCCCCCCAAAAATTAAACCCTATTGCACTTAGGTCCGTTGTGGAACATTAACCCTATTGCACTCAGGTCCATTGTGGAACATTAAGCCTATTGCACTCAGGTCAATTGTGGAACATTAACCCTATTGCACTCAGGTCTATTGTGGAACATTAACCCTATTGCACTCAGGTCTATTGTGGAACATTAGCCTATTGCACTCAGGTCCATTGTGGAACATTAACCCTATCGCACTCAGAACTGCCAAAACTCAGAGTTTTGGCAGTTCTGAGTGCAATAGGGTTAATGTTCCACAAAGGACCTTTCAGCTTTTTGAATGAATGATTCTAAAAGTGGTGTAAAAGTTATCTCACAGTGACACTCTCACAATTCAAATGTTGAACTTTTTCTCACCTGTCCATCACAGAAAGGGAACATGGATATGACTCCTGCTGGCTTTGCCCCGACAAGAGGCTGAACATTGAGGTTTATAATGTGGCTGAATGTGCAGTTCCACCAAGGCCCTCACTGTTGCTTTCAAAAAGATTGTTGGCATCAGGGGCTGGTTGCCTGGACCCTTGGGTATCTGAGAAAGTGTGTAAGGGTAGTGTTTCTACATCAACACAATAGGTGCCATTTTCTCGAAGACAGCTTGGGAAGGGAGACAAGTATAGTTACCACTCAAATGAACAATCACTTGTCAGAATTACCCTCATCAGTTGATCACATAATATTCGGTCCAAGTTGTGTGTGTTACTCTTTTTTGTTGCCATAACAGTAATATTTGAATGTTGTACATGCATCTTATGTTTTACATGTTTAATGTAACTAAGATGAAATATAGATCTATATTATCAGGTCTTGAGATAAATGCCTAATTGTAAATTAATTTTCTTACCTCTCAACCAAAACATATATGTGTTGGGTCTCAATGAGACATTTCTTTTGAGCATCATGATACAAATTTTTAAATTGAAGATAAGATTTTTTTTACAGTTTTGCACCCCCTATTTTTTTTTTATCTGGACTTGTTTATTAGGTAGGAACAGTCATTCAATCGAGAACAATGAAGTCCTATATGCTGGTTAAACAGTAACATCATGAACTACTGTATAAACTTACCGTGCATGAATTCAAACAATTTGTTCACTACTGTCTTGAGAAATCTCCAGTGTGCTCGGAGAAACCTTGGATACTGTCCGACAACATACATAATATTAGAAGCTACAATAGCCTTGTTATCTTTGCCTCTCTTCTGTTCACATAAACCGAGAAGATCTTTGATGACAGTGACTAGAAATCTCTTCTCATCATCCTCATGCATCGCACCACTGATTGAACCAATCGCCCAGCATAACTGTAGTAAGAACAGAACTCTTTAACCCTTTTAAGACCAACTGACTTATCCATAAAGTTTGATACAGTTAGTCAGGATGGTCAATTGTACATATTGAGGGGTTAAAGGTTATAATTTTCTGGAAAAAAAAATTCTCTGAAGATAATTTTGTCAAAGTCAAAGCAAACAGTGAAGACCCTGATGAAATGCAGCATTATGCTGCATTTCATCTGTGTCTTCACTGTCAAAGTACCTATTTAGGGGTTTCCAGTATACAAAGGGTTGAGAACTATGAAGCATTAAATAACATGCATCCACATAAGGAGTAGTTCTAAAGGTATCAATTTTTGTTTATATTCAAAAACATTAATAAGTTTTACATTGTTGTAGGGTATTCAAAAAGAAAAGTATCATTGAGAAAATTTTGTAGCACATAAGTCTTAAGGATGAGAAATTCACAATTTTATCCCTTTTCTTCTTCACACTACAGTACAAAGAATGGCCAAAGCTTTGGAGTTCTGGCCATTCAATGAATAATTAATACAATTTTGAAACCAAACAGTCAGTGATTAGCATTGCTTCACTTGAGGAGCTTTAGAATTAAAATGTTAAAATTGTTGCATCTTCAAGCTCTTCCACTCTCCCAATTGTTTATCAAAACCTATTTCTGCCTAAAGTAGTTTGGATTACTCAAAAAGGGACAGAGTTTTAAAGGGCCAATTGAGATATTAAAGAATGTAATGTCTCGTGAGGGTTTGCAGGTTTGCAATGTTTGACATAACAATATAGAATTGATTCATTAACTCCAACTAGTGACTATTGTATACCATTTGTAAAGGCAAATGCAATGGAAGATTTCATTTTACATGTTTGAACTGAGGTCAACTTACTGTGTTGAGATTTTTCCAGGACCATTCTGTACCATTCACTTGGTTATGTAATTTTTCTGTCATTATAGCTTCAGTGTCAGCATAGTCTAAATGGGTCAAGTACACTAAAAAAGAAAGTTAAGAATAATCCAACATGCACGTATCTCCGTGAAAACCCTAAAATCAAGTCTTACATTAAAAAAAAATGCCTATCTGGACCTATACTAATGTGTTTCCAGGGTTGAAGTGACCCCCCCCCCCTCCCGTTTTTCTTTTATTTAACAACTTTAACCCTTACTAATACGATCGCCGCTTAGCATGCGGATGTAAATGCACAAAGGGTAACTAAATCTTATTTTTGGGAGCAGCCCTTATTTTGAACTAAGGTTCAAATGCCCTGCAAATCAGAATAACTTAACTCTTTTTCCTTAAGATATATACCAATTTGTGCCTCTATATGTAGTTATCATAAGCTTAATGCACGAGCTTTACACTACTGATCGGTAGTTCATTTATATATCGATAAGGTACACTTTGGGACTAATTCAAAGTAAAAGAAACACGCAGAAATTCCATCTAATCCCAGCCTATATAAAAGATCATTTGTCAGTGAGAAAATAATCGAAATACCCGGTCTATATCTAAATTCATTTCTGAAAGTTCTTTTTCAATTGAAATAACCATTAAGCAATAAACAGCAAGAAACGGGGGTCACGTTAAGCCATGAAGCACAGTAGAGCAGCACATTTCAACAGTACCCACTATATCCTAGCAAACTACAATACAACAGCTTCATACAATCAAATGTTTTGTTTGTTTTGTTGCTTTACGTCCCAAGTCAACAGCTATGGTCATTGTGGGACGGTCAGTTCACCTAACCACACCTTTTCCTGGGCAGGCTTGAACAAGCAGTTTACCAGTAATTCGTGCACATACTTTCGCTTGTAACTGACAACAACCCTTCTTGAATAAATCAGCGGAAGGGAGGAGAATGACCGTAGAAATCATTTCAAGATCAATCTCCACGAAAGTATGGGACCGGACCGGGATCGAACTCGCGACCCCTGGATCTGCAGTCAGACACGTATCTGTAGCCAGACACGTTACCGACTGCGCTACGCGGCCCGGCATACAATCAAATGTGAATACTGGATGAAATCACCAGTCTTATCAAAAGCTTGTAATTTGCCAGTAAACAATCAATCCGCCATTTTTGTCCTTTCATTTGTATTTGAAATCATTTTTGTTTAGACACTGATTTTTTTTAGAAACTCGTAAGGTAGTCAAATGGTCCGATTAAATTCAAATTTTTGGATAGATCTGGCGAGAAGTTAAAGTGCCCTTATATTTAGGGTTAATATGGTGGCAATTTAGGGTGAGGATCCCATTTTGTATGGGCCTGACTGCGAGAAAGCCTGTCTTCTGGATTTACAGCTCAAAAATCAGCTCAGCTACAGAGACAAGTTAGAATATTGAAATTTTGTATATAGCAAGTGCAACTAATATACTGTCTAAATATACTGTCTAGATAGTGAATATCAAAGATGATGACCAGTCTGCGAGCATGTGCAGGTTGGTTTGCACCGTAGTTGTTCTCAGACAACAAAATGAGGTTTTCTTGTGATGTTAGAACTTTGATACATGTATAGTTTATCTGCCTACCTAATGTTTCTCTCATGTTTTTGTAAAGGTTAATTGAGTCGGTGTCTTTCATGAACTCTCTGACAACCTCTCCCTGATCATTCTCAACGACTAGAACTTCTTCAGGCTTAGCCATTCTTGAGATCATAACTCTGCGTACCTACAAATGTAGAAGAAATTTTATATATCATGAATCAAGCCTTTAAGATAAATGTTAAATTGGAGATCAAGAAAATCTCAAAACCCTTGAGTGCCTGCAAAAAAATAACCGGAGAATGCCATCTCCTTAAGTTGTCTGCTGCACAGTTTTGCTAATATTATTTGATTTATGTAAGTATAGGGGCAAATAGTGTGGGTCTATTCTGAAATCTGAATGGGGACAACTTTCAACCCAAATACTGGGATATGCTACCTGGTTATTCTCAGAAGCTACCTGATCTTGATATACACTGGTTTCAAAACAGGACATATCCAGGTTATCTTCAGCATGGCAAGGACAGGCCTCCAGAGAAACAAAAATTGGGGGTGTAAAATTGCTAATATTTTCTTATCCATCAGTTTAAACATTTGTTTTGGGTGCTCAAAAGAACTGTCTCATTGAGACAGTTCTTTTGAGTACCCACAGCATATGTTTTGGTTGAGAAATAAAAAAATAAATTTTTGATTATGCACTAGGCATGTAAAGGTTAACACTAACAATTCTGAATGGTTAGCAGGACTTAATTTTAGAGTGCGTAACGAAAAATTAATTTTCTTATTTCTCAACCAAAATATATGTTGTGGGTACTCAAAAGAACCGTCTCATTGAGACGGTTCTTTTGAGCACCCAAAACATGTGTTAAAAATTGATGGGTAAAAAAATATTTACAATTTAACGCTGAAAATTATTGCTTATCTAAACCTGTGGTTAGGTAATTCTCTTCAACACCAAATTCATACTTACTCTGGATAATACAGGATTATATAACTGTCTCCTGACAGGCAACTCATGGGACTTGCCGAGCAGTAGCGGTGATGAGCTACCCGAGAAGGGACTTTCTCTGTACAGATCTGCTGCCAAGGAGTTCCAATACTCCAAACAGATCTTGAATATCTCCACCTCATCAACTTCTGAGATCAGGATCAAGTAGTTCAGAGCCTGGAAAATAAATGAGCTGTGACATTTGATTTCCAACAATGTGGCATTTTGACAAGTGTAGTCTCAGACTAGCCTGTGCAGCCTCCTTTAAAGCTTAGAAACTCCAAATAATGTTCGGTCAGTTACAGTAGCCCAAGTCATAGAAGATTCAAGCGACAAGCAAAGGCACTGATCAGACTGCGCGTATGCGCAGGCTGGTCTGAGCCTTTGCTGGTTGCTCGTACCACATTGTTGGAAATCTCATGTTGTGGCTCAAATATTGAATTAACATTTATGAGAAGAATTGTTTGATAAAAACAAACTTATCCTCATATTATTGTGGTACAATGCCATAAAAACAAGGGACAGGTGATAAAACATTAGGACAAGTGATAAAACATTAAGAAACAGTCACAAACTTCTTGGGACAATGTCCCACTGGAGTCAAACTAAGTGGTACATTTGAAATTGTATATACAGTAAAACCTGTCTTAAGCGGTCACTCAAAAGTAGACACTGACAAAACAAAGATCTTAATGACAAATGGTAGCTTAATAAGAGGTAATCGTCGTTGAAAACCAGTTTTTGGTCTTCATTTTGAGTGGCTGCTTATGTCAAATGGTGCAGAAATGCAGCCTTAGCAGAACACTGCAATCTAGTAGTGAAGTATTTTGTACTGACCTCCATGAGAGCTTCATTCAGATCTGGTCTTTTCTCAATAAGCTGGGCATGTTCCTTGAGGAAGGTACACAGAAATAGACTGAGGTTCTGTATAAATATCTGTTCATCATCTGTACCTCTCTGGTAAGCCTCTCGGATGTTGGTTGACAATGGTAACATCTGCAGAAAGACATATGTAATCGTCAAAACCCTCTTTTATTATGGTAAATACTCTAAAATTCTGAACACTTTCCTCTTTCTGTTCTCAAATAAAATACTTGTCAGAACAGCAAACCGTGAAATCCTTATTAGACTGGTACTTCAAAAGCAGTCTGTTCTGGGTTTGCACTGTTTGTCTAGACCTTTTCGGCAGGTAAACTAGCGAGCAGTCTGGTCTTGGTTCAAAGTGTTTGCAATATAGGCTGTAATCTAAGAATATTTTATTAAAGTTAAGAACAGAAGCAGATAAAAGAGCAGAAAACAAAAGATGTGGCTAGCTGGAAAAGGATTAATCCTATATATAATGAAGAATATTGTCTCATCAATAAGCTGAGTTTCATTCAGAACAATTTTTTTTTTAGTTTAATTACTTTAATAATTTTTCTTTTTTATGATTCTAATTAATTTATATTAAAGCTGTGTTATGCAGAAATAAAACAATATGTAACAAACCTGTTTAAGCTGTGTTGTGGCAAAGTTAAATAGCTGTATAAACTGTTCATCATACTGAGACACTTGAACACTGGCTGAAAACATAACAATTATATTTATTGCAAACATATCCAGGCCCCAGATAAGAGTGGGTAACTGGAATTTGTTTTCTTATTTCTCAACCAAAACGTATGTTGTGGGTACTCAAAAGAACCGACACATGTTTTAAGTGATAGATAAGGAAAAAAAAACAGTTTTTACGCCCAAACGTTTTGATTAACTGGACCTATGAATATAACTGACCAACTGTCGAGAAATGAGCCGGGAGCCCATGAAACAGGAAAAATGGTTTCCTGATGTTTTGGCTTCTTTCAATTTCCAACAATTTCAATTATAATCTACATGTTTAAGTATAACAACTGCATACATGTACTTTTTATGGAGAACTAATAAAAAAAGGTTCGGTGCCTATATCAACCAAATATCATTAGAGAGAATTGAAGTTACTTTCTAGCAAGAAAATGGCAAGACAAGATAAGTATATAAACAAGCCTGTATTGAATAGTGTATTCTGACTTCCTTGCTATCCTTTTAAAATGGTATCATTGTTTGATTGGTTCATATTTGTTTTTCTATACTAAACAGTCAGGCACTGGAAGGAAAACCTTCCAATCCAAAAGTATGTCTTTTTGGAAGGAAAAGTCTTCCAACTGAACAATTTCACTTTGGATGGATTTTCCTTCCAATTAGTTTTTTCACTGAAAATTGGAAGGTCTTACCATCCAACTTAATGGCAAGTTTTGGATGGAAAACCCTTCCGAAACATCATTTTCATTTTAAATTTGGCATCCGATCGGACTGCCGATCGCAGGATTAATGATGTAATTAGTATGTTTTCATTACATAACCAAGCAGAAAAATCATGTTTCTACTTGATAAACCTTAATGCAATACAGGTAACAGTTAATTAAGATCATTTATCAATCTTTTCTTGTCACTGGTGATAGAGAAAGTTTGCAAACTTTTGATGACTTTTCAAGAAATTACTTTTACAAGGCATGCAGTATTACATAAGTGTGTTACTATAAATAAATCTGGATGGAGACCCAGGCAATCACAAATAGATGCTTTGGCTTATTTATGAGAAGAAATGATTCTATTTCTAGAAATAGAACTAAAATTGAGAGACTGTTAGGTTGGAAGGAATTTACATCCAAAACTGTTGGAAGGTTTTCCTTCCAGTGCCTGACTGCTAAATGCTGATGCCTACATGTCAGACCAGTCACAATATTTGTAAATATGAACTCACTTTTTTCTATGTGGAATTTGTTTACACAAAATGTTTAGAACATTAAGTATCAAAAGAAAACCAGAAAAACTTACCAACTTCTGTCAGACACTTCAAGGTGACATTTCTAAACATTGGCACATTCAAAAACTGAAAGGACAAAAAAAACTTAAGTGAATGAAGCAGTGTTTTCTCAAAATCCAATGTCCTAAATCAGTCAATGTTGACTACTATGTTGACTACTAATGGCTTGTTATAAATAAAATAATCTCTCTATCACCATGATCATGTCCAAATGTTAAAAAACTGCTTAAAATCTGGCAATATGCTGATGACGGGTGAAAAGCAGGGAACCAAAATTCCACTCGTCCGCTCGTAATTACGAGTGAAATCTAGAAAGGATGAGAGATTCTTCCCAAAGCACTTGTCATGTAGGACGAGTGAATTGCGAAGAAGTACTCAAGGAAGTCATATTACATATTACTCTCTTATGTTCTTTATTGCATACACTTTAAAAGGACAAGTACCCGAGTTTGCAGGATGAGTGAAAATTGTAAGTCAATCGACCTGCAGGACAAGTGCAATATTGAAATATTTTTGTCCCCTGAAAAGTTAACATTTTTCTGAAATCTTGAACCTTAGAAAATATCAACTGAAGTATAAGTTAATAGCCTGTAGATAAACTAAAAATAATCCAGATGAACTATATCTACCTATTTCAAGACTTTTGGGTTGTTAAGAGTTTTTTGGGGAAGTCAGCCTAAATTCCCCAAATTCAGGAATAATCCTGAGAACACCCTGATAAGATATTGTGCACACAAGCACTTCTTTGCATAATTTTGTCGTTTAAGCTCTGTAGACCTTATATAAAATTAAGTCACATTTACTCAAACTTAAGTTACAGCTCTTATGTTATACAATACAAATTTGGTTGAAATCAATCAACAGCTTGCGAGATCATCTTTCCTTTTTTTGACATTTTGAAAAGCAATATATTAGCTTAATAAGAAATAGCTCTAATGCATCAGCTGAAGTTCACCAACAGGGCCTACAACGTTACATTGTTGGACATAATCTAAATCTATAGTTTAAATTACGGTAAATGTCATTGAAAAAGGATAAGCCCTCCCCTCTAGCAGAGAACTGGTTGATAGAGGAACTATCAATAATGTATACCAATGCAGGGGAGTGGGGGTATACTCTACCACAAACAAAGTTTCTAGCACTGATGTAGAAATGATTTTTTTCAAGCTTGTATACAGTTTGTGCCTCATGCATAAGGATAAATAATCTGTGCGATTTGCAGACATTTCTCCATTAAAATCTGATTTCATCTTAGAAAAAGCGTTACCAGGTTTCAATCTAAAATTTATAAGAAAACAGGGAATAAACTAGGCATGAGGGTGTTATTGAGTTTACCTTGTATATTAATGTAGTGATGAGTTTTGTCTCAAAGATATAACCTAATGGAATCCAGTTCAAGAACCGTAACAAGGTTTCTAGTGTTGATCCTACCAGTGGCGCATTTTGAGAGTTATCCTGAAATAAAACATATAGGCAGATAAGAAAATTAATTGGATATTTAGTTAGTTAACCAATATTTCTGCAGTTAAAACTAGAACAACTGTGCACAATTTGAATTTCCATCTGTGACACATCAGGAAGAACCAGAAATATTTATTTTTATCATTTTTTTTTATTTTATATGGAATACACAGGTTAAGATAAACAAAAAATTTCAGCGTAAAAAAGTGAATATTTTCTTACCCATAATTTTTAGCATATGTTTTGGGTGCTCAAAAGAACAGTCTCACTGAGACGGTTCTTTTGAGTACCCACAACATATGTTTTGGTTGAGAAATAAGAAAATTATTTTTCTGTTACACTCTCTTAACTAAAGGCCTGGGAATATATAGTCAAAGTAAACCAAAAGAGCCCAGTTGACTGTATAAGAGTCAATAAAACCCTGGCATAAGTAATTATAATTGAGTAATATGTTATTTTTTGTGTTTTATTATGACCATGCAAAATTCACTTGAGCCAGTACATGAACACCATAAGATTTTGGCTCTTATCACATAGATGACAGGTGAAGGCTCAGTCCTGTGGGAGCTTTTGCTGCTATGATAAATCCACAATTAAGAAGTGAAAAGCTTGCACTGGATAAAGAAAAACATAAGGGCTGTTCCAGAAATTACTAAATTGGGAGTGGAACCTTTTTTATGCATGGCCAGGAGGAACTTTGTTTTTTTCACATGGCCAGGTGTGATTCACATGTACACTGTAGCATCATAAACTATGCTGTAATATATTTCTTGCATTCCAAAATTATGTGCATTCTGACAACGCTGAGTTCAAATCTATACTAAGTCGTCCAGAAAGGGTGAGAGATATCAAATGTCTATGTTCACTAACTTACCATTACAAATTGGCACAACTGGAATATCTGTGAGAACTCACTACACATGCTGTCTTTAAGGTGCTTTGCTTTCATCTGTGTGATCTGACCACTTGAGAAATCAAACACCTCCTCACTGAAAAAGTTTATTAATAACATTAATTAATTCAATATCCCGGCTGCCCCATTTGACAACTGAAATATGAAGAATATTCAGCTGTTTTAGAAACCCATGGAATACATCATATGGCCCTTGGGAACAAACGTTGTTAATATGCAATTAGGAGTAGTGGTAATTAGGTAAATGTTCTCAATTCTAAAATTTTGAACACTTTTCTCTTTCTGATCTCAAATAAATTTTGGTTTTCAGAACTTAAATTCACAAATTGACAGAATAGCAAAGAGGGTAGACCTTGATCAGACTGCTGCTTCAGAAGCAGTCTGTTTAGGGTCTGCCCTATTTGTCTATGCCTTTATGGCAGGAAACTAGTGTTTGAAATTTTAGAACATCTAACACATGTTTGATCCTTGACCTTCATCTGTACCCTTAAGGACCCTTTGTATACTCTAAACCCCTACAGCCCAGACAGTTACTTTGGCAAACAGTGAAGACTGCATGGTTTGCCAAGATAAAAAAATCTTCATGGACTGAGGAAATTCCTACCTGTGAGCCCTTAAAACATTTATTTAATGGTAAATCACATCCTTAGTGTATTGATCTGTATGCGAAAATCCATCAAAATAAAAGACCTTAATATTATGATAGACAAGGTTGAAGAAGTAATAAACCAAGATCATACTGCTCCTAAACAGCAGTCTCATCAGGGTTTATATACTGTTTGCTTATCCCTGTCTCTTCAGTTTTTTGTATACCTCATCTGCTCCTTCAATATTTTTTTGAGTAAATATGGTTATATCATAAGGTAAGAAGTCCTTTTATTTTGGGCAAGTTAGTATGGTATCTGTCTTTAACCAACCCTTTTCATTCGGATAGATTTCCCATATATTATTGATAGTGTCTATTTTAATGATTCAAAGGTAGAAAGTTCCAAATTATGATGCATTTCTGTCATGAAGATTTGTTTTTATCAGTGCAGACCCTGATGAAATGCTGCATTATGCGGCATTTCATCTGGGGGTCTTCACTGTTTGCAGAAGTAACCAGAATGAAAAAGACACACTTGTGAATGCAAATTTAACTCTTCCAAAATCAAATAGCAGTTGGAAAAATCCTTGATGAATAAAAGAAAATCACTGGACTAATGTGTCAGATTAGGATGAGGTTCTGTCTTGGCTTGATTGTTCACATAAAGGGGACCCTTTTCTTATGCTGCTGTTATATGACAATGAACCTTTTCTTATGAGTCAGCTCAGTTATCTCATAAAACCTTTATGCTAGAGGCATTAAGAAGACATATAAAGGTTTGTATACTGTACAGGTAAAAGAGCATGAGTGCTTCAGAAGTGAAAGCTCAGTGACACCACACCTACTGATGGGCTTTTCCACCGGATATAAAATAATAAACTTGGGATGGTTCATTGTATATACTGAGGGGTTATAATTTCCAACTAAAATTGAATTTCTTTCTCTGAAGATCCTTTTAGTCTTGGCAAACAGTGTAGACCCTGATGAAATGCCGCTCCATGGGACATTTCATCTGGGTCTCGACTGTTTGCCAAAGTACCCATTTAGGAGTTTCCCTTATACAATGGGTTAAGCTGACTTGCCGTAGACAGCATTATGAAGCAAAACAGCAATAAATACCAATATCAATCTAATAAGCATGCATGCTCATAAGTACACCCTGAGTACTGAGCTCACAAGTACACCCTGAGTACTGAAGGCATAGAATTTTGTAAAAAGTTATGCTCAAAATATGTGTGGTACTCTCAGTCGATGGTACACCATCACAAATACCCGCTTTTGAGCTAACCAAAGCATCTGCAAAGTTTGAAGTTGCTACGTCCAACCCTTTAAGAGGAGATGCATTTACAAGAAAGTACACTATTTCATTTTTGACCTTGACCTTAGGTCATGTGACCTTAGGTCATGGACAAACAGGAAACATTGCCCAGTATCCTCTACATCTTATGACCTATGCACCTGCAAAGTTTGAAGCTGCTATGTCAAACATTTACAATCAATATTTCATTTGACCTTGACCAAGGTCAAGGTCACATGAAGCATTGCCCTCTACATCATGTGACCTATGTACATATACCTGCAAATTTTTAAGTTGCTACGGCCATTGGTTAAGGAAATGCTTTACAAAGAAAATACATTATTTGACCTTGACCCCAAGGTCAAGGTCACACAAAATGTTGCCCAGTACCCTCAAATTCATGTGACTTATGCACCAGCAAAATTTGATGTTGCTACATCCCATGGTTAAGAAGATGCATTTACAAGAAAATACATTATTTGACCTTGACCTTGGGGTCAAGGTCACACAAAATGTTGCCCAGTACCCTTGACACTATGTGACCTATGCACCAGCAAAGTTTGATATTGCTACATGGCACGGTTAAGATGCATTTACAAGAAAATACGTAACTTGAGCTTGACCTTTGGGTCAAGGTCACACGAAATGTTGCCCAGTGCCCTATTCATCATGGGACCTATGCACCTACAGAGTTTGAAGTTACTATGTCAAAAGCTTTAGGAGAAGCATTTACAAGAAAATTAAATATTTGACCTTTGACCTTGGGGTGAAGGTCACACGAGATGTTGCCCAGTCCCCTCTACATCATGTGACCTATCCAGCTACAAATGTTGAAGTTGCTACGTCTAACCATTTAGGAGGAGATACATTTACAAAAAAATACATCTTTTCATCTTTGATCTTGATCTTGGGGTCAAGGTCACAGGAAATGTTGCCCAGTAGCCTCTACATCATGTACCTATTCAGCTACAAAGTTTGAAGTTGCTACATCGAACCGTTTAGCAGAAGATACATTTACAAGAAAATACATTATTTGAACTTTGACCATGACCTTCGGGTCAAGGTCTCATGAAATAATGCCCAGTAACCTCTACATCATGTGACCTATTCAGCTACAAAGTTGGTACGTCAAAAGGTTTAAGAGGAGATGCATTTACAAGAAAATTCAATATTTGACCATTGACCTTGGGGTCAAGGTCACACAAAATGTTGCCCAGTACCCTCTACATCATGTGACCTATTCAGCTACAAAGTTTGAAGTTGGTACATCAAAAGGTTTAAGAGGAGATGCATTTACAAGAAAATTCAATATTTGACCATTGACCTTGGGGTCTAGGTCACACAAAATGTTGCCCAGTACCCTCTACATCATGTGACCTATTCAGCTACAAAGTTTGAAGTTGCTACCTCTAATGGTTTAGGAGGAGATACATTTACAAGAAACGTGACGGACGGACGCACGGACCGACCTACTTTGACACAAAATTAATATACCCTTTTTTTTCTAAAGAAAAAGCGGGTATAATAAATAACCAATGTAACCATATATGGGTGTCCAGTCATGTGGAAATGGGATTTCAAAGGTTTTATGTGATAATAAATGTCTTATTTTGTGGGGTAATTTTCCCCTAATCACTATGATAAAGATAAAACTATTCAAAAGTCTACCTTAGGTCAGTGGCAGGAAATCAATACTAAAAACATGTTTACAAGGTCATCTGGGGGAAAAAAGCAATATCTAACACACATCTTTGAGTATTTATAGGTTTTATCATTCACTTTTGTTTTCATATCAAACAAGGTTGTAAGATCTCAAAAAAAATTCCAAATGAACCACGGGCTGTTCTAAATAATGTCATAATCATGAAGAGCCATTCACACACACACAAAAAAATTAGGACATTTTTTTTTTACTTTCTGTTATTAAAGAAAGTGATCCCTGGTTTTTGTTGTTTTTTTTAAAAATAAGCTTGGCCTTGTCTACAGTATTAAACCTATAATGAATAGTTGTTGCATTGGGATTTAACATAACTGTCAACAATTTTTCATTCCTGTCACAGTGAAAAGCTGCTTAGGTAAAAGATAAAGAAAAATTTTGAGCGTTAAATTGTGAACATTTTCTTATCCATCAGTGTGAACATATGTTTCAACTTTTGGGTACCCACAATGTATGTTTTGGTTGAGAAAAAAGAAAATAATTTTCAATTACACACTCTTATCTAAGGGCCTGAAGCTGAATGCGTAAATAAAACACAATTGAGCCACGACATGTGATTTCCAACAATGTGGCATTTTGACAAGTGTAGGCTCAGACGAGCCTGTGCAGGCTCCTTTTAAGCTTAGAAAATCCAAATGATGTTCAGTCAGTAGCTTAACAGTCATAGAATATTTAAGCAACTAGCAAAGGCTCTGATCAGACTGCGCTTATGTGCAGGCTGATTGTAGGCTTTGCTGGTCGCACATACCACATTGTTGGAAATCTCATGTCTCGGCTCACAGGGGTGTATAATTATTTTTTTACCCACTCGCCCTGCAGGACTAGTGGGTGGAAAAAGCTACTCGCCCTCCTGGCATTATCACTTGCCCTTAATAACTAGCCCAAATCATATTGATAAACATTTACTCTTTTTCCGTTTAAATAGTGTTTTTTTTAATCATAGTCTTTCTGCTGAGGCTTCATTTTTTCCATCTCTCATTAACTCCACCCCCTATTTTCTTCCCTTAAAACGATCTAATGTGTCCCTGTGACATTTAATTTGGGCAGCAAAATGTGGTACTATTCGACCGGTGTTGATGTAAGCAAAAATGCAGTGTTCAATGTCTGAATTCGCCCGCCGTTTTTGAGGACCTCTGTGGTTAAACCCCTCATATAAAGAAGGCTCTGCGAATAAATTCTACTGAAAGGCGGCCGCTGGGGAGTTAACTGCAACCAGTCTGAAAATAGGCATGCATAGTTGTAACAATCAGATATAAACATCTGGTTTACGATGAAAAAGAAAGACAATCCGTAGTGTTACTTTTTGTTTAGCCTTTGCTAAAGGATAAAATGCATTTAACATGTTAGAAAATGCACTCGACCGTAAGGGCGAGCTTGGCATGTATTCTACTCGCCCAGACCAGAAGTTAACTCGCCAATGCGAGCGGGCGAGTGGAATTTCACACCCCTGCACCTCAATTTTGTTGTTTGTACTAAAAGAACTGCCTCAATGAGAAGTATGTTTTTATTAAAAACGTTTACTTGTCTGTCCCTATGCATACCTGAGAAGTTTGAGAATGGTCATGTTGTTCTGACATAATGATTCATTCGTCTTGCTGGCTCCAACAATGTCACTGATGAAAGACGGCCAGTTACGAGGCCACTCATACTTGAGAATCTGAAACACAAACAACATCTATTAACCCTTATCCTGCAAGTCAGAAAATGCTGTCTGCTTATTACATCTGCTGAATATATCCAAATGCACTTCAGAATTATTTTATCATGCTAACCATAACAATGATCCCTGACTAGAGTCACCAGACTGCTCATAAGAGCAGTCTGATCTGGGTCCATATTGTTTGAAATAAGGGCCACCAAAGTACATGTACTTATAAGCAGTTCTAAGAGAGAGCACATGACAATTGTCCTGAATTGCAGGAAAGGGGTACGGAAACACATTAAGTCAGCAGGGGACAAAAATTCCACTCGTCTGCTCGTACTTACAGGTGAAATCTAGAAAGGACGAGTAATTCTTCCCAAAGCACTTGTCCTGTAGGATGAGTATTTTGGAATGAATAACTCTAGGAAGTCATATTACATATTACTCTTAAGTTCTTTATTGCAAATGGTGCATGTGTTTGCAGGACAAGTGAAAGTCCTGCAGGACAAGTACAACAATGAAATATTTTTGTCTTCTGGTCAGCACATGAGATTTTGGTACTTATCACATAGACAAACAGTGAAGGCTCATAATTGTCCTTTCAAAGTTTCAAACCTAGATATATTTCCTCTTTTGAAATCTGACATGGATCTACACAGTTTTCCCTTCAGCATGATTCCAAGTTACAGGTCATATAATATAGAAGGCTGGAGCCTGGAATTATACAAGTGATCTGGCTTCCTGGGTTTCAAAGATGTGATATCAGCAGGACAAGCTGACAACAGGATTAACAAATGACAGTAAATATAATTCCTGTATCATTCATAATTATATAATCAGTCAAATTTGCATTTTCTAAATATTTAAAATGATTGTCTGTCAACAAATTTACAATGATACAATCATGCCAGGCCCCGAGGTTATAAAACTTTTTTTGTGCTCAACTCAACTGAGCGCAAAATTTCAACTGCTCATAAAAACTAAAATACAGACAAATAAAGATGTTTCTTGCTTTAAGTCACTCAGATGTTATATTTATCATGCTAATAAATGTTAAAATGCCAACAATAGTTGGCATTTTAACATTTATGAGCAGGATAAATTTCATGCTCAGCTGAGTTGAGTATGAAAAACGTTTTATAATCTCGGGGCAAGAAATGACTAATCCTAGAAACTGGTTGTTAGCTGACTTTATAATAGAGTACTCTACAATAATGACCATAAAGTCTAACATGCCAAAAGGCAGTAACATGATTTCCTATTTCAACTTACCTGAACCAGAATCATATTAAGCTTTCCTAGGTAGGTTTTCTCTCGTTCTAACAGGGAGGCATCAGATGAAGTTTTGATGATTAATCCAACAATATATTTCTTGATCCCTGAAATAGATGGACATCAGCATTCAAATATATACCCTAAAAATATATATATATTTTTTTTTCTTTTAAAAACCATTACTCGCCTTATTAAACTGTTTTATCCATCAATTCAAACAGGTTTCGGATAATCAAAAGAGCCATCCTATAGAGATGGTTCTTTTGAGTACCTCAAACACGTTTTTTGTGATGCAGGCGGAGGAGGGTCTTTTTAAGATAGCTACAGGGCCAGCCTTCAACAATCTGTAAGTATAACTTTGATTTTCCAAAAAAATATTCAAACCCCAAAGCATGAAAGACAAGTGATTGGAATTTGGATGTCCACTCCCTCACATATAAACAATGATTTGTTTGTTTGATTTGATTCTTTACGTCCCATCATTGCCAACAACAATCTTTCAGTTAAACAGGGACGGGTCTTCCTGGGTTGAACCAGTACTAAGCTAGGATAAATGTGCCTTGCTCAATGGCCACAACGCAGTGACGCCGGTGAGACTCGAACCCGCCGCCCCTCGGTCTCGAGTCAAGCACTCTACCACTGAGCCACTGCGCTCCCAGATATATGATGAGTATTGCAAACCGAAGAAAAAACGATAAATTTTGAATCATTCCTATCAGATTTCCTCAAGAAAATATGCATTGTGGCCAATTTGTGGGCGCTCATTGAGCACAGTGGGATCAAATGCAAATTTATAACTTTGGTGAAATACTTTCTTTTATTAATTATATAATTAAAGCTAAATGAAATACCTTCACACTGAGGTCTTGGTAGTACTTTCCAACGTGTCTTGATGACATTCTCAAGAATTTGAAGTGCGTAGTATTTGGTTTGTTGGTTGCTTGAGTACTCCAAGATGGTGTCCACCCTTGTCCAGGCATCAGGGTGCTCTTTGAGCGAGGTCAGTACTTCCTGCGCCATCCGTTGCTAAAGAAAATCAAACATTCTGGCTTTCTATAGACCTCCAGATAAGATTTTATAGAGTTGTTAAAAAAAGAATATTCTTTCTCTAATGAAACTTATGTTGTGAGTGCCCAAAAGAACCATCTCAATAAGATGGCTCTCTGGAGTACCCAAAATGCACATAAACTTATGGACAAAATATAATCATAATTTTACACTCAAAAAGCCAACTTGAAAAGGTTTTTAAATTAAATTATTTAACTTAAATAAACAATTAAAATGCAGTAAGGAAAGGATTAGAAAAATGATAAAGCTCTTCTCCAATCAAAAGTAAACATGTTATTCTGCAAAACAATTTGAAATTGTTTTGCAGAATAACATGAATACAAAATTTTGTTTTACTTTATTCTTTAGCAATTTTATTGGAAAGGAAATTATTTCCAATGAAAAATTGTTAAGGAATAAAGATGCTGTGTAATTAACAATACATATTTATTTGACATCTTTGTCACTGTCAGGGACTGTGAACTGGCAGTCACAACCACCTGGTAGAAGTTCAGGCAGCTGCTGTTGGTTCTTACATTCTGCCACCTCTCTTGCAAGACCTGTGGCCATGTGTACAGCTCTTGCATACAGAGCACAATGTTCCATACCAGTGAAAATTGGCCCTTGACCAAGCAGAACCTTCTGCCATGACAGAGCCATGATCAAATGGGTAAAAGTTCAAAATTTCTAAAAAAAAATCTAAGTTTCAAACTTGCAGTATACATGCCATCAAAACTAAATAATTTCAAGTTCAAATGGTTTATTGTCTTTAGATATGCTGAAAATAAATCAAAGAAGCTATTGTTACCAGCCATATTCAGCATTTTGAGCCTCAAAATCCTGAATTCAGGAATAATCCTGCAAACTTTCACCCATGTAATCAGACAGATCTGCCAGTGCATGTGATTTTCAACAATGTGGCATTTTGAAATGTGTAGACTCAGATGAGCCTCTGCAGCCTCCATTTAAGCTTAGACACTCCAAATGGTGTTCAGTCAGTAACATAACAAGCATAGAATACTAAAGCGACTAGCAAAGGCTCTGATCAGACTGCGCATTGCTGGTTGCCCATACCACATTGTCGGAAATCTCATGCACTGGCTCATATCATGTGACATATCAAATCATTGCATCAAAATGCAAATTGGATGGAAGATTCCATCAGTCTAGAAACCATTAGGCCAACCTCAAAAAATATTTTTGTTTCCCCTTACCCAACCCTGTTTTACAAGTATTGGTTGGTCGATCAGAATTTTTTTTTTTTAACTTCTCAAATTCCATACCCATTAAACTTGTAAATAGCCCTGCTATAGGCAATAAATGTAAATACAGTAAAACCTGTGTAAAATTGCCACTCAAAAATAGACAAAACAAAGATCTTAATGACAAAGGGAGCTTAATGAAGGTCAAAAGTATTGCAGAATGCTCCCTTTGGAGCATTCTGTAATACTTTTGACCTGCATTAAGTGATAATTTGTCTTGAAAACAATTTTTGGTCATTTTGAGAGTGGTCGTTTTAGGCAGTTTTTTCTGTACTCAAATAATTTGCTAAGAAAATATTTTAAAGAAAGCACTGTTTACATTTGACAATTCTCTAAGTTTGCAATGAAATTAAAAAAAAAAAATCGTAATAAAGTTTTTTGGGTAGGGGCTTTTTTTCAGGGTCGGTCGGGTAAGGGGAAACAAATAAAATTTTAATTTAAGCCTTATTTATACATACCCGTTGTCCATCTCCTGTGTACATGCATGTCACTATACTGTCCAACAGATTAATGTCCAACTTCTGGTTGAAGTCAAGCAACTTGGAGGCCTCATCAGCCAAAGTCCCCATGGCAGCTGTAGATGGCATTAATACAATCTGTATAAAAGAAAGGTACTGGTAGGACAGCATAATCAAATAACATTTTTCCCACACTCAACACAGATCAGTTGTACAACATGGAACATCAATCATATGTCCTGATATTAAATTGATAGAAACCATGCCAACACAATCACACTGGTCAATGTAAACGCACCAGTGGTTGCTACAACGAGCTGGTGGTTGCATTTTTCAGCACCGGTGGTGGCGTAAAAGGTGAAAAATTCTATACCTGTTGACTTCATTATTTATTTAAAAACTTGCATTTATTTTATTTGTGATGACACCTGGCGCACAGACCACCGGTAACATTGCAGTTTATGGCTCTGCAAAGCCAACAAAGTTCTGGAGTTTTGTCGTGACAGGTGCTTTTTTCTAGTGTTACTGCCTAAATTGAGTTAAAACTGCATGTCTAAGCGCAGCTGGTGTCATATTCCCATGAAATAACATCCAAAAAACGATTACTACTTTGGGTTTTTTTCTTGGTGAACTAGCAAATGTTTTATTGAGGAATTTTTATTACAACGCACTGGGAGCATTTTTCGACGCATTGATACAACGCACTGATTGTTGCACAGAATTCCAGTAGTTGCTGGTTGCACAGAATTCCTGTGGTACAGTCAATCATACAGTCAATAGGCATAGATTTTGTGTTTTTTGTACACTGATGAAGGCTCAAGCGTAACTCTGCAAACGTTTACATTGACCAGTGTGACAATAACAAACTCAAAATGAAATGCAGTGGAAAAAATGTACAATGTACCATGCAGGGATTATCCTATGCCATTTTTGGGGCCGAATACAGACCCCTTCCCAATTCAACAAGAAAGCAGTCTGAAGAACAGCTAAATGCCTGCCGCATAATCTCATGACCTTTAAGTGCGACCTTGACTTTTAGCATGCATAGCTGAGTCATATATTCTGCATACGGTCTCACTGAGAGGAACATTTGAGTGAAGGTTAATGAAAATTGCTCAAAGGGTTTAGGAGATAAGGAGCAGACATGAAATCCAAGGGTAAATCCCATGACCTTGAGGTGTGACCTTGTTCAAGTGTCTGCGTTGCAGAGTCAATGACTCTGCACACTGTCTCACTGATAGGAACATTTGGGTGTGAGTTTAATGAAAATCGTTCAAATGTTTCAGCAGGGTTGCCACTCAATATCCTTTTCAAAATTCCCTGACTTTTCACTAACTTTTCCCTAACTTTCGACCGTTTTCCAGACCCTTTGAAAGGCCGATTTTAGTCATTTTCATTCATCAGCAATTTGAAAATTTTGTACAAATGTTTATGCATGCTGATTTAATCTTTAATGAAAAATCTAAAACCATGTATATTAGAAAAGGAATGTTTCTGAACATAAATTGCCTTGCAATTTATGTTCAGAAACATTCTGTTTCTAATATTGCTTGCAATTGATGGAAAATAAAATTTCCAGAAGCCCTTTAACTAGCACTTTTTTGGGGAAAACTTTGATTTTCCCTGACTTTTCCATGATTTTTTTCATTTTTTGTAGACTTCCCTGACTGAAAATGAAATTCCCTGACTTTTCCCTGACCTGGATTTTTTTATTTTCCAGAATGTTTTCCCTGACCGTGGCAACCCTGTTCAGTATATGGAGCGGACATGAAATTGAAGGTTAAATCACATGAATTTGAAGTGTGACCTTGACCTAGAAACTGCGTAGGGAGTCATGGATTCTGCATACCATCTCTCCGAGAGGAACATTTGGGTGAAGTTTAATGAAAATGGTTCATTATGGAGTGAACATTTGAGAACTGACCTTGAGTCTGGGTAGCTGTATCACTATCATGGGCATCATCTCACTGAGATTAACATTTGACCAAAGTTTAATGAAAATCTTTCAAAGGGTTCAGAACTCCAGACACAAAGTTCACTTGTAAATCCCATGACCTTGACCTTAAGTCTGCATAGCTGAGTCATGGGTTCTGCAGCTGGGTAAGTATTATTATCCCCACGCTTTTTTAAAAAAGCGTCAGGGATATTGCAATCGCCTCCGTCCGTCACGCTATCTCCTCCTAAACCATTGGACAAAATCCAACCAAATTTGGTGTGTGAGTTACTCACATGAATGGGGTAAGCAACGGCACAGTTTTTTTGGCCCCGCCCCCTGGGGCCCTGAGGAGGGGCCAAAAGGTCAAATATCATTAAATTTCAATTACAAAGTCAATTTCAAAGATTTATTAACCAAACTTTGTGTCTTCTCACACATGAAAGATATAACACATATCAGACAGGATTTTCATATGGTCGCCTGGGTCATGCCCCACAGGTCGGACTTGGGGGTACCGTGGAGGGTTTGGTGGGTCAATTTTTTTTTTTGAAATTCAACCAGATTTGGTGTGTGAGCTACTTACATGAATGGCACATGCACCGGCACCATTTTTTGGATCCCAGCCCCCTGGGGCCTTGGGGAGGGGCCAAAAGGTCAAATATCATTATATCTAAATAACAAAGTCAATTTCAAAGGTTTTTAAACCAATCTTTGTGTATCTTCTCACAAATGAAAGATATACAACATGTCAGACGGGATTTTCATTCGGCCGCCTGGGTCATGCCCAGGGGTGAGACTTGGGGGTACCGTGGGGGGTTGGGGGTCAAGAAATTTTTTTTCCCCGAAAATCAAACAGATTTGGTGTGTGAGTTACTCACATGAATGGCACATGCACCGGCACAATTTTTTGGGTCCCCGCCCCCTGGGACCTTGGGGAGGGGTCAAAAATTTAATTTTCTGAACATGGTCATGTGGCATATCAAATTAAAGGGGATAAGCAGTAGACCACGATACACTGAACAATTTTAACCTACGATAAAACTGGTGACCTTGGGATGGGGTCAAAGGGTCAATTACCATTAGATTTCTTCGAGAGCGTGGGGATTTGGGATGGCACGCCATCGAATGTGTTCTAGTAAAATATCATATGTTTTGGGTGCTCAAAAGAACCGTCTCATTGAGACGGTTCTTTTGAGTACCCACAACATATTGAGAAATAAGAAAATTATTATCCTGCTGCGCACTCTTAACTAAAGGCCTGAGCATTGGTGTACATGCTTTAGAGATGGGTGGGCCATGAGACTCATGCCTTACAAATCCTGGACCATGTGGTGCTGGGGCAGTCATTTACCATCCAGAAGGACAGTTTGACTCTATTAAGCAACCAGTGGCAGGGATTTATGCAGCAATTTTGGGAAAAGGCCCCTAGCCGAAATTGGGAAAAAATTATCGACTTAACGTCAAAATTGGGAATAATTATCGACATAAACATAATTATCATTTAGGCTTGAATGAAATATATGTGTGGTTCCTGTTGCCTACCTACCCTAATTTTTTTAACCCTACCCTAAACATTAAAATGGTCTTCCAAGAAAAAATACCTAAAATGGGCACTTTTTCAGATTATGTCACTATTTTCTTTGTTAAATGTTATAACAAAATTTAATAATTTCCCTACCTACCTACCCTAAATTTTGTTGGTATGCAACACGAACCACACATATATTTCATTTAGGCCTTATTGGAGCAAAATTTATCCTAAAATCAAGATATTTTAGATTGTTTAATGCCAAGTACAAGTGTTTAAGTATTCTAATATTGATATCATTGATCCTGATAAGTTGCAGCGGTCTCTTAAAGAAAAAATCAGGTGTTCTGGCCCAGTGGTCGGGTCCTTGGCTGCAACATTGATTCTATTTAGTTAGATCCTCAACTACTGGATCAGAACACCCGATATACAGAACTATGCGCTTGAAAGTTGAATATGTTCTGCCCTCAGATTTTGAACTTTGTGCACATTCAAGTACTGTTAATTTTCATTTTACTGGCATTTTGCACCTTATCGAAAGTACATTGTAAGCATAAATTCCAGAACATACATGTAAACAAAAATTCCTTTCATCCTCTTTTTCAGGAAATAATTCACATTTTTGGCATAACTATATGGCGCTGTAGCGACTATCACTCAACCCACATTAGTCTTGTTAAGCAGATACAAGTGACAATAAATAGTGATTAATATTTTCAGAAGTAAAATACTGACCAAAATAGTACCCTTTTTTATTAACAACTAATGGTATCCTGGGTCAGGTGTGGTACTCGATTGTATCCATTCCTGATCTTTGCACCATTACTTACTTTTATTGCAATCACTGACAAAACAACATTCTAAATGCCAAATGTCTTGGGATTTAGTGCAAAAAGTATGTTTTTCTAATTATTTTGATTCACACTACAAAATGTTATTCATGTCATCTATACAAAGTAGCTCTTGCATATACTTATGATTTGTTTAAAAATGGTGATGTTTGGAGTGATCAGTCAAATACACAATTTATGTGTACAACACTCATTTTTCACAAACAAAAATTGGGTTTGGCTTTTGTAAAATATTTTGGCAGATGTCACAGACTCTGACACTATGGTACAAGTTTCAAAGAGCCATAACTCTTGAACCACCGATATCCAATTTACAATAAAATATAATTCTGAGTTCATTTCACTCGAGTTGAGTATTTTCATTTAAAAAAAAATATTGGAAGCCCAAGGCCTTTGCAAGTTTTTGGCAGGAAATGTTTCCATGGTACAAATTTCAAAGGGCCATAACTCCCCAGGCATAACTCCAGGCTTTGAACCTCTGGAACCAATCATTTTTTTACAATACAGTCAGATAACACTTCATCCTTGGCTCTAAAGCATAAGAATGTCTCGACATGACTAAAAAATTGTTAACTGGAACGAAACGAAACATAACTTTTTCTTTTTATTTGGAGCCCATTTCATTTGTGATGCACAGTTTGCACAGAACACGGCTCACGATTGCAAAGAAAGGTGATTGACTTATCATTTGGAATCAAGAAAAGGAAAGGAAAGAAAAAGAATGCATCGAAGTAAATATCTTGCGCTCAAATATATTTATTTTCGAAAAAATGAACTCTGTGTGATGGAAGAATTTTCCATCCAATCGCAACAAAAATCAATGAAAATTTTCCATTTACGCGCCACAGCCAGTGTTCAGAGTAAACAAAATCACATGACCACGAGCCAGTCCATTACGGCGAAAAGATGGCAGCCTCCACTCAGCATGACTTCAGATTCCTTCCAGAAAATGTTCCGAATTTCAAATAGTTAAAAAAATCGAAAAGATATGCCTGAAAAGTCATGATTTATTCAAATTTACCTGAAGTATTTTTTCGTCCGTCTTGTTCTTCTTGATGCAGCAATTCTAACCAACTTTCCCCAACCGGTTGGAACTGGAATGGAGCCGCCATAACCGTCATTGATCGGTATTTTCCGTTTCAGCCGAAGTTGATCATTATTGATAAATGATCATTTTTATTTAGTGACATTTCTGATTATCATACAATTGTTCAATTTCCATATTTAAAGTACTAATTTGAGAATATTTAAAACTTTATTTAACGTTTTTCTCCACTAAATTAATTTCCGTAAAGTTAACGCAATCCTCTTTGACAGAAACTTATTTTGATTGGATAAAAGCTTTTAACGTGAAAAAGTTGTTAATCAAAGAAAACATTTTAGTAAGGGCTCAAAAATGTCGCAAATCTTCGCATTCAGACAGTGTGACTATGTAACACCGATAACGCATACTTTTAACTCTGTCAAAACGGAAAGGACATATTTTAAGAAAATCTCTACCTGGAAAATTTTTCCGTTTTGTCCAATGAAATGCTCTGTTCTATTTAATGTTCGCTTCTATTTTTAATGCATAATCATTTGCATAATATTTCTTGCGCTGAGCGACGAAAACAACACAAATTATGCATCACCAGAAACAAAAAATCTTTATGGTTAGTATTGTTTATCTAATGGATGATAAAAAAATGTTGCACCCTTTATGATTACGGCCAGTTATTATATTCCCTGTTCTTATTTTGGACGCGGACTCATTTGGGATTTGGATGGCTGCTTTTACATCCCATAATAGTCCATATAGTGCGAGAAAAGTAGAAAAATACAAGTATTAGATTCTAAAAAAACAATATGAAAGTTTTAGAGAAAGTATATTTTAATTCAAAGCAATTTACTTCTTGGAAGTGCTGAAAGAGGACCCATATGAACAAGAAAGAATCAATATTATGGCGGTATTAGAGGACTATAAGGGAAACTAAAAGATTTGAAAAAAAAGAAAGTAATTTACAAATATTCTAACAACCGAACCAGACACACAAGCTAAAATAATTGTAATGTACCTGTCCTGCAGAAAATTTACAAGAGAAGAGTTGACTAATTGGGAGATAATATGGCAAAAGGGCTGTTAACAACAACAACAAAATGGGATACTAAAAATAATGAGTATGTTCAGGAAATACCATAATCACAAACCGCAGACAAACCCATGATCACCCATGGCACCACGAGGAAGAGCCATACAACCATCATGAGACACCAGGGAGACAAACTAAGCAAAGCATTTCCAGCTGTCTCTTCCCCTTCAAGATAATTGCAAAACTAGAATGGACATAAAGTAATGTACGTACAACAAAACAGAACAATTACAGACTCCCACAATGGGAGTAGCAATGAACAAAAAGTCAACAACATACGTTATCATAGAATTACAGTTGAATTTCACTGTCAATTCATAACACACCTACTTAGACCATGCTGAGAAGCAAAAAACATGATATAAATTCTACATTATGAATAGGCTTAATTGATCAACAAGAGATCCAGGTAGAAGTGCATGCTGTAAAAGCTCTTAAATATTTCAGTCTTGTAAGAAATTTGATTATACAAATTACAAGTATACTTGATACTTCATCACAGTAATGTAGTTCATATTCAAATTCAGTGCATGGTGCTCTTTGTGAGGCTGAATGATTGAAATTTTTGGATGCACACTTTTTTTTAAACATCATTATCTAATTGACCCATACCAATATGTAAAAAAATAATATAAAAATGAAAATCTAAGCCAAAAAAATTGTTGGACAAAAATTGGCTGCAATTGGTGAACTTGACTTGATTTGGCTTTGCTGTGTAATTTCCTCCTGGGGCAGTTATTAAATTTAAAGCATTCTTTTTTCATGTTTTCAAAGGTTTTCATGAGATAAACTCAAAAGAATATGGATACTACACCATCTGCAGTCGTAACTTCCAGTTCAAGTACAGTTGAATCAGCCAGTGATGTGCTGTTTGTCATAAATGACCTTGACCCAGAACCATCACCTAGCAACATGCTGCTGAAACATCCTATGGGGATTATGAATATACAGGACCTACATTTGCTGGCCACAGCTAATTTAATAGCACAAACGCAAGAGACCATAGCTCAGCAGTATAATATGGCAGCAGACCAGGAATCAGAGAAATCTCTTTCAACTGAGTCATGGTCATCAGAAGCTAAGGTCAAGGACACAAGAAAACATTCCCCTTCTGCAAAGAAACCAGTAAAACGAAAGCAAACTTGTAGTGATCAGAGGTCTAAAGTTGATGTAATCAAGAAGAAGGCAAAGATTGAAGGTATATTGCTGGGTTTGTTAGCAACTCATTTGAGCCTTGACATGTGATTTCCAACAATGTGGCATTTTGACAAGTGTAGACTCAGACAAGCCTGTGCAGCCTCCTTTTAAGCTTAGAAACTCCAAATGATGTTTGGTCAGTAGCATTACACTCATAGAATATCCAAATGACTAGCAAAGGCTCTGATCAGACTGCACATATGCGCAGGCTGATCTGAGGCTTTGCTGGTCGCACATACCATATTGTTGGAAATCTCATGTCACGGCTCATTTGTCAATGAGAGTTTACTCAGAGTGAACAGTGATATTAAAACCTTTTGTAAGTCAGTATAATTTCTAAATTTAGATGTACTGTAGTCTCTTGAAGGTTGTTTGTATCCTAGCAAATAGTGTAGACCCTGATGTAAGGCCACATTCTTTAGCGTTTCATGGGTTTTCGTGGTTTGCCAAAGTATGCATTTAGGCGTTACCATTATACAAAGGGTTAACTTTTTCTAACTAGTGCCGTCTGCAGACAGTTTGGACCCAGATCAGGCCAGATGTTTTGTGGGGCCTGATCTGGATCCAAACTGTTTGACAGTCTGAAGGTATTCAATCCCGATTTTTTTCAATGAAGTTGATCAGCAGACGACTACAAAGCATGCAAAAATACCCAGTAGTCAAAGAGTTAGACTTAAAATTTTTCATCGTACACAGTTAAGTTAGTTTGATATAATCTTATTTTTCTTCACAAATAATCTATTACACAATGTATTTTGATGCTTTTTTTTCTTCATAAAAATAAGAAGCAAAAGGGAAAATACATTTATTCACTTTTTGTTTTAAAAAAATGTCAGTCCCTGAAGTTTGTTTCAGCAAACAGTGCATGTATATGGTGATGAAAGGAAGTGCTTTGCTACATTTCATCTTTGTCTTCACTGTTCATGGGTAAACCCTTAAAGCCCCCCCCCCCCCCCAAAAAAAAAATGCATCTGAAAAAGTTGTCTGCCTAAAATAGTCTGCTGCATATTTTTACTGATATTATTGATAAATGTTAGAATAGATCAAGCCAAACAGTATGGACCCAGAACAGACTGCTCCTACAGGAGCAGTCTGATCTTATAAAACATTTCAGCAGACAATATAGGCAGATGACTTTTGTTGTGATTGGCGCTTTACGGGTTAGAAGTTGAAAACAGACATCAGATTGGAGGATGTTGAGCTGAAATTTTAGCCTATGTAGCTTAACTCTTCGCATGCTGGGTAATTTTTCATGATTTTTGTCATCAGGCCTAAAATAAAAAATTGTGTGTTTCAGGTTACCCGACCGTGCCTAATTTTTCCCCCCGACCCTAAATTTTTTAAGCGTTTTTAGGGGATTTCCAAGGGATTTTCTGATCATATTGTATCCCCATCTTCCCCCTGTCAAAACTTATAACAAAAAAATAAAAATCCTACCTACCATCCCTATTTTAAAACTCATGTAACCTGAAACACACATATTTTTTTTTTTGCCTCAGCTGATTGTTTTTCAAAATTAACATTTTCAAAAAATTCCTTCAGAATGTCATGAAACAGTTTGGGTGCAGATCAGGCCTGATGTTTTGTATGGCCTGATCTGGGTCCAAAACTGTTTGCAAAAGTTATCAACAGATGACACTAGTAGGCAAAGAGTTAAATATCTTATTCACCAGCGCGTCAGCGCTGGTGATATACGTTAGTAAACTTCCATTGGGCGCTTGTTCGATTCGGGCCTGTTCCATTAGCAAGTTGCGGAAATGGATCAGGTGTTAACAGCAGTGTCTTTTACAGTTCTTTCTCAGACTCCCCGTCGACCAAGTTACTTCCAAAATTCCACCATTGCGTGAGCGATGTTGATATACTTTGGATACTGGATTACTTCTAAAAGCAAAAAGGCCTATAAAAGACCTTACCACTGAGCGAGAATCCCGATCAAACATGGGCCTTTCGGATATTCTAGACTAAATGTGACGAAATATCTAGATGTAGATTGGTCAGTTTCAATATGCCCCCTAGGCATTATGTGCATTGACTTCGACTGAGGAATACGGTTGAATCACCTAATACATACTGCTGGGGAGGGGGTTAACTCTACAATTATTCAGTGTGTTCATGAGCAGAGTCTTACTGAAATATGCATAATTCCTGTATTTTATTTGCTTCCAATGGATCACCTACGTACAAATCGTTAACTAAAACAAAACAATATTCAGAGCTTGAAGCCCATGAAACACTGAAAAGAGTGGCTTCAGCAAATGCAATAATAGAACACTATAAAAGTTCTTCTTTAATAACTGCAAAACGCCATGCGATGGTTCTAAGCTTTTTTTAAAAGCTAACCTTGTACATTCATTATAATGCCATTCCTGAGTTAGCCCTTTGCCTACTAGTGTCTTCTGCTGAAAACCTTTGCAGACAGTTTAGACCCAAATCAGGCATGCAAGGTGTGGTGCTTGATTGTATCAATTCCTGATCCTTGCCGTCTTTCTTACTATGATCTGGATTCAAACTGTTTGACACTCAGCTGGTACATGGGCGGATCCAGAGGGTGTGGGGGGGGGGGGGACAGGGGGTCCAGACCCCCTTTGAAAAATCACAAAAATATATGGTTTCCTAGCATTACTGGTCCGGATTCCCTATAAAATCACAAAGCTACCAAGCCAGCATTCAATGTTGGGTCAACATCGACACACCAGCAAAACGCCATTTAAATGGTGTTTAGCTGGGGGCTGACGATGGCACTTTTAGTGGGTTTTGGATCTTCTCCTACACCCCCACCAACTAAAAAACAAAAAACAACTTGTTGAAGTTGGACCACCTCTGACAAAACTTTCTGGATCCGCGCATGTGGTATTTCTGAAAGAATTTTATGAAAACATTAATTTTGAAAATAATCATTAGATGCAAAACAAACTTGCAAAATAATTCAACAGGCAAAGATTTATACAATAAATTCCAAAATTAAAATGATATTAATCAAACTTCTTAGTTATCTTAACCTACATATTAAGACAGATATCAGTTGGCCTGCATGATCAAATGGAACAGCCTAGTCAGGGTTTACACTATTTGCCATTACAACACTAAATTGGACAAATCTATACTGGTAACCAAATCAAATGGATTTGCCTACCATTTTTTTATTCTGAAAATGTCATCTGTTTTACTATGTCTGCTGCATAAATTTAGATGCACTTAAGACTACTTTTATCATGGAAGCAAACACTGTGAACCCTGATCAGTCAGCTCTTAAGGGAGCAGCCTGATCTGCCTCCAATAGTGTTTGCATTGTAGGCTACCAAACACTGGAACTAGTCGCAAACCCTTAGAATAGAAAAAGTAGGCCTATATTTACTTTTATGTTTACTGATACACACCTACTTTTCCATAAAAAAAGTTTGTGACAAGTTCTTGTGCTACCAAAGAACATCATCAGGCCCCAAGGTTATTAAAATATTTTCGTGCTCAACTCAACTGAGCATGAAATTTCAAATGCTCACAAAATCAAAAATCTTTAAAAATAAAGACCTTTCTTGCTTTCAGACGCTGAGAAGTTGTAATTATCATGCTCATAAATGTTAAAATGTCAACAATTGTTGACATTTTAACATTTATGAGCATGATAAATTTCGTGCTCAGTTGAGTTGAGCAAGGAAAAAGTTTTATAACCTCGGAGCCAGATAAAAGCAAGTAGATGACAATTGGTGTGATTGGTGGGAAAAAGATTAATTTTTAGAAGCATGTTAACCCTTTGTAATCGGGCAACCCCTTAATGGGTACTTTTGCAAACAGTGAAGACCCAGATGGAATGCAGCATAATGCTGCATTTCACCAGGGTCTACACTATTTGTAAAGGTAAAATTGATCTTCAGACAAAAGAATACATTCTAAAAAAATATAAAAAACCTGACACCCCTAGATATGTACAATGGACTATCCCAAGTTTATTGCATCAAACCAGAAGAAAGAAACCATTAGTATATAAAGCAAATTAAGATGTCCAAATATTCAAGGTAAATATACAATACGGGAAATTTTCTAAAATTCTGCAAAATTTAAGGCCCAAACAAACAGAGCATGCTTCTGAAGAAGCAGTGTGATCAAGGTCTTCCCTGTTTGCTGTTCTTACAAGCATATTGTGAATTCCAGCCCTGATAGCGAACATTTAAATTGTGAACAGAAAGAGAAAAGAGTTGAAAAATCTTGAACATGTAATTTATTTATTTTTCTCCTTGAATAGACTTTGAACGGCCAGGTGACCATGTCTGCAGTCATTGCAACTTGAAGTTGGAGACAGCGGCTGAGTTGAAGAACCACTACAAGCAACATAATACCATGGAATGTAGCCACCCTGGGTGTGATAGAAAGTTCACATGGCCTTCTCATCTCAAGTACCATGAGTTAACACACATGTAAGTTCCCATCTCAAGTATAAAGAGTGATCATACAATTAAGTTCTTATCTCAAGTACCATGAGCTATCACACATTTAACCCTTAAAGCGCCAAGAAAAAAATGCATATGAAAATGTCGTCTGCTGAAGTCGCTGCTGCAAATAATTGCCTAACATTACTGACGAATTAAGTATAGAAGCAAACAGCGTGGACCAAGAACAGACTGACCTATAGGAGCAGTCTGATCTGGGTCCACACTGTTTGCCATAGAGGCTTCTTAAACATTTCAACAGACGGGAAAAGCAGACGACTTTTGTTGCCATTGGCGCATTAAAGGTTTAGTTTCCATCTCAAGTACCATGAGTTAGCACACATTTAAGATTCCATCTCAAGTACCATGAGTTAAGCACACATGTAAGTTCCCATCTCAAGTAGCATGAGTGATCATACATCTAAGTTCCCATCTCAAGGAGCATGAGTTAGCACACATCTTAGTTCCCATCTCAAGTAGCATGAGTGATCATACATCTAAGTTCTTATCTCAAGTACCATGGGTGATCATACATCTAAGTTCCCATCTCAAGTACCATGGGTGATCATACATCTAAGTTCCCATCTCAAGTACCATGAGCTATCACACATTTAAGTTTCCATCTAAAGTACCATGAGTGTTCATACATCTAAGTTCCCATCTCAAGTACCATGGGTGATCATACATCTAAGTTCCCATCTCAAGTACCATGGGTGATCATACATCTAAGTTCCCATCTCAAGTACCATGAGCTATCACACATTTAAGTTTCCATCTAAAGTAGCATGAGTATTCATACATCTAAGTTCCCATCTCAAGTACCATGGGTGATCATACATCTAAGTTCCAATCTCAAGTACCATGGGTGATCATACATCTAAGTTTCCATCTCAAGTACCATGAGCTATCACACATTTAAGTTTCCATCTAAAGTAGCATGAGTGTTCATACATCTAAGTTCCCATCTCAAGTACCATGAGTGATCATACATCTAAGTTCCCATCTCAAGTAGCATAGCTGATCATACATCTAAGTTCCCATCTCAAGTAGCATGGGTGATCATACATCTAAGTTACCATCTCAAGTAGCATGAGTTAGCACACATGTTAGTTCAGATATCAAGAAGCATGAATGTTCATACATCTAAGTTCCCATCTCAAGTACCATGGGTGATCATACATCTAAGTTCCCATCTCTAGTAGCATGAGTTAGCACACATGTTAGTTCAGATCTCAAGTAGCATGAGCGTTCATACATCTTAGTTCCCATCTCAAGTAGCATGGGTGATCATATTTCTAAGTTCCCATCTCAAGTATAAAGAGTGATCATACTCTTTCCATCTAAAGTAGCATGAGCAAGCACACATGTTCCTTCCAATCTCAAGTAGCCTAGGTGATTGTACCTCTTAGTTCCCATCTCAAGTACCATGCGTTAACACACATGTAAGTTCTGATCTCAAGGAGCATGGTCGATTGTACATCTTAGTTCCCATCTCAAGTACCATGAGTTAACACACATGTAAGTTCCCATCTCAAGTATAAAGAGCGATCATACTCTTTCCATCTAAAGTACCATGAGTTAGCACACATGTTAGTTCTGATCTCAAGTACCATGATTGATCATACAACTTAGTTCCCATCTCAAGTAGCATGAGTTAGCACATGTGTTAGTTCAGATCTCAAGTAGCATGAGCGTTCATACATCTTAATTCCCATCTCAAGTACCATGGGTGATCATACATGTAAGTTACCATCTCAAGTAGCATGAGTTAGCACACATGTTAGTTCTGATCTCAAGTAGCATGGGTGATTTGTACCTCTTAGTTCTCATCTCAAGTAGCATGAGTTAGCACACATGTTAGTTCTGCTCTCAAGTAGCATAGGTGATTGTACATCTTAGTTCCCATCTCAGGTAGCATGAGTTAACACACATGTAAGTTCAGATCTCAAGTAGCATGAGTTAAAACACATGTTAGTTCCCATCTAAAGTACCTTGAGCTATCACACATTTACGTTTTCATCTTAAGTACCATGAGGTAGCACACATGTAAGTTCCGATCTCAAGTAGCATGGGTGATTGTACATCTAAGTTCTTATCTCAAGTACCATGAGCTATCACACATTTAAGTTTCCATCTAAAGTAGCATGAGTGTTCATACATCTAAGTTCCCATCTCAAGTACCATGGGTGATCATACATCTAAGTTCCCATCTCAAGTACCATGGGTGATCATACATCTAAGTTCCCATCTCAAGTACCATGGGTGATCATACATCTAAGTTCCCATCTCAAGTACCATGGGTGATCATACATCTAAGTTCCCATCTCAAGTACCATGGGTGATCATACATCTAAGTTCACATCTCAAGTACCATGAGCTATCACACATTTAGGTTTCCATCTAAAGTAGCATGAGTGTTCATACATCTAAGTTCCCATCTCAAGAAGGATGAGTTAGCACACATCTTAGTTCCAATCTCAAGTAGCATGAGTGATCATACATCTAAGTTCTTATCTCAAGTACCATGAGTTAACACACATGTAAGTTCCCTTCTCAAGTATAAAGAGTGATCATACTCTTTCCATCTAAAGTACCATGAGTTAGCACACATGTTTGTTCCCATCTCAAGTACCATGAGTTAACACACATATGTAAGTTCCCATCTCAGTGTGATCATACTCTTTCCATCTAAAGGAACATGAGTTAGCACACATGTTAGTTGTGATCTCAAGTACCATGAGTGATCATACAACTTAGTTCCCATCTCAAGTAGCATGAGTTAGCACACATGTAAGTTCCCATCTCAAGTAGCATGGGTGATTGTACATCTTAGTTCCCATCTCAGGTAGCATGGGTTAACACACATGTTAGTTTCCTTCTCAAGAATCATGACTTAACACACATGTAAGTTCCCATCTTAAGTACCAAGGGATAACACATAATGTAAGTTCCTATCTCAAGTACCATATGAGTTAACACCCATGTTAGTTCCCATCTCAAGTGCCATAAGTACCATAAGTAAACACATGGAAGTTCCCATCCCAAGTACAATTAGTCGACACACATTGAAATTCCCATAATACGAACCAAGAGTAAACATGCATGCTAGTTAGGCCAAATAAAAAATATATGTTTGATTCAGGTTACACCCTGAAAACATTGGGGTAGGAAGGTAGGATACTAATTTTTATTTTTTGAAAACTTTTTTTCCTGGAATATTCAGACCTGCTTGGAAATGAAATAAGACAAAACTGATATAAAAGGGTCTATTTTTGAAGATATAACCTTGTTTTAATCCCTTTACGTCCAATACCCAAGACTGAATGCATAGAAATTTAGATTTCCATTTCAGATGGTCATTTTATTATGTATTTTTTTCCAAATTCTGAAGTTGGAAGAGAATAGCAGAACAAAATTATTTTGTTCTGCTATTCTCTTCCAACTTCAGGATTCGGAGAAAAAAGTTTAGGGTAGGGGGTAAAAAAGCAGGGTAGGTCGAGTAACCTGAACCACGCATATTATTTTTCTTGGCCTTTTCATCTCAAGAACCATGGGTTAATACACAATCATGTAAGTCCTCAAGTTAATACACATGTTCATTTTCATTCCAAGACCCATGAGCTAACACATGTTAGTTTCCATCTCATAAACTCTGACTTAACACACATGAAAGTATCATCTCAAGAATTCTGCTTTAACACATGCAATACCACTTCCCATCTTAACTTCTCAAGTAACATGATAGTTCCTATGCACCACATCTAGGGGTCACAGGTTGTCAATATCAAATATAAATTGTATTTCTTTCTCTTCTGAAAACTGTTTTTATCTTAATAAACAATGCAGACCCTGATGAAATGCTGCCTCAAGCAGCATTCCATCTGGGTCTTCACTGTTTGCCAAAGTAAGCATTTAGGAGTCGCCAGTATGCAAAAGGTTAACAACAACTTTGCATATAAGTTTATAAGTTTCCATCTAGCCTCAGTAGCTCAGCAGGCTTGATTGGCTTCACTTAATGCAACCCACACTCCCCCCCCCCCCCCCAAAAAAAAATTAGCTTTCTAGTGACATGTCTCACGCTTAGGGATGTCAGTTACAACGCAAGGTGGTTCTGGACGACACTTCGTTACTGGCCCATGATGACTGCTTACCTGTGCTGGACGACAGGTAACGGGTTTTAGATGACATATTTAGGGTTTTGGACGACAGTGGAAAGAGGCAACACACACAGACGTCGCAGAAAATGATAATATAGTGTGTTTGGCTATTTTAAATAATTCCTGTCATATTAGTGTTTGTAAGTTCAACATCAGAAGTACAAACACCATAGATATTTGTAGTTAAATTGTAAAACTCTGGACTGGAAAAGAAACTTCAGAAATGTGTAATTTGCGATTAATCACTTGCGTTCTCATCATGAAATAAGCATAAATTGTCCGACAATAGATCTCACATGATTTTTCTGTCAATTTTAACATGTCCTTCTTAAAAGAAAACTGAAAAACCTCAAAATTTCATTTTTCTAATGTTACTGGTTAGAGACGACTTTGTAACAGGCAATAGACGACGTCAGTTTTTCTGTAACAGATGTGAGAGGACATTTTTCTTTCTTTCATGAACACTTGACTAGATGTAAATACTGCTCTGAAGCCTATTTAACGCATGAAGAAGTAGTTAAGCATTGTGTGACCTCCCATCAAATGTGCATACCAAGCCCCAGGTAATCAGAAGAATTTAAAGGTTAATACAATATATGGGATTGGTGGCATTTTAGTCTTCTGGTTCCAGAGAATATTTAAAGGGTTTTTACCTTATTTGAGCAAGGCGGCATCTTGGTCACAAGACCAAGAAGTTAGTGAGTATGATCAGGAAATGCAACAATTATAAACTCCAGACCAACCCACTATATCATGAGGAAAAGCCACTGAACATTTACAGTAACAAGATATCCATAAGACAATAAAAGTAAAGCTACCAGCTCTCTCTTCCTCTTCAAGATGATTGCAAAACTAGGAAGGGCGCAAAGTAATGCATACCAAAAACAAAGACAAACACAGAACCCCCATAATGAGAAGTACATTAATATTAGATCAACAACAAGAGAATCACCGCCTCTGAACTGACAGAAGCCTAAGCAACGGGGGTGGGGGCTTAAATGCATTTTAAGATCATTTGAATAACTTTCGTCCCTCCATCCTAAGGAGTCTCCAATGAATTTCGATTGACAGTGTGGTTTCAAAGAAGATGTTTGAAAATATTGACGAACAGACAGACGGATGGAGGCTGGAGTCATTTGTATACTATTAGCTCACTTCGGAGCCTTCAACTTTGGTGAGCTTAAAACGTTATTTTATTCGACCATGTATACACTTTGTCGGACCTGGAGCTTATTGAGGGCAATTGCGGGTAATACTTCCCACATTAAAATCTTTTTAATTGTTCGCATACAGTATGTATGGACTGTCAATTTATGTAATACAAAGGATATGTCACCAGACTCAATTTTTCATAATCTCACATGGAAGTTTTCAGCATTTTACAAATTTTCTGAAACAAATCCAAGTCTTTAATATTAAGCTAAAATATTTGTAATCGCCATCCAGCTTCTTAATTTTAATTTTAATTATTGCTCATGACCTCAAGCTTTCTGGAAAATGTAAAAATGTATTGGTTTTCCCAAGCCATGTCAAAGTACTGCATGATATATTTTGGTTATTCCCTCACAAAAGGATTTCGATTTTTAGAGTAAATTATATATAAAAAATCTGACATTAAAATCTTGTTCATGGACTATCATTTGACATTTTTGAAAAAAAATTGGGGGTCACCAGACTAATTATCTTGCATGAGGGCTAAAGTTATCCCCACCCCCACTATTTCGAGGATAATTCAATATAAAACGTTAAGGAGTGTAATTTTTGTCATTTTAATATATAATTTCATATTTCTTGTATGAAGTAATTTTGCATTACAAGAGGAAAAAAGCAAAAGAAAAACAAACAAAACAATTTGTTATAAGTGCCCACTTGGAATCGACCCTGGTCCTCTGGTTCCAAAGTCTGACACGCTAAGCACAAGGTCACGATGTCAAGTCGTGTGCCGCTCGAAATAACAGTACATTATCTGAGTATCTGCCATATTCCTATTCGCATACAGGGTAAATGACATTTCACCCTCAGTCAAAACAGAAGATTCTTCAGTGTAATATATATTTAATAAATCCATCACTGTCGTCTCCACCTGCTACGCTGTCGACAATAACCTGTAACAAAATGTTTGCAGTCGTTACACATCTGTAACATGGAAAAATGACTGCAGTACATTCGTTATGATTTTAAAAACACGTTCATCTAAAGTAAGCGGGTTCATAAGAAAATCTTTCTTGGTCTATGTGATGGACAATGCAATGTCTAATAACATCAAGTCATAAAATGTTCAAAGAAAACGAAAGTGAAAGTACTAAATAAGGATATGAGGACATGTGTAGTAGTAAAATACAGTTTCAAGAATGATAATGTATCATATACGCGTTAACTGGATATAGTAGCCATGCTCTACAGGATTGAATAAGTTCAGATATGTGTCGCGGACAAATATACAAAGACAAAATAAGATGCTTGCGGTTCATTGTGTCTTAAGTCTCCCAAAAACGATACTCATTCAATAACACAAATCTATATTTAGGAATATTTCGTCCGGGACCTGTAATGCACTGTCGTCCAGAACCACCTTGCGTTGTAACAGACATCCCTAAGCGTGTGTCTGTTTCCATTCAGCCTCTGTAGTTGAGCTGGTTTTTGTCTTACTTTGCAAGCCCTAACACAGTTGATCTGGCCTCTTGGTTATAAAACTTTTTTCATGCTCAACTCAACTGAGCATGAAATTTATCCTGCTCATAAATGTTAAAATGCCAACAATTGTTGGCATTTTAACCCTTATTAGCAGGATAAATACATCATCTGAGAGCTTTAAAGCAAGAAAAATCTTTATTTCACACCATTTTACTTTTTATGAGCAATTGAAATTTCATGCTCATTTGCATTGAGCATGAAAAAAGTTTGATAACCTTGGGGCCTAGCTTTTGATTCATATTGCAGAGAAAGGAGGAAGTTCTGCTGTGATGCTGATGGTTGTGAGAAGTTATTTTACACGTCCCAGCAGCTGGAGGTTCATAGGCGGACTCATTCGAAATCTAAACCTTACTCCTGCCAACAATGTAACAAGTCCTTTACAACAGCCGGTAACCTTAGAAACCACATGAGAAGTCACACAGGTTTGTATTTCACTCCCTTTCCAAATGCTCCAAAGTTTATTTTGTTACAGATATGTAAGTTTTGGCAACTATTGTTAAACAAAATATTAACATTCTTTCGTTATGCATTAACTCTTTTCTTGCTAGTGGCAGCTTTTGTTGTCTGCTGTTAAAACATTGCAAACATTTTAAAGCCAGATCAAGCCTAACAGAACTGGTGAACCCCGCTTGACTGGTTATGCTTTCTCTTCTACTGGGGACCTCAAGATCTTAGTTAATATAAAAATGATTCTTCATTTCACAATGGGCAAGAAAATGAGGTCTTAACTCATTTCTTCTTCTCCCTACCCTATTTTCTCTTTCACAATAAAAAGTGTGAAAACTTGTTAAGGCTACATACTCATATAACCCCTATATACTTAAATACATAAGCCACTGTAGAATAAATGTGACAATGAGAGTATCAATGAATGAAAGGGAATTGTATTGCAGAGAAAGGAAAGCTTTAAAACAATAAATAGTTTACACCATTTTACTTTTTATGAGCAATTGTAGAAATTTTGAGATCATCTACTGTAAGTATCAAAATCTCAAGAAGTGACAGAGAGCGCAGTGGTAGAGTGCTTGACTCAAGACCAAGGGGCCGCGGGTTAGAGCCTCACCGGCGTCACTGTGTTATGGTCCTTGAGCAAGACTCATTTATCCTAGCTTAGTACTGGTGCAACCCAGGAAGACCCGTCCCTTTATAACTGACAGATTGTTGATGGGACATAAAGAATCAAATCAAACAAACAAAAATAACATGTACCGTAAGTAACAAAATCCCATGAAGCGGCTTCTCTTGATCTCATTTCAGGAGAGAAGCCATTTGTATGTGATTCCCTTGACTGTGGTAAGAGATTTGCTGAACTGATCGTCTTGATCTCATTTCAGGAGAGAAGCCATTTGTATTTGATTCTCTTGACTGTGGTAAGAGATTTGCTGAACTGATCCTCTTGGTCTCATTTCAGGAGAGAAGCCATTTGTATGTGATTCCCCTGACTGTGGTAAGATGTTTGCTGAACTGATCCTCTTGGTCTCATTTCAGGAGAGAAGCCATTTGTATGTGATTCCCCTGACTGTGGTAAGATGTTTGCTGAACTGATCCTCTTGGTCTTATTTCAGGAGAGAAGCCATTTGTATGTGATTCTCCTGACTGTGGTAAGATGTTTGCTGAACTGATCGTCTTGATCTCATTTCAGGAGAGAAGCCATTTGTATGTGATTCCCCTGACTGTGGTAAAAGATTTGCTGAACTGATCGTCTTGATCTCATTTCAGGAGAGAAGCCATTTGTATGTGATTCCCCTGACTGTGGTAAGATATTTGCTGAACTGATCGTCTTGATCTCATTTCAGGAGAGAAGCCATTTGTATGTGATTCCCCTGACTGTAGTAAGAGATTTGCTGAACTGAACATCTTTATTTTATTTCAGGAGAGAAGCCATTTGTATGTGATTCCCCTGACTGTGGTAAGATATTTGCTGAACTGATTCTCTTGGTCTTATTTCAGGAGAGAAGCCATTTGTATGTGATTCTCCTGACTGTGGTAAGAGATTTGCTGAACTGATCCTCTTGGTCTTATTTCAGGAGAGAAGCCATTTGTATGTGATTCTCCTGACTGTGGTAAGATGTTTGCTGAACTGATCCTCTTGGTCTTATTTCAGGAGAGAAGCCATTTGTTTGTGATTCCCCTGACTGTGGTAAGATATTTGCTGAACTGATTCTCTTGGTCTTATTTCAGGAGAGAAGCCATTTGTATGTGATTCTCCTGACTGTGGTAAGAGATTTGCTGAACTGATCCTCTTGGTCTTATTTCAGGAGAGAAGCCATTTGTATGTGATTCTCCTGACTGTGGTAAGATGTTTGCTGAACTGATCGTCTTGATCTCATTTCAGGAGAGAAGCCATTTGTATGTGATTCCCCTGACTGTGGTAAAAGATTTGCTGAACTGATCGTCTTGATCTCATTTCAGGAGAGAAGCCATTTGTATGTGATTCCCCTGACTGTGATAAGATGTTTGCTGAACTGATCGTCTTTATCTTATTTCAGGAGAGAAGCCATTTGTATGTGATTCTCCTGACTGTGGTAAGATATTGCTGAACTGATCCTCTTGGTCTTATTTCAGGAGAGAAGCCATTTGTATGTGATTCCCCTGACTGTGATAAGAGATTTGCTGAACTGATCCTCTTGGTCTTATTTCAGGAGAGAAGCCATTTGTATGTGATTCTCCTGACTGTGGTAAGATATTTGCTGAACTGATCCTCTTGGTCTTATTTCAGGAGAGAAGCCATTTGTATGTGATTCCCCTGACTGTGATAAGAGATTTGCTGAACTGATCCTCTTGGTCTTATTTCAGGAGAGAAGCCATTTGTATGTGATTCCCCTGACTGTGATAAGAGATTTGCTGAACTGATCCTCTTGGTCTTATTTCAGGAGAGAAGCCATTTGTATGTGATTCCCCTGACTGTGATAAGAGATTTGCTGAACTGATCCTCTTGGTCTTATTTCAGGAGAGAAGCCATTTGTATGTGATTCCCCTGACTGTGATAAGAGATTTGCTGAACTGATCCTCTTGGTCTTATTTCAGGAGAGAAGCCATTTGTATGTGATTCCCCTGACTGTGGTAAGATATTTGCTGAACTGATCCTCTTGGTCTTATTTCAGGAGAGAAGCCATTTGTATGTGATTCCCCTGACTGTGGTAAGATGTTTGCTGAACTGATCCTCTTGGTCTTATTTCAGGAGAGAAGCCATTTGTATGTGATTCTCCTGACTGTGGTAAGATGTTTGCTGAACTGATCCTCTTGGTCTTATTTCAGGAGAGAAGCCATTTGTATGTGATTCTCCTGACTGTGGTAAGATGTTTGCTGAACTGATCCTCTTGGTCTTATTTCAGGAGAGAAGCCATTTGTATGTGATTCCCCTGACTGTGGTAAGATATTTGCTGAACTGATCCTCTTGGTCTTATTTCAGGAGAGAAGCCATTTGTATGTGATTCCCCTGACTGTGGTAAGATATTTGCTGAACTGATTCTCTTGGTCTTATTTCAGGAGAGAAACCATTTGTATGTGATTCCCTTGACTGTGATAAGATATTTGCTGAACTGATTCTCTTGGTCTTATTTCAGGAGAGAAGCCATTTGTATGTGATTCCCCTGACTGTGGTAAGAGATTTGCTGAACTCTCTTCTCTCAAGAAGCATAAAGTTACACACACAGGTAAGCAAGATACAGATGGGACAGCCATCTTGAAAATGATCATTTTCCTATAATTTTGAAGGATTGTTTTCTTGGCAGTGTAAGTCATCTAGATCCAAAACGTTTGACACTCTGATAGTGTTCTCGATTTTTTTTATTTTTTTTTTTGGGGGGGGGGGGGGGGGGGGTCAGCAGACAACAACAAAAGCATGAAAATTACCCAGCATGCAATGAGTCAATAAGATGGTTCTTTTGAGCAACCAAAACACATGTTTAAATTGATAGGTAAGGAATTAAATGCAATTTTAGGTGCACAAACTATCCTTATCTGGACCTATGCAGGTGTACTTATTATGTTGAATGCAGTGTTGAATGAAATATTTGATTTACTCCAGGCCTTTAGTTTAGTGTGTGCAACAGAAAATCTACCGAAACATATGTTGTGGGTACAGTAAAACCTGTGTAAAACAGCCATTCACAAATAGACAAAACAAAGGTCTTAAAGACAAATGGTAGCTTAATGAAGGTCAAAAGTATTGCAGAATGCTCCCCTTGGAGCATTCTGCAATACTTTTGACCCGCATTAAGCGATAATTGGTCTTGAAAAACAATTTTCTGTCTTTTTGAGAGTGGCCATTTTACACAGGTTTTACTGTACTCAAAGAACAGTAGCATTCTGCAATACTTTTGACCTGCATTAAGCGATAATTGGCCTTGAAAACCAATTTTCTGTCTTTTTGAGAGTGGTTGTTTTACACAGGTTTTACTACATACTCATAACAACCATCTCAATGAGACAGTTCTTTTGAGCACCCACAATATACATTAACACTGATGGGTAAGAAAATGTTTACAGTTTTATGTTCAAAAATTGTGTTTACCTAAACCTGTGTTACTCTAAGGCCTTCCTTGAAAAATAATTTGTTTGCTGTCACCCTACTCATAATTTTCCAGGTGGGTAGGTAGGAAGGTATTTTTTTTTTCACTGGTTTGTTAAAAAGATATTAAAAACAATTGAGCCAGTGCATGAGATTTCCAACAATTTGGTATGTGCGACCAGCAAAGCCTCAGATCAGCCTGGGCATACGCGCAGTCTGATCAGAGCCTTTGCTTGAATATTCTATGAGTATTAAGCTACTGATTGAACACCATTTGGAGTTTCTAAGCTTAAAAGGAGGCTACAGAGGCTGGTCCGAGTCTACACTTGTCAAAATGTCAATTGTTGGAAATCTCATGCCGAGGCTCAATTAAGAAAAAATGTCTAAAATTAGAATAAAAAAATCTCTGAAACAGTGATAAAATATTTTGGGTAGGTGGCTTATAGTGAGTCGGTCAGGTGACGGCAACAAAGAATTTTGTAAGAATGGCCCCCAAAAAATCTTTTTAAATTCAGGTCAGAAGCCATTTGAATGTGAAATTTGTGGAAAAACCTTCACACAAAGCAGCAGTAGGAAGGTTCACATGAAAAGTCACCTTGAGGGAAAGAAAAGGAAAGAAGATAAATCCAAGCCTGTTAACAATGATGATACAAAACTAGCTTCAAGTGAGGGGAGTCACACTGATAGTTTTGTAGAACTTCCCATAGAAACAGAGCTCACCAGGATAGGAAACAGTGAAATCAACCAAACAGATATTGATCAAAATAATTGTCCTAATGGTAAGTTTTTGAAATGCTTAACGGGGCGGATTCAAATGAGTACAGTAAATTTTCTAAAATTTCGGACACTTTTCTCTTTCTGTTCTCAAATACAATGTTGGTAATCAGAGCTTGAAATCGCAAAAGGCTTGTCAGAATAGCAAACAGGGAAGACCCTGATCAGACTACTTCTGAAGATGCAGTCTGATCTGGGTCTGCCATGTTTGTCTAGGTTTTTGTGGCAGGCAACTATTGTTTGAAATTTTAGAACATTAACCACAACATCAAAACCTTACAATGGATATAGATATAAACTTCTATTTAGTACCTACAATGTTGGTAATCAGAGCTTGAAATCGCAAAAGGCTTGTCAGAATAGCAAACAGGGAAGACCCTGATCAGACTACTTCTGAAGATGCAGTCTGATCTGGGTCTGCCATGTTTGTCTAGGTTTTTGTGGCAGGCAACTATTGTTTGAAATTTTAGAACATTAACCACAACATCAAAACCTTACAATGGATATAGATATAAACTTCTATTTAGTACCTACATTATCCTTGTTTTATACCCTGAAAGTAGGGCAGCAAGGAATTTCATATTGGTGGGATGATTTTGGAGCATTGCTAAAATCCATATCTAAATTTGTTCACTCAGACTTTGGTGTCCAAAAATATTGGTGACATTATTGCACCTTCTCCCATGCCCCAGAAGGCTAATGACCTTGGGCCTTTGTATGTAGCATGAAGAGGGGGTGGGGGTGGGAGAGTAGTACCAAGTGTGTTCAAAGTATGATCCCAGTAAACTTTGACTTTTAAGTTTAATTTGATTCAAATTCATTTAAATTTGAAAAATTTTGAAAAGTTTTTTTTATTATAAAATTTGAAGCCAAAGTCATTACACTTACTAATTATGTTTAAACTAATGAGGCAATGACTATAGATAAGTACCAAACCCCCTGGGGTACCAAAGGTCAAGGTTGAACTTTGACCTATCAGCTAAGGTTGCTTTTATTTGATATCCGTCAGCATATTATATTTTTTTCTTAGAATTAAATCACTGGACCAATATACGAGCATATATCAAATTTCATATGGAGACGCTTTGGGTGGGGGAAGGACAATACATTTGTATATACAAATGGTCCCAGTCACATGACCACCATGTTCATATATCATATGGTAAAACCCCTTCATGAGTTTGACCTTTGACATTTCAGTTAAGGTCACTCATATTTGACTTCCATCAAGCTGTTTAAACATATAACAGCTTTGCTTTTCTACAGTGATGGGTATGTGTGGGAGGCGTACATTTTTCCTAAATATAAGCGCTAGTTTTTTTATAGATACGAGTCAAGACCTCTTCAGATCATCAACTAGATGATTCCATTTTGAAAATCTGTACTTAACCCTTAATTTGCCAATCGCAACAAAAGTTGTCTGCTTTTCTCGTCTGCTGAAATGTTTAAGAAGCCTCTATGGCAAACAGTGTGGACCCAGATAGCAGCAGTCTGTTCTGGGTCCACACTGTTGGCTTCTATACTTAATTGATCAGTAAAGTTAAGCAACTATTTGCAGCAGACGACTTCAGGAGACAACATTTTCAGATGCATTTTTTTCTTGGCGCTTTAAGGGTTAAAGATTTAAATGTTTCATAGTTTCAACTGTAAATAGCTAAAGAAGGCTTGTTGTGAAGCTTGACTGGTCAGCGTGTGTCTAGCTCCAGTGTTTAGCTGCACATGGACATTCAAACTTTTTGCATTACTATCCTTAACCCTTAAAACGCCAAGAAAAAAATGCATCTAAAAATGTTGTCTGCTGAAGTCGTCTGCTGCAAATAATTGCCTAACAGTACTGACGAATTAAGTATAGAAGCAAACAGCGTGGACCCAGAACAGACTGCTCCTGTGAGAGCAGTCTTATCTGGGTCCACACTGTTTGCCATAGAGGCTTCTTAAACATTTCAGCAGACGAGAAAAGCAGACGACTTTTGTTGCGATTGGCGCATTAAGGGTTAAATATTTGGGCCAGCACATAATTTTTGGTACTTATCATGCTTTGAACATCGACCTCATTCACCAGAAGTGATACTGGTGTTGTGATTGACAGCGAGCCACACCGAGTTGCACATGCAAAACAAGCTTCTTGTTTGCTCCATTGGCTGTCCTTAATCAAGCTGGCTGTTCCGCTTTTCCATTTTACACTCTGACTAAACTGTAAATAAGATTATATTTTAAATACAAAAACGTTTAACTTCCTTAATTAAAAATATTTTTCATAATTTAGATATTGATGATAAAATGTAAAAATAAGCAATAAATTCATTTTTTGGAATGTAAATGGAATCATGAATACTTCGGTTCTCTTGCAAAGTTAACTTTGCAAGAGACCCGAAGTATTCATGATTCCATGAACATTCCAAAAATCAAAAATTATTTCTTAAATATTTCAGAAATACTGGAAGTTCATATACAAGAGAGCCTGGCTGATCCAAGTGGTAGAATAGATATTATAGTGGTACCAGTTGAAGCAGAGACCATGTTAAACTCACTAGTAGACCAGTCCTGTGTAAATGACACTCTGAATGAACCTCCTTGAACACAGCTCAATGGACCCCAGTGGTAGAACTGATACCTTCGTGATACAAAGATCATGCTCAACTCACTAGTAGACCATTCTGTGTAAATGGCTGAACCTACTTGAACACAGCCAGAAGAATGGATACTATAGCAATACAAAGTCCATTCTGTGTAAACAACTGAACCTACTTGAACACAGCCTGGCAGACCCCAGTGGAAGAATGGAACTTTAGCATATGGCCTTTGTATTGCTATAGTATCCAATGGATACTATAGCAATACAAAGGTCATATGCTTAACTCACTAGTAGACCATTCTGTGTAAATGGCTGAATCTACTTGAACACAGCCTGGCAGACCCCAGTGGAAGAATGGATACTATAGCAATACAAAGACCATGCTAAACTCACTAGTAGACCATTCTGTGTAAATGGCTGAACCTACTTGAACACAGCCTAGCAGACCCCAGTGGAAGAATGGATACTATAGTGATACAAAGCCCATGCTAAACTCACTAGTAGATCATTCTGTGTAAATGGCTGAACCTACTTGAACACAGCCTGGCAGACCCCAGTGGAAGAATGGATACTATAGTGATACAAAGACCATGCTAAACTCACTAGTAGACAATTTTGTGTAAATGGCTGAGCCTACTTGAACACAGCCTGGCAGACCCCAGTGGCAGAAAAGATACTATAGCAATACAGAGACCATGCTAAACTCACTAGTAGACCATTTTGTGTAAATGGCTGAACCTACTTGAACACAGCCTGTCAGACCCCAGTGGAAGAATGGATACTATAGCAATACAAAGACCATGCTAAACTCACTAGTAGACCATTTTGTATAAATGGCTGAACCTCCTTGAACACAGCCTAGCAGACCCTAGTGGCAGAATTGATATTATAGTGATAGAAACCATGCTAAACTCACTAGTAGACCATTTTGTATAAATGGCTGAACCTCCTTGAACACAGCCTAGCAGACCCTAGTGGCAGAATTGATATTATAGTGATAGAAACCATGCTAAACTCACTAGTAGACCATTTTGTATAAATGGCTGAACCTCCTTGAACACAGCCTAGCAGACCCTAGTGGCAGAATTGATATTATAGTGATAGAAACCATGCTAAACTCACTAGTAGACCATTTTGTATAAATGGCTGAACCTCCTTGAACACAGCCTGGCAGACCCCAGTGGAAGAATGGATACTATAGCGATACAAAGACCATGCTAAACTCACTCCATTCTGTGTAAATGGCTGAACCTACTTGAACACAGCATGGCAGACCCTAGTGGAAGAATGGATACTATAGCAATACAAAGACCATGCTAAACTCACTAGTAGACTATTTTGTGTAAATGACTGAACCTACTTGAACACAGCCTAGCAGACCCTAGTGGCAGAATTGATATTATAGTGATAGAAACCATGCTAAACTCACTAGTAGACCATTCAGTGTAAATGGCTGAACCTACTTGAACACAGCCTGGCAGACCCTAGTGGCAGAATTGATATTATAGTGATACAAACCATGCTAAACTCACTAGTAGGCCATTCTGTGTAAATGGCTTAACCTACTTGAACACAGCCTGGCAGACCCTAGTGGCAGAATTGATATTATAGTGATACAAACCATGCTAAACTCACTAATAGACCATTCTGTGTAAATGGCTGAACCTACTTGAACCTTCTTGAACAGTTCCGAGCACCATTACACATTTGAAACAGTAATGCTGTGATAGCTACTGACAGGACAATCACTTTTGACAGTGTCACTCTAAAAAAATGCACAGACAGACAGAATTTTAGAGGCCTGTCAAAAGGGAATAAAGTACATAAGCATCACCTCACAAGAATCTGTTACTTATTGCACCAGCCAGCAACCATTGCTCAGGCGAGCCAGGGTTCGCACAGGCTTGAAAAGTACTTGAATTTAGAGGGCTTTCTTGAAAAGTCCTTGAAAATTAAATATGCCTTGAAAAGTACTTGAAAATCACTAATATGCCTTGAACAATCCTTGAATTCTTCTATTTTCTGTAGGACTTATCAATGTTGATAGAGATCTAAATCAGCATAAAATTGCTGTGCCTTTACACTTAAATTGTTTCATGAGCTAGCCAATATATGGGCATCATGGCGAGAAACACATGTCTTCGGGATTTCCAACTAACTGAGTCTCCTCAGCTACAGAGACTACTAGTGAATTGAAATTTTGTCTGTAGCAAGTTTACATATGGTACTTTCCAAAAAGCGAATAACAAAGGCGCTGATCAGACTGCACTGATGTGCAGGCTGGTCTGCGCCTGTGTTGTTCGCAACCCCCGAAGACAGGTTTTCTCGCGACAAGACCCATATGAAATGTCAGAAAAAGGTTTGGATGTTTTTTGTGATAGAAAGGTAAGCATTTACCTTTTCAAAATCTGGATTAAAGGTTATTTTTTCAAAGCGGGTATGGAGGAGAAAAGATACAACGGATATGATTTTCTTTCATTTATTTTTATCTAGCACATTAAAAACACATATCATAAAAGCACATTATAACAACAAATCACAGAATCAATGAAAAAAGTCAATAAGTAATGCTTATTAGATACCCCCGCACAGTAAGATTCAGTAAAAAAAACTTGGCAAGTTATAGTTCAAACCAGCAGACCTAAGTTTTGAAACGAAGATTTCAGTAGAATCTATGGAAACAAAAATTATAAACTCCTTCATGCATATGTTCATTGTGTCTACATTGTATCTGCAAAGTATAAAATTGCTCCATCAAAAGCTGTGGTATATGCATATACAAAAGCAATATAAGGGAATAATTGTCTAAGTTCTCATAGCTGTCCTTTTGTTAAAAAAAAAAAAAAAAAAAAAATCAACCAGACTCCTTAATGTATATGTTCAATGTGTCTATATTGTAAAGGAAAAGGTATCAAATTGCTCAATTAAAAGCTGTGGTAGGAGTTGATCGGCCCATGAAGGCACCATCTATGCATATACAAAAGCCTTATTAGGGGAAAATTGTCTAAGTTCTCACAACTGTCATTTTGTCAAAAATTATTTTTTCTGAACCAAACACCGTCATGCATATGTTCAATGTGTCTACATTGTATAAGCAAAGTATCAAATTGTTCCATTAAAAGCTGTGGTAGGAGTTGATCGGCCCATGAAGGCACCATCTATGCATATACAAAAGCCTTATTAGGGAAAAATTGTCTAAGTTCTCACAGCTGTCATTTTGTCAAAAATTATTTTTTCTGATCAAACTCCTTCATGCATATGTTCAATGTGTCTACATTGTATAGGCAAGGTATCAAATTGTTCCATCAAAAGCTGTAGAAGGAGTTGATCGGCCCATGAAGGCACCATCTATGCATATACAAAAGCCCTATTAGGGAAAAATTGTCTAAGTTCTCACAGCTGTCATTTTGTCAAAAATTATTTTTTCTGAACCAAACTCCTTCATGCATATGTTCAATGTGCCTTCATTGTATAGGCAAAGTATCAAATTGTTCAATCAAAAGCTGTAGTAGGAGTTGATCGGCCCATGACGGCACCATCTATGCATATACAAAAGCCCTATTAGGGAAAATTTGTCTTAAGTTCTCACAGCTGTCATTTTGTCAAAAATTATTTTTCTGAACCAAACTCCTTCATGCATATGTTCAATGTGTCTACATTGTATAGGCAAAGTATCAAATTGATCCATCAAAAGCTGTAGTAGGAGTTGATTGGCCCGTGTATGGCCTATAATAGCATAAGCATAAAACCCTATATTAAAAGCCATTTGGAACTACAAAGGGAAATAACTCCAATAGAATTGGCCCCTAGCCCTTACTTTTTTGTCTAAAGTATTTGTCTTGCATACATGAACATGTTTGCAAGGTTTGATGAAATTCCAGCAATGTCTCTTCAAGATATTAAAAAAACAAAACGTTACAGACGAACGGACGGACGCACGGACGGACGCACGGACAACATGAAAACAGTATACCCACCACAAACAAAGTTTGCGGGGGTATAAATATTTTAGAAAGCAGGGTAGATATAGGTCATCTGACTGGAATCTCAGAGACAATAGATCTAATATATCAGATATTGCCTTTTTCATGATTTGATCAGTCACATGTCTGGCTCTGTTTGCGTACTGTAATTGTCACAAATACTGCACATCTTTCCCAAGGCAATACACAGTTTGTATCCTGTGTGGATTCTGATCAGCTGACTTCATCAGAAGCCAGGTGATCTGGATCTACATTTTCTTCAAGAGAGTATACAATCTTTAAAAAAATTGTTCTCAGTGTTCAAAGGTAGAAGATGGTATGAAAAAAATCAACTACATAATTGAGTTGGTAAATTGTTATCTCTTGCTAAACATGGTAAATTTGCACGCTTTTTTTTCAAAATCAGCTTTTCAGAAAAATAGCAACAGTTTGGATCCAGATCAAGCCAAACATATTGGGGGGGCAATTCTGGGTCTAAACTGCTTGCAATGGTTATCAGAAGATGACACTAGTGGGGTAAGGGTTAAGAAGTGAGTTGTATCCCTCTGACTGTACAATCTGGTGGTAGAGTTGAGCACATAATTAAGATAAGAGTCTGATGGAGTTGAGCACATACTTAAACTTGTTTGTAACAAAAATAATGTCTTCTGACTGTAACAAAGAACATTTCACATATACCTATATACAAAACCTGTGTAAAAGGGCTACTCTCAAAAAGACCGCAAATTGGTTTTCAAGACAAATTCTCGCTTAATGCAGGTCAAAAGTATTGCAGAATGCTCCAAGGGGAGTATTCTGCAATACTTAAGACCTTCACTAAGCTACCATTTGTCATTAAGATATTTGTTTCATATATTTTTGAGAGACTGTTTTACAAAAGTTTTACTGTATAGCATATAAGTTTGTAGAAGGTTCTAGCTGTTTCTGTAGAATTCACAAAAAGCCAATGACCACTTGTCTGCTGCCTTGTCAACACTAGTTCTGCCCCCTGGTGGTGATGATGTCACAGGAAGTGGCTGCTCACTGTCAAGGTCACCTTCAACACTCTGGATGTATCTTCTGGCTGTCTCTTGGACCTGTAAGAATAATTAAAACAACATTGTAAAGTAACATTTGTAGAATTTGATCGTAAATTTATTTTTGATCATTAAAATGATTTGTGTAAAATTGTAACCAATATTTAAGTGACACCGCAACACATTACAATGAATTATTTTCTACTTTAAAGATAATGCTGTGGATAACTATAACTTTAACCATCTTCATGTTATTACAACTCAAATTCTAGTTCTAGAGATGGGTGAGGTTCATTACTTTGTTCATTACTTTTTCTGCCATTCAATATCAAACCAGAACATTGAAGCAAGAAAAACCTCGTCGTTAAATTGCCAGTTTTTGCATAGATCAGGCCTCCAGATAAGAGTGCATCATACTGGAAAATTTATTTCTCACCCAAAACATATGTTCTTTTGAGCACCCAAAAGACATGTTTAAATTGATGGGTCAGGAAATTAATGTAATTTTAGGTGCTACAACTATCCTTATCTGGACCTATGATAGATACCTAAATGTGTCAATGAATTGTCCTGCTTAAGCCAGATTTATCCTTTTTTGAAAGCATTGTAGATATCTTATCAGGATCCACTGTTTTCTACTTCGACTGAAAATACATGCTTATAACTAGAATGCGTTCTCAAAGCCGAGCCTGGTAAACTTGATTTCAAAAGACGCTAACCTGGTATTCTATATATCAGTTTATCCTGTTGTTTCACTCTTCAAACTAGCGATTATGATGTAATTTTCCATTTTTGTGTTGATTCAGCATCATTAGCGACGTCATTTCATAAAGTGCAACAAAGTCATGACCTGATAAAGGCATATGCAGTGAGATAGACGTTTATCAGGCAATGTGCAACAATGCAGTTAATATGAGAGGTAGCAGAGATATATTTTGATCTGAGCTGTGTGCATGTGAGATGTTTGTTGTTTATGTCAAGGTAGAGAGATGGAGAATTATGCATATTCATACCTGTGAATAGGGAGCGCAGTGGCTCAGTGCTTGAATAGAGACCGAGGGGCCGCAGGTTCGTGCCTCACCGGCGTCACTGCGTTGTGGTTCTTGAGCAAGACACATTTATCCTAGCTTAGTGCTGGTACAACCCAGGAAGACCCGTCCCTGTTTAAATGAAAGATTGTTGATGGGACGTTTAGAATCAAATCAAACAAAACATACCTGTGACCATTTCTTGTTCTGGTAACTGTTATACATGACTTTGACCCCTTCACAGACGGACAGACGTAGACTGAGGTGTAAATCTTGGGATCTGCTACCATCTAGAGCTGAAGTCATTGACTGTTGACTCAATTCACTCACTTGATTATCTGAAAAATAAAGTTAAATACAAGCTCTGAAAATATATGTTTTGGCCATTTGGGGGCCCCCAGTAATAGACACATAGATCTGTCAGCTTAGAGAATATTTGGAGAAGTGGAAGTAGCAAATAATGCTATTTTACTACCTAGGTAAGTGGTTACAATGGTTGTGCAGACTGATCTGACATTATGACCATCATCATTTAAAGCTTTTCATTCTAATGAATTATCTCATACATGTAGAATTGTCCATTTTGTATTTTAAGGGGTTGCCCTTTGAAGGGGTTGCCCATCAAATTCCCTTTAAAATGATTTTTTCAAAGCCATTTGATGCCGCATCTGGGTCTTCACTGTTTGCCAAATTAACTGTTTACCAGTATCCAGAATGAAAGGGTTAATGTCTGCAAAAATGGTATCCTAGCCTTTTTTGAAGAGTTAATCAGAAAAGCCTCGGAAAAGCATATACGATAAGTAAATTAATTTTTGAAAACACTATAAAGATCTGAATTTCATTGTCAATGCAGACATCTTTTATCCAGATATAATAGTCATTGTAAATAAAATTTAGGCATCTAGATAAGTGAAACATCCTATTTAATGATTAACCAGTCTAGAATCATAGGGACTTCCATCATATTGATTATCTGGGACATAATAATCAATTTGTTTAAAAAAAACCCATATTGGGCCATCTGTATGACTGATGGTTTATGTATATCAACAAATCTAATGTATAGGCACAGATTCCACTCAAAACTCCTACAAGTCACTTCAAAATCTTCATAACTCTTTGTTACTAGCGTTATCTGCTGATAGCCTTACACCTTGGACCAGATCAGGCCAATGTAATATGCAGGGTCAGAACTGGATCCAAACTATTTTACTCTCTGTTGATATTCCTGAAAGAAATTTTTGAAAAAGTTGATTTTGACAAAAATCAGATGATGAATAAATTCTCTACACATACACGCATAGGTAAATTTTGCTCAGACATGGACTTTATGATACCCTCATTAATCTTGCTATCATTTGGCACATCAACAGATATTGATTAGTTGGTTAGATATATTACCGTTTATATCATTTTGTACTATTTGTCATGCTCTTTTGGTACCGCCACTGTGATGTTCGAGTCCAATAAAGTTTTTTTGTATTGTATATTAATCAAATTTGAAATATGTACTAGTACAAACAACATCTCACCTGCGTCCTCATGTCTTCTCAACATAACTCTAACTGAAAAACAGCTAATTTTAAAAGCAATAAATGAAAGAACATTCTTGTGAAAACATTTTGCACTGAATTGACAAAAGTATAGAGATCCAGTGCTAGAAAGTTGTCTTGTTAAGCTGTGAAATCTCCCTTAAAAGTCATTTGTGAAACTGAGAGAATTACAATAATTTTTGAAAATTATAACCTGACAACATATACAATGGACCACCCTGACTTCTTTATTGTATGTATCTTTATCGAAAATTACATTGGTCTGAGCAGTTTTCAATCACATGGCAATTAATATTACAATTTTTTATACATCAAACATGCCATTATTTATGTAGTGTTTGTTTCCTCTTCGGCTTAATAAGCTCTTAGGCGTGTCAAATAAACTTATATTATAAAACCTACCTAGCATAGAAACTTGTCTTTCAGCATTACTGTGAGCAACCAGAAGTTCTTGAAGATCAGCAGCAGCACGAATACAATCCATTCTGTATTTTAAGTTTATAAATAAGAGAAGAAATTTATAACACAGTTAAAACTTAAACCAAATGATAAACAGGTGTAAGATGCAAATTTGAAATGTGAAGCATTGAATGTTCACCTTTGCTTTTATACCCTTGTAGTCTTTGATCTTTTTTAATTGATGTCACTTCCTCACTTTGATCTATTGTGAAGGAACATGTGATAATCGTTGAATAAAAATATAATTGATGAGCTTGTATTCACTTTGTATTCACTTTGATCCTTGATGGTGATAATTAAAGGTCATCCAGGGATTCTCCAATGATCAAAGTGATTGATGAGATTGTATTTACTTTGAACCTTGATGGTGATAATTAAAGGTCATCCAGGGGTTCTTTAATGATCAAAGTGATTTAATTTGTCTTAATTGATGAGCTTGTATTCACTTAGATCCTTGATGGTGATAATTAACTATTTTCTAGTGATTCTCTAATGAACAAAGAGATTTGATTTGTCTTAATTGATGAGCTTGTATTCACTTTGATCCCGATGATTTTAATTAAAGGTCATCCAATGATTCTCAAATGATCAAAATATGAATTGATTTGTTTTAATTACTGAGCTAGATTTCATTTTTATCTTTATCTCTTTCCCCACTAGTGGTGATTTTTGTCGTCTACTGATATTTTTTGCAAACAGTTTGGACCCAGATCAGGCCCTACAATGTGTCAGGCCTGATCTGGATCCAAGCTGTTTGACACTCAGATAGTATCCTGAAATAGTTTTTTGAAAACTCAATTTTAAAAAAAAATCAGCTGACAATTTTTTTTAAAAAAAATATGCAGCATGCCAAAGAGTTTATGGTGATGATATACAATTATTGACTTAAATTTCGGAAGACATGAGGATTTATCTACCTGACAAAGTGAATATCACTTTTAAGGGTAGATAAATCCTTGTGTCTACCGAAATTGAAGTCAATAACTGTTTTGTTATATGGCATTTCAACTATGAATGAAAAGTTTTCTACTTTCACTTTTGTTGTTCAACCTAAGGACTTTCTCACAAGTTTTAGCAACTGTTATTAAAACATTTTAATGTAGTATTTTGAAATGTATATTGTTTGTTTGATTTGGTTCTTTACGTCCCATCAACAATCTTTCAGGTATGTTGGGACAGATCTTCCTGGGTTGAACCAGTACTAAGCAAGGATTAGTGTGTCTTGCTCAAGGACACAATGCAGTGACGCCGGTGATTTTTTGAAATGTATATAAATTTCCTGAATGTGGAATGTAAAATTTAATCGTAAAACTCTTTTTTTCTTACATTTTTTCATTCAAACAAAGAAAAGTGAACAAACAAAACAAAATAATTCTGTTGTTAAAATTCATTAAAGTCTTTAATGTTGGGAGGTGAAACAGCAAATCATGTCAATTTCATGCAGCCCATGCTAGTTTCATACTCATCATGCTATTTTTAGCTCTCTAGAGGGCGATATTAGAAAAGTGTCAAAAATATCAACTTCTAGAAACTAGTTTGCACTGGTGTTCATCCTATCCGTTCCTGTAGGCCAGTTTAGGCCAGTGTTTAGGTAGACATGGAGATTTATGAAGATAAATTGGGTCAGTCAGGAGAAAGGTTTCTTTCCAGTCATAAAACAATTTATCCAGTGATACAATTAATTGAAGGCAAGGTCTGCTGACAACCGGTTGTCAGCAGACCTTTAGGTCTGGTGACAACTGCTTGTCAATAGCAAAAAGTCTGCTGACAACCAGTTGTCACCAGCAAAAAAGGTGATGACAACCAGCTGTATTTTTCCAATACCAATGTGTACCCTATTCCACAATTTAAGGCATTTAATGATTAACTCTGATATATTTCCCCTACGAAGGGTTAATTTTAGAGAAAGATGTAAATCACAAAACATAAATCCCATTTATTTAAACCCTAAATTCAACTTCGGTATCATTCAGATCATAACAAACGCCTGTCAAGTATGTTTTAGTGCTAAGTTTAATAAAAAATATACTTACATCTGCACAAATCTATATCTGACCTTTCAACCCAACCCCAAAGGTCAAAGGTGTGTGTAAATTTGAAGTGTTACCTTACATGTTGGTCTACACTTCTTTCACTTTAATTTGATATGCAACATGACCACTTTCAAAAAAGATTTTTTTTTTACCTTTTGACCCCACCCCAGGGGTCGAGGGTGTGTGTAAGGACAGCATACTTGCTTTCATTGTGATCTATGCTCAATTACCTTAAATTTGATATGCAACATGACTACATTCAGAAAAAAAAATATGATTTGAACTTTTGACCCCACCCTTGAGGTCAGGGGTTGTCTGTGGGCAAAATATTTGCTACCATTTTGCTGCATGTGTTGTAAGATTTAATTTGATATGCAACATGACCATATTCTGAAAAAGGTTAAATTTGGCCTCTGCCCCGCCCCCTTAATCAACCTTAGGGGATCAAACCCAGGCCTTCAAGCTAAAATCCTGTGTGATATGTTTCATATCTGTTGCTAAATTTTGCAAAATTTCAGCAAAAAAGCTTATAGGTTTTGCATTATAATTGCCTACATCGTCACTGCGTTGTGTCCTTGAGCAAGACACATTAATCCTAGCTTAGTTCTTGATCAAGCCAGGAAGACCCGTCCCTACATAACTGAAAGAATGTTGATGGGATGTAAAGAATCAAATCAAACGAACAAAAAACTAGACTACACTAAAACAAGGGCAATTACTCAAGTGTTAAGGGGTTGATTTAGATGAAACTTATAGAATATTGAGAGTCCATGGTACTGATCATTTATACCAAGAATGCATCAAATCTGACCAATAGGTACTGAGATATGGTTCTGGACGGACAAAAAGTGTGGACGGTCGTCTGCTGATTTTTTCAGTCATCTTTTTCGATAAATTCTTTTAGGAATACCTTCTGAGTGTTAACAGATTGGATCTAGATCAGGCCCGACATTTTGTCGGGCCTGATCTGGGTCTAATCTGTTTGCAAAAGGTTATCAGCAGACGTAACAAGTAGGTATAGAGAAAATGAATATTGCACAAACTTTATTGTATGAAAATGGATGGAGATTATGTAGGCCAAGAGCTTATAGAGTCCATTGAAGCTGATGCAACATTGCTTCCTGTAAATTTATTCCACCAGTATTTCATGACGTTACTGCACAATTTTATACAAAAATTTTTGAGCCATAATTAAATCACTGACCAATTGTTTCATATGGGGTCTGTATTTTTTGAAAGATGTAATCAAATTATAATTATTGATCTGATTACTTACCGGGCTGTGTAGCACTGGTTACTGACTGCAGATCAAGGGGTTGCAAGTTTGATCCTGGCCCGGTCCCATACTTTCATGGAAATTGATCATGAAATAATTTCTTCGGTCATTCTCCTCTTGAAGGGTTGTTGTCAGTTACAAACGAAACTATGTGCATGAAGTACGGGTAAGCCACTTTTTCAAGCTTGCCCAGGAAAAAGTTGTTAGGTGATCTGACCGTCTCAACATGACCAAAGCTGTTGACTGAGATGTAATGAAGCAAAGCAAACCAAAATACAAACTTATTGGCCAGAAATGAATTATGTTGGTGTCATAATGGCAGTCACTTTCAACCTGGTGCATATTCAACTGCTTGTTCCTTCAATTAGAGGGGACAAAAATGTAAGCAAACAGCTAACTTCTCTGTACCAGTCCCCACCTAATTTAACAAATTTTAGACAATACGTCTTACACATGTGAACATCATAGAGGTCTATGAAAAAACATCGAAAGACAAAACATCAAATCTACAGAACGTCGAAACGACAAAACATAGAGACCAGACCAAACCAATCCGTTCCAGACATAACAATGACAGTCATGTGACCAAATTTATCCTTTTTTTCATACCTCAGGAACTATTTTCTACTTAATTTTATCTTGAAAAAGGCCATTGTTTGGCCGAAACCGGTTGATCTCTCGTAAAATAAATTCATTAACGGTCGTTGATAGTTGTGTATTCTGTTTTCCTTTATCCTCTGAAAACATAGATATGTCAGAAGGTCTAAAATAACATTGAAAATAATATCGAAAAATATATAGAAACATTGAACTTTTCCAGATGTTTTATGATAATCAATTAGTTATTAAAATTGTTACTAGAAATCTTTGTTTTGACGAGGTATGAAATATTATACTCAATTCCATGCAAGTGCTCGCTCATCTATGCACTCTACAAAATTGTCTAATTCGTTTACATCGGATATATAGCTCTTGATTCTGTCACAGGACAGATACGCCAAGGAATGCTAATGCTGTAAAAAAGTTAACTCAACACATTACATACACTTTTGGTATGAACCCAAATCACTTATGCGATGCCATGGCCCATGGGTCTTTGCCAGATGAAAATAATAACACTCCACGTTGATATTAGGGAAGTCTTGCCGATGGTAATATATCATTTTGTGTACATTAGGTTCATCCATTCACATATGTTAGCTTGCTGAACTAAATAAGCAAGTTTATCTGTGAGTGAATTTGCTACATCGTGAACAGATGTAAACAAAACGTGGTTACCACTAATAATTAAGAATGTAGCTACTTATAATTAGTTGGTTGTTACTAATTATTTAGTTGCTACCTACTAAATATGAGTTTTGACCCTAAACGGGCGTCATAAACAAAGACAGGTACTGGTAAATTTCCACCAGAGACAGATCAAAGTACAGACAAACTCTTTTCAGTTCAACATCCATAGCATGGAAAGCAGATGTTTAGCTTAGAAATAATTGTTACAGTCTGAGTAACCTTTTACATGCTACTGCCTAAAATCGTCCGATCTTTGTTCCGTCTGAGTTGGAAAGAAGTTCTAGCGATAAGGCGTATATTTTCCCTAGTTGACATGATTTCAAACACCACATTTTCAAATTGCCCTAATGTTTTTAAAATTGGTGTAGTTTGGCAGTAAAATATTCAAAGTAGGCAACAAAATATGTTTCAAAGCGATTCACCGTTTACAATACCATGAAAAAGTGCACTTTCTCCTCCCATCTCTCATTTTACGTCTTATTCAAAACTTCAAATTAATCAGGCAGAGAAGGTTCAGAGGACAGCAGCCCGTTGGACCTGCAGGAGATGGCGAAACACAAGTAGTGTCGGCAAGATGCTTGACGGGCTTGAGTGGCCATCTCTTGAGGCCCGTAGGGATCGGTCCTCCCTGCTTTTCTTTCATAAGATACATTCTGATGCTGTGCCTATAGAAAAAGACAAGTACCTGACCCCTGCTCACAGTTTGAAATCTACCAGGTCATCACACAGTGCCCAATATTGTAGATACCAGACAGTGATGCCCTGAAGAACTCTTCTTTCCCCCGGACTACTCCACAGTGGAATAGTCTTTCTCCTTCGGTGGTCAATTCCCAGACTACTGAGGAGTTTAGGGAACTCCTCATTTAGTCAAAAATACAGGCGAAAGATTTTTCTTGGTTTTTTGTTTGTTTTTGTTTTTTTGTTTGGGTTTTTGTCACTAAATTCCAAATTCGCACTCCCTGGCGTAATGATCAAAATTTGATCATGCTAGTATAATAAGAAAGAAAGAAAGTAAAACATTTAAGCTAGCAAATGAGATTTAGGTACTTATCACATTTTCGAGAAGCAAGCCAACATAAATGTGCAGACTCGCTAGAATGTTTGTTGCTAGGACACACAAAGTACGTTTGCAGATGAAGACTCCTCCCAAATTGCAACCTCTAGACCACCCAACTGAATACGTTTATGTTGATGCTTTACATCTCAGTCAACAATTTTTCAGCCCCGCATTTAGATGAAGCAAGTGTCACACTTGGAGCATGTTTTAACCCTTAAAGCACCAAGAAAATAAAATGCATCTGAAAATGTCGTCTACTGAAGTCGTCTGCTGCAAATAATTGCCTAACATTACTGACAAATTAAGTATAGAAGCAAACAGCGTGGACCCAGAACAGACTGCTCCTATAGGAGCAGTCTGATCTGGGTCCACACTGTTTGCCATAGAGACTTCTTAAACATTTCAGCAGACGAGAAAAGCAGACGACTTTGTTGCGATTGGCGCATTAAAGGTTAAACCGCCTAGACCAGTTGTTGTCAACAAAATGGTCTTTCAGATAAAAATAAATACTTTTTGACAAATTGTTTTTCCACAAAAAATATAATCTTTAGAGGAAAAGGTCATTTGACTTGCCCAAATGGTTCTTCTGTGTATTGGCCATTTGAAGAAATATTTTTAGAAGAAACTTTGCAAAAAGTAATTAAAAAAAGGTTGAGGAATGAAAATGTAGGTTTTCTCTTCTTCTTTTTATTGCACATATATAAACTTACAGTAAAACCTGTCTTAAGAGGCCACCCCAAAAGAAGACTCAAAATTGGTTTCCAAGACCGATTATCGCTTAATGCAGGTCAAAAGTATTGCAGAATAGTCTTTTGGAGCATTCTGCAATACTTTCGATCTTCATAAACTTCTACAATTTGTCTGAAACCTTTGTTTTGTCTATTTTTGAGTGGCCGCTTAAGACAGGTTTTAAGAACATATTTTACTGTATATATAACTATACTATAATGTCCACAGTTGACCTGTACCATCTATAACAGCTTGAGGATCATTTTTATAAACCAGAAAGAGTCCTTGTACTTGAGCTAAGCTCACATTTTTTCCATGAGATAAAGCATTCTGGGCAAAAACTGCAGCCCTTGCCAGAGATTCTTCTGGGTAAAATCTGAGAAACATTTGTTCTAATTGGTGCTCTGTTGCCCAGTCTATTTTCTCCTTCATATCTACACGGCCTGGTCGGATTAATGCAGGGTCCAGTCTGAAAATATAAACAAGAAAAAGATTATTGCATAAATATTTGAGCCAGGAGTCTATGAATCAGCAGAAGGCTGTGTCACATCTGTCCTGATTTATGCCAAAGTTATGGAGCGTGAAAAGTAGATCAATGTAACCAGGTCAACGTGCATGCCCAATGAGCATGACAAGAACAATTTCTATGCAAAGTTCGACACTCACAGCTATCATACTGCAAAGAATTGCACTTTTCTATGTAGATTTATGTTAAAGTCACGGGAGCGTAAAAAGTAGGTCAAGGTCACCAGGTCAAAGTGAGTCATAGAAGAGTATGGTATGCCATGGACAATTACTATGCAATGTTCTACACTGGCAGCTATTGGTGCTGCAGTGAAAACAAATGTAATTTGTTGTTAAATAGGGGACGAAAAGTAGCCAAGGTCACCAGGTCACAGTGTGTGCTTGAAGAGTATGCCGAAGACAATTACTATGCAAGGTTTGACATGTCCACATGCCACTGCTGCAGAGAAATGCACTTTAATGTAAAGTGTTGATAGACAAAATGTTGATGGATGGGCAAGAGATTTATGTTAAAGTCACTGGAGCATGAAAAGTAGCCAAGGTCACCAGGTCACAGTGTGTGCTTGAAGAATATGCTGAAGACAATTACTATGCAAGGTTTGACATAAGCACATACCACTGCTGCAGAGAAATGCACTTTAATGTAAAGTGTTGATAGACAAATCCTGGCCTCTGCTGATACTACTCCATCTAAAGCATTCAATAAGCCACTCAAGGTGACTCTGCTCATACCCTGGTAGGTTACACTATCTGGACTTAGGTAATACTCACCGGTCTACATAGTTTGTGGTCATGAAGATAATCCTGGCCTCTGCTGATGCTACTCCATCTAAAGCATTCAATAAGCCACTTAAGGTCAGTCTGCTCATACCCTGGTATGCTACACTATCTGAAAAACAAATGACAGCCAATGAATCCATTTTGAATTTAAGGGTTGTTGGGAAGTAAGTTTCAATTTTATTGAAATTTTAAAAGTACTGTTTGTAAGCAAGCAATGTAGAACCTGATCAGATCCCGCATTTTGCGGCATCTGATCTGGTTCTGCACTGTTTGCTGATGTCTCATAAAAAGGACGCTAAGCTTAAATGGGCTAAATGGCTCAAACATCTTTGGGACCATATAAAAATTGCGATAGGGGATGTTTTAGCCACTGCAAAGTTAATTATAGCATCAGATCAGGTCCTGAAGATAAAAAAATCTAATGTTCAACCGAACTGAGCAGGAAATTTCAACTGCTCATAAAAACTGAAATGCTGAAAAAGACAAAAACTTTACTTGCTTTCAAACTCTCAGATGTTGTATTTATCATGCTAATAAATGTTAAAATGCCAAATATCGTTGGCATATTAACATTTATGAGCATGATTAATTTCATGCTCAATGGAGTTGAGCATGAACAAGTTTTATAACCTCGGGGCCAGGATGCATAATGGGATCATATTTTGGTGTTCCTTAAAATAAAGATACGTTGTGAGTAAACTCAGAGTAATCATTAGAATTGCCTCAAGTTGAAATTCACAACAATTCTTCATTAGAGAAACATTCATTGACATTCATACATTTTTTTCAAAATATTCAAGCAGAATAAAGGTTGTGACAATACATGTAAAACCATCAAAAGAGAATGAGTTTTGCTGATGAAAAATTCAAATTGATGTTTGTTTATTTGAACCTTTACGTCCCATCAACAATCTTTCAGTTATCAGGGTTGCCACTAAATACCCTTTTCAATATTCCCTGACTTTTCACTGACTTTCGACCGTTTTCCAGACCCTTTGAAAGGCCTATTTTAGCCATTTTCATTCATCAACAATTTGAAAAATTAATTTTGTACAAATGTTTATGCATGCTGATTTAATCTTTAATGAAAAATCTCAAACCATAAATATTAGAAAAGGAATGTCTTGCAATTTATGTTCAGAAACATTCTGTTTCTAATATTGCTTGCAATTTATGGAAAATAAAAATTCCAGAAGCCCTTTAACTAGCAACTTTTTGGGAAAACTTTGATTTTCCCTGACTTTTCCATGACTTTTTTTATTTTTTCTAAATTTCCCTGACTGAAAATGAAATTCCCTGACTTTTCCCTGACCTGGAATTTTTTTACATTTTCCAGAATGTTTTCCCTGACCGTCGCAACCCTGGTTATAAAGGGACGTGTCTTCCTGATTGAACCAGTACTAAGCTAGGATTATTGTGTCTTGCTCAAGGACGCAACACAGTGATGCCGGTGAGGCCCGAACCTGCGGCCCCTTGGTCTAGAGTCGAGCATTCTTCCACTGAGCCACTGCGCTCCCTAAATTCAAATTGAGGTACTTGTGGCCTGCTCATTGATACAGGTGTAACAGTCAGTTTTTTCCCCAGTCAGATTTTGAAAGAATGGGCTGGCCTGTTACACCGGTAATACATTAATTCAATAATTCTTAAAATCCGAACTAGTGAAGTAACGAGAAATTTCTGTTACAGTACATAATTTTATCGTACAGTGAAAAGTAGCAGGATATTTTCAAGAAGAGAAAAGTATAAGAAGTTAATATTTCTATGTGCTACACTCCTCCCCAATTTTTATCTTGTTAACCTGCAGCATTCAAGTTATTTTCAATCAGAGTGGAAAACAGAGTGGATCTTGATCCAAGTTGATCTGGTTCCACAGTGCAGGCTTCAAGATAAGCGTGCATATTGGAAAACTATTTTCTTTGTTTCTTATCCAAAACATATGTTGTGGGTACCCAAAAGAACAGTCTCAATGAGACGGTTCTTTTGAGCACCCTAAACATATGCAAAAACTGATGGGTAAGAAAATATTAATACTTTTAATCTAAATAATTTTGCTTATCTAAACCTATGACAGTGTCTCTGAATTAAGATGAATCCAGATCAGCAGGACAAGGGTTAGGAAAAGCCTGTAAAGCTTGTGACTTACTTTCCTGTGATGCATCTCTACTAACAAAGGCAGCATCTACATCCTCTAGCAGTATGATACTTTGTTCCGGGGCCATCGTGAGAAGGTGGTTGAGACGGTCATCTGAGAGTCCTCGCTCACTCAGGTTTAACACACATATACTGTAATCAAGCTCACCTAGGGGAAATAAGGATAACATATTCACATTGGTAAGCAATCCAATTGCTTCTTGAGGGGATCCGTACCAGTATTTCTAAGGAAACATATAGCCACCAGGGGACAAAAATTCCACTCCTCCGCTCGTAATTACGAGTGAAATCTAGAAAGGACGAGTAATTCTTCTCAAAGCACTCATCCTGTCGGATGAGTGCTTTGGGAAGAACTACTCAAGGAAGTCATATTACAATTTACTCCCTCAGGTTCTTAATTGCATACACTTTTAAAAGACAAGTGAAAGTGTTTGCAGGACAAGTAAAAATTGTAAGTCACTCATCCTGCAGGACAAGTGCAATATTGAAATATTTTTGTCCCCTGGCCACTTGTGATTTTCCATGGGGGTCTGGACTCCCTGTCCCCACTCTGGATCCGCCCATGCATTGCATGGGTGAACGTTCAAAATTTAAAAATCCTGAACTTAGAAATTCAAATCTAAACCCTTGTCATGCTGAAATTTTTTTATGAACTACAGTCCTCCCCAATTTTTATCACAGCATTCTAGTTGTAAGCATGTAATTATAATTAGAGTGGAAAGCAGTGTGGATCCTGATCAAATGGCTTCATCAGAAGCCAGCTGATCTGGGCCTACACTGTTTTCTTATCAAATTGGAAAACAGTGTGGATCCTGATCAGATTGTTTTATAAGAAGCCAGCTGATCTGAATCTACACTGTTTTAAGATATACCCGGGTTCAGCAGGACAAGGGTTAAAACTGGCAGTTTGCCTTCAAAAGTTTACAATTTCAAGTTTAAATGGTCAATGTCTTTAGAATCAGAAAAGCTATAATTACCTGCCGAACTCAGTATTTTGAGGCTGGCTTTTTATGGAAAGTCCGCCTCAAAATCCTGAATTCGGTAATAAACCTGAAAACATTTTCATGTGGGCCTTGTTGTGAAAAAAACCTGCCTTTAGGGCTTGTGACACAATAAGGCTCATTCTGACCTGCTCAGCTACAGAGACTAGCAAGGATATTGAAATCTTGCTACTTTCGCATCAACGTAGATTCGATGTTGTTCCCATGAGATGTGTTTGCTGGGTACTTACCCGAGAGCAAAGGACAAGGACACTTATCAGACTGCTCTGATGTGCAGGCTGGTTTGAACCTTTGTTGTTTTCATACAACAATATCACATTTTTTTTTTTCAAAAAAAGGTCAATTTCATTTTAGCAGCAGAAAGTCATTTTTGAAATTCATTGCGTTACTTTTTAGCCTGCAAGTGTCGTCGTCGGTTGATAACCTTTGCATATAGTTTGGACCCAGATCAGGCTGAAATCATGTCGGACCTGATCTGGATCCAAAGTGTTTGACATCACTCTAATGATATTCCTGAAAGATTTTTTTGAATAAATTAATTTTGATATTATTCAACGGACAACAAAAAAGCATGCAGAATTACCCAACATGCAAAGAGTCAACACATCTATGCGCAGCTGTCATGAACAAAAATTATTTTTGCTTAGCCCTTTAACACTCAAAACAGCCAGACAATGAGCAAATGTTGGATATTAACTAAAAATTGGAAAAAAAACTCTTAACCCTTTACCTCAAAGAGAGGCCTTTAAACGCTTTTGCAAACAGAGTAGACCCAGATCAGGCAGCTCTTGTTGCCTGATCAGGGTCTACTCTGTTTGCTTATGGAAATATGATTAGATATGATCCTACACTAGGACCTGATAAGTAATTTCTTTTTTCTATGTACAAACGTGAAAGTGTACTGTATTTATCTTAATAATAGCTTGGGTGTTTATTAAAGTTGTAAGTCACTCGTCCTGCAGGACAGGTGCAATATTGAATTATTTTTGCCCCCTGGTACATATGTGTATCTTACCGGCAAGAGCATTTATGTAGCTACTTTTCCCGCAGCCTGGTGGTCCATATAGAAGATATCCACGTCTGTATGGTATACCCCGGTCCATATACCAACTAGGATTATTGATAAACTCCTTAATATCAGTTGCTATCCTTTCTGACACAGATTTATCTAACACAACAGACCCTAGCGGTCTTTTACGCCTAGGATAACCAAAGGGCCTCCATTCTGGCCCCACTGCAGTGTACATCACAGTTTTCCCCGTTTGTTGCTGTAAGGCCATCTTACGGGCCTCTTCTAAAATTTCAAAATAAATACTCCTATTGGTTCCTAATGCTGTCAAAGTCACTACTTCAAAGGGTGCAGCTCTGTTAAAATCAACCATCTGTTTTTCTCGATTTCTCTCTACTCGTATCCAAGTGGTTTTGTATCGGAAAAAATGAGCTCCGGGACTAGGAATAAAGTCAAATTGTGTTGTTATTCTCCCAGTCTCAGACTGATTGAACGTTGTTTCGACACTGATATGTTTGGTATGTGTAGCACGGTTAGATATCCACTGTAATAACCAGTAGTAACTCTTGTCCCGACTCGGAACTTCCAATGTAATCATACAGTGTCTCCGAAACATAATCATTCCAAACTGGCTCCCCTTTCTGAAAACAGCGGCAGCCATTCCAACACCAAAGAGACCGGCGCCAGCCCCAAAGTAAGGGTTGTCTTTAAGGTATGCTACCAGATCTACGATCCCCATCTCTTACAATTTATGGTAATAATCCTGCAAAAGAGAAGAAGCATATCTAGGGTCAATAGCCTTAGATAACTTGGCACTTTTTTTAAACCCTTTATGCAAAATCTAATGGATTCTTCCATCTGGTTTGATACATTAAACTTGGCATGGTCCATGGTATAATTCGAGGGGACATTGGGTCACAGGTTATAATTTCCAAATAAAATGGCATTTCTTTCTCCAAAGATTGTTTTTGCCTTAGCAAACTGTGTAGACCCTTATGAACGGATGCATTATGTGGCATTTCATAATGGTCTTCCTTGTTTGTCAAAGTACACATTTTGGAGCCACCAGTATAAAAGGATTAAACCAAAATATGGCGATATGGATAATTTCTTTATTTATGATAAATATTCTGAAATTTCAAACACTTTTCTCTTTCTGTTTTCAAACCAAATGCTGGTTATCAGGGCTGGAATTCACAAAATGCTTGTCAGAATAGCAAACAGGGAAGACCCTGATCAGACTGCTTCTTCAGAAGCAGTCTGATCTGGGTCTGCACGGTTTGTCTAAGGCTTTTAGGCAAACAACTAGATTTCAAAATTTTAGAACATCTACAGTATCCATGAAAATGTTTGTTGGAGCCTCTTGATAAGACCTTGCAAATGAATACCAAAAACATTGTGTTTTCTTGGATTTGGAAATAAGTACGAGGGTAAGTCAAAATCAAGTAGCCCAATGGGCAATGATCCCTCACCTGAGAGCCAGCATAATGTTTGGAGACACCATATTTTACAATGCTCAAAAGCAGGTGACTCTGAACTTGAAACAGCAATCAGGTTTAAATTCAAAACACAAGATGTTATGCCAGTTCTGCTTAATATCTGCAAGTATTAAATAAATCTGAATTAAAATGGCCTAAAAACCTTGGAAAATTATATTTTCAGACCCTCAAGGGCAGCTAACTCCATAGTCAGTGGTTGACTCAGATCGAAATTCAAACTCATCCAAGCTTTTATGCATGTCCTTGTTACCTACAAGAATGAAGAAGATCAAATCAAAAATGAAAGTGATAGAGTGGCAACAACATTTCTCCCATGGTAAGTCTTTGGTAATTATTCCAGACACTCAAGGGCAGCTACGAGGGTCATCCAATAAAGAATGAGACTTTCTTCATAGTATAAAAACCTATGTGTGCATTTAGTTAAAATTCACCATAATAATAGTATAAAATCTTAGCAATTCAGAAATAGAAACAATATGTTTGTGATTGATCAGTTGCCATAGTAGCGGAATGTTTTGTGGAAGGACTTGAAGGCACATGACCACGTTTATGTTATTTTTTGCATACCCACCGTCCTTCAAAGTATTTTATTTTCGAACATTGATATAATTTAACCTCTTGATATCAATTATTCTGCTGAACAATCTTAGTGTTACATAAAATGTTATAAAAAAGGAACCAAATATGCATATTCTTTATTTTGGTTGCCTAGCAACCAATTTACTCAATTTTTCAAAAACACATCACTTTGCGTTGCCATGGTAACTATATAAGAGAAGGATATCATCCAAAATGTATGGTTATGTGCAGCTGATTGTTATTAAGTATACATAAGCAGAACCCTGTTCACTTTAATTGCCTTCGACTATTTGATATTAACTTTTAAAGGCACGAGGTCAGCGAAAAATACCAAATAGTTCTTGAAATCTTGATTTTTTAAGCTTTGTTTCCATGGTAACAGCTCAAAACTCCAGAACATTACTTTACCCTATTGTTTATAGACTGAATGCATGAGCATATATAAGTACTAGTAGAAAAATAAACTATACATCTTAATCTGTTGCCATGGTGACCATTTATACTGAGCCGGCCACGGATGTTTGCCTAGTCTTCCAATGTTGCCTAGCAACAACAGTTGGAACTACGTAACACGTCAAATATGGTACATGTGAACAGCCAAAAAGATGTGCTAGCTTTGAACAAGATTTCATAAGCCTAGCATGTAAATTCAGTGCGCTATAGAAAAAGTCTCATTCTTTATTGGATGACCCTCGTAACTCCACAGTCCCAAGGGAGAGCTGGGCGAATTTCAAACTCATCCTTATTACCTGCAAGAATGAAGAAGATCCAATCAAAAATGAAAGCACTAGAGTGGTGACAACTTTGAACATTGATTTTCAGATGATCAAGGGAAGATAACTATGTAGTCAGTGGTGGGGTGGGGCCGAAATTCAAACTCATCCAAGCCTTTATGGTTTTCCTTGTAACCAGCAAGAATGATGAAGATCAATCCAAAAATGAACTCCCTATAGTGCTCACAACATTTCTCCCATTAGAAGTCTATGGGAATTTTTCCAGACATTCAAGGGCAGCTAACTCCCCAGACCCTGGTCCGATCTTGCCCAATTTCCAACCCATCCAAGATTTTATAGCTGTCCTTGCTACCTGTAAGGATGAAGATGTTCCAATCAAAAATGAAGGCGCTAGAGTGCTCACAACATTATACATTGATTTTTCAGATGCTCAAGGGCAGCTAACTCAGTAGTTGGTGATGGGATCTGGCAGAAATTCAGGCTCTGCCAAGCTTTTATAGTTGTCCTTGTTACCTGTAAGAATGATGAAGATCCATCCAAAAAAGAACTCACTAGAGTGCTCTGACTTTCTTTCTTCTTTCTCTTAATACTGGCACAATCAAATTATGATCATTACGCCAGGGAATACACAATATTTCTCCCATTATAAGTCTATGGAGATTTTTTCAGATGCTCAATGGCAGCTAACTCCACACTCCCTGGTTGGACCAGGCTGAATTTCGAACCGCCTGAGATTTTATTACAGTATAAAGTAAGAATACAGTAACCTTTATCCTGCTAAAAACATTTTGACCCAAATATGTTGTCTGCTTATTACAATTGCTATATTCAATTGCACTTCAGACTAATTTTATCACAGAAGCATACACTATGAACTCTGAACAGATTGCTCCTTATCTGATCTGGATCCATATTGTTTTGCAATATAGGCCACCAAAGTACATAAACAGAAGAGAGAGAGCAGATGACAACTGTCATGAATATCAGTAAAAGGCTTAAATAAGACCCTGGTTCCAAGATAAGAAGTCTTTGAAATATTTGCCCACCGGTATTTCTTTTTCAAAACCGTATTATGTTGTAGGTAATCAAAGAGACCAAAAACATGACAAAAATTATCATTACATATGTTTCGCTTGAATTAACCCTTAACAGGCTGAATCTGGATATACTGGTGTTACTAATTACCGCTGTATTTACTGTTTAAGACAGTCTATAAAACAAGCTATCTTATAAAAACCAATAAATAACGTATTGTTCAACTATTTATTCATTCCTCCAATGAAAACTAACAATATATGCTTCAAAATAAAGTTTATCTTGCTGAAAACTTCATTTATATTGGGCTACCCTAGCCGATATTTTGAATGCTCGTTGTTACTTATCACCGGTGTAGATGTAAACAAATGCTCTAGAAAATTATCTCGGGTAGAAAACTCTTCTTGTGATGGGTCTCTACATTGAAAGGATTAAACACCTTCTAAATGATAGTAGTAAAGGGCCTGTCTGAAAGCTAGTTATGTTTTCTTTGCCTTTTTTCTGTAAGGTATACCATTTTTTAATGTAGGTGAAAAAATATAAGTCAACACTACAATGTTTTTACAACGAAATACTTGTTGTCTCTCATTCATGGTAACTAATATCATCACAAATATGTTTCATAATCATAAACAGACTGCACAGTCTATATTGGGCATATGCCCTACCAGAGGGTGCGCCAAAAGGGCGTAGACAAACAAGATAAAACAGAGGTGGCACTCTTTATGTCTACACCTTTAAGCCATATTTGGCCATAATGTGACTCTTGTGCTGAGACAAAGCTTTGATGAAGAGAGAAAAAATGCATTGTAAACAATGTTGAGTGGAAAATTCAGAATGATGATATCGCACGCGACAGTCATTCGGAGGAAACGGAATACACCGGTAATTAGTATACACCGGTATTTAGTGGACAAGGGATATGTCCTGTTTTGAAAACAGTTAAATCAAGATCAGCTGGCTCACTGTTTTCCACTCTGTAAATACATGACAATAAATTGAATCCTGAAAGTTAATTGGTCAGTGATGAGAGGATCCCGAAATATGCATTGGCATATAACAGGCTCCTTCACACAATTAATTGCTGAGCGTATTTTTTCTTAAAGACAATACTTGTTTATTGGACACATTGCGCCAGGTTCGAAACGTCTAAGGGGCGATTGGTGACCTTGTGTTCATCCTGTGACACAAAAAAGGGGCGAAGGGAAATTTGACATGAATGTTTACAATTAGATACTTCAACCTTCTATAAACTATAAAATTGTTGTGGGTTTTCTAAAAAGGATTAGAAACCCCTAGAAGATAAGTTTCATGCTAGCCATGGGCGCTGCCATATTGATCAAGTAAACGCTTGGTTCAGCAGCAAGTGCGCGGAGTCGTTGTTATGACGACTAAATCTACCACGTGATTAGATTGACCAATTGATTTTCTCAATATCGCTTCAATATGGCGGCTACTGTGATATAAACATAAAACGCAGATGTGTTAAGTATGTAGAACAACAGATACGATTATAGATATTGCAAGGTTTGCGAAAATACATTGAACATTCAATAGGCCTACAACAGCTCAACACATCAGATTTCTTCTTCCAAGTAAAGAGCTCTCAACGTTCTGATATTTCACTTTTTCTCAAACTTCCAAGTTCACAACAACAACAACAAAAAAAAGATTTTTTCTTTATTTTTTATAGCATCAAACGGTCTTTCTGGAAGTCAAGTCTCACATCCTTATCAGACAATAATGCCCTAGTCATTTGTAACCACGAGCCCCCAACCCCGGGTTGTAGTAATGATGGTACCCAGCATGAGCGCAACTACCCAGTCGCCCCTGCTCCAATGCCTAGGTCACCCATCCAGCTACTAACCGAGCTCTGCGTTGCTTAATTTCGCAACTTTGGCCTCACACACTACGCGTTGCTGTAAAAGCTAGCTCATACAGCATGGCTGTATGTGTGTCTTATATACCTGTGGTACACATTACCACTACACCGTGGACTTACTTTGCTCTCAGCAAATCCTTACCAAGAGCCTGTGCAGCAAATCACTACCACAGGGATGATGACAGAAGAGATGATAACCCCCCCCCCCCCCCCCCCCCGCTCTGCTGGGACCAGTAAGATGTCGACATCCCAAAAGAAAATCCTGGTTGTCTATGATATACATGGCGCATTCTATTCCATTGTACTTTGAGGTTGCGACCATATTTGAACTCGAAACGATCGAGATTGCGTGGCCTACAAATGATTGAATAGTCCTTACACGAAACTGAAGCAGGGATGTGATGGCATAGCCCCCATCAGTTAACAATCAGAAAGTTAAACTTTAGCCTAACGTCATAAGCTGCGCCCGGTAAACCAGAGGTGCGCCGAAAATCCAGCTGATTTGTGTACTCTACACTACAAGGTTTATTTGGTTACAGATTCTAAATTACCTGGATATGAAACTGCAATAGGTTTGCTAATGATTGTTTCCCGATGATTGCCGCGTCGAAATACAGGTAAATCTGATAATATGACCGACCACTTTACAAATATTGATCGTGATCCATAAGTGTATGGACTATGGATACTTTTTTCCTAATGTAAGCTTGGGGGAAAAAATAGGTTAAGAAGTATCCGAAGAAAGAAAGAAATGGTAGTACAGTGAATTTAATGCCTGTAATATCCCAAAAGGGTCTAGGCCCTTTCGGTTGTAGAATTAGATAAAAGACTTCTGATGTATGATATATGTATTCAGATGATAACAGTGTAACTATGTGTAACTAACGTCATAAGCGACGTAACGTCATTTAGGTAAGATTAAGGATGTTACATATCTCCTTTTCTTTCAAAAGAAAGCTAATTTACAATTAAATGTGAAGGTTTCAAATAATGCTTCTATGAAAATATTATGCATGATATGCAGTTAACAAATAAAACAATTTAAAAAAACGAATGTATTAAATGCAACCAATTTTTGCACTTAAATGTCTTTAAACGATTATATCTTAAAAGTTTGGTTCTTATCGGGTGATATCTAACATCTGCTTTCGTCCAAACGACTTGTGTTGATACGTCTTTTCCACATTGTCCATTTATATATTTTTCCAATAATTATTAGGCAGCTGCTTTCATTATCGTTTTCCATTGTATCAAGGCAACTCCTTGACACTATCTGTATGCCTCTTATGTTGCTATCTGGTTGTGTCTTCTATGTCAATATCTCTGCACCTCTCTGTCTATTGCAATATATCTATGCCACTTCTATGGCTATATCTCTATGCCTCTTCTTTGGGAATATATATGAGCGCCGATCTGAGATAAGGGTCCTTCGGGCATTTTAGCAGTTTTTGTGTAATCAAAATTTCAAAATCATCTAAATTTTCTAAATATTGCATATTCTTACAATAGACTCAAATTGCTTCCAACATGTAATACAATCAAAGGCGCAAACAGTTCTGATAAAATTAAGTGATACGAATAATGTATGTTGCCATGGCAACAGCTGTGCATATGGACTACACACTTCCTTGAAAACAGGATACCTCATTTCAAATGCTTTTGTGAACACTGGATGTGCGTATGTGGGCTATTTGTGCAGTCTATGCAATTGCATACACATCAAATTTACAGAAACATGAAACATTTTTGAAATATTGCTCCTAGCGTCTTTGTATTAGCGTCATATGTTAACACAATGGCGTTGACGTCAGAACGTCATTTACAACGTTAAGTGACGTCATGTTTAAAACACATCATATATCCGAGTTTAAACGCTCATAACTTTTTTATTTGTAAAGATAATCTCTTCAATTTTTCTGTAATTGTTCACAACAGCTTGGTCTTTCTTTCTCTGTAGATATCTCACTTTTGACTTTTATTGTCAGAAGGTCCGATTTGTCAGATCTTGGCTCATATATGCTTCTTCTATGACACTATATTTATGCCTCTTCTATGGCTATATCTTTATGCCTCTTCTCTTGCAATATATCTATGCCTCTTCTATGACACTATATCTATGCCTCTTCTATGGCAATATATCTATGATCTGTGATCTATGTATTTTGCTTCTGCGAGCAATATATCTTTGCTTATGCAAGCAATATCTCTGTGCTTATGCAAGCGATGTCTCTATATCTCTTTGCTACTGCGAACAATATTATTCTTCACCTTTATTTTGCAGGTGCCGAAGTTTCTATTTATCAGTTTTTGTAATTATATTCAGTGTAATAAAGTTCTACTTATCTGCTTTTCACTTCTTTTATGCTGCTAATCTTACTGCTTATTCTCAATTAGTGTCTTCTTTCTTTATTGAGAATTTCTGAACTACCCTTTTTCTCTTCCTTCTCTATCACACCATCTTCCCAACAGCTCTTTTTATCCTCATCGCCATTGTAATATCCCAAAAGGTTCTAGGCCCTTTGGGTTGTAGAATTAGATAAAAGACTTCTGATGTATGATATATTTATTCAGATGATAACAGTGTAACTAGTGTAACTAACGTCGTAAGCGACGTAACGTCCTTTAGGTAAGAATAAGGATATTACAATGCCAATAAACTGAGATTTCCTCCAGCTACAATTTGATACCAAACAATCTTGTGTTCTCGGGAGAAAAAATACCCCCAAAAAAGAACACGCATCATGCTTTCCTACACAACACGGACATGGAAAACAAAGTAAGGAAGAAGGCAAAAACTTTTCATATAAGCCTAGCGTCCTTTTTGTGAGACATATATAGACAAGCAGTGCAGATCCAGATCAGACACCGCAGAACATGGCGTCTGATTGAGAATGATCAATCATCAGGAAATATCACAATCACACTCTGCAGACCAACCCAAAGCACATTGAGGAAGAGCAACAAAACACTAACACAGTCACAAGACACCAGGAAGACAATTAAAGTAAAGCAACTCTTCCTCATCAAGATGAGATAGGAGGGTGTGTGTGTTGGTTGTGGGGGGGATCTGGTGACTCGATAAATTCTTCTTGCTACATAGGCTTCGCCTATTGTTCACCCCAAAATAATATCAGCCACATCAGGTACACCCAAAAAATATATGAATTTTCAGCATACCCCCAAAAATAAAGTCCAGTTTAGAAGTGACCCCCATAAAATATCTCCAAAAATCTCCATACCCCCTCCCCTCCCCTTCTGGGGTCTGATCTCGATCCAAACTGTTGATCTCTTGTTGAGCTCTAGAGCTCTGTATCTTAAACCTATATTTTGTATCTGGGGCTGCATAGTAATGAACCATGTTTAGGGTTGGGTAATTTGTAGTTTGAAAGTTTAATACCAAGTTATCACATAGTGCCCAATACTGTAGATACCAGATAAGGGGTGCCCTGGAGATTACTTTCAACTCTTCCATGTCTAATAGTCTTTCTCCTTATGCAGTCACTGCCCCACCCACACATTTTTTTTCTCAACATTTAAAAAATGGCACCCCTGACATAATGATCACCATTGGTCGATGCCAGTTATAAGAAGATAGATAGTACAACTTAGTGGAACAGTTCATTTGAGAGTGAATGTTTTTCTATATAAAGGCTTCTGGCAGAACTACTGAATTAAAAGTAAATCAAAATATGTACGTTTTTTAAATTGTTCACAGTGTAATACAACTGAAAAAATATATGTTATACTTAAGTTTGGCATGCATTTTTGTAGCAAAATTCATCCCCTATACTAAACATTTTCCATAATTGGACCGGAATGGTGTGATGAGAATGTTGATTTTGTTTTGAACTTACGACCACGAAGATTTCTGTTTATGAATTTATAATGCTCAAATAATATAAATTTTGTATGAGAGCTAGATGTTCTAAATAATATTTGTAGTCAAATCAGAACAGTTTTTTCACATTATTAAATGATTGGTTTTGACTGGGAAAATGCATCAGAAAATTGTAAAATAATTGTATCTGATATGTTCAGCACAATCCAATATGGCTGCCACTGAGTCACTGACCAATATCAAACTTTCAGCATAGATGTGACCATGTAACTTATTGTTGAATGAGAGTATACAGTGACTCAATTACCAGAAATTTCTCCCATGTTACCATCAGCTGCGAAGCTGCATATATTTGGTTTCCTTGCTTGGTGGGAAGAGAACAAGAAATGGTGTGTTTGTATAAGAACAGCTTCATGTTATTCCTGACCATACCTTACAGGTACTTGTATTTCATGGGCTAATGCCACATTGGAGTTTCTGTGCTGTATGCCCCACCCCCCCCCCCCCCCCCCCACAAAAAAAAAAAAGAAAAGAAAAAGAAAATCATAATCAATAATGTGAGTGGATTGCTGTATGAAATCTGAATTATGTTGGTACAATATTCCAAGAATCAAAACAAACTGACTGGCCATGTAAGAACACTTTTGTGATACCTTCAAGCTATGCCGTAGGGCAGGCTTTTTGGTTTAGCATTGAAGAGTGGAAAATGCATGTTAATATTTAAAGGGATAGGGGGTACTTGGATCAATTTTAGGGATATGGGGATACAATACTTTCTGAATTTTGGGGATATTTGCCATTTTTATTTTAGGGATATGGGATATTTTTCAAAATAATGAATGGGATACTGGGACCCCCCTTCTAGGGCCTCACAGTTTTATTGAGCACATGTCAGAAAAAATAGGCAGGGTTGGAAGGGATTTCTGTAGGTTAATTGTTATGCTAAATATTTTGGAATTAACACACTACATACATGTAACTAACGATATAAGTAAAAAAAAATTATATTTTAAAATTTTGACAAATCCATTTGACAAGAAGATTTTTTTATCCTTGAAGCACATACTGTGAGGTTACCCTTTGTCCTTCAGGTTAAATTCTGCATCAGTCATAAATATGTGAAAGGGCGGAAAATGGGTAGAGCTATGTTGTGGGGCAATAACTTTTTACTAGTTCTGGTGCCAGTTTTAACATGTGTTATACAGAACTGGGCTGAGAGCAGGGCTATAACCATCTGTACCAGGGCACTGAAAAGTTAAAAGCTCGCTTTTTCCTGTAGGCGGTGGGGGTAGGGGAGCAGTAATTACATTTGCCTGGGAAATTAACATTTCACATCCAGTGTATGTTTTCCAAGGAATTCATTGACTTGATCACTATTATACATGTTACTACAGAATCACAGGCTTTATGGAATACAGTGTGGATCCTAATCAGTTGGTTTCATTGGTTTAGATGAACAAAATACTTGAGCATAAAATTGTAAATATTTTCTTACCCATCAGTTTGAACATATATTTTGGGTGCTCAAAAGAACCGTCTCATTGAGACGGTTCTTTTGAGTACCCACAACATATGTTTTGGTTTAGAAATAAGAAAAATAATTTTTTGGTACACACTCTTAGCTAAAGTCCTGTGGATTCTTCACAATACATGTACGCTGATCTCACTCTGCAGGGTTTTCAAAAAGAGATATATCCAGATTCAGCAGGATATGGGAGATGAGCACTGTCAATGTTTTGTTTGTGATATTATAGATGGTACTTGAGGCATCATTAATAATGAAACAAACAATATTTTCCTCTTCTGTTTACCTAGAAGTTCAAGATTAATTTCATTGGATTTATGGAAGTGACATTATTATATATGGGCCTTGTCGCGACAAAACCTGTCTTTGGGGGTTTGTGAACATCAAAGGCGCAGACCAGTCTGCGCATCTGGGCAGACTGATCAGCGCCTTTGTTATTTGCTGACTGGAAAGTATCATATCTCAACTTGTTTCAAGCAAAATTTCAATTTTCTAGCTAGTCTCTGTAGCTGATGAGACTGGTTTGAGTCTCGCTTTGTCGGAAGCCCCGAAGACAGGTTTTGTCGCGAGGAGGCTCATATTTTATTGTCTTTTGTTGAAGGCTATTGTGCAGGATATTCTCAACTCACCTGAGGTGAAGGCTCAAGTGAGCTTTTATAAGCATGCCAATAGTCCAGTGCCATCCATCTACATTTTCAAAGACATATATTACAAGGGAGCTTTTCGTAATGACCAAATTCTTCTCCATATTTTTGATCTATATAGTGAATGGGAATCCAACAAGATTTTCAACATTTAGTTTTTATGCATTTGTGAAGTATAATATCAGGTAAAGGGAAAAGCTGCTTTGTCTTCTAGTGCCGTCTGACCTGATAATCTTTGCAACACAGATCATGGACAGGTTCGACAAAACATGGGGCCTGATCTGGATCTAAACTGTTTGACACTCTGATGGTATTCAGACTGAAAGAATTTTTCAAAAAAGTTGAATTTGAAAACAAATCTGCAGTTATTGGATTAAATTAAATTTTTTGATACAGTTATTGAAAAATCGAGAATTTCATGCAACCGGACAATCTAATGCTTAACCATGAAAAATTGGAAAGGATGGCCTTATCCTTAGTTAAAAAAAAGTTGAAACTACACCAAATCAGATTTATAACAACTGTACGGTAAAATAAATGTTTTTGATGGAAAAACAATAGAGAGTAACTTTCTACATCATGATTTAAGAGGTAATATCCATTTCATCCTAAATGTAGTGAATTTCCAAAGTTCTTGGAAATGAAATGCTGTTTGGTTTTGATAAACTAAGCAAGATTATATTACCTCTACTTGTTAATTGTTATTGAACTGGCTAATTATGTGAAGCTAGAAAAAGTTCAACTCAAAATTTTAAATGTACGCACAGAGGTCTAGTAGTGGCATTTAGAACTCACAGGTGTTTGCAAAGGTCCCTATCATAAATATAGATCTGATAGGTAACCATGAATTTTAGACAATTTGCCCACTGATATATCACTATTGCTGCTTTGTCAGTCAAAAGGGTCATCACTCACACAACCGTATGTGTATATATTGTGTAATAATGACATGCCAAACTTCTAGCAAGGCACCAACGCAGAGTGAATCTGAATCTTTGCCTCAATTTCCATGAATTTTGGGCAGCTGCTGACACCCCTTCAACACGGGAAAAGTGATTCAGGCTTCAGCAAATATGCACAAAGTATGTGGTCTGAATGTTTAACTCAGCAAATGTAGATATCTTTGGGCGGTTGTATGACATTCTCTGATCTTTCAATAACTGTCTCAAATAATTATTTTAATCCAAAATGTGAGAAAGTACAAAGTTTGTTTACTTTCTTACGCCTTCCAATGCAAAACCGGATGATGATCAAATTGTTTTCGGTTAAGGATTTGATCGTTTGGTAGGTGTGAGGTGATAAAAACATTCAAAATTACTCAGATTACTAAACATAGGTTAATATCTTCTGGTTGTAGCTCAAGTTACATGTAATTGATAATCAATTGGGGTCAGAAGTTTGAATTTTTAAATATCATTGTATTTGCATACCTAAAGAATGTTTTTGTCTAAGCAAAAAATGCAGAGTAAATGCAACATTGTGTAGCAGATCATATGGGCATTAAATGATTACCAAAGTATCTTAATTTAAAAGAACTAGGCTGAAAATGGTGGGGATGGGGGTGGGGGTCCAGTCTTTAATGGGTTAAAAAAGTGTGTTACTAATTATTCTTATAGAGTTTCAAACAGATCAGACCCTTAATTATCAGATTGCTAAATAAGGGGTGTGAGCAGTCTGATTTTGAACTACATTTTTTGTCTATTGCGAGGGATGATTAACTGTAAATTTAGGTTTAAATTTTTTAACACCTTGCTTTTTAAACAATCAAAGAGGAGAATGTCAAAGTCTCCACTAGCCGTAGAAATATAAGCTACCAAAGTGTATAAGCAGATGAGAGAGCAGACAACAATGGGAAAAGGGTTAACACAGTTTGTGAAAGTAGGGAATGGAGTGACCTAGATTAAATGGGCCTCGTTGCGAGAAAACCTGTCTTCAGGGTTTCCGACAAAGCGAGTTTCAAACCAGTCTCCTGAGCTACAGAGACTAGCTAGAAAATTGAAATTTATCCTATAGCAAAATTACATATGATTCTTTCCAAAAAATGAATAACAAAAGGCACTGATCAGACTGCGCAGATGCACAGGCTGGTCTGCGCATATGTTGTTCACCAAACCCCCGTAGATAGGTTTTCTTGAGTTGTGGCCCAAATATTCAAGATTTATGGTACTGTAGATTAAATATACCTGACAATGGTTATAATAGACAAATCTTGCCTTTCACTACCACTCATTGTATAGTATTTCCTATGACCTTAAACTAAGCAAGATTGTATTACATCTACCTGTTAATTGTTATTGAACTGGCTAATTACATAAAGCTAGAAAAAGTTCAACAAACAGATTAAACTTTTACATGGTGAATTTTTTTAAATGGAACAATCCAGCTATATTGCTTTATTGGGGACAAATTATTTTAATAACAAGTACATGCAACTTGCAGGAAAATTCAAGGATACAAATCCTGATCAGACTACTCTGGAGCAGTCTGGTCAGGAACTAAGTTCTTTGTACATTTACATGAATCAGCATTTTTATTGGAGTTTTATTTCTATACTATATTTGAAGAGTTATAACTGTTCAAACTGAGCTTTTTTGTTGGCAAATTTTCACAAAAATAAATTGAAGTTTAAATTTGACAGTCATGAAAAATGTGATAATTTATACCTGTATGGATATTTTAAATTTATGGAAAATAGAATTTAGAATGGGTTGGAATTTCAAGGTATTGTTATATAAACTAAAAATTATCCAACACCAACATGAATGTTTTTATTTAAATATTCTTTAATATTCAACGCTTCGCCATATTGGCTTCATCAGGAATAATAATGAGGTATTGTTATAAAATATATAGTTGACAATATACCAGGGATGTTTTAATTTTGACGACATGACAAGAAGGTATTGACAAACAGTGAAGGCCCTGGTCAAAGTTCTTAGAACAGTCAGATCAGTATGTGTCTTAAATTTTCTGTTCTGAATTGCATTTAAATTAAAGTCATAGACTTGAAAACCAAAATTTTAATTCATATAAAGTATAGAAATGGTGGTTTGGTTTTTGAATGAGCAACAAAACGATCCTGCTGCAAACTTTAGGTGAGCCCTCATCCTGCCAATATTTTTTTGTCCTGAAAATGTTGTCTGCTGTTTACATCTGCTGATTATATTCAAATGCACTCTAGAACACTTTTACAATGGAGGCAAACACTATGAACCCTGATCAGACTACTCCTAGGGGAACAGTCTGATCTGAGTCCATATTGTTTACCACATAGGATACCAAAGCCCATAGGCAGATGAGAGAGCAGATGCTAATTGTGGTGAATGGTGGTACTTTATCTACCAATGTCGTCTGCTGATAACCTTTGCAAAGTTTAGTTCCAGATCTGCCAGGCCTGATCTGGATCCAAACTGTTTGAAACTCTGGTTGTATTTCTGAAAGAATTTTTCAAAAAGTTGACTTTGTAAAAAATCAGCAGACAACAAAAACATGAAAAGTTTCCCAGTTGGCAAAGACTGCCGAAGATCGAGTTATGTGACTCCTTGCTTTTTTCAGAATCTATTTCTGATTGATGACCTTGTGTGATTTATTGACAAATCTCTCAGAAATGTACAACAATGGGTAACTGATAGACTGTGAAGAGAAAAAATGTCTCAAACTGCTCACAGTGAGGCTGAGATTCCCAAAGGGGATCCTGGGCATGGAGCCACACCATCAGTGACAAGTGCTGTTTCCCCTCATCCACTAGCTGTAGTTAAACCAAGAGCGAGAACCAGCAAAGAAGAAGATGAAGAGATAATTAAAGAAGTGGTAAGTTTGTAGCATACAACATTATTATGACTGTTAAGCTACTGACTGAACACCATTTGGAGTTTCTAAGCTTCAAAGGAGGCTGCACAGGCTCATCTGAGTCTACACTTGTCAAAATGCCATATTGTTGGAAATCACATGACACGGCTCAATTTTAATTAAAGAAATAGCAAGAAAGGGACTACAGTCAAATCTTGGTTATCCGAATGTCTATTATCCGAAACTACTGGGTTATTTGAAGACAACGGACAGTCCCGACTTTTTTCTCTGTTATCTATTGCAATAAAACTACCGATTATTCGAATTTCGATTATCCGAAAATTCAATTTTTCGAAGTGATTCGTTGGTCCCGTTTAAAGAAATTGCTATTAAATTACCCTTCAAGATTCGAAGTCAGAATGTCACATGTGGTGATCATGATTTCTTTGTTTTGGTTGATTTGATTTACACACCCGAGTGATTTAGCAAACAAATTTGCAACTGGTAATTGACACCAGATTAACGTTCACACTATTACATGATGAACCGTTAAGTGAGTAAATGGTGTCTTTAATAAAGGTCGTCTGCAATGATGGTTTTGTTTGATGCTTTTTAAATGTCTAATTAGGGGCATAAATGAGCTAAAATTGATTTTAATTTGATCGTCTTTCATCCTTTGATTTATTCTTAACCACTGTTTACATTAAGCGAACACACCAAGTGCACCGACTTTGTACAACCTATCGGAAGATGAAACAGGTTACAACAAAAATAACAATTTCGATAATAGACGAGAAATGTTTTGTGTGCTCAAAAGAACTGTCTCATCGAAACACTTCTTTTGAATGCCTAAAACACAATTTTAAGAATGAGGGAAAACAACCAAAACCTAGGTTTGGATGCTTAAAAGGATCCTCTCATCAAGACGATTCTTTTTAACACCGAATCGTATGTTTTGCTGAAATAAAAGAAAAGTTACCAGCCCAAAAAGCACACAACGTGGGGCCACCAACGGTCTGCCAGCGATATACCATCTCAATGGCCTATTGCTGGTGGGCTGTTGATGGCTCGACATTGTGTGCTAGCTGTCTGGAGACCTTATGACAGTAGGGTGATAAAAAGGAGACAATATTTCGTCAATAAATATGGTTCGGCAATTTACATTTAACCTTTATTTTCATGTTGTTACATGTATATAGTGGATGTCAAACCTCTGATTTTCTTTTCTTTTCTGCGTTCTTAGACCTGCAAAGCATAAGAGACGATGAGGCCACAACCTCCAAAGATCATTTTCTTTAATGCTTTGACAGATGTTCCGATAACTTCACGGAAAATACGAATTGAAGTTGCAAACTCTGTTCTACGAAAGCATCCGAGCTTGTCCGAAAATATCCCAAAACTCCCAATTTAGATCATTCAAACTACCGATTATTCGAAAGGATTCCTGCGCTCCCTGGCACTTCATATAATATAGGTTTGACTGTACTAGGAATTCATCCAGGAGGAGAAGTGATTAAATGACAATTTATCATTTTGTTTCAGTGCACTAATAATGGAATAAACTACAACAAAGCAGCGAATGGTGACACACACCATGTGGAATTGCTGGAAATATTCTTCTCGGGATATCCACGGATGATAGGACTGAACTATTTTAATCACCTTAAGAAACTGATCATTATGAATCAACAATTACAAAGGATAGATGGACTTATGTCACTCACAAAACTAACAGAGTTATGGTTGTGTGAATGTGAACTTAAGGTATGTATCATAAGCCCAGTAAAGCAAAAAAAAATTAGCGTAAAATTGTCAATATTTTCTTACCCATCAATTTAAACATATGTTTTGGGCGCTCAAAAGAACCGTTTCATTGAGACGGTTCTTTTAAGTACCCACAACATATGTTTCAATTTATTGAGTACCCACAACATATGTTTTGATTGAGAAATGAAAAAAATAATTTTGAATTACACACTCTTATAAGGGGAGCGCAGTGGCTCAGTGGTAGAGTGCTTGACTTGAGACCGAAGGGCCGCGGGTTCGAGCCTCACTGGCGTCACTGCGTTGTGGTCCTTGAGCAAGACACATTTATCCTAGCTTAGTACTGGTTCAACCCAGGAAGACCCGTCCCTATATAACTGAAAGATTGTTGATGGGACGTAAAGAATCAAAACAAACAAACAAATACACTCTTATTTGGAGGCCTGATTTATTTAGTGAATCGAGACAATACATGGAGAATACACATATGTAAGCAAAGGAGGTTCAGACAAGCCTGTGCAGTCTTGCCAGAGCCTTTGCTGATTGCACACACAAAGAAGAGATGTGGCTAAAGGCTCAGGTCAAAAGTAAGAACTCTAGTCCCTCTAGATAGCTGTGCATGCTTAACAAGATAAATGACAAAGTCTCATGAACTAGCTCAAATGTTTTACTTGAATAATAATCCCAAATGAGAGGGGCATCCAAATCACTTTTAAAGTTTATGCCTTACTTCTTTGTATATATTTATTTCTGATAAATTACAAAGATATAACATTAATATCTTTTCACTCTTTCTCAAATTTTCGGCCCTGAGCCTTCTTCAGGGTATTAGAAACAGTTTTACAGCTAAGTAGCATCTATGATGACCATATGATCAGGGCGGAAAATTTGAGAAAGAGTGAATACAATTCATTGACTTTATAGTTATTATTCCCTTGGAATTATTATTTGGAATTAAAATATATTTTGTTTCTTGTTTCAGAAATTAGAGAATTTACATTATGTGAAGCACTTACGGAAGTTGTACCTATACTCAAACAAGATACAGAAAATAGAGAATTTAGATCAACTTACAGAACTTGAAATACTCTGGTTAAACCACAATGAGATTGTTAATATTGAGGTGAGTTAGCACCTTTGAAATTGAGGTGGATATTAGAGCCGCCACAGGATAAAACTGACAAAGTAGCATGTGCACCCATCAGACTAATGTCATCCTGGGCATTGGCCCAGACTGATCAGAGTCTTTGATGTCCATCTAAAGATACCTGGGGTCTTTAGCTATGGTTTTGTCATGAGCTGGCTCAAGGTTTCCAGCTTGATGAAACATGCAATAAAGGATATATAAAGACTGTTTTGAATAATATAATAAATGGATAGTGTGCAAAACAGAAAAGATAAATTTCAGGCATCACATTTGAGTTAAAACTACATTTTTTACTGAGTACCCGTATACAGGCTTTAAGTTAAGAGTGTGTAACAGAAAAATAATGCAGGGATTCAGTTTGGGGTCGGCCCTTGGACATAGTCCGAAAATAGTTCCAGATGTCCGAAAGTTTGCTGATCCGTTTGGACAGTTTGTCCGAGACGATTTTCGGAAGCGCACACTGTACGGATATCAGTTATTCATTTACAATTTTGGGCTTATGGGCACTTGGACTCGCTGTTTCCTAATCAATGAGTCCCAACTGCAAACTCATGAGTCCAGAACACTATTTTTAATGACAAGTCTGCAATACTATTGCATCCTGGAACTCGCTGAAATAAAAACTTTGCATCCCAGAGGCAAAATTATGCGCAAAAATGCAGGATGCGCAGGTAACAAAATCACTGCAGATATGCACAGTGATGCAATAGTATTTTTGTTTTATAAAACAATCGCTGATTGGCCAAATTTCTGTAAGGGCCAGACGGGTTTGCTTTATTTTACCCCTTTAATACTTATTCACTAAACAAACCAGTCATAGTGTTTTGCTACGCAGCGCCTGATTGGTCAATGGCATCCTTCCTTCCCACGATTTCCTCTGGAAGCACCTGAAGCTGACAGCATATTTGCATTGGCATTCGCCGATAAAATGACTAAAAAACTTAATTGCCACAAAGAAACAACACAAACTCAAGTTTGTAATACCCCAAAACAGTTTGCCCACTCCATCATAACCTGAAAAGCCACTTACCATGACTAACAAGTCGTGCAGCGACCGCAAATTGCAGCAAAAAACAGTACCCCACCCACTTCTACCGATCAACAAGCTCCAGTCTCCTCATTAAATAAAAAGCCAGCCAATCAATCAGGCCGCACTTACTGTCCAAAATGGTAGCAAAACTACCCCTGGTTTCATTATGAGAAGGGTAGATAGCAGTTTCCGTTTATGGTGGTAAAAATGAGTGTCTGAAAAATTGTCCAAAAATTTCCAAATGTCCGAAACAATATTGGGGCAGCTTTGACAAAATGACTGTCTGAAGTAAATTTCAGTCCAGCCCGAAACCCTGTAATGTTCTTATTTTTCAACAAAAACATATGTTGTGGGTACTCAAAAGAACCGTCTCTATGAGACATTTTTTTTAGCACCCAAAACACATGCTAAAAATAATGGGTAAGAAAATATTTTCAATTTTACGCTGCAAAAATTATGGTATAGCAACAAAATTTATTGTATAACTCGATCAGTTATTGATATCTTGCAATCATTGGGTCACACAAAATTGTGTTTTCATGATAGGATCCACAGGAAAGTTGCTTAAGATATTTCAAAATGGTGCTGTATATAGAGGATCTTATATGAGTGCTCATGTTTTATTGAATTTATTAAACGAGTTAATGAAAAGAGATAAAAAGCGAGGCTTGCCGAACATTTTATCTCTTTTTCGCTACAAGTTTAATAAATTCAATAATACAAGAGCACTAATGTTAGATTCTATTTATCATATTATTAGATTGGTTCCCCTCGTTGATAAAGCTCCACTTCCGCTACGCATATAACGACTGGTAACGCCTATTTCATTACAAGTAGAGAATCCTACTCATCCGACTGCGCATGCTCCAGAAAAGATTTTTCAACACAAACTTCAGTATTTTTATACCCCGCCACTAAAGTGTGGCGAGGTATTATGTTATACCCTTCGGTGTCTGTCCGTCTGTCCGTCCGTCTGTCCGTCCGTCCGTCCGTCCGTCCGCACCATTTCCGATCGATAACTTGAGTATTTATTCACGGAATTTTTTCAAATTTTGCATACATATTGTTATCGGCGATGAGTGGTATGGGATTGTTAATGGGCAAAATCTGTCCATTTTTAACGGAGTTACTGCCCTTTTTCGTATTGGAAAAATGATTTCTGGCCTGTTATTCCTTTACCATTCATGATATCTGAATGAAACTTCACAGATATGTTGCACATCAAAGGTTACATATTCTGACTAAGGACCGTCACTCTGACCTTCCCAGTTTGTGAGTTATCCGCCCTTGATAGGTCTGAAAAAAGGTTTTTGACCTATTGTTCCTTTACTATGTGGAATATCTGAATATAACTTCACAGATATGTTTCACATCAAAGGTAACATATTGTGACTAAGAACCGTCACTCTTACCTTTCCCGTTTGTGAGTTATTCGCCCTTGATTGAATTAAAAAATGTTTTTTACCCGTAGTTCCTTTACTATGTGGAATATTTAAATGAAACTTTACAGATATGTTTCACATCAAAGGTTACATACTGTGACAAAGAACCATCACTCTTACCTTTCCAGTTCATGAGTTATCTGCCCTTGATTGATCTGAAAAATGGTTTTGACCTGTAGTTCATTTACTATATGGAATATCTGAATGAAACTTCACAGATATGTTGATCATCAAAGGTTACATATTGTGACTAAGGATCTTCACTCTTACCTTTCCAGTTCATGAGTTATCTACCCTTGATTGATCTGAAAAATGGTTTTTGACCTGTAGTTCATTTACTATATAGAATATCTGAATGAAACTTCACAGATATGTTGAACATCATTTGTTACATATTTTTAGTAAGGACCGTCACCCTTACCTTTCCAGTTCATGAGTTATCCGCCCTTGATTGATCTGAAAAATGGTTTTTGACCTGTAGTTCATTTACTATATGGAGTATCTGAATGAAACTTCACAGATATGTTGACCATCAAAGGTTACATATTGTGACTAAGGACGTCATATCACTGTCTATCTCAGTTCTGTTGCTATTTAGGCATTATATATCTCACAAAATAACTTTTGGTGCCCCCAGCAGTGGCGGGGTATTATGCAGTGCTTGCGGTGCTTTTATTTTCAGTTGCTATAATTTGATAATAAAGTAAAAGAAAAATATATAAACTCCCAGAACAAAATAAACTTAATAAAACGGTTGTTTAAAAAATGCATTTTATGTCAAGGGTATTTTCCAATACCGCTTCACTCATGACGTCAGTGTGTATGCTATACGTAGGCACAATGGCGGCTAGTAGTTACCTGTCTTAATATGCTGACAAGCTATTAAAGGGAGAGAACCAGTCTATCATATTATTTTAAGATTACTTTGAAATCCCATTCCTGGCGTAAAAAGCTATAATTTTGTCATTATGTACCCAATGTTGTTATGGATGTCATTACTTTTCCTGAAAATCTGTAAGCCACTAGTGGTTTATTGATTTTATTGCATGGCATTATTTCACTCCCAGACGCAACGTCATATGATAAATCATAAAGGTATTGAATATAAATCTAGATTTCCTTAGTGTCAAATTGCAGCTGTCTTAAGGAGCTAGAAGTCTAATTTTTGGCATGTGTCACCATTAACCATATAATTCTTAGAATACTGTATATTTGATAGGATAGGGCTACAGTAACAAATAATGTACATTTGGAATAACATGTAACTTTCAGTTTTGACTTGTCTCTTTCAGAATTTATCAACATTGACAAAGTTAAAGCAGTTGAATTTAGCGGAAAATAAAATAGAGAAAATAGGTATGTATTGTCCCAGATATATAGTCATTATAGTTGGAAGTTTTTGTTTAACATATCTCCTTCTCATACATTCTAACAGAATTCATGCTTAAGAAAGGTAGCGCAAAAATAGGGAAAACTTTACTGTCTATATTATCAGGCCTCTGGTTAAGAGTGTGTTATCAAAATTTTATTTTATTATTTCTCACCAAAACATATGTTGTGGGTACATAAAAAGAACTTCCTCAACTTGACCATTTAAACTTGAAATTGTGAATATTAAGTGGGCATACTGCAAGTTTTAAGAATGATGTTTGGAAAGTTCAGGATTTTGGAAATTTTGAACTTTCCCCTGTGCATTTGAACAACAAAATAAACTCAAGATTGCAAAACATAATTGGTTGTCCATGCAATTCTCAGCAGTTGATTTATAAAGGAGAAAGCAAAAAGAAAGAAAAAATATTCAAAAAGATAAAGTTATTGTGATCTGTTTTGTTTCAGCGGTTTGTTAAGATATCTGAAATTGTTACAAACTATTAATGACTGATTCAGCAATAGCATGCCGTAGGCAAGCTTAGGAGAACGAAAAGTAGCAAAAACAACCTTTCTAGACTGACTCTAGCATCTTAGAGCATAGGATATGAATTAATCAATGAGGTAGCAGGGATTTTTTCCAATTTTGGAAGGGTCCCTAGGGACTTTCAGATTGGGAAAAGTAGCATGGTAAATCCCTAAAATGGGAAATTTGTTAAAGTGCCCAATTATGTTATCTTTGGTCATTAAAAAAAAAAAAAAATTAGCTATTACACAATCTATTGCCATTAAATTGAAGGAGAACGCCACCATGTAGCTTGTGTGTGTTTCTGTGTTGACTGAATGAAAATCTCAATCTTCAAAAAAAAAAGATTTTTTTTAAGATTGGTATTGTTTTTTACAATTGGGGAAAAAAGTCACCTAAATTCCATTGGGAATGGGGCCGAATTTCAGCCCCTTAGAACACCAAAAAATCCCTGAGAAGTCATAATGTTTTCTGTATTTTGACATTTCAGGCCATACTTTAGATTGTAACCATAGATTAGAAGATTTAAATCTGTCTGGAAACAGGATATCTTCTCTAAGAGTAAGTATGCAGTCATGTTCCCTAACACAGACCCCCAGATAAGAGTGTGTAACTGAAAATTAGTTTCTTAATTCTCAACCAAACTTTATGTTGTGGGTGCTCGAAAGTGAGACGGTTCTTTCGAGTATGCAAAACACATGTTTAAACTGAAGGATAAGAAAATGATCTCAATTTTAGTTGAAATATTTTGCTTAACTGGCCCTATGCTAATATTGCTTGGCACCAAGACCATATTTGATATTATTTAATATCAGGTTGCTTTTGGAAAGAGAAAAACAGCAAAGTTTTTTCACTTTTTACTTTACTGCCAAGCAGGGTTGGATTTCTGCAAAAATGGCAAATGTAGTTAAAAATTTTCTGACCTTAATGTGACCTTCAAATCAAAGTTGCTATAGATTGGGAAAATATTTTCAATTTTGAGCTGCATATGAATAATCTATAAGGATGACTTTATTTGGCAACACACAATTTTTCAAGTTTGTTTCTTTTTTATTATATCCAATGGAGGTCAAAAGGCCTAGGTGTGCAGTGTTAGGGGCCTGCACCGTATATTATTTATAAATTTATTGAGTGTGAGTTCAATTTACACCGAAATTAGAATTGCCTCAAAATTAGGATGTACTGCCATACTAGAAATAGCTTATGAAGTATGCAGACTATTGCCAGCATCATACCTTCAAAAGTTGGGGCCCCTGGCCTTTAATTGGAAAAGGTAGAAAATCCCTGGAAAAATATACTAGCCAACAGTTCTAAATGACCACCTGTATTTTATTGATTTTCTTCAAAACGTAAAATGACATGACTAGTCTTTTTGCATCTCAAAATAGCCAGACGTGTCATGTACCTTAGACAGTATAGATATTGACAAAATGTTCAACAGTACATGCAGGATGCCAATTTGAAGAGTGGTACCCCCCTTTTCAAAATTCGCATTTTGGCTTAATTTGTGAGTAATTACTTTTCAAAATAACCCCCTTTCACATGCAAAACGTTTTGCATTTCAAAAGCCAAATTCATATTGAACACTCATGTGCTGAAATGAACACTACATCTGCATGAGACTCGTTGCTATTGGCCAAAGTGTCAAAAATTACCCCACCACCCAATGCAAATTCTTGTGAATTTTGAAATTGAGGGTATGTGTATTTGGCAAAGCCTCCCGGATACAATTTAATGAATTTTGCTAAGCCGTTTTCTGGTATCGTTTACTGATAGGCTGGTCTATTCGGTAATGCAAATAAAATTGATCTAGTGCCTACAGCTCTTCAGAAAATTGGTAAAAACACATGTGGCCGGTTAGAACTTTTGAATAGTATATATCTTACCAAGGTTTATGCTGGACCAAATTAACAAGACAAACCATTTTTACTTTCTTTTCAGGATTTAACCCATTTGATGCGTCTACCTGTGTTGATGAGTATGAGTTTAAAGGACCCTTTGTTTGCTCCCGCTCCTGTCAGTCTTCTGTGTAATTACTCCACCCATGTGTTGTATCACCTACCAAAGCTAGTCAAGCTGGATACCTATGAGGTTGAGAAAAATATGGTCGAATTGGCAGAGGTAAATATAGCCACTTCTGTGTAGTGTTGTATCATCTACCGAAGCTAGTCAAGCTGGATACCTATGGGGTTGAGAAAAATATGGTCGAATTGGCAGAGGTAAATATAGCCACTTCTGTGTAGTGTTGTATCATCTACTGAAGCTAGTCAAGCTGGATACCTATGAGGTTGAGAAAAATATGGTCGAATTGGCAGAGGTAAATATAGCCACTTCTGTGTAGTGCTGTATCATCTACTGAAGCTAGTCAAGCTGGATACCTATGAGGTTGAGAAAAATATGGTCGAATTGGCAGAGGTAAATATAGCCACTTCTGTGTAGTGTTGTATCATCTACTGAAGCTAGTCAAGCTGGATACCTATAAGGTTGAGAATAATATGGTCGAATTGGCAGAGGTAAATATAGCCACTGCTGTGTAATTACTCCACCCATGTGTTGTATCATCTACCGAAGCTAGTCAAGCTGGATACCTATGAGGTTGAGAAAAATATGGTTGAATTGGCAGAGGGAAATATAGCCACTTCTGTGTAATTACCCCACCCATGTGTTGTATCATCTACCAAAGCTAGTCAAGCTGGATACCTATGAGGTTGAGAAAAATATGGTCGAATTGGCAGAGGTAAATATAGCCACTTCTGTGTAATTACCCCACCCATGTGTTGTATCATCTACCAAAGCTAGTCAAGCTGGATACCTATGAGGTTGAGAAAGATATGGTTGAATTGGCAGAGGTAAATATAGCCTGTGATAAGATGCTTTTTCAAGTGAAAAAATGTCACAGTTTTTCTTATATCTCTGTAAAAACATATGTTGGGGTTCTCATTAGAAGTGTCTCATTGAGACACTTCCAATGAGCATCCACAACAAATGTTTTATTGGGAAACATGAAAACATGGATACCCCTCTAATCTACGGCAGTTTGGAAATACAGGGTTTTAAATGGCAAAACACTTCAAAGAAATGTTATCCTCTAGGGCCAATAAAAAAAATACCTGTGTTTCTGATGACCCTGAAAAAAACACATGGTCTGTCGGAAATTTTTGTAATTTTTATTTTAATTTTTCAAACTCCACAGAGCAGTCCTTTTTATTGGAAATTTCTTAGAACAAGCTGTGGCCACATAAAAAATGATCAATTGTCGGCTTGTTAATCATTTTTTACTTAAATTTACTTTAAATCTTGCAAAAAAAGATTATTCTTGAAAATTACGGGTAGCGGAGGGCTGCCATCTTGAAAAAATATAGTATAGTGACTTTTTGCATGATGGTCGTGATAGCCACGGCCGTTGTGTAGGTAATTCTACATACCAAAACGGACCAAAATGAAGATTGGGAAAAAAAGTTTTTTGGTCGGGGGTTCATGTACAGGGTCGGTCGGGTCATCAGAAACACAGGTATTTATTCTTGGCTTAAAACCAAGAGGCCCACAGTTTATATATTTAGTATATAGTAATGTTTAATGGTCCCCTATGTAAACACTACCAACCATGCTCCTTAGGTCTGAATTTGCCACACCCTGGAGGTCATTTGCTCCCATAGACTCATAATAAAAATATTTTCTATGAAACCATGAGGCCAAGAGCTCAAGTAAGCATTGTAGGCTCATTGAGTGTCTTATTTTCTTTGCTTAGTTCTATTAAAATTGGTATGTGGAGAAGGACAGGCCTCAAGATAAGAGCGCATATTGGAAAACTATTTTCTTTATTTCTCATCCAAAACATATGTTGTGTGTACTCAAAAGAACCGTCTCGATGAGACGGTTCTTTTAAGCTCAAAAGAACCGCCTCAATGAGATGGTTCTTTTGAGCACCCAAAACATATGTTTAAACTGATGAAAAAGAAAATAATCGTATTTTTACGCTAAATAAATTTGCTTAACTGGCCCTATGGAAGGAGTACTATTTCCATGTTGTTTAGCATTAAGCTCATAAGGTACACAAAAATGACAATGGTGCACATTTCCTGTTTTCTGCACAGTCTGATCAGTGCCTTTTCTGTTTGCTCTCTAGAAAGTATTATAGTTTAGCTTGCTTCAGGCAAAGTTTCAATAAATTAGCTAGTCTCTGTAGCTGAGCAGGCTTGTTTGAACCTTATTTTGTAATAAATCCCGAGGACAGGTTTTCTAAGTACAGCAAGGCCATATACTCTTTGTTTGTTTACCAGGCCTTTAGTTATAAGAGTGGGTACCAAATAATTTTCTTATTTCCCAGCCAAAACATATGTTTTGGGTACTCAAAAGAACCGTCTCAATGAGACGGTTCTTTTGAGCGCCCAAAACATATGTTAAAACTGATGAGTAAGAAAATATTCTTAATTTAATGCTAAGAAAAATTGAATATCTAAACCTATGTTTACAGACAACTGTGATGAAGAAGAAAATGTATTACAATATGAGGATAAAGACCGTCCACAGAAACCTATCACAAGTCATAGCTAAGATGGACATCTTCCAACAACATATGCTCAACTTTCCACATGAACGCCTTAGGGCTCTAGTCAGTGCAATGAAAGAAGTAAGTCAGACGGTCATAGGTTCAGATTACCAAATTTGTTTTGCATAAAAGTGCAATTATATTCTTATCAGCTTAAAAGTCTGTTTTGGGTGATGGTTCTTTTGAACAACCAAAGCACATACAGTGGAATCTCGTTAATTTGAAGTTCTCCGGACCAGAAATTTTATTTCGAATTATCAGTAATTCAAAATATAGGGAGTGGTCTAGAGGTTGAAATAAAAGATTGTACCCCCAAAATGATTATTATCAGTTTTTTTTCTATCAAATAAGCTTTGGGTGCATAAGAGAAAAGTCTCAAGGAGACCTTTCTTTTACACACTCAAAACATATGTTATTAGCTCAACTGCATGAACTGCAAAAGAGCTATTGTAGTCACCACAGTCGTACGCGTTCCCGTTCTGTTCCCGTCACACTGCATTGAAGTTTTCTAGAAGTCCATATCTTGACAACCACTTGTCAGAAAGTGTTTATACTTGCACCATAGATACTTTGTAGGGTTAGCTTTCATTCTACAACATCGCACCCCAGGGTCCATGCTGGGGGGTGGGGGAGTCGCTAGAGGTCAAAATTTAGTACATATCCAAAAGATAGGATTTTTGCGTTTAAGTTTTCTAGAAGTCCATATTTTGACAACCGCTTGTCAGAAAGCATTCATACTTGCACCATATATACCTTGTAGGGTTAGCTTTCATTCCAAGACATCGGACTCAAGGGTCCATGCCGATGGGTGGGGCTAGAGGTCAAAATCTTTTCAATGAAAAGGTTGCATCTCATCAGCTTCTGCACTGTATCCTGAAATAAAAGATATTCAATGACAGAACCACACTTTGAAAATATTTACCTTTGACATAAGTTTATATAATTGTATCAACTTTAACATATCAAACTAGATGAGTTATTTTTCTAAAGGTGCCTTTTCTAAAACAGGTTAGAGTATTTTGAAGTTTTAAAGGCATACAGTAGCATTATGGTTAATATTTACAAGGAAAAGATACTTATTTTCAAAAAAGAGTGTTTTTGAGCTTTTTATGTTGCTTTTCACTACTCTATCTATAGCAAACAAGTCTTTTCAATATGCCCTTATTTTCTTATAATAATAATATTTAAAAATTTTGCTGACTTTCATGTAAAAGTTATGAAGTGATATTGAGTGCATTTATGAAGGATGGTGTGTGACTATATATGGGCCTCAAAGCAAGAAAATCTGTCTTCTGTGTTTGCGAACAACAAAGGCGCAGACCAGCCTGGGCATCCATGCAGTCAGATCAGCAGCTTTGTTATTCACTTATTGGGAAGTATCATTTCTAAACTTACTACAAGCAAATGTTCTAGCTAGTCTAAGTAGCTGAGGAGACTGGTGACGGAAACCCTAAAGCCAGGTATCATCACATTGAGGCCCATATGATATTGGCCTTGTCACCAGAAAATCTGATTTTGGTGCATGAGAAACTTCAAAGGTGCAGACCGGCTTGTGCATCTGTATTTGTTATTTGCTCTGGAAAGTATAATAGCTACACATGCTACATTCTAGCTTGTCTCTGGTTTGAGCATTACCTGGTTTCAAAAAATGAAGACCAGTTTTCTCATGGAGAGGCCCATATACTTAACAGCTTAAGAAACCAGAAACTTACAGGCCCCCAGATAAAAATGGGTAACTGAAAATATATTTTTTTCTCAATCAAAACATATGTTGTGGGTACTCAAAAGAACTGTCTCAATGAGACCGTTCTTTTGAGCACCCAAAATACATGTTTAATTCGATGGATAAGTAAATAATCGCAATTTCACGCCGAAAAAATTTGCTTAACTGGCCCTATGCACTTAGTTTTTGTCAATTTAGCTGTACTAAATGCAAATGCTGCACGTTTCTATTTCTTATACATTTACTTGAATTATAGTGGATTAAGACAAATCAAAACTTTTCCAACAAATGAAAGAACTTACAACATGAGTGCACAGTAAGGAAGGTTACCCTTTAAAATAAAATTTGCTAAAATATGGGAATAATGTAGAAAGCTTTTATCTCCAGAAGCTGGTTAATTTTGCTTGACTTGTTCATTAGTTTGCACTTTGTACCAGCCAATTAAAATACACAAATTATTATACAGACTATATTCTTCATTTATTTGTTTGTTGTCCTGAGTCTAAAATTAGTATTGAGAGTAAGCTCTAGAATGTTACTTTACAAGTTTACAATCAAAACAAAAAGTGTCTGGTTTCTTTAGTTGTTAAGTAATTTTTTGTAAAACAATCAATTTACACTTTATGTTTGTTGCACTGTGAAGATTGCTATATTATAATATACATTCTCTTCATGCTTTCTGACAGCTGGAAAGGGAACAAGGTGACCCTAATAGAGAGGGTCTGAAAGAAGAAGCCCCTTCAACAGATCGTTCCAGTGCCTCATCTCAGAATGATTCAAATAAACAGGTGACCAGCCTGTCAGCATGTTCCTAACTACTAATCAGAATCCTTAGTTCATTAATCTTTATCCTCACTCTTATGTATAACACTCAGTGTTACAGATAAAAACAACATTAACCCATGTAAGCTGAATGGAATTTCCCACTCATCAATTGGACCGGTCCATTTCAGTATTAAGGGTTGTTATTTTACCAGGTATTTTTTTATTTTCATTCAAATTTTAATAGAACATTCTGTAAGCAAACAGTGGAGACCCTGATAAGATGTCTGCAGTGTCTGATCTGGGTATTCACTTTTTGCCTATGCCCCACAAAAATATAGATTACAAAATTATGAACACTGTTTGCACATTTTTTTTTTCAAAATTCTATGCCCTCATTTGTAAACAGTGTAGATCCAGACCAGCTTGCTTACGATAAAGCCAGTTGATCAGGATCCAGATTGTTTTTCATTTACTGATGAATCCATATTAATTATGAAATAACTCAACTGAAATGACTGATAATCCGAATTTGATATATATTAGGCAGCTCTTGAAGTATTCTATGTGCACATATAAGATATGCTTATTAGGTCAAATATTGTATTGAATGGATGTTAACCCTTTGCTCCATAATAGTGCCTTTTGTCACCTTTGAAATATCATGTATTTGAAAATATTATGGAAAATGGAGCATATTTTCAAAAGTATTCAAAACTTAACTTAAATTTTTCTTGATTTTTTTCAATGCTGTCTTAAAATAGAAAATGATGTCATGATCTAAAAATAACCTGAGTAAAGGGTTAATTATTATAGTTCAATATGGATCTATTGATCAGCAGTATGATTCTGATTTTGAAAACATATATCTGGAGCACTGTTTACTCTTTAGTTTTTATCTCTATCTTATTAGCTGATCTGAGCATGAAGTGCTGAAAGTGAGCTATTGTGATCACTCATTGTCCAGCATGTTGTGCATTGTCTATCATGTGTTGTCCATTGGGTGTTGTCTGTCGTGCATTGTAAACAAAATTATTTATATGATAACTCGTCCTAAACGGTTGGGCCAATTTCACCCAACCTTCACAGGAAATTGAATGTTCCCTGGGCAACCCTCTACAGAAATAGCTAAAACCAATTTGATCCATTTAAATATATGGTCGCCAGGGAAATTAAGGAAAACTTTAAAAAACTGCCCTCTGAAATTGCTGATTAGAATTCAAAATAATTTGGCAGAAATTACCTTCTACAAAAACAGCTTAAACAAATTTGATCGGTCAAAAAATATGGACGTAGGGCATAACCAGTTTCCCTTATGTACCTAAACATCTTCTCTGAAACTAATGGTCAGAATTGAAAATAATTTAACAGAATTGTTAACTAGGTGATCCTCCACATAAATAGCTAAAAAAAAGTTTGATCTGTCAAAAAATATGTCACCATACATATATGAGCCGCGACATGAGATTTCCAACAATGTGGCATTTTGACAAGTGTAGACTCAGACAAGCATGTGCAGCCCCTTTTTAAGCTTAGAAACTCCAAATAATTTCAGGCAGTAGCTTTACACTCATAAAATATTCTAGCGACTAGCAAAGGCCCTGATCAGACTGTGAGTATGCACAGCTGATCTGAGGCTCTGCTGGTCGCACATTCCACATTGTTGGAAATCTCATGTCGCGGCTCAATTATCAGAAACTTTAAACAAAGCTCAGATGAGCATTCCTCGGCCACTTGGCCCTCTTGAATATTAATGCTTTAATCCTCTTCCTTATATGTTTAGTTAATCCTTGTAATCTTTAGTTCATTAATCTCTGTCTTATGAATTTTAAATTGCTTTCACCAGTGCATGACAAAACCAATAAAATAAATTTTGCAACTATTGAAAACTCACATAGGCCTGGATGCCTTTAGGCGTAGCACAGTTGGTATTGAGTTTGATTGCTGATCCAGGGGTAATGAGTTTGATCCTGGCTCTGCCCCGTACTGTGGAGATTGGTCATTGTCATCCTCCTCCAACTGATTCAAGAAGGGCCGTTGTCAGTTACAAATGAAAGTATGCGTATGAAGTATTGGTTAACTGCTTAATCTAAGCTTGCCAAGGCAAAAAGTGTGGATATGTAGTTGGTTAACTGACCGTCTCGATATGACCATAGCTTTTGACTGGGACGCCAAACCACAAACAAAACAAAAACAAAAAACATCTGCCTGGATATAAACCATTATAATGATATATAGTGAAAAATACCGGGACCGGGCCGTCAGGTCGAGATAAGTGATAGTATTGAGTTATGCATAGTTGAGTTAACGAGAGTCGACTGTATTTAGTTGGCATACAGCAAGTTTTAATATTTGAAAAGTTCAGGATTTTGGAAATTTTGAACTTTCACCCATTGAGCTAAAATCTCATGGTAACTTCATGCAAACAGTGAAAACTCTGACCAGACTAGACGGACTAGAATCTTTGCTGGGCACACAGATAATGTTGGTTTTGTAGTGCATTGACTCTTACAATTATGTTTAGTTTATTAAAATGGGTAAAAGTTTTCAGGATTATTCCTGAATTCAGGATTTTGAGGCTGACTTTCCATAGAAAGTCAACCTCAAAATATTGAATTAGGCAGATTATAATAGCTTTTCTGATATATTTACAATTTATCTAAAGACAATTGAAATATTACAATTTTGAAGGCATACTGCAAATTTTAAAATTTGAATTTCAAAAATTCAGGATTTTGGAAATTTTGAATTTTCATTCATGTATTAATCTTTATATAATATTTCGTTCTTTCGTCCTAATACATAATATACTCAAAAACAGATGATCAAAAATCTCTGTTTATTAGCTCACCTGAGCCGAAGGCTCATGGGTGAGCTAATAGTATACCAGTCACTCCGGCGTCCATCCGTCGTCTGTCGTCCGTCTGTCCACAATTTCAAACATCTTCTCCTCTGAAACCACTGGGCGAATTGAACTCAAATTTCATATGAAGACTCCTTAGGATGGGGGAACGAAAGTTTGTTCAAAGGGTCCTGGTCACATGATCAATATATTAATATATTAAGACATAGTTTTCTCACAAACCATTGGCCCAATTGAACTTTAATTTCATGTGATGACTCTTTATGATAAGTTAGCCGAAATTTATGCAAAATATTTTGGTCACATGACCAAGATACCCGCCACGCCCATATATGGTAAAAACCATTTAAAAATCTTCTTCTCCAGAACCAGAAGGCTGATGACCTTGGGACTTGGTATGTAGCATTGGGGTTGTGGGGCCTACCAAGTTTGTTCAAATAATGATTCTAGGTTGACCTTGATCTACTTAACGTCAAGGTCAAATTTGCTTTCTAATGCATTTAAATGGGAATTTTTTTGAAAAGTTGATTTTTTTAAAAACTGTAGAAGCCTTAGTCATTTTTCTCACTTGATATGTTTAACCTAATGAGACAATGGCTATAAATAAGTTTCAAAGGTCAAGGTTGACCTTTGACCTTTCAGCTAAGTCACTCATATTGGAGTCCCATCAATATATTAAAACATAGATTTCTCACAAACCATTGGCCCAATTGAACTCGAATTTCATGTGAAGACTCCTTATGATAATTTAGCCAAAATTTTACAAAATATTTTGGTCACATGACCAAGATGGCCGCCACGCCCATATATGGTAAAAATCCCCAAAAAATCTTCTCCAGAAGCAGTAGGCCGGTGACCTTAGGACTTGGTATGTAGCATTGGGGATGTTGGGCCTACCAAGTTTGTTCAAATGATTAACCTAGGTTGACCTTGACCTACTTAACGTCAAGGTCAAACTTTGCTTCCTAATGCATTTAAATGGGATTTTTTTTTGAAAAGTTGATTTTTTGAATGCTATTGAAGCCAAAGTCATTATTCTCACTTGATATGTTAAACCTAATGAGACAAAGGCTATAAATGAGTTTCAAAAGTCAAGGTTGACCTTTAACTTTTCAGCCAAGGTAGCTCATATTGGAGTCCTATCAACACATTAAAACATAGTTTCCTCAGAAACCACGAGGCCAATTGAACTCAAATTTCATATGAAGACTCCTTATGATAGGTTAGCCAAAATTATACCAGTTGTACTGGTCACATGACCAAGATGGCCACCACGCCCATATATGGTAAAACCCTTTAAATATCTTCTTCTCTGGAACCAAAAGGCCAATGGCCTTGGTACTTGGTATGTAGCATTGGGGATGTGGGCCCTACCAGGTTTGCACAAATGATGAATCTAGGTTGACCTTGACCTACTTTATGGCAAGAACAAATTTGATTCCTAATGCATTTATATTTCTATACATGTAACTGTTTAAGCCAAAATCATAATGCTTGCCAGAAATGTTTAACCTAATGAGACAATGGTTTTATATAAGTACCAAATGTCAAGCTGACATGTGACCTTTTATTCAAGGCCACGCATTTGGACTGCCATACATCTATCTAAACATCTTTTTCTCAGAAATTGCTGGGCTGTTTGATGGAGTATTCATAAGATTGCGTAGGTCACTTGACCAAAATGGCTGCAACACTCATATATGGTAAAACAAAATATGTTTCATTATAAACTGTAGTGACCTATTTTAACATTATTAAGGAGATCAGGTGAGCGCCTCAGGACCTTCAGGTCCTCTAGTTTAGTTAAATATTATTGCAAAGTACTCGTAAACTGCTATATATGTCTTCTTTTTGAGTGGCCGCTTAAGATAGGTTTTACTGTAGTTGTTTGGTGGATTTGCCAAAATTTTAAACAAGTATAGAATAAACAGGAATGGTCAAGATTTGAACTTGCCAATGGTGGTTTTCTTTTATTACATTAGTTATTGTTGCTTTCAGTGTATTTCATTAATCAGGTTGTATAATATGGGCCTCGATGCGAGAAAACCTGTCTTTAGGGGGTTGGGAACAACAAAAGCGCAGACCAGCCTGCGCATCGGCGCAGTCTGATCAGCGCCTTTGTTATTTGCTTATTGGAAAGTATCATACCTAAACTTGTTACAAGCAAAATTCCAATTTTCTAGCTAGCCTCTGTAGCTTAGGAGGCTGGTATGAGTTTCGCTTTGTTGGAAACCCTGAAGACAGGTTTTGTCACGTCGAGGCCCATACGAGGGGTGATCAGAAATTTGCAGAAAATAGTTTCCATTTCTTCATCATTTGATCAATAGAGCTGGAATTACAGCACATAATACTGCAACACATATGCAGTTGATCGGTTACAACATGCTTGATGATAGTCGTCTTTATGCATTACAGCTTTTGTCAAGGCAACACTATATTTCGCGAACCGGCCCAGTTTACGTTGCATTATGACGTTTTTTACACAACCAATTTAACTTCAACGTTTTGTTAAATTTTGTTATGCTGTGATAGCCTTTATTGCTTTCTATGCATATTTAACGACATATTTACTCCTCTTCTATGCAAACTTGCATAGATTTATATCTAAGGAATGGTGTTCTAAATCGTAACGAATAACAGTACTGTCAAAAAGGCAAAACATTCAACTTCTATGAACCCATTGCCTGTTTAGGCATATAATTTTTCTAAACAAAACTATTAACACACTTCGAAAAACACAATTGTTCAAGACGGTAGATCTAGTATTGATAGTTAAGTCCAATATTATAATTATTGTAATTAATACTGACAAGGAAATAAGTTCTTTTATTTAAAATTTACAAAATCTCAAAAAAATGACTTATTGTAGGCCTGCCCTTTGCACTGAAACTTATTAATTTGAATGCATAGCACAGCAGAATAACATAAAATCCTCACACATGTATTATGTTCAAACAATGACGGAACATTACTTTACGTTGAAAATACCAATGAATTCAAACACAACTACGAGTTTTAGCCCTGAGGAGCAACCCAAGAGTTTAGCTGGGCCAGTTCCAGTGGAGTGACGTCACAGCAGCGCCACATGCTCATATGTCTTACGTCACATTTTCTTTTCAATTTCAGTCAACTTGCTATGAATGGTTGTTTATATCTATGAATTTTCATTGCAATCGATAAAAGCAATGCGATTTAATAGCACTTTTCTGCGAACTTTCTGATCACCTCTTGTATATGAAATTATTATTATCTGAAAAGATAAAAGTTTTATATTTGAAGCCAGCTGATTCATCTTGTTGGGCATGGGTTCAAAATGTTTGCAAAAGTTAACAGCAGATGACACTGGCATAGAATCTTTGATAACTGGTTTAAACACTATAAATGAGAGTCACTTGTTGGTTTAGCTTTGACAACAAAATCTTTTTTTTTATTGCACATGACCATTTTGACTTATTAGCTCACCTGAGCCGAAGGCTGATTGGTGAGCTAATAGTATACCAGTGACTCCAGCGTCCATCCGTCGTCTGTCATCCGTCAACATTTTCAAACATCTTCTCTGAAACTAACGGGCCAATGGAACTCTTTAGCTCTCTATGGCTCCTTAGGATGGGGGTAACGAAAGTTTGTTCAAATGGTTCTGGTCACATGACCAAGATGGCAGCCACGCCCATATATGGTAAAAACCCTTAAAAAATCTTCTTCTTTAGAATCAGTTACTGTGGAAGCTTTAGTCAGTATTCTCACTTGAAATGTTTAACTTAATGACACAATGGCTATAAATAAGTTCCAAAGGTCAAGGTTGACCTTTGACCTTCCAGCTTAGGTCGCTCATGTTTGAGTCCCATCAATATATTAAGACATAGTTTTCTCACAAACCATTGGCCCAATTGAACTTTAATTTCATGTGATGACTCTTTATGATAAGTTAGCCGAAATTTATGCAAAATATTTTGGTCACATGACCAAGATACCCGCCACGCCCATATATGGTAAAAACCATTTAAAAATCTTCTTCTCCAGAACCAGAAGGCTGATGACATTGGGACTTGGTATGTAGCATTTGGGTTGTTGGGCCTACCAAGTTTGTTCAAATGATAATCCTAGGTTGACCTTGACCTACTTAAAGTTAAGGTCAAATTTGCTTCCTAATGCATTTAAATGGGAAAATTTCTGAAAAGTTGATTTTTTTGAAAACTGTGGAAGCTTTAGTCATTATTCTCTCTTGATAAGTTTAACCTAATGAGACAATGGCTATAAATAAGTTCCAAAGGTCAAGGTTGACCTTTGACCTTCCAGCTTAGGTCGCTCATGTTGGAGTCCCATCAATATATTAAAACATAGTTTTCTCACAAACCATTGGCCCAATTGAACTCAAATTTCATGTGAGACTCTTTATGATAAGTTAGCCAAAATTTATGCAAAATATTTTGGTCACATGACCAAGATGACCGCCACGCCCATATATGGTAAAAACCATTTAAAAATCTTCTTCTCCAGAACCAGAAGGCCAATGACCTTGGGACTTAGTATGTAGCATTGGGGATGTGAGGCCTACCAAGTTTGTTTAAATGATGAACCTAAGTTGACCTTGACCTACTTGACATCAAGGTCAACTTTGCTTCCTAATGCATTTAAATGGTAATTTTTATGAAAAGTTCATTTTTTGAAAACTGTCGAGGCCAAAGTCATTATTCTCACTTGATATGTTAAACCAAATGAGACAATGGCTATAAATAAGTTTCAAAGATTAAGGTTGGCTATTAACTTTTCAGCCAAGGTCGCTCATATTGGAGTTCCAGCAACACATTAAAAAATAGTTTCCTCAGAAACCACTAGGCCATTTGAACTCAAACTTCATATGAAGTCTTCTTATGATAGGTTAGCCAAAATTTATACCAATTATACTGTTAACAGACCAAGATGGTCACCACGCCCATATATGGTAAAAACCCTTTAAATATCTTCTCCTCTGGAACCAAAAGGCTGATGGCTTGGGGGCTTGGTATGTAGCATTGGGGATGTGGGCCCTACCAGATTTGCACAAATGATGAATCTAGGTTGACCATGACCTACTTTATGGCAAGGTCAAATTTGATTTCTAATGCATTTATATGGGAAAAATCTTAAAATGTTCATTTTCTTATGACTGTTTAGGCCTAAATCATAATACTTACAAGAAATGTTTAACCTAATAGGACAACGGTTTTATATAAGTACCAAATGTCAAGCTGACCTGTGACCTTTTATCCAAGGCTACTCATTTGGACTGTCACATACCTATCTAAACATCTTTTCCTCAGAAATCACTGGGCAGTTTGATGGAGTATTCATTAAATTGTTTTAGGTCACTTGGCCAAAATGGCGGCAACCCCCATAAAACAAAGTAAGTTTCATTATAGGCCGTAGTTGATCTTGACCTGTTTTAACATTATTAAGGAGATCAGGTGAGCGCTTCAGGACCGTCAGGTCCTCTAGTTTAGCTTTTGCCATTCTTAATGCAATATGGTTAAATAAACCAAAGCTTTTCCTATCTAGTGGTAAATCTGTGGACCATTATGCTTCCACCCAAGAGAACCCCCCTCCTCCCTCCTCCCTCTTCCCCCCTCCTTCCCCCCTCCCCCCCCCCCCCCCCCCCCCCCATATCAGATTGTTTGAATGTTGTCTGTCTCTGATATGAATTTTTTGCTGGTTCTTTAACCCTTTACCTCATAGAGACGCCTTTTAAAGCTTTTGCAAACAGAGCAGACCCAGATCAGGCAGCTCTGATCAGGGTCTACTCTGTTTGCTTATGGAAATATGATATATCTGATTTTACACAAGTCGACCTCACCAGTGATTTCTTTTTTCTAAATATCAACATGAAAGTTTATTTATATAATTATTCCTAGTGGGTGGAGCCTATCATTAATATATTCATGAAGGAAAGTGTTACATATTTCAAGGTGTGATACTGGAGTGAGACTGCTTTTTCGCCAAATATTTTACAGTGTACCTCCTCACAAAAAGCCACTCAAGTAACTTTGCTTTATCTTCTTGCAGTTAAATCTACAGAAAATGACAGCTTCTCCAAACTACTCAACCAAAATACAATCTATCAAAGAGAGAGTGAAAAAATGGGAAAAGAAATGTACAGAGTAAGTGTATTTTTTTTACATTTTATGTACACATCTGTTTGTTTGTTTTGTTTTATTTGATTCTTTACGTCCCATCAACAATCTTTCAGTTATTAAGGGACGGGTCTTCCTGGGTTGGACCAGTACTAAGCTAGAATTAATGTTCTTGCTTAAGGACACAATGCAGTGACGCCGGTGAGGCTCAAACCTGCGGCCCCTCAGTCTCGAGTTAAGCACTCTACCACTGAGCCACTGCGCTCCCATGTTCACATATTCTGTAACAAAATATATGAAATTTGATTAGAATAGATGATAGTTATTTATAAAGGTGAATGTTTTGATTGATTTACACTCAAGAGCTATTTCACAATCATGGTCCATGATCTACCTTTTGCCACTTAACCATTGTTTGTGGCCATGTTCCTTGGCTGTACCAGTACTGGCCGGGTGGATTAACGGTTTTTGTGGTTCTATGTCCAGGAACTCCCAAATGTTCTGGTTTAAAAGCGTCTCAGAAGACAGGGCAACAGCTTAAAGTCTCATCCGACAGACTGGGAGATGCCGGGAATCGAACCTGCGTCCCCTGGTTTACAAGACATAGGTTTATCCTAAAAGTGTTTAGTATTCTCAATCCAGATATTCATAACACATTTATGCTGGGTGTGATCTGAAGTTTATACAGATGCAAAATAAAATAAATGAGCCTTTGAGAGAATCATGGGAAAAATGAATGGATTCAAGGAAAATAAAATTATTTCTGTATATAACTATATTTAATCAGCAATGAGACAAAGTTTTCTTTTCAAAAGCAATGTTTTTTTATATATATTTAAAATGGATCTGTATGTTGGAAAATAGAATTATTTCTAGTATAAAACCCCCCATACTTATTCAGCTATAAGACCAACAATTTTCTATTTTCTGGTGATTGTTTTGAAAAAGAAAAACACATCTTAGAGCTGAAATATGTTAGGCTTATTTGCACATTTTGGGTAATTTATAAAGGGGAAATAACTCTTTTTCAGAATAGAGGCCTATTATACAGAAACTGTTAACAGATTTCGTCAGACTGCTACAACTCTAGTCAATAGAATGGTTGTGGAATTAGAGTCTGGAGGCAATGTTAGATTTGAGGAGGGAGCACCAACAGATATGTGGTAAGTTATTGTTTTTTACAGTAAAACCTGTATAAAACGGCCACTCTCAAAAAGACCAAAAATTGGTTTTCAAGACCAATTATCGCTTAATGCAGGTCAAAAGTATTGCAGAATGCTCCAAGGGGAGCATTCTGCAATACTTTCGACCTCCATTAAGCTACCATTTGTAATTAAGATCTTTGTTGTGTCTATTTTAGAGTGGCCATTTTACACAGGTTTTACTGTAATTGAATAGATTTGCTAAATTTTGGGGCTTTCTTTTTGATTCTTGACTTTGTAATAAGGATTATTGTGTTGCATAATAATCCCATTTATTTAGGGGCTGGCAAGTGGTTGTATCACTTAAGGAGCTTCATGCTTCATTCACTACCCAATATACAACCGTAACAGGCAACTGTGAATCAGCCTTTACAATTTTGTTGTTAGGCATTTGCATTTGTCTTAATGTAAATGAATATGTATCCAGTAGGTTTACATGGATTTTGTCTCTGCTAGTACATGACTGTTAATAGCACATGATGTTGATATTTGTGCTATAATATGATATTTTATCTTCTCTACCACTGTTTTCTTCAGGTTCACATCTTGCCATGATTTAGTGTTGTCACGGTTCTGTGCAGCAGACTACAGGGAACACGGCATTGTGGGTATTAAAATACGAAGAATTATCCGAGTACACAACAGAATATTACGGTCTAGGTTTGATGAGAAGCTATTGTCTATTGTTGATGATGCAGATGGTGAATATTACGCTACCGGCAGGTAAGGACAATGATGAGGTTCAGTCTTGGTATTTAGATGAATATTTCATTTATGCCAGATTTGACAATCCATCATGGCCTATTTCTCAGTTTAAAGGTTTTTATATTAGGACAATTATGAGGTTCAGTCTTAAGATGTTTATTATACCCTCCCGCAAACTGTGTTTGTTATGGGTATACTGTTTTCATGTCAGTTTGTCCATCCGTAATGTCTGTCTGTAATGTTTTGTTTCTTTATTATCCTGAGGAGTCATTGCTAGAATTTTGTCAAACACTGCAAACATATTCATATCTACAAGACAAATACTTTTATAAAAAAGTAAGGGCAAGTTAAGTTATTTCCCTTTGTAATTCTAAATACAGTTTTTTATATAGGGCTTATGCTTATGCTATATTTTTCAGTAAAAAAACAACTTGGTTCACTGACCCTTACAGGTGGGGGTTGGGGCGATCTGATAAGCATTGCTTATTGACTTTTTTGATTTCATTCATGCCAGATAGGACTATCCATCCCTTAAACTATATTGGATTATTTCTCAGTTTAAGGGTTTAAATGTCCAAATGGGCCAAATGTCAGTAAAAATGACTATTATATGGGTGAAAGTTTCAGGATAATTTCCTGAATTCAGGATTTTGAGGCTGACTTTCTATGGATAGTCAACCTCAAAATCCTAAAGTAGGCAGATTAATTTCTTTTAATATATTTTAAGTTTAATTTTACCATTTAGACTTGAAATCGATAATACTTTGTAGGCACTGCAAGTTTTAAGATTTGAATTTCTAAAATTCAGGATTTGGGAAATTTTTAACTTTCGACCATGCCATCTCAATCCAACATATTACAATCTACTCTGTTGTAATTGTCTTCTACCTTTTGCTGGACGATTCAGTGTTATTATGTCCTCTCACTGAAGGGGAGGGAACATATTGTTTTTTTGTGCGGCTCTGGTTGGCGTTGGTGTGGCACTTTCTTATGTGCAAGATATCTCATGAACTAGTGGCCGATTGGAGCCAAATGTGCATGGATATAAAATTGGGGCATAATGAAGACTTTTTTAAGGTTTGGTTGACCTTGCCCTAATTTTTAAGATCACAGCATAGCTAAATAGGTCAAATTTGTGGTGGGGGACATCGGTTTTCCCTAAAAACAATACTAATTAATTCTCTTGCATGTCATTTCAGGAGTGCAGCCTACAAGAAGTTGTTGGAATATTTGTTTTGGATGTGGGATCCTCAGTTGCCAGGGGGACAGAATGAACCAGAGAGAATCCTTGAAGAAGGCTTTATGGATTCTGACGCATACAAGGTACAAATGTTTCTCTCTTTTCTATACATGAGCAGGTTTATTACTAGACAGATCCTTTATAATGAGAATCATTATAATAAGTCAAGTTACACTATGTTATAGCTATGGATTCCTCTTTAATTGCACGTTGGTTGGTCAGGCCTCAGACTCTAGGACGGCTATGACGTAAAGCTTTAATCGGTGGGTTGGTGCCTGATGCTTATCTGTAGCTGGACCCACCGTGGCTCAACTTGAGGTTTTCTTTAGCTCTGACTATCTGTGAGTCGTGAGCCCTTTTCTTTGTTTCATCAGCGTGTGTTAATTTGATTAGTGTTCTCCATGATGATACATTGCAATAGTTAGAAGGCTTCCATGCGAGCTGAACATTTCTTGTACTTCAACAACAGCAGAATCTAGGGAGAAGATTTGGTACCAGTAAAAAGCATTTAAGCCCCCCGGTGGCTTAGGCTGCTGTCCGTTCTAAGGCAGTTGTTCTGTTGTTGTTGACTTGTTGTTTATTGTTACTCCCATTGTGGGAGTCTGTAATTGTTCTGTTTTGTTGTACGCTACTTTATGTCCATTCTAGTTTTGCAATCATCTTGATGGGGAAGAGAGAGCTGATTGCTTTACTCAGTTTGTCTTCCTGGTGTCTCGTGATTGATGTGTGGCTCTTCCTCACGGTGCCATGGGTTTGTCTGCAGTTTGTGATTGTGGTATTTCCTGATCATACTCACTTACTATTTTTTACTGAAATCAAGCAAATATGTTTATATTATAGTAATAACTATATTCATTTCAAAAGGTGTAAAAAGCTATTTTTGTTTTCAGAAACTAGGTCGGGATGGTGCAGTACCTCTCAGTAACAGCCTTAGCCTGGCTGACAGACACAGGATGAACCACCTCGTCAAACAAAACAATACCAAAGATGTCACAGAGTACTGTCCCTTTAAATATGGTGAGTGTCATAGATTTTGATTTAGGTAATGCTTTTTCTCCCTACCAATTTTGACACTAATAATCTTCACAGTCTGACCAGTTCCACTACAAAGTGCAATAACATTCCTAACTAAATCCCACTGTTCAAAGAACAGCTAGTCTCCAAAGCTTAGCAGATTGGCTTGGGTCTAAATTGGTCAATAACACTTAGAGTAGTTTTATTAGGCCACAAAAAAATATGTGTGGTTCAGTTTACCCGACCTACCCTAACTTTTTACCCCCTACCCTTAACTTTGTTCTCCAAATTCTGAAGTTGGAAGAGAATAGCAGAACAAAATAATTTTGTTCTGCTATTCTCTTCCAACTTCAGAATTTGGAGTAAAAATACATAACAAAATGACCATCTGAAATGGAAATCTAAATTTCTATGCATTCAGTTTTGGAAGTAAAAGGATTAAAATTAAGGTAATATCATCAAAAATAGGCCAATTTATATCAGTTTTGTCTTATTTAATACATTTCCAAGCAGGTCTGAATATTCCAAGAAAAAAGTTAAAAAAAGTATCCTACCTACCTACCCTATTTTTTTTCAGGGTGTAACCTGAACCCCATATATTTTTTTATTTGGCCTTATCCTACTGTTTTATTTTTGATAGCCCGTTATATCTGAAATAAGTTAGTATTACCAGTGTAATGAGTTCATTATAGCTTTTAAGTAGATTTTGATCTAAACATGGTCTCTGTATGCCTTAAACCATGATGAAAGAATAAATATATGTAAATCTTTTAATATCAGTGACTCATAATTAAGTGAAGTGTGACCATATGTTCACCACATTCTTAATTAAAAAATATATGGTATTCCTAATTTTGAGAAAATATTTCCTAAAATAGTATATATAGGTTTTTAAAGCTATACACAAATCTTTTAATGAACCTATAATAAGCAAAGCCATTATTAGTAGGCATCTCGATTAACAATGATGGAGAACAAAAAATTAAGAGTGTAAATTTATGAATATTTTCTTATCCATCAGTTTTAACATTTGTTTTGGGTGCTAAAAAGAACCATCTCATTGAGATGGTTCTTTTGAGCACTCACAACATATGTTTTGGTTTAGAAATAAGAAAAATAATTTTTAATTATGAACTCTTATTTAAGAATGGCTTGCTTAATTAGTTGCCTATTAATTTATGTCAATAACCTCTTTATATTTTGATGATAAGCATTTTTGCAAGATCAGTCGACCAGTTTGTCAGGTAAAGGTGGCTACGTAGTGAGGTTTTCCTTGCCCCATATTGTAACCTGATGGTAGTATGCTAACTATATATTATGCTTTACGTTTTCAGGTCAGTTAATCATCTCAAAAGTTTACCTGGGAAAGAATGCAAAGGCTTTAGATGAGAAAATGTGAGTACATGGCAGAGCTCTTCCTTGTACTTTACTGTACATGGATACAGTAAAACCTGTCTTAAGTGGCCACTCAAAAATAGACAAAACTAAGGTCTTAAAGACTGATTATCGCTAAATGAAGGTCAAAAGTATTGCAGAATGCTCCCCCTTGGAGCATTCTGCAATACTTTTGACCTACATTAAGCGATAATCGGTCTTGAAAACTAATTTTTGATCTTCTTTTGAGTGGCAGCTTAAGACAGGTTTTACTGTAAAATGTTGATATTTTTCATATTCTGGTCCTTCAAGAATATTAGGTTCTGGCAGAAATTGGAATACCACTTAAGCCAGTGCTTAGGGACATACCAGTTGTTGCATTTTCCATTAAATCTCATGAACAGGCTCTATAAAACCGAATCTGCTGTTTTGAAATAATGTAGGACCTCTCTATTTGTGAAGGATCAGTTTTTCTAGATTATTTAAAGGTCCCAGCAATTGTTCAACTGACGATGTTTTGCATTGAGATAGCTGAACTTCTCCTCATACATTGATATGAGCCGCAACATGAGATTTCCAACAATGTGGTATGTGCGACCAACAAAGGCTCAGACCAGCCTGCACATACGCACAGTCTGATCAGAGCCTTTGCTTGTCGCTTGAATATTCTATGACTCTTAGGCTACTTTCCGAACATCATTTGGAGTTTCTAAGCTTAAAAGGAGGCTGCACAGGCTTGATTGAGTCTATTCATGTCAAAATGCCACATTGTTGGAAATCAAATGTCGTGGCTCATATAGTGTTGATATTGACATTCTGGTTCTTCACACTTCTGGCAGTAAGCAAAATACAGTGCTGTCCCATTATAACACACCTCATTATAACACAGATTTGGATATAACATGGTCATTTTGTGGCTCCCAAATTTTTTTGGCATGAAATTTTGCAAAGGAATTATAGGAAAATGACCATTTAATGGTCATTTTCCTATGATTCCTTTTTAAAATTGCCCCTTTATAAATTAATTCATTTATAGCATGGTTTATTCCTATTTTGTGCAAACATAGTGCTATAAAGGAACTGCATGGTACCACTTAAACTGGTGCTAGGGGGCATAAGATTTGTTGCATTTTCCATAAATTATTTTGAACAGACTCAATAAAACCCCAAGTCTTTTGTTTTTCTATTTCTGAAGGATCCATTTTTCCAGATTATTTTTTGAGGGCATAAAAAGTAAAATGTAATTGTATACCTTAAAAGGGCCCCATTTTACAGCTTATGATTTACTCCTAACTTTTTTATTTTATTGTGACAGGATACAGAGATCTTCATATTCAAAGCTTGATGCAGTCTATAGGCCAAGGAAAATGTGCATTGGTGCTGATAAAAGTAAGTATTCTTACACAAAGCCTCTTTTTTAAAAAAAATCCGGAAAAGTTGACAGGCATATCCCCCCTCCCCATTACTGGTGTATATTTAGCACTGGTTAACCACTGATCAGAAACCAAGTGCAGAAACTCACCGACGGGTCAAATGACCAGGTCTGGAGGTTATAAAGCCAAACGGGCATGAAATTTCAGTTGCTCATAAAAGGTAAAATGTTTAAGGATTTTTTTTCCTTCAAAACTCTCAGATGCCATATTAAATTCTAATAAATGTTAAAATTTAAAATTTACAAGCAGGGTGAGTTTTATTACTCTTAACCTTAATAAGTTTTTTTAACCTTTAGGTCAGGCCTCATATATAAGGCCTCCAGATACGAAGTGCTAATTGTGTACCCACAACATATGTTTTGGTTGAGAAATAACAAAATTAATTAGGGGATATCTGTTCAAAATTTTCATTTGGGGAGGTATATCGTCGGATATGAGGTCCGAAATTTAGTTTTATGGCGACCAGGAGCGGAGGGGTAAAACATGATTTCCGAACGTATAACCGACGATATACCTCCCCAAATTTAATTTTGAATATGGTTATCCCCATTCTAATGCACTTCTGCAGTCTCGTCTCAAATTGGAGCATTGCAAGCCACATAAAGCTGCACGTCATCAAACGAAATGTGACGTCATTAATGACATCAAACTATTTTCAACAGTATATCGCAGGATATACTGTTACAAATTTTTGAGGTTATCTAATCAGATGTCACGTTACAAAATCAAGTGCATTAGAATTTTCAATTACACACTCTTACCTGGGGGTTTGTATCCCTTCTGTTTATTGCAAATGCTAATGAAAGCTACACATGTGAATGTAGTTCAAGGCAATGTGAATGGTACTTATTTGACAATGAGCTAGTCATACTCTTAGCTGGAGGTTTATATCCCATCTGTTTATTGCAGATGCTAACGAAAGCTACACATGTGAATGTAGTTCAAGGCAATGTGAATGGTACTTATTTGACAATGAATTAGTGTTGCCAGAATATATCATACTCTTACCTGGGTATATATCCCTACTGTTTATTGCAGATGCTAATGAAAGCTACACATGTGAATGTAGTTCAAGGCAATGTGAATGGTACTTATTTGACAATGAATTAGTGTTGCCAGAATATATCATACTCTTACCTGGGTATATATCCCTACTGTTTATTGCAGATGCTAATGAAAGCTACACATGTGAATGTAGTTCAAGGCAATGTGAATGGTACTTATTTGACAATGAATTAGTGTTGCCAGAATATATCATACTCTTACCTGGGTATATATCCCTACTGTTTATTGCAGATGCTAATGAAAGCTACACATGTGAATGTAGTTCAAGGCAATGTGAATGGTACCTATTTGACAATGAATTAGTGTTGCCAGAATATATCATAGAATTTGAGTATATTACTAAGGTAGGATACTTTTCAAATGTTAACTCTTATCATGCTAAATATGTTCATGTACTACTCTCCTCCCCAAATTTGTATCCAATAACTGCAGCAATGTATTTACAAGCAGAGGGGAAAATAGTGTGGATCCTGATCAGCTGGCTTCTGAGAAGACAGCTGATCTGGATCTACAATGTTTTTATATCAGGTATGGGTTAATTCTTTCCCGCTTTAATAGTAAGTTTTGCCATTTGGATTTTTTTTAAATTCAAAAGCATATTTTGGAAATACCATTAGATTGTTGAATAGTTTGGATCCAGATCGGCCCACACATTTTGTCTGGTCTGATCTAGGTCCAAAACTGTTTGTAAAGGTTAATAAAACTATAACAATTAGGTTTTGTTTGTTTGATTTGATTCTTTACATCCCGTCAACAATCTATCAGTTTAATAGGGACAGATCTTCCTGGGTTGAACCAGTACTAAGCTAGGATAATTGTGTCATGCTCAAGGACCACAATGCAGTGACACCGGTGAGGCTCGAACCTGCGGCCCCTCAGTCTCGAGTCAAGCACTCTACCACTGAGCCACTGCGCTCCCATAACAATTAGGTAATTTATATAAATACAGAGACATTTGATACAAAGATTTTGGTTTAAATATTCATTTCAGAAGCCATACAACAGCTACACATAATCTGTCTAAGTAATAAAATTTCAACCATGATTTCAACTATTCAATACATGTGGTCAGGAATTGAGCTTTGATGTTGAAAACTTATAGACATCCTTAAAATTGTATTTAAACTATTTCATGTTATGGGCCAGATGCCTTTTTTTCAGTATAAAGTTATTGATTGATTAAGGGCTAAGTTCACGAAGGGGTGAAATCGGCCCTGCCATAGAAATGCATACTGACTTAAAATGTGTTTATATGGTTTATTTCATTGAGAAAAATCGAAATTTTATCTGCCTAGTGCTTAAATTGTGAAAACTATGGGTTTCTAAAGACAAGGACCCTCTGTTAATTTTGCGCAAAAAGTAACGTCATTTACATTGCAATGTAACTCCAAAGACGTCGCTATGTTTGGTTAACAAATTTATGTTAAACAAGTGTGTATTGCACCCAAATTTGTGCCAAAATTTATTATAAACCTCGATAAACAGTCTATCATGGCGATACGCCCGCCAACTCTCTGAAATGTGCATGTTTGTTTGAGGCTTTATTTCCATGTAATTTTCATAAATTTTAGTCATATAACGGAAGTGGTCAATGTATCTTATACCGCTGCTTTACAAACGGTGTATCAGTATCACTCTTATCAGAATCAGTAGAAGAGAGAAATTAGTTTCAACAAAATTGTACAAGGGTTCAAACTCATGACTCATGAACCCCCCCCCCCCCCTCCCCCCCAGTCACCCTCAAGACTAGTCCATAGAAGTCAGACTATAAATAGAACTCTGCCGACCACGCTTTGCGGGTCCGAGAAAAAGTGTATTAAAACTGTATGCACACAATATTACTGATGCGATGGATAACACAATCGTAACGCATTTTATGCAATTTAATGCAGAGTGGTCATTTTTCGGTAGTCTCGTGATTTTCAGACAGGAGCTTGTCATTCTGACTGATCTTAAATACCCGTGCTTATATATATATATAGGATATAGTTGGGTTTCCCGGACGCGGTAACTTATTGTAGAGTGATGCTGTAATATTTTACCCTTAAAGCGCCAAGAACAAAATGCATCTGAAAATGTCGTCTGCTGAAGTCGTCTGCTGCAAATAATTTCCTAGCATTACTGACGAATTTAGTATAGAAGCAAACAGTGTGGACCCAGAACAGAGTGTTCCTATAGGAGCAGTCTTATCTGGGTCCACACTGTTTTGCATAGAGGCTTCTTAAACATTTCAGCAGACGAGAAAGCAGACGACTTTTGTTGCGATTGGCGCATTAAGGGTTAAGTCAGCTCAGAAGATATTTATGTTTTTATATCATTGGCGACCAGCGCAGGTGCAAAGTAGATTGAGCATTCGAACAGACTAGCCAGAACCTTCCCTGATACTGCCCGCTCAAATTAAAGACAGCGTAGAAGTTTCATGGGCATTTCGTTTTTGATAAAGTCCCAGAAAGAACGTTAAAGCTAACCACTATTGGCCAATGGCGAAAGGTAATTGCATATTGCTGGGCCGATGGTAAGCTGCTAATTTTGATTCTCCCCACCTCGCTAAAGTGGGGCAGGCTTGTCAAAATATGATAATGGGACTTACACTAAGCATTTACACAAAACGAACATTTTTGATGGACGGAATTAAATAGTGATAACAGTAAAACCTTGTTTGCCATGAGTCATATCAACAATCTTTCAATTATGTAGGGACGGGTCTTACTGGGTAAAACCATTACTAAGCTAGGATTTATGTGTCTTGCTCAAGGCATAACGCTGTAGCGCCGGTGAGGCTTGAACCCACGGACACTCGGTCTCGTGTCAAGCACTCTACCACGACAGTAAATCTCAATTACTCAATCCTGAAAATAAGTTATTATACGACATGAAAAAAAATCCAGCTGCTATTCTTTCGCAATAACGTTTTTATCTTCAATTTAGCAAAATGTGTTAACGATAAAGCTGTAGAGAAGACTTTCCGCCAACTTCTCCTAAAGGTCTGGTGTTTGTTACACGTACAGATTTTGTGTACAGTAAAACCTCAAAAATTCGAGCTCCGATTTTTCGAAATACTGGCTGATTCGAAATAAATTTGGGACAGACTGAATTCAGAGTATAGGACCTATTCATGATCTATTTTGATAACTTTCTATAATAATATATGTTCTGGGTGCATAAAAGAAATGTCTCCCTGAGGCGTTTCTTTTATGCACACAAAACATATATTTGATAAGAAAAAAATAATCATTATAATTTCTGGGGGCTATATATCTTTTATTTCTTCCTACCTATAATTCGAATTTTCGATAATTCGAAATAAAACCTCTAGCCCCTAGGACTTCGAATTAACGAGATTCATCTGTATTTAGATAAAAAATTTGCTATTAATTCAATTTGTTTAACATTTCAAAGTTTGTTTTATTGACGGGTAAAATTCGCATGGGCGTGTCAGAAAGAGGTATTATCAAAAAAAAAAATCGTGAACGATGAAAATCCTGTTATTCAAAGGTTGTGTATAACATGAAAGTGATAAAATTGCCATTTGCATGCCCAGAATTTTCCGTGCACGCACAGAATCAAAGTCAGACAGGTTCATTTGTACGAACAAAGTTTGGGTTTTTTGCACAACGTGCCATTTTCCTTCGCAGTTGTTCTAAAATTTACGGTTCCGAGATGATCCCACTAGCTTAACGCACATGCGAATCCCCACTAGCTTAACGCACGTATGAATCAGGCGTGATTTCCAATATATTTGAACAAGCCATATAATACATGTACATCGCTTTAACAAGTGAATTGTGGCGGTACAATGTAACATTTTGATTGACATCTTTGACTTGTTATATTTGTGCTTTGCTTAAAATGCTCAGAGTGCATCTATGCACAGAGGTAACATCATCATCTTGGATGTTGGAACTGTTTTGAGAGGTTGGCAGGGATGTTTCTGAATATTTTTTATCGGGATAAGGATTTCGAAAAAATGACGTGGTAAAAATCATCGCAAAAACAGTTCTAAAACATTTCAGGTGGAGTTTAATTGTTAGTATAATGCAAACTTCTAAGTTATACATGGATCTTTTTTTCAAAACGATGTGCCTGACTCCTGAAATCATGATAAATCCTAAATTATATCACCTTTCTTTATCCTCCCCATGCAAATACAAGTGTGACAAAGTATAAAAAAAATTCCGTTCACCCCACAGATTGCTCGTACTGATGTTTCAAAGATGCAAAAAAAATCAGACTATACCACATTGTATTTTTTCCATTGAAACAGGTTAATAACGGTCAATGAAATACTGCAGTTTGAGGCAATTAATGTAATATACCTGTATAAAATACACATTACCTGGATTAGTTCATATTTTTGTTTACAACGATTCTCATCTATCTTTGAATCAACTGTACGTCTTGCCGAACGTTTGTTTGTTTGTTTGAGTTGATTCTTTACGTCCCATCAACAATCTTTCAGTTAAACAGGGACGGATCTTCCTGGGTTGAACCAGTACTAAGCTAGGATAAATGTGTCTTGCTCAAGGACCACAATGCAGTGACACCAGTGAGGCTCGAACCCGCGGCCTCTCGGTCTCGAGTCAAGCACTCTAATATTGAGCCACTGCACTCCCTGTCTTGCCGAACGTATGTGAAACATGCGTCATTACCGATTATTGACCAAAAAATCCTCAGTTCTTAACACTACATGCAGCTTACACATGGGGTACATGGGGACAATGAGGGACATAAATATAGTAGAGCTATCACCTCATCGCGAATGCCCAATGCGATTTTTCTTTCAAAACAGTCTCCAACTGTGTCACATTTCTAAAGAAACGCATGCATTTTGGCGGTCAAATAAGTTATTTTTGCAATAGGAAAATCAGTGCAATACAGACTAAACTTAACTCATGATTAAGACATGAAACAAGATCATTTTGTGAAGGATCAGTCATGCACGGACCCGGAGAGGAGGCGGGGGTAACAGGTGGCCCGGACTCACCTTGAAAATCACAAGTTCTATAGGGAATAAGCAATTGAGTTCGACCCCCACCCCTGGAAAATGTTGGACCCCCTTTGGTACCAAAGTTACATTTTTAGTGAGTTTATGGAATACAATGAAGGCATGTCAAATATGCTTGGCGTAAGTATATACTGGACAGTGGAAGATTGCTGAAATAAAACGACCAGTACATGTGGTTATTTGTTTTCAGCTATCAGATAAACCTCAAAGCTTGCAATATTATATAATCTACCTTTTTAATAGAAGCGAGAGAAAAAAAGGAAAAAAAAAGTTGACGTCGCTGAGTATTGAACCCAGGACCCGTTGCAAAATATAGGACAGTTCCTGGACTTAACCGCACGACCACGTAGATGCTTATATTTACACGCAGCGCACTTAAAACTATATATTTTTAAATATGAACAAACAACAATAGGCTTTTAGAGACATACAAAAATAAACAAGCCGACACACATTAATTGTAAAAATATGACCCCGTGTATTTTTCTAATAGTGATTTATGAATGAATTCACATCCCGCTAACCAAAAAGGTAGTATATACCTGCGAAAGCAGACAAAAAACTAACAGTAGCACGACGAGCTTCTCATACTGAATGTAAATTTCGGACGTAACATTATTTCGGAATCGGGATTGTTTGCACTGAAAAATGTGAGAAAGTAGGCGTATTTTTGGCTTCTAAAATAGTCCAGCCCTGCTTTCATGAGATAATGTAGTCATATCTGTATATTTTAAGACTTAGAACATGTATAAATGGCCTGAAAAGACCAAACACAGACAAAATATCCAAACGTGATCGTTTAGGTTATGTAATATTACATTATGATGCCATAATTTCGACACCTTGAATTATTGGTCATGGGTTCTCAATGTTAATTTGCACAGCTAAGCCAAAAATTGTGGTGTCGAAATAATGGCCTCATGTTTTGTTATGGATATATTTACACTAAATCCCCACAATTTCAGCCATTTTGGGGAAACTGGGGGTCATAATATGGTTTTTTGCGGTATAAGGGAAGCATCCAAGAGATTGTTTGGTATGTATTTGAAGAGAGGGAAGATCGTCTTCTTCAGAAATAATGTCATTTATATTATATTCATACATTTCTAAAATAGGATTTTACAGGGCCGATTTTACCCCTTCGTGAACTTAGCCCTTTAAAACTTAGTGGCTAAAGCCAAATGTCAATCTGATACTTTTATTTAGAAAATGTAGCAACTTTGAAAAGTAAAAGCTTTGATAAAAAGACATAGTGTTTGTTAAGTACGTGTTTAAAGCCTAGCCTTAGTCAACTTTAAGATCCATTATATCACTGAAGTGGTTCATTGCAAGGACTACAGTAAAGCCTGTGTTAAACGACCACTCTCAAAAAGACCAAAATTGTTTTTCAAGACCAATTATGGCTTAATGCAGGTCAAAAGTATTGCGGAGCATTCTGCAATACTTTCGACCTTCATTAAGTTACCATTTGTCATTAAGATCTTTGTTTTGTCTACTTTTGAGTGGCCATTTTACACAGGTTTTACTGTATATGTCAAAAAACAACATCAATTAACAGTTTGTGAAACATTCCAGATTCGACCAAAATCTCCATTTGCCCAGTTTAATGAAGTGCTATTAGATAACAAGGACAGTCATTACCCCTCACCCCCATATCAAGAGGAAGATAAATTGGTAGACAGTGATGTGTTGAATATGGAGCCACAGCCCAAACCAAGACCAAGGTACAATCTATGTACAAATGATCTAAAATTGCCCTGATAATAGGGTAAAAACGACAAAAGACTGTGCCGAGTGCAGTGGCTTAGTTGGTAGAGCATTAGGTAGGGGATCAAAGGGTTTCTAGTTCGAGCCTAAACAGTTGCTGTGTTGTGTCCCTGAGCAAGACAATTTATATGGGAGCGCAGTGGCTCAGTGCCATCATAGTGTGCTTTACTCGAGACGGAGGGGCCCCGGGTTCGAGCCTCACCGGCATCACTGTGTTGTGTCCTTGAGCAGGAACATTAATCCTAGCTTAGTACTGGTTCAGCCCAAGAAGACCCGTCCCTTTATAACTGAAAGATTATTGATGGGACATAAAGAATCAAATCAAACAAAAACAAGATATTTCAATGTCATTATACACCTTTTTAGTAATTGAGCCAGTTCATGATGAGATTTTGTTACTTATAGCAATGTCGTGGAATGGAGGAGCAAGTGAGCCTGTGCAAATGCATAGACTCACTTTACTGCTCACACAAAATTTTCATCACTTTTTTTTTTAGAAATATATGCATGATTTGTGACCGAGTGCATGGCAAAACCAACAAAAAAGAATGATAAATTGTTCAAGTAGCAAAGACAGATCAGCCATCTGGATGTCAACACAACTTTGTGAAAATCGTTGACCTGATTTTCTTCAGTCTTTATAGAAATTTTCAACAACATGTCTAGTTGTGCATATTGTAAGGATATTCTGCGTCACAGAATTTACACAGAAGCCAGCTGATATGGATCTACACTGTTTTCAAAACAGCATACATCCAGCTTTAGCAAGTTAAGTGTTAAGATACATTTATAGATGTCCTTGTCACGAGGTAGACTAATTTTTCTTGCACACAGGATAAGGATATCTTAGATTTTACCCTGGGATAGAAAATCTTATCTTACCCAGGCTATCTTACCCAGGCTGTCATGTGAGTTGGTTGTATTGGAACTCACACACATGGTCGTCAAGTGACGTCATAGTTATGTTAAAGTGACGTCATCATGTGAAATTGCATCTTAGCGTATTCAGGGACTTCTGGAAGCTGATTTTAAAATTTAAAAAAATGGTGAGTAAGAAAAATAATGCATTATTCGTGTGAAGGTAGGATAGAAAAATCCATCCCTCGGATCACCGTTTGTCATCACTCAGCAAGCCTCGTGAGGCCAAAGGGTGATCCCCGGGACTGATTTTTCTATCCTACCCTCACACTCATGTTGATTCTTATATGTTGCATGCAAACGAAAAAGACACAGACCAGTGTGAGCATCCACGCAATTTGATCAGTGCCATCATTATTTACACTCTGAAAAATATAATAACTAAACTTGCCTCAGGCAAAATGCCACAATTCTAGCTGGTCTGTGGCTGAGCAGGCTTGCTTGAGCATACCCTGCCCTGAGGTTATAAAACTTTTTTCATGCTCAACTCAACTGAGCACGAAATTACAACTGCTCATAAAAACTAAAATACCGACAATCAAGAAGTTCTTTGCTTTAAGCCTCTCAGATGTTGTATTTATCATGCTAATAAATGTTAAAATGCCAACAATTGTTGGCATTTTAACGTTTATGAGCAGGATAAACTTCGTGCTCAGCTGAGTTGAGCATGGAAAAAGTTTTATAACCTCGGGGCCTGGTCACAAACCCCCAAGACAGGTTTTCTTGCATTGAGGTCCTGATATAGTAGCATTTGCTTTTACTTTCAGATTAATAGCACTTACAGATGAGTTATTGTTGAAGATTACAGCTCAGGAAGAATTGGAACATATAACAGTGTTAAATCTCCATGGGAATGGTCTTAGTAAACTGAAACCCCTTCAACCACTAAGAATGTTGAAAAGATTAGTTGTCAGCTTTAATGAGCTTACTAGACTAGATGATCTAACTCATATGGTAAGATCTACACGATGAATGGTCTAAGTAAACTAAAAAACCCTTCAACCAATGAGACTGTTGAGAAGATTAACTGTCAGTTTTAATGAGCTTACTAGACTAGATGATCCAACTCATATGGCTACATGATTAATGGTCTTAGTAAACTGAAACCCTTTCAGCCACTGAGAATGTTGAAAAGATTGGTTGTCAGCTTAAATGAGCTTACATGTACTAGACTAAATGATCTAACCCATATGGTAAGAGCTACATGATTGACAATCAAACCCCTGGGGTCCAATCTGGCCACACCCTGGGTTTCACTAGCACCCATAGACTTATAATACATAAATCCTGCCTGTCAAGACCCTTGTGTCTAAACTGGCCACCCATTGGCTATTTCAATAGCTCCCATAGACTTATAATACATAAATCCTGCCAATCAAGCCCTGGGGTCTGAACTGGCCTCCTCCTGGGTGTCAATAGCTCCCATAGACTTATAATTGGAAAAACTCTAAAAAATCTTCTTCTCTGAAACCATGAGGCCCACAGCTTATATATTTACTATTTATTAATATTTTATGGCCTGTTAACCATGCCTCTTGGGACCAGATTGGCCAAACACTGGTGTTCATTTACTCCCATTGACTCATAATAAAAAAAACCTTAAAAAATCTCTGAAACCATGGCTTCAACTGCACAGCTTGTGTCCTTGAGCAAGACACACTATCCTCTGCTTAGTACAGAAAAATCTGTGTAAAAAGGCCACTAAAAAATAGACAAAACAAAGATTTTAATGACAAATGATAGCTTAATAAAGGTCAAAAGTATTGCAGAATGCTCCAAAGGGAGCATTCTGCAATACTTTTGACCTGCATTAAGCGATAATTGGTAATTTTTGGTCTTTTTGAGGGTGGTCGTTTTACACAGATTTTACTGTACTGGTTCATCCCAGGAAGACCCATCACGACATGACCGAAAAATTGTTGACTGGGATGTGAAAAATCAAAACAAACAAAATAGCTCAGGTGAGCAATATAGGCTCTTTGAGCCTCTTGTATTTTCATCTGCTGATTTTTTTTCTTCAAAAATTATTTCAGGAATGCAATCAGAGTGTCAAACATCAGCCTGATGTTTGACACGCTGATGGCATTCCTGAAATAATTTTTGAAAAGTCTGGCCTAATCTGGGTCCAAACTGTAAAAGCAAAGGTTTTCAGCTGATGGCACTGATAGGTAAAGAGTTATTGGTGTGCATAGTTTGAACAATAATTCATGTATATGTTTTATTTATTTTAAGGGTTTGGAGCAGTTAGATGCCAGTTTTAACAAGATTACAACTCTGGAAGGCATGAAGGTAAAGTCTTTGTTAATTTTGGTTGTACAGTAAAACCTGTCTTAAGCAACCACTCAAAAATGGACAAAACAAAGATCTTAAAGACAAATGGTAGCTTAATGAAGGTGGAGAGTATTGCAGAATGCTCTCTCGGCAGCATTCTGCAATGCTTTGACCTGCATTAAGCGATAATCGATCTTGAAAAACAATTTTTGGTCTTTTTTAGTGGTCTCTTAAGGCAGGTTTTACTGTATGATTGAAAGTCATCCTAAAAATAGGAGCCGCCATAGTGTAGTGGATAGACCACTCTCCTTGTTCAAAGGGGTCCTGAGTTTGATACCCGTCTCCTCCAGTCTGTCGGATGAGACTCTTATCCATGGCCCGTGTCTCCATATGACCTTAGCTGTTGGTGGGACATTAAGTACAAACTCACTCACTCAGCCTGAAAATACTGAAAAAGTAAGTATGACCAGAAATGCCACAATCATAGACTGCAGACTAACCCATGGCACTGTGAGAAGGAGACGCAGAACACAGACAGCTACAACACAAATAAAGTAAAGGGGAGATTTATGTTGAGCGGATCCATAATACAAAAGAGCAGATTTTTTTATGAAAGAGCGGAGAATCATAAGGCAAAAGAGCAGCTGTTCGAATCATTCAAATGAGCGAAAACATCCAGATGCAGGGGCGGATCAAGGATTCCTTGAAAGGGGTTTCATATGTATAGAAGATGTTGGTTTCGCTCTGTGGATTTTATTATTTATCTTAAATATTTTATGAAAATGAAATAATTTGGTCTCATCGAGACCAAATTATTTCATTTTCACAATATTTAATAGCGAGAAGGATGGGGGCGAACCCTGGATTCGCCACTGTAATGTGCTCCAAATCACATATTAAGGACTGAGCAATGTTGGCCATTACAGGTAATAGAACTGAGCGAATACTTATTTAAAGGTCATTACCTGGAAAATTCTCTCATTTGAATTTTTTTATCCATGCGCTCTTTTGACTGTATGGTTCTCCTCTCATTTCATACTCCTTCACTGTGTGATTTCCGCTCAAAAGTAATTCGCCCAAGTACAGCAACCAGCTCTCTCAAGATCTCAAGATCAAGATGGTTTACTGATGAAACACCAAATCTAACAATTATTCACCAGGACCTGTAATTAGGGGAAATTATTCCCTAGCTCTCAACAGAGAAGTAAACTTAGCAAAACATCAATCATCTGCAATTTCAGCAGAGGAAGTTACAGATTATGGGCAGGCATTCCAAGTCCTAATAGTACATGGAAAGAAGCTGCCTCTATAAACATCTGTGCCAGCTGTAAGAGCCTAAAATGCCATTGAGTGGGGATTTCTTCGACTCCAGGTTAATAAGGGGATAAGGGCCCGAGGTTATAAAACTTTTTTTCGTGCTCATCTCAACTGAGCAAGAAATTTCAATTGCTCATAAAAACTAAAATACCGACAAATGAAGAAAATTCTTGCTTGAAGTCTCTCAGATGTTGTATTTATCATGCTAATAAATGTTAAGATGCCAACAAATGTTGGCATTTTAACATTTATGAGCAGGATAAATTTCGTGCTCAGCTGAGTTGAGCATGAAAAAGGTTTTATATTCTTGGGCCAAGGTCATATGTTGGTAAGCTGGCTCCATCTTTTAGTCCTCTTTGTATAATAGTATGAAACCTTTGTCTTTCTTACTTGAGGGATTCCCATTTCAATTGTCCAAGAATGCCAGTCATATTCCCTGTTTCATAGTTGTAGTTTCCTATTACAAATCTGTCAATGCGCTTTTGCATGCTTTCTAATTCTTCCTGAAGAATAACACCTTAAGGATCCCAAACAGAACTACCATAGTCCAGGACTGGACACACCAGACCTTTGTAAGCTGCCTTCTTTACGTCTTGGGGACACGGATATTAGTTTTGCCTAAAGAAAATCAAGGGTTCTGTTAGCCTTTGTGTGGGTGAGACATTGTGTTTGAACAATAAATTTAGTTGAGCCTTATTTTGGATGCAATGTCTGTTCAGATGTTGTTTATACTAGGCCAAAAAAGAAATGCCACATATAAAACATATATAGGAGTCTTATACCAATCTATTGCAAATGATTTGTCACAGTTTGAGCGCTGATTCTTGGATTATGAATTCCTGTGGTTGTCCTAGCTGTCACTGTTACTGGACGAAATTGATTGAGCAGACAAGTCATACGGTTTTATCAATCTTGATGTCACGTCAGAAACGTTTCCTAAAACGTTTAATCATCCTTGCATGGCATCGAAATTGTAAGGCTATCACAGATGACGTCACATTAGCTTGTAACATTCTTATCACCTTTCGCATTCACCAGGTGTCCATCTTGACATCGGAAATTAGTTATGTGTAATCTTTAATTTTAATGTTTAAAATGTTTTCATGCAAATTGGACATTCGACCAGAGTGACATGGACCCAAACTGGCTTTACTCGATGTTGTCTGAAGCACAGGAAGATGAAAGACAGATTATAATAGCGTCTCTGATTTATTTTCAGTATAGTATGTCTAATGACGAATTACCATTTCAACTTGAATATTGTTATTATTATGAGGGCCTATTGCAAGTTTTAAGTTTTGAATTTAGAAAGATCAGAATTTCAGAATTTTTTAACTTTCACCAATTTTGTTGGCAATAGAAGATGGATTTACCTGATTGACTTGATTCAAAATAATTACACACAAATGTTTCTCATCGGTCAAATCTGTGATATTTTATGTTCCTTATATTGCTCAAATGATTCCATTCTACTTAACGAAAGCCCCCAGGGCAGGACTTTAGTTAAGAGTGTGTAACAAAAAAATTATTTTCTTATTTCTCAACCAAAACATATGTTGTGGGTACTCAAAAGAACTGTCTTAATGAGACGGTTCTTTTGAGCACCCAAAATATATGCTAAAAAGAATAGGTAAGAAAATATTTACAATTTAAGCTAACAATTTTTGTATATCTAAACCTGTGCCCCAGGGCTAAGAATTCCAGTGAGCAATCAAGGCCATCATGGACATCTTATTGTTGTTTTTTCAAAAATCAGAACTTTTTTGTTATTATTTCAGGGTTTGCACAAGCTCAGAATGATGGACATGAGTTGGAACAAGTTACACAACACCAGAGAAGAGTTGTCTATCCTTAGAAAACACACACCTAATCTCAACACGCTAGATGTCAGGCATAACCCATGGCAAAAGGTACACTATTATTTTACTATATTTATACCCCCCGCAAACTTTTGTTGTGGTGGGTATACTGTTTTCATTACATTTTTAAAGCAATCCATTAATGAATCTTTAGATTTTTGCAACTCTTCATAGCCTCATGAACTACACAAATTTGATTGACAGCTGCCAAGCTCACTTGCCTGTGCAATACGCTTCGAACATCGAACTCATTGGCCAGAAGTGATACTGATGTTGTGATTGACAGCGAGCCACACCTGAGTCGCACATGCAAAACAAGCCTCTTGTTTGCTCCATTGGCTGTCCGTGTTCAAGCTGGCTGTTCCGCTTTAAGCCTTTTCCATTTTACACTCCGACTAAACCGTTAATAAGATTATATATTAAATACAAAACTGTTTTAATTCCTGAATTAAAAATAATTTTTATATTTTAGATATTTTATAATAAAATGTAAATATAATCAATAAATTCAATTTTTGGAATGTTCATGGAATCATGAATACTTCGAGTCTCTTGCAAAGTTGAATACTTAGAGTCTCTTGCAAAGTTAACATGAAGCCCGAAGGGCTTCACTTCACGTTAACTTTGCAAGAGACCCGAAGTATTCATGATTCCATGAACATTCCAAAAATTGAATTCATTTCTTAATTATTTAGACATACTTGCCTCAGTCTAATTTTTGAGTACCATTTTTGGTCATATTTGTTTACCCCTTATCCTGCCAACATTTTCTGTCCTGAAGATGTCATCTGCTTATTATGTTTGCTGCATATATTCAAATGAACTTCATATTACTTTTTGCATGGGTGAAAGTTTTCAGGACTATTCCTGAATTCAGGATTTTGAGGCTGACTTTTCATAGAAAGTCAGCCTCCATGAAAGTCAGCCTCAAAATACTGAATTAGGCAGATATAATAGCTTTTCTGATATATCTACAGTTTATCTAAAGACAATTAACCATTTAAACTTGAAATATTACTATTTTGAAGGCATACTGCAAGTTTTAAAATTTGAATTTCAAAGGTTCAGGATTTTGGAAATTTTGAACTTTTATCCATGTTTTTGTAATGGAAGCAAAACTATAAAGGAGCAGTCTGATCTGGGTCCATATTGTTTGTAATAGAGGCTACCAAAGTACATCAGCAGATGAGCTAACAGATTGCTATTGCGGTGAACGCCTGGAAATGGGTGAAAATATCTTTGTTCCGCAGATTTTGTTCAATGTTAGTGTAAACAATATTTTATTCAAATATAAAATACATCAAGATACAACAGATACATCATATATACAGTACAATACATTTGAAAGGGATACAGAAATAAGTCTAAGACTTGTTTGAATTTGCTTCCCTTGTTCAATGTTACATAATGATGTGTATCCATTCTTGACTTTATATCCCTTTTTATAACAAAGTAAGTAAGGGTGCAAAGATCAGGAATGGATGCAATCAAGTACCACACCGTCAATATTTATCTTGGTAGTCATGGCACTCTCAGAGTTTGGCACACAAAACGAAGGCATTACCTTAGAACAGTATGAAGAGAAACTTTTGTTCACAGAATTGGACCATTAATGATACCAAAAGGATACAAAACTTGTGAGATAGTTTTATATATGGGCACAAAGCAAAACTGATCATGATAATTGCATAAAAAACAAGTATATTATAGAGCTATTCAGTCACTGTAAAGGTGGCAATGTTAATATACATATTTGGGCATGGTTTGGCTATTTCATCTTCTCAGGAAGGGAAATCAGGTTCTATCTATTTGGTAAAGGGTTAATAAGTTGTTTGAGCTGTGAAAAGTGTGTGCATTTCATGAAAATTCTGACCGTTACATTGTACATTTATTAACCATCAGAGCACTAATACAACAAATATTGTCTGTTTTTGTGCTTTGAAGCCACTTGAACAAACAGTGTAGACCCAGATCAGACGGCTCCTGTGGGAGCCATCTGATCTGGGTCCACACTGTTTGCCTCTATACTTACGTTAACCAATAAACAGACATTTTCGGATGCAGTCACTTTGCTGGCATTTTAGGATTTAATAATATGTTCAGCGTCTGGTAATGGCGTAAGATGTTACAGTTACTTTTGAATAAAACCACGCCTCATTTTCAGCTTTTACCTATGTCTAAGGTAGACCAGTTCTAATTATGCATTCATGAGGTGCCACCTTTACAGTAACCAAAAAGTTCTATAATACATAGGTCCAGATAGAAATTTATAGCATAAAAGTGTGAATAATTTCTTGTTAAACCGTCAGTTTAAACATTTGTTTTTGGTGCTCAAAAGACCCGTCTCATTGAGATGGGTCTTTTGAGTACCCACAACATATGTTTTGGTTGAGAAATATGGTAATTTTCCTGCAATTCCTTCGTAAAATTTCTCTTTAAACAGGATTTACTTATAACACAGTCCAGTTACATTCATATGGACACCAAACATAACGTTATAGTGGGACTGCAGGGTTTGCACAGGCTTGAAAAGTACTTGGATATACAGGACTGTTTTGAAAGTCCTTGAAAATTAAATTTGCCTTGAAAAGTACTGAAAAACACTCACAGGCTTTGAAAAGTCCTTGAATTTTACCATTCACAGGAGGATTCAACACTGTCTTTAACCACCTTAATCAGTATAAAATTGTGGTGCCTTTATTTGGTGCAGCATATGCTGCACCAAATAAAGGCATCACAATTTTATAATAATTTTGTAAAATTTATATCTTTAGTAATGCAGCCTAGCATTTCAAAAATAGAATTTTAATGTGTAAATCAGGATTTTTCATAAACTTTTAGTCCTTGAAAACTGTAGGATAGTCTTGAGAAGTCCTTGAAAAGTCTTTGAATTTTACTAAACTTGCCTGTATGCCACTTGAACTGCACTGTATCTTGTAAATTTATTAATGATTTTTTTGTAGCCAGACAATATTCGACTTCGAATCATTGGTCGATTGAAGTCTCTCACAGTATTAAATGGTGCTGCAGTGATGGAGATAGAATCATCGGGGGCCCTGAGAGTTGCCGCAGGATCACGGATATCCCAGGTGTCTTTGCTGTCTTTCTCACGGACAGATCAGCACAAGCCTCGGTCACTCAGTTTGATGTCAACTGCTCAGATCTTGGTGTCTATGAGCAGACACAAACCAGAGAAGGTTGGGGATCATGATACTCATTGGTATGCTAAGGTAGGAACAAAAGTTTACATATTTGACAGGGTTCTCACAAGCTCTGGAAATCATGGAAAACCTGTAAAATCACTAAAAAAAGTTCCATGCATGGAAAAATCATGGACTTTGAAAAAACCTGAGATGATCATGGAAAAATTATGGAATTTTGTGAAATGATTTGACGAAACCAACAGTAGCCAGAAACTAGCTGTCAGACACATTTGTGTCCGACAGCTAGTTTTCTGGCTACTTGTGGTTTCAAGTTTTAATTATTTCCAAATGCAAGCATGGTCTACAAGCATGCTGTTGTTGCTGCATCCCACATTTATGCTCAGCGTTGTGAAGATGCTGCTAAAAGGGGAGGTTGGAGGCAGTGCATTAAGTAGTCATGGAAATTACATTGTTGATCATGGATTATCATGGAAAAATCATGGAACTGTGTTTTTGAATTTTTGTGGGAACCCTGATTTGAGGTCCAGTTAAGCAAATATTTTGAGCCGAAAATTGCATTTATTTTTTATCCATCAGTTCAAACATATATGTAGAACCAAATATATAGGAACCCCTGTATTTATCCAGGAACTTCATGTTGCACTACAGGAGGAATGGCAGCAGATTCCGAGAGCAGCGATACACCTTAATATCTCCAGTATGCCCGACAGGTGTTGCTGCACGTGGAGATCACACCCCATATTGAATTGGACTCCATATCTTTTATGTGTTTTAGGTAAAATAAAAAAAATGAAATATAAGGGTTCCCTTATTTTTGCCTCTGCATATATATGTTCTGGGTGATCAAAAGAACCCTCTCAGCGAGACAGTTCTTTTGAGCACCCACAACATATGCACGCCTACCAAATGCTTGAATGCTCAACATCTGGTTGAATATTAAAAACAATTCCTCCAGGAAGAGAATAAAAAATTGGGGAATGTCATGCAACAGACTATGCATTTCTACGTTTGTGGTATAGATTTGAGGTCAGAAAGTTCTCTCGCTTTGTCAGATTTACATTTTGCATAAAATAGGTGTACCAGAATTTGACAGGAAGGTGTTTATTGTGCTGCGAAAAGTAAATATGACCTAATGAGAATACTTTCTGAGCTCGTATTTATACCACAAACCCAGGAATCCATAGGCTGTTGCATGACATTCCCCGATTTTTGATTTTCTTCATAGAGCAGTTGTTTTTAATATTCAACCAGATGTTGAGCATTTGAGCGTTTGGTAGGAATGATATGGTTTGATTAAAAAATAAGAAAAAATATTCAAAATGACCCCTTTTTATCTGGAGGCTGGATTTATTATAATTTCAACAAGCATCCCTATGCTGATTGGTTGAAGAAAAGTTTGAGGTGAATTGTTTATCCACTGTGTCTTTGTCTTTGTTAACCTTTGCATACCAATTAATAAATTCTTCCTTTTGGTTTCATACAATAAACCTGGGAAGGTCCATTGTATATATTGAGGGATTGCTGGTTTTAATTTCCAAATAATATATGTCTTTCTCATGAGATCATTTTGTCTTAAATAGTGAAGACCCTGATGAAATGCCGTATTGTGCAGTATTTCATCTGGGTATTCGCTGTATGCCAAAGTACCCATTTACAGGCATCCTGTATACAAAGGTTCAAATATATTAATTCTTATTAACCCTTAATGCGCCAATCGCAATAAAGTCGTCTGCTTTTCTCGTCTGCTGAAATAATTAAGACGCCTCTATGGCAAACAGTGTGGACCGAGATCAGACTGCTCCTATAGGAGCAGTCTGTTCTGGGTCCACGCTGTTTGCTTCTATACTTAATTCGTCAGTAATGTTAGGCAATTATTTGCAGCAGACAACTTCAGCAGACGACATTTTCAGATGCATTTTTTTTCTTTCCGCTTTAAGGGTTAATCTTTCTTTACAGGTGACAACTCTAAATTTAGATCACCAGCATCTGACCAAGTTGTCTAATCTGGACAAATTAGAGAATCTTCGATGGGCTTCCTTCAATGACAATGATATTACTAAGATAGAGGTGAGCTATTTACTATTTATGCTCCATTAACTCTTTCCTTGCTAGCAGTGACTTTTGTCGTCTGCTGATAACCTTTGCAAACAGTTTGAACCCAGATCAGGACCGACAAAATGTCGGTCCTGATCTAGATCCAAACCATTTGACACTCTGATAGTGTTCCTGAAAGAATTTTTTGAAGAAGTTGATTTTGAAAAAAGACAGCAGACGACAACAAAAGCATGAAAAATAACCCAGCATGCAAAGAGTTAAAGTTAAAGAAACTATATCTGTTAAAAATGATCATCTTTATCTGACACAAATACTCATATAAACTTTTTATATAATTAATATGATCATTTATGGTACTATTGTTAGTAGCAAAATAAATAGAGGAAAGACATTTATCAGGTATTGCTAAATTTTCATATTATTTCTTTCCTGCAAGATTGTTTTTTATCTCTCCTAGCTATCTCTCTCTTCTTTCAGGGTTTGGTAAACCTGGTGATACTCAACATGTTTGGAAACCCTATTGCCAGACTCGAATGGGTCTGCTGGGCGCAATGACATATAATAATACATGCTATATTATTTGAAAACCTGTTTTTAAGTTTTTAGACAAGGATATGTATGTAGGATAGCTGCATGTTTATTTTTTTTAAAACAGCTTAAATTAGTTGTGGGCAAAAAATACCATTATCCATAGGTTTAGATAAATAAAATTATTGAGCGTAAATTTATAAATATTTTCTTACCCATCAGTTTTGACATATGTTTTGGGTGCTCAAAAGAACCGTCTCATTGAGACGGTTCTTTTGAGTACCCACAACATATGTTTTGGTTGAGAAATATGAAAATTAATAATTTGGTACACACTCTTAACTAAAGATCTGATTATCTCATACATTGTTGGAGCGCAGTGCCTCAGTGGTAGAGTGCTTGACTCGAGACCGAGGGGCTGCAGGTTTGAGCCTCACCGGTGTCACTGCATTGTGGTCCTTGAGCAAGACACATTTATCCCAGCTTAGTACTGGTTCAACACAGGAAGACCCGTCCCTGTTTAACTGAAAGATTGTTGATGGGACGTTAAGAATCAAATCAAACAAAACCAACAAACCTCTCATACACTGTTCAACTTTTATTTTATTTCTTTCGTAGGGCTTGGACCACTGTCACAAGTTAGAAGAATTGTCATTGGAAAACAACTGTATCTGTAGATTAGAGGGTGTTTCAAAATTGACTCAGTTACGAAAACTTAGTGTTGGGAAAAACTATATTACCTCCCTTGAAAACACAGGGTTACATTTCTTGACTCACTTACATTATCTGTCATTGGACAATAACAAGATTTCTTCCATAGTGGGATTACAAAGTATGAGTTCATTAGTGGAGTTATATGTGGGCAATAATCAGGTGTCTAATATTAGAGATGTGTTCCATTTGAAGGTAGGTCCATAAGTACATTTAACTCTTTCCTTGCTAGGGGTGACTATTGTTGTCTGCTGATAATCTTGACAAACAGTTTGGACCCAGATCAGGACTGACAGAACATCTGTCCTAATTTAGACTCCTAATCTGGATCCAAACCGTTAGACACTCTGATAGTGTTTCTGAAAGAATTGTTTTGAAAAAGTGAATTTTGAAAAAATCAGCAGATGACGAAAAAAGCATGAAAAATTACCAAGTGGGCACAGAGTTAACCTTTTAAACACATCTGAATTTTTAACTAAGAATTCATATGGATTATTCTGATCCCCAATTTTTTTTTCTTGTGAACAAAAAAAACTTTTTGAACTTGCTTATTAGATTTATTAGATTTTGGTACATTTCACAAATGTGCAGTCTCATCAGAGCCTTTGATCCTTGCATACTTTTTAAAAGTAGGGACAAAGATGAAGGCTTGGGCCAAAATTTAGTCCTGGCCCGGAAGTTATAAAACTTTTTTCATGCTCAACTGAACTGAGCACAAAATTTCAACTGCTCATAAAAACTAAAACACCGAAAACTGAAGAAGTTTCTTGCTTTAAGTCTCTCAGATTTTGCATTTATCATGCTAATAAATGTTAAAATGCCAACAATTGTTGGCATTTTAACATTTATGAGCAGGATAAATTTCCGTGCTCAGCTGAGTTGAGCATGGAAAAAGTTTTATAACCTCCAGGCCTGTCACTTATCGATTGCTGCACATGCATGTTTAAAGAATTACACAAAATTTTGAACCGTGACATGTGATTTTCAACAATGTGGCATTTGGCAAGTGTAGACTCAGACGAGCCTGTGCAGCCTCCTTTGAAGCTTAGAAACTCCAAATGGTGTTCAGTCAGTATCATAACACTCATAGAATATTCAAGCGACTAGCAAAGGCTCTGATCAGACTGCGTGTATGCGCAGGCTGATCTGAGGCTTTGCTGATAGCACATACCACATTGTTGGAAATCTCATGCGGCGGCTCAAATGTGATAAGTACCAAAATCTCATGAGCTGGTTCATTTGAAAATCTGCAATCTGCCTGTGACAGAAGTTTCTACTCTTGCATTTTCCAATGCTCAGACTTCCAGAAATTTGGCTATTTGCATACTCAAAGTATGGAGACGTTAAAGGCATAAACAAAATTTGGACATGCTTTCCTTCTGAGTAGTTGTGTATGCTTTAAAAATGACTTAACAAAGGAAAAGAGTTACAATCATCGTATAATATGGTTGTTTCAGGGTTTGGTAAACCTGGTGATACTCGACATGTTTGGTAACCCTATTGCCAATGACAACGACAACTACAGATTGTTTGTTATCTACCATCTCAAGACACTAAAGGCACTAGATGGCTCTGCAATAGTAAGTTTATTCAGATTGTGTTTTATTTACATTCACATGGGTGAAAGTTTTCAGGATTAATCCTGAATTCAGGATTTTGAGGCTGACTTTCCTCAAAATGCAGGTTTAGGCAGATTATAATAGCTCCTTTTATTAGTTTTCAGATTATCTAAACACAATAAATGATTTTAACTTTAAATTAGCTATTTTTATAGGCATCCTGCAAGTTTTAAAATTTGAATTTCTGAAGTTCAGGATTTTGGAAATTTTAAACTCACAGGGCCCAGTAAAACGAAAATTTTGAGTGTAGAATTTAGAATATTTTCTTATCTGTCTATTTAAACATTTGTTATGGATGCGCGAAAGAATTGTCTCACTGAGACGGTTCTTTTGAGTACCCACAACATATGTTTTGATTGGTAAATGAATTTTTTTTATTGATTACATTCTTATCAAGAGACATGGCCTCGAGGTTATAAAACTTTTTATATGCTCAACTCAACTGAGCATTAAATTTATCAAGCTCATAAATGTTAAAATGCCAACAATTGTTGACATTTTAACATTCATTAGCATGATAAATACAACATCTGAGAGATTGAAAGCAAGAAAAGTATATACTTTTCAGCTTATTAGTTTTTATGAGCTGTTGAAATTTCATGCTCAGCTGAGTTGAGTATGAAAAAAGTTTTATAACCTCAGGGCCTGACATTGTAGTATTACTGCCTAGTCTCCAATATTCAGTTCATGTTGCGATTGGCCAGTTATCTCACTGTTCCAGATCTAGTGATTGATGGGCACTAAACGTATGCATATTTGACTGTCATTAGTAACTGACATCTGCCGTTGTTAAATCAGCAGTATGAAGAGAATGGCTAGATAGCATTATTTTGCCTCATTGCAAGAAATTCTGATTTTGTTGCATGCAAACAACATAGGTGCAACAAAGGTGCAGACCAGCCTGTGCACCCATGCAGTCTGATCAGCCTAAGAGAGCAGTCCGATCTGGGTCCTTATTGTTGCAATATAGGATTCCAAAGTATATAAGCAGATATGTGAGTAGACGACATTTGTCACGATTGGAATAATAATAAAATACTAAAAAATATTGGCTTAATTGGAGAGATTAACTCTTTGCCTCTTAGTGTCGTCTGCTCATAACCTTTGCAAACAGATTGGACCCAGATCAGGCCCGACAAAACGTCTGGCCCGATCTATATCCAATCTGTTTGATATTCAGATGGTATTCCCGAAAGAATTTTTCTAAAAGGTTCATTTTGCAAAAAAAAATCAGCAGACGACAAAAAACATGAAAAATATCCAGGAGGCAAAGAGTTAATATGTAATATAATATTTATAACAGGAAGCAACAGAAGGCAATAACGCTAAGGACATGTTTGGAGGCCGACTGACACCAGACTTTGTAGCTGAGAAACTGGGTCACTCTAACTTTCTTGATGTCAGGGAAATGGACCTACCAAACAGTGGCATCAGAATTGTTGATCTGGGCCCTGGGGAAATCTTCAACAATCTTAGAAGGTAGGTTCAGGTTACTGTTTTATTGAACAGGATTTTAGCCATTTTAACCCTTTTCATTCAGATAGATTTTCCCATGCATATTGATAGCATGAGTATGGAATTGCCCATTTTGTAGTTTAAGGGGTCACAGATAGAAATATCTGAACTATGATGCATATCTTTCCCTGAAGATTGTTTTTATATTTGCAAACAGTGCAGACACTGATGAAATGCCACATAATGTGGCATTTCATCTGGGTCTACATTTGTTTGCCAAAGTACCTGTTTGTGGTTATTCAGAATAAAAGGGCTAAATATTTTGTATAAAAAAACTCACCAGAAGCAAGTGAATATGAGCAGAAAACGCAATTATAACACATGGGCCTCAATGTGAGAAATCCTGACTTTGCTGCAAATGAATAACAAAGGCATAGACTAACTTGCACGTCCATGCATTCTGATCAGTGCCTTTGATATTTATTATTTGGAAAGTGTATTTGCTGCTGTACTTGCTGCATGTAAAATTTCAATATTTTAGCTAGTGTCCGTTGCTGAGCAGACTGGTTTAACCAGGCCCGAGGCTATAAAACTTTTTCCATGCTAAAATTTTATGCACAAAAGAGAATAAAATATTTCTAACAAAGAAGGAACCAATTTTGTTTAATGAGTATTGAAGTTGAGCTATGTCATTTATATTTCATGGTGTATGTTTTTATTTCAGTGTGAATCTGGAGCACAACAATTTAACATCATTTAGTGGACTCATCCAGTTGCCAAATCTCAGGGTAAGTCCAACATCTAAACCTAGATTTTGTAACAAATACATGAATATGAAGGGAACATCTATTAGCAAAATTGACAATCAGGGTGTAAAGATCTGGGCATGAGGTTATAAAACTTTTTTCATGCTCAACTAACATGAGCATGAAGTTTATTAAAAAACAATATTTAGATTTTCAAAGCAAGCCTTTAATGAATCTTTAGAATTTTGCAACCGTTCATAGCATTATGAACTACACAAAATTTGACTGACAGCTGCCAAGCTCACTTGCCCTTGCAATTCGCTTCGGACATCAAATTCGTTCGCCATATGTGACACCTATGTTGTGATTGACAGTGAGCCACACCTGAGTTGCATGTTCAAAACAAGCTTCTTGTTTGCTCCATTGGCTGTCGGTGTTTACAGTGGCTGTTCAGCTTTTCCGCTTTGCACTCCAACAAAACCATTAATACGCTTTAATATTAAAAACAAAATTGTTTTATCTCCTAAATTATAAATACTATCTATATATTAGGTATTTATAATAAAATGTAAATATAAGCAATAAATTAAGTTTTTGGAAGGTTCATGGAAGCATGTATACTTCGGGTCTCTTGCTAAATTAACGTGAAGCCCAAAGTTCTTCACTTACTTTGCAAGAGACCCGAAGTATTCATGTTCCATGAACCTTCCAAAAATCGAATTCATTTCCACACCTGAGTTGCACATGCAAAGCAAGCCTCTTGTTTGCTCCATTGGATGTCCATTATCAAGCTGGCTGTTCTGCTTTTCCATTTTACACTCAGACTAAATGGTTAATACCATTATATTTTAAATACAAAACTGTTTTAATTCCTAAGTTAAAAATGTATTTTTTTATATTTTAGATATTTATAATAAAATGTAAATATAAGCAATTAATTCAATTTTTGGAAGGTTCATGGAATCATGAATACTTCGGGTCTCTCGCAAAGTAAACATGAAGCCCTTTGGGCTTCACTTACTTTGCAAGAGACCCAAAGTATCATGATTCCATGAACCTTCCAAAAATGGAATTCGTTTCTTAAATATTTACATTTTCGAAGCAATCTTTTAATGAATCTTAAGATTTTTGCAACCGTCCATAGCTTCATGAACTACATGAATTTGATTGACAGCTGCCAAGCTCACTTGCCCGTGCAATAGGCTTCGAACATCAAATTCATTCACCAGATGTGACACTGGTGTTGTGATTAACAGCAAACCACACCTAAGTTGCACATGCAAAGCAAGCCTCTTGTTTGTCCATTGGATATCCATGTACAAGCTGGCTTTTCCTCTTTTCCATTTTACACTCGGACTAAACGGTTAATACCATTATATTTTAAATACAAAACTGTTTTAATTCCTAAGTTAAAAATATATTTTTTATATTTTAGATATTTATAATAAAATGTAAATATAAGCAATAAATTCAATTTTTGAAAGGTTCATGGAATCATGAATACTTCGGGTCTCTTGCAAAGTTAATGCTTCACTTACTTTGCAAGAGACCCGAAGTATTCATGATTCCATGAACCTTCCAAAAGTTGAATTCATTTGTTAAGTGAAACCTGTGTAAAACGGCCACTCAAAAGTAGACAAAAAAAAAGATCTTAATGACAAATGGTAGCTTAATGAAGGTCAAAAGTATTACAAAATGCTCCCCTTGGAGCATTCTGCAATACTTTTGACCTACAGTAAGCAATAATTTTTGGTCTTTTTGAAAGTGGCTGTTTTACACTGGATTTACTGTACAAACAAAAGAGGAAATTCTGATGCTTAGACAGCAGCATATGTAATTTGTTCTGGTTATACATTTTAAAATGCCATCAATTAAAATTTATGACCATAACAAAGTTTATGCCTTTGCAAGTTGAACATGAACAAAGATGCTCAGGGCCTTGCTAAAGTGTGTAAAAAATTGATCAGGGGTTTCTAATACCTAACTAAACTTACACTGGTAGTGTTAGGTTTATTTAAGACCAGTTTCATTTGTAATACTTTATCTATCTATCTTTTTACAGGTTTTATGTCTTAATCACAACAGAATAGAGTGTATCATGCCAAAACAGAAGTCTATGAATAAACAGAAACCCACAAATATGTCTAGCAGCAATCTCAAGAATGGTATAGATCTATATAGCAGTGAGACAGGCCTTAGTCCAGTGTTAGAGAATCTCGAAGTGCTTCATTTAGGGTAAGTTTCTTAAGGTAAATGTTGAAAAATTTCAAACACTAGTTGCCTGCCAAAAATGCCAGACAAACAGTGCAGATCCAGATCAGACAGCTTCTGAAGTCATGGTCTTCCCTGTTTGCTATTCTGGCAAGCATTTTGTGAATTCCAGCCCTGAAAACAAATAATTTATTTGAGAACAGAAAGAGAAAAGTGTTCAAAATTTTAGAACATTTACTGTAGGTCTTTCCATAGGTTCAGATAAACAAAATTTATGATTGTGATATTGTGATTATTTCCCTATCCAACTTTCATAAGATCGGGTCCGGGAAGGATTATTTGTTGGTCAATCACAAAGGTTACGATAAGTAAACTTTTTGAAGTAAAATTAAAATTATTTTCTTATCCATCAGTTTAAACAACTGTTCAGGGTGTTCAAACACCATAACATAAGTTTTGAATGAGTAATAAGAAAACTAATTTTCAATTATTTACTCTTATCTGGAGGTCTGACACAGATAAACTATATACTTGTAGCGTTATTTCTTTGTAAATTTGGTTGCTATGCTCTAGTGACTTCACACCAAAGATGTGATTTCAAAGTAATTTTAGTGTCATATGATATATAGAATCTTAACATTTAGGCGCCTGTATTATTGAATTTATTAAACCAGTTGCAAAAAAGCCATAAAATACTCAGCAAGGTCTCACATTTTACATATTTTACTCAACTTGTATACATGTGAGATCCCTTATTTATAACTGTATAAAACCAGATTGAATGATGTATAAATGAAATTTTGGAGGGTAAAATCATGTCTTGTAGCCAAATGGTAGTTCATCAGTTAGATCAGTTAGAAGTCCTTTTTTCAGGTACAACAATATTAAAGACATGGGGACCCTACAGTTGAGCAGACTAACTTCATTGAAAGCCCTGTTTTTACAAGGTAATAACATTTTACATACAATGTACTGCAAGAATATGTTTATCATTTTTTTGCCCTGGAGGCAATTATTAAGGGCATATTAATTTTGGTCAGTGTGTGCAGCAGAGTTTCAAGTTGGCCATCATTTTTGAACTACTTGACCTAGAGCTTTTGTAATTTCACTTATGTATACCTTGTGGGAGGAGCTTTTCAAATGTACCAAAATATTTGATCTTGACAGTGACCTTTGACTTACTTTTGAAAATAAATAAATGATAGCCCAGTATAGCTTTACTGTGAGTTGCATATTATAATCCAGGACATAGTGTTTCACAAACTTCTATTTTTTTTATTTGGTTGTATGACTTTTAAAGATGATCTTACTCTTTACTTACCAAATTTGCACAAAGGGTTTAGCTCTGTGGAACTAAATGGCCACCAGACCTAAAGATAGAAAAACCTTTAAACACCATCTACTCTTGAACCACTGGTCCAAATTCAAAATAGTTTTGCACAAAATTATTTAATGTTTACTGAAGTTGCACTAAAAGTCTATTTCAATTAAAAGGATTGTTGCCAGTGCTAAAAATAGATTTGGTTCTAAGCAAAATCTCCTCATGAACCAGGACTCAGGTCAGTGATCCAGGGCCTCATGGCCCTCATTTTCACTTCACTTGATAAAATAAATGTCATGTTCATTTTATTTTTTCTAAAAACCTCTATTTATTTGGTGGGGAGACAATGAAGAAATCAAACTTATATGCAAACTTTGACATGAGTGTGTTATGGACTAGCACTCTGACCTTATCTATACATAGTAGATTTTGCATAGCTTCTAGTTGTCTCTGACAACTGCATCAGAGAGTCAACAACTCTTTGACTCAGTGGTTACAGCATTGGTCCTGTACCTGGGCAGCCAGGGTTCTATTCCCAGTGAGGGTGCGGAGATATTTTCAGCTATGCTTTATAACTTGTTGCAGCTTTATGTCATAAGAACAGAAGCTATTCATGCTCTACCTATCACTATCATTGCAGGCAATGAAATACAGAAAGTTGAAGGCATGGAGAGTCTTCACGATCTCAGGGAATTGGTTCTGGACAGAAACAAGATTAAAAATATCAATGAGAGCTCATTTATTAACCAGTGGAATCTTCAAGAACTGCACATGGAAGAGAACAGATTAAGAGAACTTGTCAACTTTAATTGTCTTGAAAACCTACAGCGCTTGTACTTGGGTTCAAACAGAATACAGGTATCAGTTTTCTTACTTACACATGTACAGTAGGGCTTGTGTAAAACGGCCACTCAAAAATAGACAAAACAAAGATCTTAATGACAAATGGTAGCTAAATGAAGGTCAAAAGTATTGCAGAATGCTCCCATTGGAGCATTCTGCAGTACTTTTGACCTCCATTAAGTGATAATTGGTCTTGAAAACCAATTTTCGGTCTTTTTGAGAGTGGCCGTTTTACACAGGTTTTACTGTATGTTGCTTTTGTGTCAAAAGTGTGATTAGAGGAGTGTGTTGGCTCAGTGCTAAAAAGCTCAATTTGAGGTCAGAGCCTCACCGAGGCGCTGTGTTGTGTCCTTAAGAATGAGGCACTGAATTGTGCCTTGATAAAGGCTAGTTCAACCCAGGAAACTTCACGAAATGACTGAAAATGTTGTGTCCTTGGGGAAGACTGGTTCAACCCAGGAAACTTCTCAAAATGTCTGAAAAATGTTCTGTCCTTGATAAAGACTAGTTCAACCCAGGAAACTTCAAGAAATGATAGAAAAATGTTGTGTCCATGGGGAAAATTGGTTCAACCCGGGAAACTTCACGACATGACTGAAAAATGTTGTGTCCTTGGGGAAGACTGGTTCAATCCAGGAAACTTCATGAAATGACCGAAAAATGTTGTGTCCTTGGGGAAGACTGGTTCAATCCAGGAAACTTCATGAAATGACCGAAAAATGTTGTGTCCTTGGGGAAGACTGGTTCAATCCAGGAAACTTCTGGACATGACTGAAAAATGTTGTGTCCTTGGGGAAGACTGATTCAATCCAGGAAACTTCTCGACATGACTGAAAAATGTTGTGTCCTTGGGGAAGACTGGTTCAATCCAGGAAACTTCTCGACATGACTGAAAAATGCTGTGTCCATGGGGAAGACTGGTTCAACCCAGGAAACTTCTCAACATGACTGAAAAATGTTGTGTCCTTGGGGAAGACTAGTTCAATCCAGGAAACTTCTCGACATGACTGAAAAATGTTGTGTCTTGGGGAAGACTGGTTCAACCCAGGAAACTTCTCAACATGACTGAAAAATGTTGTGTTCTTGGGTAAGACTAGTTCAATCCAGGAAACTTCTCGACATGAATGAAAAATGTTGTGTCCTTGGGGAAGACTGGTTCAACCCAGGAAACTTCTCAACATGACTGAAAAATGTTGTGTTCTTGGGTAAGACTAGTTCAATCCAGGAAACTTCTCGACATGAATGAAAAATGTTGTGTCCATGGGGAAGACTGGTTCAACCCAGGAAACTTCTCAACATGACTGAAAAATGTTGTGTCCTTGGGGAAGACTGATTCAATCCAGGAAACTTCTCGACATGACTGAAAAATGTTGTGTCCTTGGGAAGGCTGGTTCAACCTAGGAAACTTCCCGGCTTGACTGAAAAATTTATGGCTCGTATGTAAAGCATCAACTCAAACTAACTAAAAAAAAAAAGATTGTAATGAGAATAAGAATTTGAGATCAGCATTTACCTCTTCAATAGGTTAACCTCATTAATCAGCAAAATACCATGAAACAACATGTGCTGTGCTTGCCTTATTTCATATTAACTTTTTAATTTCACATTGACAAGTTGATAGGTTTTGACGAACCACATATATTCCACAATACATATTTATAGTAACATCTTATTTAACTTCCCAGGCCATGTAGCGCAGTCTGTAACGTGGCTGACTGCAGATCTAGGGGTCGCGAGATTGCTCCCGACCTGGTCCCATACTTTTGCGGAGATTGATCATGAAATAATTTCTATGGCCATTCTCTTCCCTTCTGCTGATTCAAGAAGGGTTGTTGTCAGTTACAAGCAAAAGTATGTGCATGAAGTACAGGTTAACTGCTTAGTCAAGCTTGCCCAGGAAAAAGTGTGGTTAGGTGAACAGACTTTCCCAACATGACCATAGCTGTTGACTGGGACGTAAAGAACCAAACAAAACAAAAATCTTATTTAACTTCAGTTTCTTAGCATTTTTTGTACTTGCCTTTGTTTTCAATTTTCTTTCTGACAGTTAGGTTCCTTTTAGTCATTTAAATGCACATGTTTCTTTTCAGGAAATTGGAGAATTGGAAAATCTTGATGGTCTTCAGAACCTTATAGAAATTTCTGTTGTTAACAATCCAGTAAGTTTAAATTGATTTCTCTTAATGCTAATAAATCAACCATAGGTTTAGATAAACATTTTTTGTGAGCGTAAAATTGTCAATATTTTCTTACCTATCAGTTTTAACATATATTTTGGGTGCTCAAAAGATATGTCTCATTGAGACAGTTCTTTTGAGTACCCACAACAAATGTTTTGTTTGAGAAATGAGAAAATTATTTTTTGGGTACACACTTGTTGTTGTTGTTGTTGTTGTTTGTCTATTTTGGCATTCTTCCGCTGCCTATAAGCTCATAGTGCTCTTCTCTCTTGTACTTCTTTCACTTGCTGCAATACTCATGTACCTCTTGTTCGTATGCGTGCGATCAGCTTTAATATCTAAAATCTGTGCGAGCACCTGATGAATTCCATCAGGGCTGCAATAAGCTCATTTTGACCATTACTGCTAACATTTTCATTGTATCCCCCAAGTAACTTTAAGTCTATGCAAGTAACATCATTGCACCCTTCTCTCCATAATATATCTTCCACTGTCCGTTCAAGTCTATTCCTCTCTGTTGTATATTTGCTTGAATGAAATACAAAATGGTCAACATCTTCCAGTTCCTGGCAGTTATCACATATACTGGAAAAATTCTTGTCAATCTTAGCACGGTGACTGTTTAGAATTGAATGACCACTCAACAGCTGGTTTAAAGCTGCAAATGTTGGTCTGTCTCTTTCTCCATAGCAATTTCTCTTTCCAACTTCATAAAATATATCCTGTATGCTGCTAACCGTTTCAGAACAGGCATATTTTCGGTTCCATTTGGTGACCATTTGCTTTTTGATTTCAGTTACTGCTTCTTTTTTGTCAAATATTGGTTCTACTGGTATGTCTGGTTTGCACATTTCTGAAGCTGCTTCCTTTGCCTGTTTATCCGCCAACTCGTTACCTTTTATCTCTTTGTGTCCAGGTTCCCAGTGTACTATGATTTTGTTATTTCTTTCTTGAATTTTACCTAGGCTGTTCTTGATGTCAAAGACAATATCTATTTTGTTTTTTGGTAGTTGGTTTCCAAATGCTGTTTTAATAGCTGGCTGACAGTCTGTGAGAATGTGAATTGACCTATTCTGAACATAATCCAATTCTGAGAAGAATTCTAGACCTATCTGAATGCCCACAAGCTCTGCTGTATAATTATTACTTAATGGGCTGACACCTTTCTTCAACAACACGGGGGAGCACTTGTACCCATCAACATATGCCACAGCACCTGCACCCGTTGGTCCAGGATTTCCTAAGGCTGAGCCGTCTGTGAATAGCAAGACCTCTCTGTCTGTACTTTGGTTTAGGAAATCTCTGATGTTCTCTGTCTGTTCATCTTTACTGATAGCCAATTCTTCTGCATCAAATATCTCCCTTTCTTTAATCATACCCATGCATTCTCTTCTGTACTGAAATTCTTTTTCTATCCTGTCAAACTCCACTGAACCTTTCATTTCTCTGAACCGTGCCATAAGTAAATGGAATAAAACAGGTTTCCTTCCATTGTTGTTGTTGCCCGCCATCCATGTTTCAAATTCTTCCTTTAATGGGTCATCACCATGTTTTGCAGCAATTCTTACCACTTCTTGAGCTTGTCTCAACTTTAAATGCAAGTCCATTGGTAATGTGTTTGTGAGAATTTCTAAGCTTTCTGTACTGGTACTGCTAACACATCCTGTGGCCTTCAGCATGGCTGATCTTTGCACTTTGTTGAACTCTTTGCTGCATTCTGTTATAGCTTCAACCGTCACAGGTGAACCGTAATCCAAAATTGGGAGTACCAGTGAATTATAAAGCTTCATATAAGTAGATTGGCCACACCCTCTAACCCCGTTCACAAAAACATCCAGACCTTTAAGAGCTTTGAAACCAGCACTTGTCTTCTGTTTGATATGTTCATGGAAGCTAAGCTTATCATCAACCACTATCCCCAGTATTTTCTTTGACTTAGCCCTCTTTAATTTCATTCCACCCATTTTTACATCAATTTCCTCGTCTTTTACTTCATCACCGACCCCAGGAGTTAATATCATTACATCAGTTTTTTCAGGGGCAATTAACATGTTCCACTGCAAGCACCATCCATCCATTTTTAAAAGATCCCGGTTTGTCTTTAGAAAAGCTATTTGAAGTGAAACACTGTTATTCCACACACAATTATCATCCGCAAACTCTGCATGCTTTCCGTCAATACCTTCCATAGCATCACTTGTATACATGTTACATAACACTGGACTTATCACAGATCCTTGAGGTATCCCAACTGCTGATTGGTAAACAGGTGCCGTATACTCATTTACTTTAATGAAGTATTTTCAATCTGTGAGAAAATTCCTAATGTAGATCCACAGTCTACCCTCTATACCATAGCCAGTAGCTTTCTTTAGCAAACCTGCTCTCCAAACCCGTTCATAACACGATTCAAAGTCCATTACTGTCAGTACCGTATATTCCTTTCTGTTTCTTGATTCCGAGATAGAATTACAAATCCTGAGCATAGTCTGAACACATGATTTCTGCCTTCTGTATGCATATTGTGTACTTGCAACACCTCCTTCAACCTCCAATTTCCATACCAGCCGTTTACACACCACCCTTTCCATAACTTTTCCAATAGTACTTTCCAAAGTAATGGGACGATAAGACCTAACACTGTTATACTCTGATTTTCCTGGCTTTGGAAGCATAATTTTAGGATCAAGCTTGAAGGCTTCTGGAATAACACCCCTTGTCCAACTTTTCTGTATGATATAGTGTGTACCTCTTACTACTGCATCTCCTCCCTTTTTCAGATAGATATAAAAAATCTGCTCTTACGGACTTGGTGCACTGTTGCACGAAGATACTGCAATAGCCGCTTCCACTTCTTCAATTATTATGTCACTATTTTCAAAACCACACTGATCCCCAAATTGTGGGTCCTTAATTTTTGATTCCTCCATATTGTACCAATCCTCATCATGATTTTTCAGGTCCAGTGTTTCTTTACCATATCTCCCTTTCATTTCATTAAAAATTTCCTCGTCCGTCACTGCCATTGACCCATCATCTCTTTTAATTGGCTGTATTACTCCTTTCACGTTATCTTTTTTCACTCTATTCACAACTTTCCAAAAATTCACCTGGTTTTTTGGGATCTAACATTCCCATCATTTCATCTAAATATTTACTTTTTGCAGATACTTCTTCTTCTTTAAATAATTTCATTAACTCTTTCATTTTAGTTTCATTAGATTCATCCATTCTTTTTTTGAACATCCGTTTTGCTTTTTTGAACTCTTTAGATAATTGTGTAAGTCTAGGACTCCACCAACCTTTACTGTGTCTACATATCCTTTTTTTGGAACACACTCCTGAACTGTTTTGTGTATCAAGTCAACAAATGACCTGTAATCTTCATTTACATCTGTATTAGCTGATCTAGTTTCAAGCCACCCCTCAATTGATTCTGAACACTCCTTTTCAAATTTCACCCAATCTGCATTCCTGAAGTCAAGTTTTTCTATGGATTCCTCTGGTTCCTCTTCACCAATATTGAAAGTGACCAAGTTATGGTCGGTGTTTAAATACACTTCCTGTTGCACTTTCCAGCTTGAAATTTTGTCACTAAAACTAGTGCTCACAATTGTTAAATCGATTATTCTATCTTTTCTTGTTGGCTCTGCATTATTCAGAACTACTAGATCCTTATCAACTATGAAATCATGCAGCTCATTTCCTAGTTTGTTAGCACTAGAATCAAACCAATAGGGATGATGTGCATTAAAGTCTCCAATCAACATTATAGGCAATGATTCATTTCTTAGCTTCTCCAATATTCCGAACAAAACTTTCAAACTTTTGGAGTCATTTGGTGGAATGTAAACTGATCCAACCACAACGCTTCCCCGATTAGAGTAGACATTACACCACACGGCTTCAATTTTTTCTCTTCGAAATTCCTTTCTTTCATACACTTTGACATGTTTTGATATCATCAATGTAGCCCCTCCTCCTCTATTCTCATCTCTCTCTGTCGCAATCCATTTCCACTTTTGTTTCACACTTTCTTTTACTTCATTGTCTGGATGCCATATTTCTGAAAGCCCTAATAATTGAATATTCTGTCTAAGGCAAGTTGCCTCTACTAGTTGAAATGAGGTATTGAGTGATCTCACATTTGCATAGGCAATTTTCATGGTCACAAATAGTAATTGATACAATATAAAATGATATGCCATAATAGTAATTCAAACTTATGTCTGGGGGTTGAAACAGGGTGGGGGGGGGGGGGTTGGGGGGTGTAGTCTGGGCTTTGTGGATTGTTGGGGTTTCACTGAGTTAGAAAAAAAAAAAAAAAAAAAAAAAATCTACTACTAAAAACTATGGTCTACGATTGAGTAGCTTCTCCTTAATGGCTACATATACCGGACCACAAGTAGAACTAGCAGGATGAGGCCCCGAACAGATTATACACTTATAACTGAGTACACATGCCCCAGAGTGTATGTCAGAACACTTTTCACACCTTTGATTTTTCTTACAATTAATTGCAATGTGGCCAAATTCTTGACAGTTAAAACATCTAGTGGGAGTGTACTTTTTACTCTGATAAGATACAATTTTTACTGAACTCTTCCCTATTATTATCTTTGATTTGAGCAAAGTTTGTAGGTCTTCGTGACTTTTACATGTAATGACTACAACAGGCATAGGCCTTCCTGTATCTCGATACCTGAGTCGCCTTGCGCTGACTACCACACTAGTTTGTTTAATAACTTCCTCCTTAATAATTTCTGTACTGTGAAAAGCTGGAATGTTCTTGAACACACACCTAGGTATTACATTGTTCTCATGAACTGACAATGATGATCCACTTGAGAATGCTTCCTCTGGCCACTCCTCCTTTAGAATATCTACCTCTTCCTCTTTTTCTACATGAACAGCAATACCACCCCTGTTTAGAGGATAAACATATTTCATTTGTACACCACTTTTGTACTTCCGTATCTCCTTCTGTATATCCCTACTGTTTTGAAACCGTGTTGGGTCCTTTATTCCATCAATTATTACCAAATGCTTATTATTGTTTTCCAAAGGCTTTTGATGCGCTTCGGGCGGAGAATGATTCAAACTGGAAGATTTGTTTTTATCATCAGACAAAACACTATCGACAAATTCTCTTCTCTCTCCTAAGGCTTTTGATTCAGCTACACTGGAATTCAATTCAGTATTATTAATTTTAGCTGTAATACAACATGGACATGTAAAGGGCAATTTCTTTTCTTTGAATATACCACAAATCTGTTTTGTTAAATTTACACAATTTCCATGCCACCACTGATTACATATGTCACAAGCAATTCATGCTGGCTTATTTTTCAAAGTCTTGCCACATGGGCACTTATTAACAATTTTTCCAGTTGGGGCTTTTCTTTGCATCTCAATCCTTCCAATAAATTCTAAAGAAGTTGAACTTTACATTATTTCTAGGGTTTTTCTGTGGAAAGGAAAATGTCTCAAAGTTGTTTACCGGCCTTGGTAACCAGTTGCTAAGGATGAATAACAACAACCCTCTTCCAAGTCATAGACGAATCAGCAACATAAAATATATAAATCACTTTCCTCAGTTTATCTGGCTTCAATGTAATGACCTGCTAGGCTACAACTTCACTCAGGCGGCAATCTTCAAGTCCTTGACATTGTTTACATCTTCACTCAGCTGTAACGGCTCCGCTGTCCGTAGCCTCCAACCAATTTTCCAAATTTCTTCCAAACTACACAAAATCTGCACTTCAGACGCTCCAAATATGTTGAACTAATTATAAATTTATCTTATTAACACTTTTGAACTAGAAATGAGGCCTAAATCGTAATAAAATCAATTTAAATAAGAAGTATTTCTTCCGTGTTTTAAAAAAAACAGCTGATCGCCACGCATGCGCACTCTCACTAAAGGCCTGATCAACGATGCTAAAATTTGTCTTATCATATACTTATACAATGCAGATCCTTTATAGTGCTATAGTTGGGGTCCATAGGAATAGACCATGTTATAAGTGAATCATGTTATAAAAGGGACCATTTTGCAAAGGAATTTATTGAAAAGTGACTTTTTTTATGGTCATTTTCCTATAATTTTATGGTCATTTTCCTATAATTCCTTTGTAAAATACATGCTATAAAAATTTGGGAGCTACAACATGACCATGTTATATCCAAATCCATGTTATAACGAGGTGTGTTATAAAGGGACTGCACTATATGTTTAATATATTGTATACCGATTGATTCTTCCATCCAGATGGATGCAATAAGTGACTAGGGTAGGTGGTCTCTTGTTCATTTAAACAAATAAAATTATATTTCTATCTAGAAATATTTATCTTCCGTGCAATAAGTACAGGCCCTGGTTAATGGGAAATGAACATTTTTTTTCCTATTTATGGTTCCTACTATGCCAACTATAAACTAACAATACCACATTTTATATACATCACCTTGGCTGTCAGGGGCCAGTCCCATGACCAAATCTCCAAGTCCACAGGCTTGTGCCACAAGGAATTGCAGAAGAGAGCGATCAGTTTGCAGATGACATTGTTGAAGCTCTCAGGAGCATGCACTGATTGTTTACTCCATAATAACGCCTTTTGACTCCTTTGAAATATTATGTATTTGAAAATATTATGGAAAATTGATCATTTGCTCAATTGGAGCAAATGCTCCATTTTCCATATTTTTTTTTTCTAAGTATTCGAAACTTAGCTGAATTTTCTTGAATTTGTTCAATGTTGTCTAAAAATAGAAAATGATGTCATGTTCTAAAAATAGCCTATAAGGTAAAGGGTTAAGCAATGAAGTAAGACAATGAGTGAAGCTTTAGGTCGGTAATACTGTTAATTCTATCTCTATACCTATGGTAAATGTTCTAAACTTTCTAGCACTAATTGTCCTGTCAAAAATACATAGACAAACAGTGGAGACCCAGATCAGAAGAAGCAGTCTGATCAGGCTCTCTCCTGTTTGCTATTCTTGTAAGTGTTTTGTGAATTCCAGCCCTGATATCCAACATTTTATTAGAGAACAGAAAGAGAAAAATGTTTAAAATTTAACATTTACCTTATATATTTATATACAATAAAACCTGTGTAAAACAGCCACTCTCAAAACAAAAATTGGTTTTAAAGACCAATTATCGCTTAATGAAGGTCAAAAATATTGCAGAAAGCTCCAAGTGGAGCATTCTGCAATACTTGCAACCTTCATTAAGCTACTATTTATCATTAAGATCTTGGTTTTTTCTATTTTTGAGTGGCCGTTTTACACAGGTTTAACTGTATTTGTTATAGGCATCTCGGCGCCATCTTCACCGGCCAGTATTAGTGTTCCGATTGAAAAATCTGATGATTATAGATGGTATACCGGTCACTGATGAAGAGAAGGCCAAGGCAGAGTTATACTTCATGGATCAACAGGTTTGTAGCTTCCCAGATATCAAGTGTTGAATCTCTTTACCGAAATCACTTTTGCTCAAACTTTCATCCTGCTTTTTTTTTATTTTTGCATTTATGTTAGCATGGTGACTTTAAACAGGGCTGATTTTGTTAGACTTAAACGATCAGAAACATGTGTTTCTAAATCACCATTTTAAGTCCAGAATTTTTTAATTAGTTGAAATACAAACCCTCCTACTGTAATTTTCCGGAAAGTAGAATTTCTATTTTTTTTTTATTTTTTCCGTCAACTCTAAATATTATTTGTTTTGTTAAAAAAATAATATATTTTTGAGTTCTGTCTGTGTATTTTTGAGAATGACACTTTTAAAAGTGATTGTCCTGTCCAGATTTTTAGGAAAATGATGAAATAATTAAAGATTTGATACAGACTGTTGGTTTACCTTACTAGTTATAATGTTTTTTTGCTGGAGATGTTTAAAAAAAAAAAGCTCTGAAAATGGCAGGTCAACTTTTTATTTTCAGACTTTTTTTTTTTCTTCCCCCCAACCCTAAATCTGAAAAAAAAAATCCGTAAGTCAACTGATAAAAAAAAATTCTTGCCTAATTCGGGTGAAAAAAACAACAAAGAGCAAAGACAAATAAGCCTGAAGAATAAAAAAAAATTTAAACACATCATTAGAATCTATGATGTTTGCAATTGTAAAATCTGGGACCACATGCTTTTAAACAACATTGTTAGATAAATTTAGCATATACACTGATTCTTTAACAGTATCTTGGTTTCTAGTTAGTAAATTACTGAGCAAGTCACCTCTTTAAAGGTATGTTAGGTAAACACAGGGTTCCCACAAGCTCTGGAAATCATGGAAAACCTGGAAAATCACTAAAAAAAATTCATGCATGGAAAAATCATGGAATTTGAAAAAACCTGAATATTCATGGAAAATCATGGAATTTTTACGAAATTATTTGACGAAACCACAAGTAGCCAGAAAACTAGCTGTCGGACACACAGGTGTCTGACAGCTAGTTTTCTGGCTACTGGTGGTTTCAAGTTTTAATTATTTCAAAATGCATGCATGGTCTACAAGCATGCTCAGTTGTTGCTGCATTCTGCATTTATGCTCAGCGTGCTTAAGATGCAGCTAAAAGGGGAGGTTGGCGGCTTTACATTTAATAGTCATGGAAATTACATTGTTGATCATGGAAAATCATGGAATTGTGTTTATGAATTTCTGTTGGAACCCTAACAATATCATTTACGAGGGTTGTCCCAGTAAATGGTGGACTTTTGTTATAATAGGAGACTGTGTACCAGTAATTCTATGATATTTTCAGGATGTGTTTATATACTTATGGGAACCATTTTGTAAAAATATGGGTGGGATTGCAGTTTAGATTACAAATTTATGAACCTTTACTTGATGGTATGTCGGCGTGAGTGGCGCACGTCAAATTTTATGTTATGAAACTATTCTAGTCCAAAAGGTAGTGTACATTCAATCATATTTCACTTTTGGTTTTTTAAACGATGCATTACCACATCAACAAGTAACCATGCAAGGTAAAGTGTTGAAAATTTGAAACGCTTATGGCCATTTGCATTGATTTTATGAACGATTTTATATACCTACTACAGTTTTATTTTTCAGAAAATGCTAAGGTTAGAAAAACGGTAGGGCGCAAAAATTCGACTTTCAACAAGATTTAGTTAATTAATCACATAAAACTACGTTCTTTTAATGTTAAATGATTGGTCAAAGAGTCACTAGTGTCCTTACATGGATTTTGTGTAAAATTATTTTAGTAATATCACAAAGACAAGCTCATGTTTGTCAATTTAATGGAACACATGATAGTTTTCTGTAATTTATTTGAATAGTAAATATGTTGTCTCTTATTAAATCTAAAAGATCGCGCTTGTTTGATTGCTTAACATATCTAAACTAACTGTTTAGTCTTTACTGGAACAAGGGAGACTTACTCAACAAATACATGGCAATATTGTCACCATTTAAGCTTATTTAAAAAGACGAGAGTCAAAACATTTGACCACCCCTCTCTGAAAATACAGCAAAATGATTTGCGACGTGCTCCGCATACGCAGATATACCCTCAAGTAAAGATTCACAACTTTGCTATCTAAACTGTGATTTCACCCATATTTGTAGACAATGTGTCGTAGATGTATATTGACGTATCATACAAATTTAATAGAATTCCTGATAGACAATCTCATTTTATAATAAAAGTCCACGATTTACTGGGACAACCCTCGTACAGCTTGGACACAGTTTTGATCCAATCTTCATGAAACATTGTCAGAATGAAAATCTGCCTGAAATCTAGGCCAGATTTGAAACTTAGTTATATTTGAGTTCATATGGAGTCTCTTCATTTGGAGCCTCCTTGGGTTTGGAGAAAAAAATCCTTAAATGATTTTGGTCACACAACTGAGATGGCCACCTCGCCGTGCGTCCATGACTTTTCGTCGAAAACCCTTTCGTCCAATGTGACATATCGTCAAATACGACATTAGGTCAAATGCGACCATTCGTCAAAATTACGTCGAAAGACAATTCGTCGGATGTACATCTGTTGAAAAGTATAGCGCAATGCCTAGTATCTACAATCGAGTAAGCCTAAACTGTGGACTTTGGTATATTCTATTTGTTTCATTACAGCAAAGTACGATACTTTTGTTTTCAAAACAGCAAAGTTCGACACACTTGTTGATTTTTTTCAACCAAGTGTCATACTTCTCTCGTAAAAAAGGTTGACAAAGTGTCGCCTTTGGTCGTTTTTTTCCCGACCAAGTGTCGTATTCAACGAAAGGCTTTTCGATGAAAAGTCATGCACCACTCGCCATATATGGTGAACACTTCTTAATCATCTCCAGAACCATATTTTGTGAACACTTCTTCTATTTATTTCTTTTGAGTCTCATATATTATGGAATTATCATATTTCTAGGTTTGTTTGCCTAAGTTTTCATTTTCTTTCATGTGTGTTGTTTAATCAGAAGCATACTTGTTTTCAGATCATGACCTTCAAAGTTTTGATTCTGTTTAATCTTAAAGAGTAGTTTTATGTATTCTGTTGTTGTGATAGTAGAATTTTATAAGAGAATACAGAAAGCTCCATTACCATTATATTCCAACAATCAACTGCAATAACAAATTTGTAATACAGTAAAACCTGTGTAAAACAGCCACTCTAAAAAAGACCAAAAATTGGTTTTCAAGACCAGTTATCGCTTAATGCAGATCAAAAGTATTGCAGAATGCTCCAAGGGGAGCATTCTACAATACTTTCGACCTGCATTAAGCTACCATTTGTCTTGAAGATCTTTGTTTTGTCTATTTTTGAGTGGCTGTTTTACACAGGTTATACTGTATATGGGCCGTGATGTGAGAAAACCTTTCTTTGGGGTTTCGGACGAAGTGAGATTCACACCAGCCTGCTCAGCTACAGTGACTAGCTAGATAATTGAAATTTCACTTGTAGCAAGTCTAGATATGATGCTTACCAATAAGCGAATAGCAAAGGCTCGGATCAGACTGCGCAGGCTGGTCTGCGCCTTTGTTATTCACAAACCCCAAAGACAGGTTTCCTCATGTCGAGGCCCAGGTTTCCTCATGTCGAGGCCCATATGGTAAATTGGTTGTTCTAACAATGAATAATATTGGTATTACTTTTATTCTTTAAAAAAAATCATCATCGATTTAAGCCATTTAAAAACATGATATGAAAGATTGGGAGATTTTTTAAGTCTTTGCTTGCTAGCTGAGGCTTTTGTTGTCTACTCGTAACCTTTGCAACAGTTTGTACCCAGATCTGGACAGACAGAACATAGGTCCTGATCTGGATCCAAACTGTTCGGAGCTCTGATAGTCTTCCTGAAAGATTTTTTGAAAACTGCTAAATCTAAAAAAAAGTCAGAAAGCGACAACAAAAACATGAAAAAATACCCAGCATGCAAAGATTTTTAGATGTGACTTGGGTCAGGTGTGATGCTTGATTGTATCGATTCCTGATCTTTGCCTTCTTTCTTACTTTGACACCCAATACACATAGCATATCTAATTGACTGTGTCGTCCTTTAACAGTATCGTGATCAAGGGTTCATTATTTCACAGGTAAAATTATTATGGGTTGCATTGTAGAAAATGTAATGTCTTGTTGAAAACATGTTTTCAAGTGACTAGATTTCCTAAGGTTTTTTTTAGGCTTCCAGGTGCCATTGACCCGTGGATTTTGGAAATGCACTGGCCACACATGTACAGTTATAGTAGATGTTCTAAAATTTTGAACACTAGTTGCCAGCCAAAAAGGCCTAGATAGACCAGGCAGACCCAGATCAAACTGCTTCTGAAGAAGCAGTCTGATCAGGGTCTTCCCTGTGTGCTATTCTGACAAGCATTTAGTGAATTAAAGCAGCTATCTTTCTATATATGTATTCCTCAGGAACAAATCTCCAAATTAGGGAGAAATAAAAAATTAAGCTGGGATTGGACTTTAGTTTATTTGGTTTCAAGTTTAAAAAAATGAAAAATCTGAGATTGGACACAGTCATTAAACAGACCTCTACCATTTTCTAGAATGAATCTCATAATTTTTCCTATAAAATTTTGTCATTTAGTTAGTCATGTAAATATATGTGCATAAATTCAATCTCCTTAATTCACCGTTAAAGTTACTTATGGCTAACATTATATGAGCTTGGATTGAGAAAACCTATTTAACCCTTTTTCTGCCATTTAGGACAATTGTTGTCTGCTCTTTGGTCCATAATGTTTGCCTCCATGATCAGATGGGCCTCGACCCGAGAAAACCTGTCTTCGGGGGGTTTGCGAACAACACGGGCAGACCAGCCTGCGCATCAGCGCAGTCTGATCAGTGCCTTTGTTATTCGCTTTTGGAAAGTATCATATGTAAACTTGCAACAGGTGATATTTCGATTTTCTAGCTAGTCTCTGTAGCTGAACAGGCTGGTTTGAGTCTTGCTTTCTCGGAAACCCCGAAGACAGGTTTTCTCGGGTCGCGGCCCATTTATAAAAAGCAGATATAAAAAGCTGACATTTTCAAAAAGTATTGGCAGGACAAGGATTAAGTCAAATGGGAACAACAAAGGTGCAGATAAGCCTGTGCAAACACACATTCTGACTTGTCCCATTGGTGTATAATAAAATATGGGCCTCGACACGACAAAACCTGTCTTAGGGGTTTCTGAAATCGGTCTTCTGAGCTTCAGAGACTAGCTAGAACATTGAAATTTTGCTTGAAGCAAGTTTAGATATGCTACTTTTCAATAAGCGAATAACAAAGGCGCTGATCAGCCTGCGCGGATGTGCAGGCTGGTCTGTGCCTGTGTTGTTCGCAAACCTCCGAAGACAGGTTTTCTCGCATCAAAGCCCATATGTTTGTGGCATTCAAATTTCCAAGATTTTGGCTAGTCACTGTAGCTGAGGAAAACAGTTTGAGCATTGCCTTGTCTCAACAGCAGTGACAGGGTTTCTTACAAAATGGCTCATATAGTATGGGAAGATCACAAGCTAATAGTCATTACAGAGGGTTTTTAATACTGTTAATAGTATTTTTTTATAGAAATTTATTTCAATTAATTCAAATGGTGAATGGGTAGAATCTAATATTAACCAAAAGAACAAAAAATATTTACAATGATGATGGTTGTAAACACTGTGATAGTATCACCACTGTGATAGTATCACAACAACAATTGTATGAGTATTGTGAAAGTATTACCACAATAGTTAGGAGTGGCTCAGTGGTAGAGTGCTGGACTTTAGATTGAGGGGTCACTGACTCCAGCCTTGCTAGAGGGACTGTGTTGTGTCCTTGAGCAAGACACTTTATCCTATGTTTAGTACTTGTTCAACCAAGAAAACATCACACGGTTGACTGGGGTGTAAAGCATCAACTCAAAACAAAACTACAATAGATGGTTAATATTGTGAGAATTTTCTCTGCTTAGTACTGACCCAACCCAGGAATCATCCTGACATGACTGAAAATTGTTGACTTGGGTGTAAAGCATCAGCTAAAACTAACATAAGAACAAAAGATGGTTAATGTTGTGAGAATATCACATCAATATGAAGTGTTTTCTTTGTGGAATTATCACTACTCTAGAAGTGTTACATTGTGGAATTATCACTACTCTAGAAGTGTTACATTGTGGAATTATCACTACTCTAGAAGTGTTACATTGTGGAATTATCACAATAAGAAACAGAGTTACATTTAGTTGCTTATGTTTCTTATCCATGTTCACTGAAGGTACAGTAATTGTTCTAAAATTTTGAACACTAATTGCCTGCCTATTAAGTCTAGACAAACAGTGCAGACCCAGATTAGACTGCTTCTGAAGAAGCAGTCTGATCAGGGTCTTCCCTGTTGCTATTTTGACAAGGGTTTTGTGAATTCCAGCACTGATAACCAACGTTTTATTTGAGAACGAAAAGAGAAAAGTGTTAGAAATTTTAGAACTTTTACCATAGATTGCCTTTTTTTTTACTATAACCCATTCAATTAAGACAAGGATTAGGGCTGTCGATCATTCCTAGGTATTGGAGCAAATAACAACCAATTAGATTAGATATTTTATACCACCCATACCAATTTTAGCATGAAATTTCTCCGAATGTGCAAGGTCTACACTGATGTAGGTGGTATAGAATAGTTATACCATGTTTGTCCACCTGTACATAAGATAATCCACCCGCTGGGTATTTAGAATCTAGTATACAGCATTATAAGCCTGTTGATGTTTTCAGGATGTTTTGATTGACTTTGGAATAAAGGTATATTAGGAAATTTGCCAGCCCATGTGATAACAGTACTTATTGCATAGTCTTCATTGGATGTAAGCAATAAGTAGCAAAATCGCACAGGCTGGTGAATATTATTCAATTATTATCAGCATGTTGTAGATTGCATTAGCCATCACAAAATATAGAATATTTTATAAATTAAATCTATAATAAATACGGCAGAAGTTCTAGAATACTGAATGTAAGCAAGGATAAACTCGCTTATAGATAGGAATTATTTATTTCAGAAAATTACCTTTGTGCTTGTAATATAGTTCAATACCATTTCACTCCTCATTCACAAAATTTGTCGCTAGCATGTTTGTGTCATGCAAGAACAGAAAAGATAACTAATTGCTTGCCGCCAAGCAAAAAAATAAAAATAAAAATAATCACTTAGCCCACCAGTCACGACTTTTGTCGTTTGCTTCTTGTCTGCTTAAGTTTTTAGGTAGCCTTTATTGCATACAATATGGTCACAGATCAAACTGCTCCCTTGAGAGCAGTCTGATCAGGGTTCATATTGTTTGCTTCCATTAGAAAATCTAGTCTGAAGAGCATTTGAATATATGCATCAGACATAAAAAGCAGACAACATTATCAGGAAAAAAAATAGTGAAGGGATAAGGGTTTATCTGTTAATAGGTGCTTTTCAAACTCTGTAGATTTAGGTGAGGTATATGATAGGTTGCTTCCAAATATAATCAGAAATGCACAGTAATGAGACATATCAAAGTGCTATTAAAATCATTCAGCTTATCAGTGGGCAATAACAGGGCTATTGTCAGATCCTCTGGTGACACTAGTTTTATTTGCTATATTTATTGAAGAATTTCTTTATTTTGTTGCAGTATCATACACAGGTATCTAGTATGAAGTGTGTGACACCTGTATTTTTGCCTACCCAATCCTTGGTACCGATGAGACTGTATCTTTCTCTAAAATTTCTTTGTTAATTACACAACACTTGATAGGTACAAGACAGCTAGTTTCTTATTTCTGAATGAAAATAAATTTTCTTGGGTTATAATACAGACGAGTTTTGTGAAATATGGGCTAGTGCATGAGATTTTGGTACTTATCAGACCAAAATGCAGGCCTTTAACCCTTCTAAGTAGTTATGCCTGTTTGATTAAAGAGCAAATTTACCAATATTCAATAATTACAACTGTCATAACATTTATTGAGATCCGCTAATCTGATTGGTCAAGAACGGTCATCTGATCGCATTGATCTGTATTTCATTTTTCAATGAACCCGGTCCGTATTCATGAGGGTTGGGGCCATTCACGACAGAACTACTTTTGTGATACTGTGCAATGCTTCTATGAAGAGAAATGGACAGCCTGCAACTACTGACACTTTACCTAACACTTACACCTATATTTTCAGTTAGAAAAGCAAAGGTTAACTTACATACCACGCCTAAATTAACAGTAGTCATGCTGATCAGCTGTCTGCTGCCATGCACAGATCCAGGAATTTTCGTCAGGAGGGGGGGGGGGGGGGGGGGTCCATGTCAATCTGACAAAAAAAGCTCTGACAACGTTGTTTGTTTGGGTTTTTTTTTTTTTTGCTTTATTCTTAGTCCTTAGCTTATTTTACAGAAGTCAAATGGTTAATTTCAAAGAAAAATATCAATTTTCAAGGTTCCGGAGGAGGTACAAATTTTCTAGGGGGGGGGGGGGGTTGTCCGATTTTTTCCAGGGGGGTGGGGGTCCATTGCTTATTCCCTATAGAAACCCATATAACTTGGTGATTTTCCAGGGGGTGTCCAGACCCCCTGTCCCCACTCTGGATCCGCACTTGGCTGCAATCTTATCATCTATTTAGTTTCCCAGTCCGCAAAATGATGCGATCACCTCTTGCACCTGTGCTTGTTTTCCTGCAACTTCGTTGTATGTTTTCAGTCAAGCCCCGCAATAAAATCGTTTCTTGAACTTACTGCATGACTGTTGCCCATGGTTTATCAAACATCTTTTGCAATTCGTCTTTGCTTTCTTCAATCACTCAATAAAAAAGATAGCTCAATTTCTTTTTGCCGGGGTCATTTCTTTTCCTTTCCTAGCCATTTTGACAGAAGATGCTTTTCGTCACCAATGTAAACGAATGATGTCATATTCGATGACGTAACTATCGTACACATTCTAGTGAACACCCATGTTAAGTTTTTTCGGTTATCACTATGTAAAAGCGAGATTCTAGGTTCTAAAATGTAGTTGGAGAACGGCCGGGCCGCCATTTTGATTTTTTGAACATCGTAACGTCTTCATACCCGCGTCATAATCTAAATGCGCGAAACAAACTATTAGCTGGAAACGTATTTTTTTTGGGAAAACATAATTATAAATACTGAATCAGAATGAATAAAGAAGAAGTTGTAATTATAAGAATTGAAAGTTATTTTTCTGGGTTTCACTGAGGTATGAAATGTCGTTTAAATTACATCTAATTTTAGCATGAAAACCTTCAGTTTTCATGCAAATTAGATGTAATTTTCCCGACATTTCATACCTCAGTGAAACGCAGAAAAATAACTTTCAATTCTTAAATAAGTTACAAAAATCTCATAAACTGGCCCATATGATTTTATCAAAAAATACGGTCAGGATTGTCATATAATGAGTTGTGGTTACGTTTTAGAATTATACAGATATGTACCACACAATATGAAGAAATATGAAAAAAATCACAGTTGTTATGTTATGTTGGAAAAAGCATTCTACAACCAGGCATGCAGCATATGGCGATTTCACTCCTCCCTGCTACATATTGATGTTCTTTATGACAAAATCAAAGACCTGTCTAAGGGTTCTGTATCCTGGCTTGAATTTACTGTCATATGATTCTGAGTCAGTTTCAGAAATGATTCAAAACCATGTCTTGTGATTGGGTGGCTCCAGAACCTATTTTGTCTTGTGTGTTTGGCAAAAACTTATTTATCTTTGTCTTCCATTACTCTTGAAGTGTAAAATACTAAAGAGGTTTTTATGTAAATGAGTCTGTGGTTATCTTTCAAATTTTTGTAAGGTTGATTGAACTAGCTAGGCTGGCAACAGATGGAGATGCTAGTCAATGCCGTATCTTACAATATTGTCCTTATTTACCTTTTTCATTCTGATGGATTTTTCAGTGCATGTTAATAGAATAAATATGGGATTTCCCATTTTGTATTTTAACAGGTGACAGTTAGAAATTTCTAAATTATGATGCATTTATGTCCATGAAGATTCTTTTTATCATTGCATACAGTGCAGACCCTGATAAAATGTCACATTATGCAGCATTTCATCTGGGTCTTCACTGTTTTCCAAAATACCGCTTTGTGTGTATCCAGAATGAAAAGAGTAGTACATGTAATAGAATCCCCATTGCAGTTGAGCATGGTAAAAATGTGGCATCTCACCAGGTTCTGCACTATTTGTTGAAGAAAGAAAAACACAGAGACAGAAATAAACTGCAATTTTTAAAATCTAATCTGTTGCCCGTCAAAATATGAAATGTGATTTCCAACAATGTGGCATTTTGACATGTGTAGACGCAGACGAGCCTGTACAGCCTCCTTTCAGGCATAGAAATTACAAATGATGTTCAGTCAGTAGCTTAACACTCATAGAATATTCAAGTGACAAGCAAAGGCTCTGATCAGACAGCACATATGCGCAGGCTGATCTGAGGCTTTGCTGGTCGCACATACCACATTGTTGGAAATCTAATGCACGGGCTCATTAATAAATCATCCAAACTTTATTCTATAAATCCAGAAAATGTTAATTATCTTATTTCTTATCATGATATACTCTAAACATTCCATCCTATATATCATAACCCTGATCTGTGCTATATTTAACTCTTTGCCCCCTGGGGAATTTTTCCCCGCTTTTTTGTCTGCTGATTTTTTTTTCAAAATCAGCTTTTTCAAAAAATTCTTTCAGGAATATGATCAGAGTGTCAAACAGTTTGGATCCAGATCAGTTCTGGGTCCAAACTGTTTGCAAAAGTTATCAGTAGACAACACTAGGAGATAAAGAGTTAAAAGTGTTACTATACTAATTGTTATAAAATTTGAACACTACTACAACTTTCTCAAAACCTTATATCCACTAGAATAACCATTAGTTATCATTTATTAGATAAACATATATTAACTTAATGATGAATTTTATATAAAATGTTACTATTCTTGTTTCTGTAAAATATCCAGGCAACCATGCAAACAGTCATATGTGTCTTACATATTTATATGTATATACCACGATGTTGCCATATTGTATACAAACCTCTTGATGTTTATTTGCTGAAAGCGCTAGTGGAATAAATCAAAATGTAACTTGTTGTGGTGTTTCCAACTTTCCTTTTATATTTCCACCTGTATTGTGGAGCCCATTTTCTGGATCTCCAACAATATGAATATATATATATATTTTAATTTTCTACTTAAGATAAAACAGCATAGTTATACAACTACCATAGATGTAAGTTTTTATGTTGTTAGGCCAAATGTAACTTGGAGCCTGATCCTTGGATGAAATATAGGATATGTAACTAATCTAGATCCAAATTTATGTGGATTACTATTTGTCCTGCTGAAACCGGACATATTCTACTAGAAAACATTGTAAATCTAGACCAGCAGGCTTCTAAAGAAGCCACCTGATCTTGATCTACACAGCTCATTGTGGTCATGAATGCATAGTAAAAATCGAACCATAAATCTAAACTAATTGATTATTAAAAATGTATATAACATATAAATATTAAACAGGAAAAAATACCAGTACTTTTTTCCTTAGTTTTTGTAAATGAGTGAAAGTAGATTTTAACTGCATACAGTATGTGTGTATCAGGTTTTTTCATTCAGTAGGAAATTCTCTAAGTTTTCGTATGAATAACCTACATCCACAGTCGTACTCTGTATGCAAGTATAAAGGCTTTAGCTATACTGCATGGCTGTATAGGCTCATCTAATTAATAAGCACTAAAGTTTCAAGTACTGGCTCAAATGTATGTACATGTACTGGTAGAAATTCATTGTATATTTGTAGAGATATATAACTATGTAGCACTAGATCAGTGTGATATAGAGTCTATATAGTACTTCACCATAGGACATAGCTGATAGCACCAGGAATACATATATACATAGTTTCTGTATTTTGCACTTTCTTAATTTATGCTTGATATTTTCAGTTATGTTAGATGTTCAAAAATTTCGAACACAAGTGGCCTGTCAAAAAGGTCATTCAGAGAAATCTGCTAAAGAAACAATTGCATTACAAAACCAATGAATATGCATGGATCCAGAAGGGGTACAGGGGGTCGGGACCCTACCCCCACCCACCCCGAACAATGACAAGTGGCTATAAATTTCCTTAGAAATACTGGTACGGACCCCACTTGTAGTACGGGTTCATACGGCCCTCTGTGAAATACGTTGGTGAATGTTGACAGAATTTTCTGGATCTGCACATGATGAAATTTCCTTTATGTACAGCAAAGACTCAGATCAGCCTGGAGATCAAACCAGTTAGACTAGGATCTTGCTGTGCACTCATTGTGATGACTGATCAGATGAGGGGATACACAGGCTGATCTTTGTTGGTAATAATTTAATGGTTTTGACATTCGCAGGCTCATTTGAATTTAAATAGAGATCATGTTTTATTCATTTATTCAGTGTCTTTTCTGAGGTTACACATTAACTTTAAATGAAACATAAATTGATTTTTTAGAAAGCAACAGTAGCTTTTGGAAAAATATTGTGAACTAAAGACCAAAAATGTTTTTAATACATTTTGCTCAATACAGATATGCATGCCAACTTGGGGTATAATCTGTTTATCTCTGCTTTACTCAAACACACAACTAGAGAGATGATTTGGCAAGAACATAAAACATCAATAAAGTGATAGTTTGTTGTAAACTATCACTTTGTTAGAAAGATTTATCATTCAAATTAGCATATTCATAGAAAAAATAGTATTTTGGGACAGAAAAAATCCCCATGTAAATCCCTAAAATTGCTTCCAAAATTAAGCAGTTTTATGAATGTTGATCATATGATATTATAACAAAGGCAGTCATTCCATAAATTGTAAAAAATAGTATTATTAATTTTCAGGGAAGCTTCTTCAGCTCAATGGATGTAAGTTAGCTGTGGGCATGTAGCTATTAGCACATTTTTCATTAATTTATCATCTTAACTTAATTATTCATTTATCTACCTTTAGCTAGATTAAGCACATTTTAATCATATGCAATTGAAATCTTGTTTCTGAAGCTTATAAATATTGTATCAGATTGTTGTGAATGCTTCCAAGGACTGTAATGAACTTTGCTTTCAAAGAAATGAATATTTGTCAATGTCACTGAATCAATTTGATAAGTTTTCATGTAATACCATGATAGCTTCTTTCTGCTATAGTACTTTCAGCTCTACTGATTATAGAATTTGATCTAAAATGCCCACAAAATACCAGCTTCTTATAGTATTAAAATAAGTACTTAATTTTTGGCTGCCTAATAGACTAGTGGTTTAAGGAAATTTATGATCTCTCTTGGACAGTGTAATTTTGTGCTTAAATTAGAACAGCATCTTAAATTAGCACAGCATCCAACATTTGGGGATTTTCTTAATTGGCCAAACACTAACTGCAGGTGGAACAGTCTTACTATATATCAAAATATCATCTAGGTAGGCTGTTGCAAAATGACAAAGCCCTTACAGATTGATGCACATAAGTTCCTGGAAATCGCAGGAGAATTAGAAAGACCAAATGGCATCACATTAAACACAGACTGAACACAATGACATGTTTATACAGTCTTCTTTATCTGCATCTCCATGAGTACTTTCTAACAAAATACAGGGCAGATATACTGGTCCAAAATTTAGTATTTTGCAAACAAAATTGTCAAGTTTGTGTATTGCTAAACTTATGACACAATTCACCAGAAGCAAAAGTCATTCTCTTAGACCTCAAGCATAGTGTAATAATGAAACTTCATTTTACAAGGTAGGCAATATCACTTTTTACATTATCCTTGGATTTTTTCTAATTTTGAAAACCTGCCATGTATTGGTTTAATAGTGATTTGAAGAATCGATTCCAAGGGTCTTATGCACCATTTAAGATTTATGTATTATGATTAAAACCAGAGGTCTTTTGCTTTGTGCATGTTGCTTTAAGCTTATAGTAATGAAATGGTTATAGTAGCAGAACATGCAATGGAAAGCTTTGCTTAAAATGTTTTGAAAAAATGGCTATTTTGTTAATAGATGATTAAGAAACTTCTGAAATTTTAGGACTTACTCTAAGACTTATAAATGTGAACTGATTTACCTAGATCTTAAACAGGCCAGCTGCGTTCAAAAATAGTAAGTGAGTATGATCAGGAAATACCACAATCACAAACCGCAGACAACCCCATGGCACCACGAGGAAGAGCCACTCAACCATCACGAGACACCAGGAAGACAAATTAAACAAAGCAACCAGCTCTCTCTTCCCCATCAAGTTTGTCAAGAAACTTCTGTTTTTTTAATCATAACTTATTGGCAATGTGAAAGCAGATGCAAACTCTCAACTTATAGTTTGTAGAAGCCTGAAGCTGACAAGTTGGCAAATTAACCTTTTTGCCGAAGGTCCAGTTAAAATCTTTGAGTGTAAAATTGTGAAAAAGTTCTTATATTATCCATCAATTTTAACATTTGTTTTGGGTGCTCAAAAGGACTAAGAGGGTTCTTTTGAGTACCCACATCATATGTTTTGGTTGAGAAATAAGGAAAATATAGTTTTGCTACTTGCTCTTATTTAGATGCCTGCATTTGAACCGTAACATGTGATTTCCAACAATGTGGCATTTTGAAAAGTGTAGACTCAGACGAGCCTGTGCAGCCACCTTTTAAGCTTAGAAACTTGGTTGCTTTGCTTGGTTTGTCTTCCTGGTGTCTCGTGATGGTTGAGCGACTCTTCCTCGCGGTGCCATGGGGTTGTCTGCAGTTTGTGATTGTGGTATTTCCTGATCATACTCACTTACTATTTCTAAATGGTGTTCAGTCAGTAGCTTAACACTCATAGAATATTAAAGCGACTAGCAAAAGTTCTGATCTGAAAGGCATTGCTGGCGGCACATACCACGTTGTAGGATATCTCATGTGGTGGCTCATTTGTGCTCAGAATGGCCATAATTCTGAGTTTGATAGAGTTAAGGTTTAAGCTAAACTGCTTTTCAAATGCATTAAAAGTTTGATATGAATCTTGGTTCTAATTGCTGTGTAGGTGGCTTTGATAGGAGATCTTTGCTTAGTTATATATTGTATAGATTAGTTGCATTTCAGATAAATCAGTTTCTGAGACAAAGGGTATTATACTTCCTCCAGTTGGCAATGAACTTCTTTCAGACTTTCCCATTGGTATCCTGGGTCGGGTGTGGTACTTGATTGTATCAATTCCTGATCTTTGCACCCCTACTTACTTTGACTCCAGAGCCTTTTAATTAGCAAAATTGCTCTGAGTAATTTCATCAAATATTCTGCCTCTTCCAGTAGGTATTCTAGAATATCAAGGTAACCTTGCTGCTACAATACAGGTAAAATGGTTTCCTAGTGTTTTCACTATTTCTATCACTTTAAAAACATCCCTACTGCTTTTAAGAAATATACAAATGTGATTAGCCATTTTGCCCTGATGGAAGTATAATATCCATCCTCTTTGAAACCATATTAGAAACCGATTTATCTGACATATAACTAGACTATACAATACCAGTTTTATTTTGGTGACATGACCAGGATTCAGACTTGAATTGCCGCAGCAACAACACCAAGAACTAACCTGTCACATTTCAATATGAAATTTCTAAATATGGATGAACCCTTCTTTGAAAAGTACCAACAGGTCAATTTTTACTATAATCTAGAGTGTTGTGTAGCTTGGCGCTGTCAACTGCTTTTGCAGGGGCGGATGGTAGTCTCTAGCATAATGTTCTGTTTTATTACACTTAAAACAACTCTTGGCAGATGAACAATCTCCATCAATTATCATCATCATCATCATTATTGGGAACATACTGATGTCTGACACCCAAACTAAATCTTTTACACAGATTCTGCTTAATTGTTGCAATTGTTATGACAGCATCGAATATTTTGGGATTTTCTTAATTGGTCGAACACTTACTGCAAGTGGAACAGTTTCACTATATATAAAATATCATTAAGGTAGGCTGTTGCAAAATGACAGAGCCCTTGCAGAACGATGTACATAAGTTCCTGGAATATTGCAGGAGCATTTGAAAGACCAAATGGCATCACATTAAACTCAGACAGACCACAGTGGCATGTGAAAGCAGTCTTCTTGGTCTGCATCTCCATAAATACTTGCCAGTACCCTGACTTTAAATCTTAGGGAGTGAAGAATTTGGCTTTCTTTAGAAGAGCCAAAATACCATCAATCAAAGGAAGTTGGTAATATTATGTTTAGTAATATGATTTAATTTTTGAAAAAACACACAAAATCATTTGGAAACATCTTTCTTAAATGTAGTTTTCACTTTCCAATTATCATCAAGTTAATTTCCTGTAATGACAAAAATTTATTCATCTGTATGGAAGATTAAATGAATGATTGATAGTATTTATTTTCTTAGGGAAAAGGATATTATCAGTGTCTAGATGAGTAAGAACTATATTGTCTATAGTGTGTTAAATTGGTGATTTTGTAATACTGTAGCATTCCTTAAATTTACTGAGTGGTTCTTTTAGTCTTTTTTAATGGTATCAATAAAATAAACTTTTTACAACTTCAGATATTCTGTGAATAGAAATACTTTAGTCATTTCATCTTAGTCAATCACCATTCAGATATCCTATAATGTCATAGTCTTCTTCAACCTACTCTGTCTGTCTTAACCTTTCTCCTCCCAGTCCCAAGTATTGTTGTCTTCTCCCTCATCTCCTTACTATATCGCAAACAATATGGACCCAGATCAGACTCCAAGGGAGCAGCCTGATCAGGATTCATATTGTTTGCTTCTATGATAAATCATGATTGAAGAACACTTGAATATATGCAGCAGAAGTAAAAAAGCAGGCAGCATTTTCAGGACAAAAATATTGGTGGGATAAGGGTCAATTAATTTATTACCAATGATGTTGTTATTAAAGTTCAACTCATTCCCCAAAAAATTATTGAGGTATGACAAACTTGTTTGGTTCAATCAGTTCAGCTTTCAGCTTATGAAATTAATGGTTTAAAAACTGTAAACCAGCCAGAATAAAACACTCAGATAGGAGAAGCGTGTGCAATTAAAATAGTCCTAGATCATACTGCTCCCTGATAATGAACCCTTTGCTTGCTTTCTTCAATAAATTATTTATTGTTAATCAGGATGGATTTGTCCAGATCATAATCTGGAAAATTCAACACTCAAAGGACTCATTTCTACTCAAGGTCCCCAAATTGAACAATGGCAAAAAGTGTAGATCAAGAATGGATGCTTCAGAAAATTTTTCTACATTGTTTGGCTTAACAAGTTTGTGACAGTTGAAAAATCAGTCTCACTCCATTTCATTTAAATTTTATGGAGCTGGGTCTTTTTATGTGAAATTTGGTTGTTGATTCAAATTCTATACAATAATTGCTTCATTCAATATATTTTACCAAACAAAACTTTATTTTTAAGGTCAGAAAACAGATCTAAAACACTAAATTATTCATAAGTCTGTAGATGAACTTTTCTGCTTATGTTCTTTGGTGGCCAATATTGCAAACAATATGGAAAGGAGCAGTCTAATCAGGGTTCATAGTGTTTGCTTCAGTGATGTTTTTTCATCTGGAATGCATCTGAAATAATAATCAGACAGCATTTTCTGGACAAATTAAACTTTGGCATGATAAGGGGTAGTTTTAAGGACAATTTAGCTTAATATCTGCTTGCAAGCATTTCGAATAAAATATCAAGCTGCTGAACTTGCAAGTGCTGTCTTCTGCAAGAAGGATCATATTAATGACAAATTTATTTGTGTCCTCTTATTGTCTCACTATTTCAGGATGTAAAAGTTTCTTATGTGTAACATTGAAATTTGCACAAGCCCACTGCATTTGTTCAGGCACCCTTTGTTAGAATCCTTTGCACTTACTAGCTAGGTAGAATAGCTGCAACTATTGTACAGTTATGTTACAAACATATTATTAAGATGTTTTAGTTCTAAGCTAGGTACTGGCCTCCTCCTATGAAGGTTAAGGTTAATAAGTTTTAGCATTAACTAGGGTTTTTTCACATCTTTCAGAATTATCGGTTATTAAAGACTTGTTAATCTTTGGTTTAAGTGTTGATATTTATGTAATTATCTGATACACATATTTTAGAGTCATTCACATAACTCATTTATTATCCATAGTTCATAGTACATTGGTGAGTCTATCAGCCAGCCTTCAATTACTTCAATTTGGGTTTTCTAATTCTTCCATTAGATTGAAGCAGTCTTTTGATACAAGTAAACAACAACAACAACAATTTATGATAGATGTTATGGTGTATGAACTTTTTTCCCTCTCATAATTTCAGTAAACTAGTCTTCTCTTTCCTAATTTCTTAACTACACTCGTTTAAACATTTGATATGTATACAGATGAATTATCAATGAAACATTTGTTGCAATTGTTGAAGGAACTATATTTTTAGTACTATAAGTAAGAAAGATGGCAAAGATCAGGAAACAATACAATCAAGTACCACACCTGACCCAGGATACCACATAGGAAAGTAACAAAAAAAAACAATATCACCAACAAGAGCCAAGAGGCTCCCCCTTTCCCAGCAGGTGATCACAAGGCAGCAATGAACAGACACGAAAGCATGAGAAACACAAGGCACTAAAAACACAAATGATCCACAAAGTATGGTTTGGGGAATTGATATCTTCTTGACTCTTTGCCTACTGAGTAATTTTTCATGATTTTTTGTCGTCTGCTAACTTTTTCAAATCAACTTTTTTGAAACAGTTTGGATCCATGTCAGGCCCGATGTTTTGTTGGGCCTGATCTGGATCCAAACTGTTTTGCAAAGGTTTGGTTATCAGCAGACGACACCATGGGTAGGCAAAGAGTTAAAGTATTATGATCAAATTTTGGCTTATGCATAGCTATGAATTTGGATAAATATTATCAATTTAAAGATGAGAACTACCATAGCCACACCATAATAAAGGTTTCAGTACATCTATTACTGTCCTGCCAGCCAAGAGTGACAGCAACGTCATGTTTTGTTTACAAAGTTATCAAGGACTTACAATCGATATATCACTTCTGCATTAATCCTATTAATAAACAAGTGATCTATTGATTTGCGATAGCAAAAGTGGAGTGTACAAGTTAATGCTTTACTTAACAATTGTAAACAAACTACTTCATCACTGTCACTCTTAGTTGGCACGACAGGAAGTGTTCTTTTTATATTGATAAAAAAGTGTTGTATCAGCTGGTTGCAAAGTAATCAAATAGATACACCTTCAGATTATTATATGTCTTAAAGAACTAAGCATCCAGGATAAGTGCTTATTATTTTTCTACTTGCAGCCCACCATGGCCAATCAGGGGCAAACAGATGGTAGCCTCCCAGGAATCGGTCAATACAAAACCCAGATCCCTGTCAAAGTTACGAACATGCAACTGGCCACCTCTCCGCTCTGGAATGGGGGAATCTTCTACGACGAAACAGGTGCCCAGGATAATAGTCAGCGAGGTTCCCTTAACAGCTTTTTTGGCACTAATTTTGTTTGAGCATCTCTACTGTATTTATTACAATAAATGCCCACAGACTCTTGCACTATACAGTTAAAAGCTAGAGTGATTTTTATGCCCCATAAGGAGGCATATTGCTTTCAATCCTTCCCTGGTAGTGCAGTCTTTCAGTGGTAGAGTGCTTGACTCGAGACCGAGGGGCCGCGGGTTTGAGCCTCACCGGCGTCACTGTTTTGTGGTCCTTGAGCTAGACACATTTATCCTAGCTTAGTACTGGTTCAACCCAGGAAGACCCTTCCCTGTTTAACTGAAAGATCGTTGATGGGAAGTAAAGAATCAAATCAAACAAACAAAACAAACAAACAAAAGCAAGAGTAATTTTTATGTCCCCAAAGGAGGCATATAGCTTTCAATCCTTCCTTGCTTGAGTCTTGACACACATTGTTCACTATTTCAGTAGCAGTCAAGCCTTGACTGCTACTGAAATAGTGAACAATGTGTGTACAGGTTAATACCGAGGTCACAACAGAGGTCACAACAGATCTGTATAGCTAAGTCAGAAAAGTTGTCTGATCAGGGTATTCCCTGTTTGCTATTCTGACAAGCATAATATGAAATCCAGCATTTTTGAGAAATTGAGAGAGAGAAAAGTGTTTGAAATTTTAGAACATTTGCCATATAAAAGAAACCCACACACACCCATTAAAAAGACACACACCAAAAAACACAAAAAAAAATTTTCATCGATAAGGGCATTTATGGGAATAAATTCAGTACTTCATGTAAAAAGGTTTTCAGTCACTTCACTTGGTGAATGTATCTGTGAACAAATTATTTGGATACTTTATTTTGGGAAATATTTCTTACTGATATATTTTTTCTTTGCATACCAAACAAAGCAAAAAGATAAGACTACTCAGGGTCATGGGGAGGATCCAGAGGCAGAGACAAGGGGTCCAGACCCCACCTGGAAAATCAAAGGTGGATATAGGTTTCTTTTGAAAATCTGGTATGGACCCCCATTGAGAAGCAATTGTGGACCCTTTGGGTCCGATTGCTTCCAGAGGGAGATTCGTATGGCCCTCTGTGAAATACTTTGATGACTAAAAAATTTTTTAAAAATTGACGGAATTTTCTGGATCCACACATGAGGGTCAACGTTCTAAACCACTATAATACTGCTTTTCATCAAAACTCATAGCTAACATGGGTCAAAATTGAAGAGCAAAAATAGGCCTTTCATTTGAAAATGCCAGAAGTGTAGTTGTTCACAATAAAAAGTGAGCTGAGTCTTCAACCTTTCTCCATGTCACAGCACATTGACTTTAAAATATATGGAGGATCTTACATGAGTACTCATGTTTTATTGAATTCATTAAACGAGTTGAGGAAAAGAGATAAAATGCGAGGCTTGCCGAGCATTTTATCTTTTTCACAACGAGTTTAATAAATTAAATAATACAGGAGCATGAATGTTAGATTCTATTTATCATATGACATCAAAATTATTTTGAAATCATATTTTTGGAGTGAAATGATAGGGTTTTGCCATATGCGTGGGGTTAAAGCGTCATTTCATAAAGTTTCCCAAATATCTGTAAACCACTGGTGGTTTAGCGATTTTCATGCATGGCGTTATTTCACTCCAAGACAGGACGTCATTTGATAAAAAACGGTAATCACTCTTTAGCCCTTTTTATTCTTTATACTGGTAAACAGCTCCTTTTGCAAACAGTGACGATCCAGATGAAATGTCCCATAAGGTGGCATTTCATCGGGGTCTGCACTGTTTGCTAAATGAAAAATCTTCAGGGACAGTAATACAACATTTTATTGAAATTTTGACTATCAACCCCTCAAAATACAAAAATGGACCATTTTATACTTATTGTATCAATATGTATGGGATAATCCATCAGAATGAACAGGGTTAAGAGGAAATCTTGTGTGAGTTGTGAAGTTTTAATCAGGCCAAATTGAAAATACCTGTGTTTAGGGTAACCCGACCCTACCTAAATTTATTGGTGAAGCCTAGAATTTTTTTTAGGTTTTCTGGAAAAAATATAATTTTATGCATTTTGAAAGGCGAAATGCCTTTCAAAATGCATAAAATTATATATTTTTTGCCTTTCAAAATGAATGAAATTATATTTTTTTCCAGAAAAAAAAATAATAAAAAAAGATATGTGTGCCTTCCCTTCCTAAAATTTTCAGACCTGTTACCCGAAACACACTTATTTTTTTATTTGGCCTCATGCAAACCACCTGAAGTTCACTTTTTTTTTTCTAACCTAGTGTGTTTCCTGATGTTTGCTATATAACTTATCAAGATTTTCTTAACCCACTACAATACATTTGGGCACAACGGGTCCAGAAAATGTCACATGACAGAGCATGCAGGCCAGATAACCTCATTTAGACATTATGAGCTGTCTGCTTATTGGGTTTAAAGTGTCACAAAACAGAGCATGCAGGCCAAATCAGCCTCATTTTTACATATAGGCTATCTGCCCACTGAGCGTATATTTGTATATAATTGAGTTTGATAGTTATTCAACAAAAATGTTTACATTTTCAATTCATTTAGATTTTTGTAACCGGTCAAAACCTCATATCCACAGAAATATAATGACATCCAACTAAGAGCACTTGCATGTGATATATGCTTCAATCAGCGAATTAACTCATTGCCCCTGGGAAATTTCTCATGCATTTTTGTCGTCTGCTGATTTTTTTCAAAATCAACTTTTTCAGTATACTATCTAAGTGTACACTTTGTTGGGCCTGATCTGGGTCCAATCTGTTAGCAAAGGTTATGAGCAGACGACACTAGTAGGCATTGAGTTAATGTAGCTGCGATTGATGGCAAGCCACACCTGAGGCAAGTTCAACAATGCAAGTGTTCGCTGGCGCCCGTTGTTCTGGTACCTATCTTTATTCATAAATTGTAAAGCCTGGCATCAGTACAAAGAGCATCCGAGGGGGCTAGCATCCTTGAACTCGCCTCTGGTTCACACATGCCTTTTTTTTGCTCCATGGATTGTCTCACCAAATTCATGGTGGTTGTTCGGCTGTTCCATTTTATAATCCAACAAAACTGTTAATATGCTCCAACATTAAGTATTAATTTGTTATATATCCCTAATGTAAAAATAAATTTTGTATTAAATATTTATTGTAAAACTTAAAAATGTAAATATGCTAAATGAATTTGAACACAACAAAAACATTCCCCGGGTTACATAAAAAAAACATGTAAATTTACCCAGCATGCATTTATTATTCTTTAGTGTGGTTCATCTTCTACTTTCCATTTTTCTAGGTGCAGGGCGAAGACGGAGTAAGCAGTCTAACGGTGACACGACAGGACCCACTCTGGGAAGGACAAACACAATGTACAACAACTCGACCACGACCGGGTATGGCGGCTTTGCGTACACGACCACTGGAAATCGGGCACAGTTTTATCTCAATCAAATACCCTATGTTGCTGCACAATCTTCCCAGACTGCCGAGTATGTAGAGTGGTTAACAAGGTATTACCCTTGTTGCTTGTCTGAGGGACTTGGCACAACAAAAACCTTAATTAGAATCCAGGAATTTCTTTATTCTTTAAAATACTATTCTAACACACATCGCCTATAGAGCCAATGCAAAAAAAAAATGTTTTATCAAAAAATGATTATGTCACAGTTTTGAAAGCGTGTGGAAAGCGCACACTAGCTGACGTCAATTGTTTCTGCAAAATGATGTCAGTCATGGCGTTAGATGGTGTAATGTTGTTTTTACGCTTGAAAGACATTACAAATACATGTAAACATATGCTACACAGTCCAACTATTGGCGGGATTTGTTCAGTGCAATGGCGATAATGTTGGAAGAAGCTGAAGACTCCAAATGTGTTTTTGTCGTTTATTGTGTGTTAGAATCGAAAATAGATCAGCTCTAGTGCATGAATTGTAGAGTAATAATTCACTGTTTGTCGGTCAGTTGTAAGAAGGTAAATCACTCCTGCTGCACGCTCGTGATTTGATCTTCTTTACAACTGACCTCCAAACAGTGAATTATGACACAACAATTCACTGCTAGAGCTGATTTATTAAGTATGGATCTGTTACCTCATGTATATAAATCTGATGAAAAGCCAATGATAAGGACTGATAAAGTTGTATATTTATGACATCTGATGGGTAAAAAGCACAAACATTAACCTTTTCATTCTGATGGATTTTACCAAACATATTGATACAATCAGTATGGGATAGGCCATTTTATGATTTAAGGGGTCACAGGTAAAAATTTCTATATTATGATGCATTAATTACTGTCTTGAAGACTTTTATTTATCTTTGCAAACAGTGCAGACCCAAATGAAATGCTGCATCATGCAGCATTTCATCTGGGTCTTCACAGTTTGCCAAAGTACCTGGTTATGGGTATCCAGAATGAAATAGGTAAGGTTACACTACAATGATAATATTAGAATATTAATTTAAAAATTGTAAAATAAATAGAAATCAAGTAAATATTTTAACTCCAGAGGTGGTGATATAAATACATAAAAAGTATTTCAATTTAATACATTATTTAAAATAAAAAAAGATCAAACCAAATTTCTAAAACAGCACATTTTTCCCCCTGCTAAGTCGGAGGTATATAGTTTTGGCATCATCCGTCCATATGTCCACACTTTTTGTCCGTCTGGAACCATATCTCAGTACCTATTGGTCAGATTTGATGCATTCTTGGTATAAATGATTAGTACCATGGACTCTTGATATCCT